>OZ014521.1:263947277-265222277 GCA_963966055.1 Lathyrus aphaca
GGTAAAGCCTGGATGCCGCTTGGGATATATAGCTTGTAGACGGTATCAATATTATAATGAGATAAGGAGAGAGATCATCGATTTGGCTTTAACTTAAAATTCCATATGTTTGGTGCTTGATAAATTTTGGTTTAGTTTGTTGTATTCATGGATGATTACAAGTTACAATTGTATTGTGTTGTCTCTAATACACTGTCTTTCACGGTATGTTGTCCAATTTAGGTTGTTGATTATTTGCAAGGAAACACTCTACAGGTTGTTCTGACGACTTGAATATAAAGGAAGATTGTTTTCTGCAACGGATGATTTTTGGCTTGGCCATTTGAAATTCTTGCAATGTCGGGGTTTCTTAATGTATTTCTTCATGACTTGAAAAGCTTTCCCTTTTCATCCTTGTTTTTAATTTGTCTTCATGAAGTTATATTTGCATCTTTCCCTTCACTCTTTTGCATTGTCATGGCTACCAGGTTGCTATATTGATTCATTTTTATTGAAAACTTTTGACTTTTCCATCTCTTAGATGGTTCATATTGGCATTCATATGACCCCCATCCATAATTTTGACTTGTGAATTCTGGATTTGTATATTTTTATTTCATTCATGTAACACATCAGCATTTCCAATCATTGCTGTGTTTGGTAAATGATTTATTGCATACCTAGATTGTGGCTTTGTTTTTTTTTTTTTAAAGAATCACTTGGTTAAAATCTGTCACCATGCCTCAACGTGCCATTTGTTATATGATTCTTGTGTTTCATGTTTGAGGGCATACTGGGGGTTAAGATTGTCCCGCCAACGGTTTGATGAATGAGATTCTGGAGACTATGTTCTTACATTTCATGTTGAGTGTGTATTATGGAGATTTGAAGTATGCTACGAAATGTTAAAAAGGAATGTAATATCTATTTAAATACATTTTGTGGATGGAGAAGAATAATAGGATGATCATGGGGTCTGGGGGATTTCACTACTAAACTAGATATTTGAACCTATTTCTTTTTGTCATTATCATCAACTTTTTCTTGACAGCTTCTTTTTGTATGCTTGTTTAATACTGCTGTTGCATCTATGCATGATTAGTGAATTATAGATTGTCAGGAAACTCTGTTAATATTTAGATTTGGAGTCTCTGTTGCAGATTTCATGCCCCGTGCTTGTTGGATGCACAAATTGATAATATTTGTTTAATAACTTCATTTTGTATTATTATTTTCATATTTCCTAAAATGATGATTCACACTTCTAGGTTTTTTCCTTTTAACATGTTTATTATGAATATGAATTCTAACTGAATTTTCTTTGCAGTCTCCTGTGAACGGATCTGCTTCAAATCTTCAAGATGGTGCTGGACGGTCTTATGCCACATCTTTCTCTAGTCAGTCTGGTGCAGCCTCCCCAAATTTTCATCATACCGGTGGGGAGCATTTGCTGGCTTACTTCATTTTTTCTCCTATTTAGTTAATATAATTGCTAAGTTCCTGTTGCAGGTGCTATTCAAGGGATGCATAATATTCATGGGAGCTTTAATGTTCCTAACATGCCTGGTACTCTCCCACCAAGAAACTCCACACTAAATAATGTTCCGTCTGGGGGTGTTCAACAACAAGCAGGAAGCCTTTCTAGTGGAAGATTTGCATCCAACAATCTCCCTATTGCATTATCACAGGTTTGTTTTGGTGTCAGTCATGTGTGTTTTCTAAGACAGATTGAGAGTAATAACTTATAACTGAAATTTGATAATACTTTCACCTCTTCTTTATGTCATTTTATTTTTACTGTTTTGTTATTTACTAGGTTTCACTTTTCACCTGTATCAATTGATTTTGCAGCTATCTCATGGAAGTTCCTATGGACATTCAGGAGTCACCAATAGAGGAGGTACAAGTGTTGTAGGAAACCCTGGATTTAGTAGTAGCACAAATGAGTTTGGTGGTTCTATTCCTGGGTTTTCTGCATCTATTGGTAATCGAAATGCTGTTCCAGGATTAGGAGTATCCCCTATTTCAGGAAGTGTAGATCCTCGAATCACCAGTTCTTTGGGAAACATGGTTGGCGGGGGGAATATTGGAAGGACCGGAGGATTGTCTGTTCCTGGTCTTGCTTCTCGTCTAAACTTGAGTGCAAACAGTGGATCTGGTGGTTTAGGCATGCAAGGACAGAATCGATTGATGAGTAGCGTGCTTCCACAAGGTATGCATATTTATCGTCATAGAAACACTGAAATTGGCGTGAAAGTAATTTATTGTGATTATTCTGACCATGTCGATGTTGTCTTCATATTTAGTGTATTTTTGGTTCAGCTTTTAGTTTTAGGAGAGTCAAAAGCAATCCTAAAAGTGTAGAATTGATTTTGGAATGATTTTTAAGTGTTTGGTTCTTCTAAGTAGAATTGATTCTGCCTTCAGAATTGATTCTACTTGAAGCTAGAATTTGTAGCATTTGAGTTTAAACGTGATTTTTACATTGCAATATTATACGGGGATTCAAAGTTTTTCTGACTCTTTGTCAATTACCATGCTGTCAAAGAAACCGTGTTTTATCTTATTACCATACATGTCTTTTTCGATTACAATAAAACTTATACAAACTATATATGTTGGAAGTTGGATAGAGACATAGTTTTTGATAGAACATTATGACATAGTATGACTTAGTGGGAAAAGCTTGATTGTTGTTTATGTAAAACTATATATGCTCATCCAAAGGGTGATATGAGACCATTTTAATTATTGAACACATAGGTCCAAAACAATTTGCTAGCCCAACTTCAAAGCAGAAACAGTGTGTGGTAGAAACATGGTTGGTAGAGTGGGTCGTAACTTGTTACTATAAAATAGGGAAGGAAGAGAGACAATAATTATCCGAGTCTGTTACTATAATTATATGAGTTTGTTACTATAAAATAGGGAAGGAAGAGATAGAATAATTATCTAAGTTTGTGACTATAAAATAGGAAAGGAAGGGAGGGAATAAGGTATCTTGGTATACTGTTTGGTTTAAGGATCACCATCTTGGTGATGGAAGCACTGTGTGCTTAGGGGCTGATAGCTTTCCACTATCAATTTGTTATTTTCATTCTGTCACTATTTCTCTGTAATTGTTCATCCACAATATTACAATTGCAAGATTCCTTTACTATTCTATTCATATATTCACTGTTCATCCATATATTCATATAAGAACCCATCAGTGTGCCATAATAACTCCAGCAAGGTCATGTTGGGTTGCAAAAATGAAAAAGGAAAGCTCTGTATGGTGCAGACATTTCAGCTATTGTATACTATTGAGCTAATAGACCATTATTGTATACGAATGAAAAGTGAATGGGCTTCTCAGAAACCAGTAAGCCACCACACACTGATCAAAAGTTGCTGTGGAGGAAACTGGAGTCAAGGCACTCCACTGCCAAGGCCTATCTGTGACCAACAAGCTGTAGTTTTCAGCATCCACTTTAAACCACTCTCTTCCGCTGTAGCATGATATTGCTAATCTAGGATTTGAGACACGTGGATGATCGGTCTCATTATAGAAGAATATAAGGAAACAAAAATTACACGAAGTAGTTGAAGTTGGTTAAGAGTAATTAATTGCATAACTAGTTGGGTGGTTAGATTATATAGTGGCAGGAGAGTAGATGATCATTCACTGTGTTTTTTATTCTTTTTAAACTCAAGCCTTAACTTTTTTTAGTAAAGAAAAATCCTTGGAAGGAGGATTCTCTTTGGGTTCTTTCCTTGTAATCAATAAACACTACCAAAGCATTAATTGTCCTTTTCCCTCTTTTTTTTTCATCTCCGAAAATTCTACTGTTCCTGGGTTCCTATCACATGTTGAGTTGATTTTACATAATTATTATACTATGCTACTTTGCGGTGACAACATCTTTATTCAGGATCTCCGCAGGTGCTTTCAATGTCAGGGAATTCTTATCCTAGTGCTGGAGGCCCTCTTTCCCAAAGCCATGTTCACGGAGTAAGTAACTTGAACACTATGAGGATGTTGAATGATGTAAATTCCAATGATAGTTCACCTTTTGACCTCAATGATTTCCCTCAACTGACAAGTCGTCCTGGTTCTGCTGGAGGATCTCAAGGACAGTTGGGTATGCGAATGCAATTATATTTTATATTTGATGCTTTTTATTACTTCTAGAATAATGATACAAACACAAAATTGCAGGTTCTTTACGGAATCAGGGTCTTGGTGTCAGTCCTATTGGTCAACAAAACCATGAATTTAGCATTCAAAATGAAGATTTCCCTGCATTACCAGGATTCAAAGGTGTACTGTTGTTTGGCTAAGACATGTGACTTTATCATTCATTTTTATTTTGTTGCAATATTGGTGGATCTATTATGCAATTGTATTGTATAACCATCTTTAGTTTTGAAGTTTAAAAGTTTCTTTTTTGAGAAATTAATTGTAGAATGAACTTTATGCTTGGCTTTATTACTCTGTTTTATTCTCATGTTGCTCCTCATAGGTTATTATAGGCATATGCTCTTGATAGGTTATTACAGACATATGCTACTGGTTGTGTCAAGCATCTGTACTGTATGTTATAAATTTAATGAAGATGCCTTAATGTCACTAAAGTTGCCAAGCAACTAAGTACTTAGGTTCTCACTGATGAATCTTTGATTGTTATGATGGAAATGACACTTTTGTCACTTGAATGTAAGTTGCTCAATTTACTTCCTGGGATGTTTCTGACCATATTATGTGTACAGGTGTTAGTTCAGATTATGATATGGATATGCACCAGAAAGAACAACTTCATGACAATGCTATGCCAATGATGCAATCTCAGCATTTCTCTGTGAGTAACATGTTATAAAAGAACGATAAGTCATGTTATATATAGGTCAGAAGCTCTTATTTCTCAACTTTTCATACTTTTGATCAGCAGATGGGGAGGTCTGCTGGTTTCAGCTTGGGGGGAACATATTCATCCCATCGTCCCCAACAGCAACAGCATAATCCTTCAGTCAGCAGTGGCACGTTCTCATCGGTAAATAACCAGGATCTTCTCCATCAACATGGATCAGATATTTTTCCGTCTTCTCGTTCTGCCTATCAGTCACAGGTTCGCAACTTTTCTACTCCGTATGGGGGAGCTTTTTTTTAAATTATGAAATCCCCCTTCTCCATTTCAGCTTGTTTTTCAATAAGTGCCTGCTTAAACTAAAATAATGTAATTCCTCTGGAGCAAGTATTTTCTGACATTCAAATTACTCTGGATTTATTTTTTAGACAAATGGACCTCCTGGCATTGGATTAAGGCCTTTAAATTCTTCAAATACAGTTTCTGGTATGGGTTCATCATATGACCAACTCATCCAGCAATATCAACAACAAAAGAATCAATCCCAGTTTCGTCTTCAAATGCCATCTCTAAATCAGTCTTTTAGGGATCAGGGCATGATGTCCATGCAAGCTGCACAATCACCAGATCCATATGGTTTGCTTGGACTGTTAAGTGTAATCAGGATGAACGATCTTGACTTGGCATCTCTTGCTCTTGGAATTGACCTTACTACACTTGGCTTAAATCTTAATTCATCAGAAAATCTTCATAAGACTTTTAAGTCTCCATGGGCAGAAGAATCAGCTAAGGGTGATCCAGAGTTTAATGTGCCACAGTGTTATTATGCCGAACAACCACCTGCTCTACACGTGAGTTTTTACATTGTTTTATAATTTTATTTCCCTATCGTTAAACCTTTTCTTTGGGCTAATTGTCTGATGCATGTTGCAGCTAGGTTATTTTTCAAAGTTTACAGTGGAAACATTGTTTTACATATTTTACAGGTGCTTTTAAAATCTGGATCTTGTTTTGTATCGGCTTGTTTAGTATTATAATTTAATATAAAATTTTCTTTTCTGCAGTATGCCCAAAGACAAAGCACAATTATGTGCTGCAATTGAGCTGTATGTCATTTTCTTCAATCCATCCTATTTTGGTTGTTTCTTTTGATTTTTGGATGATTTGGGATTATTAAAATTAGGGAACAGTCAACCCAATAAGTGGCTAACTAAAGGTAGTTTGATTTGCAGCTATAAATTTACCTCTGTTTATAACCAAAATGAAGTCTTTTATTTTGGATCAAAATGATTTTTCAGTTTTCAAATGGGAACCAAACATACTGCTAGTTCATACATAATCAACTCATTAAAGTCCTTGTTAACCACTTATTCAGTTATTTTGACACTGATCCCAAAATCTTGATTATCTGAATTATTTTTCTTAGTTCAATTATTTCTAACAAGGTAAAGGTTATTTGCTCAGTAACAATAGAGGTTGGTTTTACCACAAAGAGTATCGACTGTGGTTTACAAGACCACCCAACATGGAGCCGCTGGTGAAAACAAACACATACGAGAGAGGAACTTATCACTGTTTCGATCCAAGTTCATTTGAAACGGTCCGCAAGGTTAGTTTATATTATTAAGTCATATCCATGGTGTTCTTTACTACTTTATCTTGTTTCAAAGTCATATTGTTGCGTCTGTTTCCCCCCACTAGCATCACTCTATTGTTGGCCTCTAAATGTATAATTCTTGCAGGATAATGTTGTTCTTCATTATGATATGCTGGAAAAGAGACCCCATCTACCTCAGCATTAAGGAGGATTCAAATTCTTTAATGTAAAGTTTCAACTATGGATTTAATTCCTCTGAAAATTATAGCAATAGTGTTCCGTCAATTTGTTGTTTATTCCGTTTTTGCTTCAGTGATCCTGATCGAGTCTAGTATATTTTCTTTCCCCAGCCCCAGTATGAACAGTAGCTAAGATAATCGTTAGGATAACCTAGCAATCTGATAAATGAATTTCTGCCGAGTTGTTAAAATGTACATAAAAAACACCTGAATCAAAGTTAGATAGTGTGGCTGGGTGTTATTCTCTGCCTACTTGAAACTAATCATAAATTTATTGAGTTGCTTTTGATGTCCTTGCATCTATTATTACTTCCATTGCACGACTTAATTGGAAAATCATTAACTAACGCATAGTTCATTTTATTTTGTTGACTTCATATAAAAATTAAATTCATTTTTTAAACTCTCTTTGATGGTATTTTTTTGTGGAGGGTCCTTGCATTTTACTTCTCTTAAATTAAGTGAATGGAATTTTTGGTGTAATAATATAACAAACAAGTTAGAAATTTGCTCTTAATTTAGTGAAACCAGACTTCTTTTTTTGTTGAAATTCAGTTAGTATGCTCTTAATTTGCTCTTAATTTAGTATGCATTAAGTTATTATGAGTCAGAAATTCAAGTTTAGTCTGCTTAGAAATTACGACCAAAGAAATTACTGCCATTTTCTTTAATTACAAGACTTGGTTTTTATATAATTTATATTATATTTTTAATATTCGTTAATAATTATTTCTTTACAAAACAGTTCCTGTTAAATTTACAATTGAGAATTACGAATTTATTTTCTTTCTTCTTACTATTATACTGGAATAGTATGTAAAAGTGACTTTTTTCATAAACCAATTTTTGTAACTTTTTATTATAAAAATATTTGTGAACTTTATAAATGTCTTGTAATAAGAGACAAAGGTAATAAGAAGCTGTAAACATTTTTGTATAGAAAAAGTGCAAGTAGAGCTGAACATATATTTAACTTTGACATATCCATTTCGTAACACTGCAAATATTTTCCACAAAATTTTAAAATTAACAGTCAGCACGTGCGAATTTGATTTCTTTGGGGTGAAATCGGAAATTTCGTTTCTTCTATTAGAAATTTTAAAATCAGTATGTTTTTTAATAGTAAAGTACTGAACTTTTGTGATTTTGTATTGGAAATTTCCAAATTTTCTGATATTAATGAAAATATTTTAATCAAAAATTTCAAAATTTTAGATAGAAAATTGCCAGAAAATTTTAGAATTTCTGGTAATTATAAAAACTGTTTTTATACCCAAAATTTCGTAATATCAGTGATTCTAAAAATTTTGTTTTATACCGGGAATTTTTGAATTTTTGGTATTTATAAAAGTTTTATTTTTTATTGAAAATTTTAGAATATTTGGTAGTAAATAATTTTTTTCTCCTTTTTTTAAGTGAAATGCATATGTGTGTTTGCTGAGGAGGTTGTTGATGAGGTGGTTGCTGACAAGGTGGTTGTTGAGATGGTTGCTAATGAGATAGTTGCTGAAATGGTTGCTGAGAGGAGGTGGTTGCTGAGGTAGTCCAACCAAATGTTGTTGTTGATCCAGTCCCATATGTTATTGTTGACACATATGTTATCGCATTTTCGACCGAGCCCTCTATGCACACTGATGTAGTATTCTCCGGAGGACCCATTGACTGGTCGGTGCTTACTGAGTATGCTGACCACGTGACATATCAAGAGGTATATATCTTTTATGTTTAACTTTAATTTGTTTATTATTGTGCCATGAAAGCTAATTGCTAATTTTGGTAAATTTGTTTGTTACATGACCGTATTCCACTGAAGATGACATCACACAAGTCGAAGCTGAAGGACTTCACGAAGATTCCGATGCCCGAGGAGGTGAAACGAATTGTATGTGAGTTTGAGCTCTTTGATTTTGTCCACTGCTCTCTCACCATACTCGACGCTCCACTACTTACTGTTTTTGTTGAGATATGACAAAAGGAGACACCTTTATTTCATCTTCCGTTTGTGGAGATGACTCTCACTCTGGATGATGTCTCATCAATCCTCATTGTTCCATCTCCCCATCGGCGGTAGATTCTAGAAAACTCCTGTTATTAGCCTGTCGCTTGCATGTATGACTACTGCACAAGATTTGAGAGTTTTTGAGGAGGTCATTCAAGAGTAGTTTTCCTTCAAAAGGGGCGCTCACTTTCACATGTCTTGGCTTCAGACAAGGTATGACGAGCTTGTTGCGACTTGGAGTTGTGAGGCTGCCGCTAGGGTGTATAAGCTACATCTAGTAGCATGTACTCTTTTTGTGGACAAGTTAGGTATTTATATCGTCGCCAAATATATGTGCCTGTTTAGTAGTACCAACACTACTAATTAGGCTTGGGTGTGTGCTGCGTTGACTATCCTGTATACAACACTTGGAGTGGAAACAATATTCGAAACCAGACAACTTGCTGGTTATTTGAGTCTGTTACAGGTATACTTGAAATTATTATCTGTTGTTGTTTTCTAATTTAATTGTTACAAATAACATTTCTTATTTATTATTTGTTGTGCATGTGTTTTGGTATCAATGTTGGATATACGAGCATTTTCCCATCATCTGTGATAGGAGGGCACATCATTCCCAGTGAGGCCCCCAAAGGCGAGGAGGTGAAGGGCCAAATTGTCACATCCCGATGGTGTTGCTTAGTACAGGAGGAGGCTCGATGCACTGACTGTAGATGATGTCATCTAGACACCGTACATTGATCACATAATACATTGTGAGTTCGATGAGTCTTTCATTATATTCAGGTTATATATGGTGGGAGACCATGATTGCTAGACACTTGCATGAGAGGTGTCTGCGACAATATGGTTATGTTCATAGAATCCCACGACTAATTCCGAATATACCATTTGCAAGCATTTATTGGTGGTTTCAGAGTAACATCATCAGCTATGGTCGTGGCATTAGAGATCTAGCAGTTAAAGTTCAACACCCCTCGTAGTGTGAGGATGGTTACTTATTGCGGTACCTCACTGTATCACACTCTCACATTATCCCATATGTTGAGCATATAGACCATGTTGGGCCTTCTGATGTTGTGATACCTATCAATGAAGTTCCACCGCCGCCTCCTACAATTGATGTCGATGACTAGCATCGCCTCCATATGATTGCAATTATTAGGGATAACCTCACGAGTTTGGTAAAACCATATGGCAATGTTTTACTGGATTATCTCGTGCTGCACACATAGCCCGTGGGGGCCCTATTAATGTGAGTGCAACTTCCCGTTTAATGTATTTTGAATGATTTCAAAACTAAGATATTTTAGTGTTAATGTATATTAGACGGTATCCTCTGATTCTATATATGCATCTTAGCATTAGAAGACATTAAAATGTTTTGGAAAAGGTTCATACATCATAAATGCATTGAAAACAATTTTTTTATGAAAGCACTATAACATAGGTCGACATATAGAATAAATTTTTCTTCTATAACCGACACATGCAGTCAATAAGTCGACACACACATTGCAGTATTAAAGCTTATATGTTGTCCATGTGCTGACTGATATAGGTTGACACAAGACCTTCAAAGGTCGACCTAAGACCTTCACAGGTCGACACAAGACCTTTATAAGTCGACCTATAACTTTCATAGGTCGACACATACAATGCCTTTTTCCAAAATTCCCATTTTTCTTCATTCATTTGCATTCCTTTTTTTTTCCTTCCAAACTTGCATACTTATAAATACTGGACACATGCATCATTTATAGAAGGGTTCTAGAGTAAAACCTACATGAAACTAGGATTTTAAAGCATACTCATCATCTTCAATCTCTCTTCTATGTATACATACAATCAAACTACACATAATCATTTTTTAATTGGGTGACCATCTAGATTAAAATTGATAACTTCCAATTAGGTTGTTATACTAAGAATATTAGATTGAGTTCTTTGAGGGTTTCAAATAAGAAAACCAAGATGGGGTTTTCCTTCAAGATCATTGAAGATTTGAAGGTTTTGGACAATATTACACAATTCGGATCCGATCGAGTGAAAACCTAGGGACAAAGGGTGCCTTGCAAGGGAGCAGCATGAGACAATGGATCTTGTTGGTAAATCTTGGGTTTCAACAAGTGTGTGCTCAAAATTAATTCAGTCACAAGGGGTGCCTTGCAAGGAAGTAGAAATAACATGTGAATTGAAACAACATTGTTGGTTACTTAATAATTCTTTGATCAAGGGTTTTGGAGGTGGTAGAATCAACAACAAACCTAGGGGTTTTAGGGTTAGAGTTCTGTATGTATTGTATATATATTTTTTGAAATAGGGTTAAATAATTTCAATTATCTCAATTCGAATTCGAATTTATGTCAGACGTACCATAACAAAGCCGATTGGGGAACAACCTAAAAAATCACTCATCCTCTCTCTCTTTTAATTTTGTGTTAGCAAATTATTGAATTCATTGTTCATTTGATCAATTCGTTTGAGAATTATTTTTTGATCACATTTTGAAATAGGTTTTGTTGATATAATCATGACCCATTTGATTGTGATTGGTTTTTAGACCAACAAAACAAAACAAATTTCCAAACGATATTGATTGCACACAAAATGTTTGATAAATTTCTTTATTGTGTTTTTGTGTGTTTTCATCATTGGGAATAAGCTCTACGTATAAATTTACATTAAATTGTTTGTGATTGATAGTTGTTGGACAATTTATGTTCATTATCAAACATTTGTGTACCTTTACGCATATTTCATCTTTTCGATAGAGGTATAGTTAGACTATTCAATTCAGGTTGTTTCAATTGTGTCATATAACTTTTGAAACCATTTTTGCCAAAAGTTTGATTTTTTAATTTGTGATATATTCATCCATTCTAGATCGAAGCTTATTGTCTAATAAGTGGTATCAGGAGCTCCAATTGATTTCGTGCTTAAGATTTTCTTTTTAGAAGAATGGCTACCGAACCTAAGGGGCCGTATAATAGAGCACCAATTTTCACTAGCAAAATTATGGCTATTGGAAATCTTGTATGTGTATTCAAGTCAACTCTGATGATAAGGGTATATTGGACGCCATCAAAAAATTTCCTAATGAAATTACAATGACCAATGTTGAAGGTGTTACCATACCCAAACTGGAAGCACAATGGAATGATAATGATTGAAAATTATGGTCACATGATTGGAAGCCCAAAAATATTCTTACATCCGCATTAGGTGTTGATGAGTATTATTGTGTTTCTCATTGTGAGGTCGCCAAAGCTATGTGGGACGCATTAGAAATTGCCCATGAGGGTTATAATAAGGTCAAATAAGCTAGGATAAATACCTTAAATCAAAAGTTTGAGCTATTTTGTACGGAGCATGGTGAAACCATTGCAGACCTGCGAAAACGATTCACACATCTTATCAATCAATTGAATGCGCTAGGTAATCCTATTTCCAATGATATTGCTACAAATAAAGTTTTGAGATTTTTAAATAGGGAATAACAACCCATTTTCATCGATATCAAAGACATGAATGATCTTAAAGTACTTGATCTCACAACTTTGTTTGGAAAATTGGAAGAACATGAGCAAGAATTCACTTGCTTGGAAAACACAAAAAAAGAGCATGAAAAGAAGGCGAAGAAGGGGAAAGGTAAATACAAGGAGGTAGAGAAGAATTTCATTTCCCTAAAGTACTTACACAGTGAGCAAAGTGATTGTGAAAGAGAAGATGACAAGAATTCCTATGACGAGGATATAAGACTGTTTGTAAAAAGATATCAAAGGTATATAAGTAAAAATGGAGTTAGACACTCCGACAAGAACCTAGTCAAATTTAGAAGGATAAAAAACTCCTCAAAGGATGATGATGATAGGAAAGTTAAACTTAGAATATCTTTCTACTATTGTGGGGAATTCGGTCACTATAGACCGGAGTGTCCTATGATGAAGAAAAACAAAGAGAAGGGCCATCACAAGAAATCTAGCAAGTTTATAAGAGCTTATGTCGCTTGGGAGAGTGCAAGTGATTCCTCAAGTGATGAAAGTGAAGGTGAGAAAAATACACAAGAAGGAGGGGTTGAATTATGTATGCTTAATCGTTTTTACTTCTGAACCTGAGTTCAGAATCTAATTAACAAGTTGCAGCATATAAAATAACATAAGCAAATAAATAGGCAAATAACACATATAAGTTATCCTGGTTCCTCTCCAATGGAGATTAGTACAGTCTCATTGTAGCACAAGATATTTCCACTGTAATCAAACCAACTAAAATTTCTTATACCCTAAAGTATAAGACTTTCTCCAACTTAGACCTAAAACATAAGTCTTGCATGCTTAAATTCCACAAATCCAATACTTCATTGCTTAAACCCTTAAGATTCAAGACTTCCATGTTTATAACTACATTATAAGACTTCCTTACCCAGACTTACATTCCAAGACTTCCTTGCTCAGATTCCTTGAATCTAAGACTTCAATGCTTAAGCACACAACACAAAAATTTATCTAAACTGACTATTTAGAGATTAAATAGCTTACAACAACACTTGATTAACAACCAGAGGTGTTCAAATATAATACAACACACTTTAACACTAAACATTCTTAAGCTATACAAGAATATGAAATCTTAAAGGATTAACTTCTCTTGAGCTTATACAAATGGTGTATATTTCAGTTGTAGTTGCAATGTTTCTCTCTTAGTTGATCTTCTATTCTCCTGCTCCTTTTATAGCTAAAGAAATATAGCCGTTGAAGCAACCTAACGACTATTTTCAAATTAAATCTTTTTGACCATCTTCTTTTCCAATAAAGAAGGTGTTGGAACTCGTAGTCAAGGAATTATCCACTGAACAAGGCCTTTGTCCAGAGTATTCTTCTATGAAACAAGTACAACACAATATTTTGAAGATAATGTCAACTATTCTCGAGTTCCATGATTCCTGATCTTGAGTTGTCACCCATCAGTTCTAGAGGCATGGTTAACACGCTTCTGATTTTGAAATATGTAAAAGATATCTTTAGGGTCAGACTATCTCACAAGAACCTGATTTGAATTGAACCATAGATATTCTTTCGTGACATAACATGTTCCATCAAGTAAATTGGATTCTGTACACATGAACCATCTAGTTAGAAATTCTAATTGTTATTCAAATACTTTGGTATTACCAAAACCTTTAGGGATACATGGTATAAACTAAATTCATTTCAACAGAAATCACAAGTTCAAGTGTTGAATCGACTTAGATTTGCCTCATCGAAAATAGAAAGAAGAAGAAAAATGCAAGTCTTTCTAAGCTTGAATTTATTAATGATTTATCTTATTCTCAATTACAGAAAGCCTATGAAGATATTCATAGATAGGCCTTAAGAGCTTAAGACAAAGAGAAAGGCCACCACAAGAAATTTAGCAAGTCTATAAGATCTTATGCCACTTGGGAGATTGCAAGCGATTCCTCAAGTGATGAAAGAACAAGTTGAAGTGTTGAATTAACTCGAATTTGCCTCATGCCAAATAGAAAGAAGAATAAAAATGTAAGTTTTTATAAGCTTGAATCTATTAATGATTTATCTTATTCTCAATTGCAAAAAGCCTTTAGTAGCTAAAGTGTTAGAATCTAAAACGAAGTTAGAAGCTATTAAGAGATCTACGATAGATATCCAAAGTGACAAGAGTGAGAATGTAAAACCTTCAATGTTTGGTTGTGAACATTGTCACAATTGGTAAGAGGGGGTAAACTCTCTTCAAGTCAAATTAGACAAAGCCTTACAACCTAAGATGCATTTTCTATTGATCCTTCAAAGTTTGAAAAATCTTTGAACCATTTAAATAAAAAGAATAAATATGTGCACAAGGACTCAAATAGCAAGAGTAAATCTCATCACAACCTATTTTGTCATTATTGTTGCAAGAAAGGTCATACAATTGAAAAGTGAAAATTTAGGAGACTTTTTGTACCTAAAGGAGTTTTTCAGTGGTTGCCCAAATGCAACTTTGATTTCACTTAATCTCAAGGACCCAATGACATTTGGGTACCTATTTCTCTTATTTGGTTCTACAGGTTGAATTACTTGACTCTACGGGCATGATGATATCTTGATAGTGGATCTTCAAGACATACGGAGGGTGACATATCTCTATTCATTGAATTTGTGCCAAAGAAAAAGGGGTTTGTCACTTATGGAGACAACAACAAGGTAGCAATACTTGGAAAAGGTAGTGTAGGTAATCCCTTATCTATTACTATCTTCAATTTTATGTTAGTTGATGGTCTCCTACATAACCTTCTTAGCATTAGTAAAATTTGTGAAAAGTGTTTTAAAGTTACTTTTACAAATAATTGTTGCTTATTTGTACATGATGAAAAGAAGGAGTGTATGTTTAAAGGCTTGAGGATTAATAACATCTATATGCTTAACTTAGATGATGTATCCTTGGTTGGAACTAAATATCTAGCTACCATGAGTGAAAACTCTTGGTTATGGCATAAACGCCTAACTCATATCAACTTTGACTTACTAAATAAAGTAACCTCAAAATATTTAGTAATTGGTCTACCAAAAATGAAGTCCACAAAAAACCATCTATGTGAATCGTGTAAAATGGGAAAGCAAACGAGAATCACATTTAATTCGAAAAACATTGTATCAACTTCGAGACATCTTGAGTTTCTTCATATGAGCCTCTATTGTCCCTAAAGGACCAAAGACATAAGTGGTAACTATTATGGATTTGCGATTGTAGATTGTCACACCCAAAATTTTGACCAGATTTTTTTCAAAATTTTCATTCATCTGACGCATTTTATCGCAATGTCAATGGTCAGTCATTTTTGCATTCTAGTTAATTAATCAGTAATCATTCATTTTTAGTCGATTTTATAATTCCATGTTTTTTTTATTCTTGATTTTATAATTTATTTAGAATTAACTTTAGTTTATATAGATTTAGTTGTATGGGAATTAGTTTAATTTTTTTAAGATAGTCTTAGTTTAAGTTTAATTAGGTTATAGTTTAATTTTAATTTAGAAGTAATTTGATTTAGTTTAATTCTTAGATTTAATTTAATATTTTTAATCTAGTTGGTTTATTTTTAATTTAATTTTAGATTTAGTTTAATTGTATTATTTAATTTCATAGTTTAATAGTTTTATTTCTCTTAATTAGCATTAATTAACTTCTTTATTTGTTTTCCTTTTCTTTTTAGATAAAATCCAAAAAATATATACTTTTTATTTTCATTTGTTTAATAGAAATTCTCTCCAATAATGTTTTGTTCCCCACGCTCTTTGTCACTATATGTATTTGCCATTCCCACGCCAATGTCCTCGCTGTTATCCATCTTTCACCAAAATATCAGCCATACCATTCACCCTCCAGCACTCAATGCCAAAACCATATAACAAAGAGCCTACTTACACTCTGCATTACCAAACCTCTACACATCTGCCATACTCTACACCATTGACTTTCACCAAATTAAACCCTAACAAACCTGCAAGTAAAAAGGGCCAAATTCAAAAAGACAAACAAGACCATAGACCTGCAATTCCAAGAATCAAGACCAATAATCTACAGTTGAAAATGATTTCAGACAACAATAAGACAAAAGAAAGTTGTACCTCAAAACTTAATAGAGAAGTTTGGATGTGTTTAAAAGGATTTGGTCTTTCAGCAATAAAACGGGACACAAAAAAACTCAGGAAGAAAATCGAATAACAAGTCTTTGAACAAAGAAACTTACAGAAAGAATTTTTCACTCATCCACCACCCCAATCATAATCATAAACCACCTTCAAATTTCTTGAATAAACCATAACCTAAAGAAAACCTTCAGATTCACATACACACAGTAGCCATTAACTGTTACAAACCTCAAACTTCCGTAATCAATCTTTGCCTTCGCCACCCATCACACCACAACACAACCCCACTTTCCTCAACTCCACTCACACCTTTCATTATCAAACCCTCCACCTCCGAAAAACTCGCAGCAGAACCACACCCCATTCCAAACGCAAAACACTAGCCACCACTCAATCACCCTTCATACAAAAACACCAGCCACCCAATCACCGTCAACAATCGATCAAATTCCAAAATCATCACCGCTGAGAACCGAAGCCACACGCGGATGGGGCCATTACGCAAAACAGAGAGAGTCTGAACCGCGAAGCATAGAGAGAGCGATTGAGGCAAGAGAGAAGAACAAAATTAGCGAAAGATGATAAAAGAGCGTTTTGTTTTAGAAACAAGAAGGAAAGGGTAAAGCGTGTTTTTCTTTATTTTTCTGTAAATATACTTTCCATTTAATTGCTTTTATTACTCTTATTAATTAGTATAAATTTTATTTTTTATGTATAATTAATTTCTTTAATTAGTGATGTTGGCATAATTTCTTTCTTTTATTTGAGTTTTGTTTTAAGCATTTTTTTACGGTTCTTTTGAAAATAATCCAGATCCTTTTATTTATTTTATTTCTAATTATTAGTTTTTTTATTTTAAATGTTTTTTTGTTTGATTTCAAAAGTTTATGTTTTTTTTAAAGTTTAAGCATGTCTCCCTGTTTCATTTTGTATTATATAAATATATATATATATATATATATATATATATATATATATATATTTATGTTTTGCTTTTCTTATATATAGACTTTTTTTTTTGTTCTGTTACTTATTCATACATATATAATTAATTATACGTTATAATATATATATATATATATATATATATATATATATATATATATATATATATATATATATATATATATACCTTTTTTAATGTATTATTATTATTGCAAAAATTTGAAAATAACATGCTGGTAAATGAGTTATTTTCGATATCATGTAGCAATCACCTTAATATTTTGTAGCAATCACTTTAATGTTTTCACACAAATACTTAACCATTTTAATAATTAAAAAAGAAGAAGAAGAAGAAGAGTTTTGATTAATTAATTTTTATTTAATTTAGTCTTTAATGTTTTCAGTTAGACTAAGGCTGATTTAACTTTGCTAGTATCACTCCTATTTTTCTATCTTTCTAAACTCATTTAAGTTGTAATTTCATTTAAATTATTTTTATTTTTACTATCTTCTTTTATTTTATTTTTATTGTTTTTTTTTAATTTGTTAATCGTTATTATTAAAAAACAACAAAAATATTTGATAGATTTTAGGTTCCTCCTTTAGTCTTTCTTCGCGAATGCTTCAGCTCATGTTTGGCTCTTGATACGATTTTCTCGATTTTTCTTAGACGATCCCGCGATGCTTTTCCGTGTATACACTGGCTCGATTTTACTCGTTTCCGATACTTTTGACCCAATCCAAAAGGGAAAGAACTTCTGCAGTTGACTCTATGTAATAGGAAGTTTAGCCATCCTTAGTTCCTTTTCGACCTTAGCCATTAGGACTTTTTATTTTACAACTTTTTGTGACTTTGCTAAAGTCATGTGAGTGTTTTCCATAACACTTACCTTGCCCCACGAACCTTGAGCGCAACTAAGTGTTCGTTAATCCTTAGGAGAACTACAAGTACTATGATTCTATACCCGATACGTAGGCATAGACACAATTTTACACGAGCACCATTAGAAATAAAAAACTTAGGTTCCTTTAGTTTTAGCAAGTAATAAATAACAAAAACACAAATATTAACAAGAGGTCCCCGTAGGATACTGTGGATGCTTAGGATGCTAACACCTTCCCTAGGTTATAACCAACCCCCGAACTTAGATTCTCCATAATTAGGGGTTTTACGATCTTTTTCCATTTTCCCTTTGGATTAAATTAAACTCGGTGGTGAACATTTAATAATTGCGATTCAAGCTCATTCAATAGCTTGACATCCGATTCTCACCGCGACATAGATGATTACTCAAGATTTTGTTGGGTTATATCTTTGCATAGTAAGGATGATACTTATCCGACTTTTAAACAATTTTCAAGATTGTTCCAAAATAAGATGAATTTGAATTTTTTTCCATCCAAAGTGATCATGGATGGGAATTTCAAAAACTCCTCTTTGATTAGTATTGTGACAAACATGCCATTAAGCATAACTTCTCCTCTCCGAGAACTCCACAACAAAATGGTGTTATGGATCATAAAAATCGTGTTTTAGAGGAGGTTTTCTAAGCTTATGTAGGGTGAGTTTGAGATGAGCCTTATGGGGGAGTTAAATCTCTTTCTTGGTCTTCAAATCAAACAACTCAATGAAGGTACATTTGTGTGTTAAACCAAATATTGTAAGGACTTGCTAAAGAGATTTGGCATGGAATATGCAAAACCCGTTGACACTCTTATGGCCACAAATGGAAACTTGGAAAAGAATGAAAATGGTAAGGATGTAGATGTGAAAAAATATAGAGGTATGATTGATTCTCTTCTATATCTTACTGCATCTAGGATGAATATTATGTTTAACGGGTGTATGTGCGCTCATTATCAATTGGATCCTAAAGAATCTCACTTAAAAGCCGTCAAATGCATTCTTATATATCTTCATGGTACTTTTAACTACGGGCTTTGATATTCTAAGGGAAGCGATTGTAATTTGGTTGGTTATACCGATTTTGATTTTTCTGGTTGCAAATCGGATAGGAAGAGTACTAGTGAAACTCGCCTCAAGTTTTCAAATTCCTTAGAAAGTTGGCATAACAAGAAACAAGTTTTCTTTGATTTGTTAACCTCCGAGTTGGAATACATAGCGGTTGGTAGTTGGTGTAGTCAAATTTTGTGGCTTAATCAACAACTACTTGATTTTAATATAAAACTACAATGTATTCCTATTATGTGCGACAACACTAGTGCTATTAATCTAACCAAAAATCTGGTGTTAAATTCTCGCACTAAGCATATTGTGATTCGTCACCACTTCCTACGTGACCATGTTGAAAAAGGGGACATCGTATTTGAGCATATTGATAGTAAAAATCAACTTGCAGATATTTTTACAAAACCATTGCGACCGAGCCATTTTTCAACATTCGAAGGGAATTGGGAATACTTGATATCTCAAATCTTACCTAAAATATGATTTGTTGCATGCACTTTATATACTTTTGCATTAACTTTTCTTAGAAGTTCTATAACTTAAGAGTGCATCATTCATCAACTCATAAGCGAGGTAATATGGTTACATTTTATTTTCCTTCTATATGTAAGCTTTTATTTTTGCATGTTGCATGTGTTCCAAATGATTGATATTCTTGATGTATGAAATAGTTCATGAATGTTCACTTCTAAAAATTTATATTGATATATGTCAATGATATGCCTATAATGACTTTATGATATTCCATCTATATGCTTGAAATATACTCTTGGTGCATTTGACTTGTTATGTATTCTTGCATGAAATATGGTTGAACATGTTATAATGTTAACAAAATTCTTGTTGTGTGTCATTTTTATATTACATCTCTGCCAAAAGTTTGATCAATCATCATACATTCAAATATTTAACAACAATCACCGCATAATGCTTTGAATCATTTTTAGTAAAAACGGTTTTAAATATTTTTATGACACAACGAAAACAACCCGAATCGAATCATCTAACCGAACCTCTATCCAAAAGCTCAGATATGCGTAAAGGTACACAAATGTATGATAATGAACACAAATTTTCCAACAACTATCAATCATAAACAATTGAATGCAAATTTATACGCAGAGCTTATTTTCATTGATCAAAACACACAAAAACACAATAAGGCAATTTATAGAACATTTTGTGTGCAATCAATATCGTTTTAAATTTACTTTGTTTTATTGATCTAAAAACCAATCACAATCAAACCGATTATGATTATATCAACAAACCCTATTTTAAAATATAATAAAAAATTAGTTCCCAAACGAATTGATCAAATGAATAATGAATTCAATAATTTGCTGACACAAAACTAAAAAAGAGAGAGAGAGAGAGCCGAGGGTTATTATTATTATTATTATTATTATTATTATTATTATTATTATTATTTTTAAATTTTATTAATTGAATAATTTTAAATTAAATTTATACGATTAGTCACAATACGCGCAGTTAGCTTCGGGTTTCATTGCCCGATCAATTCACTTTGAATTAGAGTCGTAAGTGGCTCTGATGCCACCTAAAGCAAAATTACGATATAAAATAAAATGAAAAACAAACATTCCCCTTAATTTATACGTATGAATGAGCATGATTAGTGATATAATGGTTACCTCTTGTAGCAATTTACACCTTTGGTGCAAAATCATAAGAACAATCACCAGCGTTGAACGAAGAACAAAACCTTTATTCAGTCCACACGAACAAAGTGTCTTCAATATCAGTGCTAGATGAAGAATTTGAGAGAAATAGAGAGAGAAAGGTTTTGTCCACACGAATAAAGTGTCTTCAATCTCAGCCCATACGAACAAAACTGAATTTCATCAAGTGTGAAAGCTTCTGCATAAAGGTTCTATTTATATAATCGCTTGTGTGAGATGCAAGCTGAAAACACTCACTTAAGTGCACCATTCCTTACAGTGTATAATATTTCACTTAAGTGTACGATACCTTACGATATTATGTATTCCACTTAAGTGCATTTTACCTTATGATGTTCTACAATCCACCTAAGTGCATTGTATTTTACGGTGTTTCGTGATTCTCTTAAGTACATTGTACTTTACGGTGTTTTGCATTTTACTAATTCATTATATCTCTCATCAATTTGTTGTTATGTGTGTGACCATGTAGCTTCTCCTGAAATTGGCAATTATACTAAATCACATATTTAATATAATAAATAGTGAGCGATATCTAGAAACACATCACTGTTAGCCAAATCACAAATATGTCATGTGATCTGACAAAACCTTTGTGTGACAATGTTAGTGTGTAAAATTACCCATTTGCCTTCATGTTTATATTGAACACAAGGTATAAATTGTTTCATCCTTGTCCAGATTAATATTGGTCCTTTATACATTTATCTTATTATACAGGATGCTCAAATTCCATCTAGGTCACTCATGTCCCTCAACATAATTTGTAGAGTACCCATTATCATGATACAAAAAATACCTGAGCGAATGAACGTCTAAAATCAGTAAGAGTCGTCACTGAAGTTTATTTTTAATAGGGAAAACGTCATTAAAACCCTAAAAGAACAAAAATATGGTCATCACAATTAAATTCAGGTTCGGTAGTCTATTATGCGTGGGGAAGGTATTAGCACCTCACGCATCTGTTGTACTCAACGAGAACGTTTAGTCAACTTTGTGAATAAGACTATTATCATAATGTGTTTATGATTTCTTCTAATTATTGTGGGATATTTACAAGAGAAAAAAAACTAACAATAAGTTTTTTATTAGGGTGTTTGACGAGACGTTGGATCTCGCTCCTACGTATCACCATGTGTGATGGAGAACTCAAAGATACATAGTTCTTTTATAAAAAAGAATAGAAGATACAATTGTAATAATTAAACAAATGATGCTCAGTGATCATCAAGATCAGTACAATAGAAACCTCGTTCAAATAAAGAATTATATCAACGAATTAAACACCAATGATGCAATTCTAACACAGAACAAGTTGTTGACACAAAAAGTAGATAAGTTGACAAAGTTGTTGTCACATCTCCTGCCACAATTGAAGGATATACATAAGACGCCAAAGAACATGCAAATTGAATTATGTGAGCTATTATGTGAGCTATGTGGCGACGATCATCCTATCAGACTCTTCCCTCAAATTGATGAAGAAGTCATCTATGTTGCCAGCCAACAAATGCATGGGCAATATCAAAATAATAACCTCCAAAAGAGCAATTTCAATTAAAAATGGAGATCAAAAGTTGGTTTGTCAAATATATAACCATATCAGAGCTATATTTCAAGCACCTCCACAAGAAAAATAACAAATCTAGAGGATAAGTTTAACGGTTAAGAAGTTAAGTAGGCCCATTGCAGAAAAGAAGAATCCAGTCCAATTAAAATGTTTCATTTTAAATTAGGAGGTGCAATAAGAACTATTAATTTCTGTTTGCTGTATTAGTTTCTTTTAGTAGGTCCATGGCCCATGAAGGGTTGTCAAACCCTAACTATTTATTGTATGTTTTTGTTGATCAAAAGTAAGAAAGAATTGTTGTCTTATTTTATTGTTTATTAATGCAACTTTAGATCTAGGGTTCCTAAATATTTGTCTAACAATTTGGTGCTTTCAATCTTGTAATCATGGCCCCTCCCAAACCTCCTAATCATTCCAATCGTAAAATAATTAAAGAGGTTGTACAAACAACCAATGTTCATTTAAATTCTCTTATGGAAGATGTACAACAACAACTTGATGAAAAATTTGATGTAGTTAATGCAGATCTCACACAATAAATGAATCAGCTCAATACTAGGATGCAAAATGAGAAACAAATCCAGGATTCTCGGCATGAATCTATCATGTCCACCCTTTATGAACTCATCTACAAAAGGAACAACAACAATATGGTCCATCCTGCTACTGTTCATGCGGGTAATGTTCATTCATCAACTACAACCTCCTCATCAGGTATCACCCATCATCTCTCACCTAGCCAAATGGTTTCTTCACCTTTTATTCCTATTCTCTCACCCACAAATACACCCATTTGTCATTCTTCTACCTTCTCTAACACTTCCACACAACCAACTATCACTAGTATGCTGCGTAATCCAATAGCTATTCCAACCCCGTTTTCACCATACATACCTCCCCACTCAATTTTTCACCAACCACTATCTTATAATATTCCCATGTTTCAACAACAACCTTACCCACAAATGTCCCAAATTCCACTTTTACCACCTATGCGTACTCCCAAACTCGAACTTTCCATGTTTGATGGTTCAAACCCACTTGAGTGGTTGTTTCAAGCCGAGCAATTTTTCAGTTCTTACAATATGCACCATGAAACTAGATTATCTTTGATTTCATTTTATATGAAGGATGATGCTTTAGGGTGGTTTAAATGGATGCATAAGAATTTATTGCTAACTGATTGGGTTTCTTTTACGAGAGCCTTGGAATTACGATTTGGTCCATCTACGTATGAAAATCATCAAGCTGAATTATTCAAATTAAAATAAGACGGTTCTATTGTGGATTACCAAACTAAGTTTGAAAATTTGGGAAACCAAGTTGTTGGCTTATCCCACGAAGAAATTATGTATTATTTTATCTTCGAGCTAACTTTATAAATTCAAAACAAAGTGGCTTTTCATAAACCTACCACTATTTCCCAAGCTATTGACCTTGCCAAACTCATCGAATCCAAACTCAAAGACTCCAAACCCAAATACTCAAAGCCTTTAAATAATTATTAAATGAAACCCACTACCCATTCCCCAAATTACCAGTCATTAAAACCATCCATTCCTCAAGGACCCAACCAATCAAAACCCCAACCCACCACTTCTACTTCAAAACTTCCCATAAGACGCCTTTACCAAACCCAACTTCAAGAGCGTAGAGCCCAAGGTCTATGTTTTAATTGTGATGAGAAATTCATTTCGGGACACAAGTGATATACCAATAGATTTCTTCTTCTTTTGGATGAAGATGAACTTCTAGAGGACCAACTTTTATCTCAAGATAACTTTGAATAGAAGACCCTTGAACAAGAGGAAAGTGACACATATTTTCAGCTTTCAACTCAGGCTTTAACGAGTCAGTTTTCACCCCAAACACTCAAGTTTAAAGGTCTAATTGGGGGATTATTCGTTATGGTTCTAGTTGATACAGGAAGTACTCATAATATCCTCCAACCTCACATTGCTCATCATCATAGCCTCAAGACAACCCCAATACCTCAATTTTCAGTTATGGGGGGAAATGGTTCCCATTTACAATGTGAGGGTATTTGCACTAATGTTCAACTTGTTCTACAAAACCAACCTTTCAAAATTCCTTTCTATTTAGGGTTAAATATGTATAAGGTCCCTGTAAATATACCAACCTCTAATTTTAGTCCCTCTAAAAATTTCCTTCAAACTTTGGTCCCTCAAAGGTTTTTCGTCCCTAACTATGGTCCCTCCCGTTAGTTGTCACTAACAGAGGATGACATGGCACACCAGCTGGATTTTTTTCCATTTGTTGATGTGTTATGTATTTTCCACGATGGAAATTGAGATTTGAAGTTAAACTGTCATCTTTCTTCCTCATACAACTCGTGCCTTACCTTTCCTTAATTCTTTTCAAGTTGAAGTTCAGTCCACGTCATGCCTTAGTCTTCCTCAGTCATTCTCAAATTATTCACTGTATTCAAGGGATAATGAAGCCGTGTAGCTGTGTTGCAGTGCTCCCAAGGAGAAAGTGTACGAATCCTACTTGTGGTCCTAGGTATGTTTCTTTGTCGCTGTATTGATGTCTACCTTCTTTTTCTGTACAAGTGCTCCCATTACTATTAAATTCTTAGTTTGGTTGTTGTAATGGCATAAATAACTTGTCCTAATTTTTTTGTTTACTGAAAGTAAAAATTAGGGTTAGTTTTTGATTAGTCTGAAATGGTAAAAATTAAACTTAGGTTAATTTATGTTTATAGGGGTATGGATAAGTTCACAGTTGTATTTTACACCAAGGGTTATTTCGTAAAAGACACAAACCAAAGATATGATGGGGGGATGTGAATTCTTTTAGGGGGAAAGATCCTGATTATTGGTCATTCTTTGAGGTATGTGATTTAGTCAAGGTAATTGAACCTGAGTTTGATTATAGTTCTGTTAAGATGTGGTGGAAGCATGAACAAGGGAGCCTTGAACAAGACTTGAACCCCTTTAACGATGATGGTGATGCATCTGAATTATCCTTGTATGCAGTAGCAAATAATTGTGAGGTGGAGATTTACTGTGAGTCTAAAACTGAAGGTGGGTATGCCTTTATGGAAAGTTTTAGAAAGAGAGGAAAGAGAGTGAAATATGATGGAAATGCAGATGTTTTGAGTGAATCTAGTTATGATAGCAGTGATGATTCAATGGTGGGTGTTCAATTTGAGGATAGTGAGGAGGAGAGAATGGCTGGTTTTGATGAAGGTATAAATGATGTAGTTATTAATGATGCTGATAGAGAGCAAAACATATCAACTGCTGCAACTAATGAAGGGAATAATCAGCAAGATAATAAGGTATATATCACTCAAGAAATGGGCAAGGAACATGTTATTAAGGATAAGTACATGACAAATGAACTTAACTGGGGTGGTGATGATGATAGCTATGATGAAAGACCATGCATACTGAGGTTTAGTGAGGAAGAATCTTTGAGTAAAGATTTTGTTTTTAAAGTTAGTATGGAGTTCTCTTCTTTAAGATATTTCAAGGATGCTATCCTAGAACATAATGTATTGAATGGGAGAGAAGTAAAGTTTGAAAAAAATGATGTTAGATGTAGGGTAGTATGCAAGGACAAGAAAAAATGTGACTATATTGTGTAATGTAGTAGGGTTCTTACATCAACCACATATAAGATCAAAACATTGTTTGCAAAGCACAAGTGTGGTATGCAATTTTACAACAGAAATGCTAGAGCAAAGTGGGTTGCAAAAGTGATTGTCGATGGTTTGAAGAATAACTCTAGAATGAGGTTAAGTGAGGTAGTGGTTGATGTTAGAAAGAGGTATGCAACTGAGATACGAGGGTGTAGAGCTTTCAAGGCAAGACAGGTAGACAGACATATTGTTGAAGGTGACACAAGCAAACAATATAGTCTATTATGGTCTTATGGTGCTGAATTAAAAAGGGCATCACCTGGAAATACATTTAAGATTAGTACATCTGCTCCAAATGAAGGTTTGAAACCAAGGTTTGAGATATGTTATATGTCATTTGATGGAACTAAGAAGGATTTGACTAAGGCTTGTAGACCATTCATTGGCTTGGATGGATGCCACTTGAAACACAAATATGGAGGAATTTTGTTGATTGCTATTGGTAGAGAACCTAATGACCAATACCTTCCTATTGCCTTTGTTGTGGTAGAAATGGAGACCAAAGATTCTTGGAGCTAGTTTATGAAGTTGTTAATTGAAGACATAGATGATGGAATGTGGTGCTTCATTTCTGACCAACAAAAGGTACTCATCACATTTGACATTAACAATTATTATTCTTTGTTGTTCCTTGGTGTATTACAATTATTTGATATAACAGTTATTATTCTTTGTTAGGGTTTGGTCCAAATCTTTGAAGAGGAGTATCCTGCATATGAACACATATTTTGTTTAAGGCATTTATATGCAAACTTCAAGAAGAAATTTGGTGGAGGGGCTTTGTTCAGAGATTTAATGATGGTTGGTGCAAAAGCCACTTACTTTGAGGCACATGAGGCAAAAATGCTTATGATAAAAGAGGTCAATTTGTCAACTTATGAGTGGATAGAGGCCATTCCAAAGAAAAATGGTGTAAGCATGCTTTTCCAACTTTTTCTAAGTGTGATGTCTTAACGAATAACCTGAGTGAATCATTTAATGCAACAATACTGTTACAAAGGGATAAACCTATCATTACAATGTTTGAGTGGATTAGGAATTACTTAATGGGTAGGTTTTCACCACTTAGGGAAAAGGTTGAATCTTATAAGGGCCAAATAATTTTAAAACCATTGAGGAGGTTGGGTAGGGAGATAGAAAAAAGTGCTAGCTGGACAGGCTACATATGCTGGCAGATTGACATTTCAAGTAACACATGTTTTATTTACTGATAGCTTTGTTGTTGATTTAGAAAACCAGACTTGTTCTTGCAACTTTTGGGAGCTTATAGGTATCCCCTATAGACATGTTGTGGCGGCCATATATAGGAAAGTAGATGACCCTGTTAAGTATGTGCATAAATGTTACCATAAAACCACATATGAAGCATGTTACAATGAAGTTATCACACCATTGAATGGACAAAATAAGTGGCCCAAGACTACCAATGAGGTAATTATACCATTTATGTTTAAACGTGTCCCATGAAGGCCCAACAATGTGAATGAGGAAATTCAGACTGATGTGGATCAACCAACCGAAGAGGTCAACAATGTCAAGCAACCAACTATTGAAGAAACTGCTCCAACTGTCACAAAAAAGTTAGCCACCTTGGATGAAACAATAGAAGCAATTCTCAGTGATGGTGATGTTTTAGACATCTAGCCACTTAGGATTAACAAATCACCACTCAAAGTATCTGAGACAAGGGGTTCCAAGGTTTTCTTTGGAAAGAAACCTAAACAGTCCAAGAACACACCATTTAAGCCACACTCCAGGAACACACCATTTAAGCCACATGGTATAAGAACAAGTCTATCCAGGCCTAGCAACAGTGAGCCAATAAAGTTTAGGACTCAAAGTAGGTACAAAACAACTGATGATGTTAAAACTAAAAAAAGAAGCAATGATAGGTTGAGGACACTAAAGGCTAAGAACATACCAGGTCTAGGAAAGAAGGGTGCAACACAATGAAGGAACAAATGTTTACTTAACAATTATTAAGATGTTTTGTTGAATTACTTAAGTTACTATTTTGGTGAACTACTTATGTTAGTATTGGTAACTTTTGATGTAATCTGCTGGTTAACTTTTGATGTAATCTACTAGTGTACTAAACTTTGTTGGATGCAATCATATTATAATATTTTGGTTACATATTGTCTTCACTTAACTTCAAATTAAAGAAATAAACCCCTAAACTAATCAACAATGAGTCATAAAATAAACAACTATAACCATATTTCATTGAATACAAACATTACATTACAATATCCATTACAAATATTTCAGACTAACAACTAAAACTAAGTTTCTTGATCATACCAAATCAACCTAACAAATAATTCAACAACTACGCCTAAAAATAAGATACATGTTTATCAAAACTGAAAGAATAACACAAGCAACCTTCAAATTTCCATAAAATGCCTTTGTCTTGAGCTTCATCTTCAAACTATTGTTTTTCTTCAGTGAAGCTTCATACAGTTCCCTAACTGTTTCCAGAATTTGAATATCTCTATCATGTTCTGCTTCCAAGCCGTGAATGACATCCTTCTCTTATGAAATTTCATCATCCCAAATGAAAAAATTACACGATTTTTTCATATTTTTCCAGATTGGACATCGCCAAAACAGGCTCCCATGATTCATTCCTTTCTTGCACATGTATGACACCATCGCACGATTGCAAAAATATTTTTTAACTTTACGCTGGGAGATTGTCCTGCTTGACCTATTTGATGTAAACACGATAAAGCTAAATACGATGAATGAATGAAAAACTTGACGAACGATTATGGAAGAAGATGGTTGCAGTAAGAAGGTAGATGGAGGGGGTAATGATGAAGACGATGATTGTTAGGTCAAAACGATTCTCTTATAAAGAAGTTAAATTAGATATTCCATGTAACATTAATTAACTCAAATCTTACATGGATAACATGTTAAACACACTTGGCACTCAAAGATTACACAATTGGCGCGCCATGTCATCCTCCGTTAGTGGAAACTAACAGGAGGGACCAAAGTTTGAAGAAAATGTTTAGAGGGACTAAACTTGAATGTTGGGATATTTATAGGGACCTTATATATATATTTAACCCTTCTGTTTATTACCAATTGAAGGGGCTGATGTCGTTTTGGCTATGGCATGGTTGCGCACTTTGGGCCCAATTCAGGCTGATTTTTCTATCCCTTCAATCACTTTTACCCACCAAGAGAAAACCTTAACTTTAAAAGGAGACCTCACATCTCACCCAACTCATTCCACCTTTTACCAGCTTCGCCATCTTATCCATAATAATTCTATAACTTCCTTTCTTCTAATGACTTTCCACCCAATTCATACTTTCCAAAACCTTGACATTCCACCAGCTTCTACTCTTGACTCATTACCGCCCAACTTACATCCACATATTCATCACTTGCTCCAAAACTATACCACACGTTTCCAACAACCAGTCACACTACCATCAAAACGTCCACATGACCATCATATTTTCCTTGAACCTAACACCCCACCTATCAATGTTAAACAATATCGTTATCCACACTCACAAAAAGATGTCATGACAACTATTATCAAAGAGATGATAAACCAGGGTGTCATTGTTCCCATCCATAGCCCATTATCCTCACCCGTTTTACTTGTTAAAAAAAGATGGCACTAGGCGATTATGTGTGGACTATCGTGCTCTTAATACTGTTACTATTAAAGAGCGTTTTCTTATCCCTACCGTCGATGAACTCTTAGATGAGTTAGGTTCAGCCCAAGTTTTTACCAAGTTAGACTTACGTTCAGGTTACCACCAGATCCGAGTTGCATCGGAAGACACATATAAGACAACTTTTCTCACTTTTGATGGACACTACGAATTTCTCGTAATGCCATTTGGGCTCACTAACGCCCCTTCTACTTTTCAATCTGCCATGAATGATTTATTGCGACCCCATTTAAGAAAATTTGTTTTGGTTTTCTTCGATGATATTTTAATTTATAGTACCAATTTCAATGATCATCTGACTCATTTGCCGGTTGTATTTGATTTACTCAAGACTAATTATTTTTATGTGAAGTTACTTAAATGTGTTTTTGCAGTTGATAAGATTGCACATTTAGGTCATGTGATTTATGTGGGTGGTGTTGCACCCGATCCAGATAAAGTGCAAGCCATTTTGGATTGGCATCCACCACGTTCTCTCTCGACTTTTCATGGATTTCTCGGTCTTACCGAATTTTATAGACACTTTGTGCGCAATTACGTCACTCTCATCGCTCCTCTCACTGATATTTTGCGTTCCACTAAGTTTACATGGGGTACAAGGGTTGATTTAGCCTTTACACAGTTAAAGAAAATGAACGACATGTTGGTCCTAGTCCTACCAAATTTTACAAAAAAAATCAATGTAGAAACAGATGCATCTGGTGTAGCGATTGGAGCAGTATTGTGCAGGATGGTCATCCTATCGCGTTTTTCAGTAAGAAGATGTCTCCTCGAATGCAAGCAGCTTCCGTTTATGTTCGTGAGATGTTCGCCGTCATTGTAGCTGTAAAAAAATGGCGTAAATATCTTATTGGTAGGAAGTTTCACATTTATACCGATCAAAAGAGTCTCAAGAATTTGTTATTACAGAAGATCCAAACACCATAACAACAAAAGTGGGCATTTAAATTGCAAGGATTTAATTTTGAGATTTTTTACAGGCCTGGTAACTCGAATCACGTCGCTGATGCTTTGAGCCAAAAGTTTTATTTGGAAGAACCCTTGTTGTTAGCTATCTCTTCATCCATTCCAGACCTTGTACACACATGTCGCTCCCGACAAGTGACACCGAGGTCAGATGAGGGTACAGACGCGAACGGTCGGCGAAAGGAACAGTGAGAACACACAGCCGTGAACTCACTGGAGATGAATAGAGTCGCCAGCTAGGCATTTTTATCCCGGAGGAAAGGTAATGCTGCATAAACCTAGGAAAAGATGGATAAGACGGTTTGCGAACCAGAGAGACTGAGAAAGGGGGTTGGTTACAACCTGGGAAGGTATTAGCACCCAGATTGTCCGTCGTACTCGACGGGATCCACGCTTAAAAGATTTGTGTGTTAAAGGGGTAGTGTTAGTGCAATCTGTGTATAAAATAGCTGGAAAGAATGTACAGGTGTCAGTGTAAGGTGTATAAGTGATGTGAAGTATGAAAGTGTCAGTGTAAGAACAAGGTGAAATGCTCATGATAATGAGGCTAAGAGAATAAAGCTGGAAAGAGGGGGAATGTACAGAGACTTTTGTTCGATAACTGTTAAGTTATGCCTACGTATCCTCTCGTGCAATGAGGAAGTCAGAACACCGTAGTTCAACCCAAAGAGACTGAAAGATGAATTGACTGATGAACTGCTTGCTTGTCTATGCTCAAGGGTATGACCTGTCTGGCTCAGGTGCAAACTGTCTTGCATTAGACGGAAGAAGCAAGTTCTCGTTTGTGAGTGAATGAGATGAGAAAAGAATCCCGGAGGAGACGATTATTGTTTGTTTTTGTGTTTTCAGTCTTTTATTGCTTGTGGAAGTTTGTCATAAGTTAATGAGCTTAAGCCTAAACCAATGGGTTAGTAAACTCATCACATCCTCCCTCTGATTAGGGGTAATGAGAATACCTTAAGTGTGAAGTCAGATTCTCACACTTAATCACCTTTTGATGTAGAGTTAAGATCATTAACCTACTTGTGATTATTTAGATGTTTTTGGTGTTTTTGTTTAGTGTTGAGTAATGAGGTTAAGCCATAATCAGGGATTAAACAGACTCATTATACCATCCTAATAGAAGGATAATAGATGAGAATGTTTAAGCTGAGGAAAGCTCCTCAACTTAATCCATGATTAGGGATTAAACTCATGACAAAACAAGCCTTTGATTAAGTGGATTTTATTTAATGGTATGATGATGAAGTGATTTTTATGATTTGCAAGACAACTTGAGGGGGACTTGTCCATTAACACTAGGGTTAGTCCTTCTTAACCACTTAAGGAAGAATTAGAACCCTAATGCAAGGCCCAAGTTACAAGCTTGATGTCTTGATGATTATTATATGAATTGATTAAGAGATTTAAACACACTAAGGGTTTAATACTTAGGATTAAAGTTATACACTCCATCCTAAGAGAAGGATGCATGCATAACCCTAATCACAAAGTCTTAGAGCCTTTATGGTTTAGTCTCTGATTATGAGGTGAGAAGAGAGGACTCAAAGAGAGACACAAAGGTAAAACTATGGGGGGACTAATCAAAATCCTAATTCATTATCATGCTTGGTTGGTCCTAAGGTTTGTGAGGTTTTCAGGAACAATCTTCAATGGAACCACCAGGAAGCAGATGAATAAGATCAAGAGAAGCAAAGTGACTTGCTTCATTCAAGAAGTCAAGTCACTTGAAGAAAGAAAGTGGGAGGAACAAGAATGAGCAAGCTCAATCTCAAACACAAATAGAAATGCAGCAATGGATGCAAGAGAGATGAAAATAAAAGTTATGAGAAGTGAAGGCAAATTCACTTCCCAAGTTTACTTACCACCTGAAATGTTAGAAAGAAATGCAAAACAATGCAGGATGAGATGAAATGGCATGATACTAAGCAAAACCAGAAGCATATTGATGATGATTATGATGTTATGAGATGCTGCAAACATGAGGCAAGACATGGAGATGCTCATACAAGATTATGAATGCAAATGATGCAAGTTAAGGAGCATGAACAAGCATGGAAAGTTATGAATCATACAAGACAAATGACATGGCAAACATGTAATGCAATGACCAAACATGCTTCCTACATGTCCTAAGATGTCAAATGGATCACAAGAATGCACAAAATGCAAAGACAAGTCATGTTATGCAAGAGAATGCAAGAAGGATGCAAGAGAAATCCCAAATTAGGGTTCATGAATCAAACATCAAACAAAAACCCAAAACAGAAGCAAACCTTAAGATAAAAAATGGAAAATACTACCCAAAGAAACCCTAAACCTATAATGAACCACTGCCCAAAGGGGAGCTCTCAACTCTCAACCAAACTCAAGATATGATTTTTACAAGTTATTAGGGTTTTTTAGGGTTCTTAACAAAAGAAATGCCAAACAATTAGAAAATGCAAGATCAAATCATGGCCATTTTACCCTAGAAACTACATGCTAAACATAAAACAATGCAAGAAGAATCAATGTCTCAACCTTCTCCAATAGGCAGAAATGAATTTTTGAATCCATGCTCAAAATAATGCACAAAATATGATTTAATTCAATGAAAAATCCTTAAAATGCATCAAGATCAAAAAAGAAATTTGGTTTGAAGGTTGGACAATGTTTCTAAATGTCTTAGAACATTTCATGAATTTTTTTTATAATTTTTAAATACCCAAAAGTATTTTTAATTAATTAATTCCCATTAATCAATTAAAAATAATCTTTTAAATATTTAAAAATACTTTTTTAATGATGAAAAATAAAATAAAAATGTTTTTGTGTCTTAAAAATTAATAAAACTTTTAAGAAAAAGTTTCATAATTTTTAGGAATTTTTTACTATTTTTAAATAAATGTGCAAATAAAAGGAAAAGAAAATGAATAAAAATTAAATAAAACGAAAGTATGCAGCATGGAAGGCCAGGATTCAATCTGGAAATGAGAGGGTTGACTGCGCGCCAGATCCAATGGGCCACATTCAAACTGGGCTAAACTTAATTAATTAAATAAATTAAACCTAATTAAGTTAATGACAAGATCTGGGCCATTGGATGCGCGCGGGAAAAGACCTGGTCAACTCATCCAACGCCTGAAATTCAAACCTGAAGCCCTAACCCTAATTACCCATTAATGACTTTCAGGTCACCGGAGACGAGCTCCGGTCGTCTTCTCCGGTGACCTTCTCCCCTGAAAACTTCCAAATCCTTCCCTAGGTCACTAAAATGAAATCTAAAACCATGGAAATGTTCTTCAACCTCTCACGAATCAAACCCCTCTCTCAAAACAAATTTATTCTTCCTAAACAAGCTGAATCGAAGAGAACAAGTTCTAGGGCACGCAAGCTTCAGAGACAAATTAAATACTCAAAACAAAGCCATTTCAAAAACTAAGAACATCAGGATGATCAGTGAACCACATAGAACAAGTTTGTAACAAGAAAAATGATTTCTGGAAAAATAATTTTCGAGCTACCTGAGATTTGGAGCTTTCAGTTTGAGAACTTTCTGGCCACTTCTCCTTGTGCAATCCACTCCACTTGATCCCCAGAAGATGTTTGAATGCTCAAAGAGAGTTTAAGCTGGCTGGATAGTGAGATTCGAAAGCTTCTGCTCAAGCTTGATCAGAAATGGCAATGGAGTTTCTGGAGGTTTCAGGCCATTGTGAATGATGGTTTGTGATCCTGAGGATGAATGGAGAAGGTCTGGAGTGTTTGTTGGTGTGTTTGTGGTTTGTGGAAGGAGATTCGATTGAAACTGCAAAATGAAGTGAGAAATGGCAGTGAGATGTTCAGGCTGTTTCAGGCTTGTGTTCTTGGTGCTGGGTGGTCTATGGAGCAAGGTGAGTTGAATGGTGAAGAGGGTTTGAATGTTTGCAAGCTGTGTAGGCAGATTCGAAGGAAGTTGCAACTTGGTAAGTTTTTGTGAATGTCTTCAATGAATGAGCTTCAGCCTTGCCTTGTACATGAAATGGCTTGCAAATTGTCCACATAACTCTCTCTCATTGGTCAGTTGATTGGACATGTGCTTTATTGATTGGTAAGTTGCCTTTTGCAAAAAGTCAAAAATTGTGTAAGAGAGGTATGGTGAAGTGCTAGGCAAGTACATGGCATAGGGGCTGCGCAGCATGGTGTGTGTATGAAGCTAGCTTGGTTCAGCAGCCAATGCCTCAAGTTGGTGAGATGTGATCATGAGTTTTGCAACTCGTGGCCTTTTTGAAATCTCATGAAAAATGCCTTGTTACATGAACTAAACACATGTGATCTTTGGTTCAAATCTGATTTTTAGGCCTTAGAGAATGTTTATGTGCTGGTTTGAAATGAATTAGAAGTTGCAATTTGACTTAGCACATGATTTTGCAATTTTCACACTTGGTGCATATCTTGAAAATAAGTGATTTTTGCTAACTTTGCATTGCCATAACTTTTGATCCAAGAAGAGTTTGATCATGTTCTTGTACTTTTTGAAAAGGGAAAGATGAGATCTACAACTTTCATGACCAAAGTTTTTCCATTTGAAGCACTTTTGGATCAAGAATCATGGCTTGAAAAATGACCTAAAATGATGCATTCTTGAAAAGTCAACTATGCCCAAAAAGTCAACATTTGCAAAAACCCTAAATTCTTGATTTTATGAACTTCAACCTTCTTCCATGATCAAATAAAGATCATATACACTCAAAATGATGAAGATCACCCACTGGTTGGGTCATTGGGGGCCTCAGATGCCCTGATTTTGCACTGACTTGTCTGAAAAGTCAACTCTTGATCAGATGACTTCCCCATGGAATTTCTTCATGAAAATTGATATGCATACTCCCTATACCATATAGAGATCAATGGAAACAAGAATGACCAAAAAAATTGGAGTTATGGCCTCTAAAACCAAAACCCTAATTTTCAGTCAACTGTGCAGTCTAAACTGGCTCTGCATCACCTCAAACCCTAGTTCTTGTGATTCCTCTGCAATTTTGACTTTGAGGAGATGAAATATGATATAAGAACACACATGGACCACTTTGAGTTGATTAGTGGCCTTTGGAATGGCTCAAGATGCTTTGGGATTGCTCAGATCACAAACCCTAAGTGCAGATGCCTTAAAAACTATGCAGTGAAACAAAAAATGAGATATGAGTTGATATGATTGTGTTTATGCATATGATATGATCACAAGCCATGGTGTGAATGAGTGAGGGTAAATTTGGGGTGTTTACAGCTGCCCCTATTCAAACATGAGTTAGCTGTGCAGGATGTAAGCGACGGCTTAACAGGCAAACAAGATAACTTGTGGTTGAATACCAAAGACAGTCCAAAATTTGCACTCACAGAATGAAGAAGAAAAGGGATATAGATTGCAAAAGGAAAATAAAGTATATTGTAAAGTGTAGGCGACGGAGGACGACCGTCGAGCAGAGGACGACTGCTGGGTAAAGAGCAATGACGGGGACGGCCGACATGCTGGGAAAAGTGCGTGAAGATAAAGCAATGACGGGGACGGCCGACTAGCTGGGGAAATAAAATCATGATGGGGACGGCCATCAAGACAAAGCTGTAAAATTTTCTGGGGATCGAATGAAACATGACGGGGACGGCCATCAAGTTCATAAAGGTAACCAACGATGGGGACGGCCATCGGGCTAAAAAGAGAAAAGGGACCACGACGGGGACGGCCATCAGGTTAAAGAATAAATGAAATAAACAGATGATGGGGTACGGCCATCAAAGGTGAAGGACGATCACCTAGCAGGGGACGGCTGCTCTGTTGGGTATAAAAGAAATATGATGGGGACGGCCATCGGATAGAAAAGGTCAACGATGGGGACGGCCATCGGACGAGCATGATGGAGGACGACCATCAAGAAGTGGAGGACGACCACTCAGCAGGGTACAGCTGCTCTCAAGGTTTATCATGGCATGGGATGAATGTCAGATAACCAAAATCAACAATGGGGATGGCCATTGGATAAAGTTGATGAAGGACGATCATCAAGAGGTGGAGGACGACCACCTAGCAGGGGACGGCTGCTAAATATCAACGATGGGGACGGCCATCGGATGAGCATGATGGAGGACGACCATCAAGAAGTGGAGGACGACCACTCAGCAGGGTACGGCTGCTCTCAAAGGTGTCATAACACAGGACGAGTGTTAGATAAAAGAAACTTTGTTGGTGATCTGCTGGGGAAATAGTGAACACGAGCGTTCACAACCAAGAAACAAAAGGTATAAGTGTTTAGATGTTTTGTGTATAGATTAAAGATGCGGACGAGCATCCCTAAGACTATGATACGGACGAGTATCAGGTAGAAACAAGTACTGACACATGTTCCGAGATGATGATACGGACGAGTATCAACTGGTTAACAGGGAACACGGACGAGTGTTGTATCTGAAGGGACTCTTCTGGGGAATAGTAGACACAGACGAGTATCTATATTCAAGAAGACATGAGTGTTTGACATGGTGTATGGATTAAAGATGCGGACGAGCATCCTTAAGATTATGATACGGACGAGTATCATGTAGAAACAAACACTAGACGCAACGTTCTGAGATGATGGTACGGACGAGTACCAACTGGTTAACAAAGAACAAGGACTACTGTTGAATCTGTGGGGATATGAGTGATGATGTATACAAGATACGGACGAGTATCTGTATAAGTGTACCATGAGTAGTGAGTATTGTATTGTATAGATGAGTGTTTTAACTGCTGGGGAAAGTGACATGGACGGGTGTCAAAAGAGAAAAGTATAATATTAACAAGTATATGGGTGATGAAGGTGTAAGCGACTGCGCTGGGGATATGACACGGACGGGTGTCAAGAAAGTGTATATATAAGTATATGTGAGCGCAAAGAGGATGTCTTTGGCTTTTTGCTGGTGATTTGACACGGACGGGTGTCCTGAAGTATCTGTAATACGGGTGATTTGCTTGTAAAGAGTGTTCAAGCGACTTTACTGGGGAGCGTTGATACGGACGGGTATCAAAAGAAAATATGCTGGTATTTGTGAATACGAGGCAACTGTTTTTGCTGGGATTCTGGTGGGGATGTTTGTACAGTGATGATGAACAGTTTATTATTCACAAGTGTTACTTCAGAACATGGCTTATGATTATGCTATGCATTTGATTTTTTTGCCGTAATGCTCCGTATCAGACGGAATGCTACGCTCTGGGGGGTGAATATGATGCGGATGCCATGATTATGCAAAGGGGGCACAGATCCGGGATTCGGATCCCATTGCTGCGAAGATCTCTGGATGATCTGCTTGAAGTGAACATCCTAGATGGGGATGAGATCATCGGTAGATCTAATGATGTATCTGTTCGGGGATATAGGTCACTGATTGACATATCCTTACAATACGGGACCCAGCTGGGGTTTGTAGAAGCTTTCTGTACTCTGTTGTGACTTCTTCGCGCGTTGCTCTTCTGAATAGAGGCTGGGGCTCTGTGGGGAGATGGTTCCCTGACTTCTGCATTCTGCTGAGGAAGAATGGTTGGTGCTTCAACTGGGAAATGCTGTTGGTAACTCAGCTGGGGAGAGCAATGGGAAGCAACTCAGCTGGGGATAGCAATGAGAGGCAACTCGGCTGGGGAGAAAACATCCTGAGTGTTAAGCCTGTTTGTTGATTTGGCAACTTTGCTGGGGAAATGGGCACTCTCCATTGCCACGTGGAAGATAGACCGAGTTGATAACGATTCGCCAACTTGCCGAGACGTAACCTGCATGCCCCAGGTTGCGTTCTGGATACCTGCAATCCTGCAAAGGTAAGGAAACGTACAAAAGGTCCCGAGGTATCCCTTACTGGATTCCGTCATAGGAGTTAAGTACTTTCGAGAATAATCACATTCCCTGCAAGCATGTGTTTTTATTTTTTAGAGAAAGGCATCTGTACTTATGCAATTGTATTTTTAGAGATATCAGACAACTCTTTGCAAAACATAAATGTAAAAACGAAACATGACCGAAAATCTGATTTTATTAATTCCTGTGCCCTGAATTGGCGAGATACATTCAAGGAAACATATCTCCTGAAATGAAGAGACTGTTACAAATTGAGAAACAAAATGCTGGCGATGTTGACGAGGTTTTCAAGGAGCTTCCTCCTTCTGCTATGACTCGTATGACAATGACGTTCTTCTCGTCTTGCTTTCTGAAGAAAGTTGATTCTGATTGAAGCTTGATCCTTTGGAGCTTACCAAGTTGTAGATGATACAGACGAATTCAGAATGCAGTTGTTCGCTTATTCCCTTGTTTTGCATGGATCGCCCTTTCGGGTTTTCAATCCATCGGGATACCCATTTTTGCCTGAGTTGTCCAATGCGGCTTTTCAACTCAGCGGGTGTACATTTTTTATTCATTTTCCCTTACTTTTGCCCGAGTCTTTTATTCTGTTTTTGACTCGCCGGGATGCCCTATTTTTGCCTGGACTTACATTCTGTTTTTATGTCCAGCGGGTCATTTTATGCGAAGTATTTTTTAACTGCATCTGAATTCACAGGGGACGGGAAATCTTCACCATCCATGGTGCTGAGCATCAGCGCTCCACCAGAGAAAACTTTCTTTACAATGAATGGTCCTTCATAATTTGGAGTCCATTTGCCCCTGTGGTCTGTATGAGGAGGGAGGATTCTTTTCAGCACAAGATCCCCTACTTGGTACTCCCGATGCCTGACTTTCTGATCAAAGGCTTTCTTCATTCTTTTCTGATACAACTGCCCGTGGCAGATTGCAGCCAATCTTTTCTCTTCGATCAGACTCAGTTGTTCGTATCGGGTCCGAACCCATTCTGCTTCACTCAGTTTGACATCCATTAATACCCGTAACGAGGGTAGTTCAACTTCAACAGGTAGGACTGCTTCCATACCATATACAAGCTGATACGGTGTTGCCCCAGTGGATGTCCTGATTGACGTGCGGTACCCGTGCAAGGCAAACGGCAGCATTTCATGCCAGTCTTTGTATGTGACTACCATCTTCTGCACAATCTTCTTGATATTCTTATTTGCCGCCTCAACAGCGCCATTCATCTTTGGCCTGTAAGGAGAAGAATTGTGATGTTGGATCTTGAAGTCCCGGCACAGCTCTGCCATCATTTTGTTGTTTAGATTGGAACCATTATCAGTAATGATTCGCTCGGGCACTCCATACCGACAGATGATATCTCTCTTCAGAAATCTGGCTACCACTTGCCTAGTAACATTTGCATATGAGGCTGCTTCAACCCACTTGGTGAAATAGTCGATGGCGACCAGGATGAATCTGTGACCATTTGAAGCAGTCGGCTCAATCTTGCCAATCATATCAATACCCCACATAGCAAAGGGCCATGGTGAAGACATGATGTTCAAAGGATTGGGAGGCACATGCACCTTATCTGCATAGATCTGGCATTTATGGCATTTTCTGGCGTAAGCACAACAGTCTGCATCCATTGTGATCCAGTAATAGCCTGATCTTAGCAATTTCTTAGCCATGGCATGCCCTCCTGCATGGGTACCAAAAGATCCTTCGTGCACTTCATGCATCAACAAATCTGCTTCCGTCTTGTCAACACCTCTGAGGAGTACCATGTCAAAGTTCCTCTTGTATAAAGACCCATCAGTGTTCAGAAAGAAACTACCAGCAAGCCTTCTTAAAGTCTTCTTATCATTGGAAGATGCCCCAGGTGGGTATGTCTGATCCTCCAAGAAGCACTTAACGTCATGGAACCAAGGCTTATCATCTTTTACAACATCCGCTGCAAATACATATGCTGGTCTATCAAGTCTTGATACTGAAATCTGAGGTACAAAGTTAGCAGCTTGAACTTTGATCATGGATGAAATGGTAGCAAGAGCATCTGCAAACTGATTCTCGTCCCGAGGGATATACTCAAGTTTGACCGTTGTGAAGAACGTCAACAACCTTCTTGTATAATCCCTGTAAGGTATCAGATGATCTTGGTGGGTGTACCATTTTCCGTTGGTTTGATTGACTACCAAAGCTGAATCTCCGAATACGGTCAAAGTTTTGATCCTGAGGTCAATGGCTTCCTCAAGACCCATAATGCAAGCTTCGTATTCGGCTTCGTTGTTAGTGCAGTTGAAAGTGAGTTTTGCCGAGAAAGGCATGTGAACTCCTTTAGGTGTAATGAGTACTGCACCAACACCACGGCCATTCATGTTAACAGCCCCATCAAACATCATAGTCCATTCTTCCTCCGGGTCAGGCCCTTCGGTGTGAGTAGGCTCCTCGTGATCTTTTGCTTTAATGAACATGATGTCCTCATTAGGGAAGTCAAACCTCATAGGCTGGTAGTCATCAATGGGTTGCTCAGCAAGATATTCAGATAATACACTGCCCTTGATGGCTTTCTGAGATGTGTACTGTATGTCGTATTCTGTGAGAATCATCTGCCATCTTGCAACCCGTCCGGTAAGAGCTGGCTTCTCGAAAATGTACTTAACTGGATCCATTTTTGAGATTAATAAGGTAGTGTGGGTCAACATATACTGTCTCAGTCGGCGAGCAGCCCACGCTAAAGCACAACAAGTTTTCTCGAGCAGTGAATAACGTTGTTCACAGTCGGTAAACTTTTTGCTTAGGTAGTATATTGCATACTCTTTTCGACCAGACTCGTCATGCTGGCCCAACACACACCCCATTGACTCTTCTAGCACTGTCAAGTACATAATCAGAGGTCTTCCTTCAACTGGCGGCATGAGGATTGGAGGTTCTTGTAAATACTCCTTGATCTTGTCGAAAGCCTTCTGGCAATCTTCGTTCCACCTGACCGTTTGTTCTTTTCTTAACAGCTTGAACAAGGGTTCACAGGTTGCTGTAAGATGAGATATGAACCTTGAAATGTAGTTCAATCGACCTAAGAACCCTCGAACTTCTTTCTCAGTTTTCGGTGCAGGCATTTCTTGTATAGCCTTGACTTTATCAGGGTCAACCTCAATCCCTTTCTCGCTTACAATAAAGCCCAGCAATTTACCGGATCGCACCCCGAATGTGCATTTGTTGGGGTTCAGCTTTAGTTGGTACTTCCTCAGACGCTTGAACAACTTCAGCAGATTCACCAGGTGATCTTCCTCTGTAAGGGACTTGGCGATCATATCATCCACGTAACATTCTATTTCCTTATGGATCATATCGTGGAATAATGTCACCATAGCCCGTTGATATGTGGCACCAGCATTCTTCAGCCCGAATGGCATCACTTTGTAACAGAACGTGCCCCAAGGTATGATGAATGTTGTCTTCTCCATGTCTTCAGGTGACATCTTGATTTGATTATACCCTGAAAATCCATCCATGAAGGAGAATACCGAGAACTGAGCCGTGTTATCCACCAATACGTCAATGTGAGGTAATGGGAAGTCATCTTTCGGGCTGGCTCTGTTCAGATCCCGGTAATCAACACACATTCTTACTTTGCCGTCCTTCTTAGGCACAGGTACTATATTAGCAACCCACGGTGGGTAGCTAGTCACAGCAAGGAACCCGGCGTCCCATTGCTTTTGTACCTCTTCCTTGATTTTCATAGCCATGTCTGGGCGAGTTCGGCGCAGCTTCTGTTTCACTGGTGGGCATTCTTCCCTTAGAGGCAGCTTGTGCACGACTATATCGGTGTCCAACCCTGGCATGTCTTGATAAGACCAAGCAAACACATCCACATACTCTTGAAGCAGATCTATCAGTTGTCCCTTCACTGAGTCTTGCAGGCAGGCCCCGATTCTAACTTCTTTCACGTCTTCCTCTGTACCAAGATTAATCACTTCAACCTCCTCCTGGTGAGGGGTAATAACCTTTTCCTCTTGTCTTAACAACCTGGCTAGCTCTTCAGGAAGCTCATATTCTTCTTCAACCCCTTCATCAGCTTGATTGATTGGATTGTCAAAGTCATACGATGTCATAGCCGTGCTGTTGTCGGTGCTATCTGGAAGGCACTCCCTGCAAGGGTTAAGTTGGTTCATTTTAGTGATTGATTTTAATCTTGCTTTAGAAAAAAGTGAAATGAAGTTATCATTTTGAAAACACCGCCATTTATTTTTGTACAAAAAGAAAAATGGAAAAACAGTGAACAGAAAAGAAAAAGACTCGTTTGCAAAAAGATGTCCGATATTTCATTAATTTAATCTTGTTTGCACAAAAGTACAGATGGCCCTGATTACAAAATGAGTCTTGTCATCTTGGGCAAGATGCAAGACTTTGATGCATGCTATAAAAATGCAGGAAATAATAATTACTCTGCATGAGTAACTCTTATAATTTCCTGGGAAGACCAGTTCGAGACACTGCTCCCCGGGATTTTTGGACGAATCCAATTCTCCAGATTGCGCTCCTCTTCCAGCTCGTCTTCCAGACAGTTGATAGCATCGGGGGTAAGCATCCCCCCACTGACAAAACCTGGCTCTGCAGCAGCCTTTGCTTGATGTTGAGTTGGTCTGTAACCCAACCCAAACTTGTCCTTCTTCTCCTCCACAGCTAAGACCTTGCCCCAGCCTAGGGCAGTTCCTTCTTCAACAACCTTCCGGGCTTGTTGGTATGATGACATTGGAGTACCAGATACAACAGATGCCTCATGCACATTCAAAGCTTCAAACCCCTGGCTCATTGTTTCATGGATCTCCCCATCCATTTCAATGTACTTATAGGTTGCCAGGTGGCTGACAAAAATGTCCTCCTCTCCACAGATTGTGACAACTTGACCTTCCCACTCAAATTTTAACTTTTGGTGAAGGGTAGACGTTATTGCGCCGGCGGCGTGAATCCAGGGGCTACCCAACAAATAGTTGTAGGCGGGCTGAATGTCCATCACATAAAAGATAGTTTTAAAGGTCTGTGGGCCAATTGTCACAGGCAGCTCAATCTCTCCCAGAACCGATCTCTTAGAACCATCAAAGGCTCTTACCACCAGGTTGCTGGGTCTTAATGCCAAACCATCATATTCTAACTTCACCAGAGCCTTCTTTGGTAAGACATTCAGGGAAGAACCTGTGTCCACCAGCACATGAGAAAGGACAGCTCCTTTGCATTCCATGGTTATGTGCAAGGCTTTGTTGTGATTGCGGCCATCCGCTGTCAAGTCAGAATTGGTAAACCCTAGCCCATTGCTAGCAGTAACATTACCAACCACGGTTTCCAATTGGTTGACAGTAATCTCTTCAGGCACGTAAGCTGCGTGCAGGACTTTAAGCAGTGCATTCCGATGGGCTTCGGAGCACATAAGCAGTGAGAGGATAGAGATTTTGGATGGCGTCTGGTGAAGTTGATCCACAACTTTATAATCACTCTTTTTGATGATCCGCATAAACTCATCAACTTCCTGATCAAATGGAGTTTTCAGGGCTTCTTTGGCAGCTGGATCTTCCTGCACCGGGCCTTTTCCTTTTGCCTTGGCAGCAGCTTCTGCTTCGGCAGTAGGTCTTTGAACTTGTGAAGCAAAGAGACGTCCGCTTCGAGTGAAGCCTCCGCCTCCCCCCACATTATCTACTTGTGGTGCAGGTGCTGATGTTTCAAGAGTGATTCTCTTTCCTTCGCAATACAAGTCAGAGCCATAGTGCCAAGGGATGGCCCTGTTGCTCTCATATGGTACTGGTCCAGGCACCGTGACAGTGACTGGACTGATTGCTGCTGCTGAAGGGACTGCTATTGTTTGTGGATCATAAAAGATTGTAACTGGTGCTCTGGTGGGAGCAGCACCTTCTGAATGGTAAGCGGAATTATTTTCAGGATCGTAGAATATGGTAACAGCAGAGACATCTTCATGATTGATTGCTGGTGTTGTAGGAGGTGTTGTTGGAAGGACTGATGTTGTTGTTGATGGAGATTCGAAATGGAATGAAGCTGAAGTTGTAGCAGGAGAAACTGTTGAAAACTGATCATTTGGGAGGACAGATGAAGTACTGGTTGATGTTGCTGGTGAATTATCGGGAACAATAGTTGCTGCAGTTGTAGGAGGGTCTGAAACCGTTGTTGATGAAGTTGTCGGATTTGTCGGAAATGATGTAGTGACCTGTAGCAGGCCACTCTGAATAAGGCTGTCAATGCCATTCCTCAGGTCCTCGCACCCGTTCCATGAAATATTGCAGTAGGGACACCCTAGTTCACACCCCGGAAATATTTGGTTTTCTCGGAGTTGAGCTTTGATTTCCACCAACGGTGTCCTGATCTGATCCACACTAGTTATTAAATAAGACGGTTGGTCTTCTTCAATAGCATTAATTCGGGGACCACCATGGTTTGGCATTGGGTTTTTATTGACATTGGGCGGCGGTGCAAAATTCAGAGCCTTGGAGTCTACCAAGTCTTGTACCTTCATATGCAGAGCCCTGCATTTTTCTGTACTGTGACCAGGTGCGTTTGAGTGGAAAGCACACCTAGCATTGGAGTCATAGTTTCTTGGTAGACTGTTGGGATCCGGAGGTGCCAACGTTCTTAGCTCAACTAGGTTGAGTTTCAGAAGTTGTGGCAACAAGGCAGCATACGGCATTGGGATCGGGTCGATCACTCGGTTAGCTTGGGATGGCCTCTGTTGGAATGGCCTCTGTTGATTGTTGTTGTTGGTGTTGTTGTTGTTGTAGTTTCTTGGAGGATATTGATTCTGCTGATACTGAGGCTGTTGTTGGAAGTTTTGTTGCGGAGGTTGATAGACTGGCTGAGGATGTGCTGGAGCAGGGATAGTGACTGCTGCTATTGACCTTTGAACATACTGGGGCCTACCCCTGTTGGTGTGAATGGCATTGGTCTCGCCAGTTCTTCTCGGGCCTGCAAAAGGCTTTCTTGTACTACTGGACGAGCTTGCACCGTTGTCCGAGATCTTTCCCATTTTTAACAGGCTTTCAATTCTCTCCCCAGCTATGACAACATCTGCGAAGCTAGTGGAAGAGAAAGCAACCAACCTGTCAATATACGTTCCCTGGAGAGTGTTCATAAACATGTCTGCCATTTCTCTCTCAGACATAGGTGGCTGGACAGCAGCAGCAAGCTGTCTCCATCTTTGAGCATATTCTCTGAAGCTCTCCCTCGAAGACTGTGACATTCCCATCAGGAGAGTCCTGTTGGGTGCCATGTCTAGATTATACTGATACTGTCTGATGAAGGCTTCTGCCAGGTCCTTCCAGCATCTTATAGTTGCTCTTGTCAGATGGGAATACCATTCCCTAGAAGCTCCAGTCAAGCTATCTTCGAAGTAGAACATCCAAAGTTTCTCATCCATTGTATAGGCCTTCAGCCTTCCCAGAAATGATTGCAAATGAGTCCGGGGGCATGAAGTCCCATTATACTTTTCGAAACAAGGAGGTTTGAACTTATGGGGGATCCTGACCCCGTCTACCAATCCCATGTCCATGACGTCGAACCCCAAAGAGTTTTGAGACTCCAGTGATCTCAACTTCTCAGCTATTTCTTCCAATCGTCTATCATATGTTTCCTCTCCAGCACCCATTACTGTAAATTGGTCCTCCTGAGGATCTTCTTGAAGTACTCTCCCTGCTGTGGCAGTCCCTTGTATATTGACTGGGATGTTGGCCTCTGGATGGAGATGGGGTCCAAAAACCGGGGGATTGACATGAGGTTGGACCCTCTCGTTGTTACTTGTGCCAGCAGTCCCCACATGGGGCTCCTCTTGATTCCTTCCTTCTACCAAAGCTCTGAGCCTCTCCTGGCTTTGAGCTAAGTTGTTCATCACTTCCATGAATTGTGTTATCTGGGTTCTCATCTCCAGCCTTTCGTTGGCCATCTGGTTTCTGACCTCCGTCAGGTCCTGCTGCATCTGATCCATCTGGATTCCCGGAAGGTTGTTTCTAGTTGGGTACCTGTGTGGCCTGTTGAGAGGAAATACCCGGCGGCGAGCAATAATTCCTGAACATCACAACAGAGGTTAGCAACAACAAAACAAAAACCTACAAAACAAACAAAAGGGTTAGCATGCAATGCAGTTATGCTTATTTGTTCTCAAGGTATCCGGTTTGGCCTTCAGTTTTGACCCTTCCAGACCCTTGAAGATGCTGCTGTTGAAGTTGCTTTTGAAGTAACCCAGATGGAAACTAACACAAATATATTACAAAGGTGAAATAATACAACTTGTTCATTTTACAACACAAGCCCTCAAAGGGGTCAAAATACATCACAAAAAAGCAAAAGTACATGGAATAGGGATAACAACAAGCAAATGATCAAACTCCAAGGCTAAACTCATCCTCACGAACTTCCTTAAGAAGTGCTTCGGTCACAGGATCAGCCGGATGCTCCGTGAGACCTCTGATGAGAAGGTTTCTTGTTGCAACAGCTGCAGTCAATTTCTTATTCTGACTTTGGTCCTTAGACCTCTTCACTCCAGCTCTGATTTCTAGCTCTGATATTTCCTTCTGGGCTGCTGCCAGGGCTTTTTCCATCTGTTCCATTTTGTCTTGAACTCTCTTGTCTTCTAGAGTACGGGCCTCAGTGATCCGGACCCACCTGGCCTGACTCTCTTTCAGGTACAAGTCTGTTCTTGCTCTCTGGAACTGGGCTTCTTTACAAGCATTCTTCAGAATCTGTTCACCAGCCTTAGACTTGTTGATATAATCTCCAGACTTCTCAATCTTGGTCAAGTGTTCCACTCTCAATTTCTCCAATCTCTCAATCTCCCTCACACCTTCACTCCTCTCCCTGAGGGTCTTCTGCAAGGCTTGGGTTAACTTCTCATTCCTTTCCTTCAAGCTCTCAAACTCCTCCAAACTGATGGTGGCAGGGGGTGGTGCTGAAGATGACTCAGGCATGTCTTCTATGGTAAAGGGCATTCCAGAGAATTGGGCCCTAGCATGGGACCACTCATAATATTGGACTGATGCTACATTATTGCACTTCCCTAGAATGGTGACTCCCTTGGTTTGAACATGATCCCAGGCCCAAGCAGCCTGCCTAACAGTTGCCAGACTAACCTTGTTTTCACAGTAGAGGGTCTCAATCAGGTCCTGTACCCTAGGAGTGTGGACCAGTGCATAGCCCAATTGCCTCCTGAACAGCAGAGGGTTGTAATTGATACTTCCCTTAACTCCTATCAAAGGCACATTGGGAAAGTGCCCACAGCTTGTGATTATATCTCTGCCCTTGGTGCTTTGAGTACACCATCTGATGTCTGCTGAAGTTAGGACAGTGAGTCTCTTAGCCCAGTTGCTTTGCTGATGAGGATTTAGAAATGCATCTGTCCTGGGTAGATGCCTGAGAAGCCAAGCATGGAATAATGGAGCACAACACCTTACTAACCTTCCCCTCTGCTTCTCATTTCTCTGATGTACTGAGTAATAGAGATCACCCAACAAAGTTGGCACTGGGTTCTTTAGGATGAACAAATGGATTGCATTCTTGCTGATGAATCGAGGCTCATCTGCAAACAACACAATTCCATATACACTTAAGGCCAACAAAGCACAAACAGCTTTCCACTCCCCCAAGGAGGCCTTCAGACTAGCTTGAGAAATTAAGAAGTCCAGATGAAAACCAGGGATCCCAGCTTTAGAGGTCATATGTTGCTCAATCAAAACAGGTTCCAGGTGCAAAGCTTTTGCTACCTCTCCATTGCTTGGGAAAGCCATCTCAGGATTGAAAGGGATTTCTCTCCTGATAGGTAGACCAACCAAAGATGAGTATTCTTCCAAAAGAGGGCCCAACTGAAAGTCTTGAAAGGTGAAACATCTCAATGGGGGGTCATAAAACTGAATACAGGTATGGATCAGGCTTCTCTGTGAAGGGTCCAGATCCATAACCATGTCAAGCATATCCCCATAATGCTCCCTGAACAAAGGTATGTGATCTGGAGTGATCAGGGTTTGGATCCTCCTGATGTCTGATAAGTCTGGTTGGAAGAAATGGTAGGTGATGTTGCTTTTCTTTGGAGCCATGATGCTGAAGACTGAGTAGAGTGCTGATGACAATGCTGAAGGAATGAGACACTGATTGGCTGGTGCTGGCAACTGAAGTATATGGCTGACAGCTGAAGCAAGTGCTGATGGAGACAGGTCAATACTGCAGATGGGGTCAAAACCAAAACCAGATGAAAATGGATACCCTGAAACACAAATAAGCAAATGTTAATATGATGCAATGAGTATGTATGCAAATGAAAAGCAAGGGTTTGTGACTGAGCTGGATCTGATTAACTGCCTTGGTATAGATCCATGTGTGTTCAAGAATTCCAGATGGAGGTCTATAAATCCAGTAACCAAGGTAGGGGACTCAAATAAAGAGCCACATGTCCAGGGTTTAGAATCACAAGAACTATCCAACATGGAGTACTCTTAAACAAAATCAAAGTAACAGGGTATTCTGAGGTCAAGGTACCTGCAAACCTGTAAACAGCCCAACCCCCTCACAGGTGGTGATCTAGAACAAGGATCCTCAGACTTGGATCAGTTATGAGAAGTGTAAACACTTCTAACCCGGAGGTACAGTGTTTACAATAACCATAACAGTTCCTCCTCTAATTCACCTCAGTTTCTGAAGGTCAATACTAAAAGGTCATCCAGACTTAGCAGGCTTCCCAGATAGCCCTAGCATTGCAGGAAATCTGCAACACAGAGTTCTCAAGAAGAAACCCACATCTGAACCGTGTTTCATATTCCCGCACCAGACCGAAATGGAATGGGAAAGAATATGATTCACTCTAGCCTAGGTGTCACTCAGGTCCCAGGTATAGGACCTTAACTCTCAATGGAACACCCACCCACCAAAACAAGAAACCAGATCCAGCCAGCAACAATGATAGTATGATATAGACAAATGCAATAAAGAAAGCAGTAAAGTAACTGTACATAAAGCAATAAACAAAAGTAAATACAAGCACAAACAAGCACATAACACCCCAGTAAACACAAATCAAACAAGCGCTAGGAGGAACCCACAAAAAGAACCAGAAGCCCTGGTTGCAGTATAAGGGTCCCCAGCAGAGTCGCCAAGCTGTCGCTCCCGACAAGTGACACCGAGGTCAGATGAGGGTACAGACGCGAACGGTCGGCGAAAGGAACAGTGAGAACACACAGCCGTGAACTCACTGGAGATGAATAGAGTCGCCAGCTAGGCATTTTTATCCCGGAGGAAAGGTAATGCTGCATAAACCTAGGAAAAGATGGATAAGACGGTTTGCGAACCAGAGAGACTGAGAAAGGGGGTTGGTTACAACCTGGGAAGGTATTAGCACCCAGATTGTCCGTCGTACTCGACGGGATCCACGCTTAAAAGATTTGTGTGTTAAAGGGGTAGTGTCAGTGCAATCTGTGTATAAAATAGCTGGAAAGAATGTACAGGTGTCAGTGTAAGGTGTATAAGTGATGTGAAGTATGAAAGTGTCAGTGTAAGAACAAGGTGAAATGCTCATGATAATGAGGCTAAGAGAATAAAGCTGGAAAGAGGGGGAATGTACAGAGACTTTTATTCGATAACTGTTAAGTTATGCCTACGTATCCTCTCGTGCAATGAGGAAGTCAGAACACCGTAGTTCGACCCAAAGAGACTGAAAGATGAATTGACTGATGAACTGCTTGCTTGTCTATGCTCAAGGGTATGACCTGTCTGGCTCAGGTGCAAACTGTCTTGCATTAGACGGAAGAAGCAAGTTCTCGTTTGTGAGTGAATGAGATGAGAAAAGAATCCCGGAGGAGACGATTATTGTTTGTTTTTGTGTTTTCAGTCTTTTATTGCTTGTGGAAGTTTGTCATAAGTTAATGAGCTTAAGCCTAAACCAATGGGTTAGTAAACTCATCACATCCTCCCTCTGATTAGGGGTAATGAGAATACCTTAAGTGTGAAGTCAGATTCTCACACTTAATCACCTTTTGATGTAGAGTTAAGATCATTAACCTACTTGTGATTATTTAGATGTTTTTGGTGTTTTTGTTTAGTGTTGAGTAATGAGGTTAAGCCATAATCAGGGATTAAACAGACTCATTATACCATCCTAATAGAAGGATAATAGATGAGAATGTTTAAGCTGAGGAAAGCTCCTCAACTTAATCCATGATTAGGGATTAAACTCATGACAAAACAAGCCTTTGATTAAGTGGATTTTATTTAATGGTATGATGATGAAGTGATTTTTATGATTTGTAAGACAACTTGAGGGGGACTTGTCCATTAACACTAGGGTTAGTCCTTCTTAACCACTTAAGGAAGAATTAGAACCCTAATGCAAGGCCCAAGTTACAAGCTTGATGTCTTGATGATTATTATATGAATTGATTAAGAGATTTAAACACACTAAGGGTTTAATACTTAGGATTAAAGTTATACACTCCATCCTAAGAGAAGGATGCAGGCATAACCCTAATCACAAAGTCTTAGAGCCTTTATGGTTTAGTCTCTGATTATGAGGTGAGAAGAGAGGACTCAAAGAGAGACACAAAGGTAAAACTATGGGGGGACTAATCAAAATCCTAATTCATTATCATGCTTGGTTGGTCCTAAGGTTTGTGAGGTTTTCAGGAACAATCTTCAATGGAACCACCAGGAAGCAGATGAATAAGATCAAGAGAAGCAAAGTGACTTGCTTCATTCAAGAAGTCAAGTCACTTGAAGAAAGAAAGTGGGAGGAACAAGAATGAGCAAGCTCAATCTCAAACACAAATAGAAATGCAGCAATGGATGCAAGAGAGATGAAAAGAAAAGTTATGAGAAGTGAAGGCAAATTCACTTCCCAAGTTTACTTACCACCTGAAATGTTAGAAAGAAATGCAAAACAATGCAGGATGAGATGAAATGGCATGATACTAAGCAAAACCAGAAGCATATTGATGATGATTATGATGTTATGAGATGCTGCAAACATGAGGCAAGACATGGAGATGCTCATACAAGATTATGAATGCAAATGATGCAAGTTAAGGAGCATGAACAAGCATGGAAAGTTATGAATCATACAAGACAAATGACATGGCAAACATGTAATGCAATGACCAAACATGCTTCCTACATGTCCTAAGATGTCAGATGGATCACAAGAATGCACAAAATGCAAAGACAAGTCATGTTATGCAAGAGAATGCAAGAAGGATGCAAGAGAAATCCCAAATTAGGGTTCATGAATCAAACATCAAACAAAAACCCAAAACAGAAGCAAACCTTAAGATAAAAAATGGAAAATACTACCCAAAGAAACCCTAAACCTATAATGAACCACTTCCCAAAGGGGAGCTCTCAACTCTCAACCAAACTCAAGATATGATTTTTACAAGTTATTAGGGTTTTTTAGGGTTCTTAACAAAAGAAATGCCAAACAATTAGAAAATGCAAGATCAAATCATGGCCATTTTACCCTAGAAACTACATGCTAAACATAAAACAATGCAAGAAGAATCAATGTCTCAACCTTCTCCAATAGGCAGAAATGAATTTTTGAATCCATGCTCAAAATAATGCACAAAATATGATTTAATTCAATGAAAAATCCTTAAAATGCATCAAGATCAAAAAAGAAATTTGGTTTGAAGGTTGGACAATGTTTCTAAATGTCTTAGAACATTTCATGAATTTTTTTTTATAATTTTTAAATACCCAAAAGTATTTTTAATTAATTAATTCCCATTAATCAATTAAAAATAATCTTTTAAATATTTAAAAATACTTTTTTAATGATGAAAAATAAAATAAAAATGTTTTTGTGTCTTAAAAATTAATAAAACTTTTAAGAAAAAGTTTCATAATTTTTAGGAATTTTTTACTATTTTTAAATAAATGTGCAAATAAAAGGAAAAGAAAATGAATAAAAATTAAATAAAACGAAAGTATGCAGCATGGAAGGCCAGGATTCAATCTGGAAATGAGAGGGTTGACTGCGCGCCAGATCCAATGGGCCACATTCAAACTGGGCTAAACTTAATTAATTAAATAAATTAAACCTAATTAAGTTAATGACAAGATCTGGGCCATTGGATGCGCGCGGGAAAAGACCTGGTCAACTCATCCAACGCCTGAAATTCAAACCTGAAGCCCTAACCCTAATTACCCATTAATGACTTTCAGGTCACCGGAGACGAGCTCCGGTCGTCTTCTCCGGTGACCTTCTCCCCTGAAAACTTCCAAATCCTTCCCTAGGTCACTAAAATGAAATCTAAAACCATGGAAATGTTCTTCAACCTCTCACGAATCAAACCCCTCTCTCAAAACAAATTTATTCTTCCTAAACAAGCTGAATCGAAGAGAACAAGTTCTAGGGCACGCAAGCTTCAGAGACAAATTAAATACTCAAAACAAAGCCATTTCAAAAACTAAGAACATCAGGATGATCAGTGAACCACATAGAACAAGTTTGTAACAAGAAAAATGATTTCTGGAAAAATAATTTTCGAGCTACCTGAGATTTGGAGCTTTCAGTTTGAGAACTTTCTGGCCACTTCTCCTTGTGCAATCCACTCCACTTGATCCCCAGAAGATGTTTGAATGCTCAAAGAGAGTTTAAGCTGGCTGGATAGTGAGATTCGAAAGCTTCTGCTCAAGCTTGATCAGAAATGGCAATGGAGTTTCTGGAGGTTTCAGGCCATTGTGAATGATGGTTTGTGATCCTGAGGATGAATGGAGAAGGTCTGGAGTGTTTGTTGGTGTGTTTGTGGTTTGTGGAAGGAGATTCGATTGAAACTGCAAAATGAAGTGAGAAATGGCAGTGAGATGTTCAGGCTGTTTCAGGCTTGTGTTCTTGGTGCTGGGTGGTCTATGGAGCAAGGTGAGTTGAATGGTGAAGAGGGTTTGAATATTTGCAAGCTGTGTAGGCAGATTCGAAGGAAGTTGCAACTTGGTAAGTTTTTGTGAATGTCTTCAATGAATGAGCTTCAGCCTTGCCTTGTACATGAAATGGCTTGCAAATTGTCCACATAACTCTCTCTCATTGGTCAGTTGATTGGACATGTGCTTTATTGATTGGTAAGTTGCCTTTTGCAAAAAGTCAAAAATTGTGTAAGAGAGGTATGGTGAAGTGCTAGGCAAGTACATGGCATAGGGGCTGCGCAGCATGGTGTGTGTATGAAGCTAGCTTGGTTCAGCAGCCAATGCCTCAAGTTGGTGAGATGTGATCATGAGTTTTGCAACTTGTGGCCTTTTTGAAATCTCATGAAAAATGCCTTGTTACATGAACTAAACACATGTGATCTTTGGTTCAAATCTGATTTTTAGGCCTTAGAGAATGTTTATGTGCTGGTTTGAAATGAATTAGAAGTTGCAATTTGACTTAGCACATGATTTTGCAATTTTCACACTTGGTGCATATCTTGAAAATAAGTGATTTTTGCTAACTTTGCATTGCCATAACTTTTGATCCAAGAAGAGTTTGATCATGTTCTTGTACTTTTTGAAAAGGGAAAGATGAGATCTACAACTTTCATGACCAAAGTTTTTCCATTTGAAGCACTTTTGGATCAAGAATCATGGCTTGAAAAATGACCTAAAATGATGCATTCTTGAAAAGTCAACTATGCCCAAAAAGTCAACATTTGCAAAAACCCTAAATTCTTGATTTTATGAACTTCAACCTTCTTCCATGATCAAATAAAGATCATATACACTCAAAATGATGAAGATCACCCACTGGTTGGGTCATTGGGGGCCTCAGATGCCCTGATTTTGCACTGACTTGTCTGAAAAGTCAACTCTTGATCAGATGACTTCCCCATGGAATTTCTTCATGAAAATTGATATGCATACTCCCTATACCATATAGAGATCAATGGAAACAAGAATGACCAAAAAAATTGGAGTTATGGCCTCTAAAACCAAAACCCTAATTTTCAGTCAACTGTGCAGTCTAAACTGGCTCTGCATCACCTCAAACCCTAGTTCTTGTGATTCCTCTGCAATTTTGACTTTGAGGAGATGAAATATGATATAAGAACACACATGGACCACTTTGAGTTGATTAGTGGCCTTTGGAATGGCTCAAGATGCTTTGGGATTGCTCAGATCACAAACCCTAAGTGCAGATGCCTTAAAAACTATGCAGTGAAACAAAAAATGAGATATGAGTTGATATGATTGTGTTTATGCATATGATATGATCACAAGCCATGGTGTGAATGAGTGAGGGTAAATTTGGGGTGTTTATAACACACTCCGTCAATTTTATGCACATGACAACGCAAGGAAAAACTTAGTACAACACATGGGGTAGATTCAGAATACAAATAATTTGTACAAGTTTTCACAAGGGTTACTCTATTACAAGGAGCGAATTTTCATACCTGATATAGCCAACCTTAGTTCCAGCATCATTCAGGAGTATCATAACACACCATCTGCAGGTCATTCATGTATTTCACAAGGGTTACTCTATTACAAGGAGCGAATTTTCATACCTGATATAGCTAACCTTAGTTCCAGCATCATTCAAGAGTATCATAACACACCATCTGCAGGTCATTCAGGAGTAAGGTCAACCTTGGCTCGTCTTAGAGCATCGTTCTGTTGGCCAGGACTCGACATGGCAGTTAAATAATGGGATAAACACTGTGACTCATGTTAACACGACAAATACAAGATGCAAAAGAAGAAAGGTCTATAACAACCTCTCCTTATTCCTACTAAGGTATGGGAAGAACTTACCATGGACTTCATCACCGCATTACCAAATTCCTTTGGATATATGATAACACTAAATTTCACCGTATTTCTGACTCTGATTTCGCATTCATTCTTAGGTTTTATTGTTATTTTGTTATGTTATTACTTTGTTTTTCTTTATTTTCAGTTTTTCTGTGTAATCGGGGCCTAAATCGAGAAAAGGAGCGAAAAAGGAGTGGAAAGGGACGAAAACCAAGAAATTCAGCTTTTTACACTTACGGCATCCACCATGGCTGGCACCATGGGGTCTGCCATGACGTGGCCACGTCTCAAGACCACTCCACAACTGCCAAGACCCACGATCCCCACTTTCTTCATCACTTTGCACTCATGGCGGGCGCCATGGCCCTGTGGCGGGCGCCACAAGGCAAAAGTGCTTCCCTCCACTTTTTAGTGGAGGGGGGCATCCTGGTCATTTCCCATTTAATATTTGCCTATAAATAGGACTTTAGAATTTTGTTTTCTTCATCCAAACTTAGAATCTCTTAGGCATATATCAGTTTTAAAGTAGTTATCATTCCACATCGGGGTGTTACTACAATCGAGTGATCGAGTCTGTATACGTCTGTGTGATCGAGTTTTGAAGCACTCTGGGAGGAAGTTAATCATGCCGCCATTTTAATTCCAGTTCGTATTTTATTTTTCCGCATTCGCTTTAATTTTATTTATTTTCCGCATTGCTTTACTTTATTTATTTTCCGCACTCGCTTTACTTTATTTATTTCTCGAACTCGCACTACTTTCGTTTATTTTCCGCACTCGCTTTAAATACCTTTATTTCTTGCACTCGCACTACTTTTATTTACTTTCCGCACTAGCACTACTTTTATTTACTTTCCGCACTCGCACTAATTACTTTTATGAAAAATTATAAAAAGAACTTTTACTTTACCATGTCTAACTAAATCCATAAAGGTTAGAATGTAAGGATCGTAATTGAACTAGTAATCCGTACAATTGTTTGTAGAAACACTTCAGGGCTATTTTAACTTTCAATATAAGTTTTATTGTTTTTAACTATTTCAAAAACAGTCAAAAGCGCTTTGTCTAGTTCATTAGGAGTTTTTAGATTAAAAAGAAAAGGGATTTTAAAACAATTTTCGGACGCGTTAAGAAGTTTAGAGTATGGTTCGTGAGAACCTCTTTTTGCTAAGAAATCCAGGTTAAAGTACTTTTCAACTTAGTTAAGATACTATATTTCTTAAAAATAGGTTTACTACTCTAACGCAGTATGCACCTTTTTATCTGTGACAATAAGAGGGGTTGATTAGAGAGTACAACTCGGTTCTGAATACGCGAAAGCGACAATTCCTGTTAAATTAGTTCTTTTCAAAGTAGAAAACATTGCCCATAAGTAGTTCTATTAACAAGTACTGGACTATCAATTGATTATGTGAATTACATTCAAGCCTGTCTTTATTAACTGTTTAAAATTATTATTTTATTTACCATTGCGCACTCCTTAAAACCATTATATTCAGTTTCCTTAGATACACACCATAACAACAGGTACGATAGATTGACACTTGGTCTCTGTGGATTCGACAATCTTTTATATTACTCTGAAGTGTTCGTACACTTGCGAAAAACACACATCAAGTTTTTGGCACCCTTGCCAGGGACAAATTTCGTCAAATTTCATACCCTGTAGTTATACCGTTTAGACTAAGGTTGTTACTTGCCGGTCAATGCGAAAGACTCGCAGTGCCGGAAGTTTAGTAGACCCTCTAGCTGAACCTGAACGTTACGCTCGCGCACGTTTGTTTTTCCATAGGAATAGGAGAGCTATGGCCGAAGATCAAAACCGAAGACCTCTTAAGGACTTCGCCATACCATCAAACGAGGAACCTAGTTCCAGTATAGTAAACCCCGCTATCCCATCCAATAATTTTGAACTTAAATCATCCCTGCTGCAATTAGTGCAACAGAGACAATTCGCAGGTCTTGCTACTGAGAACCCAAACCAACATTTAAAAAACTTTCTCCAATTAGCAGATACCTTTAAAACCAATGGAGCTCCTCCTGAGGCGATACACTTAAGATTATTTCCCTTTTCCTTCAGAGATAAAGCTCTATCATGGTTAGATTCCCTTCTACCCAATTCCATAACAACTTGGGAAGACCTTAGAAAAGTTTTCCTTGCTAGATATTTTCCCCCAAGTAAGACCGCTCTTCTTCGAAACCTAATAACCAGATTTACCCAACACAAAGGAGAGTCGTTGTTCGAAGCCCGGGAGAGATATAAAGAGCTATTAAGAGCATGCCCACATCATGGCTTAGAGAATTGGCTGATCATTCAAACCTTATATAATGGACTTCATTATAACACTAAGATGACCATCGACGCTGCCGCTGGTGGCGCACTGATGAACAAACCTTACTCTGAAGCTAGTGCCCTTATCGAAGATATGGCCCAAAACCATCAATCATGGGGAGTAGAACGAGCAACAGTGGAAAAGAAAGAAGCCCAAGGAGGAATACATGAGCTAAGCTCTATGGACATGATGCAAGCTAAAATGGACGCATTGGCCCTTAGAGTCGAACATATGTGCACAACCCCGAATACTACAGTCGTAGTTTCGCCGAATTGTGAGATATGTGGGATTCAAGGACACCAATCCGCCGAATGCAATCTGTTAAATGAAACTAGCCCTGAGCAAGTGAACTACACCCAAGGGAACCCATTTTCAAACACATACAACCCTGGATGGAGGAATCACCCAAACTTCTCCTATAAAAATAATAACCCTATCCAAAATACCAATACCATACCCTCAAAGACTAAAGAAAACCCAAATCGATAATCAATATAAAAAATTCGTTAAGGTTATACAAAAACTTTACGTAGAAATCCCCTTTACAGAAGCCATCACCCAAATACCTTCTTACGCTAAGTTTCTCAAAGACATACTTACAAATAAACGTAGACTTGAAGATCCGAAACCCGTGGAATGTAATTCTATTTCCGAAATTAGGTTAGCAAAGAAAGATAAAGATCCCGAAAAATTTTCCATTCCTTGTATTTTGGGGAATCATGTCATCGAAAAAGCCTTTCTAGACTTAGGAGCTAGTGTGAGTTTAATGCCTTTAGCAGTTTGTGAGAGATTAAACTTAGGAGAATTACAACCTACAAAGGTGTCACTTCAATTGGCCGATAGATCCGTTAAATACCCTATAGGCATACTTGAAGACGTCCCTGTTAGGATAAGTCAGCTGTTTATACCTACTGATTTTGTTGTCATGGACATTAAAGAAGATGACGACATACCAATCCTCCTAGGTAGACCGTTCTTATCGACTGTTGGAGCCGTAATTGATGTTAAAAAAGGGAAACTAACCTTCGAGGTAGGTGACGAGAAGATAGAATTTGTACTTTCGAAATTCCTTATGGCACCTGTAATAGGAGATGCTTGTTATGCCTTAGATATCATTAATGAATGCATTAGGGAATTAGAACAAGAGGAAGAAACTGAATCTATAAAATTGCCATCAACCCTTATTTGGGAAGATGACAGTTATAAAAAACCCTACATTGATGATAACCTTCACGAATGTTTATCTCTTACCCCAAATCCTATGCCTTGCCCTATGAAACCAACCGTAAAACTTAAGGAACTGCCTAAAAACCTGAGATATGAATTTCTTAATGAAGAAATGAACCGTCCAGTTATAGTCAGTGCTACCTTAAACCAAGAGGAAACCAACCAATTGTTAGATGTTTTACGAAGGTACCCCTCAGCCTTAGGATATAAGATCTCAGATCTAAAAGGAATAAGCCCATCCGTATGCATGCATCGGATTTTGCTTGAAGAAGATTCAAAACCCTCCAGAGAGCACCAACGAAGAATAAATCCTATGATGAGTGAGGTAGTTAAGACTGAAGTTCTTAAGTTACTAGAGGCAGGTATAATATATCAGATCTCGGACAGTAAATGGGTGAGTCCTGTGCATGTAGTACCTAAAAAGGGAGGCATCACAGTCGTGCAAAACGAGTAGGGCGAACCTGTAGCAAAAAGAACCGATGGAGGTTGGCGTATGTGCATAGACTATAGAAAATTAAATAAAGCAACTAGGAAGGACCATTTCCCATTACCATTCATAGACCAAATGTTGGAGCGCCTAGCCAGATACTCTTACTTTTGTTACCTAAATGGATATTCAGGATTCTTCCAAATACCTATTCACCCCGAAGATCAAGAAAAAACTACCTTTACATGCCCTGTTGGAACTTTTGCCTACAGAAGAATGCCTTTTGGACTCTGTAATGCCCCTGCCACTTTCCAACGCTGTATGATGTCTATCTTTGCAGACTATTTAGATGGAATCATGGAAGTATTTATGGACGATTTCTCAGTTTGTGGATCTGATTTCAAAAATTGTCTTATCAATCTTGAGAAAATCCTGGAAAGATGTGTGGAGGTAAACCTTGTGCTAAATTGGGAAAAGTGTCATTTCATGGTCACCGAAGGGATTGTTTTAGGACATATAGTTTCCGAAAAAGGTATAGAGGTAAACAAAGCTAAAATAGAAGTCATAGAGAATCTAAAACCGCGATAGTTGAGATCAGATACCTCGATTTGTAATGCCAAGTCCGCTACTTCCTGCTCAGGGCAGTCTCCTTACGGAGCTCATAAATCTGGGTCTGTAGATCAGGAGGCTGCAAAGACATATTGTTAGACATAACAGTGATTTGGGGAGAAAGAGGTGTAGGAGTGTACTCAGCGGCGGGAGGTGATTTTGGCTCTTCGACAGTCTCTCCATAACCCTCTAAAGCATAACTCCAATTAGCAGGGTCGTGGACACTGGTCATCAGCGGGTCTGGTAATGTAAAGTAATGTATCACCTCGCATTCGATAAGTAATCTAAATGTGTTGGGCTCAAAAGAGGCCCTCCTCATCAGTCCTCTATCAAGACAAAAGTCAACATCCAGGGTGGTGTAGCAGCAGAAGGTCCTGAGGTGCAATAATTTGCGAGACAAAGTTTTTAGATTAAAAAGAAAAGGGATTTTAAAACAATTTTCGGACGCGTTAAGAAGTTTAGAGTCTGGTTCGTGAGAACCTCTTTTTGCTAAGAAATCCAGGTTAAAGTACTTTTCAACTTAGTTAAGATACTATATTTCTTAAAAATAAGTTTACTACTCTAACGCAGTACGCACCTTTTTATCCGTGACAATAGGAGGGGTTGATTAGAGAGTACAACTCGGTTCTAAATACGCGAAAGCGACAGTTCCTGTTAAATTAGTTCTTTTCAAAGTAGAAAACATTGCCCATAAGTAGTTCTATTAACAAGTACTGGACTATCAATTGATTATGTGAATTACATTCGAGCCTGTCTTTATTAACTGTTTAAAATTATTATTTTATTTACTATTGCGCACTCCTTAAAACCATTATATTCAGTTGCCTTAGATACACACCAGAACAACAGGTACGATAGATTGACACTTGGTCTCTGTGGATTCGACAATCTTTTATATTACTCTGACGTGTTCGTACACTTGCGAAAAACACACATCAAGTTTTTGGTGCCGTTGTCGGGGACCCATTTCGTCAAATTTCATACCCTGTAGTTATACCGTTTAGACTAAGGTTGTTACCTGCCGGTCAATGCGAAAGACTCGCAGTGCCGGAAGTTTAGTAGACCCTCTAGCTGAACCTGAACGTTACGCTCGCGCACGTTTGTTTTTCCATAGGAATAAGAGAGCTATGGCCAAAGATCAAAACCGAAGACCTCTTAAGGACTTCGCCCAACCATCAAACGAGGAACCTAGTTCCAGTATAGTAAACCCCGCTATCCCAGCCAATAATTTTGAACTTAAACCATCCCTGCTGCAATTAGTGCAACAGAGACAATTCGCAGGTCTTGCTACTGAGAACCCAAACCAACATTTAAAAAAATTTCTCCAGTTAGCAGACACCTTTAAAACCAATGGAGCTCCTCCTGAGGCGATACTCTTAAGATTATTTCCCTTTTCCCTCAGCGATAAAGCTCTATCATGGTTAGATTCCCTTCCAACCAATTCCATAATAACTTGGGAAGACCTTAGAAAAGTTTTCCTTGCTAGATATTTTCCCCCAAGTAAGACCGCTCTTCTTCGAAACCTAATAACCAGATTTACCCAACACCAAGGAGAGTCGTTGTTCGAAGCCTGGGAGAGATATAAAGAGCTATTAAGAGCATGCCCACATCATGGCTTAGAGAATTGGCTGATCATTCAAACCTTCTATAGTGGACTTCATTATAACACTAAGATGACCATCGACGCTGCCGCTGGTGGCGCACTGATGAACAAACCTTACCCTGAAGCTAGTGCCCTTATCGAAGATATGGCCCAAAACCATCAATCATGGGGAGTAGAATGAGAAACAGTGGAAAAGAAAGAAGCCCAAGGAGGAATACATGAGCTAAGCTCTATGGACATGATGCTAGCTAAAATGGACGCATTGGCCCTTAGAGTCGAACATATGTGCACAACCCCGAATACTATAGCCGCAGTTTCGCCGAATTGTAAGATATGTGGGACGCAATGACACTAATCCGCCAAATGCAATCTGTTAAATGAGACCAGCCCTGAGCAAGTGAACTACACCCAAGGGAACCCATTTTCAAACACATACAACCCTGGATGGAGGAATCACCCAAACTTCTCCTATAAAAATAATAACCCTATCCAAAATACCGCACCTCCGAGACAACAAGGTTACCAAGCCCTAAGAACAAATCAACCTATGCAACCTGTACCACCAAGTCCGAGCTTTGAGAAAATTGTGGAAAATTTTATCACCGCTCAAACACAACAAAACAAAGAGTTCATGAACCAAAACTCCATGTTAACGAACTAATTACCCAGTTAGGAACCAAGGTTGACCAAATTATTACTCATAACAAGATGCTTGAAACCCAGATCTCTCAGGTAGCTTTAAACCAAGCCCCTCAGACTACACCTGGAGGAAAGTTCCCTGGACAACCTCAACAAAACCCGAAAGGGCAAGCAAATGCCATTACTCTACGAAGTGGAACCGCTTATAAGGAACCTTTAAACCCTAGGTTAAGTGATCTCGAAACTTCTGAGAGAAATGAAGAGAAGGGACCAGAGGAATCTGAAAACCCGGAAAGTCAAGAAAAAGGAGAAGAACCTAAAAACAAAACCTATGTACCACCACCGCCATACAAACCACCAATACCATACCCTCAAAGACTAAAGAAAACCCAAATCGATAATCAGTATAAAAAATTCGTTAAGGTTATAGAAAAAATTTACGTAGAAATCCCCTTTACAGAAGCCATCACCCAAATACCTTCTTACGCTAAGTTTCTCAAAGACATACTTACAAATAAACGTAGACTTGAAGATCCGAAACCCGTGGAATGTAATTCTATTTCCGAAATTAGGTTAGCAAAGAAAGATAAAGATCCCGAAAATTTTTCCATTCCTTGTATTTTGGGGAATCATGTCATCGAAAAATCCTTTCTAGACTTAGGAGCTAGTGTGAGTTTAATGCCTTTAGCAGTTTGTGAGAGATTAAACTTAGGAGAATTACAACCTACAAAGATGTCACTTCAATTGGCCGATAGATCCGTTAAATACCCTATAGGCATACTTGAAAACGTCCCTGTTAGGATAGGTCAGCTGTTTATACCTACTGATTTTGTTGTCATGGACATTAAAGAAGATGACGACATACCAATCCTCCTAGGTAGACCATTCTTATCGACTGCTGGAGCCATAATAGATGTTAAAAAAGGGAAACTAACCTTCGAGGTAGGTGACGAGAAGATAGAATTTGTACTTTCGAAATTCCTTATGGCACCTGTAATAGGAGATGCTTGTTATGCCTTAGATATCAATAATGAATGCATTAGGGAATTAGAACAAGAGGAAGAAACTGAATCTATAAAATTGCCATCAACCCTTATTTGGGAAGAAGACAGTTATAAAAAACCCTACATTGATGATAACCTTCACGAATGTTTATCTCTTACCCCAGATCCTATGCCTTGCCCTATGAAACCAACCGTAAAACTTAAGGAACTGCCTAAAAACCTGAGATATGAATTTCTTGATGAAGAAATGAACCGTCCAGTTATAGTCAGTGCTACCTTAAACCAAGAGGAAACCAACCAATTGTTAGATGTTTTACGAAGGTACCCCTCATCCTTAGGATATAAGATCTCAGATCTAAAAGGAATAAGCCCATCCGTATGCATGCATCGGATTTTGCTTGAAGAAGATTCAAACCCCTCCAGAGAGCACCAACGAAGAATAAATCCTATGATGAGTGAGGTAGTTAAGACTGAAGTTCTTAAGTTACTAGAGGCAGGGATAATATATCAGATCTCGGAAAGTAAATGGGTGAGTCCTGTGCATGTAGTACCTAAAAAGGGAGGCATCACAGTCGTGCAAAACGAGAAGGGCGAACCTGTAGCAAAAAGAACCGATGGAGGTTGGCGTATGTGCATAGACTATAGAAAATTAAATAAAGCAACTAGGAAAGACCATTTCCCATTACCATTCATAGACCAAATGTTGGATCGCCTAGCTAGACACTCTTACTTTTGTTACCTAAATGGATATTCAGGATTCTTCCAAATACCTATTGTAACACGGTGGGAGAACTGACTTTAGTTAAATGTTGCGGATAGCAAGAGTCACCACCGACTTTTATTTTATCCAAAGGAAAGGCATAAAAGAACAGGAAAGACCTTTTAAAAGATTTTTTTGGGTCCGGGGGGTAGGTTATGTAAAGGGATGGTGTTAACACCCTTTACATCCATGGTTATCCATGGGCTCTTAGTTACTTAGCTCACTTTAAAATGTTTTTGAAAATGTGAAGTGTGTGAATAGAAATTTTCTTAAGTGTTTATAATGACCCATGTACGGATGCGTATAAACCTTTGTTTTGAAATTTTTTGTTTGAAATTGTGAAGTGTTTGAAAAGTTTTGAAGAGTGAGCAAGTAACTATGAGGAACCTACCCTAAGTTTGAGTCTTTTCTGTTCTTGGATCCTTTAAATGGTAAGACTATCCCTATTATTAAGGAATAGGTAGTCATTACCTTGGATGTGAGGGACAAGTGAAGGGTCATCTGTTTACTTAGGCAACTGTGGGGTGTATAAGCAATTCGAAGGGACTATCGTCTTTATTCGAAAGGGACAAGATCATTACGAAGGCAACATTCGAAGGGACTTGATATTTTTTAAACTGTAGGGACTAGATGATGTGAAATTGAGGGACTTTGCTTTATACACCCTACTTGACCTTTTTGTATTAGGCAACATGAGAGGTATCCCTAAGGAAGTGAGATGGCGATCAAAGATTGACTTACGTGTGTGAGTGTACAATTTTAATATTTATCTTTAAATTTAATGAGCTAAATTAATTTTAAACATACAAACATGTTACACTCCCTATTTTACTAACCATAGCATAAAATAAATATTTAAATACTATTATTAAAATATTACATCCAGGAACAATTACATAATAATAATAAAAGCAAATTAAATAAATAAGCAAAATATTAAATAATAATAATAATTGGGTTAGTAGAAAATAATAATAAAATAATACAAAGTTAAATGGGGTTAGTAATGATAAATATCACATAAATATAATTAATAATAATAATAAGCAAGAATATTATAATAATTAAAAGTTCAATTTTTATAAATAATTATTATTTAAGATTAATAAGAAAATATAAACAATTATACTAATTATTATAAAGTTTTAAGTTATATGCAAATTATAAAAATTAAGTTAATTATGAACATATTATGAAAATAAAATTATAATTACAAAAATTAAATTAGCAATTTTTTAACTATTTTTAAACATATATTAAAATTATTTATATACAAAAATTAGATTATAAACAAATTATAGAAATTAAGGTAAATAATAAAATAGAATTAAATTTTAGGGTTTGTGAAAATTATTAGGGTTAATTAGGTTTTTTTACAAAATATTTTAGGTTTTAGAAAATTAAATAGAATTTAAATAAGTTATTTAGAAATTATATAGAAGAAAAATTTATATACAAATTATAATGAGATAAAATAGTATTAATTTTAAAAAAAGAATTTTTTCAGAAAAAAAAGAAAAGGATTTATTTAAAAGAAATATTATAAAGAATATATATAATTAATTTAAAATATTAAACATAAGAAAAAATAAAAAGTAATTAAAACAGAAATACCAAAATGTTGAGGGTAGGGTTTGAACCCTTGCCCCCTCACTCCCAGACTCAGTCTCCATCCACTGGGCTACGCAACCCCTTGTGCTATGATATGAGGATCATGAAATATATATTAAACCTGAAAAAAATAGGAGAAGAAAACAAAGAAGAAAAATGGTAATACTGGGATTCGAACCCCAGACGTTAACATCACCAGCGTGTGTCTCCAACCATCAGGCTACAAGCATGCATATGTTATTAGGTTAAAACGAATTAATAAAATATTAAATTCAACATTTGAATTTCCAGAAACGCGCCAAAGCAGTCGTCTTCTACCTCTCACCCTACGAAATTTCCTGCGAAATTTCTTGGGTGTTTTGCTGCGAATTTTCCCGCAGGAAAACCTATGATCTTGAAAACTTGCAAAACATGTAAAATTTGTCCAAATTGATTATGCTAACAGCTTTCTCAGGTCTCACACAGTTCAATTTCATCAATTAATATTATTTATACAGCTTAAATCGCATAACCCTAAAAGCTTGGTTAAAACCCTAGTTATGGCAGAACACGATTGCGGCCATGACACTCCAAACCAAATATCCAGATTTCTTCTACACCTCAAACTAAACACAAATCAATAGTTAGAATCAAGTTTTGACAGTTAAATGTATGGAATCTAAAAGCATGAAATTTTGAACAAAAAACAATCTGGTTAGAGCATTCGGCCATGGATGCAATGATAATGAGGATGGGGATAGCTTATAGACCTCCCAAGGAACAAATTTACACCTTTAAATCGTGCTGAATGAACCTAAATGGCAAAAACCGAATTTCAAGTTTGGAGTGAAATTTTGAATTGTGATTTTGTTCTTGGAGGCAGCCAATTCGTCCCTTATGATTAGGTTTAAGTTATGTACTTATAGTGTGATCATTCTAGGTCAAAAAAACTTGATGTTTGTGTGAAAGATTTGATCCAAAAAGATTGAGAAAGATAAGCTTTGAAATTCAAATATTTTTGCATAAACACTTTCTATTTCAAGCCAATCAACATTATCTTTGTATCAATTTGATCCATATTGAATTCATGACCTTCTAGAATCAAAAATAATTTTAAATCTTCACATTTAATATTTTATTTAAATTTAAAATGATTTTTAGTATAAAAAATCATAATAAATTAATTAAATAAAATAAAAATTATGAAAATATCAAAGAATTTTCGTGCATGATGTCATGGATTGCTTTGGGTCATTAAAAGTTCAGCCCACTTAGCAAAATTTGGTTTTAAACCTCCATTTGCTTCATAAACTCCCCTAAAATTTCCCAACTTTTCAAGGGCACACACCCTTCAATTTTAATTCTATGAGGGTGTTCTTGGACATTTTGGAAAGCTTGAAGAGTCCTCTAACAAACCCCACTGGTTTCACATTCATATCATTTACCATTCTCAAGTTATGCCCTTTTGAAGTTGTTGACTTTTTGTTGACTTTCAAAAGGACCTATAATGTCCTAGCTCATACCTTCCAAATGAAGCATTTTTGGGATTGGCTTGTGAGACACAAAGTTGTAGAGAATTAAATTTTATTCAAAATGAGCTTTGGATGGAGACTTGGTGATGAAGCATGTGAAAGTTATGGCTGGTCAAAGTTCAGTTGACTTTTACTAAGGAAACCCTAATTTAGAAACTCCTGATTCTTGATGATCTGAAATCTCCTTGATGAATCATGATCAACCCTTGATCAAATGATGAATTTTACTTCATATACTTGATGTTGACAAAAAATAATGAAGTTTGACTTTGGTTTGACCACAGTTGACCTCAGTTTGACTTTTTAACTACTTTGACTGATTTTGACTTATCTGATCATCTGACTGAGCAAACTTTTGAGAAAAGTCTTGAAACTTGTCATGGGGGTTCTTACACACATATAAGATGTTATGAAACTCACTTGAAGTCTTGGAAGTTCATTTAGCCTGATTAAAGTCAAAACCCTAGTTTTGGATGTACTGCTTAGGAGGTGCATTGTCTGAGGGAATTGTCAACTCTTCTGACTATTTGTGAACTTTGTGAACCTTGTAAACCATCATAAGATGTCTTGTGAACTTTGGGAACCTCATGGAAGGTCTTGTGAACCTTGTGAACCTCATAAAGTGTCTTGTAGACTTCATGAACCTTCTGAAAAGTCTTGTATGTATTGTGAATCTTGTGAACCTTGTGAACCTCATAAAGTGTCTTGTAGACTTCATGAACTTCATGCAAAGGTCTTGTAAGTATTGTGATCCTTGTGAACCTTGTTAACCTTCTTAGCACACAAAGTCTTGTATTGCGAGGGCAAATTTTGGGGTGCAACACCTATTCACCCCGAAGATCAAGAAAAAACTACCTTTACATGCCCTTTTGGAACTTTTGCCTACAGAAGAATGCCTTTTGGACTCTGTAATGCCCCTGCCACTTTCCAACGCTGCATGATGTCTATCTATGTAGACTATTTAGATGGAATCATGGAAGTATTTATGGACGATTTCTCAGTTTGTGGATCTGATTTCAAAAATTGTCTTATCAATCTTGAGAAAATCCTGGAAAGATGTGTGGAGGTAAACCTTGTGCTAAATTGGGAAAAGTGTCATTTCATGATCACCGAAGGGATTGTTTTAGGACATATAGTTTCCGAAAAAGGTATAGAGGTAGACAAAGCTAAAATAGAAGTCATAGAGAATCTAAAACCGCGATAGTTGAGATCAGATACCTCGATTTGTAATGCCAAGTCCGCTACTTCCTGCTTGAGCAGGGCAGTCTCCTTACGGAGCTCATAAATCTGGGTCTGAAGATCAGGCGGCTGCAAAGACATATTATTAGACATAACAGTGATTTGGGGATAAAGAGGTGTAGGAGTGTACTCAGCGGCAAGAGGTGATTTTGGCTCTTCGACAGTCTCTCCATAACCCTCTAAAGCATAACTCCAATTAGCAGGGTCGTGGAAACTGGTCATCAGCGGGTCTGGTAATGTAAAATAATGTATCACCTCGCCGTCGATTAGTAATCTAAATGTGTTGGGCTCAAAAGAGGCCCTCCTCATCAGTCCTCTGTCAAGATAAAAGTCAACATCCAGGGTGGTGTAGCAGCAAAAGGTCCTGAGGTGCAATAATTTGCGAGACAAAGTTTTAAGATTAAAAAGAAAAGGGATTTTAAAACGATTTTCGGACGCGTTAAGAAGTTTAGAGTCTGGTTCGTGAGAACCTCTTTTTGTTAAGAAATCCAAGTTAAAGTACTTTTCAACTTAGTTAAGATACTATATTATTAAAAATAGGTTTACTACTCTAACGCAGTACGCACCTTTTTATCCGTGACAATAGGAGGGGTTGATTAGAGAGTACAACTCGGTTCTGAATACGTGAAAGCGACAGTTCCTGTTAAATTAGTTCTTTTCAAAGTAGAAAACATTGCCCATAAGTAGTTCTATTAACAAGTACTGGACTATCAATTGATTATGTGAATTACATTCGAGCCTGTCTTTATTAACTGTTTAAAATTATTATTTTATTTACCATTGTGCATTCCTTAAAACCATTATATTCAGTTGCCTTAGATACACACCATAACAACAGGTACGATAGATTGACACTTGGTCTCTATGGATTCGACAATCTTTAATATTACTCTGACGTGTTCGTACAATTGCGAAAAACACGCATCAAGTTTTTGGCACCGTTGCCGGGGACCAATTTCGTCAAATTTCATACCCTGTAGTTATACCGTTTAGACTAAGGTTGTTACCTTCCGGTCAATACGAAAGACTCGCAGTGCCGGAAGTTTAGTAGACCCTCTAGCTGAACCTGAACGTTACGCTTGCGCACGTTTGTTTATCCATAGGAATAGGAGAGCTATGGCCGAAGATCAAAACCGAAGACCTCTTAAGGACTTCGCCCAACCATCAAACGAGGAACCTAGTTCCAGTATAGTAAACCCCGTTATCCCAGCCAATAATTTTGAACTTAAACCATCCCTGCTGCAATTAGTGCGACAGAGACAATTCACAGGTCTTGCTACTGAGAACCCAAACCAACATTTAAAAAACTTTCTCCAGTTAGCAGACACCTTTAAAACCAATGGAGCTCCTCTTAAGGCGATACGCTTAAGATTATTTCCCTTTTCCCTCAGAGATAAAGCTCTATCATGTTTAGATTCCCTTCCACCCAATTCCATAACAACTTGGGAAGACCTTAGAAAAGTTTTCCTTGCTAGATATTTTCCCCCAAGTAAGACCGCTCTTCTTCGAAACCTAATAACCAGATTTACCCAACACCAAGGAGAGTCGTTGTTCGAAGCCTAGGAGAGATATAAAGAGCTATTAAGAGCATGCCCACATCATGGCTTAGAGAATTGGCTGATCATTCAAACCTTCTATAATGGACTTCATTATAACACTAAGATAACCATCGCCGCTGGTGGCGTACTGATGAACAAACCTTACCCTGAAGCTAGTTCCCTTATTGAAGATATGGCCCAAAACCATCAATCATGGGGAGTAGAACGAGCAACAGTGGAAAAGAAAGAAGCCCAAGGAGGAATACATGAGCTAAGCTCTATGGACATGATGCAAGCTAAAATGGACGCATTGGCCCTTAGAGTTGAACATATGTGCACAACCCCGAATACTGTAGCCGCAGTTTTGCCGAATTGTGAGATATGTGGGACGCAAGGACACCAATCCGCAGAATGCAATCTGTTAAATGAGACCAGCCTTGAGCAAGTGAACTACACCCAAGGGAACCCATTTTCAAACATATACAACCCTGGATGGAGGAATCACCCAAACTTCTCCTATAAAAATAATAACCCTATCCAAAATACCACACCTCCGAGACAACAAGGTTACCAAGCCCCAAGAACAAATCAACCTATGCAACCTGTACCACCAAGTCCGAGCCTTGAGAAAATTGTGGAAAATTTTATCACCGCTCAAACACAACAAAACAAAGAGTTCATGAACCAAAACGTCCATGTTAACGAACTAATTACCCATTTAGGAACCAAGGTTGACCAAATTATTACTCATAACAAGATGCTTGAAACCCAGATCTCTCAGGTAGCTTTAAACTAAGCCCCTCAGACTACACTGTAATACCTCAAAATTTGCCATCATATTTATTCCCTCAGTTGGCGTATCATTTTGCATTCATCTGTATGTCTCATTAGTTCATTAGCGTCATAATAGTGCATTTCATGGTTTTATAAGGCATGTGATTCAGGACCTTTGAATCTCGGGTTTCGTATTTTATCTGTATCTATCAGGGATTGAACTGATGGAGATTATTCACTGGTATATCTGACCCACTTTTGGGGATGGTCACACAGACTTGTTTTTGAATGAGAATGTTGGCTCTTCTCAACGTCTCAAGTTATGTTCGACATCATTTAATATCTCAAGGGACTTGGAGTTCTTGTTCATGAAGGGCACTTCACCAATTGAGATCCAGTGTATCGAAGGGTGGTTTCAATCCATTTGTCTACGGAATAATAATTCGAGATTTGCTCGGAGTTTAGTGTGGCACCAAAGTTCTTAAGAATGGATTATGTTGAAGGACTCGATTTAGGTTTAAAGAGAATGCACAGTTATTGGAGTTCAAGTTCTAGCTCTTGATTCTATCTTAAATACAAGCCATCTCCATTTTACACATACACTTTCCGATTCGGTCTAAGTCACCATTTTCGTTAGCCAAAGTCATTTTTATGTGTCCATATTCACGTTTGCTAAAATTCCATTTTTCATGTCATTTGTCTCTAAACATCAACCATTTGTTTTCAACATTAAGCCCATTACATACTTTTCTATTCCATGAGCCCACTATGGACCAATTATCAAATTCAATGGATTTCGTTCAATTGTTTTTATTTAAGAAAAGAGTCTACCTCCCGATTAGTCCAAGTTTCATTCATTGACACTTCCTTAATTCGGTTCCAAATATAGTCAAGTCCATTATATACCAAACCTTCATATTCCGTGGTTACATATTCATGGCCTTTTTCTAGATTTTTTTCCTACAATTAATTTCTTCTTTTTATTAGTGTTTATCCACATGAGAAAATAGAAAATATATATAGAAAAGTATAGCAAAAATTGGATGGTAAGAACTGATAATTTAACAGAGAAAAAAAACTAACGGGAGTTCAAATAGTTTGTTACAGGTAAAGTGTACAAAATAACCACAGTCGCATAGCAAATAAAAGGAAAAAAGAATTTTAATAACTTCAGTTTACACCAGCAAAATTAGAAAAGCAGGGATAAGAGGAGAAACTGAGAAAACAAAAAAAAAGGGGTCTTCTTCGTGCCATTTTTCTAGCTGCGACATCATCATCAAGTTCTCCATCATCAATCTCACACAAAAAAGGGCCAGCAATGTTTCACCTTGCCTTCAAGCTCACAACTGCAAAAAAAAAAACCGAATTCGGTTACACTCTAACAATCACAACAGAAGGAATAATAGAACTAGCACTGATTCATAACAAAATAACAGAAAATTTTTCTAGAACTCACTCGAAAATTCCAGAAGGATCCAGAAGAGTGACTCCTATAAATCAGAAGCACCACTCTTCATCAATTTTTTCTTCACCCTTTCTTCAATCCTCAATCTCTCCCTTCACTACAATCAGAATCAATCTCCTACTTCTCTTTTTCTCAAAACCATTCTTCTTCCCTCAAAAACCATTCTTCATATTCTTCTTCTTCTTCTGCTTACCACCCACACCTTAACACCTTAAAACTTTCATCAGCACCTTCACTTCCATCTTTCAGAGATTTCCAATAAGATCCAATCTGTAACAGAGATGAAATCAATACAACTCAATATCGATAACCGAAATAAGAGAAACATATCCAAATCCATCACCATCATCGACACGCATCAATCCTGGTAACGCAACGGTGGTCACGTACTTCACCATTCCTCGCCTTCGCCAATCTCAGCCCAAAACCACCTTTGTCGGCTTCATCTTCAACCTGTAATAATCATTTCAAATCTTTACACAACGACTTCGCTATCAACAAAGGTTTAGATAAAGAAGCAGAAGAACATCACACAGTGGAACTGAATTGCACCTGAGATTGGTGTGCGTAATTCGACGTTCTTAAGATGGCGATCGACATCGCGGCGGCGTTTGAGCGGTAGAGCATTGGTCTCCTTTTGATATCGTCACTGCGACATCGAAACGCAAGGTACGAACTCATTTCTCTTGGTAAAGGCGTGATGAAGTTTGCCTATGGATTCTTTTTCTGTTAGTTTGGCTTTCGAATTTGGTTTCGATGTATGTTGAGGAACATTAGGTTTATGTTACAAGCGTTGTTAGAAGGATGTAAGTAGGATGGCGGCGGAAGAACAGGAGGAGAAGGAGAGGCGATTTGCCGCGGCGAAGAGAAGACGAGCGAAGGAGGAAGCTAATGAATCGAAGAAGAAGGTGGGAGACGGAGAAGCCGGGTTGGCGTTGGCGGCCGCAGGGAAGAAGAAAGGGGAATTAGGTCTTTAGGGTTCTTGGTTTTCAGATTTGTATTTGTTTTGTTTAATATGATTATTATAAGGAAATTGTAAAGATAATTAATAGAGATTTAATAGTTATTATTAGTAATTATTTGAAAAGAAACGTTAAGGATCCAATTAACCAGCATTAAAACTCAATAAAAATCAGTTTAATTATGTTGATTGTCTCTTTAATTCATTTTAATTATTTATTTTTTAATTATGAGGATTACTTAGGAAGAAGGATGGGCCCAAGCGCATTTCTTTCTGCACCCCTCTATTAAGCCCATTTAGAAAAACAACATAAAAATCATGCTTTCGGCACCTCCCCTTTAACCTAGCATGTGGACTCATAACTTTTGCTGTTTGCACCACCCTCTGGAGACCCATTTAGAAAAACAGCATAAAATTCAGCTGTTGACACCTCCCTTTGACTTGCGTTTTGGGCCTTAGCCCTTTGCCATCAGCACCTCCTTTCCTGAGCCCATACTTAAAACAACAAAAGAAGATTATTAAAGGCACCCCATTTCTATCTCTTTTTCTTTTTTTTAGAATTTAAATTTTAGTTCTATTTAAGTTTAGAGATAATTCATTAAAAAAATAGAAAAAACAATTAGAAAAATTCCTAAAAAATTTGAATAGAATTTTAATTCATATTAGATTTGTTTAGAAATTTTCTGATTTCGCTTCATTTTTGATTTTATGTTGAGTTTTCATGTAAATTAGTTTTAATAGATTTTCCTTAAGTGTACATAATTTTGTTGATTTTATTTTTTAGCTTTCCAGTAACTTTTTTAGCCCATTCTTTTTACTGTAGTTAGAAAACTAATGTTAGTACTTAGGATAATTTTTGTAGATTTTTTAGAGCATTTTATTTTATGTTTTAGAGGTTAATTCCTTAATAATTAGGGATTAATTTGTAGCTGGAAATAAATAATTTTTAGGCCTAGTTAAATTCTGAATTTTTAGGATTCCTTTTGACACAATGTTATAGGTAATTTTAGGACCCTATAGATTTAATTCCATAATTTTTTCAGAAGGTTAGCTATTTTTTAGAATATTAATTCTTAGGTTTGTTATGTGTTGTTTCCCTTTAGTTTAGGCCATGAAAATAAAGTCACACAAAAATATGGTTTAGTTTAAATTGAGCCTTAGAATTTAATATAGACTTTGGTTAGTTTAATTTGGATTTTTAGAACGGACATCGGGCTTGACTTTGATTTAGAATGTAGGTTAAAGTTCCCCTTTAATTAGGATTAGAATAAATAAATAGGACTTTTTTTTACGCCTTTAATGTTTTGTTTAGAATTTTATTTCTTATGTCCATTTCTATTGCTTTGCCTTTATTTGATTTTTATAACTTGTATAGGCTTCCCCATTGTTCTTAGAATCAACTTAACTTCCTTATGAAGTAAGTTGAATTCTAGTAGTTGCTAGTTCCCTTTTAGGAATAGTAAACCCCATTAACCATAGGATCTCCCTTGTAAATAAATCAATAAAAATTAGGGTGTGTCTTAGTTCCCATTAGTTTTTTCCCTTTTCCAACTTGAGTCATTCTTTCTCATCTCATAAAGAAAAGCAATAAAACACTTAATAAAAACCGAACGTTCTTGTACGACACGAGACTTTGTTGCGGAGTGTTTATACGCGTCCTGTTTCGGGGCGAGGTGTAAATACTTCCCGCGATGGATAGGTCTTAGTACAAGACCGTTCACAAACAAATTCAAAACACTTCTCATAAAAGACAAGAACAAATAATAAGCGACTATCCTGCGGGAACTTCTCTTTCTCATCTCATTTACTCATAACGCGAACTCGCGACGACTTGTCTCGCATGCAAGACGGTAAACGCACTCGTACCAGACGAGCCTGCAACACCTGAGCATAGACATACGCAGTTCCAGCATAAAAAACACAAACACATAGTTCCCGTCTTAGTTAGGCGAACTACGTCGACTCTGATCCTCATTATCCTGATGAGGTACGTAGGCAGCGGGGTAGGGCCCGTTCGAGCACATTCTTTATTTTCCCTACATTTCCCTCTTTCTTTTCATTCTCTTTTCTTATTCCATTCTAATTTCCATTCCAGTTCCAGTTAGCGGTTTTGTTCAGCAGCATTCTTATTCCTCACCCTTCGAAACAAGCAAGCAAGCGTGGATCCCGTCGGGTACGACGGACGATCTGGGGTGCTAATACCTTCCCAGGTCGTAACCGACTCCCGAACTTAGATCTTTGGTTCGTAAGGCCTCGTCCTTTTCCTTCTTCCTTAGGTTTGTGCAACATTACCTTTCCCATTCCTTTGGGATAAAAATGTCTGGCTGGCGACTCTAACCTTTCCGCGCCACTTTCGCGTTTGTACTAGGATGAAAATCCCGGGAGCGACATACACCTAGAGGACAGTTCCCAGGACAACCTCAACAAAACCAGAAAGGTCAAGAAAAGGCCATTACTCTACGAAGTGGAACCGCTTATAAGGAACCTTCAAACCCTAGGTTAAGTGATCCCGAAACTTCTGAGAGAAATGAAGAGAAGGGACCAGAGGAATCTGAAAACCCGGAAAGTCAAGAAAAAGGAGAAGAACCTAAAAACAAAACCTATGTACCACCACCGCCATACAATCCACCAATACTATACCCTCAAAGACTAAAGAAAACCCAAATCGATAATCAGTATAAAAAATTCGTTAAGGTTATAGAAAAACTTCACGTAGAAATCCCCTTTACAGAAGCCATCACCCAAATACCTTCTTACGCTAAGTTTCTCAAAGACATACTTACAAATAAACGTAGACTTGAAGATCCGAAACCCGTGGAATGTAATTCTATTTCCGAAAATAGGTTAGCAAAGAAAGATAAAGATCCCGGAAATTTTTCCATTCCTTGTATTTTGGGGAATCATGACATCGAAAAAGCCTTTCTAGACTTAGGAGCTAGTGTGAGTTTAATGCCTTTAGCAGTTTGTGAGAGATTAAACTTAGGAGAATTACAACCTACTAAGATGTCACTTCAATTGGCCGATAGATCCATTAAATACCCTATAGGCATACTTGAAGACGTCCCTGTTAGGATAGGCCAGTTGTTTATACCTACTGATTTTGTTGTCATGGACATTAAACAAGATGACGACATACCAATCCTCCTAGGTAGACCGTTCTTATCGACTGTTGGAGTCGTAATAGATGTTAAAAAAGGGAAACTAACCTTCGAGGTAGGTGACGAGAAGATAGAATTTGTACTTTAGAAATTCCTTATGGCACCTGTAATAGGAGATGCTTGTTATTCCTTAGATATCATTGATGAATGCATTAGGGAATTAGAACAAGAGGAAGAAACTAAATCTATAAAATTTCCATCAACCCTTATTTGGGAAGATGACAGTTATAAAAAACCCTACATTGATGAAAACCTTCACAAATGTTTATCTCTTACCCCATATCCTATGCCTTGCCCTATGAAACCAACCGTAAAACTTAAGGAACTGCCTAAAAACCTGAGATATGAATTTCTTGATGAAGAAATGAACCGTCCAGTTATAGTCAGTGCTACCTTAAACCAAGAGGAAACCAACCAATTGTTAGATGTTTTACGAAGGTACCCCTCTGTGAGCTCATAATTTCGACACTCTGAAATTTGAGACATGAGTTCATTTCTGTTGCTGAGAGGATGATCAGTAGATAAGGAAAAGAAGAAGTGAATAAGTTCAAGAAATGTTGACAAGGTTAAAAGCTCAAGTGCTTCGACAGGAGGACAAATAATGTTCTGGCAAGCCAAGTTTGGGAACCTTTTTATAAATGGGTGTTCGACAAGCTGAGAGCGTTTTTCGACATTTCGACAGAAGGAAAGGTGTTTGGCAGCAGCGTTGGTTTGAAAAGTTTGAAGAGTCTCTTCTTCTTCGACATTTCGACATACGAAGAGATGTAATATTTCGTCACCAAAGGGAAGAGTTCAAAATTTAAAAGTTGCAACTTTTGGCAGTTGGACACATGGAAGTTTCAGGGAAAGAAATTGCATGCAGGCTGACACTTGTCATTTATTTAGAATTTTTCCGTTCTAGGCAGTTACTTTGTTTGTATATAAATAGGATAGTTTGTGTTTAGAATGTGTGTGTGAAAACTTATACAAATTCCTGTAAATACTCTAAGTACCCAGTGTGAGAGAAAATGAGTCTGATATTTGGAACAATGTATGTGTTGAACACCATTTTGCTTTCAAGTTATTTAAATCATTAAGTTTGTTTCATCAAGTTATTTTATCTCCAGTTTTATTTACTTTCCTGCCAAGTCTTACATTTTTCGCCATTTTTTCTTACTTTTGTTTTAACTTCAACTTTATCTTACTTTCAAATTCAAAGTATTTAACTTTTTTATACTATTAATAAAACAAGCCACAACTCATTCACAATACTAAGAGTAATTCGACAAAACAATTGCACATGTGTCCTAGGACTTGTTTGGTTGGTCCTGCAAGTAACCCAGTTTTCTGAGAGATTGGTTAACCAGAGATTGTTCGTCAGAAATCACAGCGAACAAATTGGCACACCCGGTGGGACCAGTGCAATTAATAAGAATTAATAGAGAATCCTCTTAGACAAATTGTTCCTTGCTGCGCTGTATGATTCTTAGAAGCGGTAAACTAGCCGTAACCGACGTAGAAAGACCAAAAAGAACAAGAGGAAGAAGGATGGATAACTTGCCAAATACGTCAAACAATCCTAACGAAACCATTCCAGTTTCCAACCCCATCCCTTCGTCATAAGGATTAGCAGTTTCTGGCCCTGTTTTAGAACATATTAGGCCTCTATCAGTGGATTCGATACCAACAGGTCCAGGGTCGCAAAATGCGCCTAGTTCTTCCACCATGGGACACTCAAGGCCCATGGGAACCCCTCCTCCTGGAGGAAACACCTTTAGGCCATATCTGAATTATTCTCTGCCCATGTCTGGGAGGGAACAGCCATATGGAATGCCAACTTCAATGATGGCAAGCCTACATAATTCTTCACCATTATTTTCTGATGCTATGGTTCAAATGTCTTCACCATTGCAGGGATCAGGATATGGTGGAAATGGAAGTAGATTAAATCAAGTTCCACCAGGTTTCCATATGCCAACTATGACGAACCATTCTGCGCAAGTAATTCGTCAACAGATGGATGAAAGCAACCATGATATGGTACATGCATTGATACAACAAATAGGGGAAGTGTTCAATCCTTTAATACAAAATACTACCCAAACGAACCAGATATTGGCAGAACAAATGGCATGCATTGCTAACTTTTTTGGAGTCCCTCAAGCACATCAGAGATTACAGTTAAATCAAAATCCTGCCAATAGGCCCGTCGAAGAAGAACTCACTATAAACCAAAGGCCATTAGGAAACCCTCAAGAAAATCCTAGAGGCCTAGAGGTAATAGATGAACAACCTCATGTAGAAGAACCCATTCGACAGGAACCTAGGAGAATAATAGTCCAAAGAGACCAAAATGCTGATGAGATATTACAGCAGAGAATGCGTCACAACAATCTGCCTGTCGAAAACAATATTGCAACCATGGTTGAGAGAATAATGGCACAGAATGGGGTAAACGTAGGATTACAAAGACCTAGTTATACTTCCCCTTTGTCTGAATATGTGTTGCAACAAGAATTACCACCAAGATGGAAAGTCCCCAAATTCACCAAATTTTCAGGGGACACCAGTGAGTCCACAATAAAACACATAGCGCGTTATTTGATAGAGGCGGGAGAGATTGCTAATAATGAGAACTTAAGGATGAAATATTTCCCAAGTTCTTTGACGAAAAATGCTTTCACTTGGTTTACTTCTCTGCCTGCAACTTCAATATTTACATGGACCCAATTAGAAAGATTGTTCCACGAACAATTCTATATGGGACAAACTAAGATAAGCTTAAAAGAATTAGCAAGTGTCAAAAGAAAATTCTCTGAACCTATAGATGATTATTTGAATAGGTTTAGATTGTTAAAAGCCAGATGCTTTACACAAGTGCCGGAACAAGAATTAGTCGAAATGGCTGCAGGGGGTCTGGATTATTCCATAAGGAAAAAACTAGATACCCAGTACTTGAGAGACATGGCACAACTAGCAGATAGAGTAAGGCAAATAGAAAGGCTAAAGAATGAAAAATTTAGATCAAATAAAAACAAGAAGGAAAGAGTGGCCTATGTAGGAATAGTTCAGGAAGATGATTATGACGAAAACGAACCAATCATTTTCGACCAGCAAGAAATTGATCTGGCAGAACTAAAACAAGGCCCTCCATATTCCTGCAAAGTTTTAGCCCCGTCGAATGGAAAAAATCCAGTCGAAGTGGAAAAGAATGACAGGTTCCCTAAAAGAACCTACACATTCGACATCACCAAATGTGATGAAATTTTTGATTTATTAGTTAAAGATGGTCAGTTAATAAAACCAGCAGGCACTAAGGAGCCTCCTGTAGACCAACAGAAAAATAGAGGTTTTTGCAAATACCATAATTTCTTGGGTCATAAAACTTCTCAATGTTACCTTTTCAGGGATCTTGTCCAGAATGCAATCCAGAATGGAAGGTTGAAGTTTGGGGACAAAGCTAAGCAACAAATGAGAATTGACTCCAATCCCATGCAAGTTGTGGAAGCCAATTATGCTGAACCAGAAATGGTGAATGTGGTCGAAATGGAATTCATGTTTGAGGAAAGCTTTGAAATAGTAGAAGCCACTGAAGGTTTCGACACCAACTTCACCATGATAGAGGTTGTTGAGGGTTTCGACACCCATGTAAATGTGGTGGAGGGGGCTGATGACCTTACTGACCAGGCTGAGGAAGAAGAAGTCAAAGCTTCTGAAGACTTCGACAGAGAGAACGCCATTGAAACTACTGAAGGTTTCGACGGAAGAAATACATTCAAGGTGGGCAGAAGCTTCGACAAGAAAAACTATAAAAGAGATGCTGAGCATGGGGTGATCTGGGACACTCTAGGAGAACCCAGTGGAAAATTTGACTTCATGGTAAAATATTCAGCACCACCAAGCTCCAAAACTGACATCAGCAAAATCAAACCCACAGGATGGGGAGATTCTTTCAAAAATGATAAGGAGGAGGAAGATAACAAAGCCCTCATTATCCAAAAAGAGGCCACTGAAGGCCTTAGTCAGGACAAGATCAAAAGAACAGAGACTGCTGACAATGTCCGTATTGGCGAACCAATAAACAGAAGTACCACCAAAACTGAAGAAGATTCAGTCGAAGGTGTTGCATAGTGCTGCAAATACATCTATAAGGGCTTACACCCAAAAGGTAGTGTGAATCAGTTAAAGGAGAATATCCCTGAGGAAATGATGCTAGTCGAAAAAATGAACAAATTGAAGATCACAAGTAAGCAGAATGCAGGGATTCATATGGTGGAAGTCACTTAGAAAATAGGACCAGACACCAACAAGGGAAAGAAACATCAAGAGAAGCATCAGAAGCTGGTTTACCCAGAAGAAAATGAAATTCTTGTCGAATTCATCCAGAGGTGCCAGAGGAAGAACGCAGAAGTTATGCTTTGCCCAAGGTGCAGCGCTGTGTTTGACAGGAAAGCAGCTAATGATTTAGAAGCAGCAGAAAAGACCCAAAAGAAAAGAAACTGGGGAGCACTCCCACAAATCAGAAATGAAAGGTTCGACCCAAGAAGAAGGGAACATCACAACCAAGGAATGGGAGAAAGACGTTACAACACCTATAAACCATCCAACAAACCAAACGATGACAAATGGGTCCAACCTATAAGGGATGCCCAAGGCCAGAAGAGATGGAAAAGTTTTAAAGTGAACAGGGGTGCCTCAATAGAAGTGAAAAAGGAGGGAGAGAAAGCAAAGCCAAAGTACGTTTCTGAAAACTACAAGGGGAAGAATCCTATGTCCAGATCCCAATGGAGAAGATTCCAAAGGCAGAAGAGAATTGAAAAAGAAACTGTAGAACAAAAAAGGATTGGTGAGAATAAAGTTGAGTCAAGCAAGTGTGTGCAGACAATAAGCAAAGGGAAATCCCTGGCAAAAGAAGAACTCCCTCAGAAAAATAAATCTAGTGACACAACAGAAATGCAGAAAATAAACAACAAAATGCCAGAAGACGAAGAAGTTACTGATGACTTCAGTTCAGAGTCTGATGCGTCCTTCGACGTAACTTGCAATGTGGTTTCTGTGTTGCCCAGAGACTATGACAGGATAATGGAAGTCGAAGATGAAGAGGATGATATGGCAGATGATAGCATAGGGCTTAAGCCTGTATGTTACTACATAATGAATAATGGTTGTGTCGAAGAGAAAAATGCTTTCTTCGAAAATCCAGATGATGCAATGAAGGCTCATTTAAAGCCTCTATTCATAAAAGGAAAAGTAGAAAACGTGGGTGTCAACAAAATCCTGATATATGGAGGAGCAGCTGTGAACCTAATTCCTCATTATATGATAAAAAGGATTGGAAAAGATGACTCAGACACCAAACCTCACAATATGGTGTTATCCAACTATGAAGGTAAGGTAGGGACAACATTGGGGGTGATCCAATTGAACCTGACTGTAGGAACTATTACTAGGCCTACAATGTTTGTAGTGATAGCATCAAAAGCAAATTACAACCTGCTGTTGGGAAGAGAGTGGATCCATGGAATTGGGGCTGTACCATCATCCATGCATCAAAGGATAGCAATTTGGAGGCCAGATGGGATTGTCGAAAACATAGAAGCAGACCAAAGTTACTTCATGGCTGATGTGAACAATGTCACTAGTCGTAACTTCGACAAGAACTTGGCCCACATAGCACCTTGCAATCCTGCTGGTTTCGACCTAACAGCCTCCGACAACGCCTACTGTTCCATGTACCTCCACCCTACGCATGGTTTCCAGTGGGATAAAGAAATAATTGGGGAGACAAATTACACTTGGGGGACTGCCCATGTCAACCCAACTGGGTGGGGAAGTGAGTTCAGTGAAAATGACTGAAGCATCAACAATAGAAAAGATTATGACTTATGTAGCCGAAAAACAACTCAAAGCGGCCCTTGAGGCCGAAGTAAGAAATATGGCTTTTAAAGCCAACACACAAGTTGTCGAAGAACAACATCCTCAAGAAAATAGTGAGGAACAATATACAAAGTAGAGTCTTGAAGAAGACTCTAGTGGCGAATGGCAGAATCAAAGGCTTGATGCCATTTATGATGACGAATCCTTGGGGTTTGAAAAAGATCCAGCCCCAACCAATATGAAAATGGTGGCACAGGATCCTTTAGAAGAGATCAATCTGGGACTGGGGGCAGAGAAAAGGCCAACCTACATCAGTGCCAAGATGGATCCTCAGCTCAGAGTCGAAATAATCCAACTGATGAATGAGTTTAAAGACTGCTTCGCATGGGATTATGACGAAATGCCTGGTTTAGACATAAATTTGGTTGAATTGAAGTTGCCAATACTAGAAGGGAAAAAGCCAATAAAGCAGACTCCCAGACGTTTCGCACCTGAAATTCTGTCGAAAATTAAAGAGGAAGTTGAAAGACTTCTAAAATGCAAGTTCATCCGTACAACAAGGTATGTCGAATGGATTGCTAATATTGTTCCTGTGATTAAGAAAAATGGCAAACTTAGGGTGTGCATTGATTTTAGAGATCTAAACTCAGCTACCCCTAAGGATGAATATCCTATGCCAATAGCAGAAATGCTTGTAGATTCTGCAGCAAGCCATGAGTATTTAAGTATGCTTGATGGGTATTCTGGCTATAACCAGATTTTTATTGCTGAAGAAGATGTTCCAAAAACAGCTTTTCGGTGTCTAGGGGCAATAGGAACATATGAGTGGGTAGTCATGCCCTTTGGTTTAAAAAATGCTGGAGCTACTTACCAAAGGGCCATGAATTCTATTTTTCATGATTTCATTGAAACATTTATGCAAATTTATATAGATGATATTGTGATTAAATCTACCTCAGGCTCAAACCATATTGACCACCTTCGACAGTCCTTTGAAAGGATGAGGAAGTTTGGTTTGAAAATGAATCCCCTTAAATGTGCTTTTGGTGTGCAGGCAGGTGATTTCTTAGGCTTTGTGGTCCACAAGAAAGGGATTGAAATTAATGAAAACAAAGCCAAGGCCATAATGGAAGCGAAAGCGCCATCGACAAAGAAGGAATTGCAGTATCTACTAGGGAAAATCAACTTTCTTAGAAGGTTCATCTCCAACCTTAGTGGAAAAACACAGGCCTTCTCACCTCTACTTCGACTGAAGAAGGAGGGCTTCACTTGGGGGCAAGAACAACAAGATGCCTTCAACAAGATCAAAGAATATCTGGCAAGTCCTCCAGTGTTAATGTCTCCTTGTCGAAAAAGAAGTATGAGGCTCTACATCTCAGCATCCGACAGAACATTGGGAAGCATGCTTTGTCAGGAAGATGAACATGGCGTCGAAAGAGCCATCTATTATCTCAGCAGAGTCTTAAATGATGTTGAAACTAGATATAGTATGATAGAGAAATTATGTTTATGTGTATATTTTTCTTGTACAAAGTTAAAGCATTACATAAAACCCATTGATGTATATATATCTTCTCATTTCGACGTAATAAAACATATGTTGTCTAAATCTATTTTATATAGTCGAATTGGAAAATGGGCTTTAGCCTTGACTGAGTATTATTTAAAATATATGCCTCTAAAAGCTGTCAAAGGACAAGTGGTCGCTGACTTTATAGCTGACCACTCCATAGTTGGGGATGAAATAAAATATGTCAAAAGAGAACCTTGGAGATTATATTTCGACGACTCCAGTCACAAGAATGGAACAGGTGTTGGGGTATTAATTATTTCTCCCAATAAAATTCCAACAAAGTTCAAGTACAAAATAGAAGGTTGTTGTTCGAATAATGAAGCAGAATATGAAGCTTTAATTGTTGGACTTGAAATATTGTTGGAATTGGGGGCAACAGAGGTCGAAATAATGGGTGACTCTGAGTTGGTAATAAAACAATTGACAAAAGAATACAAATGTGTCAAAGAAAATTTGATCATGTATTTTGTGATAGCCAACAGACTCCTCAAAAGATTCGACAGTGCAACCTTTAGACACATTCCTAGATTAGAAAATCAGGAAGCAAATGACTTGGCTCAACTGGCATCAGGCTACAGAGTGTCGAAGGAAAACCTGGAGAAAGTTGTCGAAGTAAGAGGAAAAGTGTTATCCACTAGACTCTCCCCATCTGATTTGGAGACCATAAGACTGGGGTATGGTGATGAAGAAAGTTTTGAAATTTTCAATATAGATGATCCAGGGGTAGGAGATTGGAGAAAACCTATTAAGGATTATTTACAAAATCCAAACCAGACAGTCGAAAGAAAGATAAAGTATAGAGCTTTAAGTTATGTACTCTTTGGAAATGAGTTGTTTAAAAAGACTGCAGAAGGAGTCTTACTAAAGTGCTTAGGTGAGACTGAAGCTTATATAGCTTTGTCGAACGTGCATAGTGGTGCATGTGGTGCACACCAGGCAGGGCACAAGATGAAATGGTTACTATTTCGACAGGGGATGTATTGGCCAGCAATGTTGAAGGATTGTGTCGAATTTGCAAAGGGATGTCAAGAATGCCAAATTCATGCAGGCATACCTCATGTGCCTGCGAATGAGTTACATTCTATTATAAAGCCTTGGCCATTCAGAGGTTGGGCTTTAGATTTGGTTGGTGAAATTCGACCAACTTCTTCAAAAGGGCAGAAATACATTTTGGTTGGAGTAGACTACTTCACTAAATGGATTGAAGCCATACCACTGACAAATGTAGATCAGGAAGCAGTTATAGACTTCATCCAGAAGCATATAATTTATAGGTTTGGAATACCAGAAACTATAACCACTGATCAAGGATCTGTGTTTACTGGAAGAAACATGCAAGCATTTGCAAAAGAGACAGGTTTTAAGTTATTAACTTCGACACCTTACTATGCTCAAGCAAATGGACAGGTCGAAGCAACCAATAAGGTTGTGATAAATCTGATAAAAAAGCATGTGGGTAAAAAACCTAGGAATTGGCACAAAACTCTAGATCAAATCCTTTGGGCTTGTCGAACGTCTCCTAAAGAGGCAACTAATTCTACCCCATTTAAATTAACTTATGGACATGATGCAGTATTACCAGTCGAAATTTATTTACAATCAATACGAATTCAAAGGCATCATGAGATTCCATCTGAGATTTATTGGAGTATGATGATGGATGAATTGGTTGATTTAGATGAGGAGAGGTTACGTGCTTTAGAGTTAATAAAAAGGCAGAAAGAAAGAGTCGAAAAGTTTTACAATAAGAAAGTAAAATTTAAAGCCTTTTTAGTTGATGATTTAGTTTGGAAAGTAATTTTGCCCATGGAAAAGAAAGATAGATTGATGGGAAAATAGTCTCCTAAATGGGAAGGACCTTTCAAAATTTTAAGAGTTTTTTCAAATGGCGCATATGAAGTCGAAGAAATGGAAAAAGACAGGAGAATGCTGAAAATAAATGGCAAATATTTGAAGAAGTATAAACCAACATTGCAAGAAATAAAGATAGAAATGGAATAAAATTGCAAACAAAAGCTTGTCTTCGCCAAACAGATGGCGTTAAGTAACATTACATATGAAAATGCTAAAATTCTTAAAGTGATAAAATTTCCTATTTTCTATTACAAACTACTGTTGAAGGAAAGTTGCTTTGAGATCGTCAAATTTCTTCTTTTGAAGCTGAATTCGACGTTCGCAAAGACTTTTGCTAACAGTCAGTTCGTCAATTTCTCTATGGAGTTGTTGGGCTGTTTCTGCATGTTGGAGACCTTTCTGAAGCTCCCTGTCAATCTCTTCTTGGTTGGGCTGTTGGAGTTTGGCTTGACGTTCCTTCTCTTGGAGGATCTTCTTTTGAAGTTCAGCAATCTGAGCTTGATAAGCCTGGATGTTGTTTTCGCACTCAGCAGCAGCTTTGGAATAATCTTCAAAAAGCTTGTTTAGCTCTGAGATTCTGTCTGTCGAAGAGGCTACAACATTCCATTCTGAGACTTGTTTTTCAGATTTGGCTGTGATGTTCTGAGAAAATTCTTTTTGACGAACCAAGTCAGCACTTACAGAATCAATCATAGACATCAGGTCCATCACCAGACGACTTTCTTCAGTCGAAGCCTCCAGGAGATTGGCTTGTTTTAGGAGTTTCTTCAGGTCATATTGTGTAGAAAGGTTTTCAGCCAGAGTCTCAAATAGGTCCACCCCAAGGATTTTTGCCTTAATCTCAGCCATGATAACACTGATGGGTTGAATTTCAGAGGTAGCCCCTGAAGCTGTTGAGCTGCTGTGGGAAGAGTCTTGAAAGTTGTACCTGGAACTGAGTAAAGCTTTTAGATATTCCAGAGGCTTTCTTACTTTCAAGCTTTCAATTTCCTCATGTGACAAGCTTGTCGAACCCGTATTTAAAGGGGTTTCTGCTGGAGTTTCTGTTGGAGTAGGAACAACTTGGGTACTTCCTCCAGGGTTCAAGTTTGTGTCTGGTTGCTTTGACAGGTCTTCTTCTTCTCCGACAGCTTCCTTATCAGTATTTGTTGTATCAATTGGCTCTTGAGGTTGTGCATCCTGGTTTGGGGCAGTTTTTTCTTCCACAGTAAAATCTGGACGAAGAGGAGAATAGTTGTCAGAGGACTCAGGGTCACTGATGTCGAAATCACTGAAGGTCTGAGGGCCATAGACACCAGCATCTGGAGTGGTTTCTTCTTGAAGACGTTCAGCTAAAGTCTTCTCAGAATCAGAAGGAATAACCTCTTCCTGAACCTTGGAAGTTTCTTCGACATCAATGATAACCTGAAGTAAACAGGAAAGGGAAGTTTAAAATAAAGAAACAATGCAGTTAAAACTATGAGTATTGGCATTCGAAAATAATACCTGAGGAATCTCAGTGTGAGTGCTTGAATCTCCACTTTTTTCACTTCTTGAAGGGATTTTGTTGGTTGGACTAGTGGGAGGAGTTCGTCTCTGAACAAGGGATCTCTGGGATGCCACTGTCTTTATTCTCATACCTTTGTTCCTTTTGAGGGGTTGAGGCTCAGGAGATTCATCCTCAGATTCTTCAACATTCGCCTCTTTTTCTCCGACTTTTCTTTTTGTGGCTGGTGTGCGAGTGACCTAAGGTGTGAAAGAAGGACATGCATTCAGTATTGAGAATATTGAAGTTTATATAAAAAAGAAGAAAATTGAGATGTCATTATTGGTCGAAACCTTTTTGGCAGCTACGGGTGATTTTTCGACCTGCTTGGAAGAGGTCCCTTCACCAGGAGTTTTCTTGATGATTCTAACAGCTGAAAGAGAAAGAATTGAATGAACATTGATATAAGACATAAAATGAGTTAGAAATAAGAAGAGGAATGTAATTTCTTCGACACCTTCAAGAATGGGTTCTTCCACACTAACATGTTCTATTCCAACATGAAGGTGCCCAGTGAAGTTGCCCAAATAATACTTCGTCGGAACCATACGTTCGGCAAGTTTTTTGCTGGAATCGCGAAGCAGCTTTAAGTGAGATCCACACACAAACCAATCTGGGAATGGAGGGCACAAAGCCACACCAAATTCTGAAGAAGGGAGTGGGGGAAACTTTGGGGGAAATGAAGTATAAGCAAAGTTGTAACGTGCATGTGGTGGAATGTATGAAGGCACCCCCAACCTATCCAACTTTTCTGAAAATTTTTGTTTTAAAGTTACTGCTGCTTCGCCTATGGTTCGACGAAGATCACTGGGCCTGTAAATAGTTTCAAAATATTTTTGAAAATTTTGAATTTCTTTGATATGCTTATCTGTACCTTTCTTCTTCTTATCCTGCACAAAAGCAAAGGCATTCGTCAGGAGAGTGTTGAAAGTTGCTACATCAAAGAATTTGTTAATATAATACTCCTTCCACCAAACGTCGAAGTCTTCGATGCATAAGAAGTTTGGTCGAAATATGGTGGGGTAGACCTCCAAAGATGTGTCGAAAAATTTGTTGTACAATTCCAGACTTTTCTCAAAATTTTGAAATGAGTTGTAGAACAAAATGGAGCCTTTCTTGTGGTAGATTGGTTTCGTCTTCGTCTGTGTTAGCCCAAATTGCCTAGCCACCAGGTTAGGTTGATAGACAATGAGAGAGACTTTAGTGTTGTTAAGGCTGTGATGGGAGAAAAAGTGTCTTGGCATAAGGAAGGCCTCCCAGATGGATATATAGGAGTCTTCTTCTTTTTGGTTTTCCACTGGGAGTTGTCTTGTGAACCATTTGGGACCTACAGTCCTGTTGGAAAAGGGTGCCATGGATGGGGTGAACTTGTAACGTTTGGCGAACAACATTACATAACTAGTGAAGGCTTGTCGAAGACCTATACTTTCGTCAGTAGGTGTTAGTTGAACTAACCTAGGCCATTCGACGCGTCTGTCTTTCACCTCTTCTTTGTCAACTGGCATCTTGATAGGGATGCAGGCTTCGAAGGTTGCGTTCAGCCATAATTGTAAGAGCCAGAAGGGGCCTGTGAGGCTGATGGTTACTTTGTCCTTGATGGTTTTTAAATTGCTCACACTCTCACTCAGAGATTCATAGAGATTTTCCAGAAGCAATTCACTTAGACAAAATGCAACTCCATTATGAAGTTGATTAGCCATGATAATATAGCTTCTGGCAACCTGGAGTGATCTAGTACAGAAGACGAACTTGGCTAGCCACAGAGTAAGGAAAGCAATATGTTCTCTGTCAGACACTTCCTCATTACCTTCGCCTTAGTGGTAAGCAATGAATAAGGAATAGCTAGCGTGTTTGGTGTCGAATCCCATGGGATCTTTATTTAGGTACTTAGGATTAAAGATCTCTCCTATGGGACTGAGGCCAGTGATGGCTGCTATGTCGAAAAGGGTAGGAGTAACCATACCACAGGGGAGATGGAAGTTGTTGTAGGTACTATCCCAAAAATATAAAGAAGCCAGCAGCATATTCTGACAGTAGCGTGGGCCTTCTTTCGACAACTGAATCAGGTCGTAAATGCCAGTCTTCTTCCAGAATTTTTCTTTGACTTTTTCGACTCTAGTGAGCCAAGCTAAATAGTCTAAAGGGTCTTTTGTTAGGGGAGGGATCCTGAAGATCCTAGTTTGATTTAAGTATGACAAGTCTAATTCTGTCGAAGCTATAGGGATTTCAGGTTTCTTAGATGATGTTTCGACAGTTTTAGGGTTCTTATTAGCAGCTATTGGTTTAGAGGCAGAATAGCAAGGATAAAAATCCTTTAAACGATTTGGGTCAGCATTAGGATCAAAGATGGGACCTAGCATTGCATGGTGAACTCCAGAGACCAAGATAGGGATCATTACCTGAGATCTGTAGATACTAGCTTTCTCCCTCTCATTTGGAGGTTCTGGGATGTACTGTTGTTGATTCACTTGAGTGGGTCCAGACAATGTATGAGTAGGAGGGAGATGAGTAGTCTTCTTTTCTTTCTTGGCACTACGATCAGCAATGTTCTTTGGAGGCGCCATTGTTGTGAGAAGCTTGGAGTTGGAGTAGCAGAGAGCTTAAAAGGGTTTTAATGGAGTTTTTCTTTGTTAGGGGAAGAAGAGTCTGAGAGTGTGAAAAGGAAGAAAGGTTTTAGAAGATGGTATTTATATAAGGTGATGGATAATAAAAATAAATAAAAAAGAAAAAGAAAAGACTTTTCAGTTCAGGTCATGGGGGACATGCGTTTGATCCAATGGTGGTGATTAAAGGTGACGGTTGGTAGGAAGCCCATGATGTAGCTAGGATATAGGGTTATGGAAGGTTGTGTAAACGTGGGCTAGACGTGACGTTTTTCAGAAAGTGGAAATCATGGTGTTTCCTTGGGACTCAACAAAGTCACTTTATAATTAATGAGACTGACATGATGTCAGAAGTCATTTCGACAGCAAAAGATATTTCTCCAGAATTAGTCGAAAACATCTTTGCTGGGGGGCAATTTGTGAGCTCATAATTTCGACACTCTGAAATTTGAGACATGAGTTCATTTCTGTTGCTGAGAGGATGATCAGTAGATAAGGAAAAGAAGAAGTGAAGATGTTCAAGAAATGTTGACAAGGTTAAAAGCTCAAGTGCTTCGACAGGAGGACAAATAATGTTCTGGCAAGCCAAGTTTGGGAACCTTTTTATAAATGGGTGTTCGACAAGCTGAGAGCGTTTTTCGACATTTCGACAGAAGGAAAGGTGTTTGGCAACAGCGTTGGTTTGAAAAGTTTGAAGAGTCTCTTCTTCTTCGACATTTCGACATACGAAGAGATGTAATATTTCGTCACCAAAGGGAAGAGTTCAAAATTTAAAAGTTGCAACTTTTGGCAGTTGGACACATGGAAGTTTCAGGGAAAGAAATTGCATGCAGGCTGACACTTGTCATTTATTTAGAATTTTTCCGTTCTAGGCAGTTACTTTGTTTGTATATAAATAGGATAGTTTGTGTTTAGAATGTGTGTGTGAAAACTTATACAAATTCCTGTAAATACTCTAAGTACCCAGTGTGAGAGAAAATGAGTCTGATATTTGGAACAATGTATGTGTTGAACACCATTTTGCTTTCAAGTTATTTAAATCATTAAGTTTGTTTCATCAAGTTATTTTATCTCCAGTTTTATTTACTTTCCTGCCAAGTCTTACATTTTTCGCCATTTTTTCTTACTTTTGTTTTAACTTCAACTTTATCTTACTTTCAAATTCAAAGTATTTAACTTTTTTATACTATTAATAAAACAAGCCACAACTCATTCACAATACTAAGAGTAATTCGACAAAACAATTGCACATGTGTCCTAGGACTTGTTTGGTTGGTCCTGCAAGTAACCCAGTTTTCTGAGAGATTGGTTAACCAGAGATTGTTCGTCAGAAATCACAGCGAACAAATTGGCACACCCGGTGGGACCAGTGCAATTAATAAGAATTAATAGAGAATCCTCTTAGACAAATTGTTCCTTGCTGCGCTGTATGATTCTTAGAAGCGGTAAACTAGCCGTAACCGACGTAGAAAGACCAAAAAGAACAAGAGGAAGAAGGATGGATAACTTGCCAAATACGTCAAACAATCCTAACGAAACCATTCCAGTTTCCAACCCCATCCCTTCGTCAGAAGGATTAGCAGTTTCTGGCCCTGTTTTAGAACATATTAGGCCTCTATCAGTGGATTCGATACCAACAGGTTCAGGGTCCCAAAATGCGCCTAGTTCTTCCACCATGGGACACTCAAGGCCCATGGGAACCCCTCCTCCTGGAGGAAACACCTTTAGGCCATATCTGAATTATTCTCTGCCCATGTCTGGGAGGGAACAGCCATATGGAATGCCAACTTCAATGATGGCAAGCCTACATAATTCTTCACCATTATTTTCTGATGCTATGGTTCAAATGTCTTCACCATTGCAGGGATCAGGATATGGTGTAAATGGAAGTAGATTAAATCAAGTTCCACCAGGTTTCCATATGCCAACTATGACGAACCATTCTGCGCAAGTAATTCGTCAACAGATGGATGAAAGCAACCATGATATGGTACAGGAATTGACACAACAAATGGGGGAAGTGTTCAATCCTTTAATACAAAATACTACCCAAACGAACCAGATATTGGCAGAACAAATGGCACGCATTGCTAACTTTTTTGGAGTCCCTCAAGCACAACAGAGATTACAGTTAAATCAAAATCCTGCCAATAGGCCCGTCGAAGAAGAACTCACTATAAACCAAAGGCCATTAGGAAACCCTCAAGAAAATCCTAGAGGCCTAGAGGTAATAGATGAACAACCTCATGTAGAAGAACCCATTCGACAGGAACCTAGGAGAATAATAGTCCAAAGAGACCAAAATGCTGATGAGATATTACAATAGAGAATGCGTCATAACAATCTGCCTGTCGAAAACAATATTGCAACCATGGTTGAGAGAATAATGGCACAGAATGGGGTAAACGTAGGATTACAAAGACCTAGTTATACTTCCCCTTTGTCTGAATATGTGTTGCAACAAGAATTACCACCAAGGTGGAAAGTCCCCAAATTCACCAAATTTTCAGGGGACACCAGTGAGTCCACAATAGAACACATAGCGCATTATTTGATAGAGGCAGGAGAGATTGCTAATAATAAGAACTTAAGGATGAAATATTTCCCAAGTTCTTTGACGAAAAATGCTTTCACTTGGTTTACTTCTCTGCCTGCAACTTCAATATTTACATGGACCCAATTAGAAAGATTGTTCCACGAACAATTCTATATGGGACAAACTAAGATAAGCTTAAAAGAATTAGCAATCCAGAATGGAAGGTTGAAGTTTGGGGACAAAGCTAAGCAACAAATGAGAATTGACTCCAATCCCATGCAAGTTGTGGAAGCCAATTATGCTGAACCAGAAATGGTGAATGTGGTCGAAATGGAATTCATGTTTGAGGAAAGCTTTGAAATAGTAGAAGCCACTGAAGGTTTCGACACCAACTTCACCATGATAGAGGCTGTTGAGGGCTTCGACACCCATGTAAATGTGGTGGAGGGGGCTGATGACCTTACTGACCAGGCTGAGGAAGAAGAAGTCAAAGCTTCTGAAGACTTCGACAGAGAGAACACCATTGAAACTACTGAAGGTTTCGACGGAAGAAATACAGTCAAGGTGGGCAGAAGCTTTGACAAGAAAAACTATAAAAGAGATGCTGAGCATGGGGTGATCTGGGACACTCTAGGAGAACCTAGTGGAAAATTTGACTTCATGGTAAAATATTCAGCACCACCAAGCTCCAAAACTGACATCAGCAAAATCAAACCCACAGGATGGGGAGATTCTTCAAAAATGATAAGAAGGAGGAAGATAACAAAGCCCTCATTATCCAAAAAGAGGCCACTGAAGGCCTTAGTCAGGACAAGATCAAAAGAACAGAGACTGCTGACAATGTCCGCATTGGCGAACCAATAAACAGAAGTACCACCAAAACTGAAGAAGATTCTGCCGAAGGTGTTGCACAGTGCTGCAAATACATCTATAAGGGCTTACACCCAAAAGGCAGTGTGAATCAGTTAAAGGAGAATATCCCTGAGGAAATGATGCTAGTCGAAAAAATGAACAAATTGAAGATCACAAGTGAGCAGAATGCAGGGATTCATATGGTGGAAGTCACTCAGAAAATAGGACCAGACACCAATAAGGGAAAGAAACATCAAGAGAAGCATCAGAAGCTGGTTTACCCAGAAGAAAATCAAAGTCTTGTCGAATTCATCCAGAGGTGCCAGAGGAAGAACGCAGAAGTTATGCTTTGCCCAAGGTGCAGCGCTGTGTTCGACAGGAAAGCAACTAATGATTTAGAAGCAGCAGAAAAGACCCAAAAGAAAAGAAACTGGGGAGCACTCCCACAAATCAGAAATGAAAGGTTCGACCCAAGAAGAAGGGAACATCACAACCAAGGAATGGGAGAAAGATGTTACAACACCTATAAACCATCCAACAAACCAAACGATGACAAATGGGTCCAACCTATAAGGGATGCCCAAGGCCAGAAGAGATGGAAAAGTTTTAAAGTGAACAGGGGTGCCTCAATAGAAGTGAAAAAGGAGGGAGAGAAAGCAAAGCCAAAGTACGTTTCTGAAAACTACAAGGGGAAGAATCCTATGTCCAGATCCCAATGGAGAAGATTCCAAAGGCAGAAGAGAATTGAAAAAGAAACTGCAGAACAAAAAAGGATTAGTGAGAATAAAGCTGAGTCAAGCAAGTGTGTGCAGACAATAAGCAAAGGGAAATCCCTGGAAAAAGAAGAACTCCCTCAGAAAAATAAATCTAGTGACACAACAGAAATGCAGAAAATAAACAACAAAATGCCAGAAGACGAAGAAGTTATTGATGACTTCAGTTCAGAGTCTGATGCGTCCTTCGACGTAACTTGCAATGTGGTTTCTGTGTTGCCCAGAGACTATGACAGGATAATGGAAGTCGAAGATGAAGAGGATGATATGGCAGATGATAGCATAGGGCTTAAGCCTGTATGTTACTACATAATGAATAATGGCTGTGTAGAAGAGAAAAATGCTTTCTTCGAAAAGCCAGATGATGCAATGAAGGCTCATTTAAAGCCTCTATTCATAAAAGGAAAAGTAGAAAACGTGGGTGTCAACAAAATCCGGATAGATGGAGGAGCAGCTGTGAACCTAATTCCTCATTATATGATAAAAAGGATTGGAAAAGATGACTCAGACACCAAACCTCACAATATGTTGTTATCCAACTATGAAGGTAAGGTAGGGACAACATTGGGGGTGATCCAATTGAACCTGACTGTAGGAACTATTACCAGGCCTACAATGTTTGTAGTGATAGCATCAAAAGCAAATTACAACCTGCTGTTGGGAAGAGAGTGGATCCATGGAATTGGGGCTGTACCATCATCCATGCATCAAAGGATAGCAATTTGGAGGCCAGATGGGATTGTCGAAAACATAGAAATAGACCAAAGTTACTTCATGGCTGATGTGAACAATGTCACTAGTCGTAACTTCTACAAGAACTTGGCCCACATAGCACCTTGCAATCCTGCTGGTTTCGACCTAACAGCCTCCGACAACGCCTACTGTTCCATGTACCTCCACCCTACGCATGGTTTCCAGTGGGATAAAGAAATAATTGGGGAGACAAATTACACTTGGGGGACTGCCCATGTCAACCCAACTGGGTGGGGAAGTGAGTTCAGTGAAAATGACTGAAGCATCAACAATAGAAAAGATTACGACTTATGTAGCCGAAAAACAACTCAAAGCGGCCCTTGAGGCCGAAGTAAGAAATATGGCTTTTAAAGCCAACACACAAGTTGTCGAAGAACAACATCCTCAAGAAAATAGTGAGGAACAATATACAAAGCAGAGTCTTGAAGAAGACTCTAGTGGCGAATGGCAGAATCAAAGGCTTGATGCCATTTATGATGACGAACCCTTGGGATTTGAAAAAGATCCAGCCCCAACCAATATGAAAATGGTGGCACAGGATCCTTTAGAAGAGATCAATCTGGGACTGGGGGCAGAGAAAAGGCCAACCTACATCAGTGCCAAGATGGATCCTCAGCTCAGAGTCGAAATAATCCAACTGCTGAATGAGTTTAAAGACTGCTTCACATGGGATTATGACGAAATGCCTGGTTTAGACAAAAATTTGGTTGAATTGAAGTTGCCAATACTAGAAGGGAAAAAGCCAATAAAGCAGACTCCCAGACGTTTCGCACCTAAAATTCTGTCGAAAATTAAAGAGGAAGTTGAAAGACTTCTAAAATGCAAGTTCATTCGTACAACAAGGTATGTCGAATGGATTGCTAATATTGTTCCTGTGATTAAGAAAAATGGCAAACTCAGGGTGTGCATTGATTTTAGAGATCTAAACTCAGCTACCCCTAAGGATGAATATCCTATGCCAGTAGCAGAAATGCTTGTAGATTCTGCAGCAGGCCATGAGTATTTAAGTATGCTTGATGGGTATTCTGGCTATAACCAGATTTTTATTGCTGAAGAAGATGTTCCAAAAACAGCTTTTCGGTGTCCAGGGGCAATAGGAACATATGAGTGGGTAGTCATGCCCTTTGGTTTAAAAAATGCTGGAGCTACTTACCAAAGGGCCATGAATTCTATTTTTCATGATTTCATTGAAACATTTATGCAAATTTATATAGATGATATTGTGATTAAATCTACCTCAGGCTCAAACCATATTGACCACCTTCGACAGTCCTTTGAAAGGATGAGGAAGTTTGGTTTGAAAATGAATCCCCTTAAATGTGCTTTTGGTGTGCAGGCAGGTGATTTCTTAGGCTTTGTGGTCCACAAGAAAGGGATTGAAATTAATGAAAACAAAGCCAAGGCCATAATGGAAGCGAAAGCGCCATCGACAAAGAAGGAATTGCAGTCTCTACTAGGGAAAATCAACTTTCTTAGAAGGCTCATCTCCAACCTTAGTGGAAAAACACAGGCCTTCTCACCTCTACTTCGACTGAAGAAGGAGGGCTTCACTTGGGGGCAAGAACAACAAGATGCCTTCAACAAGATCAAAGAATATCTGGCAAGTCTTCCAGTGTTAATGTCTCCTTGTCGAAAAAGAAGTATGAGGCTCTACATCTCAGAATCCGACAGAACATTGGGAAGCATGCTTTGTCAGGAAGATGAACATGGCGTCGAAAGAGCCATATATTATCTCAGCAGAGTCTTAAATGATGTTGAAACTAGATATAGTATGATAGAGAAATTATGTTTATGTGTATATTTTTCTTGTACAAAGTTAAAGCATTACATAAAACCCATTGATGTATATATATCTTCTCATTTCGACGTAATAAAACATATGTAGTCTAAATCTATTTTACATAGTCGAATTGGAAAATGGGCTTTAGCCTTGACTGAGTATTCTTTAAAATATATGCCTCTAAAAGATGTCAAAGGACAAGTGGTCGCTGACTTTATAGCTGACCACTCCATAGTTGGGGATGAAATAAAATATGTCGAAAGAGAACCTTGGAGATTATATTTCGACGGCTCCAGTCACAAGAATGGAACAGGTGTTGGGGTATTAATTATTTCTCCCAATAAAATTCCAACAAAGTTCAAGTACAAAATAGAAGGTTGTTGTTCGAATAATGAAGCATAATATGAAGCTTTAATTGTTGGACTTGAAATATTGTTGGAATTGGGGGCAACAGAGGTCGAAATAATGGGTGACTCTGAGTTGGTAATAAAACAATTGACAAAAGAATACAAATGTGTCAAAGAAAATTTGATCATGTATTTTGTGATAGCCAACATCAAGTATATGAAGTAAAATTCATCATTTGATCAAGGGTTGATCATGATTCATCAAGGAGATTTCAGATCATTAAGAATCAGGAGTTTCTAAATTAGGGTTTTCACAGGAAAAGTCAACTGAACTTTGACCAGCCATAACTTTCACATGCTTCATCAAAAAATTTCCATCCAAAGCTCATTTTGAAGGAAATTTAATTCTCTACAACTTTGTGTCTCACAAGCCAAGCCCAAAAATGCTTCATTTGGAAGGTATGAGCTAAGACATTATAGGTCCTTTTAAAAGTCAACAAAAAGTCAACAACTTCAAAAGAGCATAACTTGAGAATGGTAAAAGATATGGACATGAGACCAATGAGGTTGGTTAGAGGACTCTTTAAGCTTTCCAAAATGTCCAAGAATACCCTCATAGAATTAAAATTGAAGGATTTATGCCCTTGCAAAGTTGGGAAATTTTTGAGTGGTTTATGAAGTAAATGGAGTCTTAAAACCATAAATCTTCAAATGGGCTGACTTTTTTGTGACCCAATGTGTTCCATGACATCATGCACGAAATTTATTTAATATTTTCATAATTTTATTCATTTTATTTTTATTTCTTATGATTTTTTATATTAAAAATCATTTTAAATTCAAATAAAATATAAAATGATGAAGATTTAAAAATATTTTGCTTCTAGAAAGTCATAAAAGTTAATTGGATTTAATTGATACAAAAATTATGAAGATTGTCTTAAGATAGCAAGTTCATGTCAAAGAATATTCAAATTTTAAGGCATATCTTTCTCAATCTTCAATTATCCAAAAAGTCCAAAGAATCATAACATTTTTCTGACCTAATTCAATCCATATATATACACAAACACATTGCCAATGATAGGGGACGAAATTGCAGCCTCCAAGGGTAAGAACAAAGTTTCAATTTTCACACTAAAAACACCAATTTGGTTTGATACTTAGAGCCTCTTTCAAGACAAACCAAAGGTTGCAACTTGTTCCTTGGAGTTCATGGATTGATTCTGGATCATAACATCATTCATTCATGCCTTAAATCTTGAAAACCGAATGCATCTTCTTCATGTTTTAAAATTTTTCGATTTGAATGATTTACACCTTGTTAATAAAAACTAACTATGGATTTGTGTTTGTTGTGATGTTTAGAAATTTTCTGGATGATTTAATTCAATTATTATGGACTGTATCGAAATCCACCATTGCTAGGGTTTGAAGCTCCAATTCGGGAACCAAGCAATTAGGACATCTAAATGAAATCTAAGCACGTGGCTGTGACCTATGATACTTTTATAATTGATCTGGGCTTTTAATTTGAATTGATATTACGATTTGATTGATATTTGAAAAACATAGGATTCTGGTTTTAAAAATTTGCAGGAGAATTCGCAGGGACATTCAAAGGAAAATTCGCAGGTAATTTGAATGAGGAAGATGAAGTCTGGCGCCAAATTCGTATTTAAAAATTGGGTATTATATTTTATGATATTATTGTTGTTATTATTTCAGAAGAACAGCTTGGCTCAGTTGGTATGCGCGTTTGTTAGTAAAGGAATGGTCCTGGGATCGAAACCTCCCCAGGCCATTTTTGGTTTTGTTTTGTTTTTTAACATTTTTTCCAGGATACGAACAAAAGCATATGGAGGCAATAAGTTGACAGCCAGCGCGCGCTAGCCCAGTGGTAATGCTGGTGATTTTCCAAGTAAAGGACCTGGGTTCAAATCCCAGGTCCTGTTTTTTCTGGTTTTATTTTTCTTTATTATTTCTTTATATTATTTTCTAAATTAATTAAAATAATTTCCTAAAACAATATATGTAAATTATTTTTCTTTTAAAACTTATATTATATTTTTTTTATATAGTTGTATATTATTTAATAATTTTGTATATTAAAAATTCTAATATGTTTATATAAAACCTAATTATTTTCTTTATAAATCCTAATTTATTTTAAAACCCTAATTATATTTATAAACCCTAATTTATTTTTATAAACTATTCAAAACCCTAATTTTATTTTATGATTTTAATATTTTATTTTTATTATACTTGTATAATTATAATTATTAAATATTCCTAGTATGTATATATATAATTAATTTATTAATCATATTTATTAGTATATATTTGTTATTATTTATTTCTTTTTCTTAAAATTCTTAAAAAATGATTATTTATTTAAATTTGAACTTTTAATTTACTTTCTATATTATATTATTATACTAACCTCTTCTTCTCTTATATCTATTTATTATTACTAACCTTCTCATTTATTTATTTATTATATGCTTATTTATTTAAATTATTTTATTATTATTATAATGTAATTGTGCAAATTATGTAATAGTTGTAGAATTTTTATTATTTATTTAAATTGCTATGGTTAGTAAAATAGGTAGTGCAAACATGTTTGTATTTTAAAATCGAATATTAGATCACTAATAATAAGATAAATATTCGAAATTATACATGCACACACGTAAGTCGGTCTTTGATCGCCATCTCACTTCCTTAAGGGTTATCCCTCATGTTGCCTAAACCAAAAGGTCAAGTAAGGTGTCTAAAAGCAAAGTCCCTTCTCTATTAATATCATCTTGTCCCTTTACGATTATAAGATCAAGTCCCTTCGATGTTGCCTTCGTAAATGATCTTGTCCCTTTCGAATAAAAGATGATAAGTCCCTTCGTATTGCTAAGACACCTTACAGTTGCCAAATCACAGATGACCCTTCACTTGTCCCTCATAACATCCAAGGTAATGACTACCTATTCCTTAATAATAGGGATAGTCTTACCATTGAAAGAACATTTAAGAACAGTAAAGATTCAAATTAGGGTAGGTTCCTCTTAAGTACTTGCTCACTCTTTCAAAAAAACATTTCATAACACTTCACATCTTCAAACAATTTTCAAAACAAAGTCTTTATATATATCCGTACAAGGATCATTATAAAGTACTTAAGAAAAATTTTAATCACACACTACACTTCTCAAAACAATTTAAAGTGAGCTAAGTAACTAAGAGCCCATGGATAACCATGGATGTAAAGGGTGCTAACACCTTCCCTTTACATAACTTACCCCCCGAACCCAAAAATCTTTTAAGGTCTTTCCTGTTCTTTTATGCCCTTTCCTTTGGATAAAATAAAAGTCGGTGACGACTCTTGCTATTCACAACATAACTAAAGTAAGTTCTCCCACCGTGTTACAGATACCTCGATCTGTAATGCCAAGTCCGCTACTTCCTGCTTGAGCAGAGCAGTCTCCTTATGGAGCTCATAAATCTGGGTCTGTAGATCAGGCGGCTGCTGTCGCTCCCCGGATTTCCATCCTGGTACAAACGCGAAAGTGGCGCGGAAAAAGAAAAGAGTCGCCAGCCAGGCATTTTTATCCCGAAGGAACGGGAATGTTAATGCTGCACAAACCAGAAGAAAAGAAAAGGAAGGACACGGGTCCTGCGAACCAAAGAGACTGAGTTCGGGAGTCGGTTACGACCTGGGAAGGTATTAGCACCCAGATCGTCCGCCGTACCCGACGGGATCCACGCTTGCAAAAGAAACTGTTTCAAAGGGTGAGGGTATGAAAATTGCAGCAAAAGAAAAGAAATGAACTGGAAAAGAAATGAAAAAAGAACTGAAAGGAAAAATGTAGGGAAAATAAAGATTGTGCTCGAACGGGCCCTACCCCGCTGCCTACGTACCTCATTGGGAAAATGAGGATCAGAGACGCCGTAGTTCCTCTAACTAGGGGTGGCAAGGAAATTGCTTGTGAATTAAGGCTTGAACTGCCTATGCCATTGCTCAGGTGTTGCAGACTCGGACGACGAGTGTGTAACCGTCTTGCAAAGTGACAAGTAGGAGCAAGTTCGCGTACGGAGCGAATGAGATGAGAAAAGAATTCCCGAAGGAAAGACGCTTATTGTTTGTTTGGTGTTTTTTAGAAGCTTTTATGAGTGAAAGTTTGCATAGGTAAGTGTACCTAAGTCTTACTCAATGGGATGTGTACATCTCACATCATCCCGAAATGGAATGCGTAAGAGGCACACCTATCTATGGAGGAAATCCCCAAAGCTAGTCCCACAAGTGAAGGCTTAAGCACACTGGCCTATTACCATTATTAAGTATTTTTGTGGTTTTTTGGTTAAGAAGTGTTTTTTAGCTTTTCTTTGAGAAGTACTCATGCTAAGACCTATCCACCACGAGTGATAACTCACACCTCGCCCCGAAACGGAACGCGTGCAAGTATCTCATAGCAAAGTCTCATGTCACATGAAAAGTACTCAACCTTTATTAAGTGAATTAGAATTGAGTTTGAAGATGAGAAGAGAAAGCACCAAAGGATCACAAAGGAAAAATTCTAAAGGGGGACTAAAGAAATCCTAAGTATTAACATGCATGGATGTCCTAAGGGTTAGTGAGGTTTCTATCCTAATGAAGAAGAAAAGAAGAAGAGAAGAAGAAGATAGAAGAAGGGATGAGAAAGGCTTAAGCCCAACAACAAAGAGTTAGTGCACATAAACATAAGAGGAGAAGATGAGGATTGGAGATGTGGAACTCAATTCCCACACCTCACACTTACCATAGCCCCTGCAAGGTTAGTAAAGCATACAAGTGAAACACAATGAGCAAGATAACATGCTAACATCACACAATCAGAAGTGAAATGATATGAACATATGCATAATGCAAATGCAACTTAAAATAATGAGAAGATGAAGCTTATGAGAAAAAGATGCAACATGAAACACAAATGAAAACTTATGCACACTTATGAAAGATGCAAAGCAAAATACACAAGATATGAACACAAAGCTCACAAACAGAACCAAAACAAGATTAAGAATGGCTTAAGAAGCCAACAATATGAAGAGAAGAAAGGTACAAGACCAAAAAATTATCAAATGGGAGTAAAAGAAACAAAGAGATGAAGTGAAAGCACTTAAGGAAACAAATGACTTAAAGAAGATGCAAACACAAAAATTTAGAAGACACAAACCCTATCCTTGGGCCAGGAAGGTACCCACACCCAAAAGGAACCCCAAATGAGAAGAATAAGTTGGCAAAAGTGCCCTTCTTGGCTTATATGAGACCTAAAGGTTCAAAGGAAGCAAAATGAGACAAGGTTCAAACCAAATTTCAAAACAAATCAACCAAGCATCCAAAAATTCCACAATTGAAACCAAAAGATCTTCAAACATGTTATATCAACTAGCCAAAAGGATTTGAAAAGATTCAGAAGCAAACTAGGTTAAATGGAAGCAAGAACACAAGTGAGGGTTACAAACTTACATCACAAGTCACAAGATCAAGACTCAAGAAATAGGTTTCTAAAAATCCAGAGAAAAGTCACATGAAAAGTACAATGGTTTAAGAATCCAAAGCAAAAATAATGGGATCAAAACTCAAAATATTGAAGAGTATGGAAAATGGACAAGGCAGTGTGGTCAAAGAAGAACTTAAAAGAAGCTAAGTGAAAGGATGATTTAATTTGGACACGTGGAAATGGGAAAAAAATAAAATAAAAATATGATAAAATAAAAGAGACTCATAATAATGTTCATGATTTTTTTGGGATTTTTTGGAAGAAGGGAAGTATTTTAAAATAAATGAAAGCTAAACTTAATTAAAGAAAATTAAATTGAAAAAAAAAAGAAAATAAAAGAATGGAAGGGAGGTGCTGATAGTAGGTGTTATACGTTGAAAACAAATGGGCTGAGATTGAGGGGGGTGCGGAAAGCAAGCTGGGCAAGGCCCACTCGAAATTTCAAAATAAAAAAACCAATAATCAGATTTATTATAATAATAATAAAAAAGAAAGAAAATGAAACAAAAAAAAATAAAATATGTAAACCCTATATCAATCGGTGCACCTGCTTCACTTAAATGACCAACATGAGAATTTAAAAAAACAAAGAAATAAATAAAAACAGAAAAGAACAACCAATAATATGACGACACGTCGTCATCTTCTTCCTTCTATGCCATGAAGAACAAAACGCAAACACAGCAAAAACAGAGCCAGGGCATCGCAAGAAAGCAACGTGAACAGGCTAACCTCAAGTCCTAATAACTTCACCAAATCTCAACGAAGTTAAAAAGTTCTAAAACAAAAAACAAGCTATGAAATGAGAGGAACAACCTCAAGCCACCATCCTTCACAAAAACTCGCAGTCCAATGTCATACGAAGCCAAAAAGGTGAGGTCATGAAAAAATGGAAAATAACGTTTAACACAACATTAAGTTTTTTTAAAAACTTCAAGTGAACTAATATCTCCCTAATCCTTATGAAACAAGCATTAATACAGTGAAACCAAAGCAGAATGGAACTGAAAACAAAACCTGAGTGTGAAACTTTGTGAAGCAAGCCAAGAAATCCGGGAGTATAATGAGCTCCTTATGCTCCTATAGTCACCTTCAAAGCCAAATAAAGGCTTAGCGAGCAAGAGTGTGGGGGATCCGAAGAAAAAAGTTGAATCCGCAACTTCAATGTCAAAGCTTCAATGGTGGTGAGAAGAGTATGATGATACCAAGGATGGCTCTGAGTGATAAAATATCGTGGAGTGTGATGAAAATTTCTTCGGAATGAAGAAGAAAACAAATGAGAGAACGAAACAAGCATGAAAAAGAATCCCTCTCTGTTTTGGTGTGGTGCCTCCCTTTTTCTGTTGGTGTGCGCGTCCTCTCTCCTTTATGAGAGTGGTCACTTTTTCTTCTAATAGCAAAGCCCTCAACCGAAAAAGAGTGGATGACTCTCTCTCCTAATTTCAATCAAGTGCGGGTGATAGCCTCATTGTTATGATGGACTTGCGCTGCTTTGTATGGTACACTTGTTGGCTGATGAGAGGTGATCCTAATCATGTGGACACCCATAGTATTCAAATGAAATTGCATGGTGTAGCTGATCACATGCAATATTCCCCTTCCTTGTAATGCTACAAACCGTGACTTGCTGGTGGAGAATATCCTCCACAAAGTGTGCATTTACGTGATTGAGAAAAACAAAAGAATGGTCCGCACCAATGAGAGAGAGACACACGTCATGAGCCAATGGGGTGCCTGCCAATCGTCACCTTTGTACTACCACTTTGTATGCCAACTCTTTTTTCTTAATCACATTTTGCAAACCTTCCACCGAATATTAAAAGTCCCACATATATTCCCTTGTCACATGAAAAATAAACAAGACCCATTAAATAAAGTTGGGACATAATAAAACGTGACACCAAAAAAAAATCAGCATAGTGGACCAATGAGGATTTGACAAGTGTACATTAAGGCCTTAAAAACTTCAAATTTCCAAAATTCATAACTTGAGTTCTACAAATGCTATGAAAATGTTCTACGACTTTTCAGAAAGGGAAAATCACGCTCTACAACTTTAGTGTTTGCCGGAAAATCAATCGGAGCTTTTTCACACATAAAATAACAGCCTGAAGTTAGGGACCAAATAATTTCTAAAAAATAGAAACTTCCCAATTTAGTAACTTTTGCATACTCCCGATTTTTGACATTTAAGCTCAACTGAAATACTCCTTGACACAGTATGACCTCAAAAAATAATAATCCTAATTAGAAGTCTCTGAAATTTTCATGTTGACTTTTCTGACTGCACAGTTGACTTTTTTGACTGCATAGTTGACTTTCTTGCTTCACCTTCAAGCAACTGAACCAAGTCTTGACTTCTTCAGTGAATTTTTGCCTCAAACTTCATACGTAAGCTATGCAGACCAAACAAAAGCTTTTGCCCTCAAGAAATGGTCAAAATTCAGAAGATATGAGTATCTGGCCTAAAACCCTAATCAGGATTTTCTTGTATAGGAGAAAGTGGCATTCTTGAACTTCTGATGAAATAACCAACTTCCCTAAGGAAATTTCTCATCAAACTTCATCCCTAGGATCCTCTTGTCATATGAGAGACTTTTCCCAAATGAAATGGCCAAAGTCACAAAGTTTCCCTGCTTGAAACTCAAACCTTAATTTGGGATCATTGTGTAGGAGCTTTGCCTTAGCTTGAATTCCCTGATGATCTTCCAACCTTTTGAGCTTTTGTAAATGATCTTGAGCTTGTGAATGCAACATAGACCCCTCATAGGACTTGAACAAATCCATTGGGCCCCTTGTCATAGCTTGTGATACTTCAAAAGACCTCCACAGATGATCATATGCCTAATGCTAGGTCATGAGAATGTTATGCCTCATCTTTCCATGATAGGATGCCAACAATATGATATGTTCATGATGAATATGATGTGATATGATGCTTAAAATGAAGAGGGTAAATTTGGGGTGTTACAGCTGCCCCTATTCAATCATCAGTTAATCTGAAAAGGACGATAGCACGAGCTATCGATCATTCAAGATAAACTGTGATTGAATACCAAGAAGACCAGAAATTTGCACTCTGACGAAGAATGCAACACTGGGAAATAAACCCAACCAGATGACGCTCTGGGGATGAGAAGGAGAGAAAAAGCAGACGAGCTTCTTCCAAGTTGAAACTGATATCTGGAATAAGAATATGTTGACAGACGAGTCTTCAAACAATCCTGTGACGCCAGGAACTGAACAGACGAGTCCTCAAACACTGCAGGAACATATGACTTGAGACAGACGAGTCTCCTTCGGATTTACCTGTTACGCCAGGACTGGTAATGCACTAAAGTCTGTGGGATAGACATGCAATCAAGGTAGACGAACCCTCTTCATATATTATCCGCGGATATATGGTATAATAAAGACGAATCTTCTCTGAGCAAACCTGTGACGCCAGGTGCAACAACCATAATTGGTGCCTGAGACAGACGAGCCTCCTTCGGATTTACCTGTTACGCCAGGACCGGTAACAATTTTGACATTTAATCCCACTGTCAGGATTTGAAACCTCTTCAATACAGACGAGTATTGGATGACCATCAAGATAACACAGACGAGTGCCAAAAGTCAATGATACAGACGAGTATCAGACGATGATCTGGGAAACACAGACGAGTGCTTCAGGCAATGATATAGACGAGTATCAACAACTGGTATAGACGAATACCAGAAATTCAAACACAGACGAGCGTTTGGAGTAGCAATACAGACAAGTACCGGGATAATCAGTAAATCCTCACATACAGATATAAACTAACACAGACGAGTGCTGGGGATGATACAGACGAGTATTGGATGACCATCAAGATAACACAGACGAGTGCCAAAAGTCAATGATACAGACGAGTATCAGACGATGATCTGGGAAACACAGACGAGTGCTTCAGGCAATGATATAGACGAGTATCAGCAACTGGTATAGATGAATACCAGAAATTCAAACACAGACGAGCGTTTGGAGTAGCAATATAGACAAGTACCAGGATAATCAGTAAATCCTCACATACAGATATAAACTAACACAGACGAGTGCTGGGGATGATACAGACGAGTATCCAGACAAAGCAGACAAGCTTCAAACAGATCTTAAAACATCACAACACAGACAAGTTCCAGGGATGATACAGACGGGTATCTAAGCAAAGCAGACGAGCTTCAAACAATAATCAACACAGACGAGTGCTGGAAATGATACAGACGAGTATCCACAAATACCAGGCATACCAAACACAGACGAGTGACAGAAAGTTGCAGACGAGCAACAGCTGAAATTACATATCAAGGCACAGACAAGTGCAACAAAGGATCCAATACCAAACACAGACGAGTGTTGGGAGTTGTAGACGAACAACAGCATATTAGATATCACAACATAGACGCACGTTGAGAATTGCAGACGAGCAACAACAAAGATTATATATCAAACACAGACGAGTGTTGAGAATTGCAGACGAGCAATATCAAGGTAATCATAGACCATTGCTGGGGAGAGCAAACGAGCAATACCAAAGGGTCAACACAGACGAGTGTTGAAAGATGCAGACGAACAGCAATGAAGCAGTAATATGTCACTGTTGGGAAGAGCAAACGAGCAATACCAAAGGGTCAACACAGACGAATGTTGAGGGATGCAAACAAGCAACAATAAAGCAACAATATATCACTGTTGGGGAAAACTCTGCTTAGGGATAACACAGACGAGTGTTGAAGATTGCAGACGAGCAATAGACCAATGCCTGACTAGCCACAAGAGTTACAACTCTGCAGGGATAGACAAGTCAAGAGGTCTGAAGTGATGAATACCTGACTGTATCGTCAAATTACCCAAAAGTATGGAAACTTCGCTGGGGAATATTTCACTGTCGGAAGTGAAGATCAAATATGACCTCTGCGGGGACAGGATCATCTTTAGACTTGGCTGGAAAAACCATCAACAATACTCTAACTGGGGAGAGCATCTGCTGATTCAAAGTTCTGGCTGGGAAAGACTCTTACTGAGGATAGAATTCTGATAATTCCAACTCTGGTGATGTCAGGCTTTCAGATACCTGCTGGGCATACTCCACTGGGGAATAAATACTGTTACTCCACTAGGGAAGAAGAAATTGCTTGGGCTGCTGCCAAGGCTTAGCTGGAGAAAATCTATGCTGGAGATGTCAGGCTTTCAGATACCTACTGAGGGAAGAAATATCTGCTTGGGGAGATACTCTACTAGGGAAGAGTAAATTGCTTGGGAGAATGTGACGCCATCCTGCAACCTGCAACAACAGAAAACACAAGTGTGCCCCGGGGATTTGCATGGTATGATCTGTTCATCCATCATCACCCGACACTCAAAGAGGGTTATAGTTTCCCTGCATGTCAATTTTCTTTTCAAAATTATCACCATGTTTTAATGCAATGCTATTTTTGCCAAAAATTCAGGACATTTTGCAAACAAAAATAAACACACACAGCTTTTTGACTGAATATTCTTTTTTATTGAATGACCTCTAAATAGGCAAATATTTACATCAGGACGCAACCACCTGGCAAGAGGTAGCCACCATAAAAATTGAGAAAAGAAACTATCCTAATAGCAATGTACACGGCATTCCGAGGAGTTCCATTTCTGCTATGACCAGCATGTCTTCAAGACTTTCCGTTCTTCTTTTGCTTTCTGAGAGGATAAGGGGACTGTTTCATATCCTTCTGATATTGTCAAGTTGTACAAAACGATGACGTGGTTCAGATAACTCGGATCGCAGTTGTTCGCTTATTCCCTTGTTTTACGTGGATCGCCCTTTCGGGTTTTCAACCCACCGGGATACCCTTTTTGCCTGAGCTGTCCAATGTGGCTTTTCAACTCAGTGGGTGTACATTTTTTTATTTCCCTAACTTTTGCCCGAGCTTTTTATTCTGTTTTTAGCTCGCCGGGATGCCCTTTTCTTGCTTGGACTTTAATTCTGTTTTTGTGTCCAGCGGGTCTCTTTATGCGAAGTATTTTTTAACTGCATCTGAGTTAACAGGGAAATGGAAGTCATCTCCATCCATAGTGGTGAGCATCAGCGCTTCTCCTGAGAAGACTTTCTTCACTATGAATGGTCCTTCGTAGTTTGGGGTCCACTTGCCCCTGTGATCTGAACCTGGAGGAACAATCCTCTTCAACACAAGCTCTCCCACTTGATACTCTCGACTACGTACTCGTTGGTCGAATGCACGCTTCATTCTCCTCTGATAAAGCTGACTATGACAGATAGCCGCTAATCTCTTTTCCTCAATTAGACATAGCTGATTGTAACGAGCACGCACCCATTCAGCCTCATCAAGCTTTACATCCATCATCACACGCAATGAAGGAATCTCTACTTCAACAGGCAGAACTGCTTCCATGCCATACACCAGAGAGAAGGGAGTTGCCCCTGTTGACGTCCTGACTTACGTTCGGTACCCATGCAACGCAAATGGTAGCATCTCATACCAGTCTTTGTAAGTGACAACCATCTTTTGCACAATCTTCTTGATATTCTTGTTAGCTGCCTCTACCGCACCATTCATCTTTGGTCGGTAAGGAGAAGAATTGTGATGTTGTATCTTGAAGTCCCGACACAAGTCTGCCATCATCTTGTTGTTTAAGTTAGAACCATTGTCAGTAATGATCCTTTCGGGCACTCCATATCTGCATATGATATCCCTTTTCAGAAAGTTTGCCACCACTTGACGAGTGACGTTGGCATAGGATGTTGCTTCCACATATTTGGTGAAGTAATCAATCGCGACCAATATGAAGCGATGACCATTTGAAGCAGTTGGCTCGATCTTCCCGATCATGTCAATGCCCCACATAGAAAAGGGCCAAGGAGATGACATGACGTTGAGCGGGCTAGGAGGAACATGCACTTTGTTTGCATATATTTGGCACTTGTGGCATTTACGAGCGAATGAACAACAGTCTGCATCCATTGTCATCCAGTAATACCCTGATCTCAGCAATTTCTTTGCCATAGCATGCCCTCCTGCATGGGTACCGAAAGATCCTTCGTGGACTTCCTGCATTAACAGGCTTGCTTCGTGTCTATCCACGCATCTGAGCAAGACCATGTCAAAGTTTCTCTTGTACAAAACCCCATCTGTGTTCAAGAAGAAGCTAGCAGCAAGTCGCCTCAAGGTCTTCTTGTCATTGGAAGATGCCCCAGTTGGGTATTCTTGCTTTTCCAGGAATAGCTTGATATCAAAATACCAAGGTTTCTCGTCAGACACGGCGTCTATAGAGAAGGCATGAGCTGGAGCGTCAAGCCTGGATATGTCAATTCTAGGCACATAATTCCAACACAAGACTTTAATTGACGAAGAGAGAGTGGCCAATGCATCGGCGAACTGATTTTCATCACGTGGTATGTATTGAAGTTTAACTGTCGTGAATAACGTCAACAGTTTTCTAGCATAATCCCTGTATGGAATTAGATGCTCTTGATGCGTATACCACTTGCCGGTAACTTGGTTAATGACGAGGGCTGAATCTCCGAATATATCGAGGTTCTTAATCCGAAGATTAATTGCCTCCTTTATTCCCATTATGCATGCCCCGTATTCCACTTCATTGTTGGTGCAGCCAAATGTGATTCTGGCAGCGAAGGGTAAGTGAACACCTTCGGGAGTGATAAGTACGGCACCAACTCCACGTCCATTGATATTGACTGCCCCATCAAACATCAACTTCCATTTGGATTCAGGGTCTGGCCCCTCCTCCGGAAGTAGTTCCTCATAATCGTTTGCTTTGAGGTACATGATGTCCTCATCAGGGAAATCAAACTTCATTGGCTGATAATCATCCTCAAGAGGTTGTTGTGCAAGGTAATCCGACAATACACTTCCCTTGATGGCTTTCTGAGAAGTATACTAGATGTCGTATTCAGTTAAAATCATCTGCCACCTAGCAACCTTTCTGGTCAACGCTGGTTTCTCAAAGATGTACTTGACAGGATCCATTTTGGAAATGAGCAGTGTGGTATGAGTCAACATGTACTGTCTCAGTCGGCGAGCATCCCATACCAAAGCGCAGCAAGTTTTCTCGAGCAGTGAATATTGGGATTCACAGTCGGTAAACTTTTTGCTAAGGTAATAAATAGCGTACTCTTTTCGACCAGACTCGTCATGTTGGCCTAGGACACACCCCATTGACCCTTCTAGCACGGTCAAGTACATGATTAAAGGTCTACCTTCCACGGGAGGTATTAGAATTGGAGGCTCCTGCAAATATTCTTTTATTTTGTCGAAAGCTCTTTGGCAGTCATCGTTCCACCTGACCGTTTGCTCTTTTCTTAGCAATTTGAATATTGGTTCGCACGTGGCCGTTAGATGAGATATGAATCGAGAAATGTAATTCAACCTCCCTAAAAACCCGCACACTTCTTTTTCTGTTCTCAGTGCAGGTATATCTTGAATAGCTTTTACTTTAGCAGGATCTACCTCAATTCCTCTTTGACTAACAATGAAACCCAGCAGTTTCCCGGAACGCACTCCGAAAGTGCACTTGTTTGGATTCAACCTCAGCTTGTACTTGATCAGTCTATCAAACAGCTTCTTCAGGTTGACCAGATGCTCTTCTTCATCTCGGGACTTAGCAATCATATCGTCCACATAACACTCAATCTCCTTGTGTATCATGTCATGGAACAATATGACCATCGCCCGCTGATAAGTTGCCCCGGCGTTCTTCAAACCAAAGGGCATGACCTTATAGCAGAATGTACCTCACGGGGTAATGAACATTGTCTTCTCCATGTCTTCCGGCGCCATCTTGATCTGATTATAACAGGAGAAGCCATCCATGAAGGAAAATACCGAGAATTGAGCAGTATTGTCTACCAGCACATCAATGTGTGGCAACGGGAAGTCATCTTTTGGGCTTGCTCTATTCAAATCCCGGTAGTCAACGCACATCCGGACCTTGCCGTCCTTCTTTGGTACAGGTACAATGTTAGCTACCCAAGGTGGATAACTAGTTACAGCAAGGAAACCGGCATCCCATTGCTTCTGAACCTCCTCTTTAATCTTCATCGCCATGTCAGGACGAGTTCTTCTCAATTTCTGTTTCATAGGAGGACAATCTTCTCTCAGAGGTAACTTATGCACAACGATGTCGGTATCCAACCCTGGCATATCTTGATATGACCAAGCAAAGATATCCACATACTCTTTCAGCATACTGATCAGCTCTTTCTTGACGTCGGCCTGCAGACTGGCCCCAATTTTGATCTCTTTCTTTGCATCTTCACTGCCAATGTTGATGACCTTAATTTCTTCTTGATGAGGCTGAATAACTCGTTCCTCTTGTTTCAACAATCTGAACAATTCTTCAGGGAGGTCACAGTCTTCCTCAACCCCTTCATCAGCTTGGTAGACAGGATTGTCAAAGTCATGTGTAGTCATAGCAGGAACATTATCAATGGAATCCGGATGATCAACACTGCATAGATGACGTGCTTATTCAGAATCTGCTTATTTTGAAAAAGAGACGCTAACACAAAAACAAAAAGGAAAACACATTGCCATTTTTATATTTTTGTGAAAAAGTTAAAACAAAGAAAGAGAACACCATTTGTCTAAAAATGTCCTTTTATTTCATAGCAAAATAAGATGCAATACAAAACATGGTGGCCCAATACAATGGATCCTAGCATCTTGGGCAGAATGCTGGATTTGACAATGCAGTATGCTAATAAAAGGAAACAAAATAATTACTCTGAGTGCCATGTGACTTGAACAATGTCTTTAGCAGACCAATTTGTTAGCTCCTCGTCGGGCGCACACGGGTGGATCCAGTTGTCCCAGTCACCGTCATTGTCCCCATCTTGGCTTGTCACACAGATCTGATTGCGGTCGAGCAACCCAGCACTTGTAAACGTGATAGCCTTACCACTTGGAGTAGATCCACCAGGCTGATACCCTAAGCCAAACTTATCATCTTTCTTTTCTAGCTCCAGCAGTTTGCCCTAGCCTTGGGCACTTCCTGATTGAACAACCTCTTTTGCTTCTTTGTAGGAATGAATGGATGTGCCTTCCTTCTCACTGCTCTTCTCCACAGGAGTCAAGATACTGACGTTGACTGCCTCGAAGGCTTGGCATAAAGTCTCATGGATTTCTCCATCCATCTCTACATACTTGAACGTTGACAAGTGGCTTACGAAGATGTCCTCCTCTCCACAAACTGTGATAACCTGGCCGTCAACCACATATTTAAGCTTCTGATGCAGGGTTGAAGTAACAGCTCCAGCAGCATGTATCCACGGGCGTCCCAACAAACAGCTGTACGCAGGCTGGATATCCATGACGTAGAAAACACTTTTGAAAACTTGAGAGCCTATCTTGACGGGCAACTCAACTTCTCCAAAAACTGATCTTCTCGAGCCATCAAAAGCTTTGACAATCAGATCACTTGGTCTCAGGACAATCCCATCAACATTAAGCTTCATTAGTGCCTTCTTCGGAAGCACATTCAGGGAAGAGCCTGTGTCTACAAGAACGTGCGACAACACAGCACCCTTGCACTCCATAGTGATATGTAGTGCTTTGTTGTGGTTTCTGCCCTCTGACGTGAGGTCTCTGTCTGTAAATCCTAGGCCATGGCTTGCATTAACACTTCCTACAACAACTTCAAGTTGGTTGACAGTGATTTCCTGAGGAACATAGGCCATTTGCAGTACTTTCAATAAGGCCTCTCTGTGTGCGGGAGAACACATCAGCAGTGACAAGATGGATATCTTGGAAGGTGTCTGGTTCAGTTGATCAACCACCTTATAGTCACTCTTTTTGATAATCCGCATGAATTCCTCGACCTCTTATTCAAATGTACCCTGCCTAGCAACAGGAGTAGTTGATTCATCATTCACAGCTTACTTTCCTTTGGCCTTGGATGAAGCCTCAGCCTCAGGATCCCCTCTCAGCACAGGGGGAGTGAATAAACGACCACTTCTGGTGAAAACCCCAACTCCTCTGACATTCTCTACAGTCGGGTCCACAGCAACAGACTTGCTCTCAATCTTCTGTCCAGCTACATATACATCTGAGCCATAATGCCAGTGAATAGCTTTATCGTCTGTGTACGGAACAGACCCAGGTACGGTGATAATTACGGGACTACTCTGAGGAGCATAGATTGTAATAGGCTCTCTTATGACAGGCATGTCAGCTTCATCATAGAATATGGTAATTGTTGACACATCATCAGCTTCTTCATTACCAACTTTGTTGAACTGCAAGGATCCATCATCAATCAAACCCTGCAAACCCATCTTCAGTTGCTCACAGCCATTCTCAGCATTCATACAGTCTTCACAATCAGCACTACAACCAGGAAACGCTTGACCATTCAGCAGTCTCTCTTTCACTACCCTCAAAGGAGTCTTCACTTCCTCAATACTCAGCACCAGACTCAACTCTTTACCACCCTCAACAGCATTGATTCTTGCCCCTCCGTGATTCGGAATAGGGTTCGAATTAACATTCGGCGGTGGCGCAAAGTTGATTGCTTTAGAGTCTATAAGATCTTGAACCTTGTGATACAAAGCCCTGCACTTCTCAGTCGAGTGCCCGGGTGCTCCAGAGTGGAAAGCGCATCGTGCATTGACATCATAACCCATTGGAAGCTCTCCAGGAGGTGGTGGTTCCAAAGTTCTCAGTTGAATCAGGTTCAAATCTAGCAATCTTGGAAGCAAAGCAGCATAAGTCATAGGGATGGCCTCAATCACCCTATTAGACGGGCGAGTTTGCCTTGGCTGATACGGTCTCTGCTGATAGTTGGTACGGGGTTGTTGTTGTTGCTGATGTTGTTGTTGTGGAGGAGGTTGCATCTGTTGTACTGGAGCAGAAGGAATTGTGACTGCTGCCACATGCTCATAGGGTCTTCTATAACCACGGCCCCGGCCTCGGCCAAATACAGCATTTGTCTCACCCTCTCTTCTTCTAGGAGGTCCATTGAAAGCTTTCCTCGCACCATTTGAGCTGCTAGCACTAGGATCTTGTATCTTCCCCATCTTCAACAAGGTCTCAACCCTCTCTCCAGCAATAACAATGTCATTGAATTTAGTGGCAGAACTGGACGCCAGTCTTTCAAGAAACACACCCTGCAGAGTCCCCATAAACATGTCAGCCATTTCGTTCTCAAGCAGCGGTGGTTGTACTCTGGTAGCAAGCTGGCGCCACCTCTGAGCATATTCTTTGAAACCTTCCTTAGCCGTTTGAGCCATGTGCTGTAATTGCATATGGTTCGGAGCCATGTCCATATTATATTGATATTGTCTCACAAAGGCTTCTGCTAGATCTTTCCAACTCTTGATATTGACTCTGCTAAGCTTCATGTACCATTCCAGCGAAGCTCCAACCAAACTGTCTTGAAAATAGTACATCCAGAGTTTTTCATCATCCGTGTGAGCAGCAATTCTCCCAACGAAAGATTGAAGATGGGTCTTCGGGCATGCAGTGCCATTATACTTCTCAAAGGTTGGTACTTTGAACTTGTATGGGATCCTGACCCTAGGAACCAAGCCCAAATCTGTTATGTCAAATCCCAAAGAGCTCTGGGATTGAATGGCTCTGATTTGCTCAGCCATTTCCTCAAACCTCTTGTTCATCTCAGCTCCTTGACCTTCAGCTTCGTCAAGTAGAGTGAACTGCTCGTCTTGATTATCCATTTGCACACTATTCAACCCATCATTGATTATAGTCACCCCTGGCTGTGTAACAGGGATTTCCACTTGTCGTGCGCCCGCACCGTTACGATTATCAACAGCAGCAGCAGCAGTGTTCCTGGTCTGATTCTCAATCATCTCCCGCAGACGCTCTTGGTTCTGACCCATGCCTGCCATCAAAGTCATAAAGTTATCCATTCTCAGTCTCAGATCTGCCAAGTCAGCTTGCATCTGGTCCATGACTCGCTCTCTGTTGATCTTTATTGGATATCTATGTGCTACTGGTTGTTCCCGAACTTTTCGGGGATCTATAGTGCCTGAAACACAAAACACGTTAGCAACTGAGATACTACTTGCAAAACAAACAAACAGGTTATATGTATGCAATGCAGTTGTTTATGTTTCCAATCCCAGGTCATTTATGCCCCGGTTCCGGTATTTAGCAAAGAAAACCAGATGGGTACTGATCCTCGACTTTCAGAAACCTTCACGAACAACCACATTCAAACCAAAACAGCAGGCACACCAAGAAGTGGTGAAAAAGTCATAACATAAATCAAGCTATTAGGCAAAAAAACAGAATTGCCCGTAGGGTACAAGTTTCTAAAAAGAAAAACAAACAGCCAGGACTCCTACAACATGTCTGTAGGTAATCCAGATACAAGGAAAACAAACTAAGAAGCAAAACCCCTGCCTGAGGACCCTGAACCTCCCTCACTAAGCCCCACATCAGACCTAACCTTCTTGACTCCAGCCATCAACTTGAGGTCTTCAATCTCTTTAAGTGTTGCTTCGAGGGCTTGTTGACTATCTGCTAACTGCTGAGTCTTCTCCCTACGAATCTTGTGGACTTGCTCCACCTCTTCCTTTTTGTAGGCCATCTGTACTTCGAAGAATTCTTCTTTTTCCTTATATCTCTTCAGTTCTTGCTCTCTCTGTCCCTGCAACCAGACAATAGACTGACAAGCATCTTTGAGGGTCTTTGAATTCTTCTTGCGTTCAGCTTCTCTTTTGGCTTCCATCATTCCCAACCTATGGAAGTGAGCTTCCCTTCCAGCGAAGTCTTTCTCTTTAGCCTCCAAAGTAGTCTGCATCTTCAGCAATTTCTCTTCAGCTTCAATCTTGGCCCTGTTGGCATGATGGTACAGGCTTACCATCTCAGTATTCTCCACTCTGACTGCATGCAGCTGGGCTTCTAACTTCTTGCACTCCTCTAGAGACACAGTATCAATGGACTCAGCAACTGGAGGGACTGGTGATGAGAATGGCAGCAAAACTCTTTTGGCTCTGTCTTTCAACCAAACTTCATACTCTGGGAACATCTGATTGTTGCACTTTCCAAAGCTAGCTATCCCTTCTCCCTTAATGCACTTCCAAGCTCCAGCAACCTTCCTCACTAAGGGCATATTGTCCTTCACTGGGAAGTAGAAAATAGGGGTCAGCTTCAATTCTTCTGGTACCTCTCTCAAGGCATATCCCAATTGTCTTCTTAACAAGATTGGATTGTAATTGATCCCTCCAGTTACTCCCAATAAAGGTACACTAAGATAACTCCCACAGCTAGTGATGAAACGTGCACCTTGCAGCCTTTGAGTAATCCACCTGACATCCTTGGCAAGCAACTTTTCCAGCTTCTGAGCCCATACCAATGTGTGGTCACTAAACACTCCAGTACTAGACAGATGCCTCATGAACCACATATGAAATAAAGGAGCACAACAACGAACTAAACCTCCCCTCTTCTTCTCAGTCTTGTAGTGCATTGAGTAATACAAATCCCCGAGCAATGTAGGCACATGATTCTTCAGCAAAAAGAGATGTATGGCATTCATATCTATGAACTTCTCCATATCAGCAAACAAGATAATGCCATAGATAGAAAGAGCCAAGATAGCACAGACAACATCCCATTCTTCCTCAACAGCCAACTCTTCCACCTTCTTTACCAGAGCCTCTAAAGAAAATCCAGGTACACCTCCCTTAATGATGGTCAAAGAATTCACAGCAGAAGTGCTCAAATAAAGAGCCTTAGCAATAGCCTCAGGTTCAGGTCTACTCATCTCAGAATTGAACGGAATCTGGTCTCGAACAGGCACTCCCAAGATCAAAGCATACTCCTCCAGCAAAGGACCTAGCTGAAAATCAGGAAAAGTGAAGTAACGGAGCTGAGGATCATAATACTGAAGCAGGGTATGAATGGCACTTCTCTCATAAGAATCTAAGTCTACCACCACATCCAGAATACTCCCATAAGCCTTCCTGAATCTCTCCCCATGGTTGGGTGTAATCAGCTTCACCATCTTCTTCAACAGGCCAACCTTGATGTCAAAGAACTTGAAGTGAATATTCTGCTTGCGAGGATCTTCCATCTCTGAAGAGGATACCGGAACCGAAAGCAAAGATATGAACCTGTGAATGAAAACAACACATGATTAATGATGAAATGATGCAATGCAGATGCAAATGCAAAGACATATGATCATCTGGGACTGTCTGGAATCTGGATACCAAGGCCACATGATCAGAAACCTCAAATCCTCTGGATATCAGCCCATAAATACTCAGATAAGCTCAGCCCAATCAAATACCAAAGAAACTCAAGAACTTCGGAACCAAAGTAACTGTATCAGAACATGAAACTGTACTGGTAACAAGGGTATGATGAGGTCAAGGGTTCCTGCAAACCTGTAAACCCATTCCCAATCTCGCAGGTGTGCTCCGGGTCAAACATCACAGACTCTCAAAGTTGAATAGCAAAAATACTTTCACCATTTTCGAGAGATAGCTCGCGACCAAATCAGGGAATCAGTTAGGCATTATGTACTACGCAGGGAGGCCTCAGCTGAGTCCGGGAAAAACAAGCATCCCTTATAAGTTCCCAGCTTCAAGCGCTGAAATCGAGAAACAATAGCACATTCAGCCCGCAGGATACAATACTAATGTCATACGACCAGATGCTTTGACTGAGTTCCTATAAGAGAACCAGGCCATCCTATGTGAGTCCCCAGTGGACCCTCGGGTGCGAATGGGTTTTCCACAAAATGTGGTCTGCCACTGCCACCACTAGAGAGGGTTGTTTCCACAAAGGTTCTCAATGATCGGTCCTCAGATGCACATAACTATAAAGGTCTTATCCCGAAGTGGAGGAAATCCCCACACAAGACATTTCCAAGACGGTCGCAATCTGGGCGTGAAACACACTGCCACTCATCATGTTACATGTGAGTACAATAGGTCCACTCTAATCCTATAGTGCACTCAAGTCGGGTACTTGGCTTATCTCTCAAAAACAGTATCACCCGAGCCCACCAAACAGAAAACCAGTCCAGACAGTCCAGTATGATATACATGATGCGGAAAATAAATACTGAAAACTGTAAATAAAGTTGTAAATAAAGCTGTAAATAACAATAAAATACAACAAGCCACAGCAAACAAACATCACCCAATGAAACGGAAACACACAAGCGCTAGGAGAGACTCACAGGGGAACCAGAGATCTTTGGTGTGCAGTCCCCAGCAGAGTCGCCAGCTGTCACTCCCCGGATTTCCATCCTGGTACAAACGCGAAAGTGGCGTGGAAAAAGAAAAGAGTTGCCAGCCAGACATTTTTATCCCGAAGGAACGGGAATGGTAATGCTGCACAAACCAGAAGAAAAGAAAAGGAAGGACACGGGTCATGCAAACCAAAGAGACTGAGTTCGGGAGTCGGTTACGACCTGGGAAGGTATTAGCACCCAGATCGTCCACCGTACCCGACGGGATCCACGCTTGCAAAAGAAACTGTTTCAAAGGGTGAGGGTATGAAAACTGCAGCAAAAGAAAAGAAATGAACTGGAAAAGAAATGAAAAAAGAACTGAAAGGAAAAATGTAGGGAAAATAAAGATTGTGCACGAACGGGCCCTACCCCGCTGCCTACGTACCTCATTGGGAAAATGAGGATCAGAGACGCCGTAGTTCCCCTAACTAGGGGTGGCAAGGAAATTGCTTATGAATTAAGGCTTGAACTGCCTATGCCATTGCTCAGGTGTTGCAAACTCGGACGACGAGTGTGTAACCGTCTTGCAAAGTGACAAGTAGGAGCAAGTTCGCGTACGGAGCGAATGAGATGAGAAAATAATACCCGAAGGAAAGACGCTTATTATTTGTTTGGTGTTTTTTAGAAGCTTTTATGAGTGAAAGTTTGCATAGGTAAGTGTACCTAAGTCTTACTCAATGGGATGTGAACATCTCACATCATCCCGAAACGGAATGCGCAAGAGGCACACCTATCTATGGAGGAAATCCCCAAAGCTAGTCCCACAAGTGAAGGCTTAAGCACACTGGCCTATTACCATTATTAAGTATTTTTGTGGTTTTTTGGTTAAGAAGTGTTTTTTAGCTTTTCTTTGAGAAGTACTCATGCTAAGACCTATCCACCACGAGTGATAACTCACACCTCGCCCCGAAACGGAACGCGTGCAAGTATCTCATAGCAAAGTATCATGTCACATGAAAAGTACTCAACCTTTATTAAGTGAATTAGAATTGAGTTTGAAGATGATAAGAGAAAGCACCAAAGGATCACAAAGGAAAAATTCTAAAGGGGGACTAAAGAAATCCTAAGTATTAACATGCATGGATGTCCTAAGGGTTAGTGAGGTTTCTATCCTAATGAAGAAGAAAAGAAGAAGAGAAGAAGAAAATAGAAGAAGGGATGAGAAAGGCCTAAGCCCAACAACAAAGAGTTAGTGCACATAAACATAAGAGGAGAAGATGAGAATTGGAGATGTGGAACTCAATTCCCACACCTCACACTTACCATAGCCCCTGCAAGGTTAGTAAAGCATACAAGTGAAACACAATGAGCAAGATAACATGCTAACATCACACAATCAGAAGTGAAATGATATGAACATATGCATAATGCAAATGCAACTTAAAAGAATGAGAAGATGAAGCTTATGAGCAAAAGATGCAACATGAAACACAAATGAAAACTTATGACTTATGAAAGATGCAAAGCAAAATGCACAAGATATGAACACAAAGCTCACAACCAGAACCAAAACAAGATGAAGAATGGCTTAAGAAGCCAACAAGATGAAGAGAAGAAAGGTACAAGACCAAACAATTATCAAATGGGAGTAAAAGAAACAAAGAGATGAAGTGAAAGCACTTAAGGAAACAAATGACTTAAAGAAGATGCAAACACAAAAATTCAGAAGACACAAACCCTATCCTAGGGCCAGGAAGGTACCCACACCCCAAAGGAACCCCAAATGAGAAGAAGAAGTTGGCACAAGTGCCCTTCTTGGCTTATATGAGACCTAAAGGTTCAAAGGAAGCAAAATGGGACAAGGTTCAAACCAAAATTCAAAACAAATCAACCAAGCATCCAAAAATTCCATAATTGAAACCAAAAGATCTTCAAACATGTTATATCAACTAGCCAAAAGGATTTGAAAATATTCAGAAGCAAACTAGGTTAAATGGAAGCAAGAACACAAGTGAGGGTTACAAACTTTCATCACAAGTCACAAGATCAAGACTCAAGAAATAGGTTTCTAAAAATCCATAGAAAAATCACATGAAAATTAAAATGTTTTAAGAATCCAAAGCAAAAAGAATGGGATCAAAACTCAAAATATTGAAGAGTATGGAAAATAGACAAGGCAGTGTGGTCAAAGAAGAACTTAAAAGAAGCTAAGTGAAAGGATGATTTAATTTGGACACGTGGAAATGGGAAAAAAATAAAATAAAAATATGATAAAATAAAAGAGACTCAAAATAATGTTCATGATATTTTTGAGATTTTTTGGATGAAGGGAAGTATTTTAAAATAAATGAAAGCTAAACTAAATTAAAGAAAATTAAATTGAAAAAAAAAAAAGAAAATAAAAGAATGGAAGGGAGGTGCTGATAGTAGGTGTTATACGTTGAAAACAAATGGGCTGAGATTGATGGGGGGTGCGGAAAGCAAGCTGGGCAAGGCCCACTCGAAATTTCAAAATAAAAAAACCAATAATCAGATTTATTTTATAATAATAATAAAAAAGAAAGAAAATGAAACAAAAAAAATAAAATATGTAAACCCTATATCAATCGGTGCACCTGCTTCACTTAAATGACCAACATGAGAATTTAAAAAAACAAAGAAATAAATAAAAAGAGAAAAGAACAACCAATAATATGACGACACGTCGTCATCTTCTTCCTTTTATGCCATGAAGAACAAAACGCAAACACAGCAAAAACAGAGCCAGGGCATCGCAAGAAAGCAACGTGAACAGGCTAACCTCAAGTCCTAATAACTTCACCAAATCTCAACGAAATTAAAAAGTTCTATAACAAAAAACAAGCTATGAAATGAGAGGAACAACCTCAAGCCACCATCCTTCACAAAAACTCACAGTCCAATGTCATACGAAGCCAAAAAGGTGAGGTCATGAAAAAATGGAAAATAACGTTTAACACAACATTAAGTTTTTTTAAAAACTTCAAGTGAACTAATATCTCCCTAATCCTTATGAAACAAGCATTAATACAGTGAAACCAAAGCAGAATGGAACTGAAAACAAAACCTGAGTGTGAAACTTTGTGAAGCAAGCCAAGAAATCCGGGAGTATAATGAGCTCCTTATGCTCCTATAGTCACCTTCAAAGCCAAATAAAGGCTTAGCGAGCAAGAGTGTGGGGGATCCGAAGAAAAAATTTGAATCCGCAACTTCAATGTCAAAGCTTCAATGGTGGTGAGAAGAGTATGATGATACCAAGGATGGCTCTGAGTGATAAAATATCGTGGAGTGTGATGAAAATTTCTTCGGAATGAAGAAGAAGAAAAATGAGAGAACGAAACAAGCATGAAAAAGAATCCCTCTCTGTTTTGGTGTGGTGCCTCCCTTTTTCTGTTGGTGTGCGCGTCCTCTCTCCTTTATGAGAGTGGTCACTTTTTCTTCTAATAGCAAAGCCCTCAACCGAAAAAGAGTGGATGACTCTCTCTCCTAATTTCAATCAAGTGCGGGTGATAACCTCATTGTTATGATGGACTTGCGTTGCTTTGTATGGTACACTTGTTGGCTGATGAGAGGTGATCCTAATCATGTGGACACCCATAGTATTCAAATGAAATTGCATGGTGTAGCTGATCACATGCAATATTCCCCTTCCTTGTAATGCTACAAACTGTGACTTGTTGGTGGAGAATATCCTCCACAAAGTGTGCATTTACGTGATTGAGAAAAACAAAAGAATGGTCCACACCAATGAGAGAGAGACACGCGTCATGAGCCAATGGGGTGCCTGCCAATCGTCACCTTTGTACTACCACTTTGTATGCCAACTCTTTTTTCTTAATCACATTTTGCAAACCTTCCACCGAATATTAAAAGTCCCACATATATTCCCTTGTCACATGAAAAATAAACAAGACCCATTAAATAAAGTTGGGACATAATAAAACGTGACACCCAAAAAAAATCAGCATAGTGGACCAATGAGGATTTGACAAGTGTACATTAAGGCCTTAAAAACTTCAAATTTCCAAAATTCATAACTTGAGTTCTACAAATGCTATGAAAATGTTCTACGACTTTTCAGAAAGGGAAAATCGCACTCTACAACTTTAATGTTTGCCGGAAAATCAATCGGAGCTTTTTCGCACATAAAATAACAGCCTGAAGTTAGGGACCAAATAATTTCTAAAAAATAGAAACTTCCCAATTTAGTAACTTTTGCATACTCCCGATTTTTGACATTTAAGCTCAACTGAAATACTCCTTGACACAGTATGACCTCAAAAAATAATAATCCTAATTAGAAGTCTCTGAAATTTTCATGTTGACTTTTCTGACTGCACAGTTGACTTTTCTGACTGCACAGTTGACTTTCTTGCTTCACCTTCAAGCAACTGAACCAAGTCTTGACTTCTTCAGTGAATTTTTGCCTCAAACTTCATACGTAAGCTATGCAGACCAAACAAAAGCTTTTGCCCTCAAGAAATGGTCAAAATTCAGAAGATATGAGTATCTGGCCTAAAACCCTAATCAGGATTTTCTTGTACAGGAGAAAGTGGCATTCTTGAACTTCTGATGAAATAACCGACTTCCCTAAGGAAATTTCTCATCAAACTTCATCCCTAGGATCCTCTTGTCATATGAGAGACTTTGCCCAAATGAAATGGCCAAAGTCACAAAGTTTCCCTGCTTGAAACTCAAACCTTAATTTGGGATCATTGTGTAGGAGCTTTGCCCTAGCTTGAATTCCCTGATGATCTTCCAACCTTTTGAGCTTTTGTAAATGATCTTGAGCTTGTGAATGGAACATAGACCCCTCATAGGACTTGAACAAATCCATTAGGCCCCTTTTCATAGCTTGTGATACTTCAAAAGACCTCCACAGGTGATCATATGCCTAATGCTAGGTCATGAGAATGTTATGCCTCATCTTTCCATGCTAGGATGCCAAGAATATGATATGTTCATGATGAATATGATGTGATATGATGCTTAAAATGAAGAGGGTAAATTTGGGGTGTTACAGCTGCAAAGACATATTATTAGACATAATAGTGATTCGGGGAGAAAGAGGTGTAGGAGTGTACTCAGCAGCGGGAGGTGATTTTGGCTCTTCGATAGTCTCTCCATAACCCTCTAAAGCATAACTCCAATTAGCAGGATCGTGGACATTAGTCATCACCGTGTCTGGTAATGTAAATTAATGTATCACCTCGTTGTCGATTAGTAATCTAAATGTGTTGGGCTCAAAAGAGGCTCTCCTCATCAGTCCTCTGTCAAGACAAAAGTCAACATCCAGGGTGGTGTAGCAGCAGAAGGTCCTGAGGTGCAATAATTTGCGAGACAAAGTTTTTAGATTAAAAAGAAAAGGGATTTTAAAACGATTTTCGGACGCGTTAAGAAGTTTAGAGCCTGGTTCGTGAGAACCTCTTTTTGCTAAGAAATCCAGGTTAAAGTACTTTTCAATCTTGGTCTGGGTACCTCGTAGGTGCCATAAGGTGTCTCATGTGGACATAGTAACGCTCTATCTGTGCGTCGTCTCTAAAGGCCACGTGCATGTCATCGGGGTTCTGCATTCTGCACAAGGTTAGCAAACAAGGGTCCTGAAATCACATAAAACATTCAATCGTTAGTCCTGACAGAATAACAAAGTAAACAAATTAAAATAAAGTAAAAATAAATAAAAAGTACGTAAATAAGAAAACCATGGGTTGCCTCCCATGCAGCGCTTGTTTAACGTCATTAGCTCGACGACCGGATTTTATACATCATTTGAAGGATATGATGGATCACTCAGAGTATGGCAGGTGTATGTTGTTGAGATGTCACCTCCTTCGTAGGGCTTCAACCTCTGTCCATTGACGATGAACGGTTTACATGTTTGGTTCTTGATTTCAATAGCACCAGAACTTAGAATCTTAGATACTTCGAAAAGGCCAGTCCATCTCGAACGAAGCTTCCCTGGAAAAAGTCGTAACCTAGAATCGAACAAGAGAACAGGATCGCCTATTTTGAAGTCTTTTCTTATGATTCTTTTGGCATGCCAAGCTTTTGTTCTTTCTTTGTATATGATGGCATTTTTGTAGGCAGATTGTCCGAGCTCTTCTAATTTGTGGATATCAAGGATACGTTTTTCACCAGCAGTTAAGTAATCCAAATTCAAAGTTTCGATGGCCCAATAGGCCTTATGTTCCAACTCAAAAGGTAAGTTACATGATTTTCCATAGACCAGTTGATAAGGGGTTGTTCCTATAGGGGTTTTGAAAGCGGTTCTATAGGCCCGCAATGCTTCTTGAAGTTTCTGCGACCAATCATTTCTAGATATAGATACAGTCTTCTCAAGAATTTGTTTGATCTCCCTATTAGATACTTCCACTTATCCATTGGTATGTGGGTGGTATGGTGTTGCTACTCTATGCTTAACTCCATACTTGCTTAAAAGTTTATCAAATATTCTCGATATGAAGTGTGATCCTCCATCACTTATGACTAAACGGGGGGTTCCAAACCTGGGAAATATATAGTTTTTGAATAATTTGATGACTACTCTGGTGTCATTTGTGGGTGCGGCGATAGCTTCAATCCATTTAGACATGTAGTCAACAGCTACTAAGATGTACTGATTTCCTAAAGATGGTGGGAATGGTCCCATAAAGTCTATACCCCATACATCGAAGAGTTCTACTTCTTGGATATTTATTAGAGGCATTTCATTACGTCTTGAAATATTTCCTGTGCGTTGGCATCTGTCACACTTGACAATGAAAGCATGGACATCACACCACATAGTAGGCCAGAATAGGCCAGCTTGAAGAATCTTGGCGTAGGTCTTAGATGTGCTTGCATGTCCACCATAAGGTGCAGAGTGACAATGCTCAATTATATTATGTACTTCTTCTTCTGGAACACAACGGCGGAAAATTCCATCTTTACCTCTCTTGAAAAGAAATGGTTCGTCCCAATAGAAGTTTCTCACATCACTGTAGAACTTCTTCTTCCGGTGGTAGTTTAGATCGGGGGTATGATGTCAGCGGCTAGAGAATTAACAAAGTCTGCATACCAAGGTACATTACTTATAGCTAAGGATTTATGAGAATGCTCATGTGGGTCTGGGTTATCATCTTCAAAAGATTCTAGTTGGGCTATCAGTCTATCATAGGCAAAATCGTCATTTATGGGCACTGAGTCAGGTTTCAGGTATTCTAGCCTAGAAAGGTGATCAGGTACTACATTATCCGTGCCTCTCTTATCACGGATATCTAAATCAAACTCTTGCAGTAATAGAATCCATCGAAGTAACCTAGGTTTGGCATCCATTTTACTTAGTAAGTAACGAATGGCAACATGGTTGGGGTAAACTATAATTTTGGCTCCTACTAGATAAGATCTAAATTTGTCTATGGCGAAAAGTACATCTAGGAGCTCTTTTTTGGTTGTTGCGTAGTTGAGCTGTGCAGCGTCTAGGGTTCTACTGGCATAATTGTAGATGTCTTGAATTGGCAGAATTTTTGACCAACAAGAGTTATTGAATTCAGTTCAGAATGTCCTATCAAATGTTGGGACATTATCAAACAGAGTATATGAACTTATTTCAGGATGTCTTACCAGATGTTGGGACATTGTGTAAATGACTAAGTTCAGTTTTTCAGGATGTCCCAACAGATGTTGAGACATCTCAAACCTGCTTCCAGAATTAATTATTGACTAACTAATCAGAGATATTTAAGGAGAGTTATCTGGAATTAATTAATGATGGATAAAAACAGAACAAGGCGCATCTGTAGGGAGGTTTATATTGAAGATTCAGATTAAAACAGAAGACCTAAATCACCTAGAATCTAGGAAGTAACAAACCCTAAATTCAAGGTGGAAGCTGCATGTGCATTAGGGCTGGATCATCCTACAGAAAGCCCAAATTACAGATACCTATTTAAGCAACAGAAACTCATAGTATTGAGTACGAATTTCAGAAGACCAAATAGGGTGTCTAGTGTTTTTAATAGCAGGTGTTTTAGTGTACCACTTTATGAGCTTTTAAGCATAAGTGTATTTGTGACTTGATTGAAACTGTTAAGTAAGATCAAGCTGTTTTGTTTGAAGAATGTCTTCAATATTATTAAACTTGTAAACTTGATCACTATGTGATTGAGGGGGAGTGAGTAAGGTACTCTTATCTAAGTTGTGACTTAGGTAGAAATTGCATTGGGTAGTTATTAAGTGATAGATTAAACAGGGTGGTTTAAGTCTAGAATTAATATTACTTATAGTGGATTTCCTCCTGGCTTGGTAGCCTCCAGATGTAAGTGTGGTTATACACTGAACTGGGTTAACAAACTTCTGTGTTGTTTACTTTTCTTGCTATTTAAGTTTTGATTAAATCTGTCAAGTGTTGGGACATCTCTTAGGACATCTCATACCTGATCACAGAATTTCAATTGGCATCAGAGCAGGCACCCTGCCTGTTTATACTGGGTGAGATCTAGGGAATACAAATTCTGTAACATGGACAGAGATATAGGGTCAGTAAATAGACCACCTATTCTGGATGGATCTAATTATGACTACTGGAAGCCAAGAATGATTGCATTCTTAAAATCACTTGACAACAGGGCATGGAGAGCAGTCAACATTGGATGGGATTATCCTGTCCAAGATACCAAAGATGGATCAAAAGTGCTGAAACCTGAAGAAGAATGGAGTAAGGAAGAAGAAGATTCGGCACTAGGCAACTCAAAGGCCTTAAATGCTTTATTCAATGGCATTGATAGGAACATCTTCAGACTTGTACATCATTGTGAGCTAGCCAAAGATGTGTGGGATACTCTCAAAAAAACTCATGAAGGAACATCAAAGGTAAAAATGTCAAGGCTTCAACTTCTCACCACCAAGTTTGAAAACATGAGAATGAAGGAAGATGAATCAATTCATGAATTCTACATGAATATCTTGGATATAGCCAATACTTCTGGAGCATTGGGAGAAAAAATGACTGATGAAAAACTTGTAAGAAAGATTCTCATATCTTTGCCAAAAAGATTTGATATGAAAGTCACAGCAATAGAAGAAGATCAAGACATTTGCTCTATGAAAGTTGAAGAACTCATTGGTTCTCTTCAAACTTTTGAGATGGGAATGAATGACACAAATGTTAAGAAGAACAAAAGCATAGCCTTGGTGACAAATACTGATGAAGAAGAAGATGATGAATCAGAAAATGGTAAAAGCTTATCAGACAACCTAGCTATGCTTGGAAGAAAATTCAAACAGATTCTCAGAGGAATGGATGGAAAATCCAAATCCAGTGGAAAATACACAAACTCTTCTGAGAACAGGAGACCTTATGATGCTAACAAAAAATCAAATTATGCTGAAAAGACTAGTCAAGAAAAAGGAGTCAAATGCCATGGATGTGAAGGATATGGACACATCAGGAATGAATGTCCTACCTACTTAAAAAGGCAAAAGAAAGGACTCTCTGTGACCTGGTCTGATGAAGACTCAGGAGGTGATTCAGAAGAAGAATCAGCTAAGCATATCACTGCTTTAGCTGGACTATGTGAATCTGAAAGTGATTCAAGTGATGGAGAGCTTACTTATGAAGAACTTGAGCAAGCATTCAAAGATCTATACAAAAGAAGCTCTGAAATATGCAGTGAGGTTATAAAGCTAAAGAAGCAGAATGAGACATTAGAAGATGAAAAAGCAAATGATCAAGAGATCATTGACACCTTGAAAAGTGAAGTAAGTCTTCTCAACTCCAAGTTGGAACATATGTCCAAATCTGTTAGAATGTTGAACAGCATCTCAAATACACTGGATGTGATTCTCAACAACAATAAGCACTCAGGGGATAAAAGTGGACTGGGATTTAACAGAGCAAGTAAAGATGAAGCTAGCTCTAGCAAAACAACTTCAAAATCCATACAGTCTAACAAGATGTCCCAACAGATGCTTCAACATCATGAAAAGAACACAAAGTCAAACATAATGTTCCAACAGATGTCTCAACATTCTGAAAAGAACAAAATGAAGAAGAAGTATCAAAAATGGAGATGCCATCACTGTGGAAAATTTGGACATATCAAACCTCACTGTTATAAGTTGCATGGATATCCAAATCAGATACATCAGCAACCTTCCAAGAAGAAAATAGAAGCTAACAAGAAAGTGATGCATAAACATCAAAGAAATCAGCAACCTCCTAAGCAGAAGACAGAAAACATCAAGAAGGTATGGAAACCAAAAGCTAGCACTGAAGCTGATCAAAGCTACAAGAGCAACAATAAGGCTTGGAGAACAGCTGATAAACAACACACAGGGCAGAGGCATCAAAAGAAATCTCAACTCATCTGGTCAAAGAAAAGTACTGCATACATAGCACATACATCACTAAGAGTATCAGCTAAAGAAGACTGGTACTTTGACAGTGGATGTTCAAGACACATGACTGGATTAAAGAATTTGCTAGTAAACTTAAAATCACATTCATCCAGGTATGTGACCTTTGGAGATGGAGCTAAAGGAGAAATCAAGGGAGTTGGAACCTTGGATTGTCAAGATGTTCCAAGACTAGATGATGTACTGCTAGTTAAAGGTTTAAATGCTAACCTGATCAGCATAAGTCAATTATGTGATCAAGGATACAGTGTAAACTTTACCAAAACTGAATGCATAGTGACTAACAAAGAACAAGAGGTTGTCATGAAAGGAGCCAGATCTAAAGATAACTGTTACATGTGGGAATCCCAAAATCTCAGTCTCACTTCAACTTGCTCTTTAGCTAAAGAAGAAGAAGTGAAACTATGGCACCAAAGACTAGGTCATCTTCATTTCAGAGGCATAAAGAAGATAATATCCATGGATGCTGTAAGAGGTATTCCTAAACTGAAGATTGATGATGGCAAAATATGTGGTGAATGTCAAATAGGCAAGCAAACCAAGATGTCCCATCCAAAGCTCCAACATCTGACAACTTCCAAAGTTTTGGAACTTTTGCATATGGATCTGATGGGACCTATGCAGGTTGAAAGTCTTGGTGGTAAGAGGTATGCCTATGTTGTGGTTGATGACTTTTCAAGATATACATGGATAAATTTCATCAAAGAAAAGTCTGATGTATTTGATGTATTCAAAGAGTTATGTCAAAGATTGCAAAGGGAAAAATCCAGTTGTGTGATCAGAATAAGAAGTGATCATGGAAAAGAATTTGAGAACCAAAAATTCTGATTTTTGCTCTTCAGAAGGAATCAATCATGAATATTCTTCACCAATCACTCCTCAACAGAATGGGATTGTTGAAAGGAAGAATAGAACTATTCAAGAATCAGCAAGAGCTATGATCCATGCTAAAAAGTTACCTCTGTACTTCTGGGCTGAAGCTATGAACACTGCCTGTTACATTCATAACAGAGTTACTTTAAGGAAAGGAACCTTGTCCACAATATATGAAGTCTGGAAGGGCAGAAAACCCACAGTTAAGTACTTCCATGTATTTGGAAGTAATTGTTATATTCTGGCAGATAGGGAGCAAAGAAGAAAAATGGATCCAAAAAGTGATGAAGGGATTTTCCTTGGATACTCCATAAACAGCAGAGCATATAGAGTATTTAATTCTAGAACCAAGGTTATCATGGAGTCCATAAATGTGATAATTGATGATGCTCCTACAGATGTCCCAGAAGATGTTGGAACATCTGCTGATATCAAGATTGAAGCTGAAGAAAAGAATGATCATTATAACTTCACTCAAACTGATACAAGAACAGAAGAATCAAGCAAACCTCCCTCCATCAGAATACAGAAGGATCATCCCAAAGATCTAATAATTGGTGATCCCAACAGAGGTGTGAGCACTAGATCAAGAGAAGTGATATCAGGTTCTTGTTTTGTTTCCAAAATAGAACCTAAAAACATCAAGGAAGCTCTTACTGATGAATACTGGATTTGTGCTATGCAAGAGGAATTAGGTCAATTCACAAGGAATGAAGTGTGGATTCTTGTTCCTAGACCTGATGACATAAATGTGATTGGTACAAAATGGGTGTATAAGAACAAGTCAAATGAACAAGGAGTTGTTACAAAGAACAAAGCTAGACTTGTAGCTCAAGGATACACTCAAATTGAAGGAGTAGACTTTGATGAAACCTTTGCACCAGTAGCAAGGCTTGAATCAATTAGACTACTTTTGGGAATTGCTTGTATCTTGAAGTTCAAGTTATTTCAAATGGATGTGAAAAGTGCCTTTTTAAATGGCTATCTTAATGAAGATCTATATGTAGAACAGCCTAAAGGATTTGTTGATCCAAGCTGTCCAAATCATGTATACAAACTAAAGAAGGCACTTTATGGTTTGAAGCAAGCTCCAAGGGCATGGTATGAAAGACTGACCACATTTCTTATCAAGCAAGGGTACAGAAAAGGTGGAATTGACAAAACCTTGTTTGTTAAAGATGAAGAAGGAAATGTCATGATTGCTCAAATATATGTTGATGACATTGTCTTTGGTGGGATGTCTGACAGGATGGTCAAACATTTTGTCAAGCAGATGGAATCTGAATTTGAAATGAGCCTAGTAGGAGAGTTAACCTACTTTCTTGGTCTGCAAATAAAGCAAATGGAAGACTCAATGTTCATTTCCCAAAGCAAGTATACCAAGAACATAGTCAAGAAATTTGGAATGGAAAATGCCACTCATAAGAGAACTCCTGCCCCCACACATTTAAAGCTGACTAAAGATGAAAAGGGAGAGAATGTAGATCAAAGCTTATACAGAAGCATGATTGGAAGCTTGTTATACTTGACTGCTAGCAGACCTGACATAGCATTTGCAGTAGGTGTTTGTGCAAGATATCAAGCTGATCCAAAAGTCAGTCATCTCAATCAAGTCAAGAGAATTCTTAAATATGTTAATGGTACTTGTGACTATGGCATAATGTACTTTCATGGTTGCAAACCAATTCTCACTGGCTTCTGTGATGCTGATTGGGCTGGAAGTGCTGATGACAGAAAAAGCACTTCAGGAGGATGCTTCTTTCTAGGAAACAATTTGATTTCTTGGTTCAGTAAGAAACAAAATTGTGTATCCTTATCTACAGCTGAAGCTGAATATATAGCAGCTGGCAGCAGTTGTTCTCAGTTGGTTTGGATGAAGCAAATGCTCACTGAGTACAATGTCCCACAGGATGTCATGACATTGTACTGTGACAACTTAAGTGCAATCAACATATCAAAGAATCCTATCCAACATAGCAGGACCAAGCATATTGATATCAGACATCATTTCATCAGAGATCTTGTAGAAGAAAAAGTGATTTCATTGGAACATGTAGCTACAAATCTGCAGTTAGCTGATATCTTTACCAAAGCATTGGATGCTACACAATTTGAGAACTTAAGGGGCAAACTTGGAATCTGTTTATGTGATATTTAGCAGTTAATGAGATGTGCCAACATGTCATATGACATTGTATGGCATAAATTCCAGATGGCAAAACTAGTCTGGACAAGATCCTTGGGAATTCCATCTCTAATCATTTGCATTGTAACGGCTACTTATTTAGTAACTGTTTATAACCAGCTATCAAGATTCTCATCATACTATCACAAGCGAATCACATTAACCAGCTATTCTCCAGAAATCATAAACCCTAAAGTTTTTCTTTCATCTTCCTCAACAATGTCTCAAAACCCTAACACAGCTGAAGAAGTTCTCAACAAAGAAGACGTAGTTCATGCCACTCCCATCTCTGTGGTACCAATGAAATCAACTCCATTGGACGAACTCAGAGGAAGTGCTTCTCACACTAAAAAGCCAAGAACTCCAAAGAGAGCTAAAGATCAAGTCTGCAGCAAAGCCAAAGGAGGCATTCCTTCTCCTGCTAACATGCCCCCAAAATCCTCAAAATATGTAGATGATTCCATCAAGGAGATTGTCAACCAAATCCTTTTTGAACAGAGAGTGGTGAGTGGGATCTCTGTTCCTCTGAACACAATGCCTGCACCTCAAGAAGAACAAGCTCAAGATGCAGAGGACACTCCTGCAGAACAAGATGTCCCAATAGATGTTGGAACATCTGAAGATGAGAAAAAGAACTCATCTGATGATGATTTGGAACAAACTGAGGACCAGAATAAGGCCTCAAATGAAAATGATGAAGAAGTTTCTGAGGAACAGGCTAAAGCCTCAAATGAAGATCAAATCCCTGCTGATCAACCAGCTGAAGAGGAGACTGCTCAATCTCCTCCAGTGGTCAACCTGGAGCAGGACTCTGATACAGAGATTATAGCCTCTGTTAGACCTAGCATAGCCAAAAGGCTCAGGTCCAGGAAAGGAAAGATGCAAGCTGAAGCAGCAATTCCTGAGAAGAAGAAAGCCTCCCCAAAGAAAGGCAAAGCTAAAGCTACTTTTGGGCCAACAAAACAATGGAGTAAAGTTCAAACTCAGAAAAGAAAAGTTGTCACCCCATCAGACTCAGATGTTGAATCAGATGTCCCAACATCTCCTCCCAAAGAGAAACCAGCACCTTCTAGGGCTTCATCTGCTGTTCCAGAAGCTCCCTTGGACAACATATCATTCCATCATGTCTCTAGTGTCAACAAATGGAAGTTTGTGTACCAAAGAAGGGTTGCCTTAGAAAGAGAACTGAGCAGCAATGCACTTGAGTGCACTGAACTAATTGACCTCATCTCTGCTGCAGGACTATTCAAAACAGTCTCAGATCTCTCTCCCTGCTATGAACTTCTGGTCAAAGAGTTCATTGTTAATCTTCAGGAAGATTGCTCAAATGGTAAGTCCTCTGAGTTTCAAAAAGTTTTTGTTAGAGGTAAATGTGTAGAGTTTTCTTCTCAAATCATCAATCAGTACCTAGGAAGAGAAACAGATGGACCCAATGAGCTAGGTAAGACAGATAACCAAATCTGTAAGGTTATTACTGCAAACCAGGTCAAGGCATGGCCTGTGAAGGGAAAGCTCTCTGTGAGCATGCTTACAAGAAAATATGCCATGCTGAACAGGATTGGTACAGCTAACTGGGTGCCTACCAACCACACTTCTTCAATCTCCACTGGTCTGGCCAGGTTTATATATGCTGTGGGAACTCAAACCAAGATGGACTATGGAGCTTACATTTTTTATCAGACCTTGAAGCATGCAAGCTCTTCTGCTACAAAGCTGCCAATAGCTTTTACATCATTGCTGTGTGGTATAGTGCTCAATCAATACCCTGGAATACTCACTGACAAGGATACAGCCTGCAAAAGAGAAAGCCCCTTGGCTTTTCACTACAAATTATTCCTCAGTCATCATGCTGCAGATGTTGAAGCACCTTCTGGGACATCTGCAGGTCCTTCAACTGCTAAGACTCCAATCTCCAAGAAGGCTCTAATTGCTGAGCTCAAAAGCACATGCAAAGAACTTGAAGCAAGGAAGCTAAAACTTGAAGAAATCATCCAAAGGCTAGAGAGTGGAGAAGATCAGAAAGCTGGCTCTGATGAAGAAAGTGAAGCTGATGAAGAAACAGAAGTTGAGGAAGAAACTGAGAGTGATGAATCTGAGTGATCAATGTATGTGAGGCAAATGTAATGACAACAATGTATTTCTGGAATAATGTCTTTGGCCCTAAATTTTGTGTCTACCAAGGGGGAGAACAATATCAAATTATTGTAATTGCTGTTTAAGTATGAATGAAAAAAAAAATTCTGTTTGTTTGCTTCTGAACTGAATAATTTTGTTTCTGTTGCAACAAGATTGGATACATATATATTTGAGGGGGAGTAATCTGGTTCGTGAGAACCGCTTTTTGGACGCGTTAAGAAGTTTAGAGTCTGGTTCGTGAGAACCTCTTTTTGCTAAGAAATCCAGGTTAAAGTACTTTTCAATCTTGGTCTGGGTACCTCGTAGGTGCCATAAGGTGTCTCATGTGGACATAGTAACGCTCTATCTGTGCGTCGTCTCTAAAGGCCACGTGCATGTCATCGGGGTTCTGCATTCTGCACAAGGTTAGCAAACAAGGGTCCTGAAATCACATAAAACATTCAATCGTTAGTCCTGACAGAATAACAAAGTAAACAAATTAAAATAAAGTAAAAATAAATAAAAAGTACGTAAATAAGAAAACCATGGGTTGCCTCCCATGCAGCGCTTGTTTAACGTCATTAGCTCGACGACTGGATTTTATACATCATTTGAAGGATATGATGGATCACTCAGAGTATGGCAGGTGTATGTTGTTGAGATGTCACCTCCTTCGTAGGGCTTCAACCTCTGTCCATTGACGATGAACGGTTTACATGTTTGGTTCTTGATTTCAATAGCACCAGAACTTAGAATCTTAGATACTTCGAAAGGGCCAGTCCATCTCGAACGAAGCTTCCCTGGAAAAAGTCATAACCTAGAATCGAACAAGAGAACAGGATCGCCTATTTTGAAGTCTTTTCTTATGATTCTTTTGTCATGCCAAGCTTTTGTTCTTTCTTTGTATATGATGGCATTTTTGTAGGTAGATTGTCCGAGCTCTTCTAATTTGTGGATATCAAGGATACGTTTTTCACCAGCAGTTAAGTAATCCAAATTCAAAGTTTCGATGGCCCAATAGGCCTTATGTTCCAACTCAAAAGGTAAGTTACATGATTTTCCATAGACCAGTTGATAAGGGGTTGTTCCTATAGGGGTTTTGAAAGCGGTTCTATAGGCCCGCAATGCTTCTTGAAGTTTCTGCGACCAATCATTTCTAGATATAGATACAGTCTTCTCAAGAATTTGTTTGATCTCCCTATTAGATACTTCCACTTATCCATTGGTATGTGGGTGGTATGGTGTTGCTACTCTATGCTTAACTCCATACTTGCTTAAAAGTTTATCAAATATTCTCGATATGAAGTGTGATCCTCCATCACTTATGACTAAACGGGGGGTTCCAAACCTGGGAAATATATAGTTTTTGAATAATTTGATGACTACTCTGGTGTCATTTGTGGGTGCGGCGATAGCTTCAATCCATTTAGACATGTAGTCAACAGCTACTAAGATGTACTGATTTCCTAAAGATGGTGGGAATGGTCCCATAAAGTCTATACCCCATACATCGAAGAGTTCTACTTCTTGGATATTTATTAGAGGCATTTCATTACGTCTTGAAATATTTCCTGTGCGTTGGCATCTGTCACACTTGACAATGAAAGCATGGACATCACACCACATAGTAGGCCAGAATAGGCCAGCTTGAAGAATCTTGGCGTAGGTCTTAGATGTGCTTGCATGTCCACCATAAGGTGCAGAGTGACAATGCTCAATTATATTATGTACTTCTTCTTCTGGAACACAACGGCGGAAAATTCCATCTTTACCTCTCTTGAAAAGAAATGGTTCGTCCCAATAGAAGTTTCTCACATCACTGTAGAACTTCTTCTTCCGGTGGTAGTTTAGATCGGGGGTATGATGTCAGCGGCTAGAGAATTAACAAAGTCTGCATACCAAGGTACATTACTTATAGCTAAGGATTTATGAGAATGCTCATGTGGGTCTGGGTTATCATCTTCAAAAGATTCTAGTTGGGCTATCAGTCTATCATAGGCAAAATCGTCATTTATGGGCACTGAGTCAGGTTTCAGGTATTCTAGCCTAGAAAGGTGATCAGGTACTACATTATCCGTGCCTCTCTTATCACGGATATCTAAATCAAACTCTTGCAGTAATAGAATCCATCGAAGTAACCTAGGTTTGGCATCCATTTTACTTAGTAAGTAACGAATGGCAACATGGTTGGTGTAAACTATAATTTTGGCTCCTACTAGATAAGATCTAAATTTGTCTATGGCGAAAAGTACATCTAGGAGCTCTTTTTTGGTTGTTGCGTAGTTGAGCTGTGCAGCGTCTAGGGTTCTACTGGCATAATTGTAGATGTCTTGAATTGGCAGAATTTTTGACCAACAAGAGTTATTGAATTCAGTTCAGAATGTCCTATCAAATGTTGGGACATTATCAAACAGAGTATATGAACTTATTTCAGGATGTCTTACCAGATGTTGGGACATTGTGTAAATGACTAAGTTCAGTTTTTCAGGATGTCCCAACAGATGTTGAGACATCTCAAACCTGCTTCCAGAATTAATTATTGACTAACTAATCAGAGATATTTAAGGAGAGTTATCTGGAATTAATTAATGATGGATAAAAACAGAACAAGGCGCATCTGTAGGGAGGTTTATATTGAAGATTCAGATTAAAACAGAAGACCTAAATCACCTAGAATCTAGGAAGTAACAAACCCTAAATTCAAGGTGGAAGCTGCATGTGCATTAGGGCTGGATCATCCTACAGAAAGCCCAAATTACAGATACCTATTTAAGCAACAGAAACTCATAGTATTGAGTACGAATTTCAGAAGACCAAATAGGGTGTCTAGTGTTTTTAATAGCAGGTGTTTTAGTGTACCACTTTATGAGCTTTTAAGCATAAGTGTATTTGTGACTTGATTGAAACTGTTAAGTAAGATCAAGCTGTTTTGTTTGAAGAATGTCTTCAATATTATTAAACTTGTAAACTTGATCACTGTGTGATTGAGGGGGAGTGAGTAAGGTACTCTTATCTAAGTTGTGACTTAGGTAGAAATTGCATTGGGTAGTTATTAAGTGATAGATTAAACAGGGTGGTTTAAGTCTAGAATTAATATTACTTATAGTGGATTTCCTCCTGGCTTGGTAGCCTCCAGATGTAAGTGTGGTTATACACTGAACTGGGTTAACAAACTTCTGTGTTGTTTACTTTTCTTGCTATTTAAGTTTTGATTAAATCTGTCAAGTGTTGGGACATCTCTTAGGACATCTCATACCTGATCACAGAATTTCAATAATAAATTATGTGTAAGTTGAAAAGTACTTTAACCTAGATTTCTTAGCAAAAAGAGGTTCTCACGAACCAGACTCTAAACTTCTTAACGCGTCCGAAAATCGTTTTAAAATCCCTTTTCTTTTTAATCTAAAAACTTTGTCTCGCAAATTATTGCACCTCAGGACCTTCTGCTGCTACACCGCCCTGTATGTTGACTTTTGTCTTGACTGAGGACTGATGAGGAGAGGTGATACATTACTTTACATTACCAGACCCGCTGATGACCAGTGTCCACGACCCTGCTAATTGGAGTTATGCTTTAGAGGGTTATGGAGAGACTGTCGAAGATCCAAAATCACCTCCCGCCGCTGAGTACACTCCACACCTCTTTCTCCCCGAATCAGTGTTATGTCTAATAATATGTCTTTGCAGCCGCCTGATCTACAGACCCAGATTTATGAGCTCCGTATGGAGACTGCCCTGCTCAAGCAGGAAGTAGCGAACTTGGCATTACAGATCGAGGTATCTGATCTCACTCATTCCTCAGAGGCCGATGCTCTATATCAGGAGATTGAAGAGCTTCGGAAGGAGATAGCTGAGATTCGTGGATCAAACCAGGAAGAGAAGCCTACCACATGATTCGTTTTACACTGATGTTATTACCCTAGTATTTAATTTCTTTTTCATGCTTTATTTTATTTCTCGCATCTCCAGACATATTTTATATTATTGCATCTATTACATTTTCTTTTTCATGTACTTTGATTTTATCTTATATATTATTTCATGCACTAATCTCATTTTTTCTCTTTTCTTTTGATTTATTTTATTTTATTTTTGTGGAATAAAGAAAAAAAATATAAAGACAAAAATATTTTCATTTTTGTCTTCATAAAAAAATATGCAAGCTTCATGCCTTAGAAGAGAGAAGAAAACGCTATCCGGACCCCCCGAAGACCGAAGGTGCAAAAGGGCCCAAAAGAAGAATTGAAAAAATCCAAGGCCCAAGGCAATTGGCCTTATGGCGAGCGCCATAGGCCCATGGCGGGCGCCACGCCGTCCCCCTTTAATTCGGGGCTGACTCTTCATTTTCACCATTTTCACACCTTCAAACCTCAAAAACCCATTTTTCCAACTTCCAAAAACCCCATTGAACCCCATTAAAGCTCCCACATTTCCAAAACATTCACCATCTATAAAACCCATCCAAAATCCATTTTCATTTCATCCACCACAAACCATAAAAATCCAACCTTTACCATTTCTCTCATAAACCACTTTTCACCACTTTTCACTTCTCAAGGAGCAACAACAATGGAGTTCAATGGATATCTTCTTCGCGATGGAAGACCGGGTGATAGGCAAAGGAAAATTATTCAAAGGCTTCAGAGTCGAGAAATTCTCTCGACTAGGTACATCGATGATAACTGTCTTTATGCTTTGGGTCTGTATCATAGTGTTTTTCATTTATTAGATTTTTTAGGCTTGCATGATATTTTTGTTAACCAGGAACCTACCTATGAGAGGCTGACAGTTGAGTTTTTAAGTTCATTGATATACACTGTCAGTCCTAACACTGCTAGCACAGTCGGTACTGTTAATTTTAGACTGTTTGGAATTGAATACGAATACATTATTGACGAACTAACAGGCTTGTTAGGAATCCCTCATAGGGAAGGTGCTATATGTGAGGCACCTTTGGATGCGGAATGGTCGGCCGAGGTATTTTCCTTCTGGCAGAGGCTGTCAAGTACTTCAATAAATTCTTTTGAAGGAATACTTGCGTCGACCATCCATAACCCGGCCATAAGAGTTTTCAGATATCTTTTGGCATGTACTATTTTTGGCCGGGAGAGTCCAAATAAGGTAAACGCTAAAGAGCTCTTATTTCTGCAAGGATGCCTCACTAATACCCATATCAATCTGGTCCCGTTTATGCTTGCACACATGGCTTTAACTACTAATAAAACAGGACCGATTGTTTTTGGAGGACTTGTTACGTCTATTGCTCGGGCTCTTGACATGAACAATGAGATAGCTACTTTTGAACCACTACCTCCTCACACAATTAATTTAAAATTTCTAAAAGACATGAAATTGTGCCGAACGAGGAGAGCAGGTGGTTATGAGTTGATGGTTCATGGGGTAGCTATCCCATCTGTTGCTTTACCTTGCAGTAGACGTACTGATGTACGTAATGAAAGGAACTGGACCTATGATCTGAATGCTCCACCTGTTTTGGGTCCACTTCCTCCTAATATTCCTGATGGGGAGGCACATGACACTGACGAAGAATATGATCGGAGAGAACAATCTCCCGTACCTCACATGTCCCCCATCGTCCTTCACAGTCACACACCGCACCATCTTCCTCTAACCCTGTTGCAGGTGCTGCTCCTGGATTCTATGTCACTGAGGAGATGTGGCGTGATATGACGGCTAGAGAGGAAAGGCGAGACAACCTACTTTCTACTATTTCACAACAACTGACGGACAACATGAGCTTCATGCAACAATCGCGATCGGTGTCGGATCGTGCCTACAGTAACGTTTGTCGTGCCTTGACCGACATCACATCAGAGCAGGCCCGTCAGCGAGAAGTCAATCGCCGACACCACCTGCTTATGGAGGCCACTCAGGGTTCCATCCTAGGTAACCTTCGAGAGGTCTGGGGTGCCCAGTTCTCCTCCGCAGACCATCACAGCAGGACGGCGAGGGCACCAGTGCTCCTCCGCAGTAGTTTTCCAGGTTACCCTCTTTATCTTATTTCGAAACATTGGGGACAATGTTCGATTTAAGTGTGGGAGGGGATTTTATTGCTTTCTGTCATTTCCCTTTCTAGTTATTTATTTGCTTTCTATTATTTTCCTTTTCAGTTAGTTATTTAGTTTAAGTTTTCTTAGATAAATGCATGAGTCTGACGAGTCACCAGTATAGTGTATCTTTAGTACATCCTCATTTTTTCCCATTTCCTTAGCCTTACCAAAAAAAAATTTAAAAGAAAACTATGTTGTTTCACATGTTTTTTGGGCTTTGAGACAGGTTTGGAATAGGATGTAGTGACTTAGGTAAACTTTTTGAAACATCAGTACCATTTTAGCACCATAGACCTCTTGAATATAGGAATTACTCCTAAACCCCGCATACCATGGCCTTTATTATCATTCAAAAAATTGTCCTAAGTAGTTTATTCTAGCAGTCAGCTCTGGCCTAAGCATACTCTACGTAGGGGGTCGATGAACATAAGTGAATGATCCAGTACTAATAAAAAAGAAAAAGGCAAACTCTGGGATAGGTGACCCTCACAAAGTCATTTAAACCAAAAAAAAGAGAAGAAAAAAAAATTTGCCACAAAAAGAAAAAAATTGCAGTCACCTATTGTTAGTTGGTTCAGAGGTATCTGGCACTGAACTTGGTAGGGCGAATTACGATCCGATCCCCCGCAGCTACATTTAGGCAAAATAAAAACGGGTTTACACATGCTTATGTGCCAGAAACCTTATGTTATGGATCAGAATCACTAACCGGTCACTCTACTATGAAGCATGTACGGATAACGGGCTTAATGTGATTGCGCCTGAATGAAAAGGACCCAAAAAGAGATGAGAAGATAGGCCTAGGTATTGTGGGATGACATGGGGTGGTTAATATAGAATTGAAATTTGTGTCTGTGTTATTAGGGTGCCCTTGGTTCACTTAGTTAGTACTTGTCATTGCATCCTGACTTGAACTTAGAAGCCCTTTAGCTCAAATCACGTGTTGACACCAGTTTTCTTCATTTTTGAGCTTTTAATGTTTGCTTGAGGACAAGCAAAGGTCTAAGTGTGGGAGGATTTGATAACACTAAATTTCACCGTATTTCTGACTCCGATTTCGCATGCATTCTTAGGTTTTATTGTTATTTTGTTATGTTATTACTTTGTTTTTCTTTATTTTCAGGTTTTCTATGTAATCGGGGCCTAAATCGAGAAAAGGAGCGAAAAAGGAGTGGAAACGGACGAAAACCAAGAAATTCAGCTTTTTACACTTACGGCATCCACCATGGCTGGCGCCATGAGGTCTGCCATGACGTGGCCACGTCTCAAGACCACTCCACAACAGCCAAGACCCACGATCCCCACTTTCTTCATCACTTTGCACTCATGGCGGGCGCCATGGCCCTGTGGCGGGCGCCACAAGGAAAAAGTGCTTCCCTCCACTTTTTAGTGGAGGGGGCATCCTGGTCATTTCCCATTTAATATTTGCCTATAAATAGGACATTAGAATTTCGTTTTCTTCATCCAAACTTAGAATCTCTTAGGCATATATCAGTTTTAAAGTAGTTATCATTCCACATCGGGGTGTTACTACAATCGAGTGATCGAGTCTGTATACGTCTGTGTGATCGAGTTTTGGAGCACTCTGGGAGGAAGTTAATCATGCCGCTATTTTTATTCCAGTTCGTATTTTATTTTTCCACATTCGCTTTACTTTTATTTATTTTCTGCATTGCTTTACTTTATTTATTTTCTGCACTCGCTTTACTTTATTTATTTCTCGCACTCGCACTACTTTCGTTTATTTTCCGCACTCGCTTTAAATACCTTTATTTCTCGCACTCGCACTACTTTTATTTACTTTCCGCACTCACACTACTTTTATTTACTTTCTGCACTCACACTAATTACTTTTATGAAAAAATATAAAAAGAACTTTTACTTTACCATGTCTAACTAAATCCATAAAGGTTAGAATGTAAGGATCGTAATTGAACCAGTAATCCGTACAATTGTTTGTAGAAACACTTAAGGGCTATTTTAACTTTCAATATAAGTTTTATTGTTTTTAACTATTTCAAAAACAGCCAAAAGCGCTTTGTCTAGTTCATTAGGAGTTTTTAGATTAAAGAAAAGGGATTTTAAAACGATTTTTGGACGCGTTAAGAAGTTTAGAGTCTGGTTCGTGAGAACCTCTTTTTGCTAAGAAATCCAGGTTAAAGTACTTTTCAACTTAGTTAAGATACTATATTTCTTAAAAATAGGTTTACTACTCTAATGCAGTACGCACCTTTTTATCCGTGACAATAGGAGGGGTTGATTAGAGAGTACAACTCGGTTCTGAATACGCGAAAGCGACAGTTCCTGTTAAATTAGTTCTTTTTAAAGTAGAAAACATTGCCCATAAGTAGTTCTATTAACAAGTACTGGACTATCAATTGATTATGTGAATTACATTCGAGCATGTCTTTATTAACTGTTTAAAATTATTATTTTATTTACCATTGCGCACTCCTTAAAACCATTATATTCAGTTGCCTTAGATACACACCATAACAACAGGTACGATAGATTGACACTTGGTCTCTGTGGATTCGACAATCTTTTATATTACTCTGACGTGTTCGTACACTTGTGAAAAACACGCATCAATATACAGTTATTTGGGTTGTATGTGATAAATTATCTAAGTTTTCCCACTTCATTTCTCTGCCTTTAAAATTTACAACTAAAGATCTGGCATCCTCGCTTTGCTGTTGATGTATTTCGTCTTCACGGTGTGCCAAAAACTATCATTTCTGACTGTGATCCATTATTCCTTATCACTTTTTGGAAGGAATTCTTTAAGCTCCAAGGAACTACACTCAAATACAGTACGTCTTACCACCTAGAAACAGAAGGGCAAACTGAAGTGGTGAACATGTCGGTAGAAACATACCTCAGATGTCTGGCTAGTGACCATCCTCGCCAATGGTATAAGTTCCTATATCTTGATGAGTTGTGGTATAATACCTCTTTCCACTCCTCTATTCAGATGGATCCGTTCCGCGCTCTTTATGGTCGTGACCCTCCAAACATCCTTGATTATGTGGTCGGTACAACCACTGTTGACTCCTTGGACGTTTCCTTACAACAAAGAGAACAAATAATACATAAGTTGAAAACTAACTTAAAAAAAAGCAGGATCCAAATGGAGAAACAAGCAAACGTTGAATGCCAGGATTTTACCTTTCAAGAGGGCGATCTGGTCTTGTTGAAGCTCCAACCACATTGTCAAACCACTGTGCAACGCAAATCTTCGCATAAGCTTGTCAAATGTTTTTTGGACTGTTCTTTGTCATAAAACGCATTGGAGAAGTTGCTTACTTGTTAGACCTCCCTTTTTCACCTCAGATTCACCGTGTCTTTCATGTTTCTCTTTTACGCCCTTACTATGTTTCCAATTCATCTACGAATTTTTGCCTTTTACCTCTGAACCCTAAGATGAAGCTGGACTTTGCATGCAACACACATGAACCCTCCAACTCACATAACCCTCCCTTTATGTTATCAGATGTGAGCAAAGAAAATTTGGTGTTTCAAAATGCTGAGAAAGAGCAACCCTTAAAAAAATTGAAGAAGTGAACGAAGTACACTATGTTGAGAAAGAGAAGAACGCAATCCTATTGAAAGATTTGGATGAGTTCCGCAGAAGTGAGAGAAAGAAATTTCCGGAAACCAGAGAGCCAAGTGGGTTACTTAAGAGTGATAAAGTTTCAATAAACTATGAGGCCTCATGTATTGTCTGTCGGTCAAAGGCACCCACTACCGTTTCCCCGTTACCTTTCCCAAGTACAACTGACTTCCATGCGCCTCTTCCCAATGCCACACAGTCAAAAGGTGGATTTCCCATATCTACTTTGTCCAACGACACTTTTCAAACCCAAAACAAGTTACCACGTGACTTTATCAGCGATAATATTCACTTTATCCCAAGGGGTAGCTGCTCACCTAACCCCACTTATTCCCATACTTATGTGACCATTCAACACCCTACCCACCCATTATTCAAATCTCACATTTTTTTCATCCTAACCCCAACATATCTGCTAGCTTCCCACCTTCCCCTCCTGCGTGTCCAATTATGCCACCGACACCACAGCTGCCCACATATATTTCTCTCCCTCAGCACCAAGCCGACCCAACATCTCCTCTGGCCCAACATACCACACCTTCTATGAACCTTGAGGACAATGATCTTTTTGGGCCTGCAAGTAGTGTTAAGAAGTTAAGTAGGCCCATTAGAGAAAAGAAGAATTCAGTCTTATTAAAAGATTTCATTTTAAATTAGGAGGTGCAGTTAATTTCTGTTTGTTGTATTAGTTTCTTTTAGTAGGTCCATGACCCGTGAATGATTGTCAAACCCTAACTATTTATTGTATGTTTTTGATGATGAAAAGTAAGAAAGAATTGTTGTTTTATATTGTTTATCAATGCAAATTTAAATCTAAGGTTCCTAAATATTTATCTAACATTAACCATTTTTTGCATATCTCGATTGTAAACCAGAAGAATACCTACGTTTCTATCAAAAATCTTAAAACATAAATTGGTCAACTAACAAAACAATCTATTGATCAATAGAAAGATGCTTTCAATGCCAATTTGTAAACAAATTCAAAAACATTGTCGTTCAATCACCTAACCGTAGATGAAAATCTATTTAGTCTTGTGTCTACCTTAATTTCATTTTCACTTTTTCAGGAAATCTGAAAGTACCACTCTTAATTTCTCTTTTCTGTGACTTGTGTATTTGGTATTTTTGGGTTTAATTTTTGGATAAAAAGAAGATAGATTAACTGGTTGATCATTGCTTGCATCGGATCTGATCAATAATGGTACAAATATGTGTAGGTGGTGATAGATATGTTGAGAAATTTTACAATTTATTTTTTTTTATACCTTTTTTTTTTCACAAATACATTGTATATATTACTCTTGATAGAAAACTAAGAACCGCTGTTTGATTTTGGTAAAATCATGTTTGTTTTTTTTTTGGATTATGGTTTTGAATTTAATTTTGATATACCTGTTGCAAACTTGTTTGTGGTTTAGATTTTAATCTGAGTTTTAATTGAGATTTTTAGATTTAAAATTTTATTTAGGAAATTCTAAATTAAGTTGAAGAATAGATTTTAATTTCTGAGTTTTAATTAGAATTTTGGGTTTAATAGTTTTAATTAAGATTCTTTAGTTTATTAGAAAAATTTGAATTACTAAGTCACCACATGCCATATTGTCATTTGTCACGTGTAATCTATAATATCCACCAATAATAACTCAATGTGACCAAATATACCAACTAGAAAGCCACTTAAACATGACATAATGTTTTTTATTTATTTATTTATAATATTTAATGACCAAATTGACAATAAGTGATGTTTTTGAAAGACCTTATTTATTAATTAAGGACCAAACTATAAATTAAAAAGACTAAAAATCTAATTAAACCTTATTAATATTATTATTATTATTATTATTATTATAAACTCAACCATCTGTTGCAAAATATAAGTTCTAAAATAGTCTCGATATTTTTTAGTTAATTCGACAATTTTGGTTAAAAGACAAATTTCATGGAGCAAAAATTCAGGAAAGTTAGTTTTTTGCAGTGCACTGTATGGTTTATACAAGTTGTATAGACTAAACTAAAAGTCCATCCAAACAAATTACAGTAGAACTCCATTCAGGTGGCAGATTTGACTTGAAAAATATTTATGACCGTGAGGCGCTCGAAACCAAGCTTTTGAGAGCCGGCATTTGGCTCTCAAGAAGCTCTCTTTTACTCAGAATTATATCCGATGCACCACTGTCTTCCTGCACAAAATAGAAAAGAAGAAAAAATTAATTACTAGTTTACAATCTACACATTGGGCCGGATATAAACATTCACAGAAATATCACATGCTCATCTTTAAAATAGTTAATGCAACATGATAATTGTGAAATTTGCTCCCACCCGCTTATAACCACATGTTCAGGCCATATATTATTCGATGTGGGACACGCAACACCCCCCTCTCACGACCAGGAGACCTAATAGCGGAGTGGTCAAACGGATTTTAAACCGGACTCTGATACCATATTAAGAAATATGGTTGGACCTAACTCAACCCTAGAAAACCGGTTGGTAGAGTGAGGTTTGCTCCCACTTATATACACAAGTTCATGCCATATATTGTCCGATGTGGGACTCTTAACACACCCCCTCACGCCCAGGATTGAATATCTGGAGCGTGAAAATAAATGGTGGGTGGCCCGATAACGGAAACCATAGGTGACCCACCGGATCTTAAACGAGGCTCTAATACCATGTTAGAAATGTGTGGATTTGGCCTAACTCAACCCTACAAAACCGGCTGGTAGAGTGAGGATTGCTCCCACTTATAACCACATGTTCATGCCAATATATTGTTCGATGTGGGACTCGTAACACCCCCTCTCACGACCAGAATTGAACGTCTGGAGCGTGGAACTAAATAGTGGGTGGCCTGGTAGCGGAATGGTCCAACGGATCTTAAACCGGACTCTGATACCATGTTAAGAAATGTGATTGGGCCTAACTCAACACAAGTTCAGGTCATATATTGTCCGATGTGGGACTCTTAACATGAAATAAGCGCCTGAGAAATATCATTTAGAATGAATATGCAAATCGATATACTAAATGTACAACAGAATCCAAATCTTACTGGATCTGCACATTTAAAACTTTAACAGAAGACGGCTTAGAACATAAGTTTGATATCTTAGAGAGGAATGATCAAAATTCTGAGAGATCAGCCATAATAACATGTATAAATGAACAGTACATGAATAGAAACTACTCACATCATCAGGAGCAGCTGAGAGTGTTAAAAGAGTAACAGCAGCAGCTTGATAATCAGCTAAAATCTTGCAAGCTGTCTCGTCAAGCTTATCCTAACAAATAAAACATGTGAACCAAAATTAGGGAAAAGTTACAAAAGATTTTATAGTACAATATTTTATGGATATTTGACTTTTTTTCTACTGGTACCTTACAAACCCCCCATTTGCTACTTTAGGTTCCCTACGATATTATTCATTCAGCTTTTGACAAAACATAAGTTAAATATATATTATTGCGAGCAATCCAGTCCTAAAGAGTATTATTCATTGTTCTTGCAGAATCCATGAGAACTATTTTTCCTTGGTTGACTAGTACCTTACATACACCCCATTAGCTACTTTAGGTTCCCTAAGATATTCATTCAGCTTTTGATAAAAAATAAATTAATTATATATTTAATATTATTGCGAGCAAATGTCAGATTATTGTCAAAGCTGGTGCAAAAATGGGCCTTAAATATTCATATTGCTTGTGATGTATTACATATCGCAGTATAGGTGTTGCAATTACTTCCAACAAAATAAGTGTAAGAAAGATAATAGCTTTTACCACTAAATTTGAGAATGTAAAACCCTAGATGGTTAAATGCAACATACAAGAATAATGAATAACAGTTTTGCATTAAACAACCATTCAAGTGTAATATTGAATTGATTAGATTGTGCTCTGATAAAGCTTTTATGATCTCTCTGAGATATTGAACAGTAAAACAAGTAAGAAACCACATATAATGTGGCATTTTAACTACAAGTGCAATGTGGCATTACTGTTTATTTCAGGGTTCAACTATGTTTTTTAGTACTTGCTGTCAGTTGCTATACAAAATACTTGTTTTGATTTGTGCAATTACTATTATTTCAGTTATGTCTAGATGCATACTAAACAAATGGAAAGAACATACCGTCAATTGAGAAATAGCAACAGAAATGGCCCTTCCTGGGGCTTGTAGAGCTTTATGGTGAACCTGTTAATACAAATATCAATCAATGTTAATAATGGAAATAAGAGTTTTTTTTTGTTTGTTTTTTTTTTGTTGAGGTGAGGGGGAATTGGGAAGCAGAATCAAGTTACCTGGACATAGAGTAAAGACACAACTTTTGGCAGAAGTGATACAGGGTCCGTTTCAGCCGAAACTTGAGATGTCAATTCCTGATGATAACAATGATAGAAGACACGGTTTAAGATCATCCAAATTGCAGAGTATCATTGCAAAAACAAACAAAATTCTATGTAAAGTGGACTGGCCTGCTAATATTAGGGAGAATTACAATTTAAGCAATCTTGACAAATATCTTATATATCATACTGAAATTGAAAAGAATATCAAATAAATGTTTAATAACAGTGCCTTGAAAACCAAAGTCACATGAAATATAGTTCCTAAGCCAGTGGGAAAATATCTTATTGTTGCCTATGGGCATTTACAATTGAAGTTGGTCCACGTGACTCTATTCACTTATTAAAGCCATAGGGACCAAATATTGCACTCAAATCTTTTGCTTGAATGATATATTTTCTCGAGCCCGCTGTTTGGCTCTTTCTAGCCATGGCTGTTATTAAACATTGGCCTCAATACAATCGAGACATAAAGAAAGTCCTCTCCAATGGTAATTTACACGTTTACATGGTTTAACTACCTGGATTTATTGGCATGTGGGATTTGGGTTGAGGTGCAAGCAGTATAAAACATAGTATGGTCTGAAATAATCATCTTGGGCTTGGATGGCTGCTTCACCATAGTTTTTCATGACCTTGTAATAACTCGTGAAACCGACAAGAACTAAATATAGGACATTAATGGAGGTTACTTTGAAAGTTGAAATGTCCCATTATAACAACCACCGAAACAAAAGCTTTTATGCAGTAGCTGGGGTTTGCTACATATATCTATCTATCTATCATGGTAACGAGATTAAATATCTCCTTAGTAATGCTCGTGAGTGCGGTAGGTAAAATCCTTGACTCTACGTGACTCTAACTGCAATACCGTTGTTCAAAGACATAGATACATCCGAAGAGCATTCACAAAATGTTTACTAAACAAAGATAGCGAGCATGTGTAAATTTGTGCTTATATAGATGCCAGTTGGGAAGCAAAGTTATCTCATTTAAAAGCTCTATTTAGGTCATGACACTGTTTACTTTGGAGGAAATATAATATCATGGAAAAGAAGCAAACAGTTGTCAAATCAAGTGCAAAAGTTGAGTATCAAATGATGGGTACTGAAGCCTATGAACTACTGCTCTAACAATTTAAACAACTATGAATTGCAACCAATATAACTCGTGTGGCAACCATGTTGCACTATTTTTCCTGAAATATATTGAGATTGATTGTCATGTTGTACCAGAGAAAATTCAATTGCGAGAGTTCATAATATACGCTGAGGCCTTTAGAGGTCACCAGGCCAGCTATATAAGTGACAAGCTATAATAAGTGATTTCCAGCTCCGCAGAGAGTGTAAGAATATCTTAGATAATTAAGCTACTGTTTCACGTGTGTCGTAGAATCAATTAGGAGCAATCTTAGGAACTAGTGTAGGATAGATAACTGAATATCTTGAATCATTGTAATTAACACTGACATATGTGTATATAGGAGAGGATGTAAACAGAAAATGGTCTAACAGTCGATAAGGCCCAATAAGAGGGCATAGGGAAGCAGCAAGATTAGAGGAAAATAGAAAAGTCATTGTCTGGGGAAAAGGGTTGTCAGTGCATGTGGTATCAGGCCAATTGTTCATTTGCATTGTTGCGGTGTGGTATTGTCTATTTTATCGGCATTACTGTTTTCGTAGAACAGATTCGGTGGAAGGAGCTGAGCTTCATCGTTATTTGAGTGGAATTGGTCTGTCTTATAATAATTCTAAAGAACTAATTCTGGAGTATTTTTTGTCATTATAAATTTTTACCAAACTTACAGTTTCAATACATACCTTACGATATGAATGTAGAAGTGTTCTTTCTAGTTTCTTGTCAAGCTTTTTCAAAGGCAACCCGCTGGAAAAATTAATCACAAGAGGTTTCACATCAAGACAGAAGCTTTGGTAAAAGCAACGCTATAAGTACAACTAACAAAAAAGACACATTAATACCTCTCTTCTGTCACAGCTCTGAATGAAGACATGAATGTTTCCACCCTCTATTGTATTGAAAATTCAAATATTAGTTGCAGCATTCAAAAATCAAACAGAAAGTAAGTTTCAAACTATAACAAGATATTTCCAGCCAACCAGCTGCAGTTGTGAACTGATAAGTGATTGAGTGAACATATACAATAAGCCTTAACCATAATGTTTCAGAAATAAAAATGCTAACCTTTCCTTCCAATGCTTCTACAACAGCAAGAGCCTTATTTGCAAGAGCTCCTGGAAAACTCTTGGACTACAAAAGAAAATAACAATAAATTTAATATTTGAAGTCATTTTATGTGTTCCACAAAAGAAGATACTTTACAATTATCTAAGATTATATATATTAAAAGCATCAGAACAGAAAAGCACAACTTTCCAAGTAATGCAATAATGAAAACATAATATAGCTATTGTTCACATTCGAAGTAGAATTAAACTTCATTGTATCATAGAATTCATTGCATCTTAAGATTGATAGTATCTAGTGAAATTATGTTTGCTTTGATTAAACTTGTAAAATTTATTCATTCTGATTCTGATTATAGACATCATTATGCAGAGTATTATCATTTCATATTTTGCTCTCAAGTCTTACAATTGCAGCTCTATCTCCAGGACTAAACGAAATAGACTCAGAATTTGGAGATTCCTGCACTTCTACTCCGTTCTTTAATTTGTTGTGCTCATCCTGCAAAAGGATTAATCCATAGTGTTTTTAGAACTTATTAAACCTCAAGAAATATCAACAGAATAATTGCTGTATATAATACCAAGTCATGAAGAAGCGTGTCAACCATAAGAGCTGCTACTGTCCTTAGTAAATGCCTATGCAAAACAACCTGGGCATCAAAGATACATTAACTTACTCTTGTTTCAACAGTGAAAATAACATCTTCAAAGTTCAATTAACTTGACTTACAGAAGTTGATTGATCATCTTCAAACAATTCTAAGGCTTTTTCATACAGTTGCATGTTTAAGAAAGACTGCCAAAAAACAAATCACACAAGGACATGTTCAGATAAGTAATCCTCCAAGGAAAGATAAAAAAAGTTACAAACATGGACACAGTGGACGAAGTACAAAAAGATACTACATAGCAGTCAAACCTCATCAAGTTTTTTCTGCAAATTATCAAGCAATTGTTTCATTCTTTCTGCATTGTCTTTAAACAATGCCTTCCTTTTCTCCGTCCAAGTATTGATTATTGTAGGCCTTAACTTGTTAGCCAAAGGCCTAAGAATCGTTTCAGGATCATCAATACCTATCAATTTATAGCGCACATAATTTAAGAAATTCGATAAAATGCATATGCAGAAAGAGTATATCTAAAGTCATAATTAGCAGACCTTGTTCTTCAAAATCAGGAATCAAGGCTGTAATCTTCTCCATGATCCATTCTTCTGAGGGACTACTGAGATTATCCTCTTTCATTTTAAGTGATTCTTTCCTAGAACCTTGCTTTGAATCTGATGTTTGTGAAGATGTATCCTTACCCCTTCGCTGGCTTTTCTTAGATTTGGTAGAAGTATGCTCTTGGTTATCAGCACCACTTTCAGATTGATTTGTTACTGCATTTCCAGTGGCTTTCCCTTTTTTCTTCTTTGGCCCTTTATCGGCATGCTTACTGGAACCACTGTCACTTGCCATTTCACTGGACTCGCTCAACCTGCTTGAATCATACCCTGCTTTTACTTCATTGGCTATTGGTAAATCACCAGGTTTTACAGTGCCCAAGGACCTTGAAACAGCTAATGTCTCTAATTCTTTCACCGTACGATCGCAAATGTCCTGGTAGGTTGGGGACAGAAGCATTTAGACATTAAGTAACCAGTGATATAAAAAGAAGAAAAAAAGTTACAGATAGACATTTTCTATTCAACGGTAACTTCATTCATGGCTGTTGGCTCTTAAGTAACAAAAGAGAGAAGATAAAGAAGCCAAAAGCCGGATGCAGTGAAGATATAAATTATAGGGAAAAAATCTTAGGCCCGGCAGGATGCACACATATTAATCACACATCTAAAACAACCCTTCTGAACAATACATGACACTGCAGTCATTTTATATCATCACTTTTTTTTGGAGTTCCCACTGTTGGAATGGTTAGTTGGTGACCATGGGATGGGAGTAATTTGATGTGCCATTGTTTGTTCTCATTGACTATACTCGCAGAAAAATTATGTTTATTAAATCTTCTAAACCAATATTAAAACCAGGCCTTATTAGTTTGCATTTGCACCACATAATCAGTGACATGGCTTGTAGAATTAACTCATTTATCTTGAGGTCTATATGACTACAACAAATTCCACAACAAACCTTCATAAAGCTGCTGCTCAATACATAGAAGTCCCCAAATATATGCGCTTTGTTAGACTGCAAAAAATAAAAAAGGTTTATCAACTTGTGAATCGACAAAGTGAAGCGCAGATTAATAAGGTAGCTAGTATCACCTTAAGAGCCAATTGTACAGATTGACAGAGGAACAACATTTTAGATGCATCTTGAGGTGTGAAAGATGGGGGCAATAAGGAAAGAGAATCGCTCCTGCAACATCATTATGTCAGTAACGATTTGATGCACTGAAAAAATATCCAACGTGTAACTAACTACAACTTTTGTAAACAATGTAAAGAGATCTCTTGCACTACGTGTGTGCGCGTGCGTGTGTGTGTGTGTGCGCGCGCGCTTGTGTGTGTGTGCGTGCGCGTGTGTGCGCGTGCGTGTGAGTGTGTGAGTGTGTTTGTGTGTGTTTGCGTGTGTGTGTGTGTGTGTTTGTGTGTGTGGGTGTGTTTTGTAAACAATGTAAAGAGATCCCTTGCACCACGTGTGTGCGCGTGCGGATGTGAGTGTGTGTGACAGAGAGCGTAAAAGAGAAAGGAGAACGCGATCAGTCATTATCATCCGGTTGCCATACTCATTATCCATATGAAGAAAGTAACTTTAAAATAACAAGGAAACACACGTTAAAGACCCCTTAATGTGACTCATGTGAGTATTAGGTATTGACTAATGTTGAGAAACAGCTAGCACGTTAAAGCTTATCTATGAGCATGTTTTGTAGTCTAATTTGGACTTTTTCCTTGTGCAAACAACTAGGTGATGCAGAAGTAGGAGATGGAGGGAAATAAAAGGAAGAGAAAGATCAACATGATTACAAGTCAACCATTATCCATGACAATAATCCAAGTTCATTGGATTGTGCTTTATAACTTCAGTGAGGATAAATCAAGGTATTGAACCCGATCAACTTACCGACGTAGAAAGGGGTGAAACAGAAACAGAAACAGAAACTGAGTATTGGAAGTGGGGGTTATGCTAATTCCCTTACCAGCTGCCACGTTCTAGAGCATCCTCGGTAGCAGCATCTAGCATCTCAATCATTGATGGGTGAACAAATGTTGTAACAAGAGGTTTGCCTTCAGGATATCTGGACTAAATTAGATTGAGCAAACTTAGGCTTCATTATGAAAACATTTAGTACAAAGTATTTATTTCATAAATATCTATATATGATCCAAATGGTTATCATTTGGAAATAGAATCAACATAAGAACAACTTAGTTACCTGCAAGAATTGAACGGGCTGGGGAATTCCAAGTTTTTGCAGAACATCATAGCTGATAAAAGAATTCTAAAGCACACAAACGCAGCACAACATGAATGGAGCAGTTCAGTAAACAAGTACATTCAAACAAAACCTATAAAGGCAGTTATCTAGCTCAAACCAATGGATCATATGCTATTATTACTAGGCAAAAGGTTTGGCATCTTAAGCAAAAGTGAAAGATGAGAGAAGAGAGTTCATACTTGTGAAAAGAATGAATCCACAGATTCCTTTTGAGCAACAGCAAATACCTATCATGTGACGTAAAAACACAATAAACAACTTCAAATAATTGATATGGGAACTAAATTAATGGCATCAATGCATATGCCACGACAGTTACTACTGCCACTACCCCTTATAGGCACTATCAGTAAGAGGATTATAGAGTAATATATTAGAGGTGGATTATAGGAAAAGAATTTGGAAACTATCCTAATTGTTGTCAATCAAACAATTAAACAATAAATGTGTATAACAATAATTGAACAGCTCCAAATGCCTAAATCAAATATGAAAACCATAAAATTCAGGCATCAATTTAATAAATATCGAAACTATGTCAAATCATGTCACTCACAGCTGGTGTCCAATGCACTCCAGCACGAACGGACCCTAAAATTTCACCTCCCTTCACAAGTCCATTAAACAAAGACTGGAAAAAAGATCCATCAACCGCCACACCACTGGCTCCATCCATTTCTTGCAGTAAATTCTGCAACGAGCTCCATAACACTGTCAAATTTGTTGGAACTGTAATACCCCTAGCAGCACCTCGAACCATGGCACTAACACGAGCAACATAGGCAGGAGTATACAACTGCCCACCTTCAAGCCTTCCTTTCACCTATTTCCAAAACCAGCATTCATCAAATCACAATTCTCACTTACCATTCCAAAAACATATCCAAATCAACACAAAAACAAAACAAACAAATAAACTCACTATAGTTCCAAGGCGCGGCTCCAACACAGAGGCAATCAAATCCAAACCAACATTCAATTGCCCCGCGAGTTCTGTCAAAGCAATCTGACTACATTCTTGAAGCCTCTCGTTAATCTCTTCAGCAATTGAATCCCAGTAAGATTCAGTAATGATTTCTCCTTGAGTCAACATCAATTCTCCATGATCAGTTATAATATTCTGAGCCAATTTCTCAACATAATACAAATCAACTCCAGTAACATCAGCAAGATCAATCACAGAAATTCGCCCTAATCTCTTCACCTCAGTCACCATCTCATTTCTCAGTTGATCCTAACAGTATAATCAACGGAATAAACAAACACTTGATTAAGATCAATTATAACACATTGAATTAGGTCAACAGTAAGTAAACATAATCGATTATCAAGAATCAAATCCGTTAAAACTTCAAACGAAGAAACCTAATAGCAAAAAACAAAAAGAACGAATCAAAGAGCGTACGAGAGTGATGTACTCTTTGCCAGAAGCAGTGTGAAGAAGCTCGAAATCGATGATTTGAAGTTGCTGCAATTTCTGAACTAATTCAACGACGTTTCGATCCGATAATCGGATACTGGACTTCGCTTGTTGAGCGAATTCGAACTGTCTCTGCAACTCGAGCAATTCATCATCCATATTTTGATCTTCAAGAACGCGAGGAAAATTGCAATGTGTTTAGGTTTTGATCTTTCGCGAATTTCAAATCGCGTTGCGTGTTTTGATGATCCCTGAAAATGATGGGTCGTTCTTCAGTTTTCGTGACTAGTACAGAGATAGCGATGCGTTTTTCAGCAGTTTCTTCACCCTTGATTGTTTGTTATTGAATAAACAGTTAATTTCTGTAAATTATATCACTTTTATTAATTTAATTTAATAAAATTGATTTTCTACATTTTTCTAGCCATGTTTTACCTTAAAAAGATCATCAAATAATCACATTTTAAAAATCTATACCATACTAACCATTTAAAAAAAATAGTTAAATATCTTTTTAGTCCCTATAAATATCTCAATTTTTATTTTCTATTAAAAAATAAATATATTTTAATCCCTACAAAACTATTATACACGTAGTTTTAGTCTCTCATGTTAAATCAATGTACTTTTAAATGATTATTTTGTATACATCTTTAAAATGTTATAAAAAGTTTCTCGAAAAAAAAAAACTCAAAACTTGATTTATAAGTCGAGGTTTTCATTACTTTTATCATTATATTTGTAATTTAAAAAAATCATATTTAATTCTTCTCGTTTTAAAAAATTCTAAAATTTAATAAAGAAATATTTTATAGTATTCTAAACATAGATGAAAAAAAATTCAAAAATTTAAAAGTTTAAGAATAATTAAACAGTTTTCAAAATTTTAAAAAACGTTAGGGATTAAAATTGCATGCATATAAAATTTATAAGGACTAAAATATATTATTTTTTTAATAAGGACTAAAAATGAAAATTGAGATATTTATAGGGACCAAAAACATATTTAACCCTTTTAAAAAAAATCGTCAACCGGAGAATGCGTCATAGACACTCAAATCTTTGCTTTGGATACGCGGTGGAAAATTGTCAGACGTATGTTTGATTCAAAAGTTACATTTTGTAGTTTCTCATTTTCACTGTGAAAGTGAATTGGGATGTGATTTTATTGATGCAAAACTTCAATCCAAACATACACTTAGACGTCAATGCATGTGGCACATACTCATGTGTGATACCAATTAGGGGTGGCAAAACGGGTCGTGATCCGCCGGGCTGGCCCGCGTATCCAAGGTTGTCAAACTCGCGAGTCTACTCAGACTCGTAACGGGTCTGTAGACTCGACTCGCAGACTCGACTCGTAAAGTCATACGAGTCTATGGAAAAATAAAAATGACTTTTAAAACCTTGCATTTGACACGTACATGACACACACATATATTTTTAAACTTGTAAATGCCTCATATATGATACAAATATGTATAATAGAACACAAATTACCATCAAAAGTTAAATTTCATATTCCATAACAAATTTCTTAACAAAAAACTTAATAATAAAACAAACAAAATAACAAAGTATGTGGTTAAAGACTTAAAGTACTCATTTCTTCTAATTGACAACTAAATAAAGAAAAAAAAAGTTATAAAACAATATCATAATGGCTTTAAACACCCAAAGCTCCACTGAAATCATCACCATCATCTTTATTGGTATCTTGAGTATCATCATCAAACTCTGCACCAGATGAAACATCTTCTTCACCGATAACCAAAGTTGGATTTCTTGAAGTTCTAATCCACTTAATTCAACATTGCCACCACCACCACTTTGCACAACATCAGTAACAACATCATCAACTTCTACAATTTTGTTAACAATAACATCAACTTACTCAACATTAACTTCAGTTTGCACATTTTCTTCAACGGGATCTACGGTTATCAATTCATCATCTTTACGCAAGAGAATATACAAGAGAAACATCCAAGTGAAAAATATAAGAAAATACTTACACAACAAATGATTGATTTACGTGAACGAACACGGACAAAGTAAGAGACAAAACAAACGCACGTCGTCGATGTAGGGAGGAAAGGAGGAAGAAACTTTGTTGAAACAAGAGACTAAGAGAGAGGCTTTCTACTTCACGTACAAGCAAAAAAATAAGGGATTTTTTTTAAAAAATAAAATAAAATATTATGGGGAATTAGAGCGTTTTTTGGGTTTTTTAAAAACAAAATTAAGAAAAATTATAGACTCGTAAACTCGTCATAGACTCGCGAGTCTATACGAGTTTTTACGAGTCTACCCGATTCTATCAAAAAATGATTCTATGTGAGTCTACTCGTTTTCGGTTCCTAGACTCGTAAACTCGTACAAGTTTACGAGTCTACCCGCGATTTTGACAACCATGCGCCCACCCGCCTAAAAATGGCGGGTTAGGTTCGGATTTTGAGCACACCACCCAACAAAGCTCGCCCCGCTAAAGGCCGCCACCCGCCAAAGCCCGCCCCGTCAAAACCCGTCGTCCACCAAAGCCTGCCGCACCTATGAAATTAACATTTTTGCTTATATTTTACTTATATTTTAGGTGAAAGCTTGTTGAAAGTTCTATTTTTATTGAAGAATAATACTTGATGAATTTAGTTTTTTGCCATTTATGATTTCTAAAGGTTGGATTGATGTTTTTTTTGTTGAAATGTAAAACGAAACCTTTTAATTTATTTAAAAAAATAGAAATAAATAATGAAGGTGGGCAAGCCCACCACCCGCCAACCCGCCACCTTGGCGGGGCGGGCTAGACTTTTATGCTCATTTCAACTTGGTGGGCATACCCGCCCCGCTCTTTTTTTGGAGGGATATAGACAGGCAGGGTGGGGCGGGGCGGGCGGCCCATTTTGTCACCCCTAATACCAATTGCAGTGGTGCATATATACAACCATTAGAATCATGCACCACATTATCTATGGCTCTAATGAGGTTTTAGTTTTTTAATTATTTTAACAAAAATATAATAATAAAAAAATATAATATTATTCTATCAAATAAAATTATACAAAACCGAAGAAAATTTTAATGACCAGCTCGATCGTAACGCCCATTGATTCCACACTCTGATGCGTTCTCTTGCCTTCGAGGTCTCCCACGATTTCCCTGGAGTGTTTAGGGTTTCCTAGTATTCATCTGAGCCAAAGGTGGTTGATTTGAGGGTCCTGGGATATTAGTGTTATCTAACAAAATTTTTATCATATCTCCTCAGTAGTCGACGCTGCCATAATCAAGTTTGGTGCATATGTTGTCTAGTTGGGTCGTGTTGGTTGGGTTACGTGTGAACGAACTAGTTATTTGAATTTGGATATTGAATTATTTTGGAAACAAAGTAATGGTTCTTGTGGTGTTTGAAAGACATGTATTAGTTGGGTGTAATGGTGATGTGATGTTTGGGTGTTTTGTTGGTGTGATGTTTAGGTGTACATTGGTTGAGTGATATGGTAGAATGGGGTGGAATCATATGTTTCATCAGGGCAATAATAAGATATGGTGGCTGCATATGGTTATTGATGATATGGGTCATGCTCTTGGTTTTGTGTTTGGGTGTGTGGCGTGAATTGGTTGCAAGGTTAGGTATATGTGGATTCATAATCATGTTCGGTTGGTTCTTAAGTGTATTTGGTATGGAAATGTTGTGGAGTTGGTTGTTGGGTTTGGGTGGGTTGACAATATTGTTGGATTTAGTAATGTTATGGGGTTTGTTGATGGGTGGGAATTAGTTGTTGGACGTATGTTGGCGAAACCTATTGGCGTGGATCAATCAAATGTCTAGGGTCAGACACAAACTGCTTAAATGATTAGTGTTCTGGACTGGGCCTCTAAGTCAGTGTCGGGCAGAAGCCCAATCAACCGGGCAGAGACCCAAACTATCGGGCATGACCCATGACCCATTTACCCGTACGTGGGAAGATATTTTCTCCCCCCATGTATGCCACGTCACCCAACTGTCCTCCATTATCTCCTGAAATGTATGAGCAGTTGGACCAAGGGCAAGACCTCGTGCTAGGTCTTACACGCTCATACGCGTTCCTTGGTAATTCTTCCTTGGGCCTAACTGATCCAGCCCAAGAAAGAACATTGGCACAGCGCTGGGGGTACACTATAAATACCCTTTTTCATTAGAGGGTCAGGTCTGAACCTATCATTCTCTTCTACTTATGTACCATATACTTACTTTAGCATCGGAGTGCCTTGCAGGTACACCCCCACCTTCTCTCAATCAACCGTCATGTTCGTTGTTCAACACCTGGAGGGCCCTTCTGATCAGGTAAGATCAGTGGCTCCGTTTATGGGAAAAAGCTTTCCTCGTCTTCCACAATAGAGGATCAAATCTTCCATTCACCTTTCACCCTTCCAGCATGGTCGGCGAAAACGATGACAACTACACCTTTGGCCTTGTCGACTACACCACAGAGGACAACCTGAATGTCACCCACGAGTATGATGTGCATGACGGGAAGCCGTCCACCCCGTCACCTGAGCCTGAGGACAACGGTGTTCCTCAACCTTAGCCAGCGGCTCCCTTTCAGCCCATCCCGGTGCCAGTCGAAGGGGACCCCACCATGATATCCATGGTGAACGCACTCAACCAAACTAGTCTCATGCTCTTTTAACAACAGGAGAGTATCATGACACTGGATACCAAGCGTCAGACTGACCCTTCTCGACATGAACGTGGATTTCAACCTGAGAAACGCCAACTAGAGGCGACCAATAAGCGGGGACGCTCGCCTCCTCGACGAGGATGGCGTTCCCCCGAACCAAAGAAGAATAAGTCCAGGGGGCGCCCCGTGCACAACCAACCAAGGACTTCCCTTCGACGTGATCAGAGTCCCGTGAACAAGGACTAATCCCCGCTGAGGAGTGATGAAGATGACCTCCGATGTCCCCTTTCCTGGGCTATTATGGAGGCAACACTCCCGAAATGGAGAAACCCTCAAACCTGGCGACTTACGATGGGACGACTGACCCTGATGACCACGTTGACGACATCAATGTTATGCTCGACTACCGCAACTACATTAGCGGGAACGTCAAGTGAATGTTGTTTTCGACAACCCTCAGGAAAGGAGCCATGGTGTGGTATAAAAGCCTGGCCCCCGAATCTATCACATCCTAGAGTAGCATGAGGTCAGCGTTCACGAGGCACTTCACAGCCTCCTGACACCACCCCAAGACTGAAGCAACCCTTGAAGCCATCGTACAACGGAAAAATGAAACTTTGCGCTTGTACATCGAGCGATTTAACCAAGAGGTTGTCGAGGTGGATACGACTGATTACATGAAAAAGTATTTCCTCGAGAAAGGACTCCTCCCCGGAAGCGAACTTAGTAGAGCAACCGAGATAAAACCTCCTCGAAAGCTCGAAGAGTTTCTCCACAAAGCTCATGCATACATCAGGTACGAGGAAAAACAAGTCGCTCACAATGTCCGAAACAATCGCGGCCATGACGACGCCAAAAGTTCCAAACACGAAGACTACATTGTTCATTGTCGCACCGGGGGAACGAAGAGACGACAAACCTCACATGGTCCATGAAGGAAGAGGACCAACGGGGCGCTTCTCCGAATATACATTGCTAACTGCTCCCCGCGAGCGCATCCTCTTCGAATGCATCAAATCTGAGTTTAAATGGGGCAGGGTAAGGTTCCCCAAACCTACAGCACCCAAGCCCCACACTGACAAGTCCAAGTATTGTCGCTTCCACAGAAGCCACGTGCATGTGACTGAAGATTGTGTTCATCTAAAGGACGCGATCGAGATTCTGATTGAAGAAGGCCACCTCAAGCAGTACACCATGAGGAACAATGCTCCCCGACACGAGGATCAGACTACAAAGAGAACCTGTGAGGACACCTCGTCTAACGGGTCCCCCTTTCAAGTGGCAATGTGCATATCACGCCCTGAAGATTTTTGCCTCCCCGATGTCTACATTGAAGGTAAAATTGTTGCATACAATCCATGGGAGAACTTCCCACGCGGCCTTGGTCATCTACGGATGAGGAGTAAACAACGAGAACACCGCCATTTCTGTGAAGCGGAAGTTCGACGAGCTTCTGCTAACCGCGCCTGATCAAATAACAACGTTAATGAAATCTCGGGGAAAGTTCAACTCTATATCCTTTTTCCTCAAGGAACTGCCGGGAGGATCACTTAATTTGAGCATCCCTTTACTGATAAGGGCCAAAATGACACGTTTTGACATTCGACGCATTTTGGTCGACCAAGGCAGCTCGATGGACATTATGTACGCCCACTTATTCAAGACTCTCAAGCTAGACAAAACAAAACTATCCCCATATGTTGGATCCAACCTCCAAGGTTTTAACGGGGCCACCACAAGGCCATAGGGGTACGTGGAGCTCCTCGTTCTATTCGGGGAGGAGGAGACAACTAGAGAAGTCAAAGTCCAATTCCTGGTGATCGAGTGTCCTTCGCTCTATAATTGCATCCTTGATCGACACACACTGGCCGAATTAACAGTAGTCTCATCTAATTTCCACTTGAAAATGAAGTATTACACTTAGCTGGGTCGCGTATTCACGATCCACGACAACATTGAGGCTGCACGAATATGCTACAATGCGGCGGTCAAAGGATAGGCCATCATTAACACCTCTAAGAGCAACGAGAAACCTAGAGCCGAAGAGCATCCAACTTCCCCACGAGTCAACTCTGTCGATCTCGATAGTAGTCTCGGCAGAGACGACACTGAAGCACAAGGCCTCATCAACAGGAAGACTCCCACTCACCGAGTTTTCCCTATCCCTGACGACGAGTTCGAGCTTATTCTTCTGGGCGACAACCCCGACAAAACTGTGAAGATAGGTACTGGAATACCATCAGTAACAAGGGAACAACTAGCAACCTGCCTCAAGGAGAATGCTTATTTGTTCGCATGGAGCGCGGCTGAGATGCCTGGGCTCGACCCTGAGGTCTCCTGTCATTAATTAGCTCTAGACCCGGTCATTAGGCTCGTAGCAAAGCGTAGGCACAAGCAGTCTTCCGAGAAAGCGGAGGCTGTCGAGCAGACTGTAAAAGACCTCTTAGAGAAAAATTTTGTTTCTGAAGCCCAATACACAACCTGGCTCTCTAATGTAGTTCTCGTTAAGAAAAATAATGGAAAATGGCGAATGCGTTGATTATACTGATTTTAATCGGGCATATCCCAAAGATGTTTTCCCTTTACCTAACATAGATAAATTGGTAGACAAATCTGCAGGTTTTAAACTTTTGTCTTTCATGGGCGCATATAGTGGATATAATCAAATCCCCATGTCGGGCACGGACAAGAGACGCACGGCCTTCGTGACTCTGATGAGGCAATTACTACTACAACGTTATGCCCTTCAGATTGAAGAACGTCGGGGCCACGTACCAACGCATGATGAACAAGGTCTTCCGAGGAGAAACTGGGGACATGCTCGAGGTCTACATGGATGACATGATCGTAAAATCGCACGAAGAGGTTGACCATGCCTAATATCTCCGGAAAGTCTTCGAGCAGGCGAGGAGATGCAAGATGAGGTTCAACCCTGAAAAATGCACCTCCGGCGTCCGGGCAGGGAAATTCCTCGGTTTCTACCTCACTGAACGAGGGATCGAAACCAACCCCGACAAATGTCGAACATTTTCGGAATTCCCGACCCCGAACTCGAAGAAGTCTATTGATCAGTGATCTTTAGTCGTAGTTTTCAAGCCGTTTTCGTTGTTCTTTTCGTATGCTTTCGGTTGTTTGAAGTGTTTCTTTCACGTGTTCGTCGTAGTTTTCTTAATTTAGCATGCAAGTCTAGTTTTGGTCTTTTTTATCAATTTTTATCTTTGGTATGTGTTATTTGGTTGTTTTGTTGATGTGTTTTCAGGTCTGCATCTAGTCGGTTGTTCGAAGCCTTCGCAAAGATGATCCGAGTGTTGAAAAAACCAGCAAAATAGAGATATCAAAAGCACAACACGGCCCGTGTTGTGAAGGCCTTTGGAGAGGAGTTCTAGGAATGAAAAGGATCAAACCAGAAGTATGACACGGGTGCCCGTGTTGTACAACACGGCCCGTGTTGTGGCAACCAGAAACAAAAAAAATCCTGCTATTTATATGATGCTGAGATATTTTCGGAGGGCATTCTAGACATTTCACGGAGTATTTTGAAGACTGATATATTAAATGATTAAGACTTAGATAATTTTTTTTTATTTGGGGATTTTGGATTTGACGATAGAAGGAGAAGAATGATTGATCAAGAGCGGAATCAATTGACGATCCAACCAATCCAACGTTGATTGTAATGTCTCTATATTATTATTCAGTTTTTATTTTTGTTATGAACATGAGTGGCTAAACCCCCCAATGCCAGGGGGTGTCCCTGATTTGCTTATTGTAATGACTTTTTGAATTCTTAATCTATGAGATTATGCGTTTAAACCAGTTTCTTTATTTTATGCAACGTTCATAATGCTTTATCTTTTTGGAAAATTTGATAATTGATCGTAGTTAGGATTTGGTCTGACCAACCATCCTAACTTTGTTGCGTAATTTTTATCACAGTAGATATTACCGAGGAATTGGAATACCCTGTGAAAACCATTTTTATGTCAGAATTATTGCTTGGTATTCTTCCTTGGCCATTGAGGAATTAAGGTCGAGGAAGAATACCAAAGGTTTTTCTTTAAAGGAATTTTGGAAAAACAATCTTGAACATAGGAAAGATAAAGTTTGAAGCATGTCTCTTTAGAGTCGAGAAATTATTAAGTCATTGCATTGCAAATTATACACCGTCCCTGGCATTATTCTCATATTCGTGCAACCTCTATTTTGTTGTTTATATTTTAGTAATTTTAATTCTATTTTATCTAAAAACAAATTATCAACCAAAACTTTTGTTCAATTGAAATCTATTCAGAAAAACTTATCTCGGTACGCAGTCCTCGAGATCGATATTCGGGATAACTCCCTTTTATTACTACATCGGTAAAAATAGTACACTTGTTAATTTTCCGATCATCTATTCAATCCCTCTATGGTATGCTCGCTTCCTTATCCCGTTTTGTCGCCAAATCCGCGCAACACACCCTTCTTTTCTTCAAACTACTACGGAAAAAATCCTCCTTTGAATGGACTGAAGAGTGCGAACAAGCATTGCTCCACCTGAAAAGTGCATTCTTCAAACCACCAGTGTTGTCACGATCACTGGAAAAGGAAACCTTGTACCTATACATGTTCGTAGCCATTAAGGCGGTTAACGTTGTTCTCATCTGTGAAACTACGGACAGGCAGAAACCTATATATTTCACAAGCAAAATCCTTCAAGGCCCCAATCTCATATACCAACAGATCGAGAAGGATGCCTTAGCCCTGATAAACGCAACAAGGATATTACAACATTACTTCCTCACCTATACAATAAGGGTCCGAACTAACCTACCCGTAAAACAACTACTTTGACAACCAGATATGGCCGGCAGGATGCTGAAATGATCGTTAGAACTATCAGAATTTGACATCCAGTATGAAAGCAGGAAAGCTTTAAAGGCACAAGTGTTAGCCAACTTTGTCGCTGAGATGACACATGGTCCAACCCCGGCCAGTGGTGCCCAGAAATGGATGATCTTCATCGACGGCGCATCCAGCTCAACTGGGAATGTCACATGTATCATCCTCGAGAAAGAAGATGACATCTTGATTGAAGTATCACTAACATTGGCCTTCCTGACTTCAAACAACCAAGCCGAATACGAAGCATTCCTGACGGGCTTGCGATTGGCCGAAGACCTAGGGGCAAAGGAAGTAAAGATATCCACTGACTTTCAGCTCATAGCATCCCAGGTACGGGGAGAATATCAGGCCAAAAACGACAATCTCATCGAGTACCTAGCTCTTGTGAAAGACAAACTGGAGAAGTTCGATTCTTGGGAGGTCCAACACATTCCTCCGTGAACAAAACACACGAGCGGACATCCTATATAAGCTGGCGAGCATGCAGAATAAAGGAGAGAACAAATCCATGATCCAGGAGGTCCTCCCGCGACCAAGCATTGAGAAACCTTCCCCTTCGCTCGAAGTAAACGCCATCGGCAACGCCCATTGCTGGATGACTCTCATCCATAATTACCTCTCAAAAGATGAACTTCCAGCTGACCCCAAAGAGGCGTCTACAACTAAAAGAAGGGCATGTTCTTATGTCCTCCCTGAAGGAAAACTCTACCAGTGAGGCTTCTCCATCCCGTTGCTTAAATGTGTCTAAGAGGAAAAGGTCCCCGCCATTTTAGGAAAAATACACAGGGGGATTAACGCTCAACATCTCGGCGGAAGGTCACTGGCACGCAAAGCATTGCGAGCAGGCTACTACTAGCCAACAATGCAACATGATGCAAAGGAGCAAGTCAAGAGATGCGACAAGTGTCAGAGACACGCGGACATGCACCTAGCTCCCTCTAATGAGTTGAAGAAACTCTCCTCCCCGTGGCCTTTCACTTGGTGGGGAAGGAACATCCTCGGTCCCTTCGTGACCTGCTCCTACCAAAATAAATACCTTATCGTTGGCGTTGACTACTTTATAAAATAGATCGAAGCCGAAGCCCTTGCCAAAATCACTGCACAGAATATACTTTATTTCTTCAAAAGAAATATCCTCGTCCACTTAGGCATACCCCAAGTCCTCATCACCGACAACGGGACGCAATTCATGGACAGGAGGTTCCAAGATTTTGTCTCCAACCTAGGCACGAAGCAACATTTTACGTTCGTCGAACATCCCCAGACTAATGGTCAAGTAGAGGCGACTAACAGGGTAATTTTACGAGGGTTAAAACGCAGACTGGGTGAGGCAAAGAAAGCATGGGTCGAGGAGTTACACAGTGTACTATGGGCCTACCGCACCACGCCACACTTAACAACTGGGGAGACTTCATTCCGACTAACCTATGGGACCGAGGAAGTCATTCTAGTGGAGATTCGGGAGCCCTCGAGATGAATAGAAGCACCCCCGGCGAGGAGCTGAACGACGAAGCCCTACGAGTAGAGCTCGACCTCGTCGAGGAAATTCATTTTGAAGTAGCTTTACGGGAAGCCTTGCTAAAACAAAAGGTGGCTCTATGCCACGTTGCAAAGGTTATGAAAAGAGAATTTCAGGTGGGCAGCCTCGTCCTCCGACGAAACCAGAAGAACCCACGAGAGGGCAAGCTGGCCACGAATTGGGAAGGCCCGTACTGTGTCCTAGATAAAACTGACAACGAGGCTTATTACCTTGAAAACTTATAAGGAGAAGAACTTGATCGACCATGGAATAATGAAAAACTCAAGAAATACTACAGCTAGCCAACAACGTGCCACAGAAGCATGGAAGGTACGACCATGACATTTAACTACTGATCAAAAGGAAGGACACCATCCTCATACAACGGGCACGAATTCCTCGACTCTGGACACTTCGAATGAACTCCAACATCGCAATACCACGCCGGCAGGGCACCCAACTCGCGATGGGAAACCCAAGCCACGGGATCAGGGCCTCGACCGCAACCCTTACCCCGTTTAGCAGCGGAGGTAAGACTCGCCACCTCGTCGGTTCCCTAAACCGACGAGCCTAGTTAGTCGAGCAAACAAGTTTATAGCTAAAAAATAAATCCAGAAAAAAACATATCAAAATAAACATTGTATTATAAGCTCGGCCAAAAACTGGCCGGAAAAAGTACAAACAGAGGGCCAAGCCCAAAGTACTGATGGCGTGCAGGCCATGAAAACAAAAATGGTGCGCATGCCAGAAAAACAAAAATAAAAAAGTGGCATGCAGGCCGAAAAGAACTATGACGCGCAGGCCAAACCTACTCATTTTCTCATCCTCCTCTTCTTCATCCGAGCTAGTGAAAAGGCAGACAATTTCCCCATCAACTACCTCATAGTTAAAGGTTGTACCCTCAGTCACAAGCCCAGGGTTAACGATCTTGAGTTGGTCGATGGTGTTGTTAAAACCTTCTTTAAAGACCCCCACGAAGTCCTTCTCATTTTTCCTGATCCGAGCAATCAGGTCACATCGGCTTCACAAGGCCTACTCCTTCTTTCTCCCACCCTCAACAGGGAGGACCATCCCTTCCAAAACCTCGAGCCTCGAACGAAAACGACCACTCTCCGTGACGGCTTCAGTAAACTCGACCTCTCGCTCCTTCAGTTTCTTGTGCTCCTTAGCCAAGTTCTCTTGCTCACGCTTGACCTCGTCCAACTCAGACCTTAGCCCCTTCTGGAGTTTATGTTCCTCTTTGTAGTCAGACAAGTCCTTGGAGAGTCGGCCCCTTTCAGTTTGTGCAGTTTAGAGAGCATCTTCTATGGCCTTCAACTTCGACGACGAGAAGGTGTTGTCGGACAAGACCAGGGTCGTTTCCATAACCCTGATCATCGCAACAACATCCTGGGATAGATTGGTCTGCCTGTTCGTTGCATCTTGATCGAGTATGGCCCGTGCCTCCGTAGGTACCACCCCAACGGAACCTTCTGCGCTAAAAGATTCGCCATCAAGGTAGCAGGGGGGAAGAAGATAGCTTCCTCGGTTCTCAGATGAACCTCCTCCCACAACAGCTAATTGTCTCGGTGGACCCTCGGAGTGGGGACGTTTGTGGCGGGGTGAATCATGCACAATGATAGGATTGTCTGACATCACTATCACCTGAGGAGAGTTAAAAGAGTTTGGAGTAGAATTAGAACTCCCAGATCCGCCGACCACAGTCTCGGTGGCTACCTGTTGGATGCGGATTTTTATCTTCTTCTTTGATGGCTTGCCCGTGCCTGCACCATTGTTGGCCAATTTCAGTGCATGCTCCTTGAGTTTGGGCATTTCACCTGCATAACAAACAACAAGTCAGCAAGACGAATTAAAAATAATAAAACAAGAATAAGTCGAGCATAAGCTACCTAGGAGTCGGATAGCCTCCTCATCCGTCTTACACTCGAGCACGACCTTATTGTTAATCAGCCGGGGCTCTAAAAGGGAGAGCCCATCGTCGCCCAGAAGCGGATTTCTTAGTCGGTCTACGCATGTGGAAAGGTTAAAACTACGGACATAGTCCACCAACGTTTTATAGGTCAACTTGTCCTTGGACCCTATGTGCTCAGCTTTGACTCTGTAATGGCCGGTCGACAGTTTGAAGTGATCCTTCCTCCATTCAAGGGGGATCTTCGACATCAGACGCTCTACGCCTTTGGCATCCTACTGCAAACTATAGATGTTGTCTAGGGCATGCTAGGTAATGGGCTTCACCGTGTACCACTTGTCTTTGAAGTTGCGGACAAAGTCGTGGTAGGTTTTAAAGAGTCTCTTCGGGTGTTTGAAGGAGACCCAAATGTGGCATCCATCATTTCCCGACCGTTGCAGGTGAAAGACATGAATAAAAAGAGGCAGGGTACAACCGATTTGAAGATACTCACACACCAATTCAAACGGCCAAATGAACAATATGGCATTAGGGTGAAGTTGCGAGGGCGCCAACTTGAGCCGCCTAAAAATTCCCATATGGAAGTCGGTAAAGGAGAGTCAAATCCCCGCCTCCCGAAAGGCAAATTCGTACATAAGGAACCGCCTTCCCCGGAACACCAAGCAAATCCGTTGATCGGGAAGAGAAGCGTAACATTCCCAATTGTTAGGTTCCTCGAGGCCCACGTCCTCCACGATCGTGTGGGCGTTAATATGATCCTCGACAAAACGAGACTCTGTCTCCAACGGTTCGTCGGCGACCCATAAGATATCCCCGCTCCCGGACGAAGACAACACACTACCTTCTACAGGACGTCCTTGATCCACATTAGCTGAAAAGAAGAGGAAACGAGTGAATTCGATGTTGCATCAAATTCACCATTCCACTGCACTTCAAGTGAAAGGGCGAGGGGGAAAGCACCCGACACACTTATACTAAACTGCCCGAGACATTCAACGGATGCCCGAGGTATTCAAAGAATACTTTAAGGTTTAGCCCGAGGCATTCAAAGGATGCCCGAGACATTCATCTAAAATCTCCTATGCTTACTCGGCACATTCATAATATGCCCGGGACATTCATCTAAAATTTCCTACATTGGCCCGACATATTCATGGGCTGCCCGGGACGTTCATCTAAATTACCTAAAAAACCGCCTAAGAAACAGACATTTTACCTATTCCAGCGAGTAAGTCACCAGTATAACTAGATAATCAAGTTCAAAACTGCCAAGAAAATGATCAAAACGTTACCTGACATGATTCCGGTGGTTTGGTGACGACGGCGACGACGGTGGTTGTTTTGGTGAAGATGGGATATGAGGGTCCGATGAAACGTCAGGGGAGATAAAAAGCAGAAAGAATGAAATGGTCCCCTTAAACCTCCTTTTATAGACGCTGCGTGCAGGGGACGTGCCTAGGCAATCACTACCTAGGCTACCTAGATTCCCTATGGCGACCAACATTTAATGCACTGTAACACAGGAAACGAAGCGACATGCACTAAATGCAATTAACGGGGAACCGAAAGGGCAAGACACATCAGCCTCGAGGAACCTAGGGGACGTCGGGCATAAACTTTCGTTCTCGACACCTAAAGATGTTCGCACGCCCGCCAGACGGGAAATCTTTCCCGACAAAGAACGATACCCGCAACACCTCACCACCGGTCTAAGCACACTTAAACCTCATTTTTCCATCTCCTTCGAACTTCGTTATTAGCTCGACAAGGCGAATTATTACCTTCATCAGCGGGTTTCCCAAGAGGCTCGACAAAGAACGATTCGCTCGACACTGCACACTTTGACAGACACGAGCTGTGATCGTCCCCGACGTTACTTGATTATGCCTGACATGCATCCTCTTAAGTCACCACTCTGCTCCGGAGTTTCGACTTGGGCGTTCTTGTTCTAGACTAGGCCTTTAAGTCAGCGTCGGGCAGAAGCCCAATCAACCGGGCAGAGGCCCAAACTGTCCGGCATAACCCATGACCCATTTACCTGTACGTGGGAAGATATCTTCCCCCCCACGTATGTCACGTCACCCAACTGTCATCCATTATCTCCTGAAATGTAGGAGCAGTTGGACCAAGGGCAAGACCGCATGCAAGGTCTTACACGCTCCTACGCGTTCCTTGACAGTTCTTCCTTGGGCCTAGCTGATCCAGCCCAAGAAAGAACATTGACTCAGCGCTATGGACACACTATAAATACCCTCTTTCATTAGAGGATCATATATTTTAGACCCATCATTCTCTTCTACTTATGTATTGTATACTCACTATAGCATCGGAGTGCCTTGCAGGTGCACCCCCACCTTATCTCAATCAATCGCCATGTTCGTTGTTCAACATCTGGAGGACCCTTTTGATCAGGTAAGATCAATTAACATTATGGCTTATGAAAATTCCCTACAACTAGTCAAACCAGGGATTCCAATTGCAACATCATTTGTACTTTGTCAAATCAAACATTGGAAGGTGTCATATCACTTCATCAATGATAGAAGCATAAAATGATACAATTTTGATAAAGTCTTATAACTTAATTATTTCTAACTAATATTTATTAATTAATCTAAATGGTACAATCACAAAGACCTAAGAGTATTCTAGAATATTATAATAATTAATCTAAGCTAATATATTCAAATTATAATTTAAATATTTCTAATTAATATTTATTAATAAGACTCTCTATCAGCTTTCTTTTTGAAAACTTTCAAGATAAAAAAAAATGAAACATAGAAGCATATGAGGCCTTGGTAGTTGCATTTCTAGATAGAGTTATTTCAAAAATGATTGTTGAAATGCTGGATTTTAAATTAATGTTTTTTGTTGTTGAATCTAGCCAGGTTTCTAGTAAACTAGATAGAATCCACAATGTTTATGATAGGAAAAAAGATAATAATTTTGCATTGTGGGGGACCAAGATCTATTCAAAATGCTCAAAATATTTAAGGAATAATGAATATCAAATATTATATGTTGACTAGATTGAGAATGCTTATGGAACAAGTTACAAATGAAAGGGGTTATTATAAATTAATCTCTATACGAGTACATACATACTTAGATGGTATAATTGAGAAATTCCATATTAGCTTTCCCCAAAGGTTTGGTCTAAGATGGATAATCTATAATTGAATAAGTAAAATTTGAGGGAAATTTCGCCAATTTCATTAGAGGACTAGATTCTTTTGTCTTCAATTTCCTCCAAAGGAATGGTAACATTGTGAATTGTATGTATATTAATGACAATAAGGAAGGTAAAGTGAAAAGCTACATGAATGGACCATTGGTGATTGGAAATATAGTCCTTCACTTTGTATTTTTAGTTAATGGTGCATGATATTTGGAATTTGCATGAGTTAGACAAGACATTGACCACATCAATTATCATTCCAACAATTAATGGTTTCCCTATTCCACAAGAGTCAATTTTTTTATACAAATCACCAAAAGTGTTTTTCTTAAACCACTTAAAATATTAGAATATATGTGATAACTGATTTGTCTCCCATCTTTAAGAACTCTGCACATGATCAACCTAACACAATGGTCTTGAAAGTTGACAAGATCCTAGGGAAGCTTGAGTTTGAAGGCTTAATTCCAAGTTGAAATGGACTTGATATTTAATTCTTTATCTACAATGTGTAACTATGAGAGACAATCTGTTAGGGGGGAGGGTCAATTAATATATTGCTGGACTTTTCTTGATTTCATGCAATGTTCTTTTAACTTATAATTCTTCTAGAAGCAAATGATTGAATGTTACTTTTAGATGAATGTAAGGTATATAATTTTCAAGGCATAAAGATAAATAACACAATAATTACACTACTTTTAATTATCAATCAAAGGATATATATATATATATATATATATATATATATATATATATATATATATATATATATATATATATATATATATATATATATATATATATATATATATATATATATATATATATATATATATATATATATATATATATATATATATATATATATATATATTGCTACAACAGAATAATCATATTTTGTTGAATCAAACCTAAAAAAGTTGCTTATATAATTGAAAGGTTGCCGATAAAATTTGATATGAAATTTTAGTTTGTAAATGTTTTTCTTTAAGATTCTCTGAAATTAGTCTATTACGCTAATATATTAATCTAATTTTGTGGTTGTTATTAATATAGAAGACTGATTATCTTTGTTGACTTTATAAAATAACAATGACGATTTATTCATTATTGTTCATCAATTAATACATCAATGCCAAATTTTGTTAAATAAGATAGTATTATATTATATGAATATTATTATTTTTCAATTGATTGTGAATTGTTCACTCTGCTTCATTTTCTTGAATGATCAATTAAATTAAACCAATTCAATTGCTGAGTGATCCATAGAATATTACCTTGATAACGTGAATCTAAAATATTGCCTTCATTTTGCTGAGATAATAATAAATTTACAATTGTGTAGCCAAAATCGGTTTCCTTGCTTTACGGTTACAATTTACCTTTTATTCTCTTTTGTTGGTTACTCTCATTGAGATGCATATTTTAAAATTCGTGAATGTCTGCAAAATTTTATAAGTTTAATTTATGACACTTTAATATTTTTAATAATATGTAATATATTCATACTATGTGTATTATTGTTAACTGAATCTGTACACATTAACTTTTTCATTCGTATGACCCAAAATTGATGTCAATGTTTTGGGTGCTAAGTATAATGATTTACTCTTTGGTTGTAAATATTTTTTTTACACTACAATACTTTAAAATTATCAAAGATAAATGACTCTAAGTGTAAGGATGAAAGTTACATTTTTTAGATGATATTCTACAAAATATTCTAAATGCCATCAAAGGTTCAATGTCTTTATTTTCTTTGGAAGAATCTCATACTCACTCTTCTGATGACCGTCTTTTAAATCCTATAAAAATTCGAATTTAAAATCTTGAGAGGAGCTCACTTTCGAGACCCGAGCTTTTTACCATCAGACCACACACATGTTAAGGAATGTTTTATTAATTATTAACTAACATTCTTGATTTATGAAATTTGAGATGATATTGCGATATTCTAAAATCATAAAAGTTCACAAACTCAATTTGCAAGAATGAATTTGATGCTTCCAAAGGTTAATCATAGTTTATTTTCAATTTCTTGTGACTCCTTATATAATTGCATATAAGGATAAATTATTTCTAATATTATATATTTCTTTTGAAAAAAATAAATATAAAAAGTGCATTTGTATAAAATTATTAATTTTTTAGAATATTTAGAAATAAAACTCATAATTTACCATCATAAATCGATTTCAAGTTATATGCTAAAATAAATAATTAAATAAAAATCTAGTTTTTATGAATATATTAGAAATCTTATTATTTGAGAGTTTTATTATATATAATTGAGATCAATTTGTATAATTGTAATATCATCTATCGTGGATATAATTAAACAATTCATATTTTAAATAAAATATAATCATTCTTAATTTGTATGATTGTAACTCGTCTATTGTGGATATAATTGTACAAATTTTGTTTATTAAATAATTAAACTAATTTTAATTATTATAAATATTATAATTTTAATTATTATAAATATTATATTGATAATAGTTATATCTTATCGGTATGTTATTATTAATATAATTTTGTCATTAATTATGCAAATTAGCTTAGTAAAATAATTACATTATTTTAATTATATTTAATATTATATTGATTATAGTCGTCCCATATCGGTATGCTATTGTTAATATAATTTGTTATTAATTGATAAATATACTTATGATTTATGATTATGTAAATTATTGTTCGAGTACCCTATCGGTATTAGAATTTTTTGGTGAAATAATATTTGTACATTGCTAAATTAGTACTTTATGAAAACCAATAATTTTTTTATTAAAATGAATTTCAATTCTCTAAATATTATGTAAGTGATGGACATACCCTATCGGCATGACGTTACTTGACATGATCATTTGGTGATATAGAGAATAACTGAATTTTTTTAAAATATTTATAAACTCTTGAATTAATAATTCAATTATTAGTCTCTATCAAGTGGAAGAATTTAACATGTCAATTATATTTAATTGTTTTCGAGTTGAAAAATCGAGATTTCATGCTTGTAGTCGTGTTGATGTTTTGTCTAATTCCATTTTTTTCGTTTCATTTCTAAACTATTTGTCTATATCCATATTCGTTATTTCCGTCATTATCCATTTACCCGATTTTTCATTTTCCAAAATTAGACCATTTTTGTTCATTCCCAAATCCAAATTTCATGTAATTCTATTGTTTTTCCCATTTGGTATTCATCTACCATTTTTGTTCAAGGTCCATTTATACAAACCAGACCCATCTTCATCTTTTTATCATTACAAAAAAAAACATAACACAAAAAGGGAAAAAATAGAATTAGAAAATCAATAATAATTTTCAGTGTCATCCATCCTCAGCGGACCCACTCATTCAATTCATACTCCATTCTTACAATTGCAATGGACCCCACAAAGGAAAAAAAAACCACTCACGCCCTTGTGCGACGAGATTCCTCAACCAATTCGTAATTTCACCACTAACAAGACTCACACAACCCACACACAAATTTCCACTCCATAACAAAACTTGGAGACATCCACTACAACAGATTGGCGCAACGTAACTTTAGAAAAGGGATAACAAAATCCATTTTATTTTCTTCAATATACAAAAAGCAACGCAGCAACACGCACTCAGCACAACATACAAACAACACAATAATGCAGCAAAACAAAAGGCATATGACATGACACAAAAAAGGGATTGTTCAACGTCAAAGGAGAAGAGAATAAAAACGGAATTTCGTTGTTCATATGCACCACTTTCACCACTTTGTGAGCATAAAAAATAATAGAAAATAAACTCTAACGACTTTACTCCTTCATCACACCAAAAACAATATAACTGGTTCACTCTTATTCATGAGATAACAAAACTAATTCCTCACTCTTCGTCACACGAAAAATGAATTGCATTATTCTTCTTCAAAACAAAAACAGAATTGAATATTCATCACCCTTCTTCAAAACCACGCCAAAACAGAATCTCATCCTTCTTCACCATCACCAAAACAAAATTGAACATGACTCTTCTTCATGACAACAAACTGAGTTCTTCATTTTCCTTCATCACGAAAAATCAGAACGCGTCTTCGTAATAACAAACCAGTATTCCATCATCACTCTTCATCGCGCATAATCATCATCATCATCATCATCATCAATGTCATCAATCCACAAACTCAATAAAAGAGAACGAATCAGGTTCACGGAGGAAAGGAGGAGAGTTCGAGATAGATCATGAGTGAAGCTTACCGCGATTTCGACCTTCGCACCTTCGACTTACAGGTATGTGAATTGCGACCTCCTTTAGGTGAAGTTTATTCTGCGTGTCTCGATTGTGAGTTCTTGAATCTGAATCTTCGATCTGCTTGTTTGGTTGGTTTGTTTGAGAAACGGTGTTTGGATTTGTATCGAAGGCGAAAATTGAGTGAGGGTTTATGTTCATGGTTGAGCGTTTAGAGGTGGTTGACGGCGTTTAAGGTGTTGAAGAAGAAGCAGTGCGGCGAGAGAGAAGAGGGACGTGAGATTTTGCTGTGTTTTTGTGATTTAAATTTGTTTTTATTTCAATTGATTTGTAATAAAATGGAATGAGAGGAGATCATGATAAGAGTTAAAGATGGAAGGATACAGTTTAATGGAGATTTTTTTTGGTGATTCTGTCCACACCGGCGGTGACACTTGTCACCGTCCGGTAGGACTTTTCCTTTGTGATCCCACGTGCGCGAGAACACAATACCAGCGTGCACCTTTGTCTCTTAGCCATCGGATGTGATTACATGAAAAGTCTTCCGATCCAGCGATTCAGGTGCAGTCAACAATGGTTGACCGAAGGTCTACCGTGCTCCTTTTTGGTTTCCTGTGTTTGGGCCTCACTCTTTTTCCTATCCGCACCCCCTTCTAGCCTAATCCTTTTGTTTTAACTGCATAATTACTATCTCTGCACCCCTTTTCCTTATTTCCTTGTTTTTTTTCACCTAGTTTCATTTTTATTTCTTAAAAAATACCAAAACATATCATAAAATTCCACAAAAATTATTTTAGCATCTTAATTCCATTAAGAAATTTTACATGTTTTTATTTTTTGATTTTAATATTTCTTTCATTTTTATTTTGAATTTTCATGTGATTTCTTTTTCACTTGATTTCCATAAGAACACCTTAACTTGTAGAATTTATTTCTTCCACCTCAAGTAACATTTTCACACCATTCTTTTTGCATCTTTCTAAAGACTCAGAAAAGAACATAAATATATATTTTTTCCATATTTTTGAATTCATTTTATCCCAGGTTTTGGAAGTCGTGTTTGTGTGATTTCTTTAATTGTTCTTAAGCGACTTTGTGGGACCTTTTGGTGGAGTTTGATTGTGAATTTTTTAGAGACATTTTGATATATTGTTTTCTTCTGGTTGGTGACTTTGGAGACTTAATTTCATGTTTTTTTCATGACCATTGCTTTGTGTTTGATGCCTTGATTCTTAAGTAACGTTGTGTGCGTCCTTCTTCCCTCGTTCTAACATAATTTGAGGAAGACATTTATGTCATCTGTTATACCCCAAAATTTGCCCTCCCACAATCAAGTCAATGTCTCTCAATATATCTCAATGATCATAAGGTTCACAAAGTTCACAATTGGTCAGAAAGTTTGAGAGTTATCTCAGACAAAACATTCTTCTAAGCAATGGATCCATAACTAGGGTTTTGAGTTTATCTGAGAAAAATGGACTTCTAAGGCCCCAAGTGAGCTTCATAACATCTCACATGTATTCAAGAATCCCCATTTCAAGTTGCAAGGCTTTCCCAATAAGTTTGACCAGTCAGATGATCAGATATGCAAAAATCAGTCAAAATGGTTAAAAAGTCAAACTGAGGTCAACTGTGGTCAAATTAAAGTCAAACTTCAAGAATTTTTTGCCAACATCAAGATTATGAAGTAAATTTCATCATTTTATCAAGTTTTGATCATGATTCATCAAGGAAATTTCAGATCATCAAGAATCAGGAAGTTTCTAAATTAGGGTTTCCTAGGAAAAGTCAACTGAACTTTGACCAGCCATAACTTTCACATGTTTCATCAAAAAAATTCTCATACAAAGCTCATTTTGAAGGAAATTGAATTCTCTACAACTTTGTGTCTCACAAGCCAAGCCTAAAAATGCTTCATTTGGAAGGTATGAGCTAAAACATTACAGGTCATTTCAAAAGTCAACAAAAAGTCAACTTTTTCCAAAGAGCATAATTTGAAAATGGTAAAATATATGAACATGATACCAAAGAGGTTTCTTATAGGACTCTTTAATATTTCCAAAATGTCCAAGAACACCTTCATAGCCTTAAAATTGAGGGATTTATGTCTTGTCAAAGTTGGGAGATTTTCAAGGGGTGTATGAAGTAGATAAGGTCTTAAATCCAATTTTTTCCAAATGGGCCTATCAATTTGCAACCCAATATTAACAATAACATCAAGTACGACCCAATTCAAATTATTTCTGATTTTTATAATTTATTTATTATTTATTTGGATTTTATTCATTAAAATTCATTTTAAATTAAAATAAAATATAAAAATTCAAATATTTGATTTGATCCTTCTTCTAGAATCTCATAAACATCATTTAAGTTGATTGGATGCTCTCCAACCCTTAAATATACATCAAGGTCCAATTTGGTCATTTAACTCTAAAAAGTGACAAAATGGTCCCTTAAGTTTTTAAAAGGGTCCACGTTTGTCCTTGCCGTTAGCACTGTTAGTCAAAGTCAACCAAATTGTACACGTGGTGCTGATATGTGATGAGTCATATGCCATATGGATGCCATGTTGGATCTGAAACAATCCCACATGTTCAATCCATCAAATAACAAGTTAAATCCATCATCCATTCCCCCTAAATAAATTCTATAAATAAATAAATAAAGTTTTGTCATTGTTGTGGTGAGAAAACAAAAATAAAGTTCTGTCATTTTAGTTTGGATGCATTCTTCGCCAACCGGGATTCTTTCCTTCGTACTCGGCGTGATTATTCTAAAGATTTTTCATTTGAAACCATTAAGTAACAAAAATAAGAACTAAAAATTGAAAATTGGATTAAAAATTGTAATCAATCGATAAAGAGAAAAGGGTTACATTACATTCCCCCTAACTTTCTTCTTCTTCCTCTTTTCCAACTCTCCCACACTCTGTCACACACAAACAATCCCACCATCATTTCTCTCTAATTTCCCTATGTCCACCATGGTCCCACTCCCTCACGCCCTGCTTGAATATCCCAAACACACATGAACAAATGTAGGTCCAAGAAAAACACTTCTGCCATTAAGGTTGTTTCAAGAAAATCCTTATGTTTTTTCTTCACAATAACAACCTTGTTGTTCATTATGTCATGGCTTTTCGTTCTTCGTTCAACGCGTTCTAATTCTACATTCGAAGCCATTTCTCAGCTCCTCTCCACCACGTTCTCGGTAACTATATCAACAACCTTCCATTGAAGGTTTTTATGTACGATTTACCTTAGAATTTGCTTGAAACATACCCTAGAATTTGGGGATGAATCTTTTTTTTCATAAACCCTAGAATTTGCTTGAAGTAATTTGGGGAAGAAGACTACATATGTCATGTCAGCTACCACATATGACTAAGTAAACGTCCGTTTGGGGGTGGTTGACGGAAAGGACCAATTTGATACAATTTAAAAACTTAAGGGACCATTTTGTCACTTTTTAGAGTTAAGGGACAAAATTGGACCTTGATATAGAGTTAAAGCACCAATTTGAGTATTTTGCCGATTTTTTATCACAATTATGGATGAGATTTCTTCACCATCAAGTAACAACAAAAGCCCAATAATCCATCAATTTTTTGACCTAAATTGACTCTCCTACATATACACAATTGAACCAATACACAAGGATACGAATTTTTGCAGCCAAGAACAAAGTAACAATTTCAAAATTTTCAAGAAAAGGTGAGATTCGTTTTTGACCCTAGAGGCTATTTCCAAGCTTTTTCAAGGTTGACACACCTTCTTTGAGGATCATAGAACGCGTTTACATCATTCACATTGTCCAAAAGCCTCTCATAAGCCAAAACCGAACCACACTTACTCATGCGTTTTATTTTTGCGTTTTCATATGAATCTTGGTTTTAAATGATTTTTGATGGTTGATTAATGTTTGTCTTGATGTTTAGAATAGTTCTGGATGGTTTGATTGAAAGTTCGATGCAGGAAGCACAAAGAGCCATTGTTAGGGTTTAAGCTCTCAATTTGGGGGTTTCTAAAATAACAAATATAAATAAATTTTAAACACGTAAATGAACTGGCTTTGTTGTGGGGAGTACAATGGTACCCTCAATTTGATGAAATTTTACAGTTAGGGTGATCATTGTGAAAAGCTAGGAAATCCTACGAAGCCTAATTCGCAGGTAAATTCGCGGGAAGAAACGCAAGTAAATTCGCAGGTACAAAGGTTGAAGAAGAAGCTCAGCACGTAAAATCTGGAAATTCAAATTATTGTTTATTTTATATATTATTCTTTGTATTATTATTCACAGAAAAGCCAACCAGCCTGGTGGATGAAGCATGCGCATATGAAGCTTGGGACCTGGGTTTGATTCCCAGGTCCTCCTCTTTTTTTTTTTATATAATTCATTTGTTTTGCAGGTTACCTATATATTGTTTGTTTGCCATTCCAGTGACAAGGCACGTGTCTTGGTCCAGTGGTATTATGTGCAGTACATGAGGTAAGGGTGGTGGGTTCGATCCCAGCCACCGCCATTTTTTTAAGCTATTCTTTTGTTATATTTTATTTGTTTTCTTTTTATATATTTTATTAACTATTAACCAAATTAATAACAAAACTTTCTAATTATTTTATGTAAAATAAAGTTTTATAAAAAATCAATATTAATTAATTTGTATATTAATTAGTAACTAAATCCTAAGTTATTTTAATTTTCTTAAAATTACAATTTTCCTTTAATTTCACTAATTTTTTTAATATATAATTTTTTTTATCAATCTTATCAATTTGTGAATTAATTAATAATTAGGTAAATATTTTCCTAAATAAATTTTAATTTTCTTTAAAAAAAAGGCCTTTTTTTAAAACCCTAATTCTAACCTATTTTTTGTTTAACCCTAATATCTCGTTTCTAACATTAATTTCAAAAATTTAATTTATTTATTTGCTTTATATTGTTATTTATTTATTTTTATTTATTCTTGCTTCATTTATTTTACTAGAAACAATGTATAAGCTTAATATTATTGTAATTTATTTTCCGCCTATTATATTTTGTATCTACCTCTTGGCCATGTAATAACTTAGGAATTTATTTTTTGCTTTTATTTTCGTAAATATAAATTGCGTGGTTAGTAAATAGGGAGTGATAACCTAATTGTAATAATATGGACTTAGATGATTAATTAAATAAGATAAATATATGAAATAAATCATTCACACACGTAAGTCGATCTAAGATCGCCGTCTGCACTTCCTAGGATATCCCTCTTGGTTTCCTTCTTTAAATGGTCAAGTCCCTCGAATATAGGGGTGTCTTAAGCAAAGTCCATTCACGTATAAATCATCAAGTCCCTACAGATTTAAAAGATCAAGTCCCTTCGAGGTTGCCTACCGAATAATGATCTTGTCCCTTCGTATAAATGATGATAGTCCCTACGAATTGCTAAAGACACCCTTTAAGTTGCCTTCATTGACCATACGATGACCCTACGCTTGTCCCTTAACAAATCAAAGGTTATGAATACCTATTCCTTGATAATAGGGATAGTCTTACCCTTGAAAGGACATATAAGAACATGAATGACTTAGTCTAGGGTAGGTACCTCATAGTTACTTGCTCACACTTTAAAAATACTTTTCACACCTCACTATTTTCAAACATTTTTCAAACAAGGCTTTGTATACATCCATACGAGGATCATTACAAAGTACTTAGAAAATTTCTAATCACACACTACACTTTTCAAAAACAATTTAAGTGAGCTAAGTAACTAAGAGCCCATGGATAACCATGGATATAAAGGGTACTAACACATTCCCTTTATATAACCCACCCCCCAAACTCAAGTCTTTTAAAAACGGTCTTTCCTGTTCTTTTATGTCCCTTCCTTATGGATAAAATAAAAGTCGGTGGCGACTCTTGCTATCCGCAACATTTATAGAAAGTCAGTTCTCCCACCGTGTTACACCATTCTATTAGGTTTGCTTGGTAGATGTTTTAGGCCACCTCTAGTGTTTAGGTTCTGACTTTATTGATTGTGGTATGGTTTGTGACCTTCATTTTTGTTTTGCGTATTGCTTGAATCTTCTTATTTTCACCTTATGCTTATGTGGCTCACTAGCTTTTGTTTTGTAGGGGTTATGCTAAGTAACATGTGTGGGAGGGTATCTCACAAACAATATCTTCCTTCATCCTTTTCTACTTTCAAGTTGTGATTGTCGTAGCCTTATGCTATGCTTGCTTAACTTCATCACTCCCTCTTAGAAACAACTTAACTTCCTTAGAGAAGTAAGTTATCTTCTAACGTCTTCTTCTCCTCTTTTTTCTTTCCTTTCTTATTTACTTCTTCTTTATTAGGATAGAATTTAAACCTCACTAACCTAGGTTCACCTATGCATGATAACATTTAGGATTTGTTAGTCCCCCTTAGTTTTTTACCTTTGAGATCCTTTTGGTGCTCTATCTTCTCATCTTCAAACAAAACCCAAAAAGACTTAACAATGGTTGAAGTTATCTTGTGTGTTATGGACTTATTCCATTGGGAACTTGTGTTCATCCCATCTTGGGATAGTACAAGCTTGTATAACATGATGTACAAGTCTAATCATGAGACTACTTTCACAATGAAAATCATAAAAGACACTTCTTCATCTCAAATCACAAAACACCTAATAAGTTCAATGAGTTAGTGAGCCTAGGCCCTAATTTATGGGACCAAGTTTTGGGGATCTTCCTCTCACTTGGGTGTGCTTGTTCTTCATTCCATCTTAGAATGTAGTAATAATTACACATTCCATGGAAAAGGGCTTGAATTCACTTTCTTGTGCCAGACACAAATAAAAACTTCTAAAATCCACAAACAAAGAAAAATCGTCTCTCCTTCGAAACTTCTTTTCTCATCACCCTCACTCTCAACGTAAAGACTTGCTTCGACTTGTCTCTTTGCAAGAAGGTAACGCACTTGTGCCAGACGAGCCTGTAACACTTGAGCATTGACATAAATAGTTCAAGATTTAAAACACAAGCCATTTTCCTCCCTAGTTAGGGGAATTACAACGTCTCTGATCCTCAAGTCCAGATGAGGTACGTAGGTAGCAGGGTAGGGCACGTTCGAGCACTCTTTTATTTTCCCTACGTTTTCCCCCTTTCTTTTCTTTTATCCAGATCCAGCTCCTTTTCTTTTGCAGCAACTTCATTCTTTTATCCTTTGAAATAATTTCTTTGCAAGCGTGGATCTTGTTGGGTACAGAGGACAATCTGGGGTGCTAATACCTTCCTAGGTCGTAACCGACTCCCGAACCCAGTTCTTTGGTTCGCAGGACCTTGTCATTTCCTTTCTCCCCGTGGTTTGTGCAACATTACCATTCTTGTTCCTTCGGGATAAAAATGTTTGGCTGACGACTCTACCCTTTTTCGCGCCACTTTCGCGTTTGTACTAGGATGGAAATCCAGGGAGCGACAGAACCCCATGCTACAACAACAGAATAATCCATCCTCCACTTCTAGGGACAATTCACACATCTAAACAACTTTTTAGTAGAAGCCTTCTACCTTAACCATGAACTAGAAAGTATCCCCCTTGGATCTCATCCATAAATAGACTAGGATGCCTGCTCTGATACCAATTGAAATTCTGGTATGACAAACTCAGATGTCGAATATGATATTAAGACATCTTATCTGTTACTTATAAACATGGTAAGGTATACACATCAGTACTTAAAAATTTTGATATATCAGAGTCAAACATGCTTCAGGATGTTGTGACATCTGATAGGACATTGAGTTCAGGTACTGCATAAAATAAAGACAGAAAAGTTGTAAAGAACACAACAAAATTGTTAAACCAGTTTGATAAAACCAATCTACTCTAGGGGATACTAAGCCAGGAAGGAAATCCACTATGTAGTGTCAATTCAAAGACTTCACAGCAAACACCTACGGTTTACAATCTTCTCACTTAATCACTATCAATGCAACTTCTACTTAGAAACTCCTAAATATGAGAAACTTATCCTCACTTCCAATTACCTCAGTGATTTTTCACAATGCCAACAACCAGTTGTTGATATTGACGGCTTCATACCTATACAAGAATTCACAATAGAAGACACACTTCCATTATAATACATTAACCTTACTTAACAACTTCAATTAAGTATAATCCACCTCTTGCTTAGCAGCTTCGAGGTTTACACATAAACAACCACAACAGGGTTCCTTGTTGCGCACGGCTGTCACAACAACACAACCCTAATAATGTTACATTTTGATCGGTTGGTTGGTTCGTTCTAAACTAGGTTACAAGGTTTCTTTTATAACCTATTCCCAACTAGATTTGGGCCTAAACAATCACAACAATAGCTGCTACAAATAATGCAGAGAAATCTGCTACAAAATATACAAAAAGATCTTCAAATATTAAAACTCGCTAAAATATCTCTAAATATAGGAACTCTATATTTTTCAATATTGTCTTCAATTTAAATTTGAGTCTTTAAGATCTTCTACAATCAGCGCCATTGGATTGATTTAAATCTTCAACAAACTGTTTCTGTTGAAACCAAAACAAAAACTTCAATCCACTTCAGCAGTTCATGATGTCGAATAAACTGTCTTGACATCTCCTTCGACATGTTGTTCCAGATATTGAAACATTTCAACACAACATGCTTAGGCGCACACAATACAGATTCTTTGCTTAATATATTCTTTCTTTTGCAAAGATCATGTACACACATACACTGTTGTTCTATTTGTTTTACCAAAATAATGTCAATCCTAAAAATATAGAACTTACAAATCAAATATTATTATTATTTAAAATTATTTAAAATATTTTAAAGAAATTAATCAAAGAAATTAATCAAATATTTTACAGAAATTAATCAAATATTGTCTTAAAGATATATTATTATTTGATTAATTTTAAATATTTTACAGAAATTAATCAAATATTTTAAAAAAAAATTCTTACAGAAATTAATCAAATATTTTTTAAAAAAATTCTTTAAAATATTAAAATTAATCAAATATTATTATGATTTAAAATTCTTTAAAATATTTTAAAGAAATTAATCAAATATTTTAAAGAAATTAATCTAATATTTTAAAGAAATTAATCAAATATTATTATTATTTAAAATTCTTTAAAATATTTAAAATTAATCAAATAATAATATTTTTTTGTTAGTTTTGTGAAAATAATATTTTGAAGGTTTGAATAAATTATGTGTAAAAAATTATTCAAAAATAATTTATTTTGAGTGTTTCAATAATTGATTGAAAAATAATGTAAAAATATATTAAAAATAATAATATTATTTACAAATACTCATATATATTTATCTTTGCATTTTAATTCATGGATGTATCACCACCTCAGTGGTTAATGCGTTTGTACAATGCCTTTTTAAAGCAAACCTAAGACAACGCTTTCTTATAAAAGCGCTCTTATAGGTTGACCTTAAGAAAGCGCTCTAGAAAAAACGCTCTTTAAGGTCAATTATTAATTAAAATATTTAAAGTTTCAGAAACCTTAAGAAAGAGTTTTTTAAGCAAAAAGCGCTCTTATAGGTTGCCCTTAAGAAAGCGCTTTTGAAAAAGCGCTCTCTAAGGTCAGTTATTATTTAAAATATAAAACTTTCAGAAACTCTATTCATTTCTAATCATTTTCTTCTCTTGCTTCTCTTGCTTTCAATTGTTCTTGCTTCTTCTCCTGCTTCTCTTGCATTCAATCGTTCTTGCTTCTTCGTTGTCGTTCGTGAATCATTGTCGTTCATTGTCGTTTTACATTGCTTCTTCGTTCTTCGTTCGTGAAGAAGAAAACTAGGTATGTTGTTGTTCTGTTGTTAGTTGTTTTGTTGCCATTATAATTGTTGTTCTGTTGAATGTATGGAGGAATAGTTGTTGTTATATTGTTGTTCTTCGTTGTTGCTATTGTATTTGTTGTTTTGTTATTGTTCTATAATTGTTGCCATTGTTTGTTGTTGCTATCATATTCCTATTGTTCTGAGGTGACAAACATTTTCGAGGTTGTGTTTGTTGTTGCTTATACTAAACTAGTCAAAGTTTTGTGAAAATTATGTAGTCCATGAACTGGAAATTGAAATACCTAACTTTTTCTACTAATAATCATATTAATTTGAGTTCTTAAACAATGCCCTTAGGGAATTCATTAGCTTTACCCTTGAAGCAAAGCCAACATTATATATTTAAGAATCTGAAAGTCAAGGCGTAGTACTAACGACTGTTTGTCTGTCTGCTTTTTTTATTTCCATGCATTCATTCTTTAATGATTTCCCCTGCTTGCTTTTACCCAAGTTTGTTCAAATATATTCGGGAATATGGTGACATCTAAAGCGTGTTGTCTCATCCTTTTTTTAATCTATATAGCCTTTTTCTTTTGCATGCTTGCTATCTGTTTTTGTAGTACTAAACCCAAAATGTAGATTGGTGTACGTGTTTGTGGCTTTCTCTGTTACTAATGTCAAGTACTCCATTATTTATTTTTAATTCTTAGTTTGATGGTCTTCAAGGCGATTTTTTTTGAAGAGTTGAATTAACCTTGTTTCTAAATAATATCAAACTATACATATAAGAAATATGGATTAGTGTACCATGTTTGTGTTTGTGGCTTTCTCTGTTACTACCAAGTATTCCATTATTTATTTTTAATACTTGAGTTGATGGTCTTCAAGAATAATTGAAGAGTTGAATTAGCCTTGTTTCTAAATAATATCAAACTATGCATATAAGAAAGGGGGTACGAAGGACTTAACAATCAATTTAGGAGGTATCTAATTTGTAATGAATTTGTAAATTTCTAGAGTTTGAGTTGGTTAAGAATTGTAAGAAATAATTTCATTCTTCTTTCTTTAAATGCATTATTGTACTGTATTAAACACTATAAATGATTGTAACTGGACACTTTTGGTTTGGATCAAATTTCAAATTCTCTGACGGTCATTCTACATTTTTATCGCTTAGTTTTTTCTTTCCTCCAAATTATCATAATCTATCCTTTACATATGTTCCCTTGCTTTCCGTTTTTGTCTTTTACATTTTTATCGCTTAGTTGTTCTTTCTCACCACTATAATCAGTAGTGATTTAAATGAACTGATATGAAGGAGTTACTAACTTATTGAATTTTTTATATATAGGGGTTACTCCTGATCAAAGTGTGAAAGTCAGATCGTTTTCGTAAGGGTAAATATTTTTTATTTTTGTTTTTGTTTAGTTTAATTAGTATAACTATGGATAAGTAATGGATGTCTTCAAGTCGATTATCATAAAAGTACGACAATGGGGTATCGAAATTCGTTAAGTTTGTTGTTGTGCACGTCAAAGACCCCAGTCGAATGAAATGTCCTTGCTTGGGTTGTTGTTTTATGGGTCGGGTTGACGCGGTTCAGTTGGCACTTAATTTAAAGAGGCATATAATTGATCGAAGTTATACATGTTGGAATTTTCATGGTGAGAAAAGTAACGGGAATGTTGAATCGGGGGATAATACGACATATGCTTCAAACGACAATGGCATAAATACCTATGATTATGAAATAGTCGAAGAGATTGCAGAAGCACTTGAAGATGATCTTAAGGATTGTCCTTAAATGTTTGAGAGGTTGGTAAGCGATGCAGAAAAACCATTGTATAATGGTTGCACTAAATTCACAAGATTGTTTGTGTAACACCCCAGTTTCATAATTTAATTAATTAAGTAATTATTTATGAATAAGTGGCATTTGGAGGTATTTTGTGGAATATTAAGAAAAATAATCATTTTATTAAAATAATGATACAATAATGTGTGGATATTATTTAAATATATTATTAAAGAAAATAAAATAAAAGAGGTTTGAGGTCTAAGAGGCAAGGTTGTCTTTTGAGTGGATTATGAGAAAAGAAGAGTACGATCAAAATTTCATAATCGAGTTTTGGTGAAGGTGAAAGTTGCGCTGAAGAACAAGGAGACAAAGATGGATTTTGATCAAGAGTGAAATAGAAGACTCAAGTGATCAAGGTATGGGGAGTAGTCTCTTTCATTGTTCATAATATTGGATTTGTCTTATGAGAAAAAGGGGTTTTTGAGGGGAGGCCTTAGGGTTGGGTAAATTTGTGGATAGGTTTTGATGATTAGTAGTTGTTAGATGTAATAATGATGAATATATGATGATAATGTGTTATTTGGTCGTTTTCTGCTGTTTTATGATGCAATACGATGTTTTGAGAATGTTTGGGCGTGGCTGTGATATGCAGAAATCGCAGGATTTTCTCAGAAAATTGCCTTCCTCGCTTAGCGAGCAGGAGCTTGCTTAGCGAGCACATGAGGAATTTGGAAGTTTAGAACCCATGAGTTTCTCGCTTAGCGAGACCTGTAGAATTCATAAAAACAATTCTTTTGTTTGATGACTTGCGATACTTTGTTTTGTTGTGCTATGTTGCTGTTGTAAGTTATTACCATGCTTATTTAGGATAAATGTAATAATAATAGTGATGACATGATGTAAAGATGAATATGTTGTAAAAATGATGACATGGAGTAATAGTAATATGAGTAGACTAAGTAGATGAATAATGAATGAATGTTGATGCAAATGTCAATGAAGATGATTATGTTGTTGTTGTTGCATCGTGCATTCATAACATTCCTTATGTTGATTTGAGGCTTCAATCCCATCGTGTGGATTGAGGTGTTGTTGATTATGTTGTGCTCCCTTGTGGAGAGTAGATGTCCAATGTCCATCACATGTTAAAAATCGGCACCACATGCATTTATGAAGTTGCATATCATTCTATGTGGCATAGCATGATTGCATTTGTTGTATGATGATATGACTTGTTGATGTTTGTATATGGGTGAGAATTAATGATGTATGATAGCATGTTTCTTTTAATTCAGTCTTTATATTATGTATAATGGATCTGGATTACTCACTTTGCCTGCCTTTCATGATGGTCTATTATGCCATCCTGCAGACTCTCAAGGATAGTTTGGAGATTTCAAAAGTAGCTTAGAGTGCGTCTCTCGTTGTTTATAGAGTTAGGTGGTGTCCTTCTCTGAGTCATGTAATAATGGGGAACACATGTTTTATTTGTTTTTTTTTTTGGTTTAATGGTAACACTTGTTGATGATGTTGGATTATAATTGTATGTTTCCTTTTAAGAAGAATTTAATTGTTGAACTTTTGATCCACTGCGTAGAATTGAAGCATTTATTTATTTATAACATGAAGTTACAACCCGTGTTATGGGACAGGACGCATACTTGTTGTTTATGTGATGGTTATGTTGAAAATGTGATACCCTTTATGGAGAACTCTGATTTTATTGTAATAATATGATTTATTTTGTTGCGGGTAAAAAGGGTGCTACATTAGTGGTATCAAAGCAGGTCGGTCTGTCAGGTCGTGTGTCGTTGTTGTCGGTCTGTGTCGATCGTTATTTGTTAACGATTATTCTTTTCTAATGTTGTGAGTGTTTTTCAGAATGGCTGGAAACAACACACGTGCTCTTGCGGAATTCGTTACGGTGTTGGCTGAGGCTATGACTAGAAACAATGAACATGATGAGTTTCGTGCTTTGGAGAAGTTCCAGAGTAACAGTCCTCTGGTGTTTGAAGGTGACCATGAACCACTTAATGCATAGAAGTGGATCAAGCCAATTGAGAAGATATTTAGGGTGATGGCGTGTACAGATGCTGGTACTTTAGTGACTTGGGTAGTGTTCAGGAGGGAGTTTCTCAGGAAGTATTTTCTGGAAGATGCCCGTCGTAAGATGGAGGTAGAATTCCTTGAGCTGAAGCAAAGAAGTATGGAAGTAACAGAGTATGATGATAAGTTTTAGAGGTTGGTGAAGTATCAAGCCAATTGAGTGTTGGCTGAATTGTTGAAGTGTCTCAAGTTTGAGAGTGGGCTAAAACCCGAGATCAAACAAGGAATTGGATGTCAGAAGATCTGCAGATATGCTGAGTTGGTGGACAAGAGTAGAATTTATGATAAAGATAGATGACCTCGATCTACTCACTACAAGCAACTAGTGAGAAGAAAGAGAAAGACCAATTTAGAGGAAAGCCTTATGTGACTCCAGCTGAGAAGGGGAAGCAAAAGGTTTCAGATGGGAAGAAGCCAAATGGGGGAGCGGGTTCCATTCCTCCCAAGTGTCATAGGTACGGTGAATCCGGTCACAAGTCGGATGTGTGCATTAATCTAGTGGTGCGATGCTACATGTGTGGCAAGAGAGGTCATCATGTTGGTGATTGTACGAATGAAGGTCCAACTTGTTTTAATTGTGGTGAACAGGGACATAAAAACACCCAATGTCAGAAGCCTAAGAAGACTGCTACTGATGCTCAGACCAATGGCAGAGTGTTTGCTTTGAGTGGTTTGGAAGCTCCTAAGAAGGACAACCTGATTTGAGGTACATGTTTTATTAATAGTGTTGAGTTGATTGCAATTATTGATACTAGTGCTACGCATTATGTTATTTATCTTGAATGTGCTAATAAGTTGGGTTTGAAGTTGTCTAGTATGAATGGTAGTATGGTAATAGAAACGCTGACTAATGGTTCTGTTACTACTACACTTGTGTTTATGAAGTTTCCTTTGACTATTTTCGAGAAGGATTTCTTGATGGATCTGGTGTGCTTTCCTTTATACCGAATTGATGTTATTCTTGGAATGAACTGGCTAGAATTTAATTTTGTGCATATCAATTGCTATGCAAAGACTGTTGAGTTTCCTGAAATTGGTGATCATGGTGAGTTGATGTTCTTGACGTCTAAGCAAGTTGATGAATTATTAGAAGATGAAGCTCAGATGTTTTCAATGTTTGCGTCGTTGCAAGTCGAAGGGAAGATTTTGAGTATTGATTTACCGGTTGTTCAAGAGTTTCCTGATATGTTTTCGTAGGATATAAGTAATTTACCTCTAGAGCGTGAAGTTGAGTTTGTAGTGGATTTATTACATGTTATAAGTCTTGTGTCTATGACTCCGTATTGGATGTATGATGTAGAATTGAGTGAGTTGAAGAAGCAACTGGAAGAATTGCTAGAGAAGAAGTTTGTTCGACCTAGTGTATCTCTGTGGGGTGCTCCAGTGTTGTTGGTTAAAAAGAAAGATGGTATCATGGGGTTGTGTGTTGATTATCGGCAGTTGAACAAGGTTACTATCAAGAATAAGTATCCACTTCTGAGGATTGACGATTTTATGGATCAGTTGGTGGGAGCCGGTGTATTCAGCAAGAATGATTTAAGGTCTGGTTACTGTAACGCCCCAATTTTATAAATTATTTTTATAAAATAATTATTGAGAGAATGGTGGTGTAATTGGAATAATAATTAAAGAATTATTTTATTTAAATAATAATATGACAATTAGGTAGTTTTATCATTATAATATTATTATTTAATAAAATAAAATAATAAGTTGGAGGTCTGAGGGGCAAGGTTGTAATTATCTTATGTTATGAAAAAGAGAGAACACGATACATTTTCTCATTATCGTGTTTTTTGACGAAGAAAGGAGGGCTCTGGGGAAAAGGAAAAAGAGAAGGGATATCAAGGATCATAGAGCTCCAAGGTCATGGATTTGTGAAGAATTGCTCAATTTCGAGGTAAGGGGGGAGAAAGGGTTTTATATTGGTGATCTAACATGAAAGGGTAATTGGGAGTTCCTTACTCCCTTAGAGATTTATGTAACATAATTGAATTTGGTGAATTCATGATGTGAGTAGGAATAATATGATGATTGATTGTGCATGTTTGATATTTTGATGTTGAATTGCCTATGTATGTGTATTATGTGAATTGGATTATCAGTATTGTGGATAATAGAGTAATTGGAGAAGATGAAGAGAACCTAGACTTTTCCTAATTTGATTTGTAAATGTTAGACTAGGTGATTGATTAATGTTAGAGGCATAAAATAGTATTAAGCACAACAATTGGACTGTTTTGGGTGCTAAGAGTGAAATAAAATGAACTGAATTTAGACTGGTGTGAGAATCCATAGCAGGTTGGAGTTTTAGCGCATAGAGCAATTGGACAAATCGCAGTGCTCACTCAGCGAGCGAGGGAAAGTGGGAATCCTGAGAGCTGTTCGCTCAGCGAGCAGAGAGCTCACTCAGCGAGACCTGGAGCATGAGAAATTATATTTTTATTATTTTATTCTGAAAATCATTGAATACTTATTTACTTCTTTAAAAGTGTTTAGGACTGATTATGGTGTAGCTGGGACAATGTTCGTCCCTTTAGTTTGAAGATAGTACTTATGAATAATTTTGTTAAAAAGAGTCTAATAAGATTGTGTTAATTATGTGTAATGACTTCTATTTGGATGATATGAATTATATTGACTGTATGATTGGGAATGTGAAGATCAGGAGGATCGTGCCATGAATAGTTTTGTTCATGTTTATATATGTTGATGTATGTGTAATCGAGTCTTGCATGCACATACTTGTTAGTGGAATACTCATGTCTCGGATGGAGCGTAAGTGGTTATTCGAATTCATTGTGAATCAATAAATGGGGGATGACCGTGTCTTAGTAGGAGCGTAAGCGATGCATCTAGGTTCGAATCGATGAACCATTGTTTAAGTCGGTACCGCATTTGCATTGTGTTGTGGAGTCACATTGCATATATTTGAATGAATGGTTTATGTTGAATGTTATGACTTATGTGTGTGGTTACTCTTTCAAAATGTTATTTGCACCGTTATAATATGAAATTGTTTCTCACCCCTTTGTTTTTGTTGTTGTGTCTGTGCTTCTTCGGAAGTACAGATAACCAGGTACACGAGAGTGCTCTGGTGTTGCTAGTTCGAGTCATAGGGCGCTCTGATACATAACACGGGAATGAGGACTTTTGACTATTTTGTTTTATTTCATTTTTCCAACTTTGTTAGTTATGCATCTATTTAATAAACTAAAGGAACCGTTTTATGTTGTTGAAATGTTTATGACATTGGGCACATATGATATTGCGACTACTTATTTCCGCTGCTTATGAAAGAATAAATTGAATTTTTGTTTCGTTTGAAATGTAGCAACTCAATTTGGTATTTAAAATATGATTTTATTAATATTTATGTTATATTTTTGAAAATGGGAAAAGTGAGTGTTACAATTGGTATCAGAGCAGGTCGGTCCAACCGGCCAGATGTAGTGTCGAGTCAGTTCTTAGAATAGGAGTTGTTGTGTGTCCTAGCCTGAGATGTTTGTTGTATCAGTATGGTAGGAAGGAATGATACTGCTCTTGCTGCGGCTATGCAAGCCATGGCGCAGACGGCCGAGAACATTGTTCAGGTGGTTCATGTTAGGGGTAATGCCCAGTCTCGTGCATTGGATCAATTCCGGAGTAACATGCCGCCTAAGTATGAAGGTGGAATCCTGGAACCATAGGCTGACAGTGGCTGAGTATGGTGCCAAGTTCGAAGAGTTAGTGCCGTACTGTGCACACTATAACACTGAGGAAGCTATGACCTCGAAGTGTCTGAAGTATGAGAATGGATTGCGTCCTGAAATCAAATAAGGCATTACTTTCCATAAGATCAGGAATTATCCAGAGCTGGTGAGTAGAAGCAGGATTTATGATAATGATAATAGAGCTCGGATTGCGCACTACAAGGCTGTGAATGACAAAAGATGGAAGCAGAGATTCGGTGGTACTCCTTACAATGCTCTAGATGATAAAGGGAAGCAGAAAGCTAGTAATGAGAAAAAGCCAAGTGGGGGAGGAGGTACTCCCGGAACACTCAAATGTTACAAATGCCATGGTACGGGTCATCGTGCCAATGATTGTCCTAATGAGGTGAAGAAGTGCTTCAAGTTTGGGAAGCCAGGTCACGTGATGGAGGATTGTAGGGAGAATGTGCCTACTTGCTATAATTGTGGAGAGTAGGGCCATATCAGCACCAATTTCCAGAAACCAAAGAAGCAACAATCGGGTGGAAAAGTATTCACATTAGTGGGAGCTCAACCTACTAGTGAGGATCGATTGGTCAAAGGTACTTGCTTTATCAATAATATTCCTTTATTTGTGATTATTGATACGGGTGAAACACACTCATTTATTTCTTTGGAATGTGTGAAGAAGCTAGGACTAGAACCTTCTCAGTTGAGTCGAGGAATGGTTATTGATACTCCATCCATAGGTTCTGTGACTACCACCTTGGTGTGTCGTAACTGCCCTCTAACTATTTTTGGTAGAGAGTTCGGAGTGGATCTTATATGTCTGCCACTCAACAATCTTGATGTGATTTTGGGAATGAACTGGTTGTAATTCAACCGAGTTTATATTGATTGTTTTAGGAAGAGATTATTGTTTTTGACTCCGGAGGAGGAGGCTTTGGCAAATTCAATTTCTACGAAGGAACTGAGGACTTTATTAGAAGATGAAACATAGATGTTTGCGGTGTTCGCTTCCTTATTTGTGGAGGAAACAGTCACTATTGAAGAGTTGCTAGTGCTGAATGAGTTTCTGGAAGTGTTTCCTAATGATATTACAGAGTTTCCTCCTATGCGTGAGGTGGAGTTCACTATTGACTTGATTCCTGGTACTAGGTCTATTTCTATGGCGCCGTACAGGATGCTTGCGACCGATTTAGCTGAGTTGAAATCTCAGATTGGTGATTTGCTGGATAAGAAATTTATTAGACCCAATGTATCACCGTGGGGAGCGCCAGTGTTATTGGTTAAGAAGAAGGATGGTAGTATGCATCTATGCATTGATTACCGACAGCTGAATAAGGTGACCATAAAAAATAAATATCCACTTTCGAGGATCGACAATTTAATGGATCAACTTGTTGGAGCCTATGTTTTTAGCAAAATTGATTTGAGGTCTGGATATCACCAAATTAGAGTGAAGGAAGAAGACATTCAGAAGACGGTGTTTAGAACTCGATATGGTCATTATGAATATGCAGTGATGCCTTTCAGAGTGTCTAACGCGCCAGGCGTATTTATGGAGTATATGAACTGTATATTTCACTCTTACTTGGATCAATTTATTGTAGTGTTCATTGATGATATATTGATATATTCGAAGTCTGAAGAAGATCATGAGAAGCATTTGAGAATCGCATTGCAGGTGTTGAAAGACAACAAATTGTTCGCCAAGTTCTCCAAATGTGAATTTTGGCTGAAGACGGTGAGCTTTTTGGGGCATGTGATATTTGGTGAAGGTATGATAATAGATCCTTTAAAGGTTAGTGTTGTGCTTGAGTGGGAACCTCCGAAGACGGTAACGGAGATTAGAAGTTTTCTTGGTCTAGCTAGTTATTGTCGAAGATTTATCGAAGGATTTTCTAATTTGGCGTTGCCATTGACTCAATTAACCCGGAAGAGTCAAGCTTTTATTTGGGATGTATCTTGTGAGAAAATTTTTGAAGAGTTGAAGAAGAAATTAACTTCGGCACCGATATTAATTTTACAGAATCCGAGTGAAGCTTTTGTGGTTTACTGTGATGCATCTAAAATGGGTTTAGGTGGTGTGTTAATGCAAGTTGGTAAAGTAGTGGCGTATGCTTCAAGACAATTGAGGACACATGAGACGAATTACCCTACCCATGATCTAGAGTTGGCTGCGATGGTATTTGTATTGAAAATTTGGAGGCATTACCTTTACGATTCGCGGTTTGAGGTATTTAGTGACCATAAAAGTCTGAAGTACTTGTTTGATCAGAAGGAACTTAATATGAGGAAAAAGAGGTGGTTAGAATTTCTGAAAGATTATGACTTTAATTTGAGTTACCACCTAGGAAAAGCGAATGTGGTAGCAGATGCATTAAGCTAGAAAACAATTCACATGTCGACGATGATGTTGAAAGAAATGGAATTAATTGAGCAATTTAGAGATTTGAGTATGGTTTGTGAAATGACACCTGAAAGCGTTCGGCTGGGTATGTTACGAGTAAATAATGAATTTCTTGATATGATTAAGGAAACCCAAAGGCAAGATGTGAAATTGGGGACTTAATGCCTGCTGAAGGAAATGATAAAGGCGGTGATTTTAGTTTGAATAATAATGGTATTTTGAGATTCCGAGGAAGAATTTGTGTACCTGACAGTGTTGAGTTAAAGAAAGCAATTTGGGAAGAAAGTCATCGAAGTAGCTTGAGCATTCACCCAGGGGCTACGAAGATGTACCATGATTTAAAGAAGCTGTTTTGGTGGCACGGTATGAAGAGAGATATTGCGCAGTTTATTTATGCTTGATTGATATGTCAGAAATCTAAAGTGGAACATCAGAAGGCTTCGGGGATGATGCAACCATTAGAAATTCCGGAGTGGAATTGGGAAAGTATTGCTATGGATTTTGTGACGGGTTTACCGAATACGGCGAGAGGTTTTAATGCTATTTGGGTAGTTGTAGACCAGTTGACTAAGTCTGCACATTTTATTCCAATCAACATCAGTTTTCCTTTAACTAAGTTAGCGGAGATTTATATTCGGGTTATTGTAAAATTGCATGGTGCACCGTCTAGTATAATATCAGATAGAGATCCACGATTCACTTATGAATTTTGGAAGAGTCTACAAGAAGCTTTGGGTTCTAAGTTAGAGTTAAGTTCGGCTTACCACCCACAAACGGAAGGACAATCCGAGAGGACTATTCAGTCATTGGAAGACTTGTTGAGAACTTGTGTGTTAGAAAAAGGTGGTGCATCGGATACTCATTTGCCACTAATTGAGTTCACTTATAATAACAATTACCATTCGAGTATTGGGATGGCACCATTTGAGGCTTTATATGGTAGGAGGTGTAGGACACATATATGTTGGTATGAGACGGGTGAGAATGTTATGCTTGGACCTGAAATTATTCAACAAACTACTGAGACCATTCAGATGATCAAAGAGAGAATGAAGGCGTCTCAGAGTCGACAAAAAAGTTACCATGACAATAGAAGGAAGGATTTAGAGTTCATTGAGGGTGACCATGTATTCTTGAGGGTCAATCTGATGACCGGTGTTGGACGTGCTTTAAAATCTAAGAAGTTGGATCCTAAGTTTATTGGACCGTATCAGATTATGCAGAGAGTAGGTAAAGTTGCTTATAGGGTGGCGTTACCACTGAAACTTTCGAATTTGCACGAAGTGTTTCATGTGTCGTGGCTCAGGAAGTATGTATCTGATCTGTCACATGTTATCCAGAGGGATGAAGTGCAAATTTGTGGCAACCTTACGGTGGAAACCTTACCTTTGAGAATTGAAGATCGTAAGATGAAGCAACTACGAGGCAAGGAGATACCTCTTGTGAGAGTAGCTTGGGGAGGAGCTGTTGGTGGAAGTGTTACCTGGGAACTAGAAAGCAAGATGCGGGAATCGTATCCAGAGTTATTTCATTCAGGTACATTTTCGAGGACGGAAATAAAATAAGTGGGGAGAGTTGTAACGCCCCAATTTTATAAAATAATTATTGAGAGTATGGTGGTGTAATTGGAATAATAATTAGAAAATTATTATATTTAAATAATAATATGATACTGATGTGGTTTTATCATTATAATATTTTTATTTAATAAAATAAAATAATATGTTGGAGGTCTGAGGGGCAAGGTTGTAATTATGTTATGTTATGAAAAAGAGAGAACACGATACATTTTCTCATTATCGTGCTTTTTGACGAAGAACAGAGGGCTCTGGGGAAAAGGAAAAAGAGAAGGGAGATCAAGGATCATAGAGCTCCAAGGTCAAGGATTTGTGAAGAATTGCTCAATTTCGAGGTAAGGGGGAGAAAGAGTTTTATATTGGTGATCTAACATGAAAGGGTAATTGGGAGTTCCTTACTCCCTTAGAGATTTATGTAACATAATTGAATTTGGTGAATTCATGATGTGAGTAGGAATAAAATGATGATTGATTGTGTATGTTTGAGATTTTGATGTTGAATTGCCTATGTATGTGTATTATGTGAATTGGATTATGAGTATGGTGGATAATAGAGTAATTGGAGAAGATGAAGAGAACCTAGACTTTTCCTAATTTGATTTGTAAATGTTAGACTAGGTGATTGATTAATGTTAGAGGCATAAAATAGTTTTAAGCACAACAATTGGACTGTTTTGGGTGCTAAGAGTGAAATAAAATGAACTGAATTTGGACTGGTGTGAGAATCCATAGCAGGTTGGAGTTTTAGCGCAGAGGGCGATTGGACAAATCGCAGTGCTCGCTTGTAAACACCCCAAATTTTCCCTCACCCATTCACACCATGGCTTGTGATCTCTTCATGTGCATAAGTTCAATCATGGCATCTCCTATTACATTTTGCTTCACTGCATTAATTCAAAGTCATCTGCATCTAGGGTTTGTGATCTGAGCAATCCAAGAGCTATCTGAGCCACTCCAAAGGTCATCAATCACTTCAAAGGGGTCCATGTATGTTCAAGCATCATATTATATCCTCACAAGGTCTAAGAAGTCAAAGAATCACAAGAACTGAAAAAAGGCATGGAAGCAGAGTCAGGCTTAACTGCACAGATGACCTAAAATTAGGGTTTTGGTTCCAAAGGCCATAACTCCAATTTTTTGGTCATTCTTGTTTCTATTGGTCTCTATATGTTATGAGGATCATGCATATCAATTTTCATGAAGAAATTCCATGGGGAAGGCATCTGATCAAGAGTTGACTTCTTGAGCAAGTCAGTGTAAAATCAGGGCATCTGAGGCCCCCAATGACCCAACCAAAGGTTATTCTCCATCATTTTGAATGTGTATGATCTTTATTTGATCATAGAAGATGTTATAAGTTCATAAAATTGAAGAATTTCAAGCCATTTGCAAAATTGCCTTTTTGGGAAAGTGACTTGTAATGTAAACTTGCTATTTTGGGAAAGTTTTTCAACCTCTTCAAATTGATTCAAAAATGCTTCAAATGAGAAAACTTTGGTCATAAAAGTTGTAGATTGGATCATTCCCTTTTCAAAAAGTACAAGAACTTTTTCTAATTCATTTTGGATCAAAAGTTATGGCTTTGCAAAGTTGGGAAAAATCATGAAATTTCCACTTTTGGCACCAAGGAGGGATTTTTGCAAATTCAAATTTCAAGCATTTTCAAGACCTCTAAGTGACTTCTTTGCATCATTATAACATGTTACAACTTAGAAAAGTCAAATTTGTGCCAAGAATTTTTCACTTCCATGCCTTGGATTACAAGTTGCATAAGGCATTTTTCATAAAGGCTTCAAACTTGAAACTTTGCAAAAGGGACCTCTCATGTTTGAATTGAACTCCAATTGGTATCAAAGCAGCATAACAATGTTACATAACTCATTTTGTCACATTTTGCCCAAAATATCACAAGTTTCCTTGCCTTGGTTCATGAGAAAATCCAAAGAGGGAAATGTGCAAGAACCTTGGAAACCCTTGATCAAGGCTAGCCAGCTCACAAAGTCAGATCCAAAGGCCTTCCTTGACTCAAGCTGAGGCAGGACAAGCCCTAATATCTCCTCTGACCCGAGCCATACTCATAGTACATAAGATCTTGACTTTTTGCATTTTTGCCCATGCCAATCCCACAGTGCCACCACCAACTCTCTGCCCAATCAGAGTCAAATATGTGGACATCAAGCATCCTAAAACACACCACACTCCAGCCAGAAAGCTCCCACATTCCAGCATCCACAAAATCTTCCAAGAACTTCCCTTCTTTGAATCTCTTCACACAGCCCTCAAACATCAAAAATTTCTTCACCCACAAACCACAAATCACTCATAGAACAAAATCCACCCCCTGAAACAGCTTGAAGCATCACATACAAGGACCTCCATTTCTGCTACACCAGAGCTGAATCTTTCAAACCAGCCACTCCCCAAGTTTTCTAAGCTTCATTCCATCATCGGGAGGTTCAAGGAAGCAGGCTTGCACAAAGGGAAAGTCCAGAAAGCTCAAAAACAGAGAAGCTCCATCTCAGGTAACATGAAGAACATTTTTTCCAGAAACTGATTTTTGAGTTCTTTTATGATACTATGTGTTCCCCTGATCATGAATATGCATTTATTTTTGGAAATGGTGAAGAAACCAGCGTGTATGATATCTCTGAACATTTGCCCGTGTTTTATACTTTGCTTCGATTCAGGCTTGTGAGTGAAAATAAATGAATTTGAGGTGAGGGTTTAGGATTAGATTGATGAGAGGATCATTTTGGTGAAGGAAATTTCATGTTTGGTAACCTGTAGAAGAATCTAGGGTTTATGCTCGCCGGAGAAGATGACCGGAACCACTGTTCCGGTCACCTGAAAGTCATTTGCCCTAATTGTGTAATTAAGGAACTTTGAATAATGGCCTTAGGATCCTGCTTCCCGCGCGCGATTGGATGGTCCAGATGGCTCATTAAGCCCTAATCAATAATTAATTAACTTAACCTAGGTTTAATTAATTGTTAAATAAATATTAGTCAGGTTTAAACTTGGGCCATTGGATGTGGCGCCAAGTCAACACCCACAAACCCAGATCAAATCATGGCCTCTCCTTTAGATTACTTTCTATTATTTTTATTTTATTTCATTTCTTTTTCATTTTATTTGCACGAATTATTTAAAATAGCAAAACACATTTAAAAATTCTGAAAATTTTTGTCAAGGATTTCATTAATTTTTAGAACTCAAAAATATTTTTATTTTTATTTTTTGCATTAAAAATCATTTTTAAATCATTTAAATGTTTATTTTTAATTAGTTAATGGAAATTAATTAATTAAAAATGCATTTAGGTATTTAAAAATCACCAAAAAATTCACATTGCATTTAAAAACATTTAGAAACATTATCAAACTCTCAAAACAAATTTCTTTTTGGTTCTTGATGCATTTTAACAATTTTCATTAGAATTAAATTCATTTAAGGGCAATATTTTGGTTCAAACTTTGAAAAATCCATTCTGCCTGACCATTGAGAGTTTGATGATGGTTCTTCTTGCATTGCATCCTTCATAGCATGTAGTTTATAGGATTAAATTGGTTTGAATTTATCTTCCATTTTCAATTTGTTTAGCATTTTTCATTGTGAGGTACCCCAAAACCCTAATTGACTTGAGAAATTCATAACTTGCACTAGGTTAAGAGTTAGGTCCCCTCCTTTGGGCAGTGAACTTGTGTAGGGTTAGGATTCCTTTGATCCCATTTTCAATTTTTTGTCATATCATTTGCTTCTGGTTTTGAATTTTTGCATTGCATGTTGTATGTAAACCCTAATTTGTGCCTTCCTTTGCATCCATCTCTCATTTGCTTGCATTAAAGAACTTTCCATGACATTTTGTGCATCCATATGATCCATAAGACATATTAGGACATATTATAATCATGATTGATCATTGCATCATCCTTTTGCCATGTTATATGTTCATTGCATTTCATAAACATTCATGAATTTCTATGGTTCAAAGCATGCCTCCTTTGCATCCTTATGTTTGTTTGATCACTCTCATCTCTTGTCACGTGTTTGCATCATCTCTTATCATCATTGAAATCATGTTTATGCTTCTGACTTTGGTTTGCTTCATGACATTTCATCTCATTTTCATTGCATTTCATTTCTTTTGCTAACTTTTCAGGTGGTAAGTTGCTTTGGGAAGTGAATTTGCCTTCACTTCTCACAATATTTTCTCATCTCTCTTGCATCCTTACTGCATTTTATCTTTGTATTAGAGTGAGCTTGCTCATTCATGTTCATCTCTTACTTTCTTTCTTCAGGCAACTTGTCTTCTTAAGTGAAGCAAGTTGTCTTGCTTCTCTCTGCTCCTTCCTTCTTTCATCTGCTTCTCTCCTTGGTGGCTCTTTGAAGATTCTTTTAGGCCTCATAAACCCTAGGATCTCCAAGCATGATAATAATTAGGGTTTGATTAGTCCCCCATTTAGATTTTACCTTTGTGTTATCTTTGAGTCTTCTCTTCTCACCTCATAATATAGGACTAAACCCTAAAGGTTTTAAGGCTTTGTGATTAAGCTTATGCCTGCATCCTTCTATTAGGATGGAGTGTATAACTTTAATCCTAAGTGTTAAACCCTTAATATGTTTAAATCCTTTAATAAATCCATCTTAATAATCACTAAGACATCAAGCTTGTAACTTGGGCCTTGCATTAGGGTTCTAATTCTTCCTTAATTGGTTAAGAAGGACTAACCCTAGTGTTAATGGACAAGTCCTCCTCAAGTTGTCTTACAAACCACAAAATTCACTTCTTCATCTTATCATTAATTAAAATCCACTTTAATAAAGGCTTTGTTTTGTCATGAGGTTAATCCCTAATCATGGGTTAAGTTGAGGAGTCTTTCTCAGCTTAAATGTTCTCATCTATTATCCTTCTATTAGGATGGTGTAATGAGTCCATTAAATCCTTGATTATGGCTTTAACTCATTACTTAACACTAAACAAAAACACCAAAAAAAATCTAAATAAATACAAGTAGGTTAATGATCTTAATCCTACATCATGGTGATTAAGTGTGAGGTGCTTACTTCACACTTAAGGTATTCTCATTACCCCTACTCAGAGGGAGGATGTGATGAGTTTACTAACCATTGGTTTAGGCTTAAGCTCATTCTCTTATGACAAATCCAAAAAGCAATAAAAGACTGAAAACACAAAAACAAACAATAATCGTCTCCTCTGGGATTCTTTTCTCATCTTATTCACTCACAAACGAGAACTCGCTTCTTCCGTCTAATGCAAGACAGTTTGCACCTGAGCCAGACAGGTCATACACTTGAGCATAGACAAGCAAGCAGTTCATAAGTCAATTCATCTTTCAGTCTCTTTGAGTCGAACTACGGTGTTCTGACTTCCTCATTGCACGAGAGGATACGTAGGCATAACTTAACAGTTATCGAACAAAAGTCTCTGTATATTCCCCCTCCTTCTAGCTTCATTCTTTAAGCCTCATAGTCTTGAGCTTCATACTCCTGTTCTTACACCGACACCTCTCTTATACACTTCAATTTTCTTTAGCACTGACACTTGCATTCTTTCCAGCTTTGATACACAAATTGCACTGACACTACCCCTTTTAAAACACAAAATTTTCAAGCGTGGATCCCGTCGAGTACGGCGGACAATCTGGGTGCTAATACCTTCCCAGGTTGTAACCAACCCCCTTTCTCAGTCTCTCTGGTTCGCGACCGTCTTATCCATATCTTTCTAGGTCTATGCAACATTACCTTTCCTTCGGGATAAAAATGCCTAGCTGGCGACTCTATTCTATTCATTCCTTCTCTTTTTACCGACCGTTCGCGTCTGTACCCCTTCTGACCTGGGTGTCATTTGGTGGGAGCGACATCGCTCAACGAGCGAGGGAAAGTGGGAATCCCGAGAGCTGTTCGCTCAGCGAGCAGAGAGCTCGCTCAGCGAGACCTAGAGCGTGAGAAATTATATTTTTATTATTTTATTCTGAAAATCACTGAATACTTATTTACTTCTTTAATAGTGTCTAGGACTGATTATGGTGTAGCTGGGACAATGTTCGTCCCTTTAGTTTGAAGATAGTACTTATGCATAATTTTGTTAAAAAGAATCTAATGAGATCGTGTTAATTATGTGTAATGACTTCTGTTTGGATGATATGAATTATATTGACTGTATGATTGGGAATGTGAAGATCAGGAGGATCGTGCCATGAATGGTTTTGTTCATGTTTATATATGTCGATGTATGTGTAATCGAGTCTTGCATGCGCATACTTGTTGGTGTAATAATCATGTCTCAGATGGAGCGTAAGTGGTTATTCGGATTCATTGTGAATCAATAAATGGGGGATGATCGTGTCTCAGTAGGAGTGTAAGCGATGCATCCAGGTTCGAATCGATGAACCATTGTTGAAGTCGGTACCGCATTTGCATTGTGTTGTGGAGTCGCATTGCATATATTTGAATGAATGGTTTGTGTTGAATGTTATGACTTATGTGTGTGATTACTCTTTCTAAATGTTATTTTCACCGTTATAATATGAAATTGTTTCTCACCCCTTTGTTTTTGTTTTTGTGTCTGTGCTTCTTCGGAAATACACATAACCCAGGTAGATGAGAGTGCTCTGGTGTTGGTTGTTCGAGTCATAGGGCGCTCTGATATGTAACACGGGAATGGGGACTTTTGACTATTTTGTTTTATTTCATTTTTCCGACTTTGTTAGTTACGTATCTATTTAATAAACTAAAGGAGCCGTTTTATGTTGTTGAAATGTTTATGCCATTGGGAACTTATGATATTGAGACTACTTATTTCCGCTGCTTATGAAAGAATAAATTGAATTTTTGTTTCGTTTGAAGTGTAGCAACTTACTTTGGTATTTAAACTCTGATTTTATTAAGATTTATGTTATATTTTTGAAAATGGGAAAAGTTTGTGTTACAGTTACCATCAGATTCGTGTTAAGTCTGATGATATTTCAAAGACAACTTTCAGAACGAGGTATGGTCATTATGAGTATATGGTGATGTCGTTCGGTGTATCCAATGCACCTGGTGTGTTAATGGAGTATATGAATAGAATCTTTCATGAGTACTTGGATAAATTTGTGGTAGTCTTTATTGACAATATTCTGATTTATTCCAAGACAGAAGAGGAACATGTAAGACATTTGAGGATTGTACTGCAAGTGTTGCGAGAGAAGAAGTTGTATGCAAAGCTTTCTAAGTGTGAGTTCTAGTTACAAGAAATGAGTTTTCTTGGACATGTGATTTCTAGTAGTGGAATTGTTGTTTATCTGTCGAAGATTGATGTAGTGTTGTAGTGGGAGACTCCTAATCCTGCTACTGAGATTAGAAGTTTTTTTGGGTTTAGCAAGTTATTACTGGAAGTTTATTAAAGGTTTTTCGAAGTTGGCGCTACCTTTGACTCAGCTGACTCGAAAGAGCCAAGCTTATGTGTGGGATGCTACATGTGAAAAGAGTTTTGTAGAGTTGAAGAAGAAGTTGACAACTACTCCATTATTGATTTTGTCGAATCCAAATAAGTCGTTTGTGGTGTATTGTGATGCGTCAAAGATGGGACTTGGAGGAGTTTTGATACAAAATGGTCAAGGGGTTGCTTATGCTTCAAGACAATTGAGAGGTCATTAAAGAAATTATCCTACGCATGATTTAGAGTTGGCAGCTGTGGTGTTTGTGTTGAAGATTTGGAGACATTATCTCTTTGGTTCAAAATTCGAAGTGTTCAGTGATCACAAGAGTTCAAAATATTTGTTTGATCAGAAGGAACTGAATATGAGGCAGATAAGATGGTTAGAATTATTGAAAGACTTTGAATTTGATTTGAATTACCATTCTGGTAAGGCAAATGTGGTTGCAGATGCTTTGAGTAGAAAGACATTGCATATGTCGATGCTGATGGTGAAAGAACTTGAAATGATTGAACAATTTTGAGATATGAGTTTATTGTGTGAAGCTACATCTGAAAGTGTGAAGTTAGGAATGCTGAAGTTGACAAGTGAAATTGTAGAAAGGATCCGTGAAGGACAACAATCTGACTTGAAGTTGGTTGATAAATTGACTTTGATTAACCAAGGTAACAGAGGTAAATTTCGAGTTGATGAGAATGGTGTGATGAGATTTTAGGATAGAGTGTGTATTCCTGATGTTCCGGAAATTAAGAAGAGTATCTTAGAAGAAGAACATTGTAGTCAATTGAGTATCCATCCTGGTGCTACGAAGAAGTACCATGATCTGCGAAAACTGTTTTGGTGGCCCGATATGAAGAAGGATGCTGCTGAATTTGTGTATGCATGCTTGACTTGTCAGAAGTCGAAGATTGAACATCAAAAATAGTTAGTTATGATGCAACCATTGAATATTCCAGAATGGAAGTGGGATAGTATTTCCATGGATTTTGTGACAGGTTTTCCTAAGATTGCTAAGGGAAATGATTGACTTTGGGTAATTGTAGATAGATTGACTAAGTCGACCAATTTCTTGCCGATGAAGATTAATCATTCTATGCAGAAAATAGTTGAATTGTATATTGAAGAGATTGTGAAGTTGCATGGGATACCGTCGTGTATCATATCAGATAGAGATCCGCGGTTTACTTCGAGGTTTTGGAAGTGTTTGCAAGATGCTTTGGGTACTAAGTTGAGGACGAGTTCTGCTTATCATCCGCAGATAGATGGTTAGACTAAGAGGATTATCTAATCTTTAGAGGATTTACTGAGGGCATGTGTGTTGGATCAAGGAGGATCTTGGGATAGTCATTTGTTGTTGATTGAGTTTACCTACAACAATAGTTATCATGATAGTATTGGAATGATACCGTATGAGACTTTGTATGGTAGAAGATGTCAAACTCCATTGTATTGGTATAAATCAGGAAAAAGTGCAGTACTTGGACCTGAGATTGTGCAAGAGACAATTGGGAAGATTAAGATGATACAAGAAAGAATGAAGGCTTATTAGAGTCGGCAAAAGAGTTACCATGATAAGAGGATAAAATCACTTGAGTTCCAAGAGGGAGACCATGTGTTCTTGAGAGTTACTCTAGTGACTAGTGTCGGGAGATCTTTGAAGTCTAGAAATCTCACTCCACATTTTGTTGGTCCGTATCAGATTTCACAAAGGATCAAAGAGGTAAAATATCGGATTGCGTTTCCTGTCGCTTGAGAATTTACATGATGTGTTCCATGTGTCGTAGTTGAGAAAGTATGTGTGCGATCCATCACATATGATTCAGATGGATGATGTTCAGGTAAGAGATGATTTGACTATTGAAGCTTTACCATTACGGATAGATGGTTGAGAAGTGAAGCAGTTACGAGAAAAAGAGTTTGCCTTAGTAAAGATTTTGTGGGGTGGACTTGCAGGTGAAAGTTGGACTTGGGAACTTGAAGATCAAATGAAGGAGTCGTATCCGACTCTGTTTGCTTCAGGTAACATTTTCGAGGACGAAAATTCCTACAATGGGGGAGAGTTGTAACATCCCAATTTCATAATTTAATTAATTAAGTAATTGTTTATGATTAAGTAGTATTTTGGAGGTATTTTATGGAATATTAAGAAAAAGAATTTTTTTTATTAAAAATAATGATATGATAATATGTGGATATTATTTAAATATTATTATTATTAAAGAAAATAAAATATAAGAGGTTGGAGGTCTAAGGGCAAGGTTGTCTTTTAAGTGGGTTATGAGAAAAGAAGAGTACGATCAAAATTTAATAATCCTGTTTTGGTGAAGTTAAAAGTTGCTATGAAGAAAAAGGAGAAAAATAGGGATTTTGATCAAGAGTGAAAGAGAAGACTCAAGTGAATAAGGTATGGGAGTAGTCTCTTTCATTGTTCATAATATTGGATTTGTCTTATGAGAAAATGGGGTTTTTGAGGGGAAACCTTAGGGTTGGGTAAATTTGTGGATAGGTTTTGATGATTAGTGGTTGTTAGATGTTAATAATGATGAATATATGATCATAATGTGTTATTTGGTCGTTTTCCTGTTGTTTTATGATGCAATATGATGTTTTGGGAATGTTTGGGCGTGGATGTGATATGCAGAAATCACAAGATTTTCTCAGAAAATCGCCTTCCTCACTTAGCGAGTAGGAGCTCGCTTAGCGTGCACATGAGAATTTTGGAAGTTCAGAACCCGTGAGTTGCTTGCTTAACAAGCTAGCTTTCTCGCTTAGCAAGACCTGTAGAATTCAGAAAAATAATTCTTTTGTTTGATGACCTGAGATGCTTTGTTTTGTTGTGATATGTCGATGTGTTCTACTATGAGTTATTACCATGCCTATTTAGGCTAAATGTAATAATAATAGTGATGACAAGATGTAAAGATGAATATATTGTAAAAATGATGACATGGAGTAATAGTAATATGAGTAGACTAAGTAAATGAATAATGAATGAATGTTGATGCAAATGTTGATGAAAATGATTATGTTGTTATTGTTGCATCGTGCATTCATAACATTCCTTATGTTGATTTAAGGCTTCAATCGCATCGTGTGGATTGAGGTGTTGTTGATTATGTTGTGCTCTCTTATGGAGAGTAGATGGCCAGTGTCCATCACATGTTGAAAATCGGTACCACATGCATTTATGAAGTTGCATATCATTATATGTGGCATAACATGATTACATTTGTTGTATGATGATATGACTTGTTGATGTTTGTATGTGGGTGATAATTGATGATGTATGATAGCATGTTTATTTTAATTCAGTCTTTATATTATGTATAATGGATCTGGATTACTCACCATGCCTACCTTTCGTGATGGTCTATCATGCCATCCTGCAGATTCTCAAGGATAGTTTGGAGATTTCAGAAGTAGCTTGGAGTGTGTCTCTCGTTGTTTATAGAGTTAGGTGGCGTCCTTCTCTGAGTCATGTAACACTGGGGAACACATGTTTTATTTGGTTGTTTTTGGTTTAATGATAACACTTGTTGATGATGTTGGATTATAGTTGTATGTTTTCTTTTAAGAAGAATTTAACTGCTAAACTTTTGATCCACTATGTAGAATTGAAGCATTTATTTAATTTATAACATGAAGTTGCAACCCATGTTACGGGACATGACATATATTTGTTGTTTATGTGATGGTTATGTTGAAAATGTGATACCCTTTATGGAGAACTCTGATTTTATGTGAATAATATGATTAATTTTGTTGCGGGTAAAAAGGGTGTTACAGTCTGCGGTATTAAAGTTGTACATCTTAAAGGCGGGCAATGGATGGTCGGATAAAAGTTTCACAGAGTTATTGGCCCTTATGAAATATATGCTTCCAGAGGATAATGTTCTTCCCAATCGAACATATGAGGCCAAAAAGATGTTGTGCTCTATTGGCATGAGCTATGATAAGATACATGTGTAATACCTTAATTTTTGCCCTAAGATGTTTTCGCATTTCATCTGCATCATGCATACAAACAAGATCGCACTGGTTCCTTGGTTTTTCTCAGGTGTAGGTTTATGCCTCACAGGGGATCACCATTGCCTTTATTTGTTTATGTTTACTAATCACTAATTAATATCCAAAAATATTTTGTTTTCCATTATAAACATTTTTAGGAGAAAAGAGCAAGCGAAATGCCAAAAATAACAGTCCCGTAGCTCGAATGAATTTCACAGATGAAAGTCGAAGTTGATCCGCAATTAATTCAAATTTTATCTAATCAAGGATTTCCTGATTTAATTGATTTATTCAAGAAATTCCAAGGTTCGTGTGTTTATTTCCATGCCTTATTTGACGTGTAAAAGAATCGGGCCGAAACAATCAAGCAATCATATTTAAACAAAATATTCAAATTTTAGCTTGTTGACGAGAGTGCTATTTAGATATTCTTGAAGATAAATATGGTGCCTACTTTGCTTGGAGACATGTATCATGCTATCCATCATAAGGTCTCCAAAGGTGATGGAGAGATTGTGTGTTGTGCGTCTCTTCTCTATAGGTGGTTTATTTCTCACCTACCAAAGTCCAATGTCTTCAAGGGTAATAGAGAGAAGCGAAGATGGTCTTAAAGGATTATGTCTCTTTCTCATAGGGATATGACTTGGTATTGTTCCTATTATGATACTGGAGTTCTTATTGACGGTTGTGGGGAATTTCCCAATGTACCTCTTCTTGGTACACGTAGGGGAATTAGTTACAACCCTATTCTTGCTAGGCGACATTTGGGATATTGCTTGACGGGCATACCAAGCAACCTTTAACTATCTAGTTTCTTCTTTCTTAATGGTGCAAATCAGTTAGAAATGAAGAAAAGGATTGTTCATTCTTGGCATACGGTTCATCGGAAAGAGAAGGGTCAATTGGGAAAACAACACCTTGCTCCTTCCGAGTGTTACCTCCAGTGGGTTCAATCTAGGGCTTCCAAGCTCAAGATGCCTTATCCACCTGAGGAGCCTTTGTTTCCTATATTGTCGTTACCCATTTTTCTTCCTCCCGTTGATGAGAAGGTTGCTCTTCAAGAAGAGTTGGACAAGATGAATAAAGAGAAAGAGGAATGGCTACTCGAGAAGACGATGTTGCAAGAGCAACTGAAGGAGAAGGATGATCTCATTGAGTTACTTGAGCAGCGTGTTACAAAGAGGCCAAGAGAGGCTTTATTTTCCTCTAGTACTCCATCTACCATTCCTCCTACATTCGGAGCTTGGAAGGCCTTGACCAATTGGTGAAGGATAAGGAAGACATGGAGAATCGGTACAAAAACGAGATTAAGAGGATTCGCATGAAGTACCAGCCGAGATTTAGATCTTCTTCAGATATAATCCCATAGGCATACTTTTCTCTCATGTAATAGGGTTATTGAGACTTTTACTTCACTTGCAATCCTCACTTTGATTTTAATGATAATGAGTTTTTAGTACTTCAAAAAAATGTTTCTTTTATAAACATTGCAATTTATCTTATAGTCCTTTGAAATCTTTGCATATACATACCATGCATTATGCCCGCATTGGTCTTGCTTCTCGAGAGTTGTACATAGATCTTATGTTGTTTCTTGGTCTTCATTCAGTGCCCTTGACAAGTTGACTCACCAGGTCAATACTCGAGCTAATTGAAAAAGATGTTGGAAGCCTTACAACAAGAGAAACGCGAGATGCGCTAGGAAGTTTCGTCTATGAAGGATAACTTGGAAATAATCACTGTCATGATGGAAAGCTTGGTGGCTGCTCAGAATCAGCCACCCGATCTTCCTAATTCTTCATTACACCGCACAATCATCTATGAGATTGTCACTGCATCGATTCCTGCTAAAACTGTCATTTCTTCTCGTTACCGCATGCCTTCTAGAACACCGTGGGGTATGCTGGTTGATTTCATCCCTGCTGGATATCCTCCTCCTCCTCCTCCTGGGACTGTTGCATTTAATACTCATCAGCCGGTGATGACTACTGCACCGCCTGTGATGCATACTACCCCGAACCTTGATGAAATTATTTACCATACTGAGCCTAGTGAAGGTGTTGGTGTGATTGAAAGGCTTGATGACTTTCAAGGTCGTTTTTCTGAAATGAAAAAAGAGATGAAAGCTTTGAGGCATAAGGATTTGTTTAGTAAAGATGCTTATGATCTCTGTTTGGTTCCCAATGTCAAGGTTCTGTAGAAGTTAAAGTTGACTGAGTTCGAGAAGTATAAAGGCAATACTTGTCCTCTGAGTCACCTGACTATGTATGCTAGGAAGATGTCTGCTCAGACAACAAATGATCAGCTTCTGATTCATTATTTCTAAGACAGTCTGACTGGATCCGCTATGAGATGGTATATGGGTTTGAATAACAGCCAAATTAAGACTTTCAATGATTTGGGAGAGGCTTTTGTTAGGTAATACAAGTATAATGTTGATATGGCACCAGACAAAGATCATCTTCGTGCTATGTCCCAAAAGGACAAAGAAACTTTCAAAGAATATGCACACGCGAGCTTGCAGCTCAGATTGTTCCTCTTTTGGAAGAGAAAGAGATGACGAAGATATTTTTGAAGACTTTAGGTTCTTTCTACTATGAGAAGATGATTGCAAGTGCTCCCTCGGATTTCACTGAAATGGTGAATATGGGGATACAATTAGAAGAAGGTTTCTGTGAGGGACGATTGAGTAAAGAGAGTAATACTGGTTCCAGTTCCAAGAGATTCAATTTTGGAAAGAAGAAAGAAGGAGCAACAATGTTGTGTCTCGAGAAAGTTACAGAAGACCCTGTGGTCGTGAGAATCTTCATTGGCAACATGTAGCTTCTGTAACTTTGATGATTAATGTGACTCCAACTGTTCCGGTAGCTCCAAAGTACCAGTCTCATTATTAGCAACCTTATGTGTAACAGAGTGGTAATCAACAGGGTCGTGCTAAGCCGAGTTTTGATCCCATTACAATGTTGTATGCAGATATGCTTCCATCGCTGATTGAGAAAAATCTTGTACAAACACATTTTCCACCTCCAGTTCCAGAGATTATTCCATGGTGGTATAAGCCAGAGGCTCATTGTGCTTTCCATCATGATGCCCCGGGGTATGATATTGAGAATTGTTATCCATTGAAATTTGAAGTGCATAAATTGATAAGGAGCAATGTTTTGTCTTTAAATGATGTTAATCTGAATGTGAAGACGAATCCGCTTCTGAAGCATTGTAATACGTCTGTGAACATGGTTAATGGTTGTCCCGGGTTGTTTAAGATTTATGATGTCTGCTGGATTCGAAGGTCTTTGGTTGAGATGCATGATTTCTTGAGTGAATATCATGATATTGATCACGATTATGATGGTTGTTGTATTTGCTCGGTGAACCCTCGTGGTTTCGTGATTGTTAAGAGAGACATTCAAAAGATGATGGATGTTAAGTTGATTGAAGTGACAAAGAAAAGAGATGAGTATGACAATGAAGTGAATGTTATTGTGCCTCAGTTCAATATTCCTTAGAGGGTTGTTCCTGAGAAGACGGTTATTTCCTTCGATAGTCGCAAGTATGTTATTACTTCATCGGTGATCAATTTACCTGGCACAATGCCATATGAGTCTGATAAAGCTGTTCCATACTAGTATAATGCTAGGATGATAGAAAATGGTAAGGAAGTTCCTATTCCTTCTCCAAAGTTTGTGGTTAGCATTGCTGACGTGACAAGAGTTACTCGAAGTGGTAGAGTTTATACATCGGATCCTCCAAAGAGAACTGAGGGTACAAGTGCGAGTAAACAGATTGAGGATGTTGTTTCCCAATCAGACTAATTTGGTGATTCCAGTTTGAAATATAATTAAGATGAGGTGTTGAAATTGATAAAGAAGAGTGAGTATAACATCATTGAGCAGTTGTTGCATACTCCGTCAAAGATATCAGTTTTATCACTCATGATACGCTCTGAGGCTCATAGGAAGTCTTGAAGATTCTTGATCAGGCTTATGTTGATCATGATGTGACTGTTGATCAATTTGATAGTATTGTGGCTAATATCACATCATGCAACAATCTGAGTTTCTATGAAGAGGACTTGTATGAAGAGGGAAGGAATCATAACTTGGTTCTGCATATTTCAGTAAATTGTCAGGAAGATGTTATGCCTAAAGTGCTGGTTGATACCGGGTCTTCTCTGAATGTGATGCCAAAGTAGACTTTGTTAAGGCTTGCATACCAAGGTGCTACCATGAGGCATATTGGGATTATTGTGAAACCTTTTGATGGATCGAAGAAAACTGTGATTGGTGAAGTTGATCTTCCTATCCTTATTGGACCGTTTATATTCCAAATTACTTTTCAAGTAATTAATATACGTCCAGCTTATAGTTGTATCCTTGGAAGGCCCTGGATTCATGAAGCAGGAGTTGTGACTTCTACTCTCCATCAGAAGCTGAAGTTTGTGAAAGATGGGAAATTAGTGACTGTCGGCGGTGAGCAGGCGATGCTAGTGAGAAATTTGTCATCCTTCTCCTATATTGGTGTTGAAGAAGAGGTGGGAACTTCATTCCAGGCTCTTTCTGTTGTTGATAATGTTTCTAAGAAGAATATTATGCATATGTCTTCTCTCAAGGATGCTCTGTGTGTGCTTGAAACTGGTCGATCTGACGGTTAGGGAAGAGTTATTGATGCTGTTGACAATAAAGAAGGATTTGGTCTTGGTTTTGCGCCAGGTGTGGCTCTCAATGACCCGAAGAGTATTCATGAAGGATTCTGAAGTGTTGGGTTTATCAACGATCATTCCGCTGTTGCCATCATTGAAGATGATGAAGAAGAAGAAATGCCTAAATTTGTTTCGCACAGAAAGATTTGCAAGAACTGGATTGTTGTATATGTTCCTTCTATTATTCAAGCTTCAAAGTAATTTGTTTTATTTTATTTCAAAAATCCTTTCACTCTTCCTAAGGTGAAATCGATGTTTGTCGGGCTTTGTTTCAAATTTTATCATCATCAATAAAATGTTATTTTGTTAATTCCATATGTGTTTTTCCTTTTTGCTTTATTTTGAAAACTGGTAACATAAAAAAACAAAAAAACAAAATCATTGTTTATATGCATAATGTTTGCACTTTTGTTCACACTCTAAAATTAAAATAAAATAATTGTGCAGATTTATTGTTAAACCCATTGAAAAAAATGATCCTATGCCCATTCCCAACATTGAATTCCCTGTGTTTGAAGCTGGGGAAGAAGATGTTGAAGAGATTCCTGGCGAGATTTCCCGGTTGCTTGAGCACGAGGAGAAAGTTATTCAGCCTCATGAAGAGTTATTAGAGATGGTCAACCTGGGTTCTAATGATGATAAGAAAGAAGTCAAAATTGGAGCATTTCTTGGTCCTGATGTTAATAAGAGGATGGTAGAGCTTCTTAGAGATTATGTTGATGTGTTTGCTTGGTCTTATCAGGATATGCCAGGTCTTGATACTAATATTGTGGAACTAGATTGCTGTTGAAGCCAAAATATCCACATAAAAAATGATGATGAAAAAATGATGATAAAAAAAAGAAGAGAAAAGAAAAAATGATTGGTATGATTGAACCCAAGGATTTGAATGTAAATCATTTTATTCTTGTGGCAAGCAAGTTGTGGTTCGGTTTATCAAGAATAACATTATCTGCAAATATGGTGTTTCGAATAGAATCATTACTGATAATGATTCGAACTTGAATAATAAGATGATGAAAGAGCTTTATGAATATCAGAGATTCAACGCCATAATTCTTTTCCTTATAGACCAAAGATGAATGGGGTTGTTGAGGCTGCAAATAAGAACATTAAGAAGATCATTCAGAATATGGTTGTGACATATAAGGTCTGGCATGAGATACTCCCTTTTTCTTTGCATGGGTATCGTACATCTGTCCACACTTCAACAGGGGCAACCCCGTTCTCGCTTGTTTACGGTACAAAAGCAGTTCTCTCCGTCGACGTTGAGATCCCATCAATGAAAGTTCTGATGGAAGCCAAGTTGACTGAGACTGAATGGTGTCAGAGTAGATTTGATTAGTTGAATTTGATTGAGGAAAAAAGAATAACATCTTTGTGTCATGGTCGGTTGTACCATCAAAGAATGAAGAAATATTTTGACAAGAAGGTCAAACCTCATGTATTCAGAGAAGGCAACCTCGTGCTCAAAAATATCTAGTCTTTCATTACAGATTCTCAGGGTAAGTGGACTCCGAACTATGATGGCCCATATGTTATTAAGAAAGATTTCTCTGGAGGTTCATTAATTCTTACAACTATGGATGGTGAGGAGATCACTCGTCCTATGAATACGGATGCAGTCAAGAAATACTTCGCCTAAAAGAATAAAAGAACAACTCGCTAAGTTGAAAACCCGAAAGGGCAGCTTAGGCAAAAATGAGCGTCTCGGTGGATTGAAAACCCGAAAGGGAGGTCCAGGAAAAAATTAGAGACATAAACAAAAATAATTATCCCGTTAGATTGAAAACCCGAAAGAGCAATCTAGGAAAAAGTTAGGGATCATGGCAAGTAACTGCATTGACAGACTGGATCACTTGAAACAACCGAGGATTTCAGATTCTATCCTTTAGTAGAATTACCCATCAAAGATTCTTGCTCACTCATCCTTAACTCAAATTTCGGACACAATGGAGTTCAAAGTTAATAGGGAGAATAGTGATCATTGTATTTTAGTGTAGTCCTTTTCCATGTATTTTACCATTTTTTAAACTTGTAATGATCCATGGAGTCATGCCATTTGTTGACTACCATTATATCAATGAATTCGAGCTTTTATCCAATTGTTTGTAATTCTTTATGTTGTTTCTGATTACGAAATTTCAATTTATGTTTGATGATGATTTTTGAAACAAATTTAATAAATTTAATTTTTGAAGATTATAAGAACATTTTTCTTTTGATATATGAATGCAGAGAGAATATCAACAGTGATTCCAGGAATGGTAAGGTCTGGATGTGTGTAATTTTCCTCTCCTAGAGCAGGGTTTGATCTGTTTGTTTCTCTATGGAACTCCTAAATATTCCTGGCATGTTGATATTAACGATGTTTTGCTCCCCAACAACAAGTAGGATAGGGGATGGTTTGTTGTATGAACATTCCCAGTTTGAGTTCCAATTCCTTCCCCAGAAGAGTTATTGGAAGCGATATTTCGGTCACATGAGAATCCCCAGCTGAGTATTGATTTCTTCCTCAGCAGAATATCCTCATCCGAGTTCTTATTCCTCAGCTTGAGTTGTTTGCATCCTCTAGCAGACGTATTGATATAGCAGTCAAGCATAGAGATTTTCTTTTACCTAGTGGTAGGTATTGATTTAAAATCCCTCGTAACTGTACTTTTGACTATGATGGTAACTTCTGGTATTTTCCATGTGGGTCGGCAAGTCCGAAATTTCAAATGATGAATGATCTCAATCGGTCTTTCTCTCATATCCCCAGTAGGTTTGCATGCGATGTTTTCCCCAGGTTGCTTTGTAATCCTCGGTAGGTTTTATATCCCTTTCCCAAGCAGAGCATGAGTGGTATGATGGTTATTCCTACAGAGTTTGATTCTTGAAAAAAGTATCTCCGTCCTTAGAAAGGTTTGTGGAAGATTTTTCCTATCCCTGGTGGATTACTATCTTTCCTCAGCATTGTAGTATTCCTATGCAGAGTTGATGTTTTTGGTACTCCAAAAAGTTTTGCTTTATTTTCACCACTGGTAGATCTTTACTTTGTTTCCCTAAACAGAGTTGTGAAGATAATTGTCCCATCAGAGTTTAATAGGGACATTACCCTTTTTCCTCAAGGAGTATGAGAGATGGTGTTGATGATATATCTCTGACATGTTATCCCCTCAGAGTGGAATTTCTAATGATATTTGTTTTGTGGATTATTAAAGATTGCTTTGTGGATTAGATCCATAAAAAAAGTTTCCTCAACATGAGTTAAGCCTTGTAGTAGAATTTTATTCCTTTGATGGATTTTAATTTATCCCCTGCAGGATTTCTCAGCTTTGTCGCTTTGGATTAGCCAAGTATCCGTTTGTTGTGGTGTTTTTATCATCCTGTTGCTCGTCTTTATGTCTGTTTTGTCAGCATATTCATACGCATATTCAAGCATCTTGCTTTACGCATAACATCATATGTTTGCATTCTTGCACTCTTTGATATATCTTTGTTCTCCGCTCTTTGGTGTGAACTTTCCCCACAGAGTGTGTATTGTATTCCTCTCAATTTTAGAGCGTTGATCATTAAGCAGAAAGTGTTTATCCTTTATAAATTCCCCATTGAGTTTGTTTCTCGTGGATGATATTAATTCAACTTTCTCCCCGGTTTATTATCTGGATGAAAATTTTCCCAATTGAGATATTTCCTCCTTGGGATGAGTCTTGTTTGACCGTTTCTTTCCAATTTGTTCTTGGATTGAACTTTGGTCCCCTTTGTGAGTTATATTACTTTGGAATTAAGCTATCACATGGTTGATAGTGGGAAATATTTTCTCCCATATGAGTGTATTACTTTGGAATTAAGTTATCACTTGGTTGATAATGGGTAATATGTCTCCTATTATTTGATTGATTACTTCGAAATTAAGCTATCATTATGGGATAGTGGGTAATCTTTCATTTGAGTCTTATTGCTTTGGAATTAAGCTATCATATGTGTGATAGTGGGTAGTATTTTCTCACGACTTGATTATATTACTTTGGAATTAAGCTATCATTTATTTGATAGTGGGCAATATTACTCCTTTATTTGAGCTTATTGCTTTTGCTCCTACCCAATAAACCGGTAGTTGATGATTATTTTCCAACTCAGTATTTCTCCATTTTTTGGTCTTGAATACTTTGTGTGGTTGATGTTTCCAGGATGGAGTTTTTTACTCTTCTCTGTTGAATTTTATCTTGATCTTGCCTCATAATCTTTTTCCAAAGTTGAGTCAACTATCTAATAATTTATTTTCCTGGTAAACTATCTTGTTGTCTATTTTTTCCCTGCGGGATCTTCTTCTGTGTCCCCAAGATTTTGCTTTTCTCTGGTGATTGTATTCTCCCTACAGAGATCTTAGGTTTGCATATCATATTCATATCATATCATGTTCTCTTAGGACAAAAATTGGGTTTTTCTCTTAGGGGCAGTTGTAATACCCTAATTTTTTCCCTAAGATGTTTTCACATTTCATTTGCATCTTATATACAAACAAGATTGCACTGGTTCCTCAGCTTTTCTCGGGTCTAGGTTTATGTCTCACAGGGGATCACCACTTCCTTTATTTGTTTTATTTGTTTATGTTTACTAATCACTAATTAAAATCCAAACATATTTTGTTTTCCATTATTAACATTTTCAGGAGAAAAGAGCAAGCAAATTGCCAAAAATAGCAGTCTCGTAGCTCGAATGAATTTCACAAAGAAAAGTCGAAGTTGATCCGCAATTAATTCAAATTTTATCTGATCAAGGATTTCCTTATTTAATTGATTTATTCCAGGAATTCCAAGGTTCATGTGTTTATTTCTATGCCTTCTTCGACGCGCAAAAGAATCGGGCCGAAACAATCAAGCAATCATATTTAAACAAAATATTCAAATTTTAGCTTGGTTAACCAAATGCGTTAACCGGTTAACTAGTGCTAAATTTGAATATTTTGTTCAAATTCAACACACTTTGATCATTGATCTCATTTGGAATATTCTAGATCCATTTCCCTCTGAATTCTCTACATCACTTTGATCATTTCCCACTATAAACCCTCACTAATCACCACTCTTTTTCATTTCCCTGCAAATTTTCAATTACCAAGCCTAATTTGAAATTCCAAAGCAAGCTCCATTCCACCAAGTTCCCATACCTAAAGCCTTTAAATAGCACCCTAATTTCATTCATTTCATAAGCTTTTGATAGCCAACAAATCTCTTGCAAAATATCCCCCTAAACCCAAAATTCACTAAAGCTCTTCTCTTTTTTTTGTTGTTGAAAGTTATCAAGAATTCACCTTGAATTCTTGATCAACTTTGAGCTAAACCTTCATCCTATTCTTTCTTTGTTCATCAATTTCAGTAGATCAAGCTTGATTTTGTTCAATTTGAAGAGTTGCTTTTGGTAATTCACTTTCTCCATGATTCCACCTTCATCATCAACATTCAAGATGTAGATCCTTGATGCTTTTGGTTGTTGATATTTTAGATCATAAATTGTTATTTGATTGCAGGGATTTCATTGTGTTTTGGTTTTAAAATTCGTGCTAATTCAGTTCATGATCATCAAGTGTTTGAAAAAAGGTTTTGAAAAAGGATCATGCTGAATTTTAGCAATTTTTCTGCTACTGGTTCAGTGTTAACCGGTTAACCATTTTCAATAAAAAATGGTTAACCAGTATATTTTTGCGCAGAATTTGAAAAATTAGTTGTGTTAACCGGTTAACACTGCTGTAGAAGCTGTTTTTGGATTGTTTTTGACTTGTTTTTGGCTCCTCTTACTTCTTCTTTTTCCTCCTTCTTATTTTTACCTTGGGAGACATTTTTATGGCTGATTTCTCTTTAATCTCAATGAACTTTGGGTGTAGATTAGAGTAGTTAATATTCATTATTCCAAATCTACCTTTAAGTGGATTATTCAATTCACTTAAGGTGCTTTGCATTAGTGAGATATTTTCATACTTGAATCCATCGAGATGAGTGATTGAACTTAAAGATGGAAGAATACCATAAGTGTAACTCAATTTGGTATTCATCTTTAGTTTTATGCAGTATTGCATTCAGATGGCGATTTACATATCGTTTATCTCGCATGCATTAGCACTAATATTGTTCACCTTGATTGGTGTTGGCCGACCTCATTTGTAGGGTAATTACTTCGTAAATTACTCGGTGATTTCTTAACATAGACCTAAATGTGTCCCGAATTCGGAACAAAAAATCCAATTGGATACTTGCACTTTCGTGGACCGAACATCTTGTTGGTCGTGTAATCCTAAAGTGATTGATCATTTTGCATTAAGAACCAACACTTATGAATGTTTGATGCGTAGGTGCTTTGGGTCTCTCAATCTCTTTTCAAACTTCATTGAATTTGGTCCTATTTGCCTTGATTAATCATTATAGTGTAAGATACTAAGCGGATCCGGTTTCCTTTCGATTTTGGTTACTCTTTTGGTTGTGGATAATTAAGCTCATCATACCAATATTATGTAAATATTATTATACTATTACTATACTAACACTTTAATTCTTTATTTCACTTTTATTTCTATTACTTTTATTATGCTTTATTATTCTTTATCATTCATTATCATGTTTATATTTCTTGTTCTTATTTTGTTGTGTGGATTTTCCTTTTGTCCATTTGGACACAAAATATTAATAAAGGCTTAAACCATAAAAAAAACTTAATTGCTCCCATCTTGGGCTATTGGTTACTAGCCTATGCTTTAGAGTGATATACCTTTTGACAACTTTGAAGTACTTGGACTTAGAATTAGGATTTCTTATCCCTTTGCATGGAAGTGTTAATCATTGAAGACTTGCCTTTATTTGGCATTGGTTTCTAAATGCATAAGGATGGAACTCTTATTAATGCTTTGAAGTGGCTTCATGTTGGTTAGATCCTTCTTTTCTCTAGCTTTTATTTTGTGTATTAGGTTAGCCTATTCATCTCTTCCCCTTCTTTAATTTTTAAAACTTCTCTCTTCTTCAAAGGATTCTTGCTTTTTAAAACCATCACTTCTTTAAAAAAATAAAACTTTGACTTTTGTCAAGTGAAATTTTACTACTTTCTTTTCTTTCAAAAATTAATGAATTTAATCATCTTGACTTTAATTCCAAAATAAAAAGAACCAAACTCATTCAAGTTGTTTTATGCCTTTGTGTACCTTTGTTTGTTTTCTTTAAAAGTGCCGATTATGAGTCATTATTCTTTAGTCGGGTGCAAGTCTCTCAACCTCCATGGTCGTAGTTTGATTTAATTGAGTCTCTTGTCATTCGTGGGGGTTTAGTGGCATACTCGTTGATTTTATCCGAGTTGGCGCCCTCCCCATAATGATGTATGAGTCCATGCCTTCATTCTCATGGTAGATTTGTTTGGTTATCCACTTGAAGACGACAAATTCTCTCCACTTAATAACATTAATCATAACCAACCTTTTTCCCTATTTATACCACGAACTACGGGGTTTTGATCTCGCATTGCACTTTGTGGGTACGTAGGCATGAGGTGGTAAACCTCTCCAAACACAAAAACATTAAAAAATTAATTCTTCTCTCATCCCTCCACTCTCTTTTAATAAACCTTTTTCAAACCAAAAGCAATAAATTTTTCAAAGGAGTCTCGTGGAGTGCCACAAACATTTTAGGTGCATAAAACCATCCCATTGTGTAACCTATCCCCTTACCCGGTTTTTGCTTGTTTCTTTAGCTTTTTGCTTTTAGATTCATTAGGATTTATTCGCTCTTTTTTCCTTTTCCTTTTGGAATAAAATAAAAGTGTGGTGACAACTCTGTTTACTTTGAGTTGAGTTAAGCAATAGCTTACGCTCATGATTTTACGGCTACAACATGCTTGTACAAATGATTACATCTTGTTTCAAAACGAGTATGCATCGTTAAATGAGTATCCTAAATGTGGTGTTTCTCGATATAAAAAGAAGTTGTCTCCAGTAAAAGTCTTATGGTATTTTCCTATAATTCTGAGATTCAGACGCATGTTTCATATTGAAACTGATTCAAGACACCTGACTTGGCATGCAGATGAAATAATTATTGATGGAAAGTTTTTACATCTGGCAGATTCACCACGGTGGATGAAAATTGATGATGATTATCCTGAATTTGGAAAAGAAGCAAGAAACCTTTGCTTGGCATTATCTAGTGATGGAATGAACCCACACGGTCTTCAAAGTATCTCACATAGTACTTGGCCTATTATTTTAATGAATTATAACCTACCTCTATGACTATGTATTAAGCGTAAATACATGATGTTATCTATGTAAATTTTTGGGCCTAAACAACCAGGGAATGACATAGACGTATACTTGACACCCTTAATCAAAGATTTAAAGTTTTTGTGGGAGAACAGTGTGGAGGTTTATGATGGGTATAGGAAAGAAAATTTCAACTTTAGGGCGATGTTGTTTGGCACAATTAATGATTTTCTAGCATAAATAAATCTATCAGGGTACAACATAAAATGCCAATGTGTGTGTCCTATTTGTGAAGATAAAACAAATTGGACGCGATTGAAGTTTGACCAGAAGAATGTCTTTCTCGGTCATCATAAAATCTTAAATTCGAAACATCACTATCGTGGATGGAGAAAAGCCTTCAATGGAGACACCAAATAAGGTAGAGCTCCACTTATATTGACAGGTGATCAAATTTTGAAAAGGTGAAAAATATGAGTACTCAATTTGGCAAGCCTTTTGCACATACACTTGTCAAGAAAATGTGGAAGAAGAGGTCAATTTATTTGAACTTCCATATTGGAAGTCGTTATATGTAAAACATTTTCTCAATGTTATACATATTGAAAAAAATTGTTTGACAGTGTTATTGGCACGTTACTCAGTATACAAATAAAGTCTAAGGATGAACTTAAAGCAAGAAAGGACTTGATATCGACGGGGATAAGAAATGAATTAGGACTCTTGAAGAAAGGAAAACGAACATATCTACCACCTGATGCATATACTCTATCTAGAAAGGAGAAAAAAGTATTGTGTAAGTTTCTAAGTGAAGTTAAAGTTCCATAAGGATACTCTTCAGATATTAGAAGACTTGTGTCTATGAAAGACCTCAAGGTAAAGAGTTTAAAGATGCATGACTGCCATGTTATAATGGAACATTTTCTACCAATAGGTATATGTTATATTCTACCTGAAAAAGTAAGAAGCACAATAACTAAATTGTGTTTTTTCTTCAAGTCAATTTACAGTAAGGTGATCGATCCTACGATCTTACCAATATTGCAAAACGAAATAGTTATTACTTTGTGTGATCTTGAAATGTATTTTCCTCTCTCGTTTTTTGACATAATGGTTCATCTAGTGAAAGAGACACAATTATGTGGATCAACGTATATGAGATGGATGTACCCTACTGAACGTTATATGAAAATATTAAAAGGGTATGTGAAAAACCAAAGTCGACCACATGATTATATTTCCGAACAATACATTGTTGAAGAAGCGATCGAGTTTTGTACCGAATATCTGTCCAATGTACAATAATTGGACTCACAAAATCTCATATTGTCGGAAAAAAGTAGGGAAAAAGTTAACTGGAAATGAAGTTGTGACAATATCAAGGGTCGAACGGGATCAAGTGCATTTGTATGTTCTGCACAATGAGAATGAGGTTGATCCGTATGTTGAAATGCACAAGGATGTTCTCCGAGGTTTAAAACCGAATAGAAATGCGAATTGGATAGTACGAGAGTATAAACGAAGTTTCATACCTTGGTTTAAGGATCACATTTTCTAAAAGTATTATTCAGATCCCGCTTCAATAACAGAAAGATTGAGATGTTTAGCATATGGTCCGAGTTTGGTTGTGTTTTCTTATAGCGCATACGCAATTAATGGATACACATTTTATACCAAAGAACAAGATGATAAAAGTATTATGCAAAATAGTGGTGTCACTGTGGTAGTTGAATAAATGTACATTTCAAGTGTGAAAGACTTAAACCCTAAATTTGAAAATCTGTCATATTTTAGGGTTATCAAGCGCATTTGGGTGTTTGATTATGAGAAGTTTCAAATTCCTATATTTCGTTGCAAGTGGGTTGAAAACAATAATGGCGTACAAATGGATAAGTCGGGATTTTTGCAAGCTAAACAAGTGTTCTATGTCACTGATTCGACAAGTACAAAATGGTCTATAGTGCTTTTACCTAACAAAGTAATTGATGAAAACATTGGAGATCAAGGTGATATTTGTAACACCCACTTTTCCCACAAAAATATTTATATAAATCTTTAATAAAATCAGAGTTACTTGTCCAAAGTGAGATGTTACATCATCATCGTTCATCAAAATCGTTAATAAAAGAAAGCAGCAGAATCCAAATCTTTAACGTCAATAGCTCAAAGGCTTAACAAATCACACATAATAAGGTTCTTCAATTCAAGTTTAATTATAAAAATAAGTTTTTCTAAACATTAAAAGTAAATATGGACAAAGATCCCCGTTCCCGTTACATACCAGAGCTCCTAGGACACGTACATCACACCAACGTACTTCTCAAGTACCTGAATTGTCTGCACTTCCGAAGAAGCACAGACGCAACAAAACAAACAGAGGGGTGAGAAATAGATTCATAATATAACGGCACATACGACATATATGAAGAAGTAATTCACCCCTAATCATACAAAATTATCAATCATATTATTCAATCAATCATAATGCAATGCGACTCAAATGCACAATGCAAAAGCGGTACCGACTCACAATAACAGTTCATTAAATAGAACCTCGAATGCATCGTTAACGTCTCCACAAAGACACGATCATCCCTGCTGAAATTCTGTGATCAGGTATGAGATGTCCTAAGAGATGTCCCAACACTTGATAGGACACTTGACAGATTTAACCAAAACTTAAATAGCAAGAAAAGTAAACAACACAGAAGTTTGTTAACCCAGTTCAGTGTATAACCACACCTACATCTGGAGGCTACCAAGCCAGGAGGAAATCCACTATAAGTAATATTAATTCTAGACTTAAACCACCCTGTTTAATCTATCACTTAATAACTACCCAATGCAATTTCTACCTAAGACACACCTTAGATAAGAGTACCCTACTCACTCCCCCTCAATCACACAGTGATCAAGTTTACAAGTTTACAGAAATTGAAGACATTCTTCAAACAATACAGCTTGATCTTACTTCACAGTTTCAATCAAGTCACAAATGCACTTTTGCTTAAAAGCTCATAAAGTGGTACATAAAAATAACCTGCTATTAAAATACTAGACACCCTATTTGATCTTCTGAAATTCGTACTCAATTCTATGAGTTTCTGTTGCTTAAATAGGTATCTGTAATTTGGGCTTTCTGCAGAGGATCCAGCCCTAATGCGCATGCAGCTTCCACCTTGAATTTAGGGTTTGTTACCTCCTAGATTCTAGGTGATTTAGGTCTTCTGTTTTAATCTGAATCTTCAATATAAAACTCCCTACAGATGCGCCTTGTTCTGTTTTTAACCATCATTAATTAATTCCAGATAACTCTCCTTAAATATCTCTGATCAGTTAATCATTAATTAATTCTGGTAGCAGGTTTGAGATGTCTCAACATCTGCTGGGACATCCTGAAAAACTGAACTGAAGTTATTTACACAATGTCCCAACATTTGATGAGACATCCTGATATAAGTTCACATACTCTGTTTGATAATGTCCCAACATCTGATAGGACATTCTGAACTGAATTCAACATTTCTTGTTGGTCAAAAATTCTGCCAATTCTTAAACATCTACAAACTCCCCCTTTGGCTAATTTTTGGCTAACATCTTTTCTGGTTTTCAGAGTGCAGCAGAAGTTCTTTTTATCAGAGTATAGCATTACTTTTCTGTTGATTCTTATTTGAGATTACTCCCCCTCAAACATATATGTATCCAATCTTTTTGCAACAGAAAAAACACTTATTCAGTTCAGAAGCAAACAAACAGATTTTTTCATTCATACTTAAACAGCAATTACAATAATTTGATGTTGTTCTCCCCCTTGGTAGACACAAAATTAGGGTCCAAAGACACTATTCCAAATACATTGCTGTCATTACATTTGCCTCACATACATTGATCACTCAGATTCATCACTCTCAGTTTCTTCCTCCACTTCAGTTTCTTTATCAGCTTCACTTTCTTCATCAGCTTCACTGTCTTCATCAGATGCAACATTCTGATCTTCTTCACTTTCCAACCTTTTAATGATTTCCTCAAGCTTCTGCTTTCTAGCTTCAAGCTCTTTGCAGGTGCTTTTGAGTTCAGCAATTAAAGCCTTCTTGGAGATTGGATTCCTAGTAGTTGAAGGACCTGCAGATGTCCCAGAAGGTGCTTCAACATCTGCTGCATGATGACTGAGGAATAACTTGTAGTGAAAAGCCAAGGGGCTTTCTCTTTTGCAGGCTGTATCCTTGTCAGTGAGAATTCCAGGGTATTGATTGAGCACAATACCACACAGCAAAGATGGAAAAGCTATTGGCAGTTTTGTTGCAGAAGAGATGGCATGCTTCATAGTCTGATCAAAAATATAAGCTCCATAATCCATCTTGGTTTGAGTTCCCACAGCATAGATGAATCTGGCCAGACCAGTTGAGATTGAAGAAGTGTGGTTGGTAGGCACGCAGTTAGCAGTTCCAATCCTGTTCAGCATGGCATACTTTCTGGTAAGCATGCTCACAGAGAGCTTTCCCTTCACAGGCCAAGCCTTGACCTGATTTGCAGTGATCACCTTACAGATTTGATTATCTGTTTTGCCTAGCTCATTTGGTCCATCTGTTTCTCTTCCTAGGTATTGATTTATGATTTGAGGAGAGAACTCAACACACTTACCTCTCACGAACACTTTTCTGAACTCAGATGACTTACCATTTGAGCAATCCTCCTGAAGATTCACAATGAACTCTTTGACAAGAAGTTCATAGCAGGGAGAGAACTCTGAGATTGTCTTGAATAGTCCTGCAGCAGAGATGAGGTCAATCAGTTCTGTGCACTCAAGTGCATTGCTGCTCAGTTCTCTTTCTAGAGCAACCCTTCTTTGGTACACATATTTCCATCTGTTGACACTGGAGACATGATGGAACGATATGTTGTCCAAGGGAGCTTCTGGAACAGTAGTTGAAGCTCTGGATGATGCTGGTCTCTTCTTGGGAGGAGATGTTGGGACATCTGATCCAACATCTGAATCTGATGGTGTGGCAGCTTTTCTCTTCTGGGTTTGGACTTTGCTCCATGGTTTTGTTGGACCAAAGGTAGCTTTAGCCTTGCCTTTCTTTGGACTAGCCTTCTTCTTCTCAGGGATTGCTGCTTCAGCTTGCATCTTGCGTTTCCTGGACCTTAGCCTTGTGGCTATGCTGGGTTTAACAGATGCTATGATTTCTGCATCAGAGTCCTGCTCCATGTTGACCACTGGATGATATTGAGCAGTCTCCTCTTCAGCTGTTTGATCAGCAGGGATTTGATCTTCATTTGAGGCTTTGATCTGATCCTCAGAGTTTTCTTTATCACTTTCACTTGAGGCCTTTTTCTGGTCCTCAGTCTGTTCAGTATCAGCATCAGATGAATTTTCTTTCTCATCTGCAGATGTTCCAACATCTATTGGGACATCTTGTTCTGCAGGAGTGTCCTTTGCAGTTTGAGCTGGTTCTTCTTGAGGTGCAGGCATTGTGTTCAGAGGAACAGAGATTCCACTCACCTTTCTTTGTTCAAACAGAATTTGAGTGACAATCTCCTTGATTGAATCATCCACATATTGTGAAGATTTAGGGGGCATGTTAGCTGGAGAGGGAGTGCCTTTAGCTTTGCTTCTGACTTGATCTTTACCTCTCTTTGGAGTTCTTGCCTTTTTAGTGTGAGAAACGCTTCCCCTGAGTTCGTCCAATGGGGTTGATTGCATTGGTACTACAGAAATGGGAGTGGCATGAACTACGTATTCTTGATTGAGAACTTCTTCAGTTGAGTTAGGGTTTTGAGACATTGTTGAGGAAGATGGATAGAAAGCTTTAGGGTTTTTAATTTCTGGAGAATAGCTGGTTAATGTGATTCGCTTGTGATAGTATGATGAGAATCTTAATAGCTGATTATAAACAGTTACTAAATAAGTAGCCGTTACAGTGCAAATGATTAGAGATGGAATTCCCAAGGATCTTGTCCAGACTGGTTTTGCCATCTGGAACTTATGCCATACAATGTCATATGACATGTTGGCACATCTCATTAACTGCTAAATATCACATAAACAGATTCCAAGTTTGCCCCTTAAGTTCTCAAATTGTGAGGCATCCAATGCTTTGGTAAAGATATCAGCTAACTGCAGATTTGTAGCTATATGCTCCAATAAAATCACCTTTTCTTCTACAAGATCCCTGATGAAATGATGTCTGATATCAATATGCTTGGTCCTGCTATGTTGGATAGGATTCTTTGATATGTTTATTGCACTTAAGTTGTCACAGTACAATGTCATGACATCCTGTGGGACATTGTACTCAGTGAGCATTTGCTTCATCCAAACCAACTGAGAACAACTGCTTCCAGCTGCTATGTATTCGGCTTCAGCTGTAGATAAGGATACACAATTCTGTTTCTTACTGAACCAAGAAATCAAATTGTTTCCTAGAAAGAAGCATCCTCCTGAAGTGCTTTTTCTGTCATCAGCACTTCCAGCCCAATCAGCATCACAGAAGCCAGTGAGAATTGGTTTACATCCATGAAAATACATTATGCCATAGTCACAAGTACCATTAACATATTTAAGAATTCTCTTGACTTGATTGAGATGACTGACTTTTGGATCAGCTTGATATCTTGCACATACACCTACTGCAAATGCTATGTCAGGTCTGCTAGCAGTTAAGTATAACAAGCTTCCAATCATGCTTCTGTATAAGCTTTGATCTACACTCTCACCCTTTTCATCTTTAGTCAGCTTCAAATGTGTGGGGGCAGGAGTTCTCTTATGAGTAGCATTTTCCATTCCAAATTTCTTGACTATGTTCTTGGTATACTTGCTTTGAGAGATAAACATTGAGTCTTCCATTTGCTTTATTTGCAGACCAAGAAAGTAGGTTAACTCTCCTACTAGGCTCATTTCAAATTCAGATTCCATCTGCTTGACAAAATGTTTGACCATCCTGTCAGACATCCCACCAAACACAATGTCATCAACATATATTTGAGCAATCATGACATTTCCTTCTTCATCTTTAACAAACAGGGTTTTATCAATCCCACCTTTTCTGTATCCTTGCTTGATAAGAAATGTGGTCAGTCTTTCATACCATGCCCTTGGAGCTTGCTTTAAACCATAAAGTGCCTTCTTTAGTTTGTATACATGATTTGGACAGCTTGGATCAAAAAATCCTTTAGGCTGTTCTACATATACTTCTTCATTAAGGTAGCCATTTAAAAAGGCACTTTTCACATCCATTTGAAATAGCTTGAACTTCAAGATACAAGCAATTCCCAACAGCAGTCTGATTGATTCAAGCCTTGCTACTGGTGCAAAGGTTTCATCAAAGTCTACCCCTTCAATTTGAGTGTATCCTTGAGCTACAAGTCTAGCTTTGTTCTTTGTAACAATTCTTTGTTCATTTGATTTGTTCTTATACACCCATTTTGTTCCAATCACATTTATGTCATCAGGTCTAGGAACAAGATTCCACACTTTATTCCTTGTGAATTGACCTAATTCCTCTTGCATAGCACAAATCCAGTATTCATCAGTGAGGGCTTCCTTGATGTTTTTAGGTTCTATTTTGGAAACAAAACAAGAACCTGAAATCACTTCTCTTGATCTAGTGCTCACACCTCTGTTGGGATCACCAATAATCAAATCTTTGGGATGATCCTTCTGTATTCTGATGGAGGGAGGTTTGCTGGATTCTTCTGTCCTTGTATCAGTTTGAGTGAAGTTATATTGATCATTCTTTTCTTCAGCTTCAATCTTGATATCAACAGATGTTCCAACATCTTCTGGGACATCTGTAGGAGCATCATCAATTATCACATTTATGGACTCCATGATAACCTTGGTTCTAGAATTAAATACTCTATATGCTCTGCTGTTTATAGAGTATCCAAGGAAAATTCCTTCATCACTTTTAGGATCCATTTTTCTTCTTTGCTCCCTATCTGCCAGAATATAACAGATACTTCCAAAAACATGGAAGTACTTAACTGTGGGTTTTCTGCCCTTCCAGACTTCATATATTGTGGACAAAGTTCCTTTCCTTAAAGTAACTCTGTTATGGATGTAACAGGCAGTGTTCATAGCTTCAGCCCAAAAGTATAGAGGTAACTTTTTAGCATGGATCATAGCTCTTGCTGATTCTTGAATGGTTCTATTCTTCCTTTCAACAATCCCATTCTGTTGAGGAGTGATAGGTGAAGAATACTCATGATTGATTCCTTCTGAAGAGCAGAAATCTAAGAACTTTTGATTCTCAAATTCTTTTCCATGATCACTTCTTATTCTGATCACACAGCTGGATTTTTCCCTTTGCAATCTTTGACATAATTCTTTGAATACATCAAATACATCTGACTTTTCTTTGATGAAGTTTATCCATGTATATCTTGAAAAATCATCAACCACAACATAGGCATACCTCTTACCACCAAGACTTTCAACCTGCATAGGTCCCATAAAATACATATGTAGAAGTTCCAAAACTTTGGAAGTTGTCAGATGTTGGAGCTTTGGATGGGACATCTTGGTTTGCTTGCCTATTTGACATTCACCACATATTTTGCCATCATCAATCTTCAGTTTAGGAATACCTCTTACAGCATCCATAGATATGATCTTCTTTATGTCTCTGAAATGAAGATGACCTAGTCTTTGATGCCACAGTTTCACTTCTTCTTCTTTAGCTAGAGAGCAGGTTGAAGTGAGACTGAGATTTTGGGATTCCCACATGTAACAGTTGTCTTTAGATCTGGCTCCTTTCATGACAACCTCTTGTTCTTTGTTAGTCACTATACATTCAGATTTGGTAAAGTTTACACTGTATCCTTGATCACATAGTTGACTTATGCTGATCAGGTTAGCAGTTAAACCTTTAACTAGCAGCACATCATCTAGTCTTGGAACATCTTGACAATCCAAGGTTCCAACTCCCTTGATTTCTCCTTTAGCTCCATCTCCAAAGGTAACATACCTGGATGAATGTGATTTTAAGTTTACTAGCAAATTCTTCAATCCAGTCATGTGTCTTGAGCATCCACTGTCAAAGTACCAGTCTTCTTTAGCTGATACTCTCAGAGATGTATGTGCTATGTATGCAGTACTTTTCTTTGACCAGATAAGTTGAGATTTCTTTTGATGCCTCTGCCCTGTGTGTTGTTCAGCTGATCTCCAAGCTTGATTGTTGATCTGGTTCTTGGGTATGTGGCTTTGATCAGTCTGAATGTCAGCTTTTGGTCTCCAAACCTTCTTGATGACCTCTGTCTTCTGCTTAGGAGGTTGCTGATTTCTTTGATGTCTATGCAGCACTTTCTTGGTAACTTCTATTTTCTGATTGGAAGGTTGCTGATACATCTGATTTGGATATCCATGTAGCTTATAACAGTGAGGTTTGATATGCCCAAATCTTCCACAGTGATGGCATCTCCATCTTTGATACTTCTTCTTCATTTTGTTCTTTCCAGAATGTTGAGACATCTGTTGGAACATTATGTTTGTCTTTGTGTTCTGATGTTGGAGCATCTGTTGGGACATCTTGTTTGACTGTGTAGTTTTTGAAGTAGTTTTGCTAGAGCTGGCTTCATCTCTGTTATATCCCAGTCCACTTTTGTCCCCTGAATGTTTATTATTGCTGAGAATAACATCCAGTGTGTTTGAGCTGCTGTTCAACATTCTAACAGATTTGGACATATGTTCCAACTTAGAGTTGAGAAGGCTTACTTCACTTTTTAAGGTGTCAATGATCTCCTGATCATTTGCTTTGTCATCTTCTAATGCCTCATTCTGCTTCTTTAGCTTTATAACTTCACTGCATATTTCAGAGCTTCTTTTGTATAGATCTTTGAATGCTTGCTCAAGTTCTTCATAAGTAAGTTCTCCACAACTGGAATCACTATCATATTCACACAGTCCAGCTAAAGCAGTAATATGCTTAGCTGATTCTTCTTCTGAATCTCCTGAGTCTTCATCATACCAGGTTACAGATAGTCCCTTCTTTTGTCTTTTTAAGAAGGTAGGACATTCCTTCTTGATATGTCCATATCCTTCACATTCATGGCATTTGACTCCTTTTTCTTGACTGGTCTTTTCAGCATAATTTGACTTTTTATTAGCATCATAATGTCTCCTGTTCTCAGAAGAGTTTGTGAATTTTCCACTGGATTTGGATTTGCCATCCATTCCTCTGAGAATCTGTTTGAATTGTCTTCCAAGCATAGCTAGGTTTTCTGATAAGCTTTTACCATTTTCTGATTCATCATCTTCTTCTTCATCAGTATTTGTCACCAATGCTATGCTTTTGTTCTTTTTAACATTTGTGTCATTCATTCCCATCTCAAAAGTTTGAAGGGAACCAATGAGTTCTTCAACTTTCATAGAGCATATGTCTTGAGCTTCTTCTATTGCTGTGACTTTCATGTCAAATCTTTTTGGCAAAGATCTGAGAATCTTTCTCACAAGCTTTTCATCAGTCATCTTTTCTCCCAAAGCTCCAGAAGTATTGGCTATATCCAAGATGTTCATGTAGAACTCATGAATTGATTCATCTTCCTTCATTCTCAAGTTTTCAAACTTGGTGGTGAGAAGTTGAAGTCTTGACATTTTTACTTTTGATGTTCCTTCATGAGTTGTTTTGAGAGTGTCCCAAACATCTTTGGCCAGCTCACAATGATGCACAAGTCTGAAAATATTCCTATCAATGCCATTGAATAAGGCATTTAAGGCTTTTGAGTTGCCTAGTGCTGAATCTTCTTCCTTCTTACTCCATTCTTCTTCAGGTTTCAGCACTTTTGATCCATCTTTGGTGTCTTGGACAGGATGATCCCATCCAACATTTACTGCTCTCCATGCCCTGTTGTCAAGTGATCTTAAGAATGCAATCATTCTTGGCTTCCAGTAGTCATAATTAGATCCATCCAGTATAGGTGGTCTATTTACTGACCCTATATCTCTGTCCATGTTACAGAATTTGTTTTCCCTAGATCTCACCCAGTATAAACAGGCAGGGTGCCTGCTCTGATGCCAATTGAAATTCTGTGATCAGGTATGAGATGTCCTAAGAGATGTCCCAACACTTGATAGGACACTTGACAAATTTAACCAAAACTTAAATAGCAAGAAAAGTAAACAACACAGAAGTTTGTTAACCCAGTTCAGTGTATAACTACACCTACATCTGGAGGCTACCAAGCCAGGAGGAAATCCACTATAAGTAATATTAATTCTAGACTTAAACCACCCTGTTTAATCTATCACTTAATAACTACCCAATGCAATTTCTACCTAAGACACACCTTAGATAAGAGTACCCTACTCACTCCCCCTCAATCACACAGTGATCAAGTTTACAAGTTTACAGAAATTGAAGACATTCTTCAAACAATACAGCTTGATCTTACTTCACAGTTTCAATCAAGTCACAAATGCACTTTTGCTTAAAAGCTCATAAAGTGGTACATAAAAACAACCTGCTATTAAAATACTAGACACCCTATTTGATCTTCTGAAATTCGTACTCAATTCTATGAGTTTCTGTTGCTTAAATAGGTATCTGTAATTTGGGCTTTCTGCAGAGGATCCAGCCCTAATGCGCATGCAGCTTCCACCTTGAATTTAGGGTTTGTTACCTCCTAGATTCTAGGTGATTTAGGTCTTCTGTTTTAATCTGAATCTTCAATATAAAACTCCCTACAGATGCGCCTTGTTCTGTTTTTAACCATCATTAATTAATTCCAGATAACTCTCCTTAAATATCTCTGATCAGTTAATCATTAATTAATTCTGGTAGCAGGTTTGAGATGTCTCAACATCTGTTGGGACATCCTGAAAAACTGAACTGAAGTTATTTACACAATGTCCCAACATCTGATGAGACATCCTGATATAAGTTCACATACTCTGTTTGATAATGTCCCAACATCTGATAGGACATTCTGAACTGAATTCAACATTTCTTGTTGGTCAAAAATTCTGCCAATTCTTAAACATCTACACCTGCAACCACGATTCTCAACGAATCCTGAATAATCACATCCACGACATGATTATTCCATCAAATGTATGCGCATGCAGCCACAACAACGCATACCATATCACAATACACATGAACACATCATGCTTTACGATCATCATGATCTCATCAACCAACCATCAGTGCATCTTATTCACACACAGAGCATACACATATCTCATGTTATTCACAATTATAACAATCTACATATTCATATAATTCAATTAAACACTTAGGATTTCTTATGCCATTAATCGTCAAGTCCTATATCCACTATTAGAACATCCTCAAAGTCTTATTTCACTAATATAATCCTACATTAGAAGAATGAGTCAAATCCGCCTTAAAACGGACAAAAAATCAAATTTACAGTGGCCTGACACGGCCTCCCGTGTCCCCTGACACGGCCCGTGTCCCCTGACACGGCCCGTGTCAGGTGGCCTGGGGACACGCCCCTCCAAATCACCAAAAACCCATTTCCCGTAGCATGACACGGCCACCCGTGTCAGGGCACCTGACTCCCAAAATTCTGATTTTTACATTTTTCCCATTTTCTTCCTCCTTTCTCACCTGTACGAACCCCAATCATTCTAAGTCGAATTTAACATTCAAAACCAACCAATTCACATGTTTATTATCCATTTACACCTATAACATCAACTAGTTTTATTAATAAACTTTCCTAGATCAAATTAGGGAATCTATGAGGTTTAATCCTCTTCTCTGTTCATCATATCCCCCATAACCTTCATATGCCATTTCCCCCAATACCAAACACACAACACCAAATATATTTTCAAAACACATCATATAATCATATTCATCAACAAAATTATTAATATTTATTTCACAAAAATAAATATAAAATTAAGGCGTTACAACTCTCCCCCACTTAGTTATTTTCGTCCTCGAAAATGTACCTGAATGGAATAACTCTGGATATGATTCCCGCATCTTGCTCTCCAGTTCCTAGGTAACACTTCCACCAGCAGCTCCTCCCCAAGCTACTCTCACAAGAGGTATCTCTTTTCCTCGAAGTTGCTTCATCTTACGATCTTCAATCCTCAACGGTAAAGTCTCCACCGTAAGATTGTCACGGATTTGCACTTCATCTCTATGAATTACATGTGACGGATCAGACACATATTTCCTGTGTTGCGATACATGAAACACTTCGTACAAATTCGAAAGTTCTGGCGGTAATGCCACTCTGTAAGCAACCTTGCCTACTCTCTGCATAATCTGATACGGTCCAATAAACTTAGGATCCAACTTCTTAGACTTCAACACACGTCCAACACCGGTCATTGGGTTGACTCTAAAAAATACATGGTCACCCTCACTGAACTCTAAGTCTTTCCTTCTATTATCATGGTAACTTTTCTGCCGACTCTGAGACGCTTTCATTTTCTCTTTGATCATCTGAATAGTTTCAGTAGTCTGCTGAATAATCTTAGGCCCAAGCATAATATTTTCACCCGTCTCATACCAACACAGAGGTGTTCTACATCTTCTACCATAAAGAGCTTCAAACGGCGCCATTATAATACTTGAATGATAGCTATTATTATAATTAAATTCAATAAGTGCCAAATGTGTATCCCACACACCACCTTTTTCTAGCACACAAGCTCTTAACAAATCTTCTAATGACTGGATAGTCCTCTCGGATTGTCCATCTGTCTGTGGGTGGTAAGCCGAACTCAATTTCAACTTAGAACCCAAAGCCTCGTGCAAACTTTTCCAAAACTCTGAGGTAAATCGCAGATCTCTATCTGATACTATACTTGATGGTACACCATGCAATTTCACAAAGACTCGGATATAAATCTCCGCCAACTTAGTTAACGGGTAACTGATGTTAATCGGAATAAAATGCGCAGACTTAGTCAACCGGTCCACCACTACCCAAATAGTATCGAGGCCTCTCGCAGTATTCGGCAAACCTGTCACAAAATCCATAGCAATACTATCCCACTTCTACTATGGGATCTCTAAAGGTTGCATCATCCCCGAAGGCTTCTGATGTTCCACTTTTGATTTCTGACATACTAAACAAGCATAAACAAATTGTGCAATATCTCGTTTCATACCGTGCCACCAAAATAATTTCTTCAAGTCATGGTACATCTTCGTAGCTCCTGGGTGAATACTTAAGCTACTCCGATGACTCTCTTCCAGAATTGCTTTCTTTAGTTCAACACTATCGGGTATACAAATTCTCTCCCGAAATCTCAAAATACCATTATTACCAAAACTAAAATCACCGCCTTAATCATTTCTTTCGGTAGGCATTAAGTCCACCAATTTCACATCTTGCCATTGACCTTCCTTAATTAAATCAAGAAATTCATTATTTATTCATAACATACCCAACTTAACACTTTCAGGTGTCATCTCACACACCATACTTAAGTCTCTAAATTGCTCAATTAAATCCATCTCTTTCATCATCATAGCCGACATATGAACTGTTTTCCGGCTTAATGCGTCCGCTACTACATTTGCCTTTCCTGGATGGTAACTTAAATTAAAATCATAATCTTTCAAAAATTCTAACCACCTCCTCTGCCTCATATTAAGCTCCTTCTGATCAAATAAATATTTCAGACTCTTATGGTCACTAAAAACTTCAAATCGCGACCCATAGAGATAATGCCTCCATATTTTTAACACAAATACCACTGCCGCCAATTCTAAATCATGAGTAGGATAATTACTCTCGTGTATCCTCAACTGTCTTGAAGCATAAGCTACTACTTTACCAACCTGCATTAACACACCACCTAAACCCATTTTAGATGCATCACAATACACAACAAAAGCTTCATTAGGATTCGGTAAAATCAATAACGGTGCCGAAGTCAATTTCTTTTTCAATTCTTTAAAGCTTCTCTCACAAGTTACATACCAAATAAAGGCTTGACTCTTCCGGGTCAATTGAGTCAATGGCAACGCCAAATTAGAAAATCCTTCTATAAACCTTCGATAATAACCAGCTAATCCAAGAAAACTTCTAATTTTCGTTACCGTCTTTGGTGGTTCCCAATCAAGCACATCACTGACCTTCGAAAGGTCTAATGCTATACCTTCACCAGATATTACATGTCCCAAAAAGCTCAATATCTTCAACCAGAATTCACACTTGGAAAATTTAGCAAACAATTTGTTATCTTTCAACACTTGCAGCGCAATTCTCAAATGTTTCTTATGCTCTTCCTCAGACTTCGAGTATATCAATATATCATCAATAAATACTACGACGAATTGATCCAAGTAAGAATGGAATATCCGGTTGGAATATCTGGTTCATATATTCCATAAACACACCCGGCGCATTAGACACTCTGAAAGGCATCACTGCATATTCGTAATGACCGTATCGAGTTCTAAATGCCGTCTTTTGGATATCTTCCTCTTTCACTCTGATTTGATGATATCCTGACCTCAAATCAATCTTACTAAAAACACAAGATCCCACAAGTTGGTCCATCAAGTCATCGATCCTTGGAAGTGGATACTTGTTCTTAATAGTAACCTTATCCAGTCGTCGGTAGTCAATGCACAAGCGCATACTACCATCATTCTTCTTAACCAATAACACTGGAGCACCCCATGGCGATATACTGGGTCGAATGAACTTCTTATCAAGTAAGTCACCAATCTGCGATTTTAATTCAGCTAACTCAGTAGCAGACATCATGTACGGTGCCATAGAAATAGGTCTGGTACCAGGAATCAAGTCAATAGTAAACTCCACTTCACGCGTCAGCGGTAACTCTGTAATATCATTAGGAAATACTTCAAGAAATTCATTCACCACTGGTAACTCTTCAACAGCGACCTTTTCTTCCACAGATAATGAAGCAAACACATCAAACATTTTTGCTTCGTCTTCCAATAAGGTCCTCATCTCTTTAGTAGAAACTGAACTGGCCAAAATTTCCTCTTCTGGAGATAGGAATAACAATCTCTTCCTAAAGCAGTCAATATAAACTCGGTTGGATTCCAACCTGTTCATACCCAAGATTATATCAAGATTACTGAGTGTTAGACATATAAGGTCCACTCTAAACTCTTTATCAGAAATAGCCAAAACACAATCACGACATATCAAGGTAGTAGTCAAAGAACCTATAGATGGTGTATCAATAACCATTCCCCGACTTAACTGAGAAGGTTCCAATTCTAACTTTTTCACATATTCCAAAGAAATAAACGAGTGTGTTGCACCCGTATCAATAATCACAAATAAAGGAATATTATTGATAAAGCAAGTACCTTTGACCAATCGATCTTCACTAGTAGGCTGAGCTCCCACTAATGCAAATATTTTCCCATCGGATTTCTGCTTCTTTGGTTTCTGGCAATTAGTGCTAATGTGGCCCTGCTCTCCACAATTATAGAAAATAGGCACATTCCCTCTGCAATTGGCCATCACATGACCCATCTTTCCACACTTAAAACACTTCTTTTCTTCAGTAGGACAATTATTGGCACGATGTCCCGTGTCGTGACATCTGTAGCATTTGAGCACACCGGGAGTACTTCCTCCCCCACTTGGTTTCTTCTCATTACTAGCTTTTTGCTTCCCTTTGTCAGCTGGAGCACTGTAAGGAGTACCACCAAATCTCTGCTTCCCTTTCTTATCATTCACAACTTTGTAGTGTGCAATCCGCGCCCTGTTGTCGTTATCATAAACCTTGCTTCTACTTACCAGCTCTGGATAATTCCTGATCTTCTGGCAAGCAATAACCAGCTTAATCTCAGGACGCAATCCATTCTCATACTTCAGGCATTTGGAAGTCATCGCCTCTTCAGTATTGTAGTGTGTACAGTATTGCACTAGCTCTTCAAACTTGGCAGCATACTCCGCCACTGTCATATTACCTTGCTTGATTTCCAAGAACTCAACCTCCTTAGCATTGCGGATGTCTTCTGGTAAGTACTTCTCCAAGAACTCTCTGTGAAATACCGCCCAAGTGATAGCAATTCCCGCGTCTTCCAACCTTTGACGACTGTTGTCCCACCAAACTTCAGCTTCGCCCTCCAGCATGTGAGTACCAAACCTCACCTTTTGATCATCAGAGCATCCCATGGTTCTGAAGATCTTCTCAACAACTTTCAACCACTTCTGTGCAGCCTCTGGATCCAGAATTCCACCTTCATACGCCGGCGGCTTGTTATTCCGGAACTGCTCCAATGCACGAGACTGAGCATTTCCTCCACCCTGAACGACTTGAACAACATTCTCAACCGTATGCGCCATGGCTTGCATAGCCGCAGCAAGAGCAACATCATTCCTTCCTGCCATACTTATACAATAAATAACTCAAGTTAGGAAATACACGACTCATATTCTAAGGACTGACTCAATCTGGCCGGTTGAACCGACCTGCTCTGATACCAATTGTGACACCCACTTTTCCCACAAAAATATTTATATAAATATTTAATAAAATCAGAGTTACTTGTCCAAAGTGAGATGTTACATCATCATCGTTCATTAAAATCGTTAATAAAAGAAAGCAGCAGAATCCAAATCTTTAACGTCAATAGCTCAAAGGCTTAACAAATCACACATAATAAGGTTCTTCAATTCAAGTTTAATTATAAAAATAAGATTTTCTAAACATTAAAAGTAAATGTGGACAAATATCCCCATTCCCGTTACATATCAGAGCTCCTAGGACACGTACATCACACCAATGTACTTCTCAAGTACCTGAATTGTCTGCACTTCCGAAGAAGCACAGACGCAACAAAACAAACAGAGGGGTGAGAAATAGATTCATAATATAACGGCACATACGACATATATGAAGAAGTAATTCACCCCTAATCATACAAAATTATCAATCATATTATTCAATCAATCATAATGCAATGCAACTCAAATGCACAATGCAAATGCGGTACCGACTCACAATAACGGTTCATTAAATAGAACCCCGAATGCATCGTTAACGTCTCCACAAAGACACGATCATCCATGCAACCACGATTCTCAACGAACCCCGAATAATCACATCCACGACATGATTATTCCATAAAATGTATGCGCATGCAGACACAACAACACATACCATATCACAATACACATGAACACATCATGCTTTACGATCATCATGATCTCATCAACCAACCATCAGTGCATCTTATTCACACACAACATACACATATCTCATGTTATTCACAATTATAACAATCTACATATTCATATAATTCAATTAAACACTTAGGCTTTCTTATGCCATTAATCGTCAAGTCCTATATCTACTATTAGAACGTCCTCAAAGTCTTATTTCACTAATATAATCTACATTAGAAGAATGAGTCAAATCTGCCTTAAAACGGACGAAAAATCACATTTACAGTGGCCTGACACGACCTCCCGTGTCCCATGACACGGCCCGTGTCAGGTGGCCTGGGGACACTTCCCTCCAAATCACCAAAAACCCATTTCCCGTAGCCTGACACGGCCACCCGTGTCAGGGCACCTGACTCCCAAAATTCTGATTTTTACATTTTTCCCATTTTCTTCCTCCTTTCTCACCTGTACGAACCCCAATCATTCTAAGTCGAATTTAACATTCAAAACCAACCGATTCACATGTTTATTATCCATTTACACCTATAACATCAACTAGTTTTATTAATAAACTTTCCTAGATCAAATTAGGGAATCTATGAGGTTTAATCCTCTTCTCTGTTCATCATATCCCCCATAACCTTCATATGCCATTTCCCCCAATACCAAACACACAACACCAAATATATTTTCAAAACACATCATATAATCATATTCATCAACAATTTCACAATATTGCATCAATTCAATCATTATTATCATAATCTCTTAAAAATACCTAGGGGAGGAAGGAACTCTCAATTACCCTTCTATGTCCTATCACCAATCATAAACCCTTTTATCCCCCTTACCTTAAAATCAAAGCTTTCCTTCACAACTTTTGGTCTTGGTGATCTACGATCCTTGACCTTTCCCTTCTTCTCCTCTTTCTCCAGATCTCTCTGTTCTTCGTCAAAAATACAATGAATGAGGTTTGTTTCTCTATTTCCTCTTTTTATAAAACAACAATTTCACCTTTGCCCCTTAAACCTCTAACCAACTCTTTATTTTATTTTATTTAAATAATAACAACATTATAATAGTACACCTTATATTATTATTATTATTCTCATAAAATACTTTCTTCACCAATTAATTCAATTATGCCATTAAAATATTAATATTTATTTCACAAAAATAAATATAAAATTAAGGCGTTACAATATTGATGTTGATATTAAATCATTTACTAGAAATGATAAAGATGAAAATATTATAGCGAGTGCATCATATACTAGAAATGATCATAATGAGGGTATTTGGATCATCGTCTGTGTTGTTAAGAGACGAGTATAACATATTCCAACCAAGAAAAGAAAGCGACGTGCCTAAAAGGGTACTAGTTATAAATAGATTATGGATTTTTATATTTGTCATTTAAATTGTCATGTTATATCATTCAATGGATTATAGATTATGTATTTTTATAATTTGTCATTTAATTTTTTTTTCTTTCTTACAGGTCTAATGGCTAGTAATGAGGAAGACACACATGAGACACATGATATAAATGAAGCTCAAAATGAAGCTTTGAAGGTAGAAACTGAAATAAAATGTGGAATAACAATTATGAAGTCAATCCTCCGTGCTAGAGACAAAGGGGTAAAATTTGATGTATATCGGAGTTAGGAGAACTAACTAACTGAGCCTAACAGTTCAATGTTATCTTCATACATTGGTTCACTTGTCCGCCAACACATTCCAATTACCAGTAATAATTGGAGGAATCCATTGTTGAAAGCTGATAAAGATAAGATATGGAGTGAGATACAGGTACTTATCAAACATGATTGATGTATTATTAGATTTTTTTTACTTATACTAACACACTTATACTAACATACTTATACTAACACACTCTATGTTTATATGTGTATGCTTTTTTGTAGAGGTCATTTGATATTGATGAAAGCCGACAAAAGTATTCTCTCCAATTGGCCAAAAAGAGACATAGAGGGTTTACAGCCTTATTATCAAACAAATATCTGAGGGATGAGGAAAAAAATTTGTTGAGGAAGAACTTCCACATTTGTATGCAGATTTGATTACACTGGAAGAATGGAGCACTTTTGTAACCAAACGGAAAACCGAAAAATTCAATGTAATGTTATCTTTTCATGTCTATTAATTGTATTATATACTTGTTTATTTAGTTTGTTCTGATATGACTTAAACTTGTTTATCCAGGATTTGAGTGCCATTAATCGCCAAAGAGCATCAAAACCCGCATATCCATACAGAAAAGGACGTTTGGGATATGCACGCTTACAACAACAAATGGTAACTATATATAAATGATATGATCTTATTAATTTTATCAATATGTTATAATTGTCGATCTTATTATTTGTCTCATGTGTAGTTAGAAGAGGAGAAAAGTGAATAAACATCTCTTCTGGAACATGTTTTGTGGAAGGCTGCTCGTGTGGGCAAGGATGGAGTTGTTAATGAAGATGTTCAACATGTTTATGACGAATATGTAAGTATATCATTATGTCTTTAAGTTAATCGAAATTTTATTAAAATATAATTATTTTTTAATCCCCACTAATAATTTTCGATTTGTCAATGAATTTTAGGAGACTCTATCTAAATCCTTAACCACCGGTGATGAGGATTGCAGGAGCATTCTTAGTCGAGTACTAAACGTTCCTGAGTATTTCGGTCAGGTGAGGGGTAAAGGATTTGGTGTGAATCTATCTTCCTTGTATAAGCAACCAAAGAGGAAAAATACCAGCAACCAAGAAGTCATGCAATCATTGGAGGAACAAAAGCGTAAGTCCGTGAATTTTAAAAGGATAAAGAGAGATATGAGGCGGAAAATTGCAGTTTTGGGTTGAAAGATACTAGTGACAAAGCTAGTATTAATTGTGAAAATAAAATTCCCGAGGTAATTAGCATATATTTATTTTAATTAAACTAACACATTTATTTTAATTGACCTTTATACACATTAATAATTATGCATTCACTGTTGCTTCAGGGTATTTCATCTTGTCGATTGTATTTGTCGTTACCGACTTATCGCATAGTTGGCAAGGGAAAAGTGCATAACATAGTGGGAGAGTTATTTCACCATAATCTGCTCCCTCATGGATATATGAAAGTATCAGATAATATTGTTTTAGATACGGATGCGGTACTCGGTTTCAGAGGTTACATTGTTGCAAGATGTAATAGGTTTGTATGTTGCATGACCGTCAGACCTCATTTCCACAGATGATGAGGTATGTCGAAAACCATTACGAATATCTTAGTATTCAAATGTCAATTCTGAACCATTATGAAAACCATTTTGAACCATTACGTACATTTTTTACATGGTAATGTTAGACTCCTACAAAACCCGCATCTAAGGATAAAGGGATTTTGCCGGAAAAAGAGTTTGTTGCATCACAAAGAGAGGTACATTTAAAGTGTTATTCTATGATCTGAATTCAAAATTTTCATGATTTTCTACTTTACCTAACTTATATGATTGTTAGGTTCATGCTCAAGCTTCACAATAGGTCATCGGCAATAAAAAGGTTCCTGCAAGGACCGTGCAGGCAAAAAAGCTCCTGCAAATCGCTTTCGGTTGTGTCTTGAGACACTTGTGGCAACATCGTATATGACGCAAAGTTGTATTCGTCAAATAGACATGGATGATGGTGTTTTTGGTTTTCCTCATTCCGAGATAATCGGAAGATAGGACATGGAGTAGATTTTCAGGCATCTTGAATTAGGCATCAGTGTTATGCATGCATACATCTGGTACTCCGACCAATCTATTATTTATTTAGTTGAACAATTTATTTACACATATCAATGAAAATAGTCTAATGTTTATTATATATGTTTTTATTTAAGGTTCTTGTATGAAAAAATCATGCACAGGACGCAATTGTCAAACAAATTCCATTTCTTTGCTTCCACTTGGGTCAATGCAACGACAATTGGTTGAATTCAATTTCAGTAAAATACCACTTAATTGAGAGATTTACGGAGGCCAATACAGAAACTTTGTTTTTTTACCGTATAATAATGGACACAAGTAAGATTTTTATTCTAATTTCATTATAATCTTTGTATTTTTTGCATAGAAATTATTCATCTAAACTTTTGTTATACTTTACAGTGGACATTGGTTGTTGGTTTCCATTAATCCTACAAAAGAAGTGATCTATTATATGAATTCATTGGAGCATGATTGGTCAACATATCCGAGTATGAAGGAAGTGGTTGATACATAAGTGAGATTGTTCAAAATATTCATGTGTATATGTATATTTAATTATTTCTGTGAGATTGTTCTAAATTTACGTTTTTCTCTTATAGATCTATACTAGTATACCGAGCACAAAGAGATGCTCGACTAGCACGGGCTAAAGCAACCACTATTCCATGGGTCCAAGTGCAGGTATATTAATTTTCACAATGTTGCTTATTAGTGATGCTACTTGATAACACAAAACAACTATATATTAATTCTTATTTGTTTGTCTATGTGTGGTGTCCTCAACAGAAAAATGGCATAGACTGCGGGTATTACGTTTTGAGGCTTATAAGAGAAATCCTTCAAATGGATCGATTGGAGATTCATATTCAGGTATGCATGGATTTATAACTTAGGATTTATTTTAATATTTATCGGATATGTCATAATTTATTATTTTAAACTAACTAATGCATATTTTGTTTTGTTGTGTAATACTTTGATGAATACGCGTGTTCTCATTACACGCCCTCAAAAGTGCAAGAAATTACGGAGGAATTGTGTGAATATCTTAATTGAAAAAATAATAGTTTAAGGATATGATTATGGGATTATGTGAATGTTATTGACTCGTGGTTTATGTAAATGACTTGAATTGTATAGTTTTGGATTGAAATGGTATTAGTGGTATTAGTGAAATGGTATTAATTTTGAGATGTAAATGACTTGAATTGTATAGTTTTTGATTGAAATGATATTTGTGGTTTATACAGGTTTATTGAAATGTGAATTATACAGGTTTATTGAAATGGATTGAATTATATATGTTTTTGCATAAAAAAATGTTTAAAATGAGAGTTTTACAAAAATTCATTAAAATTATACATATAGAAAAGACAACGTTTTTAAGAAAAAGTGTTGCTTATAGTCCATCAAAGAAAGCCCTTTTTCTAAAAAGCGCTCTCTAAAGAAAAAAAAATCATTAAAATTATAGGTATACATTAGAAAGTGCTTTCAAAAGCGTTGTCTAAAGGGGGACAAAAGAAAGTGTTTTATCCTCAAAAAGCGCTCTCTAAAGGTATATAAAAAAATTCATTAAAATTTTATACGTATACATTAGACAACACTTTTAAAAGCGCTGTCTAAAAGTCCACTTTAGATAGCGTTTTATAAGGAAAAAACACTGCTAAAGGCCTACTTTAGAAATTACTTTTAAAGGTAAAGCGCTTTCTAAAGTAGGTCTTTAGCAGCGCTTTCTAAAATAGGCCTTTAGCAGCGCTTTTTCCTTAAAAAAAACACTATCTTTACCTACAACATCGCCACCTTAAACAACACTTTTAAGCGTTCTTAAAGGTAAAAAAAAAGCACTGACTTAGCCCTTGTTTGACACAGTGGTTTGTAAAACTCTAATGATGATATATTATCGAACCACTTCTCTGCAAAATTTTGCACTTAAAATAAAATTAGTATCCCATTGTATAATCAGAGTATTTAATACTAGTGAGCTCTGATAAATTCATATCCTATTTATAAATGTCAGATCAGTGAGAGTGCATGTGTACACAATTATATAATTTGATGTTGTCATATATTCTTGCACGCACTGTAAATATGACATATTTTGAAAGGATTTCAAAATATAAAATAATTCTAAGAAGTCTTATATTGTGATACATATTATTCTCTTAATCTCATGAAACATCATAATTCGATGTTTAGGTCGATATTGAAAAGACACAATAATTATGTAGCATGCAATAATATTATGTTATTCTATAATCAATAGTCCACATTTGTCATGTCATAATATGAAAGAACAAATAAATATCAATACTCCTATCGAGTATGATAGTGTGTTATGAAAGTACTTATGATTAAATGTAATTACTGTCGTAATAGGGCATGACTATATGCAATTATTATTCTTAGACCTATGTGGATATTCTATGACATATAATTTAAAAATCATAATATAATCACTAACCATAAGTTTATACACATGAGTAAGTCTTATGATATTTTGGGTTAGTGAGAGTTTATCATTAGCATATTTCATATGCTTGGGTCATTCTTTATAACATATTACTCTTAACTTAAATATGTTACTCTAAATTCATCATTTTTTTTATATAAAATTGTGAGTTTTAACATGTATGATTTGTTTTTCCTATCAGATACAATTTTTGCAACGTTGAAACTTACTTTTCTTTTGATTGAATAGTGTTTTGACCATAGTTAGTAATTAAATGTTAAAAATTTGAATAATTGATTATTGTCATCCAAGTGGGAGATTGTTAGATTAATTATTTAATTAATCAAATGGATTTACATAATCAATTATTAATTAATTATAATATGGTCAATTGTTATTAAACACTAATTATTGATGAATTTATTTGATTGGGTTTTGTGCTTGAATGAACCATGATGAGTTGGATCATTCTGTTACGTCCAATGAGAGGTCACTGCCCTCAGTCGTTTAGCTATTTAAGTGTCGTCCCATTAGACAATTAATATACTCTGACAACCCTAAACGACAATGAGGGTAGTAATCCTCTCATATCCACTATCTCCGACGATAATCTCTCCGGTCCAACAAGATACATTATTCTTATTATTATTGATCATTCTTTAATATAATAATATGCTATAATTTATATATCTATCCAATTCATTTTAACTCTATCATCTACATCTTAGAGGATTTTCCACTATGTTTAGATCTTTTTATAAATCTTCATTAAGACCACTTTATAACCTTATAATACATACATAAACACCAAACTCTATGGCGGATTTTGAGTGTCCCTGACTCAAAAAACATTTTCAACATTCACCAAACATTGTGATAATCCTCACAAAAATTATAAAGTACACTACTTTCTATTTACAAACACCTTTCACTAACACACTATGATGAAATATACAAACATTCAAACTCAGTTGAGAAATGAAGAGTGTTTTAGGCTATTGAGTGTCAAATCCAATCTTGGGATTATAGAATTTATTTTCTCAATATCACAATTTAATGTATATTACATAGTTGCTCGTATTCTATTTTGGCTGTGAAACTTTTCTGATTTATAAAAGTTACAAGTTTCAAACTATTTTGAAAAAAAAAATTGAAAATGTTGTGTAAATGATAATAAAAAAGTTGTGATTTTGTTTTCAATGTTAAAATATCATTTATACACATTATGTTCTTACAAACATTATGTTTTTATGAAAATGTGTTGTTTTGAAACTCGTAATCGGTTACTAGTAAAGTTGTAATCCATTACGGCTTTGTAACATTTAGAAAAAACAAATTTTGAAAACCCGTGATAAATTATGACTTTGCTCTAATCGATTACGACTTAACTAGAATTGAAAAATGCAGCTCGCTATGACTAGGCTTTACGTGCTTTCACACGTTAACTTTGAAAATAGTTTAACTTATGTTTGATTGATATTTTTCAAGTTTTTAAGTGATATATAAGATGAATGATAATATATTAAAGATGAAGATAATCTTAACTTTATTCAATGTTGATCTTTGTCACTTTATCATGATCAATTATTGTCTTCATCTTTATTGTTCATTGTTGATCATTAATAACTTTATCTTTTTCTTCTTTTCATGATGTATTTGTATTCATTTAAACCTTAGCCAAGATCAAAGAGAGGATCTTCTTCACACAGTGACCTGACAACACTTATGCCAAACAATTGTAACTAATTTAAGTAGTTACGATGAATGACATATTTAAGTAGTTGAATTTTTACAACTTCCAAACATCTAGCTTGAGCCTAATTTTATCATCAACCAATTGAAAATGCCTATCTTTTTGGCTTGCCTTTGAAAATGGAAACTCTAAGTGGCAATTTTTATTTCATAATAAACTCAATACTCATATACATTGATAAGCCTCAACTTAGTGGAATACATATATACTATACAATGGTTAAAGATTGAAAGTGAAAATTTTATTATATTAATTTCTAAATAGCATACATTTTAGTACGCTCATTGTTTAATATCTCAGAATCTGACATAACAACTGAAACTGAAAAAGACCTTGACCTGCTTCCCATTGAAGATTTACGTATACTTCTCATATTCGAAGCTTCAATTCGATGCCTAATAACCCAATAACACATAGTTCCCAATGTAGTTGCCATAATAGTTGTTCCAATTATAGTTACTCCAATTGCAAGCCACCTATGATCTTTCCCAACAACTAAAAAAGACAGTGCCAAAAATGATACAGAAATAAGCACACAAGCCAGCCACATTAGTTTGTTAATAATAGCCATCATTTGCTTCTTTGCTTTGCTTTCAATAACAACTATTGATGTTTGAACCACCACAACCGCTAAAGAAATGAAAAGCGCAAACGAGTCGAACACGAAGAAGATTAGAAACGCAGCTTGCGGCGCTATGTTTGCTTCGCCGAGTGACTTTCCTTTTGGAACTTTTTTTGGATCATCGACGAATTGGCCTGGGACGGTGAAGATAGCGGCGAATGCAACCGTTGCTATGAGGACTGCGACGACGGTTGTTGAGTTTATTGCATTGTTCAGCCCTTCTGTGTGCATTTTGTTGAGACGTTTTGCGATTCCTTGAACGCTTCTTCGTGTTTGGCGAGTGTGTTCTAGTTGGTGATGGACTTCGTGCTTTATGTCGCTAACGGTTTGTTTTAATTCTCTGGTTGCAGCTGTTTTTGGTTTTGTTATGGATTTTCCACTTTGTACACCGTGTTCTGTTAGAATGCTTTTTACTTCAGAGTTTCCTGTTTTCTCAGCTGTGTCTAATGCTGTTTCGCCACTTTTGTTTATTGCCATGCCATCTGTTTCACTCTGTGCAAGTATCAACTTAATAATCTGCATACAGAAAAGTTAAAAGAGCTTAATCGACATACTTGGTGGTGAGAATCGACATTAACTTATTGTATTCGTGACCTTATCTATATATACGAAGTAATTGTTTGAGTAAATGTTAGAAGAATTATGGCAGGCACAATCAAATTTACCTGAGTTCTACCCTTCCTGGTACCTATATGCAATGCCGTATTGCCCTTATTATCGACCATGTTTATTGTTGATGGATCTGCTTTTATCAACTCTTCTACCACCACAAGACTCTGTCCCTTCACCGCCATATGAAGTGCCGTCTGTCCCTTTTTATCAGTTCTTGTTACAACACCAGGCTCCTTCTCGAGAATCGCTTTCACGACCTCCAAATGTCCATTTCTTGCAGCAGAATGTAAAGCTGTTTTGCCATTACTTCTAGCAATGGCTGCCAAGCTACTACCTGTTTCTAATAGAAATTTCACTATCTCAGTGTGCCCTTGTGTTGCAGCTGTGTGTAAGGCTGTAGTGTTGGATGGATCCACAGTCATTGCGAGTTCAGAATGAGCTGCCATTAGGATCTTCACTATATCTGCAACACAGAAAACAAATTTGTTTACACTCTCAGAATCTTGAAAATCACACATGCGTCACAAAAGTACAAAGAGCAACTCGGTGCTATAAAACTCTACTCAGTTTTTTTTTTTTAATTCTACAACCCCAATTTGGATTGCAGCATAAAGTTTTTTGTTTTTTCCTTTTTAATTTTCTCTGTGGTCGTAATTAAGGTTGCATCAGCAACATTCAACTATGATTCTCTGCAATATCAAAGCTCACGACACGACTAGAATCACCATTTAAATTATCAGTTCCACTCATGACTTATTTTCACAAAAACACAAGAACAAGCAAATGAAAAGCATCACAAAAGCACAAAATGAGCAACTTGGTGCAACAAAACTGTACTCATGGTTTTACTATTAAAAATTTTGTACGGACGCCGATTTGGATTGCAACATCAAAGTTTTTTATGTATGCTTTTGACTGTGATTCTCCGCAAAGATTGACTCCATTCATGATTCCTTTTTCATGTCACAGAAACCTGATAAAGACTCTTTCCACATCCACTCAACACAAAAAAGAACAATCAATTTTGTAAAAAGAAACTACATCAAAGACATACCTAAATCCCCTTGCTTAGCAGCAATATGAAGCGCATCGAAACCATTTCTCGCTTTAATTCCAGCATCAGCAAGATCATAATACTGAATCATCTCCCTAACCATATCAACATAACCATACTCAGCAGCCACATAAAGTGCCGTTTCTCCACCTTGATTCTGCTTCGCAAACACTTCACGCAGTTTACCCTCTTCAGCACCATCCACAGTGCCCTTCAAAGAAGCCATATCTCCTGCTCTTGCCGCAGAATGTAAAGGCGTATCGTCGCGCTTCCCCGTCAATTGTTTCGTCATTTTCTTCCTAGTCAACCTCACCGGAGGCTGCACAGTTTCAGCTTCTGTCTCCATTGGATACAATTCACCAAAACTAATAAATCCTTCTTTCCAACTTCAATTAGTTTCTCAGAATCAAAATCTTTTTCTTCATTCCAACAAAAACAAAAACACAAAATCAGTATATCTTCCATCTTCCATAACAAATAACTGTCATGAAACCAACACCAAAAAATAAAAAAATAAAAAAAATAAAAAATATTACCGATTAATTCTCCTTTTGATAACTATCTGAACCTCCAAAATCATTGCTCTGATGAGAAAAAAAAAAAAAAAAACTGGATCAAAATTAATTTTTATTGCATTTTCTTCATCCTTAAGCTAAGAAAACAAAATTTAAAAAAAAAAAAAAAAAAAAAAAACAGAGATGGGTTGAGTTAAACCATTCATCAAACAGGTGGAAGGAAGAATCTCATTCGCACCTTAATTGAGTATTCCACTAAAAAAGCATTGAGATTTAAGGGTATAGCTTTAAGGGAACTAACTAATATGTGATGTTAGTGTAGGACACCCTGTAACAAAAAAAAGTTTGATGATGAAGTATATATTATTAAAGTGATAGTAAAATGACAAGAAGAAAAAGAACAAAAGAGGCTATTAAGACACTAAACTCACATGTAAATAACAACTTTATACAAATCTAAATCCGAGATATCTTATATTATATATATAAAATTATAATACATGGTTGAATGTTGAGAAATACTGATACGAAAAGGTAGTGATGATGATGATGAAATGGAAAAGTGTTGTGAAATATTTTACAGAGGTGAAGAAGAAAAAGCGTTGCGAAAAGAAAATAGTGGTGGAAGTGTTTGATTAAGGAAAAAAACAAGACGAGTGGGTCCCGGTTTGGGAATGGAGAGGACCACGCGCTTTTAGATTCCCACTGGGGCGAGTGGAGAGAGAGCGCTTTCGGTTTTTAGTTTTCACTGGTTGACTCTTCTTCTTTCGTTTATTTTGAGTCCACGTTATCCACACTTTTTTTTATCACCTCTTATTAGTAGTACTATTTTGTTTATTTATTATATGGATGAGAAAAGTTATGAAAATGAGTTATAAAATTATTATTATTTTTTATAGATTTTTTTATGCATATCTATTAGGTATCTACTCGAATCTGACAGAAAAATTCTGCTTTGAATGTTTGGATTTAAGTTTAGATTTTTTTCTATTATAAAATATAGAGATGATGGGTAACAGAAATAATAAAAATTTATTTTGAATTATCTCTTGAGTTTGTTTTTGTTTATTTTATTATTTATTTTATTATTTAATTTTAATAATTTAAAATATTAAATATGTGATTAATGTTTTGATATTTTAATTTATATTTATTATTTAAAATATTTAAAATATATGGATAAAATTTGTTGAGATTATGTTATTTTATTATTTTTAATGTTTTGAAATAAATGTGGTGGAGGTTGCACCAATCATCTCAAATAACTAAAGCCTATACTTGTTGGTCTTGTAGGTGGAATCAAGAATGAGCAACGTCGAAAAAGTGTTGAACAACTTTATTGATTTCGGATGAGTCAAAAAAATGTCTTTAACCGTGACTCCATCGACACAAGTTCTGTACTGCGACACAATTGTTATCATCTAACAATTTCAACAGTTGTTGCATCTCTGATATGTCTTCCCTAATAGCCTTGTTATTATGGCACCGAATGTTAGCATTTAAGCTTTAGATTTTCTCACCCTTAGATTAGAACAACAAGCGTGGATCCCATTGAGTACAACAGGCGTAAAGGGGTGTGAATACATTCCCCTTGCGTAACCGACTCCTGAACCCTATATTTGGTTGCAATGACTATGTTTTTCCCTTTTGAGGTTTCTTCGATCTTTTCGTTTTCCCGTTGGGATAAATAACGTTTGATGGTGACTCTGTTTTTGCGCCAGTTGTTTTTCACGTTACGATGAGTGGTCCCAAACATTATACCATTTGTCTATTCCATACACCCATTCCTCGATAGCGACACCGACTTTGACTTCAGGATCAGGTCCGATAGCATAGACATAGAGGCGCTAGTGGCGAGTTATAAGCGGAACTTGATCACTTAGAAAAGACTTAATGAGATACTTGTGATGTTATACAGCAGTAACAGTGGCACTTCGGTAGTCGACCTTCGCCCGACATGTAGCAGAAAGCCGCCACACATGGTGATAGTCGTTGCTCTTGTTTCTTATGGTCATTGTTTAAGTTTGAATTTTGAACTCAAAAATAGGCAACACTTCGTGAAGTGTTGCAGAATACAAATAATCAATGTTTGAAAAGTGTTGTTGTAGGTGAAACAGTACATCATTTGAAAGTTGTTGTTGTAGGTGAAACAATATATTTAGTAAAAGTGATGTTGAAAGTGTGTGTTTCATCAAGGGTCACAACCTTGTGAAACAACACTACTTTGACTTATAATTTGAGCATCCCGGATTTAGAAAAACACATTACAAAAACATATTCTCTTCATACAAAATTCCAGATTTCATTTTCCCTACATTCGAGTTTTCATCGGTCTTGTGTAAACTCAAGTATAGGTTGAATTATTCTGGATATTCCTGCATGTAGTCTCTAATACATTCTGAGAGTTCTTGAAATACTGTTAGGAAAATGATTGTGTTCACGATTCAAGTCTAGATCCATTTTATTTTCAAAGTTTTTCTAACAGCCTAATAATATCTCAAATAATGGTTATCAAGGCTCAAGTTTCAAGCATCAAAGTGATGAACCAGGACCTTATCAAGTTGGATCGTTTTGATGGAACCAATTTCACTCGCTGGCAAGATAAAACGATATTTCTCCTGACTGCCCAAAAAATTCATTATGTCTTAGATCCTGACTTGACATTAATTCCATAACCAATAAAAATGACTATGATGAAATCAAGCAGGAGCACAAGAAACAAAAGGAGGATGAAATTATATGTTTTGGACCTATTATTAACACATTATTTGATTGTATCTATGACCTCTACAGTGATACCCAATATTTAACATAAATCTGGAATGCACACAAATTCAAATTCAAGGCGAAAAAGGAAGGTACACAAAAAAATCTAAATATCTTAATTTTAAAATGATGGATTCAAAACCCATTCTTGCACAAGTACAAGAGTTACAGGTACTCATACACAAAATAAAAGCTGTAACAATATACATTCCCGAAGCTTTCTAAGTTGGTGCAATTATTGCAAAATTGCCACCTTCATAAAAAGGCTACAAGAAGAAATTGATGCATAATTTTGAGAACTTCTCACTGTAAAAAATCAAGAAACACCTTCAAATCGAGGAGGAATCGAAGGATCGAGAGAAATTTGAATCTGTTGAATTTTATAAAGTTATTGTTGTAAGTGCAAAAGGAAATAAGAAACAAAATGGCATGAAGAACCATCTTGGACCTAAAAAGGAACACAATAGGTTCAAGAATTCTAGCAGACCTAAAGGACCTAAAGACAGTTGTTATGTGTGCGGTAAACTGAGCCACTATGCTTGAGATTGTAAGCACAATAAGACCTAAAACGAGGCAAATGTTGTTCATACTAATGAACACATAATCATTACATTGAGTAAAATCAAGGCAATCAAAGGCAAAGTACAAGGTTGGTGGTATGATATATATGTAGTCGTGCATGTTGTAACACCCTATTTTTAATATTTAATCGTCGGGTATTTTTGGTGTTGTGTTGGCCTTGTTTAAGGCAAATGTCTTGTTGTTTTTGGTGATGTGTCCTGGTGGGACGGGTAGAATCGGGTGCACTTAGTAACAGCGAGTGTGAGAATAATGATAAGACCATTTAATTTACTATTATTATTATTGTATTCATAAAACAATATCAGTAATATTAGTAATTAAAATTAATATTATTATTATTATTTGGAATAAGGGACGGTTTAGTAAAATATTAAGTGGGGGTTAAAGATGAACTATTCAAAACAGAGATTAAAGAACGATTAGTCGTAAAAAGTTGTTGTGAGAGAACCAAAAGACTGGGACGAGGAAATCAACCTAGGGCACCCAAATCTTGAAGAAATTCGCAGAATTTTTATTTGAATTCAAGGTAAGGGAGAGAACGAATTTAAATTCAGGTGATTTAACGTGATAGGTAGTGAGGGCTTCCTTCCCTCGTAGGAATTTTCTGATATTTTTGATGTTTGTGAATATTCTATGATTATATGTTGTTTGATGTGAATATGTGGTTTTGATGATATATTCTTGGTGAAAAATCTGATGAAATACTGTTGTTGTTATTCTAGATGAGATAAATTAATGCAGATGTTATTGTGGTTGATGAACAAAATGATTTATAGATCTAGAACGAAAACCTAATTTGTGAATAATAATGTAGATGAAAGAAGAATAAAAATAGGAGAGTAAAACTGGACTAGAAATGATTCTAGACCTGGTATGAATCACGAAATCGATAATTGTGAGGAACAAATCTGGAATGAGGAAGAAAAGGCATAAAAGTGAGGACCTTTGCCCATACGCGTATGGCACTAGGCAATACGTGTACGAATGTGAGTGTTTTGTGCTTGATACGTGTATGAGGGGCATCTTACGCGTATGAAAAGTGAAAAATGGGATTTCTTTGCCCATTTGCGTAGGGAACGCGTATAGGGAAAGGAGATTACGTGTATGTGCAGCGCATGACTTGCGTATAGGGCGTAATGGGCATGGGCAATACGCGTATGGGCTTGGTGATACGCGTATGGCCATGGTGCAAGGCAAAAGCGTGTTGTTTTGTGATTTCTGTCCCGATTTCGCGTGTGTTGCCGATTCTTTTGGGGTGAGGTATTGAAATGAACCTTAATACACATTTAATCAAGAATTAAAATTGAGAATGAGTTAATGATGGATTTTAGGTGGATTAAACTAGTTAATAATCGATTAAATCGCGTGAGACTATTATTGGTGATTTTTGGTGAAAATGTTTTTGTGTTTGATCAGATGGATCATGTAGATGTATAAATGGTGAATTATACATGTTTTATGCATTTTCATAGTCATGCATACGTTGTTGAATTATTGTTGGGATGATCGTGTCGGATGGGCGAATACGATCATCCATACTCTGTTAAGGAGAGTGTTGAGATAATCATTGTCGGATAGGTGTATGTGATTATCGTGTTCGATTGAATGAACAAACCTAGTACCACATGCATTGTGTCGTGTTGAGTCGCATTGCATAACTACAGTTGTATTGTTATTGTATTATTATTGTTGTATCTATTGTTGTTGTTGCATTATTGGTGTACTTGTTCCATTTGTGGTTATGTGTGAGAAACTACCCTAAGGATGTTATATGCACCGTTTATGTTTGAATTTTGTTTCTCACCCATTTTTTGTTGTTGTTGTTGCGTATGTGCTTCTTTGAAAGTACAAATAATCCAGGTACTTGAAAGTTCATGGAGTCGTGTTGCTTGTTCGAGTCTAGGACACTCTGATACGTAACACGAGATGAGGATCTTTTAGCTGTTTACTTTATTTTGGTTACGTATCTGTTTTGTAATACTGGAATTTTGAGGATATTTTGTTGAGACTGGCTTATTGCCTGAGTTGAATTAATTTTGTTATTTTCGCTGTTTTTATTAAAGAACATATTTTTGGTTATTGTTGTTGAAAGTAATGTAACATTCCACATTTGAAAAACTCTGATGTTTATATTATGTTGTTATTTTAATCATTTTGGGGAAGTGGGGTGTTACAAATTGGTATCAGAGCAGGTCGATCCAACCAGTCAGATGTTGTGTTGAATTAGTCCTTAGAATATGAGTTGTTGTCGTGTTCTAATATGAGGTGTTTGTGTTTGTTGTATTAGAATGGCAAGAAGGAATGATGATGCACTTTCTGCTTCTATGCAAGCCATGACGCAAGTTGTTGAGAACATTGGTCCAGCTGTTGGGAATGCTGAATTTTGTGATTTGGATCAATTCAGAAGTAACAAGCCGCCTACGTATGAAGGGGGTATTTTGGATCTAGAGGCTGCATAGAAATGGCTGAAGGCAATTGAGAATATCTTTAGGACAATGGGGTGCAATGAAGATCAGAAGGTGAGGTTTGGTACTCACATGCTTAAGGGTAAAGCGGAGGTCTGGTGGGACAGCAGTCGCCAAAGGTTAGAAGCTGCAGGTACTACTATTGCTTGGGTTGTATTTCGAGGTGAGTTTATGGAGAAGTACTTTCCAGAAGACATTCGCAGTGCTAGAGAGGTTGAGTTCTGGAACTTAAGAAAGGTAATATGACAGTGGCTGAGTATGTCGTGAAGTTTGAAGAGTTGGTGCAGTATTGTGCACACTATAACACTGAATACGATATGACTTCGAAGTGTTTAAAATTTGAGAATGGGTTGCGTCCTGAGATCAAACAGGGCATTATTTTCCATAAGATATCAGGAACTATCCAGAGCTGGTGAGTAGGAGCAGGATTTATGATAATGATAAGAGGGCTCAGACTGCTCACAGCAAAGTTGTGAATGATAAGAAGGGTAAGCAGAGGTTTGGGGGTACTCCTTATAGTGCTCCGACTGATAAAGGTAAACATAAGTCTAATGTTGACAAGAAGCCAAACGGGGGATGGGCGAATCCCAACCTTGTGAAGTGTTTCAGATGTGGAAGCACGGGTCATCGTGCTAACACTTGTCAGAATGATGTCAAGAAGTGCTTCAAGTGTGGGAGAACTGGTCATGTGGTAGTTTATTGTAGGGCTATTATGCCTACATGCTTTAATTATGGTGAACAGGGTCACATTAGTACGACTTTTCAGAAACCGAAGAAGACTCAAGAAACCAGTGGTAAAGTGTTTGCGTTGGTGGGAGCCCAGTCCACTAAGGGCATATTTGTAGAAAATAATGTTCCGCTAAAGGATGATCAAACTTTGTACTACCGACAATATTACTGATAAATTTCTATTTTTGCTTATATGATTGAATTTGTTTCTTTATAGAATACTAGATTAGCACATAGTTATATCAATACTATGAAAGGACTAATTAAATATGGTTTAATCTCATGTGATGTTAATGATTTAAAAATATGTGTTAAATCAAAATGATTAATAAACCTTTCTAAAGTGTAGAAAGAAAGACTGACTTGCTTGATCTTGTGCATTATGATTTGTGTGAATTTAATGGTATGCTAACCCGTGGAGGAAATAGGTATTTGATTACCTTTATCGATGATTGCTTTAGTATATATTTTAAAGCATAAAGATGATGCCTTTAATGCCTTTAAAATTTATAAAGCGGAAGTAGAAAATCAATTAAATAGAAGTATCAAAGCCCTTAGGAGTGATAGGAGCAGTGTATACTTTACTACTGAAATTGATGCATATTGTGAAGAATATGACATTATACATGAATCTTCCACATTTTGTACACTGCAAGAAAATGGTCTATCCGAGAGAGAAAGAATCAGACATATCAATAAATGATAAATGACATGTTAATGCATTCTAAATTATCATTTAATTTGTGGGGTGAAGCCTTACTATTCGTTTGCCATATAATTAATGGTATTCCTTTGAAGAAAATCAGTATTTCTCCATATGAGGTATAAGGGAAGAGTACCATACATCAATTATTTTAGAGTGTGGGGGTGTATAACCTACTATAAGAACATGGATCCTAAAAGAACTAAATTGGAACTTCGAGTGATCAAATGTACTTTTGTAGGATATGCACCTAATAGTAAAACATATAGACTTTTAAATTTGAAGTCTAATGTAATTGTTGAATCTCGAGATGTGGAATTTTTTGAAAACCTTAGTGCAAAGGATAAGGAAACTGAGTTTCACATAAATGAAGAATCTCGTGAGGAAGATTCTCCACGGATTGTTGAAATACAACCAGAAAGTCCTTCATGGATAGTTGAAACACAATCTGAGTCTATGATAAGCAATAGACCCATCAAGCGCAAGATTTAGGACCAAACAAAATTGTTTTTTAACTTATTTATTTTTATCTAGTTGAAGGAAATTGTGAGAATTATTTTTGAAAGATTCTTATTATTCTTTAAGTGGATGATGGTCCTGAAACCTATAAAGAAGCGGTAACTTCAAGGGACTCTTCCTTTTGGAATGATGTTATCCAAGACAAAATGGATTCAATCATGTCAAATCACTCTTGGAAACTTGTCGATTTACCTAAGACATCAAGGCCCATTGGATGTAAATGGGTGTTCAGAAAGAAGTTTCATAGTGACGATACATTAAATACCTATAAGGCTAGATTAGTAGTAAAGAGCTTTAGACAAAAGGAATGTGTTGATTATTTGGACACATATGCACCAATAACAAGGACGACAACAAACAGAGTATTATTTGCTTTAGCATTTTTGAATGACTTTATAGTTCATCAAATGGATGTTAAAAAACCATTCCTAAATAGAGATCTCGATGAGGAAATCTACATAAAACAACTAGAAGACTATGTGTTTCTTATAAATGAACAAAAGGTGTGCAAGCTTGTCAAATCCTTATACGGATTAAAAACAAACACCAAAACACTAGCATCAAAAGTTTGGCTTTGTCATGATTTCAAATGGATTTATGCCAAATTCTCGCGACAAGTGTTTGTACACAAAAATGCGTGAAAACAATGTAATGTTTTTTTATTTATATGTTGATGACATGTTGATCATTAACATCGAGATGAATGGAATTTTAGAAACAAAAAGATTTCCAACTTCCACTCATTTTATTCCATTTTATTCCATTGGAATTTTTAAGTAAGGATTTTATGAGACAATTGTTGATTTTTATTCCTCTCTTTATCATGCTTTTGCTTAAGAATAAAAACTAAATTTCAAGAAATCTTTAATATACCATTTACTCGTTAAAATAAGTTGAAAAGGAACCTATTGGTATAAGATAAGTCTGACTAATGTTCCATTGACACGGCTTCAATTCATTAGATTATTAGATACTCATTTTAAAATTGGGTCAATAATGAGTAATTAAGCTTGTAATTTCCTCTTTTAAATAACAATTTAAGAACTTAAACACATGATCGAATTTGTTTTGTGCATGCGGTACAGACGAGTTGATATTAATATGTTATGTTCCATTTGGAGGGCTGACCAGACAAACTCTGAAATTATCATGTGAGTTTATCCATGCCATGAGTGTCGATAGATTTTATGGATGTTTGGTACTAGCAAATTGTTTTTTAATACTACGCATATTTTTATTTTTAAAGTTATCTGATATATTTTATGTATATTAAAATAATAATAGTATAGTTAATATGTAGATTTAATTCATTTTATTTTTTTAATTTAATTTATTATTTTGCTTTGGTCCTCTAGTTAAAAGATATTATATTATAGTTCTTTAAAAAAAAATATAGTTAATATGTATATTTAATTCATATTTTTTCATCTCTCTCATTAGGGCTGTTCATGGTATGGTTCTATGAGAAAACTGAACCGAACCGAACCGAACCATTATATAAGTCATCCGAACCGAACCGAACCGTTTCCATTTTTTTCAGAACTGAACTGAACCAAAACTTTTGGTTTGGTATAACAGTTCGGAACTCCGAACTGTACTAAGTCATTAGAAGACAAATTTTACCAAACCAAACCATATGTTTAAGAACCAAACTATTAAACTTTGTTTTTTTATATGTTTGTTATTTTTTTAAAAAAATCGTTTTTTTTATATTTTCGAAAAAAACTCGTTTTTTTTTTATATTTTCGGAAATAAATCGGATTTTCTTATGTTTTCGAAAAAAAAGTCGTTTTTTTTATATTTTCGAAAAAAAGTCGATTATTTTTATTTTCAGGAAAAAAATCGATTATTTTACATTTTCGAAAAAAATTGTTTTTATTATATTTTCGAGAAAAAAAATCCGTTTTTTAAAATTTTCGAAAAAAAAGTCGTTTTTCTTTTATATTTTCGAATAAATCAGTTTGTTTATATTTTCGAAAAAAGTCGTTTTTTTTTTTATATTTTCAAAACCAAAATCGTTTTTTTTTTATATTTTAGAAAAAAATCGTTCTTTTTTATTTTCGAAAAGAAATCGACTTTTTTATATTTTCGTAAAAAAAGTCGTTTTTTTGTATTTTCAGGAAAAAAAATCGATTATTTTACATTTTCGAAAAAAATCAATTTTTTTTATATTTTCGAAAAAAAATCGGTTTTTTAATATTTTTGAAAAAAAGTCGTTTTTTCATATTTTCAAAAAAAATCGGTTTTTTGATATTTTCGAAAAAAAGTCATTTTTTTTATAGTTTCGAAAAAAATCGATTTTTTGATATTTTTGAAAAAAAATCGTTTTTTTTTATATTTTCATAAACAAAATCGTTTTTTTTTTATATTTTAGAAAAAAATCATTTTTTTTCGAAAAGAAATCTGCTTTTTTATATTTTTGAAAAAAATCGGTTTTTTGAAATTTAGAAAAAAAATCGTATTTTTGATATTTACGAAAAAAATCGGTTTTTTATATTTTTGAAAAAAAAAATCGGTTTTTTTATATTTTTGAAAAAATTATGTTTTTTATATTTTCTAAAATAATCGGTTTTTTGATATTTTCGAAAAAAAATGGTTTTTTGAAATTTTCGAAAAAAATTGTTTTTTTTTTAATTTTCAGGAAAAAATCGGTTTTTATGATATTTTCGAAAAAAAATCGTTTTTTTGAAATTTTCGAAAAAAGTCGGTTTTTTAGATATTTTCGAAAAAAATCGGTTTTTTTAATTTTTAGGAAAAAATCGATTTTTTTACGTTTTCAAAAAAAAATCGGTTTTTTTATATTTTCTAAAAAAATTGGTTTCTTGATATTTTCAAATAAAATATCGTTTTTTTTTTATATTTTTAGAAACAAAATCAGTTTTTTGATATTTTCAAAAAAAAAAGTCTTTTTTTGATATTTTCGAAAAAAATTGGTTTTTTGATATTTTCGAAAAAAATCGATTTTTTGAAATTTTCGAAAAAAAATTATTTTTTTTGATATTTTCAAAAAAAATCTTTTTTTTTTATATTTTCTATAAAAAATCGGTTTTTTGACATTTTCAAAAACAAAACCGATTTTTTTGATATTTTTGAAAACAATTAGCTTGACTTTTCATAAGTAGTGAATATTATTTAAAATTTTCTAATAAGTTAATGGTTCACTATTGGTTATGTTTGGTTAATTTTAGTTTGGTTCGGTTCTAGAACCGTTAATAAATAAATAGTTCGGTTCACTAACCAAACATAATGGTTTGGTTATTTTAACTTCAGTTCGGTTCGGTTTAGCGGTTCAGTTCGGTTCATAGTTTTTTTGAACAGCCCTATCTCTCATCATCAATTACTCTCGATTTTTCACTCAAGATATCACTTGATCTCTATTTCTATAAACAAATTCAACAAAGATATGTGTCTATTCTTTTGTTTTGTGTTTGATTTTTTTTTTTTTGATTTTATATGCTATGAGTATGATCCAAAGTGAAAATTAATTGGAATTGTTGTTTGCTGTGTGTTTGAATTTTTAATTTTTTTTTAGATTTTGTATCTTGGTTAAATGTTTTTTTTATAGATTTTTTGCTGTTGAAATTTTTACAAAACCTAATTGATTCTTTTAAAAATTCCAGATTTGAATTTTGAAGCACTATTTAATTGAAGGTTATTTATAATTGTTCTTTCCGGAAAAAGTATTGTTCTTAATGAATTGTGAAATGTTGACACTTTCAAGAAGGGTTGATTAGATGAATTGTGAATTGTGAAATGTTGACACTTTAAGGAAGGGTCCATTTGGCACGCCACAATGGTAAATATTAACGACAAAATATAACAATCGACGAAATAGACCAAAATTCTTAACGGAATCAATATTATGGGACTAGCGTGAAACATTTTTTTTATTGTAGGACTAAATCGAAACTCAAAATTATTTTACGGGACTTGGGGACTAATTATGCCTAATATGTATGTTTTGTATATAATCAGGGCTCTTTAAAATAATTTGGATGTGATATTTTAATTTTAAAAATAAACTCCTTGTAGATTTTCAATGCAATTTACTCCATGGGTAACTCTACCCAACTTTTTGAGATGAGTGTTAGTTCCTAATTTCGACGCCTAATTTGGATTAATGAAAATATTCACAGAAAAAGAATTATGTGAAGTATTGGAAGGTTTCGACAAAGAGTATATTTTGAAGTTCAGTCAAAGGCATCTTTGTAAAAGTTGGGAATACTATGAGAGCAATGTTGCGTGGACTTAGAAAATATTTTCTAAATTTGGAGATATGATTCAACATAAACACTATTGATGGTGTTTCGACGGGAAATTCAAATTCAAATAAGGGAGAGAACTTTTTGTTCTTATCCAGTTCTAAAAGAAGACACGGGGAACACATTTAGGAGTCGAATACATGCAAAATGCCACTTGTCTTGTTTTAGTTTGCAGGTCGTTAGATGTAGTTATTTTATATTAGTATAAATAAGAGATCTTATTGATAGGATTTCGGGTGTGTCTAATTGTGTAAAAAATTACAGTTCTTTCGAATATAGTTTTCCATTTAGTTTCATTTACGTTTTGAAAGTAAACTACTTTTGAATCATGAATATTGTCGAAGTGTTTAATAGTTCCCAAACTTTATCTTAAAATTAATTAGCACATGTCCTATGATCAATCTGGTTGATCGTGCAAGCAACCAAAACTTTTCGATTTTGAAGACCAACGGTTGTTTACTGATTTTCACGGCAAACAATGGGTATATAAGAATTCACCATTTATAAATAGGGGCAATCCTCACTCTACCAACAAGTTATGTAGAGTTAAGTTAGGCCCAAATACACTTTCTTAACATGATATCACAAGTCTTGTTTAAGATCCAGTGGGTACCAACCGATTATGTAGAGTTAAATTTAGAGAATTTCTTACCCCACCCTTTGGGTTTCTCAGGCACCATACATGCTTCCCAAAATACCCTTCCTGCTTCCAAAGATATATCTCTGGACACACATATTTTAATATTTTTTATTAATTCCGTAGATGAATCTACGAAAGTTTTCCTTAAGTATAAATGCAAAAGAAAACTAGAGGCAGAAACGCAACAAATAAACATAACAACCATAAATTCAACATTCATAAAATAAAATACACATTACAATGATGATTTCGACATAAAATTAAATGCTACATTTCAATAATCCATTGGACATTGGCACATCTTCAAGATTTCATCGATCGTTCTTCCTACAGTCGCCTCCAATTCGAGCGGGTATTTCTCTTTGAATCCAAAAAATGTTCGCCACATCGCCCTAACATCTTGTGAATTCTTGAGCTGGAGTTTGTTGAACACGAAGTTCCCTTCGTTGTCAACCGAAGGCGAACAATATTTGAGCTTCTTAACCTTCCTTCGGTTGTTGTAAGGTAGGATATAGTGAATTTCATCAATGATATCATTGAGAGAGGTGAAATCGGCGAGTTTGAAAGTCCACCCGCATGTTTTGCTGTCAATGTAGGAGACATTTGCAACATATCAACGGATCTTGATATTATAAAATTGAGACATTTTTGGGTTTGTGTGAAAAATAACACATGAAGCCCCTATTTTATAGAAAACCTAGATGAATATAGACTAATCATTTTTATGTTATCTGCTTCCAGAGGTATATCCATGGAACCAACCTGTAATAATTGGTTCCAAAGATTTATCTCCGGAACGTTGGAACGTTAGATGCTTCCGTAGGTATATCTACGAAATTTTTGCTGATACATTTTCAGCTCAAAACAACTTTATTAGTGCATAAATATTTGAGCATTTCAATATATATAAAGACGCATAAATAACAATGATGATCCAAAATTGACTATTATATTGAACTTCAAAAATTTACTATGAATTGTTCAATTATACAAGAATTCAATACGAATCAAAACAAGAATCGCCGGATAAATCTATTGGTGAAAACCCTTTGGACTTTTATGCATTTGATGCCTTTTCAATGTCGTTCAATCTCTGAAATTCTTGCATTCTTTCCATAAAAAGATCCGACTACGTCTTCGCAGTTGTGGTTGAAAATGAGCCATCCATTTTGGTGATGTCGGTGGTATTGGGCATCCTGGTTTCAAGTACACCTGAACAAAATGATTTGATTTAGAAAGCCATCTGATGCACATGATGAACTTATTCAGATTTTTGGGTGGTGTCGTGTGAAGTGGAAAAAACGTTTCCGAAAATCCATAGCGTGTCAAGTCAATGCACACCCTATCATACGTGCATGCGATTAGATGACACATGTCAGGGAAAGCCATCCATTTCGACACCGGTGCCGGACCGATCAAACAAGGAATGAGATATTCATAGACCGCATCGAATTTTTATTTCTTTTTTTTACAACCACATGTAAGATTCTTTATTCTTCTTAAAATCTTGGATAAGTTGATGACGGACAAGCGCATGACTATCCTCTCCTTTATCGAGCAATGCCGAAACGGCTTGGTAGCCATAATTACCATCCCCCTCAATATTGACGATCTGGTCGATGTATTTATGCATAAACACCGACATCTCGTTGATAAATAGAATTTTTGGTGGAATTGGTGTCAGAGGCGGTTTGCTTATGCAGGCTCTTTTCATGACACTTCTTTGAGATTTTGGAGTCGGTGAGTCGGGATAAATTTTATCTACGTTCTCACAATATGAGGGAGATCAGGTAGTTGAGTTATCATTCGGTGTAGGTTTCACTTTCTTTGGAGTAACTTTTGTCTTTACCGGTTGAGAAGGCGACTTCATATTGGTTGTCTCTGGAAAAGCAATCTTCATCAATTGTTCTTTGATGTGTAGTTTTACGTTGTCATCGAACTTTGCAAATATATCTTATATCGCTTCCCATTCAGCCAAAATGGAGATATGTGATTTACCTCCTTCCATGCAACCATCATCATCAAAATTTAGTCTTTTCAGATTAGGGCAAACATCATCAATCTTTATTGGCACACCTAATTTCATTTTTTTCTCAATAACACAAGTACATGAGAGACCATATGTTTTCACAATAGTACAATAACACTTTGAGCTATCTGAGCCTACATCTTTGGTTTGTTTGGCCTCGTGAATGATGTGGTTCAACCTGTCCCGAGAAACATTACCTATCAACTGAGAATAAAGCACATTGTATTTAAACTGATGCTCCAATACCGTAATGCTCCGACAAAAAATTGTTTATATTTCATTATGTTGATTGTTAATCATGTTGGTGTAAGCCCTAGAGGACAATACTTTCAGTACTTGTATCTAATTATTTATTAATAATAAAAGGAATTTCTTTATTATGTTTGTTTTTCCAAAATGATAAAGTCCCTAGAATAACTAGTTCGTTTAATGAAATATTAAGTGTGACTTAATCATTAGATTCCATTAAACATAAGGACATTATTCTTAAAGCATCCATAGTCGAGCTTCAATGTGAAATGGGATAGCCTTAAAGCATTAAGACTGTTATGTAGATAAACTAATAATCATATCTCATGGATCATGGGTAAGGAGTTATCAAGTTTTGACGTAGGTATGAATATTAGGAGTAATATTTATACTGGATTGACCCACTATGAGAGTACTACATAGAATGTTATGCAAAGTGTCATAAGTTACTATCATGGTGATAGTGGTGTATACCACCCTTCGACCTGAAACTACCATGGACCCTAGATGTAGAGTCAAGTACTCCATTGCTGATCAAATATTGTCCATAACTAGATGACCACAAAGACAGTTGATAGGTACTTCACAAAGCGTGTTGAGGGACATAAGTAGCCTAGATGGAATTTGCCCATCCTGTATAACCGGATAAAAGTCTAAGGGTCCAATATTAAACTGGACAATGATGACACGGTATATGCCTTGTGTTCAATATAGATATAAGGGTAAAAGGATAATTATACACACAAGTATTATCACAAAAGGTTTTGTTAGATCACATGACAGTTTTGTGACTTGGATAGCAGTGATGTGTTGCTAGATATGCTCACTGTTTATTATGTTAAATACATGATTTAATATAATTGTCAACGTCGTGAAATCCTACAGGGTTACACACATAAGGACAGTTAGAGAAGAGGTAGAATAAATAAGGTACATTGTAAGGTACGGTGCACTTGAATGGAATACGGAATATGATAAGGTAACATGTGTTTAATTGACATATGATATAATAATAGTTATTATTAATTTTATAATAGTTATAAAATATAATAATAATAAAAAAACTATGTTTATTATAATAATAGTTATTATAATAATATAATAATAATATTATTGAGTTGGGCTTTTAGCTTGAAGCCCACACAAGTAGTTCTATAAATAGAACCCTTGTGCAAAAGGTAAAAGGTTGTTGTTGTTGAAACCCTGACCGTATTCTATTTTCTCTCCCTCACTCAAAAATCTTTAATCATAATCAGCTAGCACTGTGTCTGAAGGAAGTTGTTCGTGTGTACTGAATAGAGGTGATGTTCATCGTACAACGCTCGTGATCATCCATCGATTCTGATTCAAATTTTTCATCGCCACAAGAGGTAACTTTATATCACAAATTATGATCTTTCGTAAGGATCTCTAAAGGGAAATTTTTGTTTTCCGTTACGTTTAGATTGCTAATTTCCATTCAGTTTTCACAATGGTACAACCACACTTTGAGCTATCCGAGCCTACATCTTCTTTTTGTTTGGCCCTGTGAAGGATGTAGTTCAACCTGTCCCGAGAAACGTTGCCTACCAACTGAGAATAAATCACATTGTCTTTAAACCGATGCTCCAATACCATAATGCTCCGACTAAAAGTTGTTTGTATTTCATTATGTTGATTGTTAATCATGAGATTCACCGAGTCCCAATCTCGACACAAATCTCCCTTGCTAGTGTCCAACCAATTTTTCAATGTTGCATGTGTCAACTCAACTCTATTGGTGGTAGTGTTTCCAAGATGACGTACATTATCGGTCCACGCACAAACAATATTTTCTTTCACTTGATTAAGAATGATGGATTCAACATATTTCAACAAAGTCAGATACTTCTCACACACCTTCCAGAAATTAGTTACGGAATCTGCATATAAATCTTTTGTAGAAACATTTATAATACGGTTCCAAGCATCCATTTCTTTTCAACAATCACACCGAACTTCACAATTTTTTTGTCTTCGTATGCCATTTGTTTTGTCCCTATTACGACATTAACCCGACTTCTCACATTCTTTGTTATGTGATATCTACAAATTAATACATAAGAAGAAGTGAATACCTTTGCAACAACGTTAATCAAGGAGGTATCAGGGTCCGTAACAATAGCATTTGACAACTCAATATGATCTTTCATAAGTGACCGACACACCTATAAAGCCCAAGTAAACTTATCCTTTTTTTCGCATTCCTAAAAAGAAAAATCAACAGAATATGTCTTCTCGGTGGAGGTTACACTAAACATCTCAAATTTTGGAAGCCTATACTTATTGGTCTTGTAGGTGGTATCAAGAATGAGCACCGTCAAAAAAGTGTTGAACAACTTTATCGATTCCGGATGAGTCCAAAAAATGTCTCTAACCGGGACTCCATCTGAGAAAGTTCGGTACCGGGACACATAATTGTTATCATCTAACAATTTCAACAGTTGTTGCATCTCTGATTTTTCTTCCCTAATAGCCTTGTTATTACGGTACCGAATGTTATAAACTTGCCTAATATTGAAATATTTTTCGGTTCCTTCTATTTCAATGTGGCAAGAATATTTTTGGGTTGGACATGATTCAAGGTCACGTCATTGATGCATGTCTTCTCTTCCGGTTTGAACCGACATACACTAGGATGACATTGTAACTTTGAGCACAATTCATGGTTATGCAAACCACAAATAACACTAAATCTCCATTTCTTGCTAGCCAACATGAAACCACGAATTTTAAAAGGACACTCACATTTTCTACTACCTATGTCATCTCTTTTAAACTTCTGTAGTGAAACTTGATATATCCCGCTTCTTTTGCACAATAAGGTTACAAAAACGTTTCTTCTTTCTGATCCATTATCTGATCTTCCAATAACCACACCAAAACCAAGTGTAGTTGCGATCCTTCGAATCCATGTGATTAAAGTTATCGCTAACATCTATCGTCTTCACAAAAACCCCTTATACAATATGAACCACGTCGTTTAAAGAAACTAATTCTTTTGAGATGTTATCGGGAGTGCACCATATTTATTTCGAAAGAATAAGAAAAATTAACAAAAATAAAAAACTGCTGCAGGAAATCAAAATAGAGGAAACAACGAAAGTTTCGTAGATGTATATGTGGAACTGTTCTTCATGAACGTGTTCCACATGTGTACATCCAAAACATAGTTTCTTTTTTTTTTACAAAAGTTTGATAGTCAATGTGAGCAATATAGTGGTAGGAGAAAGTTTAATATTATTGGATGAAAAGAAAAAGTGTGAGCTCGGTGAGGTATTTTTGTTGAGATGATACTCCCAACAAGTTTAATGTTATTGGATGAATTGAATTCATCGAGAAAACCACCAAATCAATTCCCCAACAAATCATGTGAGAATGAAATAGTTAGTCACATGGAGAAGACATGGTGGGCAAGCAAGGAATCAAAAACCGCCGATAAACTGTTTTTCCAACAGCATCTGACCGTGGGGCAACAGAAAGACAAAACATTCCGACCCAAGGTATGCACGTGGTACTGCGTTTGCGCGTGAAACATTATCATCCATTTTTCATAATAAGTCTACCCCTCTGGTCGTTGAGATATGTCATCAGCCATGAACAACGTTGCTGTCACTCTCAACTCATACTGCCACCATATACTATTTATTAATAATGTTAACACTATATTATTATATTTCATTGACATCAAAAGTTAAATTGACTAACCCTTGCTTGTTCATCATTGACTTAACAAATAATAATATACTGCTTCATCTCATATTCACATATTGATATAGAATTTTCAGAAAGATTCATATAAAAGAAAGAGAAAATAATGTTAATTATATTTATTTATTATTAATAGATTTTATCATCATAAATGAAAAGTGAAAATAATAATTTAAGAATAATGCATGTAATATTAATTATATTTTGGATTGGTGACTTAATAATCAACATTTATTTTAAAAAATAAATAAATGGAGCTTGTTTAAGTCCATAGAGTGACTTACTAAACAAGCATCCTTAATTAGGATGTTAAGGATTGCAAAAACATGGTGACTGATGCATGGATAGAGTTTCATAAAGACTACCATGAAAAATGTGTTTTTGACATACTTGATGAAGAAGCCATAATTTTGATAAAGCGACATTGAGTATCGTCCAAAATCCAAACAGAGGTTGGTTTGATTACGAGTCTTAAAGTCTCGCCTTGATAAATATTATTTTGTTAGTTGACAACATCACCTACAAGTCGAGTTTTATACCTCTCAAAGGACCCATTAGATTTCTCTTTACTACAAATTTACAAATTTCTTTTTACTACAAATTTACAAATTTCGAATAATATTAGCATTAGGTGGACGAGGTACTAAGCCTAATTGAATTGTCATATTCTTTTCCATTATCACAATGAAAACATTTGATTTCTCTTTCAAATTGTGCTTTAATATGGGCACAAAATCGGAGAAAAATGGAATGCATTTGAGATTTATTTGTAATTGAAAAAGACCATAAAAAATCCATAAAATTATCAAGGATAAAAAATAGTAATGATATCCACCAGAACTTTGAATATGTGATATTCAAATATCATTATGGACAATATTAAAAGACAACAAAATATAGGAAAAAGATTCATAAAATGATAACTTTATTTGTTTTCCAAGAGGACAAGAATGACTAAAAGTTATATAAAGTGATATCCCTAACTTACAAGTCGTTTACTAGATATAAGTTAGACCAAACTTTGTTTCAAATATGCTTTGGTTCCATATTAAGAATTAGAGTTTGGTCTAACTCATTCCTACAAAATAAAATTGGCTTGTAATGCGAGGATTGTAACACCCCAATTTCATAATTTAATTATTTATTTAATTATTTATGAACATGTGGTAATTGGTGGTGTTTTGTGGTGTTTAAGTGAATGAATTATTTTATCTAAATAGTGATATTGGAATAATTATAATTATTATTTAAATATTATTATTAAAAATAAAATAAAAGAAGTTGGAGATCTTAGGGGTAAGATGGTCATTTGAGAAGGTTATGATAAGGGAGGATACGCTTGGTTTCTCATAATTCGTGTTTTTGGTGAAGATTGAAAGGTTGCTCTGAAGAACAAGGAAGATAAGGTTGGAGATTGCTCAAGAGGTGATCGAAAAGCTCAATCGACTAAAGTATGATGAGTGATTCTTATTCAATATCTATATTGTATATGCACCCTTATAAGAAAAGGGGATTTTTGAGGGAAACCTTAAGGTTAGGAGGATTGTTGGTAGATTTTTGATGATTTAATGTTGTTAGATGTTGTAGGGGATGAATATATGTGGATAATAGGTTGTAGAATTGATTTCTGTGTTTTTCTGCTGTCAAATGATGATTTTTGAGGGGTTTTGTCGCAGCTGAATCGTGTGAAAAATCGCCAGGTTTTCTTAGCCAAAATTCGCTTTCTCGCTTAGCGAGCGAGTGAGACTTTGGGAATCCCACAACCAGAGAGTAGCTCGATTAGCGAGCGCGATGCTCGCTTAGCCGAGACCTGTAACTTTTTGAAAAATATTTTCTTTTTCCGAATGACTCGAAATGACTTGTTTTGTTGTCTTGTGTTGCTATGGTGTTGTTGTGAATTCTTATCATGCTATAATATGTTATATGTGTAAGAATTTGTGATAAAATGATGTTTAGATGATTATGTTGTATTATGATGATATGTAGTATTGATGACATGAGTAGGTAAAGTAGTAGATGTATGAATGATGAATAATGATGAATGCTGATGAAATGTTGATTATGATGATTATGTTGATGTTGTTGCATCGTTGCATTCATGGCATAATTATGTTGGGGTTTCGGTATGTTGATAGCTTCAATCTCATTGTGTGGATTAAAGTGATATATTGTTTAAGTTGTGCTCCCTTGTGGAGGGTTGATGGCCCAGTGTTCATCCATGATGATGTTTCGGTACCACATGCATATTATGAAAAATGCATTTAGTTCTTGGTGGCATATCATGATTGCATTTGTTTTATGATGATCTGTTTGATTTTCGTTGTATATGGGTGAGACTTAATGTAATTGATGTATTGTTGCATATTGTCTTATAATTTCGTCTTTATATTATTCATATTGAATGTGAATTTACTCACTCTGCCTGCCTTTCGTGATGGTCTATTATGCCATCCTACAGATACTCAATAATAGCTCGGTGTTTGGAAGAAGCTTGGAGTGCATTCTTTTGTCGTTTATAGAGTCTAGGTGGTGTCCTACTCTGTGTCGTGTAACATCGGGAACAATTGGATGTTTTTTTTGTTTCTTTTTGTTGTTCTAACTTTGATTTGATAATGTTTTGGAATTAACAATTAAATTGTTATATTTGAGTAACTCAGTTGACAATGTTGATGATCTGCTGCATATTAAATGATGTTTGTTATTTTTATGATGCATGTTGTAACCCGTGTTAAGGGACATGACACATAAATGAGTATTATTGATGTTTTGACGAAATGTGATGCCCTTTTTGGTTGAAACTCTGATTTTCTTAAATAATTTTGTATTAATATGTTGTGGGATAAAAAAGATGTTACATTAGTGGTATCAGAGCAGGTCGGTCTGTCCGGTCTTGTGTTGTCGTTGTCGGTCTGTTGTCAGTCGTTAATTGTTAACGATTATTATTTTCTGATGTTGTGAATGTTGTGCAGAATGGCTGGAAACAACACGCGTGCTCTTGTTGAAGATGTTGCGGTGCTTGCTGAGGCTACGACTCGAAACAATGAACAAGATGGGTTTTATGCTTTGGAGAAATTGCAAAGTAACAGTCTTCTGGTTTTTGAAGGAGATCATGACCCGCATAGTGCAGATAAGTGGCTCAAGGCAATTGAGAAGATCTTTAGAGTGATGGCGAGTACAGACGTACAGAAGGTACAGTTTGGTACCCACATGTTGTCTGAGGAGGCTGAAGACTGGTGGGATAATATGCATCAACGTTTGGAGGATGTTGGTACTGTGGTGACCTGGGTAGTGTTCAAGAGGGAGTTTCTAGGAAATTATTTTCCGGAAGATGCTCGTGGTAAGATGGAGGTGGAGTTCCTAGAGTTGAAGCAAGGAAACATGACAGTAGAAGAGTATGTTGCTAAGTTCGATAAGCTAGTGAAGTATTGTTCTCACTATAATCTTGTTGATGTTGAGATGTCTAAGTGTCTCAAGTTTGAGAATGGGCTGAGACCAGAGATCAAACAGGGATTGGGTGTCAGCAGATCCGTAAGTATGTTGAGTTAGTGGACAATAGCAGAGTATATGATGAAGATAGTCGAGCTCGGTCTGCTCACTACAAGAAAATGAGTGAGAAGAAAGAGAAAGGTCAGTTTAGAGGAAAGCCTTATGTGACTCCAGCTGAGAAGGGGAAGAAGAGGGATTCAAATGGGAAGAAGCCAAGTGGGGGAGCAGGTTCCATTTCTCCCAAGTGCTACAAATGTCGAGAATCCTGTCACAAGTCTGATGTGTGCAACAATCCCATGGTGAGATTCTACAGGTGTGGTAAGAGAGGTCATCGGGTTGGTGATTGTCATGAAGGTCCAACTTGTTTTAATTATGGTAAACATGGACATTTCAGCACCCAGTGTCAGAAGCATAAGAAGACTGCTACTGCTTCTCAGACCAATGGCAGAGTGTTCGCTTTGAGTGGTTCCGAAGTTCCTAAGAAGGACAACTTGATTCGAGGTACATGTTTTATTAATGGTGTTGAGTTGATTGCAATTATTGATACTGGTGTTACGCATTCTTTTATTTCTCTTGAATGTGCTAATAAGATGGGTTTGAATTTGTCTAGTATGAATGGTAGTATGGTAATAGAATCGCCAACTAATGGTTCTGTTACTACTACATATGTGTGTTTGAAGTGTCCTTTGACTATTTTTGAGAAGGACTTCTTGATGGATCTGGTGTGCTTGTCTTTACACCAAATTAATGTTATTCTTGTAATGAATTGGCTAGAGTTCAATTTTGTATATATCAATTATTATGCGAAGACTATAGAGTTTCCTAAAATTGGTGATCATGGTGAATTGATGTTTTTAACGGCTAAGCAAGTAAATGAATTATTAGAAGACGAAGCTCAGATGTTTGCAATGTTTGCATCATTGCAAGTCGAAGGGAAGACTTCGAGTATTGATTTACCAATTGTCCAAGAGTTTCTAGATGTGTTTCCGGAGGACATAATTGATTTGCTTCCAGAACGTGAAGTTGAGTTTGCAGTGGATTTATTACCTGGTACTAGTCTTGTGTTTATGGCTCCGTATCGAATGTATGTTGTAGAATTGAGTGAGTTGAATAAGCAACTGGAAGAACTGTTGGAAAAGAAATTTGTTCGACCTAGTGTTTCTCCATGGGGTGCTCTTATGTTGTTGGTTAAGAAGAAAGATGGTAGTATGAGGTTGTGTGTTGATTATCGGCAGTTGAACAAGGTTACTATTAAGAACAAGTATTCACTTCCGAGGATCGACGATTTGATGGATCAGTTGGTGGGAACTTGTGTGTTCAGCAAGATTGATCTAAGGTCTGGTTACCATCAGATTTGTGTTAAGTCTGATGATATTCCGAAGACATCTTTCAAAACAATGTATGGTCATTATGAGTACACAGCGATGCCATTCAGTGTATCCAATGCACCCAGTGTGTTCATGGAGTACATGAATAGAATCTTCCATGAGTACTTGGATATATTTGTGGTAGTTTTTATTGATTATATTCTGATTTATTCCAAGACAGAAGAGGAACATGCATGGCATTTGAGGATTGTATTGCAAGTGTTGTGAGATAAGAAGTTGTATGCGAAACTGTCAAAGTGTGAGTTATGGGTGCAAGAAGTGAGTTTCCTTGGACATGTAATTTCCAGTAGTGGAATTTTTGTAGATCCGTCGAAGATTGATGTAGTGTTATAGTGGGAGACTCCTAAATCTGCTATTGAGATTAGAAGTTTTCTGTGTTTAGCAGGTTATTACATGAATTTTATTAAGGGTTTTTCGAAGTTGGTGTTACCTTTGACTCAGTTGACTCGGAAGAGTCAAGCTTATGTGTGAGATGTTGCGTGTGAAAAGAGTTTTCTAGAGTTGAAGTAGAAGTTGACAACTGCTCCAGTGTTGATTTTGCCGAATCCGAATGAGTCATTCATAATGTATTGTGATGTGTCGAAGATGGGACTTAGAGGAGTTTTGATGCAGAATGGTCAAGTGATTGCTTATGCTTCTAGACAATTGAGAGTTCATGAAAGGAATTATCCTATGCATGATTTAGAGTTGGTAGCTGTGATATTTGTGTTGAAGATCTGGAGACATTATCTTTTTGGTTCAAAATTTGAAGTGTTCAGTGATCACAAGAGTTTGAAATATATGTTTGATCAGAAGGAACTGAATATGAGGCAGAGAAGGTGATTGGAATTGTTGAAAGATTTTGATTTTGATTTGAATTACCATCATGGTAAGGCGAATGTGGTTGCAGAAGCTTTGAGTAGGAAGACATTGCATATATCGATGCTGATGGTGAAAGAACTCGAAATGATAGAACAAATCTGAGATATAAGTTTGTTGTGTGAGGCTACTTCTGAAAGTGTAAAGTTGGGAATGCTGAAGTTGACCAATGAAATTATGGAAAAGAACCGAGAAGGACAACAATTTGACTTGAAGTTGGTTGATCAGTTGACTTTGATTGACCAGGGTAACGATGGTGAATTTCGAGTTGACGAAAATGGTGTGATGAGATTTTAGGATAGAGTGTGTATTCCCAATGTTCCGGAAATTAAGAAGAGTATTTTAGAAGAAGGACATCGAAGTAGATTGAGTATTCATCCTGGTGCTACGAAGATGTACCATGATTTGCAGAAATTGTTTTCGTGGCCAGGTATGAAGAAGGATGTTGCAGAATTTGTGTATGCATGTCTGACTTGCCAAAATTTGAAGATTGAACATCAGAAACCATTAGGTATGATATAGTCATTGAATATTCCAGAATGGAAGTGGGATAACATTTCCATGGATTTTGTGACGGGTTTGTCGAAGACTGCTAAGGGAAATGATTCAATTTGGGTGATTGTGGATAGGTTGACTAAGTCGGCCCATTTCTTGCCGATGAAGATTAATCATTCTATGAAGAAGCTAGATGAGATGTATATTGAAGAGATTGTGAAGTTGCATGGGATACCGTCGAGTATCGTATCGGATAGAGATCCACGGTTTACGTCGAGGTTTTGGAAGAGTTTACAAGATGCGTTAGGTACTAAGTTGAGGATGAGCTCTTCTTATCATACACAGACAAATGGTCAGACAGAAAGGACTATCCAATCTTTCGAGGATTTACTGAGAGCTTATGTGTTGGATCAATGAGAATCTTGGGATAGTCATTTGTCGTTGATTGAGTTTACCTACAATGATAGTTATCATGCTAGTATTGGAATGGCACCGTATGAAGCGTTGTATGGTAGATGATGTCAGACTCCATTGTATTGGTATGAATCAGGAGAGAGTGCAGTACTTGGACCTGAGATTGTGCAGGAGACGACTGAGAAGATTAAGATGATACAAGAAAGAATGAAGGTTTCTCAGAGTCGATAGAAGAGTTATCATGATAAGAGAAGGAAAGCTCTTTAGTTTCAAGAGGGAGACCATGTGTTCTTGAGAGTTACTCTGGTGACTGGTGTCAGAAGAGCTTTGAAGTCTAGAAAGCTCACTCCACGTTTTGTTGGTATGTATCAGATTTCGCAAAGGATCAGAGCGCTAGCATATCGAATTGTGTTACCATCATCGCTTGCGAATTTGTATGATGTGTTCTATGTGTCGCAATTGAGGAAGTATATGTGCGATCCATCACATGTGATTCAAATGGATGACGTGCAGGTAAGAGATAATCTAACTGTTAAAGCATTACCGTTGCAGATAGATGGCCGAGAAATGAAGCAGTTACGAGGAAAGGAGATTGCTTTGGTAAAGGTATTGTAGGGTGGACCAACTGGTGAAAGTTGGACTTGTGAGCGTGAAGATTAGATGAAAGAGTAGTATTTGACTCTGTTTGTTTCAGGTAACATTTTCAAGGACGAAAATTCCTAAAGTGGGGGAGAGTTGTAACACCCCAATTTCATAATTTAATCATTTATGAACATGTGGTAATTGGTGGTGTTTTGTGGTGTTTAAATGGATGAATTATTTTATCTAAATAGTGATATTGGAATAATTATAATTATTATTTAAATATTATTATTAAAAAGAAAATAAAAGAAGTCGGAGGTCTTAGGGGTAGGATGGTCATTTGAGAAGGTTATGAGAAGGGAGAATATGCTTGGTTTCTCATAATTCGTGTTTTTGGTGAAGATTGAAAGGTTGCTCTGAAGAACAAGAAAGCTAAGGTTGGAGATTGCTCAAGAGGTGATCAAAAAGCTCAATCGACTAAGGTATGGAGAGAAATTCTTATTCAATATCTATAATGTATAGGTAGCCTAATAAGAAAAGGGGATTTTTGAGGGAAGCCTTAGGGTTAGGAGGATTGTTGGTAGATTTTTGATGATTTGATGTTGTTAGATGTTGTAGGTGATGAATATATATGGATAATAGGTTGTAGAATTGATTTCTGTGTTTTTCTGCTGTCAAATGATGATTTTTGAGGGGTTTTGTCGCAGCTGAGTCGTGTAGAAAATCGCAGGGTTTTCTGCCAAAATTCGCTTTCTCGCTTAGCGAGCGAGTGAGACTTTGGGAATCCCGCAACTAGAGAGTATCTCGCTTAGCGAGACCAGTAACTTTTTGAAAAATATTTTTTTCTCGAATGACTCGAAATGACTTATTTTGTTGCCTTGTGTTGCTATAATGTTGTTGTGGATTCTTACTATGCTATAATATGCTATATGTGTAAGAATTTGTGATAAAATGATGTTTAAATGATTATGTTGTATTGTGATGATATGTAGTATTGATGATATACGTAGGTAAAATAGTAGATGTATGAATGATGAATAATGATGAATGTTGATGCAAGTGTTGATTATGATGATTATGTTGATGTTGTTGAATCATTGCATTCATGGTATAATTATGTTGGGGCTTCGGTCTGTTGGTAGCTTCAATCTCATTGTGTGGATTGAAGTGATATGTTGTTTATGTTGTGCTCCCTTGTGGAGGGTTGATGGCCCAATGTCCATCCATAATGATGTTTCGGTACCACATGCATATTATGAAGAATATATTTCATTCTTGGTGGCATAACATGATTGCATTTGTTTTATGATAATGTGTTTGATTTTCGTTGTATACAGATGAAACTTGATGTAATTGATGTATTGTTGCATGTATTCTTATAATTCTGTATTTATATTATTTATATTGAATGTGAATTTACTCATCCTGCCTGCCTTTCATGATGGTCTATTATGCCATCCTGCAGATAATCAAGAATAAATCGGTGTTTGGAAGTAGCTTGGAGTGCGTCCTTTTGTCGTTTATAGAGTCTAAGTGTGTCATGCTCTATGTCGTGTAACATCGGGAATGCTTGGATGTTTTTGTTGTTTCTTTTTATTGTTCTAACTTTGATTTGATGATGTTTTAGAATTAACAATTAAATTGTTATATTTGAGTAACTCAATTGATAGTGTTGATGATCCGTTGTGTATTAAATGATGTTTGTTATTTTTATGATGCATGTTGTAACCTGTATTATGGGACATGACACATAAATGAGTATTATTGATGTTTTGACGAAATGTGATGTTCTTTTTTGTTGAAACTCTGATTTTCTTAAACAATTTTGTATTAATATGTTGTGGGGATAAAAAAAAGGTGTTACAATGATTGCCCCTGCTTATTAAGATATATAGAAACCATATTCTTTTCAATGTGAGACTCTCCAACATATGCTCCTACCCAGAATTGGACGTCTAGAGCGTGAATATAAACGATGGATGGTCTGTTAGAGAAAATCTAATAGTAGGTGACCCAACGGTTCTTGGATAAATTTTAATATCATCTTAAGAATATCTCTCTTGCATATTTCATTGCATAATCATAGAAAAGGAACCAAATAACTACCAGAATACATTAAATGGTACCAATGGTTCAATTGAACTAGTAAAACTCAAGGAAGTAAGTTGTTCAACATAAATGAATATACATCATATAAACTATCTTCTGTCAATGGTGTCCATTTGTTAAACACCTATAAGTTTTAAAAAATATATAAAAACACTTAAAATATTAACAATATATATGTTTAAACAAAAAAAAATCAATGACATATCATTATAAAAATATCAACTAAATAAATATTAAGAATAAAAAATAACAATAAATTATGAATAAACCATGAAAAAATTTACTTTTTAGTTTTTTCATATTCCTTTTTGATAATCATAACGAATATCAAACACATAATCTTAATCATTTTATTCATATGGGAAACACATGTGTATTAAAAAGGAAGGGATCTCAGAAATATGAAGAGTTAAATTTTGATTTTGATCACTATCAAGAATGTGATTTTCTTGGAGAATAATTGACCATCTATTATTAGAAGGACCAATGACATAAAACACTTGTTTTGTTTGAGTGCTATGATGAAATGTTTGTTCATATAAATTGTCTTACAAAGGTCAACCCGTGTGAATATTAATCCATCAATTTCTACATAAAGTTTTGTACACACAGGCTTTCCTAAAATAATCTTCTCAATTATCATATATCATATATTATAGTCGATCATCCATATCTACATCAACTTTATCTTTGTGTGACACAGTTGGGGTTTTTGTTACTTCACTATGCCACATCAAAGTCATATAGTTGATAAATTTCATCACAACATAGATGATTCAATATTTCCTTTTTTCCATGTTTTTTTAGTATTCCCACAAAAAAACATAAGAACAATAAAAAAATTATTTTCAAGAAGATTTCTTTTACTGAATTGAAGAAATTCAATTACTTTATTCTCATAATCCACACAATTTTCTAGTTTTCAACCAACTACGAAAATGTATCTTCTAAAAACTTTTTTTCATATCGAAAGAATATGTAATCTCTTTTTAAAAAATTAAATTTAAAAAAAGCGTTTATAGATTACATTTTGATAGGTTATTGATTGCTTTGTTTTTTTTCTTCATAAGCAAGTATTATATTAATAATGAGAACTAAGGATTCTCAACCCGCTTACAAAAGGAAGGCAAAAATGCCCAAAGAAAATTACACTCCAAATGCTCGCTACAAAAAACAAAAAATTGGATCCTTTACAAATTCGTAAAAATTGCAATTGAGACGAGGAATTTTCCCGATGTACGACCATCTCCAAAGTAAAGCAATGACGTTCCAAACCACGTCGAAAACATTCCAAGTGTCGTTGTTGAAAATGATATCATTCTGCAATAACTAAATGTGCCAAATAGTGGCCAACCAAACACAACCTTCCTTACCATTTTTCACCCCCAAACACTTACAAGAACGACACCAATGCACAAAACTCTCCCTTAAATTCGTTGATTCTATGTGACTACACCCAAACCAATCCGCAACTTCCCTCCACACCAACTTAGAAATGCTGCAACCCAAAATTAAATGCTTAAGAGATTTCGGGCAACGGCAGCAAAAACCACAACAAGAGTTAGTGCTCCCAAAAGAACATCCTCTAATTGAAAGATTGTCCATGGTGGGTAGCCTATTCAAGAAACCTCTCCACCCAAAACATTTTACCTTAGTCGGTACCCCCGACTTCCAAATAATTGCAAAAGCACCGTCAAACTCCTCCGGAGGACCAAAAGGAATCCTAAATGATTCCGAGAAAACTATGAATCTAGCCACCGAGAACTCACTCGTGCCTTCCCCCGTCCACTCCACCCGATCTTATGCATCCCCTATCGCCCCCTCTCCCCTCAACAGGACTGATAATTCAGCAGCTTCCTGTAGAAAATCCACCGCCTGCTGTTGATTACCTTCGCCATAAACACCGCCCAAACTAGTTACATCCATTGACATGATGCTGCCAGAAACTATTCATATTCCGCCTTTTGTCGAAAATGAAGGAGCTATGCCAGAACCGGTAGGAGCTATCGAAGATCCTGGAACAATTATACCAGAACCAGTAGGAGCTATCGAAGAACCTAGAACAACTACCACAAAATTAAGATCAGCATCAACATGACTTACCTGGCCTATAACATAGTTGAAACCCTGCATAAAACTGCCACTCAAGGCTGCTACAGGATGGTGAATTTGAGCAGAAACAGATACGAGCATATTGTTGTTGTCACTAAAAACAAAATCCGCGCTGTCTACGTCAATGAAACCACTAGAAGCATGAGGCATGTTGCTGCTAGTAATGAAGAGGTCCTCGATGTTACCGAAATCAATGCCAAGATTACCCCACTTCCAAACACCTTCATACTAGCCCCCAAACACGCAATGGACACATCCTTCAAAAGCGATTGAGCAAAAAGTTTTCGCAAAACATCCTTTAAATAATTCTCATGTAACCAAGTAGAGTTCCAAAAAGAAATATGAAAATCATTCCCAATCTTAAAATTACAATTGGAAACAAAAACATCTTCCGAAAAAAAAACTCCCAATTTGAGAAACTACCTCCACCAAAACAAAGAGTTATCCCCCTTAAACTTGACTTCATCCGCACTCACCGCTTGTAACGAAATATCTCTATATCGTGCCTTAAGCACATCCAACCAAAGAGAATTCCTCTCATTTAAAATACTCCATCTCCATTTATGTAAAAGAACAACATTGAAATCTTCCACGCGACGGAGACCTAAACCCCCCAACTCCTCCGGGCGACACACCGAACTCCAACTAACCCAATGAATGCTCATTTTCTCTTCCTTGCTACCCCATAAAAAATTAATTTGAATCGAAGTAATGGTTTTGGAAATTTTGAAAGGAACTTGGTAAAAAGATAACATGAAAATAGATAAGCTAGAAAGTACCGACTTCAAGAGAGTCAATCTACCGCCAAAGCTAAGGAGCCGATGAAACTGATTAAAAATCCTCCTCTTCATCTTTGCTATTAACCTCTCCCACAATGAAGCATTGTTAAAAGAATGCCCAATAGGAATTCCGAGAAAAGTGAACTTACTTTCCTCCCTCCTACAAGCAACGAAACTAGAAGCCGCTTCCAATCGATTAGAACTAATATTCAACCCAATGAGCTTGCTTTTATGAAAATTGATTCCAATTCCCGACACCATCTCAAAACCCCTAAGTACCGCTTTTATCGCCCAAATATGCTTCCAACTACCATCTCCCACCAACAAAGAATCATCCGTGAATTGTAGAATATCCACAAAACATCTCATATTGAAATGAAAACCCTTGAAATCATCGTTGTCAACGGATTTATGAACCATACCTCTTAGAGCTTCAGCCACGATCACAAAAAGAAAAGGGGAAAAAGGATCCCCTTGTCTCAAACCTCTCCCAAAAACAAACTCTCTTGTCGGGCTCCCATTTACCAAGACCGACACCTTACTAGTAAACACCATAGCTTCCATCCAACGCATCCAAACTTCCCCCAAACCCATCCTCCTTAACATAAATCTAAGAAAATTCCACGATACTTTGTCATAAGCCTTTTCAAAATCCACCTTGAAAAGTAAGCACTCCTTACCCCCATTCGAAGCGAAATCCACCAATTCATTTGCGACGAGAACACCGTCCAACAATTGTCTCCCCGGAACAAAAGCACTTTGAATACGTGATATGATGTTGTTCAAAACTACCTTCAATCTCCGCGACAAAAGTTTAGTCAAACCTTTGTAAACACATCCCACCAAACAAATAGGCCGAAAATCATCCAATCCCAAAGGATTTGGCGACTTCGGGATCAAAGTTAGAAAAGAAGATGTGATAGCTTTAGATAAATAAGCCTTCGCATGAAAAGATTCAAAACACCGAAAAAATTCATCCTTCATAAAATGCCAACACTTCTTAATAAAAGAAAAAGTATACCCATCCGGACCCGGACTCTTCGTTCCTTCACACCCCCAAATCGCCTCCTTAATTTCACTTTCCGAGAAAGGTGCCTCAAGAAAAATCCTTTCTTCATCAGTTAGAGAATTGAAAAGAATACCCTTTAACATTGGTCTCTCCATATCCAACTCAACAAATTTCTCGGCAAAATGCTCTCTAACAACCTCCTTAACATCCTCCATCAAATCTCCTATGTTTCCCTCTATAAAAGAAGAGCCAATAAAACCCCTTCTACGTATCTCTTGCATGACCCAATGAAAGAATCTACTATTAGAGTCTCCTTCATTCAACCACGAAAATCTAGCTTTTTGGATGAGCATATTCTCCTTAATCTTAAGATTCAACCAAATCTTGTTATTAGCCTTCCTTTTCTCCTCCAACTCATAATCCCCGAACTCCACTTCCCCTTCATCACCCAAGTTTAATATTCTCACTCCCTTCTCAATCTCCAAATCAATCTTTCCGAAAACATTGAAATTTAACCACCTAAGCCTCTTTTTAAGAAGACGAAGCTTCTCCTAAAGCACAAAGTCCCTCCTTCCCTCCACCACCAAATTCTTCCATTCTTGCTCCACGAACAAAATAAAATATTTATTATTAAACCATTCATCATTCACTTTGAAAGGTTTCGGTCCCCAATTGGATCTATCATAAACAAGCCATATCGGACAATGACCGAAAACGTCCCTATCCCCGATAAATTGACCAACTACTCCCTATTTCTCCACTAAATCGTTATCCACAAGAAAACGATTGATTCTACTACAAACCTTACCTCCTCCCCCGAACCAAGAAAACTTCTTCCCTCTACATGGAACATCAATCAAATTACTACCACAAATGAAATCTTCAAATTTAACACATTCTGACAATCCCCTACGCACCATACTCCCTTTGTGTTCACCAACAAACTTGATAGCATTGAAATCTCCCCCAATAATCCACTCACCATCTGTCTTAGACTCCTTCAAATTTAATAAACCCCGCCATAAAATGCACTTTGAGCCATCACAGGCAAATAAATGTTCACGATGTAATACAAAACATCCTTCCACATAATCTTTATGCCCAAAAAATCTACTCCCTTAAAGCTATAGATAACATCGCAACAACCGACCGTCCAAAGAGTTAACATACCACCTGATGCTCCTTTCGATTTGGAATAAGAGAAATACACCGACTCCTTCCTCCAAAAGCTCCTAGCCATAAAATCCGACATATTTTGAATTTTGGTTTCTTGGATCAAGAAAATATCTGCGTTGCCTCTTCTAATTATTTCAGATATCTTATTGTGCTTCACCCTACTTCCACCCCCTATAATATTCATGGATCCCACTATCATTTAAAAATAATGTTCTTCTCCATCTTACCTACCTTTCTTTTGAAATCAACCTCCTCTAAAGCGTCTAACCTCTTCTTATATTTGCAATCCGTTGCACCTCCCTTCACCCCCAGCCCCGAAATTGCATTCCACAACTTGTCCCCAACATTTGAACCCAAATTATCCAGCATCCTTAAGTTACTCCTCACTATGTCCGATTCATCCGAATGTTCTCCGTAAAGTTTCTTATCTTGTCTCATAAGCAAACCAGTCGTATTTACATAAGTGGATAAAAGTGGTTTATTGATACCAACCTCATCAGTACAATCAGGGACGTGTTCAGTGGCAATAACATAATTAGAAACATGCGTTGGCTTTTTAATTTTAGATTTTCTTCTTCCTCTATTCTTTGGCCCATTTAACAAACATAAACTTTTAAACTTCATTTTTTTGTTAAAGTGGCTCCTGGCCCCACAATAGATACCATATATCCCATATGAATTAGTACCATCCGTCACATTTTTGATAGAGGATAAATCATTAAATACACTCTCTGAACTACAAGCCATCCTAGAAACAAAAGAAAGCTGATTAGAAGTAGCATCCTTATCACTATCCACCTTTTCACATTCATTAGGCCCCACAGAAGGTACAACACTTTTAGAAAAAACCTCAGCCAAAGCACAATCAAAAGCTCCTACTTTGTTCCTAAAATGTGAAATGTCCTCCTTGTCTGTCACGTGTTTATCTAAGGACACTTGCTTTCCCTTCAACGCCCTACTAACCGAAGGACAAAGCGATACAGAATTATCCACTGAGTATTTCACTTCACCTTCCTCCGAAAACTCTTCCCCACAAACCTGTGTTTTTCGCTTCATCTTCCTCCGAAAACTCTTTCCCACAAGCCTCTGTATTTTTTTGCTTCATCCTCCTCCGAAACTGCATCAACTCCATCGAATTTGTTTGCCACCACAGAAAATACAGACTCGTCATCAGTATTTGAAGCATCATTGGAAGACTCCAACATGTTCATCCCTTCCAAAATAGAACGAGATTGTCGTAGAGGACCATAGAAATCCTCCCTCAACATCAATGGAAACACCTTTGAATCAATACATACATCCACCAACGATGGTAAAAACAAAAGCCATCAGAACCTTTAATCAGAATCCTCGCCACATCTTTGACATCTCCTCTCACCGTTGTGTTGTCCGCACTCACGAACACCCCAAGAGTGTTAGTAAACTCAGGAAAAAGAATTCCATCTTCCAAGCTTGAAGAGGTACTCCGAAAATTCTGACCCGCGCTACTCTCTCATTGTCTACACCTTCTTCCTTCCAAGGGCGTATGTGATTGAAACACGTACCCCACCACTTCTCACCTTCAACTACTAAGTATTTGATAGCTCCTTCGTCGTCTTCCTCCAACAAACATAAATTAGCACATAAGAGAGTAGCTTTAATGTTGAAGTATCCCTCAGATTCCAGAAGAACCTGCATGTTATATGTCGATCCCGGCACACAAATCACGCCAATATAAGATTTCTTCAACCTCTCAAAATATCCCCCATCAGAGTGATAAGAGAAAATTGGTTGATCCTTCGTGTTGTAATCTTCTGTCAATTTCCCTACTACTTCTGCAAAGGATTCGTTGCCAAAAACCACCAAGAATCCTTCTACCTCCATGTTGGTGACCACCGTTCCTTGCTGGAAATCATTAAAATTATGAATCTATATATTTAATATTATATTTTTAATTAGACTAATTTATCTTGATAAGATGTCTTATAAAGTGAAGGGAATCACCTTTACAAAATAATTTTCACACCTAAACTCTTTTCAATTTCAATGTAATACCTTAAAATTTTCACTCTGTGTATGATAGTCCAAAAAAACAATACTTTTTTTCTTTCTAGTATGGTCCTCTCATGCACATAAAATTCATACAGCATAGTCTAGTCACATTTGGCCGTAACTAACTAACTGTGTTCATACCTTGTTAGTGCCAAAACATTAGGTAAGAATTTATAAGATTATTGTGTAAAATAATTTAAATGTGAAAGTCCTATAAAATAATTAAGTAAAGTATACAGTACAAATTCTAAATTAATGTTTTGGCTTTAAGAGGCAATCGCATTCCTACTTCCTAGTTTAGCCTCACGAGTCACACAAGGGTAAGATTGCACCAGGTGGAAAGCTTCTTGTATATATATATATATATTAAATCAATCATTTATTTTTTATTTTTTATTGAATATTGGTATTTATGTAAAATATATTATTTTATTTTTAATCTTGATTTTGATCACTAGCAAAATGTATTTTTTAAAATTTAAAATTTTAATTTTTTAATGAATGCTCCAATATTTAGTAATAAAGATGACATGAGGTTGAAGGCGAGTGACAAACGTATAAAGATCTAGATGTCAGATCGAGCGAGAAAAAGAACAAGAGATTTACTATAAGGATTGGAGAATTTTTTTGAAATTTATTTATACAATTTTCTATGTATTTGAGTTTAATAGATTTTTATCGGAACATAGACGAAAGATGAAAATACCCATACCCAATTAATTGTAATGACTATATAAGAATTTGCTTTTTTTTTTTATTTTAATTACTGACCTTATAGCCGATGTGAGAATAAAATAAGTGTAATAATATTGATGATGTTGAGTTAGATGTGTGATAAAATTAGACATGATAATATCATAAATGAAAATATTATAAGAGATAGTTGAGATAACATTGGGATTTTATCTATAGTAAAAAAAAGTTGAAAAATATACTTATATGGTTTGGGCATGTAGAGAAAAGATAGGTAAATTTCTTCATCTCACGAGTCATTTTTTATATTTGTATTTAAAAATAAATATTAATTTGTGTCTAAATATATTTTTTACATTTGTCTTTCTCCATCAAAATTTACATTTATATATAAATACATTTTATATTAAATCAAATATTCTTTATATTTCATAGATCACTATAAACATAATGTATGTTTTATTTTAACTAATAATTATCTTAATTTGAAAGATAAAATCATTATTATCAAATATTATTTTTTTTTTCATCTCAAGAGTCCCTTTTCTCTATTTATATTTTTATACAGTTTAATTTATAAAATTATTGTTCATTTAAAAATTAATTGTTAATTTCAAATTTAAATACTCATATAAATACATTTATAATGTTGCAATGCCAAGTTTAAATATATTTTATACCGTATCAAATAGTTTCATCCGTGCTTCCGCGTGAGTATCTTACTAGTTTCATCTATAGTAAAAAAAAGTTGAAAAATATACTTATATGGTTTGAGCATGTAGAAAGAAGATAGGTAAATTTTGTGGTAAGGAGAATAGATCATATAGAGAGAAGTCAAACATCTAAAAATAGAAGAAAATCTAGTTAAAAGAACTATTAGACAAATTATTAAAATATATCTTAAGATTAACGGTCTGGATAGAAACATGACAATAAATAAAATATTATTATAAAAGTTGACTATGTAATAAATCTCACTTAATGGGATAATCTTTGGTTGTTATTACTGTTGTATTAACCTTATAACTAACATATACACAGATAAAGAGCATTTGAATGAGATGATAATAAATCTCTTCCAACCTTACTATAGATTTTAAAGCTAATGGTTGGTTACATACTGCAATACAAGCTAATGGTTGACATTTTAAAGTGAAAACTTTCAAAAAGGTAATGATTAATTACATATGAACTTTTCTGCCTCAAGATATAATTACATATGAATTTTCAGTAAATATTTATTTATTTTTATCCGTAGATTGAGTGACAATCGTTACCTAACACAGAGATTTCACATTGAAAATTGAATATAAATATCTGTAGTGACAGTTGAGATAAACTGCAATTATTATTTTATTAAAGAAGCATTCATTAAACTTCTTCACGAAGACTTTTTCATAAGCATAGAACCATAATAGTACTAATAATAACGTTGAATTTAATAAAGAGAATTATGGTTTAATTTTTCATTTAATATCAGATCTAGTGGAATGAATAGTATGAGCAAAAGAAAAGAAAAAGTTAGCATCTTTGACAAAGGTTATGACTTACAAGTATATAAAATAATGTATTAAAAGATATTACTAGTATTCTTTAAGTCTAGTCATTCACATCAGAAAGAAATAAAATAGAAGACATCATTGAATAGACCAAACGTTTTGCAATTTGTATGCATTTTAAAGATCTTTTTTCTCTTCATACTAGAAAACAAACACCAAACATTTTTTGTCAAGTTATAGACCAAATAAACATGGCATTGATTCATTTGGACAAACCTTATATAAGGTTTACTTTGTATCTTTTTTCTTTGAAGAAAGTTCTAGTGTGTATTTAGAACCTTGAAATATGATTATCGCAAATCAAGTAATTTGTTCCTCCACACTAGAACTTAGCCATTAAAAAACAGGAATTTTTAATATTTTTTAGCTATTGGAATTAATAGAATATAAGAGGTATTCTCCCATTACAATCAATTACAAGGAAAGGGCTACACAAAAATAAGAGTAATTCATCACCAATTCAAAAAGTTTAAGAATAAATAGGATTCAAAAGAAAAGTTAAAAAGTTTGATAAAGGAAGATGAATTTCACTTAGACAAACTCATTTCCAAACTAGAAACTTAATCTCACAACAAATATTATTCACACTAATATTTTTTTCATTGAAGATAGAACCATTCATATTCTTCCATAATGTCCGAACAGTGGAAACCAAATCCAAACAAGTCTCACTTTACCTTTAGAATTTGAAGCAAATTCAGACCACCTAACCAAGAAATCCTAATGATAGTCCTGAAAAACTACTGCTGCCCCACACCAATCTACCATAACATTCCACACTGTGCTCGAAACATGACAATAAAGAAAAAGGTGTAATAGATTTTCTGCTGGACAAATACAAAGCACACACCCTAAATCCGACAACACTACACCACAATTAATTATTAGACCCTTCGTTGCAATTCTTTTCCACAATAGATGTCAACCAAATAATTTGACATTCTCCACTAGTTTGGAGTTCCATAACAACATAAATACATGATGTTGAACCGAATTCAGAGGCTCCAAAATTTTGCATCCTGTTAAGAGCTTTCTAACATTTTTAGCCTCAAACACTCCATTTGGATTTAACTTCCAGCAAATCCTATCTTTTGCTCCTAGTTGCGGTTTAACCGCTTCCAACAAAATATGCAATCTACGAACATCAGCTATGTCAGCCCCCACCAAATCACTGAAATCTCTCCATACCCAGTCTCCATGAACGAAACTTCCTATCGAGTAAACAAAATCGTCCTTCTTTGAACTGCAGTGGTACAAATCAGCATACTGCTCCCTTATCGGGATACCGTTGACCCACGGAGCAGACCAAAAGGGAGTAACTTTCCCTTCCCTTATTATATGAGAAACATCACCTGCAAAAGAAAACACATTGTTAGTTAAAACCACCTCAATCTTTAGAATATCCTTCCACCAATAAGAAGCGGCTCGAATAGATTTCGCTTGCTCCTCTAACACTTCATGCTCCAATGCTCCATATCTCCCTTTCAATACCTCTTTCCACGAAGAATACCTCTCCTCCAAGACCTTCCATTTCCATTTATCCAATAAAGCCACATTTAACTCGTTTAAACTGATCACTCCCAAGTCATTTCCTTCTTCAGACGACTCACTATCTCCCACTAAACCCAATGGATTTTGATTTAGTCTTTGTCTTCGATTCCTCCCCACAAGAATTTACTCTGAATAGAATCAATTTTTTTTAAAACCATCACCGGAACTCTATAGAAAGAAAGCCAAAAAAAATTGGTAAACTAGAGAGAATTGAATTAATCAAATTGAGTCTCCCTGCTAACGACAAGAAATGAGCTCTCCATTTAGCCAATCTAGACGCGAACATATCTACTAAAAATTTCCAAGAACTAACTGTAAACACCCCAAATTTGCCCTCACTCATTTCACCTTGGCTTGTGATCTTTTCATATTGTATAAGTTCAATCATATCATCTCATGGTGCATTTTTGCTTCACTGCATTGATTCTAAGTCATCTGCATCTAGGGTTTGTGATCTGAGCCATCCCTGAGCTATTTGAGCCACTCCAAAGGTCTTCAATCATCTCAAGAGGGTCCATGTATGTTCAATCATCATATTTTATCCTCCAAAGATCAAGGAAGTCAAATAATCACAAGAACTGAGGAAGGTATAGGAGCAGAGCCAAGCTTAACTACATAGATGACCTAAAATTAGGGTTTTTGCTCCAGAGGCCATAACTCCAAATTTTTTGCTCATTCTTTTTTTTATTGGTCTCTATATGACATAAGGATCCTACACACCAATTTTCATGAAGAAATTCAATGGGGAAGGCATCTGATCAATAGATGACTTCTTGAACAAGTCAGTGCAAAATCAGGGCATCTGAGGCCCCCAATGACACAACCAAAGGGTCTTCTCCATCATTTTGGATGTATATGATCTTTATTTGATCTTAGAAGAAGTTAGAAGTTCACAAAATTGAAGAATTTCAAGCCATTTGCAAAGTTGCCATTTTGGGAAAGTGACTTGTAATGCAAACTTGCCATTTTGGGAAAGTGACTTGTAATGCAAACTTGCCATTTTGGGAAAGTTTTTCAACCTCCTCTTTTTGATTCAAAAATGCTTCAAATGAAAAATTCTTGGTCATTAAAGTTGTAGATTGGATCATTCCCTTTTCAAAAAGTACAAGAACTTGACCTAATTCATCATAGAACTCAAGTTATGGCTTTGCAAAGTTGGGAAAAATCACTAAATTTCACTTATGCACCAAAGAGGGAAGTTTGCAAAAACACTTGCCAAAGCCAAAAGTGACTTATAATTGACTTCTAAGCATTGCACAAACATCATACATGCAATAAAATTCAGAATTGCCCAAAGAAATTCCAAGTTTCATGCCTTGAACTTTACAAAATCCAAAAGGGGCCAAAACTTCATGAATTTGCAAAATGGATCAAAACCTTTCATCCACTTGCCACAGCTCATCAAATCTGATTTCATAGCACTCCTTGATCCTTGCTGCGCATAGCCATGCCCCTGTCTCATCCTGCCACTTGCCCATACCCCAAGTACACCAACTCTTGACTTTATGCATTTTGCCCCATACCAATCAACATAGGCCATCACCCACCCTCTGACCTATCCCAGCATGATATGTGTACCAAAAGCAAGTCATTCCATAACATAACACAAGCTGAAACCTCCAAGAACTCAGCAATCACAAAAACTCCCTCTTATGCAAAAGCCTTCGAAATTCACAACTCAGCCATCAAACCTTAAAACAAGTTCCATCATTCAACTCCATATCCATTGCTGATCATTTCCCACCCTTCATTTTCCCCAAAAACACCCTGAATCAAAAACACGATTTTGACATTGCTTGAACTGAACTTCTGCCAACTTCATTTAGAGACTATTTAAACTCCAACCAAGCATCACAAACTCTTCAGGAGGATCATTGGAGCTGATTTGAGGCAAAGAAGCAGCCAGCCAGTGCCATTTTCGAAAGCTTCAGTTCAGGTATCATCAAGAACAAATTTTCCAGAAATGATTTTTTAAGTTCTTAGATTGTTCTCCATGCTTCACTGATCACACTGCACCTTTTGGTTTTGAAAATGATTGCATATTAAGCATGTATGAAGCTTCTGAAATTTCTGAGAAATTTTCCGTTTTGCTTCGAATCTCTCTGATCATGTGAAATAAATTCTGTTTGATGGTTGATTCTTGTTTAGAATGGGATGGGGATCATTTCTGGAGAATTTAAGGGCTTAGGGTTGCGTATAGAGTGAGAAAGCATGAGGGGATAGCCGGAGAAAATGACCGGAACACTGTTCCGGTCACCTGAAAGTGATTAGGGTTCAGATTAAGGCTTAATTGTGTAATTAGCGTAGTTTGAATTCTGGCCCTTGGATAGCGCGCGAAGTCAATTCCCTCCATCTTGAGTTTGAACCCGGGCCTTTGGATTGGCTGACTTTCTCATTTTCTCATTTTATTTAATAATTATTTCATTTGTTTTCTATTTATTTGAACGAATTTTTAAAAATAGCAAATGATGTCAAAATATTCTGAAAATTTTTATCCAAGCTTTTATTTATTTTCAAAAACCAAAAATATTTTTATTTTTATTTTTTGCATTAAAAATTATTTTTAAATCATTTAAATGATTATTTTTAATTAGTTAATGAGAATTAATTAATTAAAAATACATTTAGGTATTTAAAAATTCCAAAAAAATTCAGAGAGATTTTTAAAACATTTAGAAACATTATCAAATCCTTCACACAAATTTCTTTTTGTTTTTTGACCTATTTTGACATTTTTCTTTGGATTTAGGGTTCTTAAAAGTCAATATTTTTACCCTAACTTAGAAAAATCCTTTCTGCCTAACCATGAAGAGTTTGATGTTGGTTCTTTTTGCATTGCATTCCTCTTGTCATGTAGTTTCTAGGATAAAATTGGCATGAATTTATCTTTCATTTTCAATTTGTTGTGCATTTTTCCTTTTGAGGCATCCTAAAACCCTAGCAAACTTGAGAAAATCATAACTTCCATTAGGTTAAGGTTTAGGTCTTCTCCTTTGGGCAGTGAACTTGTATGGGTTTAGGGTATCTTTGATCCCATTTTCAATTTTTTATCTTGTTATTTGCTTATGATTTTGAATTTTGCCTTGTATCTTGTACATAAACCCTAATTTTTGGCTTCATTTGCATTCATCCTTCATATGCTTGCATACATGAACTTGCCATGACATTTTGTGCATCCATATGACATATAAGACATCTTAGGACATGTTAGAATCATGTTTGATCATTGCATCATCCATTTTCCATGTTATGCATTCATTACATTCCATGTGTATTCATGAACTTTCATGCCTCTTTTCATGCTTCATTTGCATCCTCATTGTTTGTATGATCATTTGCATCTCTTGACATGTATTTGCATCATCTCTTTGCATCATTTATAACATAAACATGCTTCTGACTTTGATCATTGTGTTTCATCCCATTTGCATTGCATCTCATTTCTTGTTCCTAACTTTTCAGGTGGTAAGTATTTGAGAAGTGAATTTACCTTCACTTCTCATAATCTTTTCTCATCTCTCTTATGCACTCATTGATGCATTTTTACTTTTGTTTTAGAGTGAGCTTTCTCATTCATGTTCCTTCTTCACCTTCTTTCTTCAAGTAACTTATCTTCTTAAGTGAAGTAAGTTGGCTTGTTTCTTCTGCTTCTCCTCCTTTCATCTGCTTCTTCCTTGGTGTCTTTTCTCTTGAAGATCTTTTGCAAGCCTCATAAACCCTAGGAACATCCAAGCATGATAACAATTAGGGTTTGATTAGTCCCCCATTTAGTTTTACCTTTGTGTCATCTTTGTGTCTCCTCTTCTCATCTCATAATCAGGGACTAAACCTTTAAGGTTTTAAGGCTTTATGATTAAGGTTATGCCTGCATCCTTCTCTTAGGATGGAGTGTATAACTTTAATCCTAAGTGTTAAGCCCTTAATGTGTTTAAATCTCTCAATTAATCCATCTAATAATCACTAAGACAATAAGCTTGTAACTTGGGTCTTGCATTAGGGTTCTAATTCTTCCTTAATTGGTTAAGAAGGACTAACCCTAGTGTTAATGGACAAGTCCCCCTCAAGTTGTCTTACAAACCATAAAATTCACTTCTTAATCTTATCATTAACTAAAATCCACTCTAATAAAGACTTTGTTTTGTCATGAGGTTAATCCCTAATCATGGATTCAGTTGAGGAGCCTTCCTCAGCTTAAATGTTCTCATCTATCATCCTTCTATTAGGATGGTGTAATGGGACCATTAAATCTTTGATTATGGCTTAAATTCATTACTTAACACTAAACAAAAACAACAAAAACATCTAAATAATTATAAGTAGGATAATGATCTTAATCCTACATCATGGTGATTAAGTGTGAGGTGTTTACTTCATACTTAAGGTTTTCTCATTACCCCTAATCAGAGGGAAGATGTGATGAGTTTACTAACCCTTGGTTTAGGCTTAAGCTCATCAACTTATGACAAACACAAAAAGCAATAAAAGATTGAAAACACAAAAACAAACAATAATCGTCTCCTCCGAGATTCTTTTCTCATCATCTTCACTCACAAACGAGAACTCGCTTCTTCCGTCTAATGCAAGACAGTTAGCACCTGAGCCAGACAGGTCATACACTTGAGCATAGACCAGTAAGCAGTTCACAAGTCAATTTATCTTTCAGTCTCTTTGAGTCGAACTACGGTGTTCTGACTTCCTCATTGCACGAGAGGATACGTAGGCATAACTTAACTGTTATCGAACAAAAGTCTCTGTATATTCCCCCTCTTCCAGCATTATTCTTTAAAGCCTCATAGTCTTGAGCTTTGCATTCTTTCCTACACTTCTTTATTTCACTTCATATTTCTTTTACACTGACACTTGCATTCTTTTCCAGCTTTGATATACAAATTGCACTGACACTACCCCTCTAAACACAAATCTTTCAAGCGTGGATCCCGTCGAGTACGGCGGACAATCTGGGTGCTAATACCTTCCCAGGTTGTAACCAACCCCCTTTCTCAGTTTCTCTGGTTCGCGACCGTCTTATCCATCTTTTCCTAGGTCTATGCAGCATTGCCTTTCCTTCGGGATAAAAATGCCTAGCTGGCGACTCTTTTCTTTTCAGTTCACCCTTGTGTGTTCTCTCCTTTTGCCGACCGTTCGCGTCTGTACCCCATTTGACCTGACCTCATTTGGTGGGAGCGACACTAACCTTCCTAGGATTGCATCCTATCGTGATTCCCAGAAATTTAAAAGAATAATGCTCAACCTTGCAAGATAGGAAATTTGTTGCTACCGCTAAGAAGTGAGGACTTACATTTATACCTATCAATCTGCACTTTAGAAAATTAACTTTCAAAACGGAAACAAGATCAAAAATCTTCCGTCACACTACCGTTCACCAAAATGGATAGATGACAATTAAAAATGCAGGCCTTCATCCATCTCCTTCATCTATTACCAAATCCCATAACACGCAATAGGTACCGTAAATAATTCCAATTCACACAATCGTACGCTTTCTCCAAATCAATCTTAAACAAAAGACACTCTTTATTCTTTCTCGTGTCCATATCGATTATCTCGTTAGCCACCACCACACCTTCCAACATCTGATGCCCCTGAGCAAACGTCGATTGACTACAAGACTCCCTATAACTAGTTTAAGCCTCATAGCCATCAAATTTGACAAGATTTTGTACATACTCCCCACCAAGTATATTAGTTTGTACTCTCCCAAAGAAATTGGATTAGTTGCCTTCGGAATAAGAGTGATGAAAGCTGAATTGAAGCCTTCGGAAGGTAAGCTAATTGATGAAACTCTTTTAAAAAAAAATTGAAATATCTTCCTTTAGAAACTGTCAACACTTTTTTATAAAGAAAAAATTAAACCTGACCAGATCCTGACTTTTCAAACTATCACAACTCCACACGGCAGTACTAATCTCCATCTAAGAAAAAGGAAGTTTTTAATTACAACACAAAATAATTCTTTTGAAGAACAACCAAAAAAATCATAGGCCTAATTTAGAAGTAAACAAAGAAAGAGGATGTAGTGTTTTAGGGAAAGCAAGATTGTCAAAATTTTAACTTGTGAAATAATTTGATGTTATATTTTTAGATAGACTTTCAGTTAACTCGCTTATAAAAATTGGAATTGAACTCGATTTGACATGTATTAACACCTAGTAAACTCCAAAATCGAATAGAATTGGAATAAAATTGGAACTCGACTTTATTAATGTTTATCCTATTTTACATAATTTGGAATGAATTAATTTTTTTATATTTAATAGTTTAAACTTTAAGCAATTTTAAATTTTTTGGAATTTCTTGTTATTTTTTGTAGTGTTTTTTTTTTATGATTTAGAAAGGTAATTATGTATTCTTTCTGTCTTAAAATAAATTTATTTATAAAAGAATTATTTGTTTTAAAATAAGTGTCATGTTTAGAAAAATTATTTAAACTAAAATATGTGAGATATGTAATTTTCAATGCAATTTTAATTTTAATTTTTTGATTCCAACTGTAATCTCTAATTAATATTTTATATTTTATATATTATTTGTGTATTTACAAAAATGGAATGATTGACACTAACGAAAATTGTGCATTAAATCAATCATTTTCATCCAAAATGACACTACCTACATCAATTTTTGTTGATGTAGCTATTGACATGTAATATTAAACTTTTGTAATCGATTTAACCGTAGAAAATTTGATCATAAAGAGTTTATTTTTTTGTTTTATTTAATATAATCTTCATCTTCTTGGTTATTTTGGGAATTTCTCAAAAACAAATTTGAACAAATTAACACATAAATTCCTAGTTTATTTTATTGACAAAAATCCCAAACTTTCGTTTTGTTTCGGAACAGAATGTTGTAATAAAATTCAAGCTTTCGTTTTGTTTTGGAGCAGAATGTTGTAATAAAATTCAAGCAATAAACTATTTTATTAATAGTATGGCGTCATTTTATGTAAAATTTGATTTTAAAACCGTCAAAGCATGCATTATTGTTTTAGATCCGGGTTTAGTTTGCATTCTTTAAATTGTCAAAAGAAATTTCAACATATTAATGTTGAGGTGAAAAGAAGATCAAAGGTGAGTTTGAGAAATTCTATGGTCTTACCGATGTTTTATTACCGTGGTTTTTTTACGGATTCATGGTTATATAGTTAAATATGAGAGAATCTATTTGTCACCCCACATTTATATATAATACTTTCACATTTACACCAAAATACTATTTTTATCATTTTCAAAAATTTTAAAAATTATAAAATTTTGGAATATATCAAAATTTTTGAAAAATACTGAAAATTACCGATAAAAAATATCTTGAATTTTAATTTTCAATATTGGAGATTTCAAATTCCCAGAATTTTCCACACGATACCGGAAATTTGAAATCTCCGATTGTATAAAAATTTTCACCTTTTTTTTTTGAAATTTTTTTCACTATCAGACCAAGAATTTTAAATACCCCGAAATTTACATAAAATTTCTGAAAATTTGAAATAATATAAAAATTAACGTTTTTCTATAAGAAAAAATAATTCATTATTGGAAATTTCAAATTATCAGAAAATTTCATTCAATACCGGATTTTTGAAATTCTCAGTAGTGAAAATTTTCAAGGGAAGTATTGAAATTATGAAAGTTTGAAATGCATCAGGTATACGTGTGTGGGGATGAGAAGTAGATTCCTGTGATGTTATGGTGCTACCAGGCTTTTGGAATCGTATGTAAAATCAGATGATCGTGTGATTCAATGTAATTCAACATGGCATTTGATGTTCTTTAATGTGATAAACTCTAAGTTGGGACGCAACAATCTATTAAGATTCAAAGATCAATTCTGAGGCAGGGAGGGGAATCTTAGTGATTATTAAAAACGGGTGTATTCAAAGTTAATTTTTTAATTTTGGGTTTGAATTTGAGGAAGATGAAGAACAATTAAAACTTAAAAAATATTTAGTGACCTAACAAAAGTTGCTAAATCAATAACAAAAGTTGATCTAATATAATAGCATTTCATGTCAATACCACGTAGTCTTACCCATTGACTTTGACTAAATGAATAAATATAGATGACTAATATGATTCAGTTTCCAATTAAGGGGTCAAAATGATTTTTTTAACAAACATCTATCAAAAGTCTTCTTCTCCTCCTTCCTTTTCTATAAAAAAAAATGGAATTTTCCTTCCTTTCCCTACTCTAAAATTCCTACCTCACTTTGAGGTCCTTCTTTTCCTTCCTCTCTTAACTTCCAAATGTTTACTGGTTCATGTATAAATCAATTAAAATGCAGCATTTTCTCATTAAGATAAGGCAAGTAAAAGGCGGTATGGCATGGTTCCATTCATCTATACATGCTTAACAATGCCACAGAATCCAAAGGAGTGTACATATACTAATATATACTGAATGAAATAGACAATCCAAAGGACTGTACATATACTAATATATACTGAATAAAATAAACCACCTGTTCTGGTTAAAGATTTCAGCCTGCTTGAATTCTGTCTCATACCTTTTCAATGGATGGGAAAGGTTCAATTACCTCAGCAATATTGGCATCAAATTTAATTAAGCTGGACAGAGACTCACTTGATATAACACAAGCTTGACAACTGAGAGCACAAACTTCCATCAAGTAATCTTCCTGGTGTCAACCATCAATTTATAGAGCGCAAATCCACCTCGATGACAGCCAGGCATCCTAGACACCATATTTTCTAATTCAATCTGAAAAATAAATCCAAGCATATATAAGTCCAAACAGATCCTACAATGACCACTTCGATATTTGAGCAGTTTTTAAGATTTGAAGTAACAAGCATATATAAGTCCAAACAGATCCTACAATGACCTAGAGAAAAAGAAAAAAAAAGCCATAGATTTACCATTGGGACAGTATAGAGCTGGGTTGATTCATAGCCATCTAGTGCACTAGAGTAAAACTGCTGAACTTCCTTTGAGTCAAGATTGCATTTGATAAAGAAAAATGCAGCCGGTCTCACATTCAAATCTCTGCGAGATATACCAATGAAAGCCGGGATGCTCTGCATGACAAAATATGAAGAAAAAAGTTAGATGCCCAGTCTTTGGACCCATTCAACTCCTTACTTAAAAACGAAATGTGAGAAGTGATTAGCGGCAGGAACAGAAGACTTATCAGCAATCAATCCACTCAGAGAAAAGGTATACAGCAAAAATAAAAAAAATATAATCGCCTTGGCTACAGAGCAGACACTACTATGTCGCTCTGAAACTCACTCATTAATGGAAAACCTTGTATATAGTTATCGCTAAGTCCTATTGAAGTACAAATGAAACTTACAAGGGATGAAGCTGGCACCCCAATTTCTTCAACTACTTCACGTACTATGCTGTCAAACATCTCCTGTGAAACATTAGTGTTGATCGACTCTGGTAACTCCTTTAAATTTTGATGGGACGTTATACCAATTTCTTGAGGCTGTCAATCATATGAAAAAAATAATCTAATGTATATCCATGCCTACGCAGGAATTTTAGGTCTGAAATACATAAACAAAGAGAATAAATATGTCACTTATTGTGAACAAATATAGCCATGCCCATTTCATTATGAATAATTCAACAACTGCAATGCCTAACTAGATAGTAGCAATAAAAAGGATTCAAAACATTCATTGCACTATTGAATACCTCAGGATGGCCTCCGGGGAAAACGAAATATCCAGGAAATTCACCAACATTATTACTTCGCTGTAATACAATTATTTTATTGTCAATTGTCTCCACCACTGCGCCATTTCCTAATGGACTGGATGTATGCTGACAAAGAACGAAATCATCTGAATAAACATAAAGATAAAGCCAAAAGATTAAGATAGATAAATTAATATAATAATACCAATTCAAATGAAAAGAACGGAAGTAGAGTGAGGCAGAGGAAACATATAAGACTTTTCTATAATTCTGTATGATTACTTTTAATTGAACGAGGCTCTAATACCATCTTAGAATTGTGGTTGGGCCTAATTCAACCTTATAGAACCGACTTGTGAATATTGCTCCCACTATACGTTCAGGCCATATATTGTCCGATATGAGACTCTTAACAATATGTTTTCTTCTTAACGAACACAACACAACATACTCATGCAGCAACAAATATGAAACATAACTTCTTTCTTCTTCCCTGGTTTAGTGAATCTATGTACTTACATGACAATTAAGGTGGAAAAAAATGTAACAATTTTCCATCCTTTTAACTTTTCTTCCAATCTTCTATTGACCTCGAATGAAAAATCAAATTACAACAAGACACCAAGATGATCGATAGAACCGAAACAGTTGTCATTTAGACGAATAATGTAGTTTCTACAACCAATCAGATATGCGTGGAAGCCATATGAATTTGGTTATCAAAGTAATGACTATCGATTTGGACAGCCTTACAGTTATAAGATGCTAAAGCTGACTAACACTACGATCACCAATCAATATCCAGTTGGCTAATGATTTCAAGATCCAGCAATACCTCCTCTACTTTAGAGGCAGAGAGATACCATACTACGGCTTCTAGATTTTCATCAAATCAACCCCCAGCCGCTTGTTCCTTTCATGATAATTAACTATTGGAAATCATATCGTACAACCCCAGTTTAGAAGTAAGTTGTCACACTACACTAAGTTCAGGTCCTAACAGTATGAGATCACAGGGTAACCACAATAGTAGCACTTGAGTTAAAAAGGGAGCAAAAGTTATATGTATTACCTTCAGATGAAACAAGAAACTTTTCCCACAACGGACTTAGATTTGTCCCCACAAAAGTCCTGGAGTACATTTAACCAATAGTTATTAATTATAAAAATTGAGCGAATGTAAAACATATAAGCAAAAATAGCAATAAGATTAAACTATTACTTCAAGACAGCATACAAAAGAGATAACAATACGGCATATATGCCATTTAGCTGCAAATAACATCTAGAATTAGTCTGTTAATGATTTTACTAAAAAAATATTGTCAAATGTCATGCACGTTTTTTTCTGCAAAAGATCACCATTAAATTTGAGATCTAATTTAAAAGTACAAAATGTTTCCAACAAACTTATGACTTCAATTCTTATTAATCTATCATTATCAACAATGAACACCCATTAGAAGCCATGAACACGATATGTTGAAATAGATCCAGATCTAGATTAAGATAGCAAAAGCATCCACACAAACATTAAAACTATAGTTTATCATTCAAGATTCAAGATTCAAGAATCATCATAATCCTATCATTATCAATTTCGCTAACCATGATAAATAAAAATGAAACAACTCCAAGATAGGCACTGAGAAGCAACCTATAATCTGTCAAACCTAGGTGGAGGCATACATGTGGTTCATTGTCAGATTCACCTCCAGTGCTCAAAACATGCCCTCCATACTGTGATATTTCATCAAAAAAGATACACACACTATTAGGTTAGAGCATCAAACTTTAATCTTACCAAACAACCTCGATAAAACGGTATCAAAAGGTGCCAATACCGATACTATTATTCACCGTTTTTATAATGAAAAAGAAATTGTGGTTAATTCACAATGCGGCTGACGATCACAAACAAACAGTGTCGCAATACCTATACCGACCTAAATCGAGACCGTTATTTAAAACCTTGATTGCATGTAAGAAAATCTCATACCCTAAATTTATTTCCATTGAACAGAGATTTGTTCTGTAAACTCCTCTGCTCCCAAATCTGTGCAACAGAAATAAACATAGAGTAATGACAAATACAGTTACTAAAGAATGTAGAAATGGATCATAGTGCGAAAGGAATGAGATGAACCTGAGAGATGGTGTTTTCCAAGGTTAGGTCAGAGTGAGGGATTCGATCGTAGGCGTCACTGAATTCAACAGAAACCTTCAAAAGCGAGTGATGAAATTAGTAGATTATTATGAGAAAAGCGAGTGTTAAGAAGTTGGAAGATGAATGAACCTGTGATGGAGAGAGACCGGAAGGAAATGAAACGAGAAGCTTGAAGGAAGAAGGTTCTGTGTTACTTGAATTACTAGATTTATTCTCTTTCTCCATGGCTACATTGATGAGAGAGTTAGAGTTGGATGCTTCTTTGTTTGAAGCTTCATACAAAGTTATTGGGCTTGTTTAAAACTTATGAGCTCTCGTTTGGGGGAGAATTCTCCTGCCACCCCACCACCCTAAAATTTAACCTAGCACCCTCTAATTTTTAGTAATGTCAAAACTGCCACAAGATGAAACGCATATCAAATTTTCGAATGAAATTTCTGGTTGTTATATTGAAACTTTTGATACAGTTTAAAATTTCTGGTAGTGTATTTGAAAATTCCGGTGTATTAGAAATTTCAAATTTTCGGTAAAGTGCAAATTGTATCGGAAATATGAAATTTCCGATTTGATACCGGAGATTTCATTTAAGATGAAATTTCCGCTAGTTTTATTTTTATGATTTTTTTGGATGGTCATGATTTTTTTGACAATATTGTTCGGCTGTAATTGCATCGACAATTTGTGTGGTCTAGAATTGATTCACAGTTGTATAAATAGGGGGTTACCACTTGTTGATAAACACATCTAAAAAAATATTTCTTCCTCAATTTTTTATTAAGGTAGAAGTTTACTTCAATGAAACTTCTCCTTTTGTAGAGTTCAAGCTTCCCGGTGGTATCACCTCTTTTGCCGACCTGACGTTGAAGTTGAATGAATTGTTGTCTGATGGCGACAATAGAAAGGTGAAAAATATTGAGTTTCATGAAGATTGGATATATACAAACGGGAGGGTGAAATAAAATCTTATTGAGTTAAAGACCAACGAATATGTGAAGGAAATGTGAAGATCATTTCGTCGTAGGATAACAAAGGGGTCGATCGAGTTAGATGTGAAGTTGTCAAGATCCATTGAAGACATAATGGAGATGCTCAAACATTCTGAAACGTCTGGTAGTGTTTAGGTTTTGAAATATTTAGTAATCATATCGTAATGTTAAGTGTTTTCTGTTTAAGTTATGAAAACCATTGTCAGATGTTAGTTATCATTCACACTGCAATTTAAGGATGATCACAAATATTAGCTAATAAAGTGTTATGAGAAAGATGTCTGGATAATATACATATAATACAAATAATACAAAACATATCTAAATAGCCCCCCTGAAGCTTTTATGATTGACTAAATTTTAGTAAAACACGATGTTGAGCAAGATGTCCTAACATTTTGTTTCGATATCTGGGTCTGCTACAACAAGATACTTGAAGTTTCGTTTCAAGATTTAAGGAGGTATTCTCTACAACAATCAACACATGAATCAAGGAATAATTGGTTCTTATATTCAAAGCTCATGGACAGTAGAAGCCTATGAAAGGAAGACCAAGACCTATGGTAAAATAGTTGATGAATAATTATTAGTTGTTTTGTTAAAAAAATAAGGGTTTAATGTTTGAGAGTCTCTTGTGTATTTTGTATTGTAAGTCACCCTTTGTCATTGATACTTTGTGGTAGAAATAGTTTCTCACATTCAAATGTCTTAAGGAAATGAGTTGTATATTGTTCTTGGATGAAGCTTGTAAGCAAATCCAAGTATTATTGTAAGTCAAGAGTCTTGGCTAAATATTGTAATGAAAGAGGTGTCTTTCAATTAAGTAGTTTGATACAATCAGTGATTGTGATTGTTAGATATCACTGAGGTGATTTAGGAAGTGAGTGAGTTCTCATATCTAGATGGGTTTCTAGGTAGAAGTTACACTGGATAGGGAATTAAGTGATAAGTCACCGGAGGTTGTGTACTTAGAATTAATATTAGTGATAGTGAATTCCTTCATGGCTTGGTAGCATGCAGATGTAGGTGTTGTTGTACACCAAACTGGGTCATCATATATTTATGTTATTTATCATTATGCAATTTTCATATCAGCTCACCTACTTGATGATTAACATGTTGTAACCGATGTTGGAATATTTGTCTTGAAATTGTTCTTATTATAATTGTATTAGTATGTTTTATTCTATCCTTGTTTAGTAAAATAGATTTCAGTGTCTCAACATCTCTTAGGACATATGAGATCTACATACCATAATTTCACCTCCACGTGCTAAATGTGCAACCCGAGCTAATCCAGAAAAAACGTCACCATATGAGTTTACCAAACCCATAAGCTCATATGTAATCATTTCAATCATTTGTAAACGTTGTTGGTCATCAACGTGATCTACTGAAGGAGGCGACATATCATCAATTTGAACTCGATCATCCAAAGGAACATAATCAGGCGGTGCATAAAACACATTTACCTCTCCCTGCCATAATCGTAAGGCCACATGCTCACTATACTCTGTAAGCACTGACCGGTCAATGGGTCCTCCTGAGAATCCTCCATCAGTGTGCATCGATGGCTCATTCGAAAGAACCATGACCTTTGTTTCAATAATAACTGATGGTCCCGACTCACCATCAACAACATATGTCTCTACCTCCTCAATAACCTCCCTAACAACCTTCTCAACAACCTCCCGAATAACCACCGGCTAAACTACCTGAGCAACCACCGGCTCAACAACTGGCTGAACTACCGACTCAACAACTGGCTGAACTAACGACTTAACTATAAGAACGTTTGTCAGAACCTCATTTGTATCTTGTGTTACAGATCAAACTCCACGACGGAGAGTGGAAAGAGGTGCCCTGAACTTACCCCGCTCTTCCATCCGCTCTCGGTGTGAACCGGTAGGGACCATTCGCCCAACCCGTAGATAGGAAGACTCAACATCAGCACCACTGACAACCCTACCCTGATCTGATGTTCGGTTTGCAGCTCTCCCTGCAATAGTATAGTCTTTGCCTTTAGATTTCACTGTAAAAAGAAGAAAAAATAACAATCAGGGAAAAAACAATGGCAACAACTACCGGAAATTTGAAATTTCTGGTATAAAACAAAAAAAATTATGACTACTGGAAATTTAAAATTTTCGGTATAAAACTAAATTTTTATGACCACCGAAAATTTGAAATTTCTGGTAGTTATAAATATTTATTTTTATACCGAAAATTCCAAATTTCCAATAATAATTTTGAGGTAAATATCGAAAATTTTAAAATTTCTGGTGAAAAATACCAAAAATTATGAAATTTCTGGTATAAATTACCGAAAATTTATAAATTTTCGGTAGATATAACTGGAAATAATGGAATTTATGGTACAAACTTACTTGTTTTTAAAGTTTCCGATAACTACTGTGAAATTTTCGGTATCATCCCAAAATTTGAAAAATCTGAATGTGAACCACAAATTTGGAAAACGTGGAATAATGTTTTTTGGGTTAATTTGATCTTTTCATACAGGTTGGGGGATATGAGATTTAATTGTGGGGGTGGTAGGTAGAGTTCTCTCGTTTGGGATTTATCAGGCTTCTTTTAGGCTTAAGTCCATAAAAATAAGAGGTAAATAACAAAATACCCATTTGCTTCGTCTGAAGATTGAAATATGAACGTATCAAAATACAATAAGTCTACTTATCATAACACACTCTCATCTAAGTAAAAAAAACTGTTAGATTGCATAATCTGGATACACCATTCTACAATTGAAATCAAGACATATTCAATTTCGAAAATGAATTCCGCATAACTTTGTATGTGTAATACTCTTCATGATCATAACTTAAATATCTTTTAACCCTTCCAAAAATTTCTTGCATTTGTATTCAAGATTTTCACTTGCAAACCCAATTCTATTGTATTTAGACATCAAAAGGTGCAAAATTGTTTGATTTACAAGTAATGTATATGTCTGTTATTGATCATCATTTAGATAATCTGATTTTTTTTCTATAACATTAATCATAGTCTGAAAATCAAAATCCAAATTCTTAAAGGATTGTCCCGGGGATCGAAAATTTAATTCGTTGAATGTTGATTGAAATTGAATTATTTTTTATTGGTTGTAGTTATGGATGGTGATCCTGAATTACCCCAACAAGATGTTGTCCATGTTGATGTTGGAAAATAATTTTACCAATAAACATGAGTTGATTTTACGTGAAAATATGCTTTAATGGGTTTCCATAGGCATTTTTTTATGATTAGATACGAAATAAGTTGCAACTATAAAGAACCTATTCGGAAGTTGAAACATGGTGACATTGGAATAAGGAAATTGCTATGTCCTTTTAAGTTGTGTGGGTAATACAAAACAAAAAATACATGGACATTTAATGTGATTTGTGGTATACATAATCATGGTTTATGTCACAAGTTAGTTGGTTGTCCGATTGTATGTTATCTGAATATTGAAAAGAAGAAAATTGTTTCTGACATGATATTGAACACAGTTCAACCCAAAATCATACTCGTAACTCTGAAAAGAAAAAAAATCAAAAGTGTTTTAAATATTAGTAAAGTATATAATATTTACAACCTGAAACAATAATGCGATAAGAGGTCCAAGACCTGAAATGCAATAATTGTTGAAATTATTGGATGATGATCATTATATATCTGGGTGTAAAATATGTGTGAGGATGGAAAACTGTTCGAAATATATTTTGGACTCGTCGTGATTCCATCAGGTTGTTCAACACATTTTCAATTGTACTGATAATTGATTCAACATATAAGACCAACAAGAACATGCTTCCTATTATAGAAATTGTTGGTGTTACTTCTATATAGATGACTTATTCACTTGGATTTGTGTTTTTGGAATGTGAAAAAGAGAATAATGTTACATGGATTTTGGAAGTGTGTCAGAATATGTCTCATATGTTGTTAAGAAAAACATTCCAAAATGAATCAATATTTGTATATTGCATTTGTTTCCTTCAATGGCATGAAGCCTTCATTTTTAATTTAGAATCTCTTACATTACACCGACAATCCAAGAGTGCCTAAGATGAAGTATCATTCACTCACGGTTGATAATGAATGTAAGATTAAGTTCAGTAAGTTTGAGCTAAAAATGGTTGCAGATGCAAGTGTTATGTGTAGTACATTTAATTGTTACTCAACTAAGGATTCAACCAAGGTTGATGTGACACTAGCAAGATTAACTAGCGATATTTTAAAAATGATGAAATGTCTTAAACCATCTATTGGTGATGAAATATCAAGTTAATGTTATGGCACATCTAAGTTATGTTAATGTTATTTTAGATATGTGTTAAGTTATGTTATGTATTCTATGTATGTGATTGATACCAAAGATTTATGTTAAGTTATGTTACAAATTATGTGTATGTGATAATAATGGTGTAACACCCATATATAATACATGTCTAGAATATACATATTATACATAGTTGTAAAGTTGGTACTGAAATACATAAGTGTCTAGTGGAAACATTGTACATATTACATGCCTAAAATAGTACTACAACAACGACATAATATATACAAGGGTACATAAAATATAAGAATAGGAACTAGATCATGGTAAGATGATCTCCAAAATAAATGCACAACAGATACGCCATCCAAAATAACAAAATAAGCAAGGACATCGCAATACTTTATCCTTACCCTTTGCCTAATCATAACAACCTGAAAAATAATCAACAAACATGTGGTGAGATAATAATCCCAGTGGGTTCCTTATCTTATCGGTCCACTATGCTCTAGAAGGTTCTAAACATCATACTAACTCAAGTCACAAAAGGGAAACGACTTGAGTTCACAATTCTTGAACTATATAGAAACATGTTGCTTAAGATCATCAACTCAAACCATCACTAATCAAAAACCAAACCAAGGCATCTTTCCCCAGCTAATCCTAAGTCTAAGATTCTCGACACGGGTCATAGATCATTCTATCATACTTTGACTTTCTTGAGAATTTTCATTTCTTCTATGGGAATCTAATCCATTTGGTTGCACATATGGGAATCTAACCTATTTGGTTGATGTAAAGTATTGGTGCATTCATCCCAATCTTATTCTATATAAGTACCATGACTTAGGACGACACATTCAAAGGTTGTTTCTGACTATGTGATTAAATAAGGGACATCATGATTGTATTCGACAACCACAAGGCAATCACATCACCTTAGCATTCACAACAACACCACATGTTCTATAGTTCTATACACTGCCTAATGTCCTCATGTGACACTACTTATCCATGACACATTGTAACACGGTGGGAGAACTGACTTTAGTTATGTTGTGGATAGCAAGAGTCGCCACCGACTTTTATTTTATCCAAAGGAAAGGCATAAAAGAACAGGAAAGACCTTTTAAAAAGATTTTTGGGTCCGGGGGGTAGGTTATGTAAAGGGAAGGTGTTAACACCCTTTACATCCATGGTTATCCATGGGCTCTTAGTTACTTAGCTCACTTTAAAATGTTTTTGAAATGTGAAGTGTGTGAATAGAAATTTTCTTAAGTATTTTATAATGATCCATGTACGGATATATATAAAACCTTTGTTTTGAAAATTGTTTGAGATGTATGAAGTGTTTGAAATGTTTTGAAGAGTGAGCAAGTATCTAAGCGGAACCTACCCTAAATTAAGTCTTTTCTGTTCTTGAATCCTTTAAATGGTAAGACTATCCCTATTATTAAGGAATAGGTAGTCATTACCTTGGATGTGTGGGACAAATGAAGGGACATCTGTTATTTAGGCAACTGTGGGGTGTATAAGCAATTCGAAGGGACTTATCATCTTTATTCGAAAGGGACGAGATCATTACGAAGGCAGCATTCGAAGGGACTTGATCTTTTTATCTGTTTAGGGGCTAGATGATGTGAAATGAGGGACTTTTGCTTTATACACCCTACTTGACCTTTTGTTTAGGCAACTTGAGAGGAAACCCTTAAGAAGTGAGATGGCGATCCAGGATCGACTTACGTGTGTGAGTGTACAAGTTCAAATATTTATCTTTGAATTTAATGATCTAAATTAATTTTTAAATACAAACATATTTCACTCCCTATTTTACTAACCATAGCATTTAAAATAAATAATAAAAATTAATACTACAAATATTACATAAGGGATACAATTACATAATTAAAACAAATTAAATAAACAAACAAGATAAATAATAATAAATAATTTGGGTTAGTAAAAATAATAATAACAATAAAATAATGTATAAATAAATTGGGTTAGTAAAAATAATAAAATAAATATCATATGAGAATAAATAGAATTAATAATAAAATAAACAAGAATAAAGAAATTAGCATAATAAATTAAAAGTTCAATTTTAATAAACAATTATTATTTTTAGATTTTTAAGAAGAAAAATAAACAATTCATGTTATATACCAATTATTATAAAAATTTAAATTTATATACATGTTATGAAAAAAATGATGGTTAATTATAATTAAATAAACATATTATTATATTTACAAAATTAAATTAAGAGTTTCAATTATTTTAAGCATAATCTAAAATTATTTACATTCAAGAATTATATTAAAGAATAATTATAAACAAATTATGAAAATATACACATAATTAAAGTTTATAAATAAATAAATTAAAAATTATAATTAACAAATAAATTAATATTTACAATTAGAGTTTTATAAAAATAATTAGGTTTTAGAAAAATATTTAGGGTTTATATGTTTAAAAAAAAATTAGGATTAATTAATAATTATACAACATTATACAATATTAATAGTATACAAAAATAAATAATTTTTCTAATAAGATTTAATTTAAAAAAGGATGATTTCTAAATTATAAATAAGAAAACAATAATATAAACATTCTATTTTTTATTATTTAAATTTATTTAACTATAATATAAACTAATTAAATAAGAAAACAAAAAAAATGAAAACAAAACTTACCTGGGCTGGGATTCGAACCCAGTCCCTGGACAATGCAGCCTCCAAGACCATCAAACCAGCCACTGGGTTGCGCGCGCGCCAGTGATATGGAGGACACTCCATGGTTTTGTTGTTAACCTGGAAAAAACCATGACAAAACAAACAGAAATAGCACAAAAGGCCTGGGGAGGGATTCGAACCCAGGACCTTCACACAACAAGCAAGCACACTTACCATCCAGCCAGAAGGGCGCAACTGATATGCAATCCACAACAATAGATTATATATTAAGTCTTGTGATTAAATGGAAAAATAAGAAAAAGATTACTGCATCCCAGAATCGAACCAAGGCCTTATGCAATCCATACGCGCCATCCTTACCACTGGGCTAACCTGCATCAGTTGAAACAAAACAACAAACAACTCTAAAAATATTAAACTCAATTTTGAATCTTCCAGATGGCGCCAAGAACTTCGTCTTCCTCCTCTAGCCTTGCGTTTTTTGCTGCGAATTTCTCTATGAAATTTCCTGCGATTTCAAACACACACAGGACCTGCGAAACTCAACAAGCAAGCAAACAGTACAATTATCTTCAATTAATTAGGGCGTTGTGATCCCCAAAGCTTACACAATCATCCCATGTTTTCCAAATTCATTTATATTAGGTTTAGTGTGAAACCCTAATTGCCTGGCCGAAACCCTAGCCATGGCAATTCCTTAAACCTGTAGTGAAACTTCAATTAAACCATCCAGAAACAATCAACAACTCAATACAAACATGAAACAATGATCAAATCTTATTTATAATACACAAATATGAGAAAACGAAAAAATCATCAAGACATGAAAAGTTTGATTCGGGTTATGCATTATGTCATGTTTTTGATGCTTTTAATGATTAGAATAGGTTCAATGATGTCCATAGAACATGTATCAACCTTCAAATTGCCTTGAAAGAGCCTGAATTGTGAAATCCGAATTCAAGTTTTTGGTGATTTTTTGAAAGTGCAAACTTACTCTTGAGGCAGAAAATTCGTCCCCTATGCATTGTGATAGTTTGTATACTTATAGTAGAGTGAAGTTAGGTCAAAAGATTGGATCATTGTTTGGACTTTTTGATCATTGAAGATTGAAAAAGATTATGACTTAAATTTCATATATTTTTGAATGAGACATTTCTATTTCAAGCCAATCATCATCAATTGTATATCAATTTAATCCAATTCATGTTAATGACCTTCTAGAACCAAAATATATTTTAAATTTTCATACTTGATATTTTATTTAAATTTAAAATGATTTTTAATATAAAAAATCATAATAAATAAAATAAATAAAATAAAATTATGAAAATATCAAATAAATTTCGTGCATGATGTCATGGAACACTTTGGGTCACAAAAATTTCAGCCCATTTAGAAGAATTTGGTTTTAAGACCCTATTTTCTTCATACACCACTCAAAAATTTCCCAACTTTGTAAGGGCACATATCCTTCAATTTTAATGCTATGAGGGTGTTCTTGGACATTTTGGAAAGCTTGAAGAGTCCTCTAACCAACCCCATTGGTTTCATGTCCATATCATTTACCATTATCAAGTTATGCCCTTTTGAAGTTGTTGACTTTTTGTTGACTTTTAAAAGGACCTATAATGTCTTAGCTCATACCTTCCAAATGAAGCATTTTTGGGCTTGGCCCGTGAGACACAAAGTTGTAGAGAATTCAATTTCCTTCAAAATGATCTTTGTATGGGAAAAATTTGATGAAGCATGTGAAAGTTATGGCTGGTCAAAGTTCAGTTGACTTTTCCTGTGAAAACCCTAATTTAGAAACTCCTGATTCTTGATGATCTGAAATATCCTTGATGAATCATGATCAAACCTTGATAAAATGATGAATTTTACTTCATATACTTGATGTTGGCAAAAAATCATGAAGTTTGACTTTGGTTTGACCACAGTTGACCTCAGTTTGACTTTTTAACTGCTTTAACTAATTTTAACCTATCTGATCATCTGACTGAGCAAACCTTTGGGAAAAGTCTTGAAACTTGTCATGGGGATTCTTAAACACATATAAGATGTTATTAAGCTCACTTTAAGTCTTGGAAGTCCATTTAGCTTGATTAAATTTAAAACCCTAGTTTAGGATGCATTGCTTAGGAGGATGCATTGTCTGAGGGAAATGTCAAATCTTCTGACTAATTGTGAACTTTGTGAACCTTGTGAACCTTATAAGATGTCTTGTGAACCTCATAAGATGTCTTGTGAACCTTGTGAACCTCATAAGATATCTTGTAAACTTCATGAACCTCATGGGAGGTCTTGTGAACCTTGTGAACCTCATAAGGTGTCTTGTGAATCTTGTGAACCTTGTGAACCTCTTAGCACACAAAGTCTTGTATTGTGAGGGCAAATTTTGGGGTGCAACACACATACCCACACACAATCACCTAAGTATCATTTATTCAACCATTGCTATCCAAGTTCTCCATCATGTCCTAATTATCTTTCTAATTTATCCAATTAATTACTATTAAGATTTCCTCACCAATTCTTATAATTTTCCAATCATGTCATCATTTAATCACAAGCAACAATTCATAGGTGGAAAAATGCATATCACTCATCAACCATGATAATTAACATAAACAAGACTAAAACATGCACGTGGAATACCTTAAGCAAGTAACAAAACAATTTCCCTAAACCTTATCACGGTCGCCCGGCAAGAAGCCAGCGAGGCTGGCTCACTTTTGGTTCTTCTGGAAAACCCTAGGTGAGACCCAGACAGAGGCAAAATTGCATCATGGTCGCTCGACGAGCAACCATCAAGCTAGCTCGCCTACTATTCGCTAAAGCTCACCTCGAGCTCACCAAAGCTCGCCCGACAAGAGCGTTGTTTTCTGCATAAATATAGCAGGAGTTTGATGGCAAGGATATGGGTTTCAACCAATAACCCATACTTGATTCATCCATAAGAAGAACATTAATATACAACCACACAATAATCACATTGAACCATTATAAGTATGAATCAACAACAAATTCATACGATTTCTCATGGTAATGGAAGAAAGCATATCAACAATTAAATATCATTAATTATATCTCATAATTTACAATCCTAACTTCTACAACTTAATGTTTCTACCTAGAACCCACCTTGCTAATGAGATAAATAAGTTGTTGAGAAATGGTGAGATGGAGTGATAATAAAATCTAAAGCTCCAAGTTTCTTCTTCTCCTTTCACTGGGTTTTCTTCTTTCTATTTTTCTCTTCCAAATCTTCTTACTTTCACTAGTACAAAATTACCTTCTTAGCAGATGTTGTTAAGTCAGTATACCTGCCACCTGACTTAAGAAGCGATGTGGTGGAAATTTCGTAAATATTTTTAACTTAGTTAGGTCGGATGCATTTAAAAATTATTTAACAAATATTAAATAAAAATTATATAATTCACTTTAAATTTATTAAGTTGTATGCGTTCACTAACTGACTTAAGAATTCTATTTATTAAGTCAGGTGTCACCTACCTGACCTAAGAAGTTTTATTTACTTCTAACAAATTAAATTTTACTTTAATCTCATTTGGTCATGTCATACAAGAAAATGGATTTTGTGAACCCCTGTAGACTTGGAAATTGATGGAGTAAAAACTTATGTCTTTTATATAAATATAGAAGGGTTCGAAAGTATCAGGAAATCGAATGTATATGATGTTCGGTAATTGTTTATTGATATTGTATTATGTATTTTATGCTTATATGATTATATGACATGTTAATGTTATTAATCACTTTGTCATTTCTTGTGTTTTTATTTTGCATGATATTTGATATGGGAATTGTAATAAGTTTTGTGCTTATCAATAATTGGCCCTGAGACGATTAGTCATCATAACCTCTAAACAATTTATGCTTTTTATGTTGATGTATATTTAGAAAGCTAAAAAAGTCCTTTTTAAGCATTGACAGTTTGAAAGAACATAACTGATAACTCCAAGTTTCAGTGATGAGTTGGTTTTAAGATTTTTAGGCCATCCTAAATTTTTTTCTTTTTTGTGTACTAAGATACGTGAAGCTGACATTTGTATACTCTCTTTTGCTGCTGAGCTTGTTGGAGAATTTTACGGAAGGTTTGCATCTTGATGAATTTTTAGCTTATTGATATCATTCAAATTTTTAATCTTCTTTGTAATCATTTTTTGAGTAAATTGTGGTTACTAACTTGTTTGTTTATTTTTGCAAATCCAATATTTATAACTTGTAACCTCTGTGTGTTGGAATAGAGTGAAGGTAGTCCACATGATTTAGTATTGTCTTCATTCATCTAATTAATTTATTCCATGATCTTTTGTTGTTGTTAATTTGATTTGTTTTTCTATTACTGCCTTTTATTGGGCCAGTATGTTGCATTGAAACCTTTTAAGCTCTTGTGGCATATCTAACGCGATTTTCAACGTAAGTTATATAATTCTTGAATAACTGGAAATATATCTATGCTGATACCCTTGTCCATCATGTGCACTCTATTGGATACTAACATTTTCCATAATTTCTTGTAGAAGGAAAATCGGTACAACAAATGGTTGATGAAGCTCTTTGACAAGTCCCTAATACTGATAGTGAGTATCTTTGTTTTTAGCTATCACTAAAATTAATTTTATCCAAGTACATTTTTCAAGTTTTCTGAAACATTTTTTAAATGTACACTTTGTTTGTTTTTAACTTGTAGGAGACATAAATATTGATATTGTATTTTTTCTTTTGGACATCATGGCCAATATTCACTCTGTCAATCACTTCTCTACTCTCCAATCTTCTATTCCACTTCACTCTGGTTACTTACTTTCTCTTTTAATACTTCCAATGTTATTACTAATACTACTGTTGTGAATATGATACCTTAGAAACAAAGTATAATAGGTTTCTTTATGATCAAGAAACCCACAAGGGTTAGGTTTTAGGGTTACCAAAGATAACAACAAAGATTGGTTATAAACTGCTATTATTTCCTTTCTCTTAAAACAAGATTACAAGTATACAAGAATAACAAATAACCTCTCTCACTTTTGAATTAGGGTTTTATCTTCCTATTTTCTCTTATACAAAATTTGAGAGAATAGTATATTATTTATAATAAAACTAACACACTAACCTAATGGGCTTTTTAACAATTACCCATTACAAGCTAACTTAGGATACAAGCTAACTTAAACAATTGGATCCATAACACAAGGCCTAATTAAACAATAACATGTGAGAAGACTTCGACGACATGTTATTCGTACAAGAGTTTGTTCCAATATTCCACAAATTTCCACCTTGGAACACACCATATACCAACAAGAAACAAACTAGCTTTCTTCATGCAGCTTTATCAACTACATACAGTGGAAAAAATACTGAGCAACGTCTTAGTGATCATATCAGCAACATTATGATCTATCGAAACCTTCAGCACTTGGACTTCTCCATGCTCGATTACCCCTCTGACGAAATGCAGCCTCACATCAATGTGCTTGGTTTGCTCATGATAGGCTGAGTTCTTCGACAAGTGTATTTCACTTTGACTATCACATTTAACAGTGATACTTCGACCTTGAAGTTTCAACTCCTTTGCAAAACCTTCAAGCCACAATGCTTCCTTTAGAACTTCAGTTAGGGCGATATATTCTACTTCAATGGTTGATAAGGCAATAACCTTCTAAAGTGTTACTTTCCAACTAATTGTTATGCCAAACATAGTGAAAACATATTCAGAAATAGATTTTCTAGAATCCATACAACCTGAATAATTAGAGTCGACATATCCTTCGATTGCTGCTTTACTATCTTCCCCCAAGGCTCCACCATAAATTAGGACTCTATTTAGAGACCCATGTATGTACCTTAGAATCCACTTCAATGATTGCCAGTGGGCCTTTCCAGGATTCGACATGTACTTGCTTACAAGACTTACTGCATATGCTATGTTGGGTCTAGTACAAACCATAACATACATCAAATAACCTACTATATAAGCATATGGAATGCTATTCATATACGCTCTTTCGACATCATTACTGGGACAATGATTTATACTTAGCTTGAATTGAGGATTTGTTGGAGTCACAACAGGCTTTGAATTCAACATACCAAACTTATCAAGAATTTTCTTATGCCTCTTAAGATAAGCATAATCTCGATTGCTTTCTATCTCTCCGGATGTCAATCCCAAGAATTTTGGACGCAACTCCCATATCCTTCTGTCGCTCCTGGGATTTTCATCCTAGTACAAACGCGAAAGTGGCGCAGAAAAGGTAGAGTCTCCAGCCAAACATTTTTATCCCGAAGGAATGGGAAAGGTAATGCTGCACAAACCTAAGGAAGAAGGAAATGACAAGGCCTTGCAAACCAAAGATCTAGGTCCGGAAGTTGGTTACGACCGGGAAAGGTATTAGCACCCTAGATCATTTGTCGTACCTGACGAGATCCACGCTTGTTAGTTTGTTTCAAAGGGTGAGAAATAAGGTGTTGTTGAACGAAAGAAAGGCTAACTAGAACTGAGCGAGAAAGGGAATTGGAAAAAGAGAATAAAAAGAAAAAATGGGGAAAATGTAGGGAAAATAAAGAATGTGCTCGAATGGGCCCTACCCAGCTGCCTACATACCTTATCGGGAAAATGAGGATCAGAGTCGACGTAGTTCGCCTAACTAAGGCAGGAACTTGTTTGTGTTTTTTAGGATGACGTTGCCATAGCTCTAGCTCAGGTGTTACCGACTCTGACTCGGGGGTGTTTACCGTATCGCTGTTTGAACTGTCGAGGCAAGTCGCATTCATCCGCAAAAAGTAGGAGATGAGAAGAGAATACACAATGTCTTTGTTGATTGTCTTTTATAAGAAGTGTTTTGAGTTTATTGTTTGTGAACATCCTCATACTAAGACTTATCCATCGTGGTAGATAACTTACACCTCGCCCGAAACGGGACGTGTATAAGTACTCCGCAACAAAGTCTCATGTCGTATGAGAATATTCAACCTTTATTAGGTATTTTATTATTTTCTTTATGAGATGAGAAAGAAGGACTCAAGTGGAAAAAAGGGAAAAACTAAGGGGACTAAGACGCAACCCTAAGTTAGTTGTCATATACAAAAGGGAGATCTTAATGGTTTGTGAGGTTTTCTAAACCTAATAATAAGAAAAGAGAGTTAGAAACTAACTTAATTCCTAAGGAAGTTAAGTTGTTCTAAAGAGAGCAAAGGGGCCAACATATGGTCAAAGCACAAGGTGTTAAGACAAACACAACTAAAATGCATAAGAGATGAGAATGAAGTGATACTTACCTCAATCTTCCCCCCTACAAAACAAATGTTAGCATGGTAAACATGACAAAAAATAAGGTAAACAAATACCAAATTAATTCCTAAGGGAACTAGGACCTAAATTAGACTCAATCTACAATTTAGTGAACCTAAAGGCAACGCAATGCAAAATTCAGCAGCCTATAACAACTACCAAATGCAAAAACAACAATGAAATTCCATGTAACACACAATCATCTTTTTACAGCCCACAATCAGCATGCAAAGTAGGTGTAAAAAGTCACAAATAACATGAACTACACAACAAGCAGCATACATTTTACAGCTCCTATATGCAAAGACAACTATGAAATGTAAAATGCAACTTTGATTATTTTCATTTTTAATGCACAACTCAATCATGAAATGCTCAATTAACATGAATATGCAATATGAATATGGATCAAGCACATAATTGAATGTCATGATTATGTTTTGAGGGATTATGCAAGAATGCACCACATGATTTGTTATGCAACAAGTATGCAAAATATGGCACCTGAACATGACATATGAACATAATGAACATTGATCATGAATGTGCAACATGATACATCAACAAGAATGCCAAGCTTAATACAAAATTCAGAATTGAATTGATGTGAATGATGTGATCAAACATGCAACCAAAATGCAACCAAATGCACATACATACATGGTTATGTGAAATGCAACATATATATTGATACAATGAAATGCAAATGAGTTAACAAAACATGCGAAAGATGCAAAAACAGAATGCAACATGATTATTTACATGACAAAAGGTGCATGGACATAGCAACAATATGCAATAAGTTAATTCATGCACAAAATATGCGAAATGGACGAAAGCGTGTCGAAACGACTCGAAATGGAGGAATGAGATGTCAAAACTAATCTTGAAAATTTCCTAAAATCAGGACATATCAATCTATGGTGGTAAAGGGAGAATTAATGCCCAAGAAAATAAGGGAAAAAGAACTTCTTGCAATTGACTTATTTCCTAAAGCTCTTAATGCAACTATTATCTAGTGAGCACAAATTTTACACCTAAAATCCATAATCTAAACCTTAATGGCACCTAGAATAAGCTATAATTCTAACTACAAACAAACAAAGTGATCAAATCGTAATCAAGACGAAATTAAATGGTCAAGCGCATACACAATGATAAACACACGAAGAATGCCGTCATGGCGAGATGAAGAGAATAAGCTAAATTAAGAAGTGGATTTAGATCACCAACCTACGAAGCAAAGGATTGCTTCGGTGAATGTTACGATGTAGATCGTAATACAAATGGAGAAGAAAATTGGAGAGTCGAAGCTTCGATCTGCGAACGCGCAAAATAAATGTGGTTAGGTTAGGTTTGAAGTTAGTTAGGGCTCTAGAGAGTTATAGAGTATTCTTTGGAATATTCCTTAGAATATTCCTTGGAAGGTTGTAGAAAACTCTAGAATGTGTTAGAGTAATCCAAGGGAAAAGGAAATGTGAAGAGTGTGGAACAAATGTGAAGAGTGTAGAACAAGGCAAAGGAAAGGAAAGGAAAAAGTGGAGGAGAAGAAACTGAAAAAACAACAAAAACAACTTATGTATCGATACGAAACTCCTATGTATCGATACATGTTAGTTTTATAACTAATATGTATCGATACGAAAATGTATGCATCGATACATACTGAAGCTTTGGTTATTTCCAGCAAATTAACTCACTTATGCATCGATACGAAACTCGTATGTATCGATACATACAGGCTTATGTATCGATACGAAATGAGCAATTTTTTTACCATTTCTTGATCAAAATGAGAGGGCACATTTTGGGGTGTTACAGCCGCCCCTATTCAATCACTGTAGACTTGAATGGATGATATCAGTTGCTTTCAGACGTTTGAAGTATACATGGATTGAATACTAAAAACAACCGGAAAATTTGCACTATGTGGAAGATGAAAAGGGAAATAAACCCAACCATCTGAACTCTGCTTGGGGAGACCTCTGAGTGAAGAATAGTGAACCGGTGAATATTTTGGAATAACGCTGGGAGATTACCGATTTGCCACGCTATGGGTGGACTTTTGTTGGGCTATAAATGACGTACCACACAATGGGTGGTCTTCTGAATGCTTTGCCACACTATTGGGGACTTCAATACCTTGCCTCTCCACATGGGCAACTGTTCGCTACGGGAGGCTTTTGATACCTTACCACCCTGAGGATGGACTTTTGCTCACTCTACGGGGATACTATGCCCGCTACGGGGGACTTCTACTCGCTACAGGAGAATTTTGCCACATTACGGGGGACTTCTGCCACACTACGGGGGACTTCAATTTCTTGCCACACTACGAGGGCTGCAACTCGCTACTGGAGACTTTTGCTCACTACAGGATACTTTTACTCACTACGAGAGACTTTTGCCACACTACGGGGGACTTCAATTGAGCTTTCTCAGAAAAGTGCATCTTGACGTGGCTGTCTTTCAGAAGTTTTAGACTTCTCAACTTGGCAAGCTTAAGCTTCTGTACTGAATTTCCGCCTGTGAACGTTTTATGATGCCAAACAAATGTATGTAAGCAAAAAATGTTTATTCTGAAAAAGAAAAGGGGTCGCAAACCTTTGTGAGCAAATCATTGGTTAAGATACAACCTCGTTTTTGAATAAATGAAAGTATGTACATGCAATACCAACAAGTATCTTTTAGCACAACTCATAGGAGTCAAGAACACGGCCTCGTGGTAGTACGCTCTCAAAATAACCCTGCTTCAGTTAGGACTTTTGAGGGTTGTATCGTGGCCTGGTTCACGGTTATAGAAACAAAGGATATAGGCTCGAAGTTTATATGTGCCCACCCCTCTTTGTGATGTCCTTCATTCCTATGTTCAACTAATTTTCACAAGCGCTCACCTTTCATAAAGGTTTTGTGATGGTTGAGGAACCATTGACACTAACAGTTCAAACACCAATCAAGTTATTGTTTAGAGTCATTCACCCTTTTGTCTTTCGTGTCTGTGCCACACGACTTTGTTCTTGCTCAAGGATATTTCTTGTGTAATCCTTTTTTGTCTTTCTCTTTTTGCGTTCTTTTGCTTATCCCTAACTTTTGCCTGGACTGATTCTTGTGAATCTTTGATTGTGGAGTCCAGTGGGATGCCCTAATTTTTGCCTAAGTCGCTTGTTTTCAAGTTTTGACTTAGCGGGCTTTTCATTTCTCTTTTTTTAACAAATCATGTGACATTGTTTGTCTTGATTGCTTTGCAAGGGCCGTGACTGCCTCATTCTTTGGTCGATGAAGGATAACCATTGTGGCTTCCAGTTTTTGGACCTCTTGATTTGGATAACCATTGTGGTTTCTGGTCTTTGGACCTCTTGATTAGCATAGTGGAATGTAATGGATCCTCAAATACACTCCTTTGTGAAAGCCTGAACGCTTGGTCCAACTAGCTGACATCTACCTTGCCCCTGGGTTAAACGAAAGGGTTTTTTAATGCGAAAATAAACTCCTACTTCAAGGCTCAAAGGGGTTAGAGAGGGTCTATCTCCCTTATATCTCCAGTGTTTATGGATTTAAAACAAAGCCTGTACATCGTCAATAGGGTCTTATTCAAGAGCACACAATTAGAGATTTTTGCGTTTTTGTTTCGTCATCCTCCCTCATAGAGTTTTAAGCACGAAAATTGGTATTGCGATGTAATCATGCAAAGTTATAAGTGAATGCGAATGAATTACTTCAAGAAAAAACATGTGAGTTTTATTATGATTATCATTCAAAAGCAAACAAATTTCATACATGTAGACAAATGTTTAGCACATAAAATAAACTACAAATGGAAATGCAGTAAAGAAACTGAATATTGCCGTAGTTGAGGAGACTTGACTCCGTCTGGACATGTCAGTCTTGGACACTTTCAGTGATCAATAGCTCTTTCACAGACTTGTAATCTTCAAGTTGCAGCCGTATACCCAACCATGGCAATCAAACCTCTAACTCTAACATGAGACGTTTGAAGAAAAAATGAAACTGGAGGGTAAAGTTGTCTTATAAGGTTGCTCGGAAAGACCTGACGATCTTCTGCCTACGTATCTCCATTGACCAATGACCAATGAAGAATCAGAGCGACGTAGTTCCCCTCATTAGGGAAGATAATGCATTGAAGAAAAACAAACAAACAGTTGCCATTGCTGAGAGTATCTGAATACTGATGGCTTTATTTGCTTTTTGAAGGTTCCAACTTAATGTGGACCATCTGGTAAAACAACCGTGACACCGACTTCGTTGTGATTAAGCATTGGGTTTTTAAGTACATTTGGACGAGGAGCAAAATTGATCTCCTTGGAGTCAATTAAATCCTGTACCTTGTTCTAAAAAGCCCAACATTTCTCAATACTGTGCCCATGGGCACCCGAATGGAATTCGCATCTGGCATTTGCATCAAAGTTTGGAGGTAGATTATCAGGAGAATGAGCTCTCATGGTACGAAGCTCGACCATGTTCAACTTTAGCAGCTCTGGAAGCAATATAGCATATGGGCATGGGATAGGATCAAGTCTGCGGTTCCTCGCTCTTGTTCTTTCCTGATTTGGTCTTTGTGCCTGATGTTGTTGACCTTGAGGTTGTTGAACCTGTGGCGTAATAGTTACTGCAATTGTTTGGTAGTAACCTTGAGAACAACCTCTGTCATGGCCCCTATACACAACATTTGTCTCTCCTTCTCTTCGTCTTTGGCCATTGCCAAAAGGCTTTTTCACACCAGAAGAACCAACACTATTTTCATCCTAGGTCTTTCCCAATTTCAGGAAGTTCTCTATCCTTTCTCCAGAGATGACAATATCAACAAAACCGATGGACGGGAAAGCGGCTAGACGATCCAAGTATGCCCCTTGCAAGGTGCCCATAAACATTCCGGCCATTTCTCGATCGAGTAATGGAGGTTGAACCTGTGCAGCCAATTCACGCCACCTCTGGGCGTATTCCTTAAAGCTTTCCTTAGGTCCTTGAGACACGTTTTACAACTGAGTGCGGTTTGGAGCCATATCAATATTGTATTGATACTGCTTGAGAAAAGCTTCAGCTAAATCTTTCCAGCATCGGATAGAGACCCTGCTCAGCTTCATGTACCAGCTCAATGAAGCTCCAGATAAACTATCTTGGAAGAAATGCATCCAAAGTTTCTCGTCATCAATGTGAGCCGAGATCCTTCCAAAATATGCGTGAATGTGAGTTCTAGGGCACGTGCTACCGTTGTACTTATCAAATGATGGCACCTTGAACTTAAGAGGTATTCTAACTGCTGGCACTAACCCAAGACCGGTTACATCGATGCCCAGGGAATTCTGACATTCCATGGCCTTAATCTTCTCTGCCAACTCTTCATACATGCGGTCATTGATCTCATTAATATTACCCATGTAAACATCTAGTAGAGTGAACTGGTCCTCTCGCGTGTCTTCTAAAACCACATTACGGGCTGCAGTCCTGTTGGGATTTGGCTCTCCATTACGGGTAGCGCCCGGATCCACATTCTCAGTTGGTGTTCTGGTATTAGTATTATTAGCATTTTCATGGGGTTTCTCAACTATCAACCTGAGACGCTCTTGATTCTGAGAAATGCCGATCATCATTTTCATGAACTGATCCATTCTCTGTCGGAGCTCATTGAGATCGTTCTGCATTTGTTCAACCATTCTTACTCGGTTTCTTTTTGTTGGATACCGATGAGCGCGTTGACCAGCTATATTGCCTAAAGTTGAATAAATTAGGAAGTCCGAATAACCTGTAAAAATGCAAAACATGCAAAATCATGCAGTAAATGCGTATGATATGTTCATGAGGATGCGACATGCAACCCTGTAAATGAGTAAGCATGTGTTAGTAATGCAAGCATGCAGAGGATGTTATGCAATGCACTGGCATGTGATCAAAGGTCTGGCGATCACTGGTCTAATGTTTGTGCTGAGAAGACAATTATGTGCTATTGAAGATTCATAATAACAGTACCACCGAAATCTCAGATCTCAGGACCAAAGGACCATGTAGAACCTGATCATTATACTGAACAATGCTGGAAAAACGGGTATGTTGGAAGTTTCAGGGTTCCTACAAACCTGTAAACCCCTCCCATCTCATGGGTATGCTACTCTGAGTCAACATCATGGACTCTCAAAGCCGGATAGAATTAATACGTTCACCATTTCCGAGAAATGGCTCATGACCAAATCGGGGAATCAGTTTGGCATTATGTACTAACCAGGGAGGTCTCAGCTGATAACGGGGAAAACAAGCATCCCTAATAAGTCCCCAGATTCAAGCATTGAATCGAGAAACAATAGTACATTCATCTTGATGGGTACAATACTATCGTCATACAAACAATTTGCCTTGACTGGGTTCCAGTGGGCCCTCGGATGCGAGTGGGTTTGCCAACAAATGTGGTCTGCCACTGTCATCACTGGAGAAGGGTGTTTCCACTAAGGTCCTCAATGATCGGTCACCAGATGCACATAACTATCGAGGTCGTACCCTGAAGTGGGGTAATCCCCACACAAAATAGTTCCAAGACGGTCGCAATCGGGGTGCGGAGCACATCGCCACTCATCATGGTGAGATACCATGGAAGTACAATGTTTGTCCATGCTAATCCTATGGTGCACTCAAGCCGAGTATTTGGCTTATCTCACAGTAACTCCCACCCGCAGAAAAAATGAAAACCAGCACAGTCCAGACAGTCTAATATATATGATGCATGGAAAATAAATACTAAAAGCAGTAAATAACTGTTGTAAAGTAAACTGTAAATGAAAACAGTAAATAAACACACAACATCACACATATAAAGACCCAGATAAACAAAAACAAATAAGCGCTAAGATTGACTCTACAAGGGAAACCCAAGATTATGGGTTCGATCCCCAGCAGAGTCGCCAGCTGTCGCTCCCAGGATTTTCATCCTAGTACAAACGCGAAAGTGGCGCGGAAAAGGTAGAGTCGTAAGCCAAGCATTTTTATCCCGAAGGAATGGGAAAGGTAATGCTGCACAAACCTAAGGAAAAAGGAAAGGATGAGGCCTTGCGAACCAAAGATCTGGGTCCGGAAGTCGGTTACGACCGGGGAAGGTATTAGCACCCCAGATCGTCCACCGTACCCGACGGGATCCACGCTTGTTAGTCTGTTTTAAAGGGTTAGAAATAAGGTGCTATTGAATGAAAGAAATGCTAACTAGAACTGAGCGAGAAAGGGAATTGGAAAAAGAGAATAAAAAGAAAAAAAATGGGGAAAATGTAGGGAAAATAAAGAATGTGCTCGAACGGGCCCTACCCCACTGCCTATGTACCTCATCGGGAAAATGAGGATCAGAGTCGATGTAGTTCACCTAACTAAGACGGGAACTTGTTTGTGTTTTTTAGGATGACGTTGCCATAGCTCTAGCTCAGGTGTTACCGACTCTGACTCGAGGGTGTTTACCTTATCGCTGTTTGAACTGTCGAGGCAAGTCGCATTCGTCCGTAAAGAGTAGAAGATGAGAAGATAAGATGCGATGCTTTGTTGATTGTCTTTTATGAGAAGTGATTTGAGTTTATTGTTTGTGAACATCCTCATACTAAGACTTATCCATCGTGGTAGATAACTTACACCTCATCCCGAAACAGGACGTGTATAAGTACTTCGCAACAAAGTCTTATATCGTATGAGAACATTCAATCTTTATTAGGTATTTTATTATTTTCTTTATGAGATGAGAAAGAAGGACTCAAGTGGAAAAAAAGGGGAAAACTAAGGGGACTAAGATGCAACCTTAAGTTAGTTGTCATATACAAAAGGGGGATCTTAATGGTTTGTGAGGTTTTCTAAACCTAATAATAAGAAAAGAGAGTTAGAAACTAACTTACTTCCTAAGGAAGTTAAGTTGTTCTAAAGAGAGCAAATGGGCAAGCCTATGGTCAAAGCACAAGGTGCTAAGGCAAACACAACTAAAATGCATAAGAGATGAGAATGAAGTGATACTTACCTCAATCTTCCCCCCTACAAAACAAATGTTAGCATGGTAAACATGACAAAAAATAAGGTAAACAAATACCAAATTAATTCCTAAGGGAACTAGGACCTAAATTAGACTCAATCTACGGTTTAGTGAACCTAAAGGCAATGAAATGCAAAATTCAGCAGCCTATAACAGCTACCAAATGCAAAAACAGCAATGAAATGCCATGTAACACACAATCAGCTTTTTACAGCCCATAATCAGCATGCAAAGTAGGTGTAAAAAGTCATAAACAGCATGAACTACACAACAAGCAGCATACATTTTACAGCTCCTATATGCAAAGACAGTTATGAAATGTAAAATACAGCTTTGATTATTTTCATTTTTAATGCACAACTCAATCATGAAATGCTCAATTAACATGAATATGCAATATGAATATGGATCAAGCACATAATTGAATGTCATGATTATTTTTTTGAGGGATTATGCAAGAATGCACCACATGATTTGTTATGCAACAAGTATGCAAAATATGGCACATGAACATGGCATATGAATATAATGAACATTGATCATGAATATGCAACATGATACATAAACAAGAATGCCAAGCTTAATGCAAAATTCAGAATTGAATTTATGTGAATGATGTGATCAAACATGCAACCAAAATGCACCCAAATGCACATACATACTTAGTTATGTGAAATGCAACATATATATTGATACGATGAAATGAAAATGAGTTAACGAAACATACAAAAGATGCAAAAATAGAATGCAACATGATTATTTACTTGACAAAAGGTGTATGGACATAACAACAATATGCAATAAGTAAATTCATGCACAAAATATGTGAAATGGACGGAAGCGTGTCGAAACGACTCGAAATGGAGGAATGAGATGTCGAAACTAATCTTGAAAATTCCCTAAAATCGGGACATATCAATCTATGGTGGTAAAGGGAGAAGTAATGCCCAAGAAAAAGAGGGAAAAAAACACTTCTTGCAATCGACTTATTTCCTAAAGCTCCTAATGCAACTATTATCTAGTGAACACAAATTTTACACCTAAACGACATAATCTAAACCTTAATGGCACCTATAATAAGCTATAATTCTAACTACGAACAAATAAAGTGATTAAATCGTAATCAAGACAAAATTAAACAGTCAAGCGCATACACAACGATAAACACACGAAGAATACCGTCATGGCGAGATGAAGAGAATAAGTTAAATCAAGAAGCAGATTTAGATCACCAACCTACGAAGCGGAGGATTGCTTCGGTGAGTGTTGCGATGTAGATCAGAATACAAATGGAGAAGAAAACCGGAGAGTCGAAGCTTCGATCTGCGAACGCGCAAAATAAATGCGGTTGATGATGCTTCTTGATGAACACTTGATCAATAACCTCCAATAAGCTCAAAACTCTTCCAAAATCAGAATTGATTCTTCAAATAAGCTTCACAATGAGATGATTAATGGAGGTTTTAGCTTCAAGTTCTTCAAATTCCAATGAAGAATTTGAAGAACTTTTAGGAAGAAGCTTTGGTGAGAGGTTAAAAATGATGGAAAAGTTTGAGAGAAGAATGAAAGAGATGAAGTGAAAATGAAGAAGAATAGTGAAAAAAATGAGAGAGCTTAGCTTTGGGATGAAGTGGGTTTATATAATGTGTAGGCTTGGCATGAGGTTTGAGAATGGAGGTTGCTTAGGAGTTAGGTTAGGTTTGGAGTTAGTTAGGGCTCTAGAGAGTTCTGGAGTATTCTTTGGAATATTCCTTAGAATATTCCTTGGAAGGTTGTAGAAAACTCTAGAATATGGTAGAGTAATCCAAGGGAAAAGGAAATGTGAAGAGTGTGGAACAAATGTGATGAGTGTGGAACAAGGCAAAGGAAAGGAAAAAGTGGAGGAGAAGAAACTGAAAAAATAACAAAAACAACTTATGTATCGGTACGAAACTCCTATGTATCGATACATGTTAGTTTTATAACTAATATGTATCGATACGAAAATGTATGCATCGATACATATTGAAGCTTTGGTTATTTCCAGCAAATTAAATCACTTATGCATCAATATGAAATGAGTAATTTTTTTTTTTACCATTTCTTGATCAAAATGAGAGGGCAAATTTTGGGGTGTTACACCTTCATATAAAACTCCTTATTGAGTTCATCCTTCACCCTCATTACATCTTCGACATTGTTGCTTGCTATTAGAATATCATCCACATAAAGCAACAAAATAACAAATGAATATCCAGGTCGAAATCTGAAGTAAACACAGTGGTCGAACTGACTTCTGATGAAACCTATGCGTGCCATGAACTTGTTGAATCTCCTATTCCACTGTCGAGGAGATTATTTCAGCCCATATAAAGATCTCTTCAGTTTTCACACATACATTTTTCCCCTCTTCGACATACCCTTCAAGTTGCCTCATCATTATTATTTCATCAAGATCACAATACAAGAATGCAGTCTTCACATCCATCTGTTCCAGATCAAGGTCGAACTGTGCCACCATGGTAAGCAACATTCGAATGGACCTATACTCCCCAACAGGAGAAAAAAAATCATTGAAGTTGACACCTTCTTTCTAAGTGAACCCCCTTGCAACCAACCTTATCTTATATCTCTTCGACGTCACTCCTTCGATTCCTTCCTTAACTTTGAAAATCCATTTACAACTGACTAACCTGGCTCCAACAAGTTTCTTGATCAGTTCCCAGGTATTGTTATCATGAAGAGATTTCATCTCATCATTCAAGGCCTTGAGCCATTCAGTCTTATTTCGACTCCTCATAACTTCCTTATAGTCTCTAGGTTCTTCGTCTAGAACCTCACTTGCAGAGATTAAGTCATAAGCTATAAGATCTTCATACCTAAGTATCTGAGGTGGCTTGATGACTCTTCTCGACCTGTCTCTTGCCAGCAGGTAGTCATTATCAGTCTCCTCATCTTTGACTGCAGTTTCTGCTTCTTCTTCGACTTCATCTGGGTCATGCAATTCAACATCACTATGCTCCACCTCAATAGAAATTTCTTTATGTTCCAGCTCTTCAAGAACATTGTCAGTTATCTTGAAATCCATCTTTGCTTCATTGAAAACTACATCTCGACTGGTGATACACTTCATGTGACCTGGCTCTAGGAACCATAACCTATAAGCTTTGACTCCTTCAGGATATCCCATGAACATGCATTTCAGAGCTCTAGGTTTGACCTTGTCTTACCTAATGTGAGCATATGCTACACAACCAAATACTCTCAGTTTGTCGAGATCTGGTGGATGTCCCGACCAAACTTCTTCAGGTGTCTTCATATCTAACACAATCGAAGGACATTTGTTTATCAAATATGTTGTTGTCAAGACAGCCTCAGCCCAAAACACCTTCTTCAATCCAACACTAACCAACATGCATCTAACCCTTTCGAGGATTGTTCGATTGAATCTCTCAACTAGACCATTTTGCTGAGGAGTGCCTGCTACAGTCTTATGCCTTGCAATCCCATACTTGACACAATAACCATCGAAAGCTTCAATGCAAAATTCAAGGCCATTATCAATTTTCAACCTCTTGACCTTTCTGCGAGTTTGAGTTTCGACCAGAACCTTACAACTCTTGAAATTCTCAAAAGTTTCATCCTTCGTCTTCTGAATGAATACCCATAACTTTCTGGAATAGTCATGAACTATGGATAGAAAATATCTTGCACCTGAATGTGAAGGATTCCTTGCAGGCCCCCAAAGATCAGTATGGATGTAATCAAGGGATCCATGTGTTCTTTGTTTACCTTTGTTAAACTTCACTCTATAGGATTTACCAAATGCACAAGGTTCATAAAACTCCAACTTCTCTACTTTGTCACCACCTAGCAGGTTCTGTTTCCCCAGTTCGACCAGACCTCTCTCGCTGACATGGCCCAATATCATGTGCCATAATTTTGTCTTCAAAAACTGTTTCGTGGATGCAACATTTGTCGAACCACATAAAACTTTAGTCTCAAGGGTATACAAGCCTTGTTTCTTCATGCCTCTCAAGACTTCCTTCGACCCCTTCATGAATCTTAGGATACTTTTCTCTCTTTGAAATATATATCCCTTCTTGTCAAATTCACTAAGAGAAGTCAAATTTTTCTTCAAGTTAGGTACATACCTAACTTCAGTCAATAGTCTTATTGCCTCATCATGGAGCTTGAATCTCACAGATCCAATACTTGCAATTTCGCAAGCTTTGTTTTATCCCAGCAGCACTGATCCACCATCTTGATAACATAGCTCCTCAAACAAATCTTTGTTTGGAGTCATCTGCCAAGTGCAACCTGAATCCATAATCCACTCTTTTCTTTAGTCGCCGCTCAAAACCAAAAGAGCATCAGATGAGTCGAAATCATCTTGAACAATGGCAAAATTTCCATTATCATTACCTCCATGATCTTTCAGGCGTTCAGGGCACACCAAATGCTTCACCTCTATAAGACTTCTGCTGACTTTTGCCCTTCTTCTTGTCGAACTTACCATCCTTTCGCAAGAATTTCGCCTTAACGGCCAAACCTTCACCAACCGTCGAAGGTTTATGCTCCTTATGTTCGTTCAAGTCCTTAAAGTTCAAGGAAGATTGAACATCTTCAAAGGTCAGGGACTCTCTTCCATACAAGATGGTTTCTTTGAAGTAAGCGTGTGTTATGGGAAAAGCGCATAACAGTAACAGCGCTTGATCTTCATCATCGATCTTCACATTAATATTTTCAAGATCAAGAATTAGCTTGTTGAACATATTCAACTGCTCAGCCAACACTTTGTCTTCACTTATCTTGAATGAATAAAAGGCTTGCTTCAGGTAGAGTTGATTCACCAACGATTTGATCATGTACAAACCTTCAAATTTCAACCATAACCCTGATGTCGTCGTCTCCTTTGATACCTATCGAAGAACCTTATCACCAAGGCTCGACAATATTGCGTTGTGTGCTTCTCAATCATGGCCGTCTTTTCAACTGTCGTCAACGCATCATTCATGGTCGTCTCTCCCTTCAACGCTTCTAAATAACCCTGCTGAATAAGTAGGGCTTTCATCTTCAAGTGCCACAGATCAAAATCGTTCACTCCGGTGAACTTTTCAATCTTATACTTTGTTGAAGGCATCTACTCCATACTCATCGCACCAATTTGTTGTGAATCAGATGCCTTAGAAACAAAGTATAATAGGTTTCTTTATGATTAAGAAACCCACAAGGGTTAGGGTTTAGGGTTACCAAAGATAACAACAAAGATTGGTTATAAACTACTATTCTTTCCTTTCTCTTAAAACAAGATTACAAGTATACAAGAATAACATATAACCTCTCTCACTTTTGAATTATGGTTTTATCTTTCTATTTTCCCTTATACAAAATATGAGAGACTAGTATGCTATTTTTAATAAAACTAACACACTAACCTAATGGGCTTTTTAACAATTACCCATTACAAGCTAACTTAGGATACAAGATAACTTAAACAATTGGATCCATAACACAAAGTCCAATTAAATAATAACATGTGAGTAGACTTCGACGACATGCTATTTGTACTAGGATTTGTTCCAATATTCTACAACTACTATTTCACTTTATTGTTCTCTTTTACTACCACCCATTCCTTTTTATATCTCATGCTATATGGAATTCATTATTTTATTTGTGCTTCAAAACAAATCTAACACTCATTCCTTCCATTTCCAAACCATGGATGATTATCCATTAATCTATTGCATAAATGTGTATGATGATGATTACCAATTTGATATCATATGTCCTTTTCTTATTTTGAAATTCAACTTCCTTTACCCTTCACTGATTTTCAAGACAACTATTTCTATGCTCTAAAGTATATGGTATAACCTTTCTGTTTCCTGATTTTTTATGTCATCTTTAAAATTTCCATACATTTTATGCAAGTAAACAACTGTTAAAATATCTGATTCTATTTGCCTACATCAAATTTGTCATGTGTCTGAACAAGATTTTGGAAATGACGCAATTACAAAATTTACACATTCAACCTCATGAAAGGTATGTTTGGTAAAATCTAACATATGATTGAGTCAGAGCCATTTTAGTTTTTGGAAATTGTGTCGATTATTTTCAGATTAATAAGGGCTTATTTAGTTACAGTTTAATTGTGACAAATTTATAGCATTGTGCGGTGTTCCACCTTGCAAGCTCAAAAAATAGTTATGGATCTAGTTTGAGTTAGTGACATTTCTTGATTATTTGGATAAACTCAATAAATTGATATTCTGATCTACAGTGGGGATGAAAGTCTAAGAAATCTAGCATCTAGTTTGTCAATTCAACAATGTTTGGCAAGAAACTAGCTGGAAGGAAAAAAAAAGCAAGAATCAACCACCAATCTGCTTTTGTCTCCATTCATCTACAATGTGCATGTCCCTATTTCTAACTCTAAAATTATCCATCCAGGTGAAAAGTCTAGCTTCAGAAACAAGGATATAAACATTCGTAGTACAAAAAGGTATGTGGTTCTTGCAGATTATTATAGTTAAGTGTTGAACCACCATTGAAAATGTTTTAGAAATCTGATATTGAATGGTTGCTACTGGTTTTATCTCTGCAGGTGTTGGACTGATGGTGTTGAGTAGGATCAACAATAACAATGGTTGAAGGAAACTTTTTCTAAAAAAATGATATTATCAACCATATTCGAGAAAACGTGATCATAGAATTTAATTTACAGTCACGTAAGTCATAAATTAGTTATAACTTCTTACATATTAAAATAGTCTTTGTAGTATGATGTTGGTTCGAAAAGCACTGGGTTTTATTATAATACTTTTGTTTAGGATGTGATGTTGTATAAGAAATATTTTTGTTGAGGCCAAATGTATTTTATATCTCTATTAAAAAAAGTGTGAGTTTTTAGTTAATTCTTTCCATTGAAATTTGCTTTAAATCAACTTTACTACAACTTAATGATTGCATAATAATAGTGAGAAATCACACATCTCATCCTAGTATTCTCATGAGGCGTTTCTCATTTATAAATGTCATTCACACCATTTTTTCCAATTGAGATCTGTTAACTGCATCTGGCTTGTGTTAAACATGATAAATAATCCATATCAAATTATATATCCAAAGAGAAAGAGACCTTTGAATATTTTGATTGTTAACCGATTCTAAAAAAAGTGTTACTACAAAAAAACTTACTTTTTAGGCCAGTTAAATATATCTGATTTAAAAGAACCTTCTTAAGTCAGATACAAATGGTGTTGGAGGTTTATGAAAGGAAAAACTTATTAAGTCGGGCGCGGTTTAGCTGACCTAATAACATTTTCTTAAGTTAGGTCTAAATCCGACTTAAGAAGTGAAAACTTCTTATGTCGGCAGTTCTTAGGCCAAGTTCGAAACCGTCTTAAGAAGTCGATTTTAACCGACTTAAGAAGCATTTTTTCTACTAGTGTTTGTTGGAAAGAAAATGATACATAGAAACATCATATAGGAAAGTTAGTAAGAATGTGGCTTGTGTGGTCATACGGTGCTCATCAAACTTGTGGTAGAAAATGATACAATTAGTAGTAACATAATACTTAATATTTGTTTTACTAGAGCAACTGACTCATTATTAATGTTATCAAAATGTCTATATTGTACCAATTAATAAAAGGACGGTCTTGAATAATAGTAATTAAGTAAATTTGAACTTATTAGTTATTCTAATTATCCCAACTGATAACTTTCAGAGCATATATGAATTCAGTTGATCTTAATTGATATTATTTTTTAGTATTTAAGGAAACTCAGGGTATTACAAAAGGGGTGAATCTGAATTTCAATCTCCAAACAAACCTAAAAAACAATAGTGTTTATGTATGCTTAGTATAAGATAACAAATGGATAATTTTGGAATTCAATCTCTGAATAAACCCTTAGATTGTATTGAATGTGTATTATGTGTATATATTATACAATAATGTTGAATTTGATTTTTAATCTTGAAACACACCCTACAAGATAACAAAGGGTGAATTATGTGTACATGTGATAGCAATGGGTAAATCCATATTTCAACCTCTGAACAAACCCGTATTGAATGTGTATTATGTGTAGATGTGATACCATATGAGTGAATCCAAATTTCAATCTCCGGACAAACCATTGAAACTGTATTAGATGTCTATTATGTGTATATGTGATACCATAAGGGTGAATACATATTTCAATATTCAGACAAAACCTTGAGAATGTATTGTGTGTGTATTATGTGTACACGTGATAACAAATGGGTGAATTCAGATTTGTATCTCCAAACACCACCATACAAGATAACAAATGGGTGAATATGAATTTTAATCTCCGGACAAACTCCTAAGAGTATATTACATGTGTATTATGTGTATATGTGATAGCAAAGAGGAGAATCCAGATTTATGTGAGAGAATTTCCAAAATTATAATAATTGGATAATTGTATTATTTGATTAATAATATAAATATTTTATTCATATTTTTTATCTTTCATTTAGATGGTCTATTGTGATTATTGTTGGTATAATGTGTCATGTTATTGATTATTTTTATGTATTGTTGCAACTTATAAATAAATCATTGCTATTTTATACGAAAAATTGTTACTTTTCATATGTGGTAATCAAAAGAGTGCAATCCTTTTTCTTAAAAAGATGTGTCTGTTTCAAACAGATATCAACTTCATTATAAATAAGAGGTCTTGGCATAATGAAAACACATAACAAACTAGTCTCAAATTATTTTCTCATACTAAATTATCTTTCTCTTCTCTAATGCATGAGAGCAAGTAAAAGAAATATTCTTTTGTAAAATACTATCAAAGATAGCTTAGAGAGATTGTTCAATTCTCTTTAAGGATTCCAAAGTATCCTGCAAGAAATCTGCCGGTAAACCCGTTTGCATCCAACATACAAAGATTGGTGGGGGCGAATTGTTCCTTAAGCTTATTGTGGAAACATACACTTTGGAATTTTATCAAGCAAATCTATTTATCTATTTTCTTCTCCATTATTTCTTAGTTTTGTAGCAGCCCCAAGATAAAGTATCTAACAATCTTAAGGAACAATCTTTATCTTATTCAATGTCTACTCCGCTAAAATAGATGACTTCTGACTTTGTAAAATTAGAGAAGTTTGATGGTGGAAATTTTATTCGTTGGCAGAAAAAAATGAAATTCCTTCTCACAACATTGAAAGTGGTGCATGTCCTTAACATTCCAAAACCGGAAGAAAAAGAAGATGAAACAATTGTTGAAACTAGAGAAAGACAAAAGTGGGACAATGATGATTATATATGCATGTGACACATCCTCAACGGTATGTGCGATTCGTTGTTCGACATTTATCAGAGCAACAACTCTGCAAAAGAATTATGGGAGAAATTGGAATCAAGATACATGCAAGAAGATGACACAAGTAAGAAGTTCCTTGTTTCTCAATTTAATAATTATAAAATGGTAGACAATAGGCATGTAATGGAGTAAATGTATGAAATCAAACATATTCTCAATAATTATAAACAACATGATATGCATATGGATGGAACAATTATTGTATCTTCCATAATTGATAAACTTCCTCCATCATGGAAAGATTTAAAAAAATATTTGAAACATAAGAAAGAGGACATATCTCTTGAACAATTGGGTAATCAACTTCGTTTAGAAGAAGAGTATCGTAAACAAGATGATACTAAAAATCAAATTGCTTATTAGAAAGTGCATGTAATGGAGGAAGGAAATTCAAGTAAAACTTCCAAAATAAGAAAGTGAGATTTTGGAAAATCTTATGAAATCATAATATTAATAGCAATAATAACAATAGAAATAAAAAGAAAGGAAACTGCTATCATTGTGGAAAACCAGAACACTTTAAAAATGAGTGTAGGTTCTTGAAAAGAGAGAATAAAAACAAGAATTCAAGTGCAACAACAAACAATCTTGTTGCTGTCATTTCTGGAATCAACATGATAGAAGATGTTGATTCTTGGTGGATAGACTCTGGTGCTACCCGTCATGTGTGCAAAAATAAAAAATTATTCAAGACCATCAATGAAGAAAATGGTAATGTTTTGTACATGGGAAATGCCTCTACCGTTCAAGTCAAAAGGAAAAGGATCAGTGGAGATTGAGTTCACTTCTGGAAAAACACTCACTCTTAAAGATGTTCTTTATGTTTCGGAAGTTAGGAAGAATTTGATTTCTCTACCATTACTTAATAAGTATGGTTTCAAATTTGTATTTGAGGGAGATAAATTTATTCTCTCCAAAGGGGGTATGTTTGTAGTGAAGGGTTATCTTTGTGAGAATATGTTCATATGTAATAATAATAATAATAATAATAATAATAATAATAATGTGATTTCTGCTTATATTGTTGAATCTTGTGATTTATGGCATATGCGACTAGGACATGTTAACTTTAGAAAATTAAATGATATGGTAAAATCAAATTTAATTCCAAATCTCAGAAAAATTCAAATTCATGTACTACTTGCATGTTAACTAAAATCACAAGAGAACCTTTTAAAAGATTTGAAAAGAGTTCTAAGGTGTTAGATTTAATTCATTCGGATGTGTGTGATTTACATGGTTGGCCCACCATTGGTGGTAAAAGGTACTTTCTCACTTTCATTGATGATTGCACTAGATTTTGTTATGTTTATTTAATGCATTCTAAGGATGAAGTCTTAGACAAATTTAAAATATTTAAAGCACAAGTAGAACTTCAACATGAGACTTTTATTAAATGTTTTAGAAGTGATAAGGGAGGATAGTTCTATCATTATTTTGAGTCCACTAGTATTGTGCATCAAACAACTGCACCATATTCCCCATAACAAATTGGGATAGCAGAAAGGAAAAATAGGGCATTGGAAGAAATGGTAAATACAATGTTATCCTATTCTGGTTTATCTAAAGGATATTGGGGTGAAGCCATGCTAACTACATGTTATATATTGAATATAGTTCCTAATAAAAGGAACAAGATAACCCCATATGAACTCTGGAAGAAAAGAAAATTCAATCTTAATTATTTAAAAGTTTGGGGTTGTAGAGCAATTGTAAAGGCTCCTGAACCAAAAAGAAAGAAATTGGAAGAAAGAGGAATTAAATGTGTATTTTTGGGATATCCTGAAAATAGAAAAGCATATAGATTCATGGTTATTAAATCCAATGACTCATATCCTATTAATACTGTGATTAAATCAAGAGATGCAATTTTTCAAGAAAGTATCTAACAATTTCAATCTACGAATACTACCTAAAAGATAATTAAAGGGTGAATCTAGATTTCAATCTTCAGACAAAATCCCGAAACCATATTGTATGTGTATTATTATGTGTTTACGTGACAATAAAGAGGTAAATCCAAATTTTAATCTCCAGACAATCTTTTAAACTAATAGATTAATAAATGAAAAATCTTGTAAAGAAGTTGTGATATAAACCATAATTTAGTAAAATTTTCAGAAATCTTTTATTTAAATGTTTCGAGATACAATTTTTATTTACTCTGATTTTAAATGTAAATTCGTGGGGAGTATTTTGGGTGTTACATATTAGATGTCTATTATGTGTATATGTGATACCAAGGGTGAATACATAATTCAATCTTCGGACAAATCCTTGAGAATGTATTGTGTGTGTATTATGTGTACACGTGATAACAAATGAGTGAATTCAGATTTGTGTCTCTAAACACCACTATACAAGATAACAAATGGGTAAATATGAATTTCAATCTCCGGACAAACTTCTGAGACTATATTGCATGTGTATTATGTGTATATGTGATAACAAAGGGGAGAATCCAGATTTCAATCTACGAATACCACCTACAAGATAATTAAAGGGTGAATATAGATTTCAATCTTTAGACAAAATCCTGAAACTAGTATGTATGTGTATTATGTGTTTACGTGACAATAAAGAAATAAATCCAGATTTTAATCTCCGGACAATCTCTTAACTAAACGACTAATAAATGAAAAATCTTGTAAAGAAGTTGTGATATAAATCACGACTTAACTTGTACAATTTTCATAAATCTTTTATTTAAATGTTTCAAGATACAATTTTTATTACGCACGAAGAAAATTGAAAATTTATTCATAATTTTGTCAAACTAAAACTAGTTTAACTCATGATGAATACGACTTACCTAAATGCAAATGGTAAATAACTAGTCCTCTACCCGTGCAATGCACAGATATGTAATATTAAATTAATATTCTTGATAAAATTGACAAAAAAAAAATTTAGTATGATATATAATATTTTATTTTAAAAAATAATAAATATTAATAATTGTTATTTTGTTATTATAAGAAATTGAATTTAAATTTTCTAATCACTCCAATTTTTATTGATCTAGCAAACAACCACCATTTTATACCAGTAAACTCATGTATAAGTAGAAAAAATTCGTGTAAGTCAGTGATAAATTTTTGGAAATTTTTAAATATATTTTAATGAACAATTTTACCTACGTGAAACCTACAATTACCTACAATTAAATGGCATGTAAGTTTAAAAAAAAACTTTTTTCTAATTATTTTGACATACATTTTTTCTACACAAATATTTTTTGTCAGTAAAGGTAAATCACTCAAAAGATAAAATTGAATTTTTTATATATAATTTATATCATGTATGTGTGAAAATATAATTGAGATAAAATTTCTTATATCCAGTATATTATTAATCCAGCCTTTATTAGGCTCACTTATTGCAAGTTAGGCCACACCATGAGCTGTTTTGTTTAAACATCTATGAACAATATAAGATATTTGTCATTTCAAATCCGATAAGGTTTTATCAGTTAGGTACTTGGATGTGACTAGATTTTTTTTTCCATTAGTTATGGAGTTGCAACTAGAAACATATAATAGACTCCAATTGATAATGACAAAAATTAAAGAAAATAAACAAATATTATCAATTTATATCTATAAAACTAAATGCCAAAACTAACCAATAAAAGTGCACAAGTTAATCATTAAACACTCAATACAATGAATGCTTAAAACCAAGATGATATGATTTCAAAGCCATGATGGGTTCTCACTGTCAACAGCACATTTTTGCTCAAACACTTATGAAGAAGACTGTACATTGTGTGATCATCAATCTACCCCATTTATGTTGTCGTTGCTAAAATGGACAAACATTATCATGACATTGCATTATGTCCATTGCCCCGTTGAAAATTACAATTTATTCCCCTAAATAAATAAATAAATTCTATCCGATCCGGTCCGGTCCTGGTCACAAACTAATGGCCCAATGAAAATGGTCTAATGACACAATGATTTGAGAAGAAAAGAAATCCATGAAAGTGAATTAGGAAGAAAAGAGAAATTAAGATTTTGGGAGAAAGGGGAAGAAGTTGAATCAAATTCTGTAGAGTTTCTCTCTGCATTTTTCTTACTGAATTTCTCTTGTTCTATATTTTAGAATAGTATGGTATCTCCCTATTTATAGATGACCAAGTAATCTTTAACTAACTAACTAACATAAACTTTATTTGACTTTCTGTTGAATATATTTAATACAGACTTTGTTCGACTTAGTAGAACACATACACACTACTTCGATTGAGTCGAACACATACTTATGCTTGACACATAATTACACATTTAACATACCACATAATTCATTGTCTAAGCTATCTACATTCATCATAGTTCTCAATCTCTTGAACAATTCGACCCGCACAACCTCCGTCATAATGTATAATCCGATTTTGAGTTTTGCAGTGTTCTAAGTTCAGCATCTCATTAGCTAACTGCTTCGAAGATAATGGAATCTCAATTCGATGTGTTTTCTTCTTCCTCGTGTTATCGAGTTATTGGCATAACATACATATTATCGATCTTCATGGTTATTGCTCCATGGTCTTCTCCTGAAATCTCCTCGACCAGGTTCACCATTCAGGTTGCTTAGCATGCACAAAGAGAGACAATTATGTACTCCGCCTCACATGATGAAAACACTATCACTGGTTCCTTTATTGAACTCTAAGAAAATGGTGCACCACCTAACATAAACACATACACAACTATTGATTTTCTATCCTCAACATGACCACATAAACTCGAGTCGGTGTATCTGTTCGCTTGTGATTTTGGCGAACAACCTCTGGTTTACCAATTCCTTGGAACTGGGTTACTTGCAGGACCAACCACACAAGTCCTAGGACACATGTGCTAAATTCTTAGGGTTTGTTACTTAATATACAAGTCTTACTAGTTTTTGTAAGTTCTGTCGAACGATCTCTAATGAAATTGTTCTTGTTTATATTAATGTATAGATATGTTGGTATAAAAAAACTAACAAAGAATTTGAAGTTCACATTAAAGGATTTCTGGAATGTAAACTTGCTTAAAAGTAAATTGCTTGAAAAATGACTGAAAGCATAAACTTGAACAAGGAATAAAAGGAAATCTAAATTTTATAACTGAAAGACAAATGGTGTTTACACGTACATTTCCCATATAATTCTCTTTTCTCTTACACACGAGTATTAGAGTAACTTTTACAGGAATGTTGTACAAAATTTCACACCTTTAAACAAAGCAAAACTATCCTATTTATATACAAATAAAATAACCGTCAAATAATGGTCAACTTCTAAGAATTCGCCACTTGGCGTTCTGCATGCTACTAATCTCTAGGAATCCTCCACATATCTTCTACCAAGCGAGACCGTTATTCATATTAAAACTTCCCTTTAACTGGCGAAGCGACGTATCTTCTCGTCATGTCGAATTCATTTGAAATTCAAATATAGTCATAACGTCTCCTTCGTCGGATTCTTGCCTTCATATCCCTTGTCGAAAACAAAAGGACTTATTCGTAGTGATGTGAAGGACTTTTAGCTGGCATCTCAACCGCTCATTCGATAGACATCCCTTCGTTATATCACAAACCAAATCATCACAAACCTTCTCAAAATTCTGGACATGTTTGGAAGAAAAGAGTGATCCTAATCTGTCGAATATCTTCACAACTATATACATCCTGGTTCAAAGTACAATGAGATGAGAAGTGCTGAGAAACTTCAATGTACATCCTGGTTCAAAGTACAAAGAGTGATCCTAATCTGTCGACTCCATGTCTTGCATTAAATACGCTGATTCTTGAAATCTTACTTTTTTCTTGCATTAAATGTACTGATTCCCAAAATCTCACTTTTGTCAAATCATAAAAAAGTAATCATCAGATTCTCCTAACTTATCACATCTAACCCACGTTTTTGGACATGATCTCCATGACTCTATGAAACTAAGTCTGCCATACTCTTTTCAACTTCCACAACTTTTCCCACATCCACTAACGCGTCGACACATGCCATAACCATTTGAAAAATCAAAAGTTTCTCTCCTCAACCTTTATTATAAATAGCCATCCTCTTCCTTCGGAAAAACCTTTTGCTCCCCAAACTTATACATTTCATCACTCTCTTCTCACATACGCAATCTCTATCCCTTCTTGCTCAAGCTCCTTCACTACTAACAATGGCAACTTCAAGCAAACAGAAATACAAGAACACAACTGCCCTCCCCTGCGCACACAAAATTCTTGGACCAAAGCTTGTGGGTAACCAACAGTACGTCCTAGAACCTCCAAACGAAAGGGAGAAAGCCAACATCTACTACTCTCAGGTACTTATCCCTATCTTAATATCTGGCAAGTGCCATGCTATGTTAGGTCCTCTCCCTAACCCTAATGTTGATCAAACTCGCCTTAAGGAGTTTTCCCCCACTTATTCGCGTACAAAACCCATAGGCGCAGAAAAAGCACCTAAATCTAGTGATAAATCACCAGAACACACCGAACAAAACCCTAAGCCGGCTGCCCTAGATTTGACGTACTTAAATCATCCTAGGATCTTTAGAAGTTGTCCTTGGTCAAAAGACCCTTTTGAATACGTAGACTGGGTAAACAAAGTCGAAAAAGTCAATGGTAAAAGCTGGAAAAAGATTGGCATTTATAACTTGATCCAGCTGTCGAGAGAAGGCCCTGGCCATTGCACCAATATGATCCTTGCTTCCCTCTACTTTTGGGATAACACCTACAACACCTTTCACCTTCCCTGTGGAATGGTGACCCCCACCCTCTTCGACCTAGCTGCCATAGTAGGTCTTAGTCCACTAGGGGTAGCTTTCGATCCAACTGTACTGGACGAAAATATCATAGCTTTTGAAACTAGTTTTGCTTCATACTCTCCCTTCATTGCCCACTACCATGACAAGGACTCTGCTGATGTATCAAATATAGAACACATAGCCTTTCTCACCCTTTGGCTGTCGAAATTTGTGTTCTTCACAAGATCTCTTCAAGTGGCCAAGAAGTACATAACCCTAACTAATCAACTCCATGCTGGTATGAACCCGCGTTTAAACAAACTGATTTTGGCCAATCTTTATGAATCCATCAGTGAGAGTGTCGAATTTATAAAGCAGATCAAGGACAAGGGCAACCTCATTTTGGCAGGCCCATTCTAGATCCTTCAACTACAGCTCAACGCCACCTTCGAATTAAGTCTTCATGACAAGGGTATAGTGGATGAAGAGTACGTCAAAGACAGGCATGTCGAATGGGAGAGACTAGCGCAGTTAACTCCTTCTGAAGAAGGACCGAGTCTTCGACGATCCTTTACCAACTATATGAATATGTTCGCCAAGAGCTACAACTTCACTGCAGGCATGACACCTTTCGCCAACAGGACCTTCAGACCCAAGTGGTTCACCAGGCAACTTCCCGTGGAACACAAAAAGGAAGAAGACAATTTCTTTGCCATATGGAAATTGTTTTTTACACCCAGGCTCTTATCCTCTTACCCAACTATGTCCAACTCCAAAGTGGCCTTAATAGTTTATCAGCCGAATTTAGTTGCTCGACAATTTGGACTAATACAACTGAAACCAAGGTCAATCTATCCCAAGAAAGGCTCCATTCTCGTTTACAATTCGTTCTCCATTAGGTCGAAGAGTATAGAGATCTTAGAAAAATACAATGATGCTGCTTTGTAGATTCAACCAGTGGTCTTTCGACCGACCTCCTTCTGTACTCAAGAGTTTGACGTTTGGTGGAAGGAGTATTACCTCACCAGATTTTATGACGTAACTGACTTCAACACTCTTCTGACAAATGCCTTTGCTTTTGTGCAGGATCGAACCAAGAAAGGTACCCAACAACATGTTAAAGAGATTCAAAATTTCCAAAAATATTTTGAAACAATTTATAGGCCAGATGATCTTAGGCGAACCATAGGCGAAGTAGCTGTGACTCTGAAGCATAAATTCATAGAAAGAATGGGGAAGTTGGCATTGCCCCCATACGTTCCACTAGAGGCGCGTTATACCTTGGCGTATACTTGCTATCCACCAAAGTTTCCACCTCTACCATCTGCTGATTTTGGTGTGGCTCTGAGCCCACCTTTTCCAGATTGGTTTGTATGTGGATCCGACCAAATATCATCTGGATAATTACCCAAGGCACCTTCATATTGGAATATAAAACGTTCACGTGGAATCTACCATTCTTGAAGGTGTAACCACGATTTTGACTTCATCTTTGTATTTATGTTTAATTTTCTTCTTTTTCTAACTTCTTCTTTTTTTTAGTTGTCAAGATCATTGGCAAAAAGAGCTCTGTCAAAGACAAGCCTGACAAATCTACCAAGAAATCCTCCTCCACTTCAAAAAAGGTTCTTTTCTTTTTCTTTTACGAAGAGACTATCTTAATTATGAAATTATCTTAGTCTTGGGCTTATTGAACTCTCCTTGATGTTTCAGATGAGTCGAAAACCACCTACTCCTCAAAAACGGAAGAAAGAGGAAGTGTAGGTGCCTTATGAAGACTCTGGCGACGAATCCCCAGACCAACAACCTTTGAAAAGGAAAAAACCTACAAATATAAAGACGGTCGCCTCCCAAAGATCACTGGTGACGTCGAAAAAGACCCCTCCCGCGAGCCCAATAATTAGGCCTGCGCAAGACGCATCAAGTGGGACTTCTAGTTTCCATACTGAGATCCCCCAGGTAACTATCTTTCGACTAAATTTAACTTTGATCTTTGTATACTCTTTCATTTTTTTAAACTTTATTTTGTTTCAGATTCAAATCAACACTGATGAACCTCCCATCAATTCTGGCCCTCTACCCCAAGCTGATTCGATTAAAGAATCAGAAGCAAAGAAAGACCAACTACAAGACTCCCCTCTTGGAAAAACCATCTTGGAAGAAAAGGTCCAAGAAGAAAATACCTCCAAGGGCGATATGCTGGAACCCCAAACCGTGGATGAATTTGACATCACCATGGAGGAATATTCTGCAGACAATTCCCCTGATCATCCAAAATCCACTGCTAACAAAGAAAGTCCCACTAAAGATGACAAAGGAAAAAGGGCTGATGTCGGATCAAATTTCCAAGAAAGGGAAGAGCATAACATATCCAAAGATGCTGGTGAAGAGAGCCTTAATGCCAAGAGTACAGAAGGCAAAGGCCAGTCGAAAAAGGAGGCTGGTCCTAGCACTCACATCAATCTTGATCCAATACAAAGCAATCCTCAATCTTCTGTTTCGACTATCTTCTCTCGTGAGGAGCTTGAGAACCTGAAAATAAGGAAGCCTTTGGAGTATTTGAAGGCCATGCTCAGTAACCGCTACAACTTCCAGGATTCCTCCAGCAGTCCGATTACCTCCGGGGCTACTTCTGAGGTTAAAACTCCCAGCTCCATCATGGCTGAAGTTAAGGCAAAAGTGCTTGGTGTCGATTTGTTCAAAATCTTGGAGGAGGATCCCACCCAGCAATCTGAACTGAAAGCGCTCCTTAAACAAGTGAATATCTTGGAGGCCAGTGCTGATGAAACACGTCTGATAATAGATCTTGCCCAGATAATTGATGTAGAAAGTGGGGATCTCAACCGTTGAAAGGAGTATGTCCAATTGATCTCCAAAAAGACTGACACCCAGACTGCTGAGTGGGAGGCTGTGGCAGCTTCGACTGAGAAAGTTTCAGAGTTGTCAAAACTCTTTGAGGCTTATTCAAACGAAGTGGCTGAATGTGACAAAAACATTAAAGACTTCGAGAAACAAATAGCCCAGCTTGAAATCAAGATTTCTCAAGAAAGGAAGCGCAAGGCAGATCTTCAACAACCCAAGAGTGAAGAAATCGAAGAGGAACTCAAAGTGGGGCTTCATCATGCAGACAGGGCTCAACAACTAGGCAAAGAGATTGCCGAAATTTCTTATAATAAGAGACTGTGTGATTGTCGAATCTCGGTCCAGAAGAGGAAGTTCATAGAGCTTAAGGAGTCTTTCCTTTAGAATTAGAACTTGTAATAGAAAATAGGCAATGTATTTTCTTTTGTTTAGCAGCCCTAGAAGACACTTCTTGTAATGACTTCAATACTTATTTGGCGAAGTACTTAATATAATTATTCTACATTTATTTTTACTTCTTGTAGAATTGGTTTATATTTTTTCAAGTATTTGCCATTTATTTTTAATATTCTTTCGTCTTTGCCTATTTCTTCGACTTCATAAGCACCATTCGAAAAAACGCTTAAGATTTTGAAAGGCCCTTCCCACTTTCTCATTAATCTATCTTTTCGATCCATGGTAAGTATTACCTTCCAAACTAAATCACCCACACAAAGGATTTTTGACTTTACTCTCTTATTGTAAGATTTTTCAACTCTTTCTTTTTGCCTCCTTATCAAGTCCAACGCGCGTAGCCTTTCTTTGTCTAAATCCACTAATTCGTCCATCATCACGCTCCAATATATTTCTGAAGGAATTTCACGATGTCTTTGAACACGTATAGACTGTAAATAGATTTTGTCTGGAAGCACTGCATCATGTCCATATGTTAATTTAAATGGAGTATAGTTGGTGGCTTCTTTGGGTGACGTTCGACAAGCCCATAAAATTTGATCTAAGGTTTTATGCCACTTTCTAGGTTGTTTTACCTACATGCTTCTTGATCAAATTTATTACTACCTTGTTTGCTGCTTCGACTTGTCCATTTGCCTGAGCATAATAGGGTGTAGAGGTTAATAACTTAAACCCCATCTCTTTTGCAAAAGCTTGCATAGTTCTACCAGTAAACACAGACCCTTGGTCAATGGTTATTGTTTCCGGTATTCCAAATCTATAAATTATATATTTTTGGATAAACTCTATGACTGCCTCCTGATCCACATTCACCAATGGTATGGCTTCAATCCATTTAGTATAGTAATCAACTCCTACTAAGATGTATTTTTGTCCTTTCGACGAAGCTGGTCGAATTTCTCCAATTAAATATAAAGCCCAACCGCTGAACGGATAAGGCTTTATGATCGAATGCAATTCGCTCGCGGGGACATGTGGTATACCTGCATGGACTTGGCATTCTTGGCAACCTTTTGCGAATTCGACACAATCTTTTTGCATGGTTGGCCAATATAAACCTTGTATAAATAACAACCATTTCATCTCATGCCCTGCTTGGTGTGCACCACATGTACCACTATGTACATTCGACAATTCTATGTAAGCTTCTTCTTCGCCTAAGCATCTTAGCAAGACTCCCTCTACAGTCTTCTTGAGTAATTCGTTTCCAAAGAGTACATAGCTTAGAGCTCTGTATCTTACTTTTCTTTCCACCTTTTGGTTTGGTTCTCGCAGGTACTCTTTGTAAACACCCCAAATTTTCCCTCACCTTTTCTCACACCATGGCTTGTGATCTTATTATATTGCATTTGCATAAGCATATCATCTCCCATTGTATATTTGTTTCACTGCATAGTTGCATAGTTAGGGTTTGTGATCAGATGAATCCAAGAAGTGATCTGACCCATCTCAAAGGCCTTGAAGCTTGTCAAGAAGGTCCATATGTATTCTATGATCATAATATATTCCCCAGAGTTCATAAAAGTCAAGATATCACAAAGCATTGCAAAGGCATGGAGACAGACTGAAGATTTCCTGCACAGATGACCTAAAATTAGGGTTTTGGGTTTGAGGCCCTTAACCTCAAATTTTTTGGTCATTCTTGATTCTAATGGTCTTAATATGTTATAAGGAGAATGTGTACCAAATTTGATGAATAAATTCATTGTGGAAGTCATCTGATCAACTGGTAAATTATTGTGCAAGAAAAGTCAGAATCAGGGCATCTGAGGCCACCACCAATGGTACCAAAGGGTCATCTTCATCAATTTGAGGTTCTATGATCTTTATTTGATCTTATAAGTGGTTATAAGTTCACAAGATTGAAGAATTTCAAGCCATCTGCAAACTTTCCATTTTTGGACATGACTTGTAATGGAAACTTTCCATTTTGGGAAAGATTTTCAACCTCCTCTTTCTTGATCAAAAAGGCTTCAAATGAAAAATCTTTAAACATGAAAGTTGTAGATTGGATCTTCCCATTTACAAAAAGTACAAGAACTCATCTTGATTCATCCTAGAACTCAAGATATGATGTTTCAAAGTTGGGAAAAATCTTGTAATTTTCAAGTATGTGCCAAAGGGGGAATTTAGGAAAACCAAGTTTTAAGCACTCTTGTGACCTATAATTGACCTCTAAGCATCATAACAACATCACATAACAAGTCATGACCAGAATTCAGCATTGAATCTACCATTTCCATGACCAATTTTCTCAAATTTCACAAAGTTGCCAATTTGCAAAGCCACTTCAATCTCACCATTTAAACACTTCAGATCACTTTAAGCAATCCCATGGCTCTCCTTGAAGCTGGCTGAGGCAAGACACCCCTTCAAACCAGCTCTGACCCGTGCCCATACTTATAGTACACAACTTTTGACTTCTTGCAAAATAAGCCATACCAATCACACTATGCCACCACCAACTTTCTGATCAATCCTATTGGCATATACAAACCTCAAGCAACACAAAACACACATCACACAAGCCTGAAACCTCTCAACACTCAGATTTCCCAAAAATCCCCAAAACTTGCATTCCTTCGAATCTCTCAACACAGCCATCAAAATTCAAAACTTCCTCCACCAATCATCTCCACATAACCTATAGAACACAAACCAACCATTACAATGGCCTGAAACACTCCACAACACAAACTCGATTTCTGAGTTATCAGAACCAAACATCTCAAACCAGCCAAAACAAACTTGTTCTAAGCCTTTCAGAAGCACAAGGGGGATCATTTGAGTGGTTTTGCACAAGAGAGGAGGTCAGAAAGCTCCAAACTGAAAAGCTTCAACTCAGGTAATCACCAAGAACATTTTTTCCAGAACTCTCTTTTTAAGTTATATAATGAATATAAATGCTCTCCTGATCATGCTGATGTGTTTAGTTTTCAAAATGGTTGAGAAATGAGAATGTATGAAGCTTCTGAAAATTTGCCCGTAAAACTTGTTTGATTCGATTCTCTTTGTATGTGCAAAATAAATTGTTTTGTTGCTTGATTCTTGCTTATTGGTGTTTAATGATTGATTCTGGAGAGTTTGATGCATTTTTATGGCCTGTGGAGAGAGTTAGAGTGAGGACCTTGCCAGAGAAGACGACCGAAACACTGTTCCGGCCACCTAAAAGTCATTAGGGCTAAAACCTAATTAATTCCTCAGTTTAAATGTCAGCCCTAGGATCTTGCGTTATCGCATTTTTGGATGGCCAGGATTCGTTCAGTTAGCCCTAATCGCAATTAATTAAATTAATTAAGTTTAATTAGCCAGATTCAATCCTAACCATAGGATCACGCAAGCAGTCTCCCCCAGTTTGAATCTGGACCATCAGATTGGATTACTTTGCATTTTCTTTTCTTTTATTTGCATTTCTTTTGTTCTATTTATTTAAAATATCAAAACATTTTCTAATATCATGAAACTTCGCATTTTCATTTCAAATATTTTTCTAAACTCAAAAACATTTTTTATTTTAATTTTTGCATTAAAAAAGTATTTTTAAATCATTTAAATGTTTTATTTAATTGATTAATTGATTTTAATTAATTAAAAATACATTTAGGTTTGTAAAAATCACAAAAAAATTCATGAAGCATTCTTAGGCATTTAGAAACATTTACAAACTCATCACACAAATTTATTTTTGGATTTGATCATGTTTTCACAATTATCTTTGAATTAAGGTTCATAAAATTCCTATTTTCTAACCCTAACTTGAACTTGGTTCTTTTTGCATTCTTTCACACATAGCATATAGTATCTAGGTTATTTAACTCATAATTTTGAATTGCATTTTCAATTTGATTTGCATTTTTCCTTTAGAATCACCCAAAAACCCTAGTTAACTTAGGAAATTCATAACTTTATCTAGGTTTAGCTTCTGACCTTCATCTTTGGGGAGTGATCTTGTATATGTTTAGGGATTGTTTGAGTTCAATTTCAAATTTTTGTCATGATGTATGCTTCTGTTTTGGTCATTTGCATCTCATACATTCATAAAACCCTAATTTTCTATGTTCATTTGCATTCATCTTTGCATATCATCATCATATGAACTTGCCATGACATTTAATTCACTTGTATTCCATCTTAGACATCTTAAGACATGCTTGAACATTGCTTGATCATTTATTCATTCATTTGGTATGACTTGCATTCATTACATTTCATGAACATCCATGTGTTTTCAAGCTTCTTACATGCCATCCTTGCATCTCATCTCTTGTATGAGCATTCATAAGCATTATGTATGACTTTGCATCACCTCATAGCACATTTGCATCATGTCTACACTTCTGGTTTTGGTCATTGCATTTCCATTTGCTTTATTTCCTTTTGCTTTTCATCTTTTGCATTCATACTAACATTTCAGGGGCTTATGGTAAGTTGTTTGCGATGTGGATTTTCCTTCACATCCTACCTCTCCTCTTCTATTCATATGCATTCTTTACTTGTCTTTGAAGTGAATCTAACTCACTTGTGCCCTCTTTCTCCATTTCTTCTCTCTTAGGTTACTTATCTACTTCAGGAAGTAAGTAACCTATTCTTCTTCCTCCTTCTCTTTTCATCTGCTTCTCTTCCTTGGTGGCCTCCTGAAGATCTTTCTTTAACCCTCACAAACTATAGGATTTCCAAGCATGATAATTTTTAGGGATGTATGAGTCTAATTGAAGAAAAGAAATTAGCATCCATCTATCATGGGCAGTTATATCAAAAGCGAATGAAGAAAGCATTCGATCAGAAAGTCAGACCTCGGGAATACCAAGTTGGAGAACTTGTTTTGAAAAGACTTCTTCCTCCTCATACATACCACATGGGAAAATGGACGCCAAACTACGAAGGCCCATTCATAGTAAATAAAGTTTTCTCCGGTGGGGCATTGATGCTCACTACTATGGATGGCGAAGACTTCTTATCTCCTATGAATTCAGATGCAGTTAAAAAATACTTCGCATAAAAGACCTGCTGGACATAAAAACAGAATGTAAGTCCAGGAAAAAATAGGGCATCCCGGTGAGTCAAAAACAGAATAAAAGAATCGGGAAAAATAAGGGAAAAATTGAAAAAAAATGTACACCCGTTGAGTTGAAAAGCCACATCGGACAGCTCAGGCAAAAATGGGTATCCCAGTGGATTGAAAACCCGAAAGGGCGATCCATGCAAAATCAGGGAAAAAGCGAACAACTACATTCTGAATTTGTCTGTATCACTCATAACATGGCAAGCTTCGAAATGACAAAGTGTCGGTCATAATCAATCTCCTTCAGAAAGCAAGATAAGAAGAACGTCAAGGTCATACGGGTCATAGCAAAGGAAGCTCACTGGAGCGTCAACTTCAACATTGCCAACACTTTTATTTTCTCAATTTACAACAATTTACTCATTTCAGGGATTTGCTTCTTCGCTGTACTTGCCTATTCAGGGCACACAAATCAATAAAACCAGAATTTTCAGTTACACTTTGTTTTGTTCATTTTTTTGTTTCGTTTGCAAAATGTCCAAAGTTCATAATACAACACTTGCATGAAAACATACAAGCCACTTTTAATAAATGCTTGCAGGAAATATGTTGCTCTCAGATAAATCTAACTCCTATGACGAAATCCGGTTGAGGATACCTCGGGACACTTGTGCGTTTCTCTTTTAACAGGTTGCAGGTACTCAAGACAGACAATCTTTCACAGCACGGGGCATATCATGCATTATATCCCCAGCCAAGTCAGCGATCACCTCATCAGCAGGGTTACTTGACATGAGTTTTCCCCCACAAAGCTGTCACCCCCTCAGAGGATCCTTCGAGAAACTCATTAAATCCCCAGTGTGTCATTTGGACGATGAAATTACAACAGATTACTTCCCAGAAGTTCTCTTCTCCTCAAGCAGGATCTACCGAGAAATGCCTGAACTGCTCTTCCCCAACGGAGTTGCCGAGGCCTCCTCATCCCTAACAAGAGTCTCTTCAACAGAAGTATCCCCAACTGGGATCCCCACAGGTGTCTTCCCCCAGAGTGCCACAGAGTTCCATAGGAAGATCATTCAGTGATCCTCTCTCCCTACAGATCGGCCAATGATCTCTTTCCCCAGCGGAGTTCTCCCTCCAGCAGATCGCCTAGAGATCTTTTTCCCCGCAGGATCCGGACCTTGGATCGGTTCTCTCATTTTGCATAATCATAGCATTCACATCATTTTTCCCCAAAATATGCGTAGCATTCCGTCTAATACGAAGCATTACGACAAAAATCAAACATTTGCATGATCATAAGCCGGGTTCGAGCCAATCACCTGCAAATATCATCATCACTTCACCAGCAATATACAAAACTTACCCCCCACAGACAAAGCCAGAATACTTTTTACACTCTCAATACAAATACTTGTTCATACTTATACACATTCTTTTTGACACTCGCCCGTGTCATACTTCCCCAGCAAGCCAAACACTCGTCCGTGTCCTTTGCTCAATCTTTTTGACACTCATCCATGTATTGCACATATTTCCCAAGCAGATCAAACACTTGTACATACTTATACACAATTCTCTAATACTCGTCCGTATCTTGTATATATCACCTCCCTGGCAGACCAAGCACTCGTCCGTATTCCTTGCTTAACCGATTGATACTCGTCCGTATCATCATCCTTAAACACGTGTCATCGTTTGTTTCTTTCGATACTCGTCTGTATCGTAGTCCTAAGGATGCTCGTCCGCATCTTTAGTCTATACACACTGTCAAAGACTTATACCGCTTATTTCAAGGCATAAGCACTCGTCCGTGTTTACCATTCCCCAGTAACAAAACAACTTTTCTATCTGACATTCATCCTATGTCGTGATATTTTCGGCAGCTGTCCCCTGCCAAGTGATCGTCCTTCACCTTTTGATGACCGTCCCTCATCATTTTATCCGATGATCGTCCCCATCATTGATCCTCTTATCCGACATTCGTCCTATGTCGTGGTATTTTCGGCAGCCGTACCCTGCCAGGTGATCGTCCTTCACCTTTGGATGACCGTCCCTCATCCTTTCCCCGGTGGAATCCCCATTGCTGGAACTTTCTATCCAGCATTCGTCCTATGTCGTGATATTTTTAGCAGCTGTCCCCTGCTAAGTGATCGTCCTTCAACTCTTGATGACCGTCCCTCATCAATTATCCGATGGCCGTCCCCATCGTTGATCCTTTTATCCGACATTCGTCTTATGTCGCGATAATCCCTCAAGAGTAGTCGTACCCTGCTAGGTGATCATCCTTCACCTCTTGATGATCGTCCTTCATCATGCTTATCCGATGGCCGTCCCCATCGTTGATATTTTCTATCCGACATTCGTCCTAAGTCGTGATATTTTCAGCAGCCGTCCCCTGCTAGGTGATCGTCCTTCACCTTTTGATGACCGTCCCTCATCATTATTTCATTTATTCTTTTACCCGATGGTCGTCCCCGTCGCGGTTTATTTACCCTTTTACCTGATGGCCGTCCCCATCAGTGCTTTCCTCATTTCTTTAACCCCCAGAGAGTTTTATTCTTTTACCCGATGGCCGTCCCCATCGTGGTCTCTTTACTTCCAGCATGATGGTCGTTCCTGTCATTGCTTTATTTACCATTTTTTATCCCCAACAGCCGTCCTCTACTTGATGGTCGTCCTCCATCGCTTTCATTTGATACTCATCATATACTGCCTGTTATAATTTATATCCCTTTTCTTCTCCCCAGTGAGTGCAAATTTCAGATTGTCTTGGTATTCAACCACAAGTTATCTTGTTTGTCTGTTAAGCCAGGCGCTTACACCCTACACAACTAACTTATGCTTGAATAGGGGCAGCTGTAAACACCCCAAATTTTTCCTCACCTTTTCTCATACCATGGCTTGTTATCTTCTCATATTGCATTTGCATAAGCATATCATCTCCCATTGCATATTTGTTTCACTGCATAGTTGCATAGTTAGGGTTTGTGATCAGATGAATCCAAGAAGTGATATGAGCCATCTCAAAGGCCTTGAAGCTTGTCAAGAAGGTCCATGTGTTTTCTATGGTCATAATATGTTACCCAAAGTTCATAAAAGTCAAGAGATCACAAAGCATTGCAAAGGCATGGAGACAAACTGAAGATTTCCGGCACAGATGACCTAAAATTAGGGTTTTGGGTTTGAGGCCCTTAACCTCAAATTATTTGGTCATTCTTGATTCTAATGGTATTAATATGTTATAAGGAGCATGTGTACCAAATTTGATGAAGAAATTCATTATAGAAGTCATCTGATCAACTGGTAACTTATTGTGCAAGAAAAGTCAGAATCAGGTCATCTGAGGCCACCACCAATGGTACCAAAGGGTCATCTTCATCAATTTGAAGTTCTATGATCTTTATTTGATCTTAGAAGTGGTTATAAGTTCACAAGATTGAAGAATTTCAAGCCATTTGCAAACTTTCCATTTTTGGACATGACTTGTAATGGAAACTTTCCATTTTGGGAAAGATTTTCAACCTCTTCTTTCTTGATCAAAAAGGCTTCAAATGTAAAATCTTTAAAATGAAAGTTGTATATTGGATCTTCTCATTTTCAAAAAGTACAAGAACTCCTCTTGATTCATCCTAGAACTCAATATATGATGTTTCAAAGTTGGGAAACATCTTGTAATTTTCAAGTATGTGCCAAAGGGGGAATTTAGCAAAACCAAGTTTTAAGCACTCTTGTGACCTCTAATTGACTTATAAGCATCATAACAACATCACATAACAAGTCATGACCAAAATTCAGCATTGAATACACCATTTCCACGACCAATTTTCTCAAATTTCACAAAGTTGCCAATTTGCAAAACAACTTCAATCTCACCATTCAATCACTTCAGATCACTTTAAGCAATCCCATGGCTCTCCTTGAAGATGGCTGAGGCAAGACACCCCTTCAAACCAGCTCTGACCCGTGCCCATACTCATAGTACACAACTTTTGACTTTTTGCAAAACAAGCCATACCAATCACACTATGCCACCACCCACTTTCTGATCAATCCTATTGGCTTATACAAACCTCAAGCAACACAAAACACACATCACACAAGCCTGAAACCTCTCAACACTCAGATTTCCCAAAAATCCCCAAAACTTTCATTCCTTCGAATCTCTCAACACAACCATCAAAACTCAAAACTTCCTTCACCAATCATCTCCACATAACCTATAGAACACAAACCAACCATTACAATGGCCTGAAACACTCCATAACACAAACACGATTTCTGAGTTATCAGAACCAAACATCTCAAACCAGCCAAAAAAAACTTGTTCTAAGCCTTTCAGAAGCACAAGGGGGATCATTGGAGTGATTTTGCACAAGAGAGGAGGTCAGAAAGCTCCAAACTGAAAAGCTTCAACTCAGGTAATCACCAAGAACATTTTTTCCAGAACTCTCTTTTTAAGTTATAGAATGAATCTAAATGCTCTCCTGATCATGCTGATGTGTTTAGTTTTCAAAATGGTTAAGAAATGAGAATGTATGAAGCTTCTGAAAATTTGCCCGTAAAACTTGTTTGATTCGATTCTCTTTGTATGTGCAAAATAAATTGTTTTTGTTGCTTGATTCTTGCTTATTAATGTTTAATGATTGATTCTGGAGAGTTTGATGCATTTTTATGGCCTGTGGAGAGAGTTAGAGTGAGGACCTTGCCGGAGAAGACGACCGAAACACTGTTCCGGTCGCCTGAAAGTCATTAGGGCTAAAACCTAATTAATTCCTCAGTTTAAATGTCAGCCCTAGGATCATGTGTTAGCGCATTTTTGGATGGCCACGATTCGTTCAGTTAACCCTAATCACAATTAATTAAATTAATTAAGTTTAATTAGCCAGATTCAATCCTAGCCTTAGGATCACGCGCGCAGTCTCCCCCAGTTTGAATCTGGACCATCAAATTGGATTACTTTGCATTTTCTTTTATTTTATTTGCATTTCTTTTGTTCTATTTATTTAAAATATCAAAACATTTTCTAAAATCATGAAACTTCGCATTTTCATTCCAAATATTTTTCTAAACTCAAAAACATTTTTTATTTTAATTTTTGCATTAAAAAAGTATTTTTAAATCATTTAAATGTTTTATTTAATTAATTGATTTTAATTAATTAAAAATACATTTAAGTTTCTAAAAATCACAAACAAATTCATGAAGCATTCTTAGGCATTTAGAAACATTTACAAACTCATCACACAAATTTCTTTTTGGATTTGATCATGTTTTTACAATTATCTTTGAATTAGGGTTCATAAAATTCCTATTTTCTAACCCTAACTTGAAAAAATCATTTCTGATCAACCATGATGAGTTTGAACTTGGTTCTTTTTGCATTCTTTCACACATTGCATCTAGTATCTAGGTTATTTAACTCATAATTTTGAATTGCATTTTCAATTTGATTTGCATTTTTCCTTTAGAATCACCCAAAAACCCTAATTAACTTAGGAAATTCATAACTTTCTCTAGATTTAGCTTCTGACCTTCATCTTTGGGGAGTGATCTTGTATATGCTTAGGGTTTATTTGAGTTCAATTTCAATTTTTTTTCATGATGTATGCTTCTGTTTTGGTCATTTGCATCTCATACATTCATAAAACCCTAATTTTCTATGTTCATTTGCATTCATCTTTGCATATCATCATCATATGAACTTGCCATGACATTTCATTCACTTGTATGCCATATTAGACATCTTAAGACATGCTTGAACATTGCTTGATCATTTCTTCATTCATTTGGTATGCCTTGCATTCATTATATTTCATGAACATCCATGTGTTTTCAAGCTTCTTACATGCCATCCTTGCATCTCATCTTTTGTATGAGCATTCATAAGCATTATGTTTGACTTTGCATCACCTCATAACACATTTGCATCATGTATACACTTCTGGTTTTGGTCATTGCACTTCCATTTGCTTTATTTCCTTTTGCTTTTCATCTTTTGCATTCATACTAACATTTCAAGGGCTTATGGTAAGTTGTTTGGGATTTGGATTTGCCTTCACATCCTACCTCTTCTCTTCTCTTCATATGCATTCTTTATTTGTCTTTGAAGTGAATCTAATTCACTTGTTCCCTCTTGCTCCATTTCTTCTCTCTTAGGTTACTTATCTTCTTCAGGAAGTAAGTAACCTATTCTTCTTCCTCCTTCTCTTTTCATCTGCTTCTCTTCCTTGGTGGCCTCCTGAAGATCTTTCTTTAAGCCTCACAAACCATATGATATCAAGCATGATAATTTTTAGGGTTGTATATAGTCCCCCCTATCTTTTTAACTTTGAGTCTCCTTGAGTCTCTCTTCTCACCTCATAATCAAAGGATAAACACTTAAAGCTTTAGGACATTGAATTAGGGTTATGTCTGCATCCTTATCTTAGGATGGAGTGTATAACTTTAATCCTTAGTTTTAAACCTTTAATTTGTTTACACCTTCTAATAAAAACACCTAATAACTATTAAGACTTAAGCTTGTAACTTGGGCCTTATATTAGGGTTACATCTCTTCCTTTTGGTTAAGAGGGACTAACCCTAGTGTTTAATGGACAAGTCCCCCTCAAGATAGTCTTACAAACATAAAATCCACTTCTTAATCTCACCCTTTAATTAAAATCCATTTAATAAAGGCTTGTTATATAATGAATTTAGTCCCTAACCATGGATTAAGTTGAGGTATCTTCCTCAACTTAAGTGTTCTCATCTATCATCCTTCTCTTAGGATGGTGTAATGAGTTCACTAATCCCTGATTAGAGATTAAACTCATTACTTAACACAAAACAAAAACCCAAAAAAAATTAATAATTACCAAGTAGGTTAATGATCTTAATCCTATATCATCATGGTAATTAAGTTAAAATGCTTATCTCACACTTAAGTAGGCTCATTATCCCTAATCAGGGAGGATATAATGAGTTTACAACCCTTGATTTAGGCTTAAGCTCATTATCTTATTCAAAATACCAAAAACAATAAAAAACTGAAAACGCAAAAACAAACAATAAACGTCTCCTCCGGGATTCTTTTCTTATCACACTCACTCTGAAAACGAGAACCCACTTCTTCCGTCTAATGCAAGACAATTAACACTCGAGCCAGACGAGTCATACACTTGAGCATAGACAAGCAAGCAGTTCACATCAAAATCATTCCAGTCTCTTTGAGTCGAACTACGATGTTCTGACTTCCTCATTGCACGTGAGGATACATAGGCATAACTTAACAGTTATCGAACAAAAGTCTCTTTGTCACCCCCTCTTTTAGCTTTCTTTTCTAAGCCTCATTCTTGAGCATTCTCACTTTCTTTTGCACTGACACTCTGTATATCTTTTTCTCCCTAGACTTTTTTTAAACATTTTAGCATATACACTACCCCTTTTAAACACAATCTTGTAAGCGTGGATCCCATCGAGTACGACGAACGATCTAGGTGATAATACCTTCCTAGGTCATAACTATCCCCCTTTCTCAGTTTCTTTGGTTCACAACCGTCTTATCCATATCTTTCTAGGTTTATGCAGCATTACCTTTCCTTCAGGATAAAAATGCCTAGCTGGCGACTCTATTCAACCTCAACCTCCAACATCGCCGACAGTCCGTGTCTGCACCGGGACGTAAAGTCCGGGGAGCGACACTCTTTGATGGGTTTTCTCCAATCTCCCATCTCTGAATTTTCTATGTTAAAGATTTCAAAGCTTTTGTCATCCCCATAACCAAGTTTTATCGTTTCCAAATCTGATGGGGATAATTTGGTTGATATAACCCCTCCCCTTACTTCAATAATACTCTCTAGTTTTTCCTTCGACACTTTGTAACCTGATGCAATTTGAGCCAAGTCATTGGCCTCTTGATTTTTCATTCTAGGAATATGTTTAAAGGCCACAGTGTTGAATGCTTTGAGGAATCTGTTGGTTATAACGAAGTACATAATCAGACTCTCTTTGACACATATGTATTCTTTGGTCAGTTGTTTTATTACTAGTTCTGAGTCGCCCATTATTTCTACTCTTGTTGCCCCCAATTCCAACAACATTTCAAGTCCAGCAATTAAAGCTTCATATTTAGCTTCATTGTTTGAACATGGGTCTTCGACCCTGTACTTGAATTTTGTTGGGATTTTATCAGGAGAAATAATTAATATTCCAATACTGACACCATTCTTGTGGCTGGAACCGTCAAAATATAATCTCCATGGCTGTAATTCGATGTATTTTATTTCATTTTCGTCTATGGAGTGGTCAGCTATAAAGTCAGCCACCACTTGTCCTTTTACAACCTTTAAAGGTAGATATTTCAAGGAATACTCAGTTAATGCTAGAGCCCACTTCCCAATTCTACTATGTAAAATGGATTTAGACAACATATATTTTATTACGTCGAAATGGGATGATACAAATACATTAACTGCTTTTATATAGTGCTTTAATTTTGTACAAGAAAAATACACACATAAATATAATTTTTCTATTACACTATATCTAGTTTCAACATCGTTTAAGACTCTGCTGAGATAGTAAATGGCTCTTTCGAAGCCATTTTCATCCTCCTGACAAAACATGCTTCCTAGGGTCTTGTCGGATGCTAAGATGTACAACCCCATGCTTCTTTTTCTACTAGGGGACATCAAGACTGGGGGACTGGCTAGATATCCCTGGATCTTGTCGAAAGCGTCCTGTTGCTCTTGCCCCCATGTGAAATCTTCTTTTTTGAGTCAAACCAGAGGAGAGAAAGCTTGCGTTTTCCTACTAAGGTTTGAAATGAATCTTCTTATAAAATTAATTTTTCCCAGCTGTGATTGCAATCCTTTCTTCGTTGATGGAACTTTCGCCTCCATTATTGCTTTAGCTTTGTTGGCATTTATTTCGATTCCCTTTTTGTGTACCACAAAACCTAGGAAATCTCCAGCCTGCACACCAAATGCACATTTGAGGGGATTCATCTTTAAACCAAATTTTCTCATCCTTTCAAAGGATTGTCGAAGATGGTCTAAATGATGTTTTCCTGAAACAGACTTTATCACAATGTCATCAATATATACTTGCATGAATGTTTCAATGAAATCATGAAAAATAGAATTCATGGCCCTTTGGTACGTATCCCCAACAAACCAAAGGGCATAACTACCCATTCGTACGTCCCTATTGCTCTAGGACAACGAAAGGCTATTTTGGCAACATCTTCCTCTGCAATGAAGATTTGATTGTAGCCAGAGTATCCATCTAGCATGCTTAGGTACTCATGGCCTGCTGCATCGTCTACTAACATTTCTGCTACTGGCATAGGATATTCATCCTTAGGGGTGGCTGCATTCAAGTCTCGAAAATCAATGCACACCCTCAATGTGCCATTTTTATTTATAACGGGTACAATATTTGCAATCCATTCGACATACCTGGTTGGGCGAATGAACTTGCATTTGAGAAGTCTTTCGACCTCTTCTTTTATTTTCGACAGGACCTCTGGTGCAAACCGCCTGAGTCTTCTTTACAGGCTTCTTCCCTTCTATTATAGGGAGCTTTAGTTCGACTAGGCTTCTATCGAGGCCAAGCATTTCGTCATAGTCCCATGCGAAGCAATCTTTAAACTCTTTCAGCAACCAGACTAATTCGACTCTGAACTAGGGGTCCATATTAGCGCTTATATAGGTTAGTCTTTTTTCTTCCCCCAGTCCTAGATTGATTTCTTCCAAAGGGTCTTGTGCCACCATCTTCAAGCTAGTTGATATTGGGTCTTCTTCGAATCCCAAAGGTTCGTCATCATAGATAGCGTCAAGCTTTTGATCCTGCCATTCGCCTATCTGGTTGTCTTTACTTTCTCCATCAGTGTCCTGATGAGGGCATGGTGGGTCTAGACTTTCTTCATTGGCTTCGACAACCATATATTTTACTTCGGCTTCTAGAGTCGCTTTCAGTTTATTTTCAGCCATATAGGTCGCTAGTCTATTCAATGCTGATGCTTCACTCATCGTCATCGTCGAACTCGCTACCCCAGCCAGCTGGCTCTACATTAGAGGTTCCCCACACATGGCTTAGTTAACCAATAACCTCCTTGTACCATTGAAACCCATGTGTTGGATGTAGGTACATGGAATAATAGGAATTTTCTGATGCCTTCAGATCGAACTCAGCTAGGTTGCAAGGAGCTATGTGAGCAAAATTTCTGTCGAAGCTTTGACTGGTTACATTGTTTACTTCAGTCATGAAGTAGCTTTGGTCTGCTTCGATGTTTTCAACGATGCCATCAGGGCGCCAGATGACTATGCGCTGATGCATGGATGAAGGGACAAATCCTACTCCATGGATCCACTCCCTTCCCAACAACAAATTGTAGTTAGCCCTAAAAGCTATAACTATAAACATTGTTGGCCTGGTGATAGTGCCAACTGTCATATCCACTTGAATAACACCCATAGTTGTTCCCACTTTTCCTTCATAGTTCGACAGGACCATGTTGTGTGGTTTCGCATCAGAGTCATCTTTCCCAATTTTTCTTAGCATGTAATGGGGCATTAGATCACTGCAGCTCCCCCATCCACTAATATTTTGTTGACGCCTACATTTTCGACCTTCCCTTTTATGAATAAAGGTTTCAAATGTCCCCTCATTAATTCGTCTCGCTTCTCAAAGAAGACGTTATGTTCTTCGAAACAGTCATTGTTCATAATGTAATAATAGACAGGCCTTGGTCCCACGGTACTATCTATCATGTTTTCTTCTTCGTCTTTGATTTCCATCACCCTGTCATAGTCTCTAGGGAGGACTGACACTACATTGCATATCACGTCGAACGAACCTTCTTCGTAAGACTCGAAGTTGTCAGTTGCTTCGTCACCTTCTGATATTGTGTTGGCGAGCTTCGACAATTGCAACTTGTTGTTGGTGTTGTTCCTTTTGTGAGGTTTGTCTTTCTCTGTTTCCTGAGTGTTTCTGCTAGACTCTGCTTCATCTTCGTCAGCGTTTTTCTTCTTGATGTTGAGTCCATCTGCTACTTCTTTCTCAGCCCTTTTCTGCCTCTGGAATCTCCTCCATTGAGACTTTGACATGGGGATTTTTCCTTTATAATTCTCTGAGGGGTACGGTCTTGGCTTCTGTTTCCCAGTTTCTTTCTTTACTTCGACTGAAGATCCTCTTTGGACTTCGAAATTCTTCCATTTTCTTGGTCCTTGGGCATCTCTAATAGGTTGCACCCATCTATCAACAGGTACCTTGCCGGACGGTTTGTAGATGTTGTAGTATCTGCCCCCAGGATTCTGAAAGTGATACTTGCCTTCTCTTGGATCACATCTACATGCTTCGACTGCTGGCCTTGGCCCTCAATTTCCTCTTATTTTGGTCTTTTCCATAGCCTCCAAGTTTACTGCTGCTTTTCTGTCGAATATGGCGCTGCATCGTGGACATAGCATTATTTCAGTCTTTTTCTTTTGACATCTTTGAATGAATTCTGCCAAGTTCTCATATTCTTTTGGGTAGGCTGTCCTTTGGTATTCCTCTTGACGGCGTTCCATTTTACTCTTATCTTTACTTTCTTGAGAGGCTTCTACCATGTTGATATCTATTTTCTTTCCTCCAGCAATGCTAAGCTCATCCATCTTCTTGATGAGGGCTTCTTCGAATGTTTCCACCCTGACTTCTGCAGTACTCTCATTTTCAATTTTGACAACACTAGTGAGGTTCCCGGTATCATCTTCTTTTGCTTGGTCAGGAGCAGCTCCTTCAGCAGTTTTATCTTCATTGTTGAGGCCTTCAGTAGCCTTCTTTTCGACGCTGAGGGAAACATCAGATTTTTCCTCAATGTTCTCAAGGATGTCTTCCCAACCTGTTGGTTGGATTTTGTTGATGTCGATATGGGCACTGGCAGGAGTAGTATATTTCACCAAGTAGTCGAACTTTCCGCTAGGCTCTCCCAAGGTGTCTCATACTACTCCGTCTTCAGCCAAGTTGTTGTTTCTCTTGTCGAAGCCTTTAGTAGCTTCCTCCTTCAGACACTCAGAGCTTTCAGTAACCCTGGTCTTGTCTTGATGGTTGAAACCCTCAGTGGCCTCAACCTTGCTTTGGTTTTTGAAATCTTCAGTAATCTCAACATTGGTGGCGTTGTCAAGACCCTCAGTAATCTCAGTCTATTTTGGAACGTCGAAACCCTCAATGGCCTTGACATTATCCTTCACTTCAAGATCCCCAGTAACCTTGATCAATATGGGCATGGTTAGCTCATCTTTAGACATTTCTTCCATGTTGGGCTGGATAAGGAGATCTTCATTAATCCCCACCATGTTAACGTAGGTGTCAAAGCCTTTAGTGGCTTCAATCATCTCGAAGCTATCCTCCGACATCTTCTCCATTTCGACCATATTCATGTCGAATGGTTCAATATAGTTGGCCTCTAGGATCTGCATAGGATTGGTATCAATCCTCATTTGCTGCTTCGGCTTGTCCCCAAACTTCAGCCTTCTATCCTGGATTGCATTTTGGACTAGATCCCTGAAAAGAAAACATTGAGAAGTTTTATGACCCAGAAAATTATGGTACTTACAAAAACCTCTCTTTTTCTGTTGGTCAATAGGGGGTTCTTTAACGCCTGGTGGTCTTATTAGTTGACCATCTTTTACCAACAAATCAAAGATTTCGTCACATTTGGTGACGTCAAATGATATGTTCTTTTAAGGAATTTATTATTCTTCTCCGGTTCGACATGATTCTTTCCATTCGACGGAGTTAACATTTTGCAAGAATATGGTGGACCTTGCTTTAATTCTACCAGGTCAATTTCTTGGTCGTCGAAAACGACCGATTCGTCTTTGTCGCAGTCATCTTCTTGGCATATTCCTACATAGGCCACTCTTTCTTTTTTACTTTTGTTAGGCCTAAACTTCTCATATTTTAGCCTTTCGATCTGCCTTACCCTATCTGTTAACTGTGCCATATCTCTTAAGTATTGAGTATCTAGTTTCTTCCTTATGGAATAGTCTAGACCTCCTGCAGCCATTTCGACCAGTTCTTGTTCTGGCATTTGCGTGAAACATCTTGCTTTTAGCAGTCTGAATCTGTTAAGGTAGTCATCTATAGGCTTTGAGAATTTTCTTTTAACGCTGGCTAATTCTTTCAGGCTTATTTTAGTTTGTTCCATGTAGAATTGTTCATGGAACAATCTCTCCAACTGAGTCCATGTATGTATGGAACTTGCTGGTAGGGACGTAAACCAAGTAAACACATTTTTTGTTAAAGAGCTTAGGAAATATTTCATCCTTAGATTTTCATTACGTTCTATTTCACCCGCTTCGATCAAGTAACACGCTATGTGCTCTATGGTGGATTCACTAATATCCCCTGAAAATTTTGTGAATTTGGGGATTTTCCACCTTGGAGGTAATTCTTGTAGCAAAACATATTCAAATAGTGGGGAAGCATAACTAGGCCTATGAAACCCCACGTTTACCCCATTTTGCGCCATTATTCTTTCGACCATGACTGCCAATTTTTTTCGGCAGGTGGATTATTATAACATATTCTTTGTTGTAGAACGTCATCTGTGTCTTGACCTCTCTAAACTATCAACCTCCTAGGCACTTGTTGGATATGGATTTCGACACGAGGTTGTTCGAAAACCTCCTCCTAGATTCTAGGATTTGCCTGAGGGTTGTCTAAAGGTCTTTGATTTATTGTTGGTTCTTCTTCGACATTGATTACTGAATTCTGAATCACAAGTTCTCTCTGTCGAATTTGAGGGACTCCAAAGAACTCAACAATACGCACCATTTATGCTACCAATATCTGATTCATTTGAGTAGTGCTCTGTATTAAGGGGTTAAATACTTCCCCCATTTGTTGCGTCAACCTATGGACCATTTCATGATTACTTTCGTCCATTTGTTGACGTATTGCTTGTGCAAAATTAGTTGTAATTGCTGGCATTTGGAATCCTGGTGGGGGTTGGTTCGGTCTACTAACGTTCCCACCATAACCTGACCCTTGTAATGGTGAAGACATGTGAACCATGGCATCAGAATACAGAGGTGTTGCGTTATGTAAACTAGCCATCACTGAAGTTGGCATTCCATAAGGCCGTTCTCTTCCAAACATAGGCGTGGAAAAATTTGTTTGATACGGCCTAAAGTTATTTCCTCCAGGGGGAGGGGTTCCCATAGGCGTCGAATGTCCCATATTGGAAGAACTGGGTGCATTCTGAGAGAAAGACACCGCTAGTATTGATCCAGATGATGAGGGATTTCCCCCTTCTGAAATGTGGATTCGTTCTCTATTTCCCCCTGTCGAAGGAATAGCATTGGAAACTGGAATTTCGTCAAGATTTACTGGCGGATTAGCCATTTTTCTTACTCTAGTTTGCCTAGGTCTTTCTGCGTTAGTCACGGCTAGTTTACCGCTTCGTAAAATCATACAACGTAATGAGACTTGTTTGGATTAAAAAGAATCCTTTTAGTATTTTAGCACTGGTCCTACTGGGCGTGCCAATTTGTTCGCTTGTGATTTTGGCGAACAACCTCTGGTTTACCAATTCCTTGGAACTGGGTTACTTGCAGGACCAACCACACAAGTCCTAGGACACATGTGCTAAATTCTTAGGGTTTGTTTCTTAATATACAAGTCTTACTAGTTTTTGTAAATTCTATCGAACAATCTCGAATGAAATTGTTCTTGTTTATATTAAAGTATAAATATGTTGGTATATTAAAACTAACAAAGAACTTGAAGTTCGCATTAAAGGATTTCTTGAATGTAAACTTGCTTAAAATTAAATTGCTTGAAAAATGACTGAAAGCATAAACTTGAACAAGGAATAAAAGGAAATCTAAATTTTATAACTGAAAGACAAATGGTGTTTACACATACATTTCCCAGATAATTCTCTTTTCTCTTACACACGAGTATTATAGTAACTTTTACAGGAATGTTATACAGAATTTCACACCTTTAAACAAAGCAAAACTATCCTATTTATATACAAATAAAATAACCTTCAAATAACGGTTAACTCCTAAGAATTCGCCACTTGGTGTTCTGCATGCTACTAATCTCTAGGAATCCTCCATGTATCTTTACCAAGCGAGGCCGTTATTCATATTAAAACTTCCCTTTAACTGGCGAAGGAACGTATCTTCTCGTCACATCGAATTCATTTGAAATTCAAATATAGTCATAACGTCTCCTTCTTCGGATTCTTGCCTTCATATCCCTTGTCGAAAAAAAGGACTTCTTCATAGTGATGTGAAGGACTTTTAGCTGGAATCTCAACCGCTCATTCGACAGACATCCCTTCATTATATCACTAACCAAATCATCTCAAACCTTCTCAAGATTCTGGACATGTTTGGAAGAAAAGAGTGATCCTAATCTGTCGAATATCTTCACAACTACGTACATCTTGGTTCAAAGGTACAATGAGATGAGGAGTGCTGAGAAACTTCAATGTCGAATAATGGTGACTTGTGAAAGAATAGCTGACGAAGCTACCAACTACTAAGGCTCTTATTTATTAAAAACCATGGTGTAGAAATTATGTGTATACAGTATCCTACTAGCTTGCATTCTTTTCCTTCATCTGCTGCAGGAAAAAATACCATAATCAAGAGTTCCTTTGAGATACCTTAATATCCTTTTTGTGGTTGCGAAGTGTGATGATCTACTCACTATACCTACACTGTATGCTAGATCAGGCCTTGTGTGACAGATGTATCTTAATGATCCATTGAGTCTTCTATACTGAGTTAGATCAACATTATCTTCTTCTGAGTCCTTCAACAGTTGCAATCTTAGTTAAGCAGGTGTCGAAGTTGCATTGTAGTCTTCCATCTCAAATATTTTGAGTATTTCACTTTCATATCTTCTTTGGTGCATCATCATGCCTCTACTGCTCTTGTAGAATTCAATATCAAGGAAGTATGAAATATTGTCCATGTCAAAAATTTCAAATTCCTTGCTCAAATCACTTTTGAAGTCTTCAATATCCTTTTTGCAGCTACCTATTATCAATAGGCCATCAACATATAGACATAGTATAAGTAGTTCACTCATGCTTCTTCTGACATATACTCAATGCTCAGTTATGCACTTCACAAATTTATTCTCCCTTAGAAAGCCATATATCTTCTTATTCCAAGCTCTTGGAGTTTTCTTAAGTCCATACAAGGCTTTATGCAACCTGTATACCTTTCCTTCTTGTCCTTACTTCACAAAACCAACTGGTTGTTTTACATAAACCTCTTCATCTAGAGGGCCATTAAAAAATGTTTCACATCCATCTAACACATATACCAGCTATTAATGTTTGCTAGACCATCAACCAACCTGATTGTTTTGATCCTAGTAACTAGTGCAAAGACTTCATCAAAATCGATTCCTTCCTTATGAAGACATCCTTTAGCTATTAGTCTTGCTTTATGTATGTTTATTTCTACTTTTGGATTCAGCTTCACTCTATATACCCACTTCACATTAATTGTCTTCTTGCCTTGTGGCAATTTGATTAGTGACCTGGTATTGATAACTTTTATGGACTTCAATTCTTATTTCATCGTGTGCATCAATTCCGAGTCCTTTAATGTCTCAATTACATTGCCTGGCTCAATTTTTGCATAGAAAGCATGATTAACAAGTTCACCTTAATCATCAATCATATAATTTGATGTAATCAATGTAACTCGATTTTTGCGGTCTATAATCACTATTGCAATTTTTTCTACTTTCTGAGTTCTATATTTTTCCTGATGAAGCTGGTTATGGAAGGGAACAAATATCTTAAACTAACCCCGCTTTGCATACTGTTGATTGATAGATGCTCACATGGTTTTGGATTCTTTCATAGATTATTTCCCCTAGGTGTAGGGCATATTTGTTCTTCTTGATATTGGTGAGGTCTCTTTAATTTGGGTCTAGGAATGAGGTGAGTGTTGGTAAGATAGGGTGATGTTGATGTTTTTGGTATTTGGACATTTATGATATTTTTGATTTAGATCCGGGGACCTAATTGTGTTTTTTGTTTGGCGTGCTTGCAAAGATCTTACGACCTTTTGCCTACTTACCCCCAAAAAGAGAATTGAAGGATCAGAGCATCCTAGTCCCTCCTAAGGCTAAGGCTAAGAGGATGGTTGATTTGTATCCTGGTTATAGCACAAGATGATGATGCTCAAATGGTTTGTATTTGTGTCTTGATCAAAGCCTAAGATTGAAGTTGAAAAGGTTTATTGTAACTAATAGAGATACTTGAATTTCATAGCTTAAGGCGTAAGCTGAATATGGTATCTTTATTTGCATAGCTCAATAAAGGCTGAATGGGTACCCTGAATTGCATAACTCAAGGAGGACTGAATGGTTGACCTAAATTGCATAGCTCAGGAAAGTTGGATTTGGGTAAAATAATGACTGGTGGAAAGTGTTCTTAGTTATAGTCCAAGTGTATGACTGAAAAGATTAGCTTAGTTAGAGTCCAAGACTATGAATGCATTGTTTTGGGGATTAACTTAGTTAAAGTCCAAGACTATGACTGTAATGTTGAATTAGCTTAGTTGAAGTCCAAGACTATGATTGTACTGCTATTAGCTTAGTTTAAGTCCAAGATTATGACTATAGTTTTTGATTGACTATAAAGTGTTTGACTTTTTGTGTCTTGATTGAAGCCCAAGGTTGAAGCTAAAAAGGCTTAGTATAGAGAATTTGTCATCTCTAAAGAGGGAAAAATTGACTTATATGTGCCTTGATTGAAGCCCAAGGTTGAAGCTAAACAAAGAAAACAAGCTCTATGAGGAAAGCTTTATCTATGTCCTGATTTGGAAGCCCAGGTGTGAAACTTATTTGTGAGAGACTGACTCTTGATTTATCTTTATCCTGTATGAAGCCCAGGATGTTAGGCTGACTTTTCATGGGAGACTGACTCTGTATGAAGAATGTTTGTCTGTTTGTTTGTTAAAAAGTATGATGTCATCATTCATTCTTTTGTCTAGGGAGGTTCAATTGTACAAAGCCTAAGATGAGGGTATCTTAGTCATCCATCGGGAAGAGGGGGACTACTGTATGTGTTTGATTCTAAAGAATCTGTTCCTATTCTTATAGGAAGCCTTTGAGGGTCCTTGTGTTTAAGCCCAATAGGAGGCTAAATTACCTTTAAAAGGCCCATGTGTCCTTGAACAAAGCCCAAGAGGAGGCTGGGGATGGTTTACAAAGAAGCACTTCACCGAGAAACTTCTTATCTCTGTAAACCCCTAGTAAGTTGTAATGAAAGATCCTAAGTATTTTGAATGGTGTATCTGTTTGGATGAAGATAACCTAACTACTTAGAGATTCTAGCATATACAAATATATACAGATGAAATGCTTGCAGACAAATAAAATGTGTCATTGAATGTGTTTGAACATTTTTTAGTATATCATTGCTATGGTTTGAATATTCTTAAGTGTTTTTTAAGAATGATATTGCGAGTTACACTGGCAAGCAGAGGCCCAAAATCCCGAGGGAGAGAGATTACAAATATATTTTATATTGAATCCTCTTTGATGATTAAGGCGTGTTTTATTATCTTTGTTTTGGTATGAGATAAAGAAAGATATATTTAAATAGAAAACCCGAATCTAACAAGCAAACAACAATTTAAGAAAACAACGAGAAGTTAGAGGGAGAAGAGATGGCTCAAAAGCCAATAATATGGCTTATACATAAGGATGCCTATTGAATTTGTTTTGTATTTTATTATCTTATGATTTCATACACAGGGTAGGCTTTTAAAGAAAAGCTACCTACCGCCTAGAAAGTAGCTCCACCTGATTGTGAAACTTAGTTGATTGTAGGTGTATTAGATCTTTAATTTGAGAAGATGAAAAGAGAAAGAGGAGATGAGAAACTGTTTAAGAAAACAGTTGGAGGGATATCAGGACTTATACGGAAGCCTGACAGAGTTATAAAACAGATCGAAAAATGTTTAAAATAGAAAAAATGGGTCTTAAACACAAATGATTCCCCATGACACATTTTCACAATTCATTTTGATTAAAATAAAGTTATGTGTAACGAAATTCACATAAAAATATTCACAGATGAAAATTCAATGCGGTGAAAAAGGCGATCGTGCGGGGTTTTTGAAAATTTGCTCAGATGAACCATAATGGTTCATTTTTCAAAAGGGGATGGGTCTTACACTCTAATAGAGGCCCCAAAGTGTAAGATTTGAAAAATTAGGGGTGATAAGATCAAAATCCTAATTTTGGTATTTTAAACATTTATTTTTGAATACAATGATTAAAACTTTGAGAAATTTCAAGCATAAGTGAAAAACTAGTTGAAACTTAGACCAATGTTTGAAAATTGATATTTTATCCATGAGATGATTTGAATATCATTTATGTTTGAAAAATCAAGTGAAGGAAGATTTTTAAAAATGTTTAAAAACAATTAAAATAAATTCATTATGAAAATACAATATATATTAATATTTTTATTTTTTGGTGGAATAAAATATTTAAACATTTTTGAGAAATAATGAAAAAAATAATCATTTAAATACTCAAAAGAATCAGAAAGTTATTAATTTTTGTATCAATTAATAAAATTGACAAAATTCAAATATTTGAAAATTTGAAAAAGGGCTCCAAGAACACATGAAGAACACGCGCGTGTTCTTCTTGTTGCTCAGAAATCTGATTTTTTTTGCAAAATCTAAGTTATCTCACTGAATATGCAATGAAATTGAATGAAATAAAGACCAAACTTGTGTGATTTTAACTCACGAACATGTTAGTGACAATTAATTTCATTTATTTTAAGTGTAGATTGAAAAATCAGTCATGAACACTAAAGAACCCTAATTTGGCTTAAGCCTCATAAAATTCTACATGATGATGATTTAATGAAATTAATTAAGGGGAAACATTTAATACATGATTACGCACACATGGCAAAAAGATAGTGCGACGAAATATGCATGAATTGAGAGATGACCAAGTTTGAGGCTTACCTGCACTTGGAGTTGCACCAGCTGTGGTGATTTTGATCTGGAGGTGTTATAGAAGACTTGTGATGATATGAACAACTTCCTTGGATGATATAGAGTGTGTTTGAACACTTGGACTTGATTGCAAATGGTTGGATCAAGTTATGGCCTTCAAGTTACAGAAACAAGGTTTCTTTGAGGTTTTGAAGGGTGATTTTGTGTTGGAGGTGTTTCTAAGTTGGTTCAAGTATTTGAACACCTCAAATAAATCATATGTGATGTGTTTGAGCAATTAGATTGAGTTGATAGTGGCCACAACTCAAATCCTGATAGTGTTTCCTCAAAATATTAAGTTTTGAGTCTTTGAGAGTGAAGAAGAGAAAGCTTAGGATTCAGTGGCTTTGGGGTGATTTTTATGATTAAATGAGGTCTCTATTTATAGGAAAATATGTTTAGATTGCTTAGCCTCCAAGATTTGTAGTGATAAGTTTTGGCATTGTTGATCATTGTTTGTGAAATATCTTCTTACACAAGGCATGATGAAATGCTTTCATAGAGTAGCTAGCTGCAGCTAAATTCACATTCTTCAAATGCTTTGATCTTGGATTATGGACACATGTAGCTAGTTGATCAAGAGATCCAAGCATATGCCATTTTGGAGCATGGTGACCATTGGATCAAAATGCATATATGTTGAAATTCATAAATGCCAGAAATGGAAATTCCTTGGTGCAATCATGAATTTGCATGTTTGATCAAGTTTGTGATGATTGTTTTGATGCATAAGACCAATTGTTCTTATCCCTTGCCTCATCAAAATCCAATTCTCAAGTTTTATAAAAATCTGTTTTTGAAAAAAAGTTGTGGCATGGTGTGTTTAACAAGAGATTTCTTCATGCTCAAGCAAGATATTTTCATGCCAATTGGTTCTTTGAATTGTTGGTAACATTGGTGTTTTCACAAGGACCTGAATCAACTTGGAACTATGTGAAAAAAGCCTCCAAGTTTTAATGTTTTCACTGATTTTGTACTTAGGAAGATTTTGTCTAAGTGTTGAAATTTCCAATTTTTTCTTGATTTTGATCAATCTTCAACTTAAAATCAATGATGAATTGGAGTTTTGTGTAGTTGAATCATTTTTAGCTTGTGGCAAGATCTTTCATTTGAGCTTTGGTTCACAAATATCTGATGCTTGGATCACAAGTTATGATGCCTTGAAGTAGGGTACTTACACATTTTTTTCTTATAACTTAGAAAATTTTATAAGTTTCAAAGATTGCCCCTTTTACAAGTTATCTTCAAATTTCTGATTTTTGTGATAAAATGCATCAATGGACCATATATTCTTGTAAAACTAGATACCCATGAGTTTCTGATTTTGTGACTGGACATCCTCTAAGGTATTTTGAACTTATGAATGGACTTCCATAATGTATATGAGCTATTTAAACCATTCCCTATGGTATTGGCTCATGTCCAGATGAAAAAATTTACTTTGGATTCCCCGATCAGTCATAAACCCTGATTTGGGCATTGTGAAACCCTAACTTTGAAATCCTTGACCTTTGCACCTCTTGAACTTGCAGATGGATTGTCAAAGTCATGTCAACCTTTCTTGATGACATGTGGAGGCCTTGGATCCTTTTTCCTTGAAAAATTTCATCTGGAGGGCTCAGCTGACTGAAACCCTAATTGGTGATACTGATGACTCAGAGCCTAGATCACCGAAATTTATGTACAGTCTTTGAATGATTCTTCATCATTTGAGATTCCTTGATCCTTTGAGAATGATCGAAATATTGAAAATCTTAGGTATCAATGATTGGTCCTTTGCCTATATCCTCTGAAGGACTCAGGAATCCTGATTCATTGCGAGGATACTGTTCATACCAGTCTGACACAATCCTTAGGTCAGTGGATTTCCTCTGATGTGGCATATATCTTAGGGTCAAAATTTAGGGTATGAATGATGCCCCTATTTAATCTTATTGGACCTGAAGATTTGAATGGTGAAAGCATTGGGTGATTTGAAGGTGTGAGAAAAACACAAGAAATGGGGGATTGAATTGAGGTTTTCACTCTTGACTACTTTTCATACTTTGATGCATTGCATCAAGCTATGCTATAAATGAATTGCGGAAGCATAAAGGAATGTAAAGCATAAAGCAAGAGTAAGGAACACACGATATATCCTGATTCACTTGAGATCTTCTCAAGCTAGTCCAGTCCACCCACCAAGGTGATTTCGCCTTAACCAAGGACTTAATCCACCATAACCAAGATCCATGATTACAATCGCACAACAACACCGTGACTAACTCAATGAACCATTCAAGGATCCTACCAGATATATCATTCATTGACCAAGCAGAACCTCTACCGCGATTTCATCTCAACTCGCAGCTAGACCGTTTAGGAATCCATTCTGGATATAAATTCTACTTGAGGAGTCTCCAGCACGGCAACCTGTCGTGACTAACTGCACAACACCACATGTCATGACTTCCTGCATGGCTTACAACCATGACAAACTGCACAATAACCTGTTGAGACTTCAGGCTCCAGAACCAACCATTCTGAGCTACACCAGAACCTTAGCTTTAGAACATATCATCAGAGCACATAGTTCTATGAATGCACTAGCAACTAATTTTTGTGCCTTCCTAAGGTTCTGACCTTCACCGGGTCCTTTAGGGAAAGGGTTGTTTACATATGTTTTTCTTCTTACATAAGTATATTCTAAACTCACTTAAGTACATCAGAAGAACCTAAATACACACTAAGAATATTACATTTTATTCTTGCTCCGCTGTGTGGTCTTCTGCTTCTTCAAGTTACTTCTTCATTGAGCATTTGAAGGTTGAAGTCTTATTCTTCTTCTTCAAAAGCTTTTCTAGCTTGATGTTCATTGAGGCACAAGAAGGACTTCTTCATCTTGATTCACTTAAGAACATTTATGGACATTAGCCCATGTTCTTCTTCAATCCAATGATCACGTTGGTTACACAACAGTCTTGTTGTGGATTTGTAGCTGGAGCTTCCATGATCATCTTCATTGTCTTCTGCGAATTTGAAAATATAGTTTAGCATATGAAGTTAAGCACATTGTGAATTCAAGATCTCTATGCTTTCAGTAGATTGTTGTCAAAGAGTAATCAACTAGAAGAGCTACATATTCAATTAAACTCTTTGTGGTTTGTTCCAACGTCATCTTTGTTTATCATCAACCTTATGTGATTGTATGACAACATCAATAACATAGTTCAAAGACCATTTGACAACTTGGTTGTTTGTTTGTTTAGAAACCTTTCGGGTATATCAATTAACATCAACACATAAACCAAATGGTTGTATCCATGATTAGTTCACATAGAAGAATATTCAGTTTGTGGATAATCAACCAGGTTGTGCTTCCATTAGAAATCAACAAGGATTCTATAGGAACCAACAACATCATAAATCATGTGATGTTTTCTTTTTTATAGCCAAACATAAAAGAGTCGTTACAGCCCAATTTGGCTACTATGGAATCTGTTACATAAGAAATAAAATAGTACAATCACATATTGTCCTTTTCCACAATTCAACGATAGTTGATAGGTTGTGAGATAAAGCATTATCATATTGTGTACTATCCTTGCCAAAAGTAATATTGTCATATGCAGTGGCGGATACAGGGGGTGCATAGGAAGGCTATGGCCCCCCCTTTAATTTTATTTATAAAAAAAATCATATATTAGAAAATACAAAAATAGCCCTGTTTTAAATTAAAATTTCTTTTCCATATTTCACTATTCATTACCGTTCAGTTTTGTTTAGGAAATTAGGTTACGATAAAAATTGATTGAAATTGCAGAAGCAGAAAACCGTCAAAATCAAACCGTTCATCGTTGCCGGTGCCGTTGAAAATTGGTACAACTCTTGCAATCTTCTTTGTTCCAAAAGGTTTATTTCTTCCTTTCTGTATTGTTGTTTATGTTTTTAGGGATTTTATCTTCTTCTTCCTTTAAGAGTGTTAAGAGGGGTAATACTAGTGATTATACATTTTCTTAATTTATGGATGTTAGATTTATGATTTAGGAATGTTTAGATTTATGATTTGTAGAAAACTTGGCATTCAGCAACAATGGAGAAATAATATAACCACATTGTCAATGTCAGTAAGCATATTGTTTCTATGGAGAAATTTAATGAGATTGAATTTAATAATATTTTTATAAATTATAATATTGACATTGTTTCTATATGATTACATTGTTTATATATGACCACAACAAGTATCGTATGTTAATGAATGGGAAAATAGAAAATTTGATTTTCAATTTTACATTCTTACTTGAAAATTAACTTTTATGCTTTATTATGTTTTATTTTTTTCAGTTGAAAACTAAAGATGAATAATAGAAAAATTGATTCTTTTTCCAAGAGGAAAGCATGTGAAATTGAAAGAGAAGAGAGAGATGAAGAAATTATAATCCCGACATCAGAACCGGATACAATTCTTGAGAATCCAATAATTGAAGAACCTCATGGCTTTGAAAATTCTTTGGAACGTGATCCTGGAAAGCGTCCTCCGATTTGGCAATATCCACCAAATCAAGTGGATGCAATACAACGAGCTTATCTAAAATGGGGTCCATATCAAATTCATTTAGAAAATTATCCTTTATCCAGTAATGAGGATCATCCAAGAAGGTTTCAATATACTTGGTTTAGCATATTTCCATCATGGTTAGAATATTCACCATCCGAAGATGCTGCATATTGCTTAACATGTTACCTTTTTAGCAAAAATCTAGTGGACGTCCCAGATCACATGTCTTCATTTCTATAGGTTTCAGAAATTGGAAGAAAGTCAGGAATGGAAAGAAATGTTCATTTCTTAAACACATAGGAAATGATCCTTGCTCACCACACAACAATGCAATGCAAGCTTGTCAAGACTTGTTGAATCAAGATGGTCATATTAGAAATGGTATTCAAGAGCAAAGTTCAAGTCAAAGAATGAATAACCGGCTACGTCTCAAGACTTCAATTGACACTATGCGTTGGTTAACACTTCAAGCTTGTTCTTTTAGGGGTCATGATGAAACTATCAATTCAAGAAATCAAGGAAACTTTCTTGAGTTGTTAAAACTATTAGCATCTTACAATGATGAGATTGCAAAAGTTGTTTTAGAAAATGCTCCACAAAATTGTAAGTATACTTCACATCAAATTCAAAAAGAACTCTTGCAAATTCTTTCTAGTAGGGTGAAAAAGCATATTCGTGAGGAAATTGGTGATTCCAAATTTTGTATCGTTGTGGATGAAGCTCGTGATGAGTAAAAAAAGGAACAAATGGCTCTTGTATTAAGATTTGTTGATAAAGTTGGTTTGATACAAGAGAGAATTTTTGATGTGGCACATGATAAAGATACCACATCTTTAACTCTTAAGGAAGCAATATGTGATATACTTTCTCGACATAACCTTGATATTTCTAACATTCGCGGCCAAGGGTATGATGGTGCTAGAAACATGAGAGGAAGAATGGAATGGTTTACAGGCACTTTTTATGAAGGATTGTCCTTATGCATACTATGTTCATTGTTTTGCTCATCGATTGCAACTCGCATTGGTTACATCATCAAGAGAGGTAAAATCAATTCATCAATTCTTTGAGAGGCTTTTTTTTGTTGTCAATGTTGTTTATTCTTCTACGAAGCGCCATGATGAGTTACAAGCGGCCCAATTAGAAGAAATTGCATATTTATTAGAGATTAATGAGATTGCAACTAGTAAAGGTGCAAATCAAGTTGGTACTTTGAAACGAGCGGGAGATACTCGTTGGGGATCACATTACAATTCTATTTGTAGCTTGATAAACATGTATGAAGCAACTTGTTCAGTTTTAAAAAAAATGCAAAAGAAAGAGGAAGTTATTCTACACGCGGGGATGTTGATAGTTCTTATAACTACTTGAAGGCATTTGATTTTATATATATATTGCACTTGATGAAAGAAATTATGGGGATAACAGATATGCTTTGTCAAGCCTTACAAAAACAAAATCAAGATGTAGTTAATTCTATGCACTTGGTTCGCTCAACAAAGGGTTTGATTCAAGACTTGAGAGAAAATGGTTGGGATATATTGTTTACTAAAGTGAGATCATTGTGCGAAAAGAATAGTATTGAGATTCCCGATCTTAATGATATTCATTCAACAACAAGATTTGGACGATCCCGTCTTGAAGAGAATCAAGTTACAATTCGACATTACTTTAAAGTTGAAATCTTTTTCAGTACCATTGACAAACAGTTACAAGAGTTGAATAGAAGATTTAGTGAGCAAGTAATGGATTTGTTAACACTTTCTTGTGCCTTGTCTCCCAAGGATGGATATAAAGCTTTTAACATTGATACTATTTGTTCTCTTGTTGAGAAATATTATCCTATGGATTTTAGTGATCAAGAGAAGAATAATTTGAAATGTCAACTCCAACATTTTCTTTTTATTGCTTGCAAAGAATCAGATTTGAATAATTTATCCACTATTCAAGAACTATGTTCATGTTTGGTTGCAACTAGACAGGCCAAAATTTACTTTTTGATTGACAGAGTACTCCGTCTTACCATGACTCTTCCGGTTTCTACGGCCACAACTGGTAGGTCTTTTTCAGCAATGAAAATTATCAAGACTCAGTTGAGAAACAAGATGGATGCTGGTTTTCTAGGAGATAACATGACAGTATATATTGAAAGGGAGATTAGTGCAAGCATTAGTTCTGAGTCTATTATTGATGATTTCAAGTCACTTGGAACGCGTAAAGCGTTATTTTAAGGTATTTTAAAATTATGTTGTTTAATTTTTTGATATTCAACTTTATATTTATGTTAACTTAAATGTTTTATATAAAATATTATTTTATTTTTATTTATAATCTTTATTTCACATTAGCGGCCATTCCTTTATTTTTTATTTGGCTCCGCCACTGGTCATATGAACTTCAGAGGCTTCTGATTATAAATCAATGAATGAAGCATGAGCTAGAGACGATGATACTTGGGTCTTCAGAGAACCTAAGTCTTTAGTCTTCATAACTTGTTCACATAGAACTACATTCTTCAGGACTTCAACATTTGGCTTGAAACCCATGATCTTCAGAACTTCAAGTCTTAGAGTCTTCAGAACTTTGTTCACATAGAACATTGTCTTCATATATTCAACACTTGGTTCTTCAAAACCTTAATCTTCAGAACTCGTAAGTCTTCAAAATATTTCAGGTACTTGGTCTTCAGACGTTAAGTCTTCATAACTTCAAGTCATCAGAGTCTTCAGAACTTACTTCTTTAGAAGATTAATTTCAAAAGTTTCGCTTTGCTATCTAATCAAAACCACGTTCAGAACAACATCCATAAGAGCATTACTAACACAACATCCGCATCCTTGGATCTTTCTGATTATGTTCAGATTCAGAAGCACACTTTCTTCTTCAGCACGCTTGCGACTAATGTTACACACAGTAACTTTGCATAATAGCATTTGTGTACTCATTCATAATGTTTGTTTGATCTTAATATATGTAATATTCATGATATGCACTTTAACAAACATCAGAACATAAAATGGTTCTTTCATAACTACTTCGTTGTTATCATCAAAACATAGAGATGGAATGCAGAGAAAACTCTTGTTCTTACAATCTCCCATTATTTGATGATGACAAAACCATGTATTTTGATAGAACATTTTATACAGGAAATCACCAAACGTAACAGGGTAATGATCAGATAATCACCAGTGAGAACATATTCATAGTTTCAAAGCAACAACTCCCCCTAAAAGTTTTATACCCTAAATTTTATTAATGCTTGTTCAGAGTCTCCCCCTGATCCCAAGAATTACAAAATACAAATTTTGAGTTGTTCAAAACATATGATAGAGAAGGATTACTTCCCTATACTCATCAGAGTCTGACTAGAACACAAGCCTTCATCTTAGAACCTTGTTACTATAAGAATTCTATTATTGTTCTTAGTCTGATACCAAATGCAATATCACTGCTTGGTCTATAAGAACTTCATCATAGTTCTTCAAGTACAAAACACTATATTTCTAGAGTATCAGAGTTTGTCTTGACTGAACTTCTTTCTTTGGATCTTCATATATGAATATTCAAACAGTCTTGAGACTTCTGATTACCTTGTTGTTCTGAAAAGCTTCACAAAATGTAGACTTTGTCTTGACCGCTTTCAAGAAGACGTTTGCTTCAGATTCTTATGTTCTGAATTTCATGTTTTCAGAAAATTTACATCTTCTGAACATTATGATACCAAAATCACGATAACTTTGACTTTCAGAAAGTTCTTAACTTCTGAACAGTACTGGGTCTATCTGATTCTGAACATATGTTCACGAAGTGTACAACTTCGATTATATGAACAAACAGTTCTTAAGAACTTAAACAAAGTTCTTACAAATAACCTGTTCTAAGAATGCCTAGTGAACTTGTTCAAAGTTCCTTAGATAAACATCAAAAATCAAACGTTAGTGATAAACATTTTATATCATTTGATTGGTTTGAGTTTGCATTCTTTAGGTTATATCAAAATCATATTTCCATTTCTCCCCCTTTTTGACATCATCAAAAAGTTAGAGCATCTTAGAAATTTAAAGCATTATGATTCTTATTAGTGCATATATTATGAATGTTTAACAGTTAAAATTATGTAGAGATAGAACATGGTGCAATCAATTGCACAGTGAAAATTTTTGAAAAATTGCCCTGTGACTGGATTGTATTGGCTCTGAGCTCGATTCTTTTTGCGCGTCAAAGAAGGCATGGAAATAAACACATGAACCTTGGAATTTCTTGAATAAATCAATTAAAACTTGGAAAATCCTTGATTAAGTAAATTTGAATTGTTTGTGGATCAACTTCAACTTTTTATCTGTGAAATTCATTCGAGCCGCGAGACTACTATATTTGGCATTTTGACAGGAAAAAGGATTAATAAAAGAATATTTTTAGATTTTAATTAATGGTTAGTAAACATAAACAAATAAAAGAAAATAAAAGTAATGGTTATCCCCTGTGAGGCATAAAACTACACCCGAGAAGAACCGAGAAACTAGTGTGTTCTTGTTTGTATTACAAGATGCAGATGAGATGCAAAGAAATATTAGGGAAAAACTTAGGATGTTACAACTGCCCTTATTTAATTTTATTCAATCTAGAGATATGAAGATTGACATCTTCGTTTCTACAAGATGGGAGAGACTTAAATATAGAAAACTCAATTTTTCTCCTAAACGACCATGATATGATATGAATATGATATGATATGCAAACCCAAGATCTCTGTGGGGAAAACATGACCACCTGAGGAAAACAAAAGCTTGGGGACACAGAAGAAAATCCCACTGAGGAAAAGCAACCGATAACACGAGCGTTTTCCAGGAAAATAAATCATTGGATAGCTGATTCAACTCGGGGAAAAGATTATGAGACATAATCAGGATACAATTCAACAGGGAAGAGTAAAACTCTACCAGGGAAATATCATCCAAACAAAGTATTCAAGTGCAATAAATGAAAGAATACTGAATTGGGAAAGGGTCATCAACTACCGATGCATTTGGTAGGATAAAAGGATCAACTACCAATGAATTTTGTAGGAAATAGGTTCAACTACCGGTGTATTTAGTACGAAATAAGATCAACTGCCAGTGCATTTGGTAGGGAATAATATCAACTACCAGTGTAATTAGTAGGAAATATGCTTAACTACCGGTGTATTGATAGGAAATAGGCTCAACTACTGTTGTATTTGGTAGGGAATAAGATCAAATACCGATGCATTTGGTAGGAAATAGGCTCAATTAGCGGTGTATTTTGTAGGGAATGATCAAAAGGGACCAAAGCTCAATCCAAGAACAAGTTGGAGAGGAACGGTCAAACAAGACTCATCCCGATGAGGAAGTATCTCAACTGGGAAAAATTCCATCTAGATAACAGACTGGGTAGGAAACTGGATCAAAATCATCCACGAGGAACAAAATCATTGGTGAATTAGAAAGGATAAACACTTATTGCTTAATAGTCGACACTCTAAACTTGAGAGGAGACAACACACACTTTGTGGTGAAAATCCACACCAAAAAGCGGAGAGCAATGATATATCAAAGAATGCAAGAATGCAAACATATGATTCCATGTACAAAGAGAATGCATGAATATGCATATGAATACGCTGACAAAACAGACATAAGGATAAGCAACAGGTGACATAAACATCACAACAACTGGATACTCGGCTAATCTCAAGACAATAAAGGTGGGGAATCCTGCTGGAAAATAACTTGAAATCCTGCAGGGGGAAATCAAAATCCATCAAAGGAATAAAATCTTAATACAAGGCTCAACTCATGCTGAGGAAATACTACTAAGGATTTAATACACATAACAATCTTCAATAATCCATTAAGGATAACATAAAAAATTCCAATCTGAGAGGGTAACACATCAGATAAACATCAACAACACCAAAGTCTTTCTCACTCTTTGGGAAAAATGGAAGTGTACCTATTAAACTCCTATAGGGACAAATATCTTCACAACTTTGTTTGGGGAAACAAGGTAAAGTCTACCAGTGGTGCGAATAAAGAATAGCCTACTAGATCATCAAACATCAACTCTTCGTAGGGATATAACCATGATGAGGAAAAGTAATAATCTGTCGGGGATAGGGAAATGCTTCCACAATCCTTTCCAGGGACCAAGAAAATTCTCGTCAAGAATCAAACTCTACGGGAAATAACTATCATACCACTCCTACTCCTCTTGGGAAAAGGTGCTAGACTTGCTGAGAATTACATAGGAACCAACTAGAAATCATCACATGAAGACCTACTGGGGATATGATAGAAATACCCATGGAAGTCAATCATATTAGGAAAATTTTGGACTTGCCGACCCTCATGGGGATACCAAAAGTTAGCATCATAGCCAAGAAATACAATTGTGATGGATTTTAAATCAATACCTACTACCAGGTAAAAGAAAACCTCTAAACTGTCTGCTATATAAATGCTTCTGTTAGGGGATGTAACCAACTCAAGCTGAGGACCAAGAACTTGGTTGAGGATTCCCTACATACACATTGCTTCTTAAGTCAGATAATCTGCTGAGGAAGATATCAAAACTCAGTTGGGGATACCCATGTGATAAGAATATCGCTTATGACAACTCTTCTGAGGAAAAATTGGAAATCAATTGGGAATATTTATATATTAAACAATCCCTGCTCATACTTGATGTTGGGGAGTAGAGTGTTGGTGTAAGCCCTAAAGGCCAATACCTTTGGTACTTGTATCGAATTATATATTAATATTAAAAGGCATTTCTTTATTATGTTTATTTTCCAAAATGATAAAGTCCCTAGAATAGCTAGTTCGTTTAATGAAATATTAAGTGTGACTTAATCATGAGATTTCATTAAACATTAGGACACTATTCTTAAAGTATCCATAGTTGAGGTTTAATGTGAAATGGGATAGCCTTAAAGCATTAAGACTATTATATAGATACACTGATGATCATATCTCATGGATCATGGATAAGGAGTTATCAAGTCTTGACATAAGTATGAATATTAGGATTAATATTTATATTGGATTGACCCACTATGAGAGTACTACATAGAATGTTATGCAAAGTGTCATAAGTTACTCCCATGGTAATAGTGGTGTATACCACCCTTCGACCTGAAACTACTATGGATCCTAGATGTAGAGTCAAGTACTTTATTGTTGATCAAACATTGTTCGTAACTGGATGATCATAAAGACAGTTAATGGGTACCTCACAAAGCATGTTGAGGGACATGAGTAGCCTAGATGGAATTTGCCTATCCTGTATAACAGGAGAAATGTCTAAGGACCCAATATTGAACTGGACAAGGATGACACGATATATACCTTGTGTTCAATATAGACATAAGGGAAAAAAGGTAATTGTACACATAAATACTATCACAAAAGGTTTTGTCAGATCACATGACAATTTTGTGACTTGGGTACCAGTGATGTGTTGCTAGATACCGCTCACTGTTTATTATGTTAAATACATGATTTAATATAATTGCCAATGTCGCGAAATCCTATAGGGTCACACATATAAGGAGAGTTAGAGAAGAAGTGGAATAAATAAGGTACATCGTAAGGTACAGTGCATAAGAATGGAATACATAATATGGTAAGGTGCCATATGATATAATAATAGTTATTATTAATATTATAATAGTTATAAAATATAATAATAATAAAATTATGGTAATTATAATAATAATAATAATAATAATAACATAATAATAATATTATTATTGAGTTGGGCTTTTAGCTTAAAGTCCACACAAGTAGTTCTATAAATAGAACCCTTGTGAAGAAGCTCATAAGTTGTTGTTTTGAAACCCTGGTCGTATTCCTTTCTTTTTCCTCTCCTTTATCTCTAAACCTTCAATCGTAACCAGCTAGCACTGTGACTGAAGGAAGCTATTTGTGTGGACTGAGTAGAGGCGATGTTCTTCGTACAACACTCGTGATCAAATCGGAATCAAAGGTCTCAAGCGCCACAAAAGGTAAATATTTTATCACAGATAATGACCTTTCGTAAGGATCTCTAAAGGGAAATTTTTGTTTTCCGCTGCGTTTATATCGCACATTTCCCTTCAGTGGTATCAGAGCCACTTACGAAACCATGAGTCTGGTAATTGTTTACTTTCTGTCAATTTTGTTTTAATTGGATTAAAACATGTAAAATTAAATCAAATTCGGATATTGAATTTTGGCATCACATTATGTACGGTTTGGATGGTTGATATTGACTATGCTTTGATATTTGACAATAGTATGGTGAAGCAGCGATATGTCAATTGTCCATAAGTTACACATATATGATCGATCTAATTCATATATGATATGATTAATTTTAATGCAAAGATGGTATATTGGATATACTGTTTTATTTCATCGATTAAAATCACGTAATGATTATCATTCAGTTGTGCGACCTGTGGTTATCTGCTTCGGAATCCGACTTTAGTATCGTGAAGCAATAACATATGGATCAATCATACAAAATTATTAATCATGGTGGTTTAATAGTATGAGATTGTTGCGTTAAAATTTGTGACTGCACAAGGGTTTTTCCTCTCCTTTCACTCTAAACCTTCAATTGTAATCAGCTAGCATTGTGACTGAAGGAAGTTGTTTGTGTGGACTGAGTAAAGGCGCTATTCGTCATACAACGCTCGTGATCAAATCGGAATCAAAGGTTTCAAGCGCCACAAACGGTAAATATTTCATCATAGATCATGACCTTTCGTAAGGATCTTTAAAGGGAAATTTTTGTTTTCCGTTGCGTTTATATCACAAATTTCCATCCAGTGGTATCAGAGCCACTTACGAAATCATGAGTCTAGTAATTGTTTCCTTTCTGTCAATTTTGTTTTAATTGGATTAAAACACGTAAAATTAAATCAAATCAGGATATTGAATTTTGGCATCAGATTGTGTACGCTTTGGATGGTTGATATTGACTATGCTTCGATATTTGACAATAGTATGGTGAAGCAGCAATATGTCAACCGTCCATAAGTTACACATATATATGATCGATTTAATTCATATATGATATGATTAATTTTAATGCAAAGATGATATATTGGATATATTTTTTATTTCATCGATTAAAATCACGTAATACTTATCATCCAGTTGTGCGATCTGTGGTTATCTGCTTCGGAATTTGACTTTAGTATCGTGAAGCAATAACATACGGATCAATAAAACATAATTATTAATCATGGTAGTTTGATAGTATGATATTGTTGCGTTAAAATTTGTGACTACACAAGGGTTTTTCCTCTCCTTTCACTCTAAACCGTCAATCGTAACCAGCTAGCATTGTGACTGAAGGAAGTTGTTCGTGTGGACTGAGTAGAGGCGCTGTTCGTCGTACAACGCTTGTGATCAAATCGGAATCAAAGGTTTCAAGCACCATAAAAGGTAAATATCTTATCACAGATCATGACCTTTCGTAAGGATTTCTAAAGGGAAATTTTTGTTTTCCGTTGTGTTTATATCGCAAATTTCCCTTCAGTGGTATCAGAGACACTTACGAAACTATGAGACTGGTAATTGTTTACTTTCTGTCAATTTTGTTTTAATTGGATTAAAAAACATAAAATTAAATCAAATCCGGATATTGAATTTTTGCATCAGACTGTGTATGTTTTGGATGGTTGATATTGACTATGCTTCGATACCCGACAATAGTATGGTGAAGCAGATATATGTCAATCGTCCATAAGTTACACATATATGATCGATCTAATTCATATATGATATGATTAATTTTAATGCAAATATGATATATTGGATATACTGTTTATTCCATCGATTAAAATCACGTAATGATTATCATTCAGTTGTGCAATCTGTGGTTATCTGCTATGGAATCCGACTTTAGTATGGTGAAGCAATACCATATGGATCAATCATACGGAATTATTAATCATGGTGGTTTGATAGTATGAGATTGTAGCGTTAAAATTTGTGACGACACAAGGGTTACACCATCAATGAGATCATTAAAATTTGTGACGGCATAAGGGTTGCGTCGTCAATGAGGTCTGCGTATTCTGAATGTGTGACGATCGTCATGTGATGCGTGACGATTGTCGTAGACTTGTGACAGTCGTCATGAAGTTGTAACGGGCATCATAGACATTTGACGGTGCAAGTGTTGCGTGAATAATGTCTGCAGTAATAATAAAATGGTTTATTGTTATTTTTCCGAAATTTAATTTGATTTGTTTTATTAACCAGACTTAAATTAATAATAATAAAATTGTTTTATTAATTTTGTGTGTGGTGATCAATTATGGCCTTAGTTTAATTTTGTTTTGTTTTTGGATTTTATAAATACGACCTGCGTGTCGTGCCTCTCTCTTATTCTTTTCATGTAATTTCTTTTCTCATCTCACTCTCTCATATGTAAAATGAGTTTCTTTGATATAAAGAATTATTATGAAGAATGAGAAGACTATAAAATAAAGAAGGAAAACCTTGGAGATCTTGCTTGGTGATGTGAAGATTGTTATTAGGTTTAGCTTAGTTCTCTCATTGGCTTGGGAGAATAATTGTGTTAGGGGCCATAACTGTTTCATATGTTTGCATGTTTAAATGTATGCGTGTATGTTGATGCATGTGTGAGGAACGATTTATATGATAAATAAGCTGTGAGATCAAATTAATTAAAATTCCCTCAAAACTAAATATTAAGTTTTTGCTTTCAAAGTTTTAGAACTCATCAAGACTAGTATCGAATTATGTAGGTTTCGCCTAATGCGAGGTGCATATTCTATATTGGTAAGGTGCGATGGGATAAATGTAATATCCAATTTCTAAAACAATGGGTCAAACTTAACTGAAAAAAAAAAGATTATATACGTTTAGAAGCAAGGTTTGGGAATGATCCATATGATGGATTGGAATAAGGAGTTATTCACCCAACTGAAATAATCGAGAATTATATTGGATGCAATTGGAAGGAGTTCCTACCTAAATAGTCGAGTTTTGTGTAATTAGCCTAACGTTGACTTAAAACAAAGCAAAATATGGATCTTTGTTGTACCCCAAAATTTTCCCTCATATCTTCAAGACAATATGTCTCAAGAAGTCTCCTAATGGTTATAAGATTCTCAATTGCTTAAAGAGATTCAAGGTTTCATCAAACAAAGCCTCCTCCTAAGCAATAGACCTCGAATTAGTGTTTTGAGTTTCCCAAGGTAAATTAGACTTCCAAAGTGGAATTCATGATATCCCATATACTTCAAAGGATCCTCATGTCAAGTTTCAAGACTTGCCCTACAAGTTTGGTCAGTCAGATGCTCAGATGATCAATAATCAATTAACTTGGGTAAATAGTCAAATGTGGTCAACATACAGTCAAACTTCAAGATTTTTGGTCAACATCAAGAATATGAAGTAATATTCATCATTTTATCAAGGGTTGATCATGATTCACCAAAACAATCTCAAATTCATCACAAGGCAAAAGTTGCTAAATTAGGGTTTCTTAAGGAGAAAGACAACTGTACTTTGCCAGCTCTAACTTTCACATACTTCATCATAAATTTCCCATCCAAAGCTCATTTTTAAGGAAATTCAATTCCTTACAACTTTGTGTCTCACAAGACAAGACAGGTCCTCTGAGAGATATGGGCAAAGACATTACAGGTCCTCTGAAAAGTCAACAAAAAGTGAATTTTTTTTCAAATGCTCATAACTTGAACATGGAAGATCAAATAGACAAGGGACCAAAAGTAGTGATTACATGACACTTTAAGCTTTCTAAAAAGTCCAAGAGCACATTCATATGATAAAAATTGAGGAAGTTATGCATTGTTAAAGCTGAGCAAATTTGAGGAGGTGTATAAAGCAAACAATTACCAAACTTGAGTTTTTGCCAAATGGGCCTATGTTTTCACAATCCAAACTTAATTCTAAGATGATCCACGACTTATAAGTCATATATTTTGATTTTATTTGTTTATTTTATATTTCATTGGATTTAATTCATTTAAATTCAATTTTAATTAAAATAAATATTGAAAAATCAAATATTTGATCTATGGATTATTTTGGGATTAGATTTTGAGGTTTATTGTCATAATGTTTGATCCAAATTCGTGCAAGGCAAGAGAGGAAAGGTGTGATGACCAAATATGCCAAAATAGAAAGATTTGAATCACACTTGAATAGAAAATCAAATATTCTTCACCCAAGCCCAAATTTCTGAGCTAAAATCATATATATATATATATATATATATATATATATATATATATATATATATATATTCATCACATACACAAAGTCAAGGGACGAAATTTCTTGCACAAGAACCCTAAAGAAAAAGTTCCCTAAGGTGAAGAAATTAGGGCAAGTTGCAAAATCAAAGTCAACAAGTTCCAACCAACTCCATATGTTCAAACATCATCAAGGAGATCCCAGAAGGCTATCCCAATCATTCTTGAAGGTTGAAACCACGTGAAACATGACCTATTCTTCATTGTCGTTTCTAACATTTTTCCACTTTCGAATCTCTTGTTTTATCATGTATTAAGCTTTATTTCATGCATGTTCATATTCATATACCTTGTTAAGATTGTTTCGATGTGTTTTTTAAGCTTCCATGCAGGAACCGAAAGTTGCCATGGCTAGGGCACGAAGAAGGAGTTCTTTGAATCTCCCTCTATAGTTGCTTTTAGCAAAAAATAATGATGGATTAGAGTCCTAGGGTTCGAATAAGTGGATTTGGATAATTTTGCTTTGTTTAAACCTTCGATTTCTTGGATTTTTGTATTGTAGGTTTTTTTGCTACGAACGAAGTCGTAGAAATTTCGTAGCAAAACCGTAGCAAAATCGTAGCTAATTTTGCAGGTTGTGATGAAGAAGACGAGACGTGGCATGAATTCATTGGCCGGTCCTGGATTGCGTTTACTTTTAATATTTATTCAGTCTTTTCCATTATATGTCACGCAGGCATGCATAGCCTGGTGGTAGAGGCTAGCGCAAATGACATTTAGGGCTTGGGTTTGAACCCCAACGCCCTCCTCTCTCTCTCTCTGACCTATTTCTTTACTTTTTCTTATTTTCTTACTAATTTCTTATTTATTTTCTTTTTTAATTCTTTTATTTTAATTTCTTTTTTAACTAAGTAACTAATAATCAATATTTTCTAACTAATAATAAAATTAAAAATTAATAACTTTTTTCCCTTTAAAAAAATGCATATAAAATATTTTTTATATATAATTAAATTAATAATTAATTTAGGTTTCAAAAATCATAAAAAACTCATTTTGTCAATAAAAATCCAATTAATCGATCTTATATGAATTCTCCGATATTTCTTCTTTCCTCATTCTTATTTTTCCTCAATTTTAATTTCTTTGCCTTTTATGTTTATTAAAACAAATGTATAGGATGCTAATTGTCTTGTAATAGTTAATAATTTAATTTCCGTCATTTTTATTTCTGTACTCCCCCAATTTAAATTATGTATCCCCTCCCCATGATGTAATAACTTAGGGTTTACTTCTACCTTTAAATTCCGCAAAATAATTAACTGTGTGGTTAGTAATGATAGGGTGTGAAAAGAAAATATGTGAATAAAAATGGACTTAGATCACTAATCCAAAGAGAATACTTGAATACAACACACTCTTCACACATGAACCTCTAGGGTATCCCCTTTTGTTGCCTTACGAAATAATGGTCAAGTCCCTCAAACGTAGAAGTGTCTTAGCACAGTTGCCTAAAGATAAACATCATCATAGTCCCTTCGACATATAGATCATAGTCCCTCAGGTTTCCTACGAATAAATGATCTAGTCCCTCGATGACCCTACGGAAAAATGATGATAGTCCATTCAAGTTGCTAAGATACCTTTACAAGGTTGTCTTCTATGACCATATGATGACCCTACGCTTGTCCCTTCAAATACAAGGATAAAACTACTTACTAACTAATAGTAAGGACAATTCTATCTATAAGAAAACTAAATGACAAGAAAGACCTTACAATTTAGGGTAAGTAGTTCTTAAGTGCTTGCTCACAATTTTCTAAAATACCTTTCACACCTCACATTTTCAAATATTTTTAAATAGTAAACCCTTGGTATACGTTCATACGAGAACCATTGCAAAGGTAAACCTTTATGAAATATTTTTCTAATCACACACTACACTATTTTTCCAAACAAAGTAAAGTGAGCTAAGAAGTTAAGAGCCCATGGATAACCATGGATACAAAGGGTGCTAATACCTTCCCTTTGTATAATTTACCCCCCGAACTCAATTTTTTTTAAAGGTCTTTCCTGTTCTTTTATGCCTTTCTTAATTGGGTAAAACAAAAGTCGGTGGCGACACTTGCTTACCGCAACATATTTTGTGACCAAATAATAAAAGCCAGGTCTCCCACCGAGTTACAGAACCGGTGACTCTGATGGGGACTAATTATCCCTTAAAAAAAGGGGTTATCTTAGAGTTAGATCACTTTACTTGTTTGAATTATATGCTTTATTTTTAAAGGGTACTTGTTTTGGGGTTACTATGAGAAAGATCCTAGCCTGGATCTAGTGATACCTTAGGTAAGTGGCAATAGACCAAGGAAACTGTATGGCGTATACCTCTATGGTTGATATGGTAGCTACAGTTAGTATGACACTTAGGTTAGTACTGATATTCTTCAATTCAGTTGAAGATAATATCAGACTGCATATGGTGTCATTTACACTAACTTCCCTTTAGAACCCTAATTGACCAATCTTGGCCAGTTGAAAGTAGTGAGATAGCCGGCTTTGGTACAGTCTAAAGTTGGTTGATACTCGATGCTAAGTTCATAGAGATTCTAATCTTGGGATATTTTGGTTGGCGATACAATTGCCATACTTAACTACAGCCTTTGAAAAGAATCAATGATATTGAGATTCCTTAGAACCTGTTTACTATTGCAATAGGTTGAACCAACTAACTTCAGTGGGGAGGGTACTTACATATGAACTTCATGCAAGCCTTTAAACCTAAGGCCCTTGTGTGACTTGTTTGTGTTTTCCATTTGCTTGTTTTAAACATAACATCATAACATTATGACATCATAACATAACATTTTCACTAACCATTTTAAGGACCAAAGGATTTATCTTTGTTCTTTGTTGCAGGTTATGGCTTCCACTCGTAGAAACACTATCCGAATCAACTTTTTAAGGATACCTTCCAAACTTAAGGATTTAGTCTCAAAAGTTCCTGAGAACTCTCAATTCATCAAAAAGCATGTTTATCTACTTGATTTAGTTACTTCAGGGTTTAATGAAGATATGATGAGTGTTTTGTTCTAGTTCTTTGACCCTAATCATCTCTGTTTCACATTTCCCGATTATCAGTTGGTGCCTACAATGGAAGAATTCTCCAAACTACTTGGTGTGCCTATTCTTGATCAAAAACCTTTCACATACTTAGAGAAGGAGCCTAAACCTAAAATTATTGTAGCAACTTTACATCTGAAAAATTCAGACATTGTACTGGAAACAAGAAGTGGAGTTAAGGTTATTCTTGCTAAAATATTGATAGAGAGATCTCATGTATTCTTGGATATTATGAGTTACGATGCTTTTGAGGAGATCTTGGCCTTGTTGATTTATGGTTTGGTGTTGTTCCCTAATCCAGACCAATTCATAGATGTGCATGCCATTAACATATTTTTGACTCATAATCCTGTGCCTACCTTGCTTGGAGATATTTTTCACTCTCTTCATACTCGTACTATGAAAGCGCGAGGAACTCTGATATGTTGCATACCTCTACTATCAAGGTGGTTTATTTCACACCTTCCTCGATCTGTGATGATGAATGAACAAGGTTTGAGGTGGTGTAAAAGGATAATGTCGCTGTTGTACCCCAAAATTTTCCCTCATATCTTCAAGACAATATGGCTCAAGAGGTCTCCTAATGTTCATAAGATTCTCAATTTCTCAAAGGAACTTAAGGTTTCATCAGACAAAGCCTCCTCCTAAGCAATAGATCTCAAATTAGGGTTTTGTGTTTCTTAAGGTAAATTGGACTTCCCAAGCCTCAAGTGGAGTCTATGGTATTCCATATACTTCAAAGGATCCTCATGTCAAATTTTAAGACTTGCCCTACAAGTTTGGTCAGTCAGATGCTCAGATAATCAATAATCAGTTAACTTGGGTAAAAAGTCAATTGTGGTCAACATATAGTCAAACTTTAAGATTTTTGGTCAACAACAAGATTATGAAGTAAGATTCATTATTTCATCAAGTATTGATCATGATTCATCAAGAAAACCTCAAATTCATCACAAGGCAAAAGTTGCTAAATTAGGGTTTCTTTAGGAGAAAGTCAAATGAACTTTGACCAGCTCTAACTTTCATATAATTCATCAGAAATTTCTCATCAAAAGCTCACTGTGAAGGATATTCAATTCCCTATAACTTTGTGTCTCACAAGACAATGCCAGAAATGCTTCATTTGAGAGATATGGGCCAAGAAATTACAGGTCCTCTAAAAAGTCAACAAAAAGTCAACTTTTTCAAAAGCTCATAACTTGAACATGGAAGATAAATTTGACATGGGATCAAAAGGAGGTATTAAAGGACATTTAAGCTTTCTAAAAAGTCCAAGAGCACATTCATGTGATAAAAATTGAGAAAGTTGTACATTGTTATAGTTGAGCAAAATTGAGGAGGTGCATAAAGCAAATAATGACCAAAACTTGAGATTTAGCCAAATGGGTATATCTTTTCACAATCTAAACTTAATCTTAAGATGATCCACGACCTATAAGTCATATATTTTGATTTTCTTTGTTTATTTTATGTTTTATTGGATTTAATTCATTTAAATTCAATTTTAATTAAAATAAATATTGAAAAATCAAATATTTGATCTATGATTTATTTTGGGATCAGATTTTGAGGTTTATTGTCATAATATGTGATCCAAATTTGTGCAAAACAAGAGGAGAAAGATATGATGGCCAAATATGACTAAAATGGAAGGTTTTCAATGACAAAATCAATCAAATTCTATCATCCCAAAAAGATGTGAACCCAAGCCCATAAGTTGATCTAAATGCTTCCTCTATAATTACATAACATCTTCAGATAGCAAGGACACGAAATCATTGATCAAAGACCTCTAAAAAATTCCAAAATTTTCAAGAAACTTTCAAAATTCGTATCCCATTTTTCACTAAGTTCCAATCCCTTCCAAGGCTTTATTCTTCTTCCTAAGGACTAGAGGAAGAGATCCCAATCCTTTGTTACAAGTTTCAAAGCTTGAATCAAGCTCCTCAAAGGCACTTTTTTTGGGGGTAAAACTTTGAATCTTTGAAACTTCTAATATAATCATATTTTGTGATATATTGATGCGTGTTTGTGTTTGTATGAGCATATGGAGCATTCCTAAGCAATTAGTTTGAAGGTTTCACGTGCGAATCAAGAGATGCCATTGTTAGGGCATAAGAGAAGCCAAGTTTCGTATCTCCTTCTACAGGAACTTTCAGACCAAATTGAGGGCACCAATGAACTCAAAGGACTATTCTCAGCGTCCTTTCCCTTTGTTTTTTGACCTTCTTTTCTTCTTTCTTTTTCCTTCTTTCTTTCTTTTTTCTTTTATTTTTATTAAATTAATTTTTTAATTTAAATAACATTTTTTAACCAATAGAAAAAAAAGGAAATAATCCTCTCATAAAAATTATAAAATACAAAAAAATAAATATTTTTTTACATAATTAATTCAAAATTGGATTTGTTTCATCAAATAAATTTTTTTATCTAACATTTTTAATAAAAATCAATTAATAAAAATCTAAGACTTTTATTTCCTTCATATTTTTTTATCAAATTTATTTTTTAGAATAATTGTATAGGATGCGCGAAACTTGTAATAATTTATTTTTCTCGCACGATTTTCTTTTTGTCGAATAATGTAACTGCTAAAGCCTTGTAATAGTTTTAGGTTTATTTTCTACACTTTACATTTCCAGTTAGGTTTTTATTTATGTATCTCTTCCAAAGCCATGTAATAATTTAAAATAGGGTTTATTTTCCGCATTATAAACTATTAAATGTATGCTTAATAGGATTGTATGGTAAGACTAAAATCAACTGTTAGCTAACCCTAATTTTCACGACTAAAATAATTGAGTTGAATACACTTGCACACTCACACCTTTAGAGTAACCTCTCTTTGTTGCCTTATGAAATATGGTCAAGTACCTCAAACGTAGGGGTACCTTAACTTGTTGTCTAAAGAAATAAATCATCAAAGTTGCCTTTCAAATAAAAGATCATAGTCCCTCGTTGTCCCTTCAAAGTTGCCTTCAAATAAATGATTTTGTCCCTACGAAAAGGATGATAGTCCCTTCAAATTGTTAAGGTACCTCTACATGTTGCCTTCTATGACCATAACGATGACCCTACGCCTGTCCCTTCCAAATCCAAGGATAAGACTACTACTAACTAATAGTAAAGATAGTTTTATCCCTAAGGAAATAACAAGAAATACCTTACAACTTAGGGGAAGTAACTCTTAATGCTTGCTCACAACTTTCAAAAACAAACACTTTTTACACCCCACCCTCTTTTTTAAAATACTTTCAAACAAATAAACGCTTTGTATACATTCATACGAAAATCATTACAAATTTAAATATTTACGAAAATATTTTAATCACACACTACACTTTTCAAACAAAACAAGTATAAAGTGAGCTAAGAAGTTAAGAGCCCATGGATAACCATGGATACAAAGGGTACTAAGACCTTCCCTTTGTATAACTTACCCCCCGAACTCAAAATATTATAAAAGGTCTTTCCTGTTCTTTTATGCCTTTCCTAATTTGATGAAATAAAAGTTGATGGCAACTCTTGCTTACCGCAACATATTTTGCGACAAAAATTAAAAATTAGTTCTCCCACCTTGTTACAAAACTGGAGACTTTGCTAGTGAATTTAGATTCTATTTAAAGATGGGTTACCTTAGAGTATTAGTTCACTTTATAATTTGTTTGACTTGTATGCTTTATTTTTAAAGGGTACTTGTTTTGGGGCTACTGTGAGAAAGATCCTAATCCGGATATAGTGTACCTTAGGTAAGTGGCAATAAACCAAGGAAACTGTACGTCGTATACCGTTATGGTTAATCTGGTAGATATAGTTAGTGTGATAATTTGGTTGGTACCATGTGGTGTCATTTACACTAACTTCCCTTTAGAACCCTAATTGACCCATCTTGGCTAGTAGAAAGTAGTGAGATAGCCGACTTTGGTGCATTCTAAAGTTGGTTGATACTCGATGCTACACTCATTGAGATTCTAATCTTGGGATGTTTTGGTTGGTGAAACAGTTGCCACACTAAAATAAACTTTGAGAAGAATTAGTGATATTGAGATTCCTTAGAACCCAGTTACTATTGCTAGGACAGGTTGAACCAACTAAACTTCAGTGAGGAGGGTACTTACCTATGGACTTCCTGCAAGCTCTTAAACCTAAGGCTCTTGTGTGACTTGTTTGTGTTTTCCATTTGCTTGCTTTAAACATGAACATACCATCATAACATAGCATTTTCACTAACTATTTCAAGGACCAAGGGATTTATATTTGTTCTTTGCTGCAGGTTATGGCTTTCGCTCGCAGAAACACTATTTGAATCAACTTTGTAAGGATACCTTCCAAGCTTAAGGAATTAGTCTGAAATGTTTTCCTTGTAACTTTTTCTTGTTTTTCCTTCATTGTAAGCCCCAAGGGGCAATTATATTTTGAAATTACTAATAAGTTTTTTGTCTTTGTTTTTCTTTAACAAATTTAAATCCTACGAGGTCCTTAAAAACATTGCATATGCATTCACATGCCATACCATTGCATAATAGGTTTCCATGACAGGTTTCTTATCTTCTCGTTGTTTATTTCAGTTAAGATGGATCTCGAATAGACTGTAAAAAATCTCCAAACCTAGAACTCCTAATTCCAAGAGATGATCCTGAACTTGTCCAAGGGATAAGAATAACTGAAAGCACTCCTGACCAAGAAGAAGAAGAAGAAGAAAACAAGAAAACCAGTTGGCTTCATCAACATGGGTAGGAGATTTAGAGGTCAAATAAAGACATGCGATGAGGTCAAAAATCACGGAGACGAATATTCTGTTAAAGAAGAAGGCAGTCTACATGGTACTACTGGGAATTCTGATCAAGAGGAGAATTATTACTATGATTCAACTGGTGATGAGAAATACAAGTTACTGGAAGACCGTGTGAATGCCATGGAGTTGCAGAAAACATCTGGTCTAGATTTTGAAGATTTAAGTCTGATTTCTGGAGTTGTCATTCCTCTTGGCTTCAAAGTTTCTACTTTTGTGGTATATGATGGTGTTTCGTGTCCAAAGTTACATTTGAGGTCTTATGTCTGAAGGATCCAGCCACATAATGCTAATAAAAAATTGTGGATTCATTTCTTCCAAGAAAGTTTATCTGGAGCTCAACTAGAATGGTACTACCAACTTGGGAGTACCAACATTTGTGCTTGTAATGATCTTACTGAAGCCTTCTACAAGCAATATCAATATAACTCTAATTTAACACCGACTCGTATGCAACTCCAAAGCATGTCCATGGGCTCAATTGAAAGTTTCAAAGAGTACACTCAGAAATGGAGAGATCTTTCAAGTATGGTTCAACCTCCTTTAACTGACAGAGAGTTGGTTGACATGTTCATAAGTACACTGACTGGTCCTTTCTATAGTCATCTAATTGGAAGTTCGTCATCTGGTTTCACTGAGTTGATAATGACTGGAGAATGTGTTGAAAGTGGAATACGAAGTGGTAAAATACAAGTGGCTACCTCTTCAAGTACCACCAAGAAGCCATCTAATGAGGAAAAGGAATCCAATGTTGTGTACGGCCAATAAGGTCGTAATAAGAACAACTGTAACTAATCTGTGGGAGCAGTTCTGATCTCTAATCCTGCACATGCACCACAAATCAAAAACAAAATAATCAGCATAAGTAGGACGCACCAAGGAGACAATTTACAAAGATCAATATATCGTTGGCTCAGGCACTGCAACACATGTTGAAAGGGGAACCAATTACCTTGAAATACCCTCCTCAGAATCCCAATACTTACTCTCCTTGCTATAACCCCAATTCAAGGTGTGCATATCATTCCAATAGTCCTGGACATGACACTAATAATTGTTGGGAATTGAAGAATAAGATTCAAGACCTAATTGACGAAGGAGTCCTCGAGGTTACGCCAGAAGACCATATTGAGTTCTTCTATCGTCCATCAAACATCGAAGCTGCCAGACATCTAGAGTGATAAGTTTAGAGGAGGGGGATTTGAGAACATTTGAATTTTCATTTGTAATTTCTTTTGTTGGCTTAAACACTTACTATTATGTCAAACTTTTGTTTTCATGTTAATGCATTGCATATGTTTGTTTTGAATTAATCCATTTGTTTCACTATATTTAAACTATGCTTCTTACCTCTCTTTTATGATATTTAACTCTTGTTAAAGTTGTAAGCCTTTAGAGGGAGGATGACGAAGAAGATACCTTAATTTCATATAGTATTCTTTTGAACAGACTATGCTGACAATGTGCAGACATTGTTTCAATTCCTAAACAGTGGAGATATAAGGAAGTTAATCCCTAGTCAACCCTTTTGAGACTGTGAAGTATGAGTTTTCATTCTCATGCAAATTAAAACCCTTAATCATAACCTGGGGCAGGGTAGTTCCTCGGTTAACTCAATTATGCCAGTTGTCCCTTTTGTACACAACTAATGATGGTTCCCCGTAATAACTAAGTCCGACAGTCAATATCTAGCAAAAGAAAAGCTCACTAAGTCAAAACCTATGAAAGAGACTTAGTAAAAATTGAGACATCCCGCTGACTGTAATCTTGAAACAAACAGTTCAGGCAAAAGGAGGGGATAACAAATTCAAAAGAAAAAAAGGTCACTACAAATCCTCCACACAAAAAAAAAGATGACTATTTTTTTTCAAATAAACTCCTGGTTTTTGAACCATCGCAAATGTCAGTGTTACAATTCCAAACTCCTTTGGAGCCTCAATGCATAAGTTAACCAAACATAGGACTGAAGAACATCACGAAGGATGGGCTGGGTACATATAAAATTTGAGCCTTTATCATTTGTTTCTTAAACCGTGAATCAAACCACGTTACAACCCTTTAAAAGTCCTAACTGAAGCATGGTTAGTTCGAACGCGTACTACTACAAAAAGGTATCCTGACTCCTTTAGGGCTTATTATAAATCTTGAGTTAATATCACAGTTTTAAAAAACATTGTTTTGCTAAAATAATTATTTTTCAAAACTTCAAGACAGACATAAGCGTTGCATTTTGAATATCATTGTTTGCATATAACTAATTGTTTGACAATAGAGAAGCTTACATGATCAACATTCAATAAACCAAAGTCCTCCCGACAGACAAAGTTGCTTCCTGGGCCTGACTCAGTTGGATCAAAGCCAATGTATACAAGGGGCATGATCACTATCTTCCAATCAAGGGGCATGCTATGTTATTATCCAATTCATCTGGGGAAGTCAGGTCAAGATTCAACGATGCTTAATATCCATGGGAATATCTCATCATCTGAATTGCCGGAAGTAACATTACCGAGTTCACGATGCCAGGGGCATCCCATTATTTCTCTTGAGGCAGCTCCATTTCAAATACTTCCATTATGGGACAAATCATCCTCAGTTAGGGGAAACATTCTCTTTTAAAATCTAATCAGATCAAATTCAGTTGCGAGCTCCTTAACCATTACTTGGGGCATACACGATCCACCACAGTCTGAAAGCACATTCCTCTCATTACACTGCTTGATACCGGGTTTCAGCAAAAGCCATTGGGGAAATTAATTTTCTATGCCAATAGTATCAAATGGTGTCAATAACATTTCTTCGAATTCATTCATGATAATTCCTAGAAAATTACTCGGGGAAGTCGAGAATACCAGAAGTTATGAATCCATTGATTATTTTGAATGAATGTATGATTTTGAATATGATTGATGTTTAACAAAAAAATATATAAATATAAAATTATAATAATAGAATTTACTAAGGACTCTTGGAAGTTGGAATCCCCAGCAAAGCTCATGTCTAACAGATCTCCACAGGCTCATCCCCACAGAGTAATATCTACAGATTTGTTCCAGCAAATCATTTCAAGTAGTCTCTTCCCCAACAGAGACTGTATTACCAATACTATAAAGCCCCGACAAGATTCTCTTCTCCAACATATTCAATTAAGCCTGCTATCCCCAGAAGGGTTGACGTCTGGTTAGATAGTACATTGGAGGAATGTCCATCTCTTTTATCCTCATTCAAGGTATTTAGGAACTTAATCCTTCGATAAAAAGCATGAAGAATGATCGACTCTCCTCGACTGAGATTTGAAGTAATGTCTTCATCATTGTAAACACCCCAAATTTGCCCTCACCCATTCACACCATGTCTTGTGATCAATTCATATGCATAAATACAATCATACCATCTCATATCTCAATTTTGAGTCACTGCATTGTTTCTAAGTCATCTGCATCTAGGGTTTGTGATCTGAGCAATCCAAGAGCCTCTTGAGCCACTCCAAAAGTCACCAATCACTTCAAAGGGGTCTATATGTGTTCAAGCATCATATTATATCTTCCTAAAGTCAAGAATGCCAAAGAATCACAAGAACTGGGATTGGTGTGGAGGCAGAGCCAGGCTTGACTGCACAGATGACCTAAAATTAGGGTTTTGGTTTCAGAGGCCATAACTCCAAATTTTTTGGTCATTCTTGTTTCTATTGGTCTCTATATGGTATAGGGAGTGTGCATATCAATTTTCATGAAGAAATTCCATGGGGAAGTCATCTGATCAAGAATTGACTTTCTGGACAAGTCAGTGCAAAATCAGGGCATCTGAGGCCCCCAATGACCCAACCAAGGGGTGATCCTCATCATTTTGAGTGTATTTGATCTTTATTTGATCATGGAAGAGGTTTGAAGTTCACAAAATTCAAGAATTTGAAGTTTTTGCAAAGTTGACTTTTTAGGGCAAGGTTGACTTTTAATGAAATGTCATTTTATGCAACTTTTTCAACCCTTACTTTTTGATCCAAAAATGTTCCAAATGGAAAAACTTTGGTCATGAAAGTTGTAGATTAGATCTTTCCCTTTTCAAAAAGTACAAGAACATGACCTAATTCATTTTGGATCAAAAGTTATGGTGTGTCAAAGTTGGCAAAAATCACTAATTTTCAAAATATGCACCAAATGGAAAACTTGCAAAAACTTTGTACCAAGGCATTTGTGACTTCTAATTCATGTCTAACCATTACACAAACATCACATGTAACCTAAAGTTCAGAATGGACCAAGAGTTTCTCATGTTTCATGGCCTTGGGAGCAAGATATTTCCATGTGAACCAAAGGTGATCAAGTTGCAAAACCATCATAACACTTCCATCCACTTGTTGCCTTGGATGCTGAACCAGCCCTAGCCTTTCCCCTCACCATGCTGCGCAGCCCACAGCCCTTGTACTTGGCTAGAAGTTGCCCATGCTTTCTCTTACACAAGAGTGGACTTTTTGCAAAAGCTAGCATACCTATCACAAAAGGCCAAGTCACATCATCTGACCAATGGGATTAATTTATACAAACAAAATGCCAGCCATTTCATACAACAAGCAAGCCTGAAGCAAGCCATAGCATCTCATTCCCCTTTTCACTCCCTCAAGCAAAAGCCTTCGAATCTCATTCCACAAGCCATAAACACTCAAACAAACTCCACTAATCAACTCACCATGTCTCACTGAACCCAAACCAGCAAGACATAAGCCTGAAACCAGCAAGAACTCAGCTTCCCCATTTTCACTCTCAAAGCCAAAGCCTTCGAAACTCTTCATACAGGCCACAAACACTTGGACAAACTTCACAAACCTTCTCAAATCATCATCCTGATCACAAAGAACCCTTCACCTTTGTCTGAAACTGCCTGAATCAAAAACACCATTCTCACCTGAGTTTGAGCAAAAGCTGTTCAAACTCCCAAACCAGCCAACATAAACTCTTGCTAAGCATCTAGGGTTCATCAAGGGATCATAGGGAGTGGATTGCATCAAAGGAAGAGGTCAGAAAGTTGCAAGATTGAAAGCTTCGAAACTCAGGTAGCTCAAGAACATTTTTTCCAGAAATCCTTTTTTAAGTTCTAAATAGATTCTATATGTTCTCCTGATCATCCTGATGTCATTAGTTTTGAAAATGGTGGAAAAATGAGGATGTAATCGTGTTCTGAAACTCCCTGACCTAAATTTTGTTTGTTTCGATTCATGAGTTTGATGAAACATAAATGATGTTTGTGTTAGGGTTCTGATTCAGTGGGTTGTGGGAATCATTTCTGTGTTTTTAGATTTCATTTTAGTTGCGTTTTGAGAGTTTTAGGAATTTTCAGGTGGGGTTCCCACCGGAGAAGACGACCGGAGGTCTTCTCCGGCCACCTGAAAATAATTAGGGTTTTAATCCTGTAATTAAGGCAGTTTGAATTTCGTGCGTTGGATCAGTGGACTTTGTTGACTTCGCGCGCGTGTGTATGGCTGAGATTCACCATTAGAAACCCTAACCATAATTAATTAATTCATAATTATGTTTAACTCAGTTTGAATATGGGCCACTGGATTGCGCGCGTGGTCAATCTTTCTTCCCTCAGGATTCATCTTGGCCCTCCATTCAGTTGACTTTTCTTTTTCTTTGTTTTAATTCATTTGTTTCATATTTATTTTCTACCATTTATTAAAAATAGTAAAAAGGCTTTAAAAATTATGAAATTTTTTACCAAGAGTTTCATTAATTTTTAAAACACAAAAATATTTTTATTTTTATTTTTAGCATTAAAAAAGTATTTTTAAATATTTAAAAGTTTATTTTTAATTGATTAATGAAAATTAATTTATTAAAAATACTTTTAGGTATTTAAAAATCACCAAAAAATTCATGAAATGTTCTAAGACATTTAGAAGCATTGTCCAACCTTCAAACCAAATTTATTTTTTGATCATGATGCATTTTGAGAATTTTTCATTGAATTAAAATCATTTTGATGCATTATTTTGATCCAAACTTCCAAAAATCATTTCTGCCTAACCCTAAAGAGTTGGACCTTGATTCTTTTTGCATTGCATTGTGTTTAGCATGTAGTTTGTAAGATTAAATGGCCATGATTTGATCTTTCATTTTCAATTTGTTTGATAATTTTCTTGTTAAGGAACCCTAAAACCCTAGAAAACTTAGAAAAATCATATCTTGAACTAGGTTAAGAGTTGGAACTTCTCCTTTGGGCAGTGAGTTAGTATAGGTTTAGGGATCCTTTGAGTGCATTTTCAATTTTTTGTATTGATGTTTGCTTCTGATTTTGGTTTGTGTTTGATACTTTGATCATAAACCCTAATTTGGGCTTCCATATGCATCCATCTTGCATTTGCATTCATACCTTGACTTGCCATAGCATTCTATGCATTCTTTTGATTCATTGAACATCTTAAGACATATTGAAAGCATGTTTGATCATTGCATATTGCATTTTCCATGTTGTATGCCATTTTCATTTCATAACTTGTCATGTATGTTCATGTTTCTTAACTTGTCTCATTTGCATCCATGAGCTTGTATTGATCATCCCCATGTGTTGTTCTATGTTTGCATCATCTCATAGCATCATTAACATCATGTATGTGCTTCTGGTTTTGTTTCTCATCATGCCATTGCATCCCATTTTGCATTGCATTGCATTTCTTTTCTAACATTTCAGGTGGTAAGTGACTTTGGGAAGTGGATTTGCCTTCACTTCCCACATTTTCTTTTCATCTCTCTTATGCATCATTGCTGCATTTTACTTTGTGTTTGAGATTGAGATTTCTCTTTCTTCTTCTTCTCACTTTCTTTCTTCAAGTGACTTGTCTTCTTGAATGAAGCAAGTTACTTTGCTTCTCCTGATCCTTTCATCTGCTTCCTGGTGGTTCCATTGAAGACTTCTCTTGAAAACCTCACAAACCTTAGGAACAACCAAGCATGACAATGATTAGGGTTTTGATTAGTCTCCCCTCCTAGTTTTACCTTTGTGTCTCTTTTGAGTCTTCTCTTCTCATCTCATAATCAGGGACTAAACCCTAAAGGCTTTAAGGCTTTATGATTAAGCTTATGCCTGCATCCTTCTCTTAGGATGGAGTGTATAACTTTAATCCTAAGTGTTAAACCCTTAATGTGTTTAACTCCCTTAATCAATTCATTTAATAATCATCAAGACATCACACTTGTAACTTGGGCCTTGCATTAGGGTTCTAATTCTTCCTTAATTGGTTAAGAAGGACTAACCCTAGTGTTAATGGACAAGTCCCCCTCAAGTTGTCTTACAAATCATAAAACTCATTTCATCATCATATCATTAAGTAAAATCCATTTAATCAAAGGCTTGTTTTGTCATGAGTTTAATCCCTAATCATGGATTAAGTTGAGGAGCTTTCCTCAGCTTAAACATTCTCATCTATTATCCTTCTATTAGGATGGTGTAATGAGTCTGTTTAATCCTTGATTATGGCTTAATCTCATTACTCAACACTAAACAAAAACACCAAAAACATCTAAATAATCACAAAGTAGGTTAATGATCTTAATCCTACACCAAAGGTGATTAAGTGTGAGAATCTGACTTCACACTTAAGGTATTCTCATTACCCCTAATCAGAGGGAATATGTGATGAGTTTACTAAATCCATTGGTTTAGACTTAAGCTCATCAACTTATGACAAACTTTCAAAAGCAATAAAAGACTGAAAACACAAAAACAAACAATAATCGTCTCCTTCGGGATTCTTTTCTCATCACCTTCACTCATAAACGAGAACTTGCTCCTTCCGTCTAATGCAAGACAGTTTGCATCTGTGCCAGACAGATCATACACTTGAGCATAGGCAAGTAAGCAGTTCACAAGTCAATTCATCTTTCAGTCTCTTTGGGTCGAACTACGGTGTTCTGACTTCCTCATTGCACGAGAGGATACGTAGGCATAACTTAACAGTTATCGAACAAAAGTCTCTGTATATTCCCCCTCTTTCCAGCTTCATTCTTTGGCCTCATGATCTTGAGCATCTTACTCTTGTTCTTACACTGACACTGTATATACATCACTTCACTTCTTTTACACTGACACCTGTACATTCTTTTCCAGCTCTTTTACACTCAAATTGCACTGACACTACCCCTTTAAAACACAAATCTTTTAAGCGTGGATCCCGTCGAGTACGGCGGATAATCTGGGTGCTAATACCTTCCCAGGTTGTAACCAACCCCCTTTCTCAGTCTCTCTGGTTCGCAACCGTCTTATCCATCTCTTTCTAGGTCTATGCAGCATTGCCTTTCCTCCGGGATAAAAATGCCTAGCTGGCGACTCTATTCATCTCCCGTCAGTTCACGGCTGTGTGTTCTCATTGTCCCTCTCGCCGACCGTTCGCGTCTGTACCTTTATTTGGGCCTGGTCCCATTTATCGGGAGCGACAGCTTGGCGACTCTGCTGGGGATCCTTATACTGCAACTCGGGCTTCTGGTTCTTTTGTGGGTTCCTCCTAGCGCTTGTTTGATTTGTGTTTACTGGGGTGTTATGTGCTTATTTGTGTTTGTATATTGGTATTTATTCTTGCTTTATGTACAGTTGTTTTACTGCTTTCTTTATAGCTTTGTATTATATCATATTGTCATACTGTGCTGCTGGCTGGATCTGTTGTTTGCTTTGGTGGGTGGGTGCTCCATTGAGAGTTAAGGTCCTATACCTGGGACCTGAGTGACACCTAGGCTAGAGTGGTTCATATTCTTTCCCATTCCATCTCGGTCTGGTGCGGGAATATGAAACACAGTTCAGATATGGGTTTCTTCTTGAGAACTCTGTGTTGCAGATTTCCTGCAATGCTAGGGCTATCTGGAAAGCCTGCTAAGTCTGGATGACCTTTTAGTATTGACCTTCAGAAACTGAGGTGAATTAGAGGAGGAACTTTTATGGTTATTGTAAACACTGTACCTCTGGGTTAGAAGTGTTTACACTTCTCATAACTGATCCAAGTCTGAGGATCCTTGTTTTAGAACACCACCTGTGAGGGGGTTGGGCTGTTTACAGGTTTGCAGGTACCCTTGACCTCAACATACCCTGTTACTTTGATGTGATTAAGAATACTTCATGTTGGAACAGTTCTTGTGATTCTAAACCCTGGACATGTGGCTCTTTATTTGAGCCCCCCACCTTGGTTACTGTACCTATAGACCTCCATCTGGATTTCTTGAACATACTTGGACCTATATCAGAGCATTTGATCAGATCCAGCTCAGTCACAAACCCTTGCATATCATTTGCATACATCCTCATTGCATCATTTTGACATTTGTTTATTTGTTTTTTCTGGGTATCCATTTTCATTTGGCTTGGTTTTGACCCCATCATCAGCATTGACCTATCTTCATCAGCATTTGCTTCAGCTATCAGTCATCTACTTCAGTCACCTGCATCAGCCAATCAGTGGCCCATTCTTTCAGCATTATCATCAGCACTTGTCTATACTCATCCTCAACATCATGGCACCTTAAAAGAGTAACATCACCTACCATTTCTTCCAGCCAGAGCTAGCTGACATCAGGAGAATTCAGACCCTGATCACTCCAGACCATATACCACTCTTCAGGGAACACTATGGAGATATACTTGATGTGGTTATGGATCTGGACCCTTCACAGAGAAGCCTGATCCATACCTGCCTTCAGTTTTATGATCCCCCACTGATGTGTTTCACTTTTCAGGACTTTCAGCTAGGCCCCTTATTGGAAGAATACTCATCATTGGTTGGTATACCTATCAGGGGTGGAATCCCTTTCAACCCTGAGATGGTCTTTCCTGGTAATGAAGAAGTAGCAAAGGCTTTGCATCTAGAACCAGTTCTGATTGGGCAGCATATGACTTCTAAGGCTGGAATCCCTGGCCTGCATCTGGATTTCTTGATCTCTCAAGCTACCCTGAAAGCTTCTTTGGGAGAGTGGAAAGCAGTCTGTGCTTTATTGGCCTTGAGCATATATGGGATCATATTATTTGCAGATGAGCCTCGATTCATTAGCAAGAATGCAGTCCATCTTTTCATCCTGAGGAACCCAGTGCCCACTTTATTGGGGGATCTCTATTACTCAGTGCATCAGAGGAATGAAAAGCAGAGGGGAAGATTAGTGAGGTGTTGTGCTCCTTTGTTCCATACTTGGCTTCTCAAGCATTTACCCAAAACAGATGCATTTCTAAATCCTCATCAGCAGAGAAACTGGGCTAGAAGACTTACTGCTCTAACTTCAGCCGACATCAGGTGGTGCACTCAAAGCACAAAGGGCAGGGATATCATCACCAGATGTGGGCATTTTCCCAATGTGCCCCTAATAGGAGTTAAGGGTAGTATCAATTACAACCCTCTGCTGTTCAAAAGACAACTGGGCTATGAACTGGTCCACACTCCTAAGGCACAAGACATGGTTGAGACTCTTTATTGTGAGAACAAGCCTAATCTGGCTATTGTTAGGCAGGCAGCCTGGGCCTGGGACAATGTTCAAACCAAGGGAGTAACCATTCTGGGGAAGTGCAACAATGTGGCATCAGCACAATATTATGAGTGGTCCCATGCCAGGGCTCAATTCTCTGGAATGCCCTTTACCATGGAGGATATGCCTGGATCATCCTCAGCACCACCCCCTGCCACTGTTAGCTTAGAAAAGTTTGAGGGTTTGAAGGAGAGAAATGAGAAGTTGACTCAGGCTTTGCAGAAGACCCTCCGGGAGAGGAGTGATGGTAGGATGGACATTGAGAGGTTGGAGAAGCTGAGAGTAGAGCATCTGGCTAAGATTGAGAAGTCTGAGGATTATATCAAGAAGTCTAGGGCTGGAGAACAAATTCTGAAGAATGCTTGCAAGGAAGCCCAGTTCCAGAAAGCCAGGACAGACTTGTATCTGAAGGAGAGTCAAGCTAGGTGGGTCAGGATCACCGAAGCTCGTACTCTGGAGGATAAGAGGGTCCAAGACAAGATAGAGCAGCTGGAAGCTAGTGTAAAAGAGCAGCAGGAAGCCCTGGCAGCAGCCCAAAGGGAGATCTCAGAGCTAAAGATCAGAGCTGGAGTGAAGAGGTCAAAGGACCAAAGTCAGCACAAAAAGCTAACTACAGCTGTTACTACCCGGAACCTCCTTATCAGGAATCTTACGGAGCGTCCAGCTGATCCTGTGACCGAAGCACTTCTCAAGGAAGTTCGGGAGGATGAGTTTGGTCTTGGAGTTTGACCATTTGCTTGTTGTTGCTTGCATTCCATGTACTTTTATTTTCTTGTAATGCATTTTAACCCCTCAGAGGGCTTGTATTTGTAAACAAACTATGTACCATTTGCCTTTTGTAATATATGTATTAGTTTGTTCCATCCGAGTTTACTTCGAAAGCAACATCAACAGCATCTTCAAGGGTCTGGAAGGGTCAAAACTGAATGCCAAGCCGGATACCTTGAAAACAAATAAGCATACTGCATTGCATGCTAACCCTTTGTTTGTTTTGTAGGTTTTTGTTTTATTGTTGCTAACTCTGTTGTGATGTTCAGGAACTATTGCTCGACGCCGGGTATTTCCCCTCAACCGTCCGCACCGTTATCCAACCCGTAACAACCTTCCGGGCATACAAATGGATCAGGTACAACAGGACCTTGCAGAGGTTAGAAACCAAATGGCAAACGAAAGATTGGAAATGAGAACTCAGATGACGCAGTTTATGGAAGTGATGAACAACATGGCTCAGAGCCAAGAAAGATTGAGAGTCATGGTGGAAAGGCAGAATCAAGAAGATCCACATATAGGGACTGCTGGCACAAGCAACAACGAGAGGGTCCAACCTCATGTCAATCCCCCTGTATTTGGTCCCCACCTTCATCCAGAGGTCAACATTCCTGCAAATGTTCAAGGGACTGCCACTGCAGGCAGGGTACTGCAAGAAGACCCCCAGGAGGATCAGTTCACAGTAATGGGAGCTGGGGAGGAAGCTTATGACAGAAGGCTGGATGAGATAGCTGAGAAGTTAAGATCCTTAGAGTCTCAAAACTCATTAGGTTTCGATGTTATGGACATGGGCTTGGTAGACGGGGTCAGGATTCCCCATAAGTTTAAGCCTCCTTGTTTTGAAAAGTACAACGGGACTTTATGCCCCCGGACCCATTTACAATCATTTCTGGGGAGGCTGAAGGCCTACACCATGGACGAGAAGCTCTGGATGTTCTATTTTGAGGATAGCTTGACGGGAGCTTCAAGAGAATGGTACTCTCATCTGACAAGAGCAACTATCAGGTGTTGGAAGGACCTGGCAGAGGCCTTTATCAGACAGTATCAGTACAACTTAGATATGGCACCCAACAGGACCCTCCTAATGGGAATGTCACAGTCGTCAAGGGAAAGTTTCCGAGAATATACCCAGAGATGGAGGCAATTGGCTGCTGCTGTTCAGCCACCTATGTCAGAGAGGGAAATGGCAGATATGTTTATGAACACCCTCCAAGGAACATATATTGACAGGCTAGCTGCTTTCTCTTCCACTAGCTTTGCAGATGTTGTCATAGCTGGAGAGAGAATTGAGAGCCTGTTGAAGATGGGCAAGATTTCTGAAAATGGTGCCAGCTCGTCCAGCAATGCAAGGAAGCCTTTTGCAGGCCCAAGAAGAACTGGCGAGACTAATGCCATCCACACCAACAGGGGCAGACCTCAATATACTCATAGGTCTGTGGCAGCAGTCACCATTCCCGCTCCAGCTCATCCACAACCAGCTTATCAACCTCCGCAACAAAACTATCAGCAACAACCTCAGTACCATCAACAAGCTCAGTATCCCCCGAGAAACTACTATAACAACAACAACAATCAGCAAAGGCCATTCCAGCAGAGGCCTTCTCAAGCCAATAGGGTGATCGATCCGATCCCTATGCCCTATGCAACGCTATTGCCACAACTCCTGAAACTCAATCTAGTTGAGCTAAGGACATTGGCACCTCCAGATCCCAATAGTCTACCCAGGAATTATGACTCCAACGCCAGATGTGCTTTTCATTCAAATGCACCTGGCCACAGTACAGAAAAGTGCAGAGCCTTGCACATGAAGGTACAAGACCTGGTAGACTCTAAGGCCCTGAATTTCGCACCACCACCCAATGTTAACAAAAACCCTATGCCGCACCACGGAGGTCCCAGAATCAATGCTATTGAAGAGGACAAGCCGTCTTATTTAATAACCATTGTGGGTCAGATACGGACACCGTTGGTAGAGATTAAGGCTCAGCTCCTCGAATGTCAAATGTTCCCAGGGTGTGAGTTAGGGTGTGCTTACTGCAATATTTCAATAAATGGATGCGATAACTTGAGGGATGGCATAGATGGTCTCATTCAGAGTGGCCAACTTCAAATCACCATATCATTTCCTACAAATCCAGCAATCTCATCAGCAACAATTCCAGTATCTCCTACAACTGCAACAACTGTTGTTCCCGACAACTCTTCAGTTTCATCAACAAGTATTTCATCTGTCATTTCAACTGACCAGATATCAATAAACATTCCTTCTACAACTTCAGCACCACTTCATTTCGAAACTCCTACAACAACAACACCCATCCTTCCGACAATGTCTCCTACAATACCAGCAACAAACAATGAAGATGTCTCAACCGTTACAATTTATTACGATCCAGAAAATAATTCCGCATACAACTCACAAAGTGCTACTCCCATCAGAGCACCCGTCACGATATACTACGATCCACAGACTATCACAATTCCTTCCGCAGCTGCAATCAGTCCAGTCACTATCACAGTGCCTGGGCCAGTACCTTATGAAAGCAGTAATGCCATCCCCTGGCATTACGGCTCTGATTTATACTGCGAAGGACAAAAAATCACTTTTGAATCATCGACCCCTGCACCACAAATAGACAATGTGGGGGGAGGCGGAGGCTTCACTCGAAGCGGACGTCTCTTTGCTCCACAAATTCAAAGACCCACTGCCGAAGCAGAAGCTGCTGCCAAGGCAAAAGGGAAAAGCTTGGTGCAGGAAGAGCAGATTGTTAAAGAAGCTTTGAAAACACCCTTTGACCAAGAGGTTGATGAGTTCATGAGAATCATCAAGAAAAGTGATTACAAAATAGTGGATCAGCTTCATTAGACGCCTTCCAAGATCTCTATCCTATCATTGCTCATGTGCTCCGAAGCCCATCGGAATGCACTACTAAAAGTTTTGCATGCAGCTTATGTGCCCGAAGAGATCACCGTCAATCAGTTGGAAGCTGTAGTTGGAAATGTTAATGCTAGTCATGGACTAGGGTTCACCAACACTGATTTGACTACGGAAGGCCGCAACCATAACAAGGCTTTGCACATAACCATGGAATGTAAAGGTGCAGTCCTTTCCCATGTGCTGGTAGACACGGGGTCATCCCTCAATGTCTTACCTAAAAAAGCCCTTGTGAAGCTAGAGTATGACGGATTGGCGTTGCGTCCCAGTAACCTGGTAGTGAGAGCCTTTGATGGTTCTAAGAGATCGGTTCTGGGAGAGATTGAGTTGCCCATAACGATTGGCCCGCAAACTTTCAAAACGACCTTCTACGTGATGGATATACAGCCTGCCTACAGCTGTCTATTGGGTAGGCCATGGATTCACGCCGCTGGCGCCGTGACCTCTACCCTTCACCAGAAGTTAAAATTCGAGTGGGAGGGTCAAGTCGTTACTATCTGTGGAGAGGAGGATATTTTTGTTAGCCACCTGGCTACCTATAAATACATTGAGATGGAGGGGGAGATCCATGAAACAATGAGCCAAGGTTTTGAAGCCTTGAACATAAATGAAACATCTGCTGTACCTGGAACTTCAATGACATCATATCAACAAGCCCGGAAGGTTGTTGAAGAAGGAAGTGCCCAAGGCTGGGGCAAACTACTACCGGTGGAGAAGAAAGAGGATAGATTTGGGTTGGGTTACAAACCAACTCAACAAGATCAAGCAGAGGCTGCAAAGGAGCCCAACTTTGTTAGTGGGGGGATGCTCACCCCTGATGCTGTCAACAATTTGGAAGACGAGCTGGAAGAAGAACGCAACCTGGAAAGCTGGATTCGTCCAAAGATCCCGGGGAGCAGTATCTCGAACTGGTCTTCCCAGGAAATTATAAGAGTTACTCATGCAGAGTAATTATTATTTCCTGTATTTTATAGCATGCATCAAAGTCTTGCATCTTGCCCAAGATGACAAGACTCATTTTGTAACCGGGCCATCTGTACTTTTTGTGCAACAAGATTAATCAATGAAATATCAGACATCTTTTTGCAAACGAGTCTTTTTTCTTTTCTGCTCACTGTTTTTCCATTTTTCTTTTTGTACAAAAAATAAATGGCAGTGTTTTCAAAATGACAACTTTATTTCACTCTTCTAAACAAGATTAAAATCAAATCACTAAAATGAACAAACTGAACCCTTGCAGAGTGTGCCTTCCAGACAGCACCGACAACAGCACGGCTATGACTTCGTATGACTTTGACAATCCAATCAATCAAGCTGATGAAGGGGTTGAAGAAGAATATGAGCTTCCTGAAGAGCTAGCCAGGTTGTTAAGGCAAGAGGAAAAGGTTATCACCCCTCACCAGGCGGAGGTTGAAACGATCAATCTTGGTACAGATGAAGACGTGAAAGAAGTTAAAATCGGGGCCTGCCTGCAAGACTCAGTGAAGAGACAACTGATTGACCTGCTTCAAGAGTATGTGGACGTGTTCGATTGGTCTTATTAAGATATGCCAGGGTTGGATACCGACATTGTTGTGCACAAGCTGCCTTTGAGGGAAGAATGCCCGCCGGTTAAACAGAAACTGCGCCGTACTCGCCCAGACATGGCAATGAAAATCAAAGAAGAGGTACAAAAGCAATGGGACGTCGGGTTCCTTACTGTAACTAGCTATCCACCGTGGGTTGCTAATATAGTACCTGTGCCTAAGAAAGACGGCAAAGTAAGAATGTGTGTTGACTACCGGGATCTGAACAGAGCTAGCCCGAAAGATGATTTCCCTTTACCTCACATTGATGTATTGGTGGATAATACGGCTCAGTTCTCGGTATTCTCCTTCATGGATGGATTTTCAGGATACAATCAGATTAAAATGTCACCTGAAGACATGGAGAAGACAACCTTCATCACACCCTGGGGCATGTTCTGCTACAAGGTAATGCCGTTTGGGCTCAAGAATGCCGGTGCAACATATCAACGGGCTATGGTGACATTATTCCACGATATGATCCATAAAGAAATTGAATGTTATGTGGATGACATGATTGCCAAGTCCCTTACCGAAGAAGATCACCTGGTAAATCTGCTGAAGTTGTTCAAGCGTCTGAGGAAGTACCAACTGAAGCTGAACCCCAACAAGTGCACATTCGGGGTGCGATCTGGTAAGCTGCTGGGTTTTATTGTGAGCGAAAAAGGGATTGAAGTTGACCCTGATAAAGTCAAAGCTATTCAAGAGATGCCTGCACCAAAGACAGAGAAGGAAGTTCGAGGGTTCTTAGGTCGATTGAATTACATCTCACGGTTCATATCTCACCTTACGGCGACCTGTGAACCTTTGTTCAAATTACTAAGAAAAGAACAAACGGTCAGGTGGAATGAAGATTGCCAGAAGGCTTTTGACAAGATCAAAGAATACTTACAAGAACCTCCAATCCTTATGCCTCCAGTTGAAGGAAGACCTCTGATAATGTACTTGACAGTATTAGAAGAGTCAATGGGGTGTGTGTTGGGCCAGCATGACGAGTCTGGTCGAAAAGAGTATGCAATATACTACCTAAGCAAAAAGTTTACCGACTGTGAACAACGTTATTCACTGCTCGAGAAAACTTGCTGTGCTTTAGCGTGGGCTGCTCGCCGACTGAGGCAGTATATGTTGACCCACACTACTTTGTTGATCTCAAAGATGGACCCAGTTAAGTACATATTTGAGAAGCCAGCACTTACTGGACGGGTTGCAAGATGGCAAATGATCCTCACAGAATATGACATCCAATACACTTCTCAGAAAGCCATCAAGGGCAGTGTATTGTCTGAATATCTTGCTGAGCAACCCATTGATGATTACCAGCCTATGAGATTTGACTTCCCTGATGAAGACATCATGTTCATAAAAGCAAAAGATCATGAAGAGCCTGTTCACACTGAGGGGCCTGACCCGGAAGAAGAATTGACTATGATGTTTGATGGGGCTGTTAACATGAATGGTCGTGGTGTTGGTGCAGTACTCATTACACCTAAGGGAGTTCACATGCCTTTCTCGGCAAAGCTCACTTTCAACTGCACTAACAACGAAGCTGAATACGAAGCTTGTATTATGGGTCTTGAGGAAGCCATTGACCTCAGGATCAAGACGTTGACTGTATTCGGAGATTCAGCTCTGGTAGTCAATCAAACCAACGGCAAATGGTACACGCACCAGGATCATCTGATACCTTACAGGGATTATACAAGGAGATTATTGACTTTCTTTACAACAGTCAAGCTTGAGTATATCCCTCGGGACGAGAATCAGTTTGCAGATGCTCTGGCTACCATTTCATCCATGATCAAAGTTCAAGCTGCCAACTTTATGCCTCAGATATCAGTGTCCAGACTTGACAGACCAGCATATGTGTTCGCAGTAGATGTTGTCAAAGATGATAAGCCTTGGTTCCATGACATTAAGTGCTTCTTGGAGGATCAAACATACCCACCTGGGGCATCTTCCAATGATAAGAAGACTTTGAGAAGGCTTGCTGGTAGTTTCTTCTTGAACACTGATGGTTCCCTATACAAAAGGAACTTTGATATGGTACTCCTCAGATGCGTTGATAAGACAGAAGCAGATCTGCTAATGCATGAAGTGCACGAAGGATCCTTTGGTACCCATGCGGGAGGGCATGCCATGGCTAAAAAGTTGCTAAGATCAGGTTATTATTGGATCACAATGGATGCAGACTGTTGTGCCTATGCCAGAAAATGCCATAAATGTCAGATTTATGCAGATAAGGTGCATATGCCTCCCAATCCTCTGAATGTGATGTCTTCACCTTGGCCCTTTGCTATGTGGGGCATTGACATGATTGGCAAGATTGAACCGACTGCTTCAAATGGCCATAGATTCATCCTGGTTGCCATTGATTATTTCACCAAGTGGGTCGAAGCAGCTTCCTATGCCAATGTTACAAGACAAGTGGTAGCCAGATTTCTGAAGAGAGATATCATCTGTCGATATGGAGTTCCCGAGCGAATCATTACTGATAATGGTTCCAATCTAAACAACAAAATGATGGCAGAGCTGTGCCGGGACTTCAAGATCCAACACCACACTTCTTCTTCTTACAGGCCAAAGATGAATGGCGCTGTTGAGGCAGCAAATAAGAATATCAAGAAGATTGTGCAGAAGATGGTAGTCACTTACAAGGACTGGCATGAAATGCTACCGTTTGCCTTGCATGGGTACCGCACGTCAATCAGGACATCCACTGGGGCAACACCGTATCAACTTGTGTATGGTATGGAAGCAGTCCTACCGGTTGAAGTTGAATTACCCTCTCTGCGGGTACTGATGGATGTTAAACTGAGTGAAGCAGATTGGTTTCGGGCCCGATACGAACAACTGGGTCTAATTGAAGAGAAAAGATTGGCTGCAATCTGTCATGGGCAGTTGTATCAGAAGAGAATGAAGAAAGCCTTCGATCAGAAAGTCAGACACCGAGAGTACCAAGTAGGAGATCTTGTGCTGAAAAGAATCCTCCCTCCTCATATAGACCACAGGGGTAAGTGGACTCCAAACTATGAAGGACCGTTTGTGGTAAAGAAAGTTTTCTCTGGTGGAGCACTGATGCTCAGCACCATGGATGGTGAAGATTACCCGTCCCCTGTGAATTCAGATGCAGTTAAAAAATACTTCGCATAAAAGACCCGCTGGACATAAAAACAGAATGTAAGTCCAGGCAAAAATAGGGCATCCCGGCGAGTCAAAAACAGAATAAAAGACTCGGGCAAAAATAAGGGAAAATAAATAAAAGAATGTACACCTGCTGAGTTGAAAAGCCGCATTGGACAGCTCAGGCAAAAATGGGTATCCCGATGGATTGAAAACCCGAAAGGGCGATCCATGCAAAATAAGGGAATAAGCGAACAACTGCATTCTGAATTCGTCTGTATCACCTACAACTTGGTAAGCTTCGAAAGGATCAAGCTTCAATCAGAATCAACATTCTTCAGAAAGCAAGATGAGAAGAACGTCGAAAGTCATACGAGTCATAGTAAAGAGGAAGCTCCGTAAAGCGTCATCAACATTGCCAGCATTTTGTTTTTCAATTTGTAACGATCTCCGCATTTCAGGGGATTTGTTTCTTTGACTGTATCTCGCCAATTCAGGGCATATGAATTAATAAAATCAGATTTTCAGTCATGTTTCGTCTTGTACATTTTATTTGCAAAAATGTCTGATATCTTAAAGAAAAAACTGATTGCATAGAATACAGATGTTTACCTTCAAATAAAAAACGTGCTTGCAGGAAATATACTTACTCTCAGGAGTGCCTAACTCCTATGACGGAATCCAGTAAAGGATACCTCGGGATTACTTGGGCGTTTCTTTATCTTTTCAGGATTGCAGGAATCCAGAACGCAACTTGGGGCATGCAAACTTCATCCCGGCAAACTGACGAACCAACACTCACTCAGTCTTAGCACCAAAAGTACTTTCTCCCCAGCTGAGTTGCCACTTATTACTTATCCCCATCAGGGTTGCCAGGCATCACAGAAGGCGCCCATATCCCCGGCTGGGTCGAGAATCCACCTCAACAGAATTTCTAAGGATGTCTTTCAGTAATTCCTCTTTTTCTCCCCAGCCGAGTTGCCATTTCATCCTCAGCCGAACACTAAGTCAGGGAACCATCTCCCCACAGAGTGTCAGTCTCTATCCAGAAGAGCAACACATGAAGGATCACAATAGAGTAAAAAAGGCTCCTACAAACCCCAGCTGGGTCCCCTCATTACCGGAATAGGTCTATCATTGACCCATGTCCCCAAGCAGATATCACTTCATGACAGATCTACCAATGATCTCACCCCCAGCTGGGATGTCCACTTTAAGCGGATCGGCCAAAGATCTTCGCAGCGACGGGATCCGGATCCCGGTTTGGTATCTTTGCATAATCATAGCATTCGCATCATATTCACCCACAAAGCGTAGCATTCCGTTTAAATACGGAGCATTACGGTAAAAATCAAACATATTGCATAATCATAAGCCATGCTATGAATCAAACACTTGTGAATAATGACAATCCGTCAATATACAGAATACTTCCCCCAAAACCCCCCAGCGGAGATTCCCCAGCAAAAGCAGTTGCCCCATATTCACAAACACCAGTATATACTCTCTTTGACACCCATCCGTGTCATCATTCCCCAGTAAAGTCACCCAAACACTATGTGCAAACAATAATACTCGTATTACAGATATTCGTTGACACCCATCTGTGTCGTAACCCCAGCAGAAAGCCAAAGACGTCCTCTTTGCACTCACATATACTTACATATAACAATCCTTTGACACCCGTCCGTGTCATATCCCCAGCGCAGTCACCTACACTTTGTATGTCAGATACTTGTTCATATCACACTCTTCTCCTTTTGACACTCGTCCGTGTCGCTCTCCCCAGCAGTTAAATACTCATCTATATACCGATCACTCTCATACAGATACTCGCCCGTATCTTGTATACACCACTTATATCCTCTCAGATCAACACTCGTCCGTGTTCTCTGTTAACCAGTTGATACTCGTCCGTATCATCATCTTTGAACACGTGTCAGTATTTGTTTCTACCCGATACTCGTCCGTATCGTATTCTTAAGGATGCTCGTCCGCATCTTTAATCTATACACAAACATCTAAACACTTACCCTTTTATTTCTTGGATGTAAACACTCGTCCGTGTTTACTACTCCCCAGGAGATCTCCAACAAAGCAATTTTCTTTTTATCTGACATTCGTCCTGTGTCACGATAAACCCTGAGAGCAGCCGTACCCTGCTAGGTGGTCGTCCTCCACCTCTTGATGGTCGTCCTCCATCATGCTCATCCGATGGCCGTCCCCATCATTGATTTTAGCAGCCGTCCCCTGCTAGGTGGTCGTCCTCCACCTCTTGATGATCGTCCTTCATCATTTTATCCAATGGCCGTCCCCATTGTTGATCTTTGGTTATCTGACATTCGTCCTATGTCATGATAAACCTTGAGAGCAGCCGTACCCTGCTAGGTGGTCGTCCTCCACCTCTTGATGGTCGTCCTCCATCATGCTCCTCCGATGGCCGTCCCCATCGTTGACCTTTTATCCGGCATTCATCCTATGTCGCAATATTTTCGGCAGCCGTACCCTGCCTGGTGGTTGTCCTCCACCTTAGATGACCGTCCCTCATCTTATACCCAACAGAGCAGCCGTCCCCTGCTAGGTGATCGTCCTTCACCTTTGATGACCGTACCTCATCATCTGTTTATTTCATTTATTCTTTAACCCGATGGCCGTCCCCATCGTGGTCCCTTTTCTTTTTTAGCCCGATGGCCGTCCCCATCGTTGGTTACTTTACCTTTATGAGCTTGATGGCCGTCCCCGTCATGTTTCATTAATCCCCCAGAAAATTTTACAGCTTTACTTGATGGCCGTCCCCATCATAATTCTTTTATCCCCAGCATGTCGGCCGTCCCCGTCATTGCTTTATTTTCCGCACTTTTCCCAGCATGTCGGCCGTCCCCGTCATTGCTCTTTACCCAGCAGTCGTCCTCTGCTCGACGGTCGTCCTCCGTCGCCCACACTTTACAATATACTTTATTTTCTTTTACAATCTATATCCCTTTTCTTCTTCATTCTGTGAGTGCAAATTTTGGACTGTCTTTGGTATTCAACCACAAGTTATCTTGTTTGCCTGTTAAGCCGTTGCTTACATCCTGCACAGCTGACTCATGTTTGAATAGGGGCAGCTGTAAACACCCCAAATTTGCCCTCACCCATTCACACCATGGCTTGTGATCATTTCATATGCATAAATACAATCATACCATCTCATATCTCAATTTTGAGTCACTGCATTGTTTCTAAGTCATCTGCATCTAGGGTTTGTGATCTGAGCAATCCAAGAGCCTCTTGAGCCACTCCAAAAGTCACCAATCACTTCAAAGGGGTCTATATGTGTTCAAGCATCATATTATATCTTCCCAAAGTCAATAATGCCAAAGAATCACAAGAACTGGGATTGGTGTGGAGGCAGAGCCAGGCTTGACTGCACAGATGACCTAAAATTAGGGTTTTGGTTTCAGAGGCCATAACTCCAAATTTTTTGGTCATTCTTGTTTCTATTGGTCTCTATATGGTATAGGGAGTGTGCATATCAATTTTCATGAAGAAATTCCATGGGGAAGTCATCTGATCAAGAATTGACTTTCTAGACAAGTCAGTGCAAAATCAGGGCATCTGAGGCCCCCAATGACCCAACCAAGGGGTGATCCTCATCATTTTGAGTGTATTTGATCTTTATTTGATCATGGAAGAGGTTTGAAGTTTACAAAATTCAAGAATTTGAAGTTTTTGCAAAGTTGACTTTTTAGGGCAAGGTTGACTTTTAATGAAATGTCATTTTATGCAACTTTTTCAACCCTTACTTTTTGATCCAAAAATGTTCCAAATGGAAAAACTTTTGTCATGAAAGTTGTATATTAGATCTTTCCCTTTTCAAAAAGTACAAGAACATGACCTAATTCATTTTGTATCAAAAGTTATGGTGTGTCAAAGTTGGCAAAAATCACTAATTTTCAAAATATGCACCAAATGGAAAACTTGCAAAAACTTTGTACCAAGGCATTTGTGACTTCTAATTCATGTCTAACCATTACACAAACATCACATGTAACCTAAAGTTTAGAATGCACCAAGAGTTTCTCATGTTTCATGGCCTTGGGAGCAAGATATTTCCATGTGAACCAAAAGTGATCAAGTTGCAAAACCATCATAACACTTCCATCCACTTGTTGCCTTGGATGCTGAACCAGCCATAGCCTTTCCCCTCACCATGCTGCGCAACCCACATCCCTTGTACTTGGCTAGAAGTTGCCCATGCTTTCTCTTACACAAGAGTGGACTTTTTGCAAAAGCTAGCATACCTATCACAAAAGGCCAAGTCACATCATCTGACCAATGGGATTAATTTATACAAACAAAATGCCAGCCATTTCATACAACAAGCAAGCCTGAAGCAAGCCATAGCATCTCATTCCCCTTTTCACTCCCTCAAGCAAAAGCCTTCGAATCTCATTCCACAAGCCATAAACACTCAAACAAACTCCACTAATCAACTCACCATGTCTCACTGAACCCAAACCAGCAAGACATAAGCCTGAAACCAGCAAGAACTCAGCTTCCCCATTTTTCACTCTCAAAGCCAAAGCCTTCGAAACTCTTCATACAGGCCACAAACACTTGGACAAACTTCACAAACCTTCTCAAATCATCATCCTGATCACAAAGAACCCTTCACCTTTGTCTGAAACTGCCTGAATCAAAAACACCATTCTCACCTGAGTTTGAGCAGAAGCTGTTCAAACTCCCAAACCAGCCAACATAAACTCTTGCTAAGCATCTAGGGTTCATCAAGGGATCATAGGGAGTAGATTGCATCAAAGGAAGAGGTCAGAAAGTTGCAAGATTGAAAGCTTCGAAACTCAGGTAGCTCAAGAACATTTTTTCCAGAAATCCTTTTTTAAGTTCTAAATAGATTCTATATGTTCTCCTGATCATCCTGATGTCATTAGTTTTGAAAATGGTGGGAAAATGAGGATGTAATCGTGTTCTGAAACTCCCTGACCTAAATTTTGTTTGTTTCGATTCATGAGTTTGATGAAACATAAATGATGTTTGTGTTAGGGTTCTGATTCAGTGGGTTGTGGGAATCATTTCTGTGTTTTTAGATTTCATTTTAGTTGCGTTTTGAGAGTTTTAGGAATTTTCAGGTGGGGTTCCCACCGGAGAAGACGACCGGAGGTCTTCTCCGGCCACCTGAAAATAATTAGGGTTTTAATCCTGTAATTAAGGCAATTTGAATTTCGTGCGTTGGATCAGTGGACTTTGTTGACTTCGCGCGCGTGTGTATGGCTGAGATTCACCATTAGAAACCCTAACCATAATTAATTAATTCATAATTATGTTTAACTCAGTTTGAATATGGGCCACTGGATTGCGCGCGTGGTCAATCTTTCTTCCCTCAGGATTCATCTTGGCCCTCCATTCAGTTGACTTTTCTTTTTCTTTGTTTTAATTCATTTGTTTCATATTTATTTTCTACCATTTATTAAAAATAGTAAAAAGGCTTTAAAAATTATGAAATTTTTTACCAAGAGTTTCATTAATTTTTAAAACACAAAAATATTTTTATTTTTATTTTTAGCATTAAAAAAGTATTTTTAAATATTTAAAAGTTTATTTTTAATTGATTAATGAAAATTAATTTATTAAAAATACTTTTAGGTATTTAAAAATCACCAAAAAATTCATGAAATGTTCTAAGACATTTAGAAGCATTGTCCAACCTTCAAACCAAATTTATTTTTTGATCATGATGCATTTTGAGAATTTTTCATTGAATTAAAATCATTTTGATGCATTATTTTGATCCAAACTTCCAAAAATCATTTCTGCCTAACCCTAAAGAGTTGGACCTTGATTCTTTTTGCATTGCATTGTGTTTAGCATGTAGTTTGTAAGATTAAATGGCCATTATTTGATCTTTCATTTTCAATTTGTTTGATAATTTTCTTGTTAAGGAACCCTAAAACCCTAGAAAACTTAGAAAAATCATATCTTGAACTAGGTTAAGAGTTGGAACTTCTCCTTTGGGCAGTGAGTTAGTATAGGTTTAGGGATCCTTTGAGTGCATTTTCAATTTTTTGTATTGATGTTTGCTTCTGATTCTGGTTTGTGTTTGATACTTTGATCATAAACCCTAATTTGGGCTTCCATATGCATCCATCTTGCATTTGCATTCATACCTTGACTTGCCATAGCATTCTATGCATTCTTTTGATTCATTGAACATCTTAAGACATATTGAAAGCATGTTTGATCATTGCATATTGCATTTTCCATGTTGTATGCCATTTGCATTTCATAACTTGTCATGTATGTTCATGTTTCTTAACTTGTCTCATTTGCATCCATGAGCTTGTATTGATCATCCCCATGTGTTGTTCTATGTTTGCATCATCTCATAGCATCATTAACATCATGTATGTGCTTCTGGTTTTGTTTCTCATCATGCCATTTCATCCCATTTTGCATTGCATTGCATTTCTTTTCTAACATTTCAGGTGGTAAGTGACTTTGGGAAGTGGATTTGCCTTCACTTCCCACATTTTCTTTTCATCTCTCTTATGCATCATTGCTAAATTTTACTTTGTGTTTGAGATTGATATTTCTCTTTCTTCTTCTTCTCACTTTCTTTCTTCAAGTGACTTGTCTTCTTGAATGAAGCAAGTTACTTTGCTTCTCCTGATCCTTTCATCTGCTTCCTGGTGGTTCCATTGAAGACTTCTCTTGAAAACCTCACAAACCTTAGGAACAACCAAGCATGACAATGATTAGGGTTTTGATTAGTCTCCCCTCCTAGTTTTACCTTTGTGTCTCTTTTGAGTCTTCTCTTCTCATCTCATAATCAGGGACTAAACCCTAAAGGCTTTAAGGCTTTGTGATTAAGCTTATGCCTGCATCCTTCTCTTAGGATGGAGTGTATAACTTTAATACTAAGTGTTAAACCCTTAATGTGTTTAACTCCCTTAATCAATTCATTTAATAATCATCAAGACATCACACTTGTAACTTGGGCCTTGCATTAGGGTTCTAATTCTTCCTTAATTGGTTAAGAAGGACTAACCCTAGTGTTAATGGACAAGTCCCCCTCAAGTTGTCTTACAAATCATAAAACTAATTTCATCATCATATCATTAAGTAAAATCCATTTAATCAAAGGCTTGTTTTGTCATGAGTTTAATCCCTAATCATGGATTAAGTTGAGGAGCTTTCCTCAACTTAAACATTCCCATCTATTATCCTTCTATTAGGATGGTGTAATGAGTCTATTTAATCCTTGATTATGGCTTAATCTCATTACTCAACACTAAACAAAAACACCAAAAACATCTAAATAATCACAAAGTAGGTTAATGATCTTAATCCTACACCAAAGGTGATTAAGTGTGAGAATCTGACTTCACACTTAAGGTATTCTCATTACCCCTAATCAGAGGGAAGATGTGATGAGTTTACTAAATCCATTGGTTTAGACTTAAGCTCATCAACTTATGACAAACTTTCAAAAGCAATAAAAGACTGAAAACACAAAAACAAACAATAATCGTCTCCTTCGGGATTCTTTTCTCATCACCTTCACTCATAAACGAGAACTTGCTCCTTCCGTCTAATGCAAGACAGTTTGCATTTGTGCCAGATAGATCATACACTTGAGCATAGGCAAGTAAGCAGTTCACAAGTCAATTAATCTTTCAGTCTCTTTGGGTCGAACTACGGTGTTCTGACTTCCTCATTGTACGAGAGGATACGTAGGCATAACTTAACAGTTATCGAACAAAAGTCTCTGTATATTCCCCCTCTTTCCAGCTTCATTCTTTGGCCTCATGATCTTGAGCATCTTACTCTTGTTCTTACACTGACACTGTATATACATCACTTCACTTCTTTTACACTGACACCTGTACATTCTTTTCCATCTCTTTTACACTCAAATTGCACTGACACTACCCCTTTAAAACACAAATCTTTTAAGCGTGGATCCCGTCGAGTACGGCGGACAATCTGGGTGCTAATACCTTCCCAGGTTGTAACCAACCCCCTTTCTCAGTCTCTCTGGTTCGCAACCGTCTTATCCATCTCTTTCTAGGTCTATGCAGCATTGCCTTTCCTCCGGGATAAAAATGCCTAGCTGGCGACTCTATTCATCTCCTGTGAGTTCACGGCTGTGTGTTCTCATTGTCCCTCTCGCCGACCGTTCGCGTCTGTACCTTTATTGGGGCCTGGTCCCATTTATCGGGAGCGACAATCATCCCCAACAATGAACATGAATCTATTTTCCCCAGCTAGCAGTTGTTGAATGAAGCTACTAATGTGCTTCAACTACATAATTTTTTCCATACATCATCTACAACATATCATAGCATACGCATACAAAACACATGTAACATTTTCATTTACATTAAGAACATCATGCAATGCATTACATACATCAATGAGCTCGCATAAAACTAACTTTGCCTTTTCAGGATAGTTCATGATCAGATAAACATTGTCGTCTCCTAGATACGGTGCAGAGATAATCGAGAGAATGATTTAATTCTGACACACGATCAAGAAAAATTATATAGTTCTGATACTTAGTTCAGGATATTTTCCAATAACAGTTCAGAAACGATCAAGACAAAGATCTAGTTCAGATACTTAGTTTAGGATATTTTCCAGAGACAATTCAGAAACGATCAAGACAAAGTCTAGTTCTGATACTTAGTTTAGGATATTTTCCAGAGACAGTTCAGAGACGATCAAGACAAAGATCTAGTTCTGATACTTAGTTCAAGATATTTTCTAGAGACAATTCAGAGGCGATCAAGATAAAGATCTAGTTCTAATACTTTGTTCATGATATTTTCCAGAGACAGTTCAAAAACAATCAAGACAAAGATCTAGTTCTGATACTTAGTTCAGGATATTTTCCAGAGACAGTTCAGAGACAATCAAGACAAAGATCTAGTTCTGATACTTAGTTCAGGATATTTTCCAGAAACAGTTTAGAGACGATCAAGATAAAGATCTAGTGATGATACTTATTCCAGAACAACATTCAGATATGGTCAAACATAGACACATTATGATACTCCAATCAACAGACCCTTTGGATGGCATCTATAAGCCCATATCCAAATACTCCGAATGGCATCTTTAAGCCAATTCAAACAATAAAATAAACCAACAGTGTTACTTTGTGCACCAACCAGTGCAAAGTTTTGGGCTTTAAATGTTCAATCCTCTTCCACCTTCAGGTCACGAATGGCGTGCATGCCAGTCTAACCCCTCAGGTTTCAGAAAATTGAACAGGGGTAGCTGTTGTACCCCAAAATTTTCCCTCACATCTTCAAGATGATATGGCTCAAGAGGTCTCCTAATGTTCATAAGATTCTCAATTTCTCAAAGGAACTTAAGGTTTCATCAGACAAAGCCTCCTCCTAAGCAATAAACCTCAAATTAGGGTTTTGTGTTTCTCAAGGTAAATTGGACTTCCAAAGCCTCAAGTGGACTTCATGGTATCCCATATACTTCAAAGGATCCTCATATCAAGTTTCAAGACTTGCCCTACAAGTTTGGCCAGTTAGATGCTCAGATAATCAATAATCAGTTAACTTGGGTAAAAAGTCAACTGTGGTCAACATACAGTCAAACTTCAAGATTTTTGGTCAACATCAAGATTATAATGTAAGATTCATCATTTGATAAAATATTGATCATGATTCATCAAGAAAACCTCAAATTCATCACATGGCAAAAGTTGCTAAATTAGAGTTTCTTAAGGAGAAAGTCAACTAAACTTTGACCAGCTCTAACTTTCTCATACTTCATTAGAAATTTCTCATCCAAAGCTCATTGTGAAGGAAATTCAATTCCCTACAACTTTGTGTCTCACAAGTCAAGGCCATAAATGCTTCATTTGAGAGATATCGACCAAGACATTACAGGTCCTCTAAAAAGTCAACAAAAAGTCAACTTCTTAAAAAGCTCTTAACTTGAACATGGAATATAAAATTGACATGGGATCAAAAGGAGTGATTAAAGGACACTTTAAGCTTTCTTAAAAGTACAAGAGCACATTCATGTGATAAAAATTGAGAAAGTTGTGCATTGTTATAGTTGAGAAAAATTGAGGAGGTGCGTAAAGCAAATAATGACCAAAACTTGAGTTTTTGCCAAATGGGCATATCTTTTCACAATCTAAACTTAATCTTAAGATGATCTACGACCTATAAGTCATATATTTTGATTTTATTTGTTTATTTTATATTTTATTGGATTTAATTCATTTAAATTCAATTTTAATTAAAATAAATATTGAAAAATCAAATATTTGATCTATGATTTATTTTGGGATCAGATTTTGAGGTTTATTGTCATAATATGTGATCCAAATTCGTGCAAAACAATAGGAAAAAGATATGATGGCCAAATATGACTAAAATGGAAGGTTTTCAATGAAAAAATCAATCAAATCCTATCATCCCAAAAAGATGTGAACCCAAGCCCACAAGTTGACCTAAATCCTTCCTCTATAAATACATAACATCTTCAGATAGCAAGAACATGAAATCATTGATCAAAGAACTCTAAAAAATTCCAAAATTTTCAAGAAACTTTCAAAATTCGTATCCCATTTTTCACTAAGTTCCAATCCCTTCCAAGGCTTGATTCTTCTTCCTAAGGACCAGAGGAAGAGATCCCATTCCTTTGTTGCAAGTTTCAAAGCATGAATCAAGCTTCTCAAAGGCACGATTTTTTTTTTTGTAAAACTTTGAATCTTTGAAACTCCTAATCTAATCATATTTTGTGATATATTGATGTGTGTTTGTGTTTGTATGAGCATATGGAGCATTCCTGAGCAATTAGTTTGAAGGTTTCACGTGCAAATCAAGATATGCCATTGATAGGGCGTAAGAGAAGCCAAACTTTGTATCTCTTTCTACAAGAACTTTCAAACCAAATTGAGGGCACCAATGAACTCAAATGACTATTCCCAGCGTCCTTCCCTTTTGTTTTTTGACCTACTTTTCTTCTTTCTTTTTCCTTATTTCTTTCTTATTTCTTTTATTTTTATTAAATTAATTGTTTAATTTAAATAACCTTTTTTAACCAATAGAAAAAATAGGAAATTTAATAATCTTTTCATAAAAATTATAAAATACTAAAAAAATATTTTATTTACATAATTAATTCAAAATTTGATTTATTTCATCAAATAATTTTTTTAATCAAACATTTTTAATAAAAATCAATTAATCAAAATCTAAGACTTTTATTTCCTTCATATTTTTTAATTTTATTTTTTAGAATAATTGTATAGGATGCGCAAAACTTGTAATAATTTATTTTTCTCGCACGATTTTCTTTTTCTTGAATAACGTAAACGCTAAAGCATTGTAATAGTTTTAGGTTTATTTTCTGCACTTTACATTTCCCGTTAGGTTTTTATTTATGTATCTCTCCCAAAGCCATGTAATAGTTTAAAATAGGGTTTGTTTTCTGCATTATAAACTGTTAGATGTATGCTTAATAGGATTGTATGGTATGACTAAAATCAACCGTTAGCTAACCCTAATTTTCAAGACTAAAATAACTGAATTGAATACACTTGCACACTCATACCTCTAGGGTAACCTCTCTTTGTTTCCTTATGAAATATGGTCAAGTCCCTCGAACGTAGGGGTACCTTAACTTGTTGCCTAAAGAAATAAATCATCAAAGTTTCCTTTCAAATAAAAGATCATAGTCCCTCGATGTCCCTTCAAAGTTGCATTCGAATAAATGATCTTGTCCCTACAAAAAGGATGATAGTCCCTTCGAATTGTTAAGGTACCTCTACATGTTGCCTTCTATGACCATAACGATGACCCTACGCCTGTCCCTTCCAAATCCAAGGATAAGACTACTTACTAACTAATAGTAAGGATAGTTCTATCCCTAAGGAAATAACAAGAAAGATCTTAGAACTTAGGGGAAGTAACTCTTAATGTTTGCTCACAACTTTAAAAAACAAACACTTTTTACACCCCACCCTCTTTTTCAAAATACTTTCAAACAAGTAAACATTTTGTATACATTCATATGAGAATCATTACAAAGTTAAATCTTTACGAAAATATTTTATCACACACTACACTTTTCAAACAAAACAAGTATAAAGTGAGCTAAGAAGTTAAGAGCCCATGGATAACCAAGGATACAAAGGGTGCTAACACCTTCCCTTTGTATAACTTACCCCCCGAACTCAAAATATTTTAAAAGGCTTTCCTGTTCTTTTATGCCTTTCCTAATTGGATGAAGTAAAATTCGACGGCGACTCTTGCTTACCGCAACATATTTTGCGACAAAAATTGAAAGTCAGTTCTCCCACCGTGTTATAGTCACTCTCTCATTCAGATATTCATTGGTGTTCCCGATCTATGGAAAACATCACTATCATTGACCGTTGTAGAGAGTTCCCTAATGTTCCACTCCTTGGCATAAGGGGGGCATTACTTATAATCCTTATTTAGCATTATGTCAGTTTTGTTATACTCGGAGTGATGGTCCTCATGATATGATTATTCAAGGTATTGTGTTTGATTATGATAACGATCCTCAAGGTTACCGTTGAAGGTTTATACATGCTTGGGGAATGGTTAATAAGATTAATAGTAATACTCTTGAACCAAAATATTCCATCCCTATGAAGCCTTACCTCAGATGGGTACGATCTCGTGCTCAAACTCTTATGATGCCATATCCTTTTGTTCTACCAGTAATTGTTGAGCCTATTGTTGAAGGAGATGTTCCTTACATCATTCTTCATCCAGAAATGCCTACTGACCTGGAAGAGCTACAAAAATCTTGGATCTGACTGAAGGAGGAAAGGGATACCTTTGAGGCTCAGTTCTATGCTAGCAAAGAGAAAGTGTTGGAGCTAACAAAGCAACTTTACGAAGAGCGGAACCTCAATACATATCTCAACACAAAGAGAAAGCGTCCATGGGAGACTTGAGTCTCAAATGTTCTTATTTTCTTTGTAACTTTTCTTGTTTTTCCTTCATTGTAAGCCCAAGGGGAAATTATATCTTGAACCTACTAATAAAAGTTTTGTTTTTGTTTTTCTTTAATAAATTTAAATCCTACGAGGTCCTTGAAATCATTGCATATGAATTTACATACCATACCATTGCATAACAGGTTTCCGTGACATGTTTCTTATCTTCTCACTATTTATTTATATGGAAATGGATCTCGAACAAACTGTCAAAGATCTCCAAACCCAGAATGCCCAGTTTCAAGAGATGATCCTGAACTTGTCCAAGGGACAAAAAGAGCTGAAGGCACTCCTGACATAGAAGAAGAAGAAAACTAGAAAACCAATTGGCTTCATCAACATGGGAAGAAGATTCAAAGGTCAAATAAAGACAGATGATGAGGTTGAAAATCATGAAGACGAAGATTCTGTGAAAGAAGAAGGCAGTCAACATGGTACTACTGGGAATTCTGATCAAAAGGAGAATTATTACTATGATTCAGCCGGTGATTAGAAATACAAGTTACTGGAAGACCGTTTGAATGCCATGGAGTTGTAGAAAACATCTGGTTTATATTTTAAAGATTTGAGTCTGATTTCTGAAGTTGTCATTCCTCTTGGATTCAAAGTTCCTACTTTTGTGGTATATGATGGTGTTTCGTGTCCGAAGCTACATTTGAGGTCTTATGTCCGAAGGATCCAGCCACATACTGCTGATAAAACATTGTGGATTCATTTCTTCCAAGACAGTTTATCTGGAGCTCAACTAGAATGGTACTACCAACTTGAGAGTACCAATATTCGTACTTGGAATGTTCTTGTTGAAGCCTTCTACAAGCAAAATCATTATAACTCTGATTTAGTGCCAACTTGTATGCAACTCCAAAGCATGTCCATGGGCATAAATGAAAGTTTCAAAGAGTACGCCCAAAAATGGAGATTTCTTGCAAGTAGTGTTCAAGCTCCTTTAACTGACAGAGAGTTGGTTGACATGTTCATGAGTATGCTGACTAGTCCTTTCTACAGTCATCTAATTGGAAGCTCGTCATCTGGTTTCACTGAGGTGATAATGACTGGAGAGCGTGTGGAAAGTGGAATACTTAGTGGTAAAATACAAATGGTTGCCTCTTCAAGTACCACCAAGAAGCCATCTAATGGGAAAAAGGAATCCAATGTTGTCTACGGCCAACAGGGTCGTAATAAGAACAACCATAACCAATCTGTGGGAGCAGTTTTGATCTCTAATCCTGCACATGTGCCACAAAATCAACAATAGACTAATCAGCGTAAGCAAGATACACCTAGGAGACAATTTACAAAAATCAATATGTCATTGGCACAGGCGCTGCAACACATGCTGAAAGGGGAGTTGATTACCCTGAAAGATCCTCCTCAGAATCCTAATACTTCCTCTCCTCGCTATAATCCCAATGAAAGGTGTGCATATCACTCCAACTGCCCTGGACATGATACTAATAATTATTGGGCATTGAAGAATAAAATTCAGGATATGATTGATGTCGGGGAAATTGAGTTTGATCCTCCTGAGACTCCTAATGTGATTACTGCTCCTATGCCCAATCATGAAAAGACTGTTAATGTTGTTGATGATGGTTCTTATATTTATACTGTGGCTGATTTGACTACTCCTCTGTCAATTGTTAAAAAGAAGTTGTTGCAAGCCTGTCTATTTCCGGGCTGAAATGAAGACTGTTATTACTGTGCATCTCAATCCAATGGTTGTTGGAAGTTGAAAGAAGGTATTCAACGTTTGATGGACAACCGTACTATACTTTTTGAGAAGAGTCCTTCTATGGAAGGTTTATGTGAAAGTTTGTCCCAAGGTCTGAAGCTTGAGGACGTGTTTGTGGTTACTAAAACTCCCATAAGGATCACCTCTAAAGGTCCTGTGAAGATTACTGCTGAGCCAAAAGTGGCTCCCCTGATTATCACTACTCCCGGTCTGATTCCGTATTCTTCTGATAAGGCCATTCCCTGGAATTATGGCGCTGATGTTTATGTACATGGTGTCAAGCAAGAGCCTTTAACTGATAGACTTGTTGAAGATACTAATCCCGATATCAACAATATCATTGCGACTAGTAAAGTTACTCGAAGTGGAAGGATTTTCTCTCCAAAAGACACTTCAAGGATTTTTTCTCCTCCAGTTTGTATTTCTAACTCCGAGCCAAGTACTGAGGCTCAAGGAAAAGGACCAGTGATTGAGCCTATTCACGTTGAGACACCGGCTACTGAAGATCTCTCTAAGAAGATGGAAGAAGTACTAAAGAGCATCCGCAAGAGTGATTACAATATTGTTGAACAGTTGGGACACACTCCCTCCAAGATCTCTATGTTATGCTCCGAGGCTCATGCTAAGGCTTTGGTGAAATTCCTGAAATCTGCGCACGTACCACACGAAATCTCTGTGGGTCAATTTGAAAATTGTGTTGCTAATTTGATGACTGATAATGGGTTAGGCTTTTCTGATGCTGATTTAACTCCTACTGGAAGAAACCACAACAAAGTTATGCATGTGTCTATTGAGTGTAGGGGCATTACTCTATCTCATGTGTTGGTGGATAATGGTTCCTCATTAAATGTGTTATCGAAGGCTGTTCTTGACAAGCTCAACTATGGAGATGTTGTGCCAAGAACTAGTAATGTGGTGGTGAGAGCCTTTGATGGTTCAAAAAGAACGGTGTATGGAGAAATTGACCTTCCAATCAAAGTGGGTTCTCAAGTATTTGACTCTACTTTCTATGTGATGGATATTCGTCCTGCCTATTCCTGCTTGCTTGGACGCCCTTGGATACATGGGGCAGGTGCTGTAACCTCTACCTTACACCAGAAGCTGAAATATTCTTTGAAAAGCAAGATTGTCATTGTCTATGGTGAGGAGGAATACATGGTCATTCATATGAGTACTTTCAAGTATGTTGAGATGGATGGCGAATTTGTTGAGACTCCTTGTCAGACATTTGAAGTGGTTCCTCAGACTATTCTTGCTGCTAAGCCGGTTCTTATTGTTTCTAGAGCAACTCCTGCAATGGCCTCTCTGAAAGACGCTAAAGCTGTGGTTGAAAAAGGTGGTTGTACTATTTGGGGGTCAGCTTCCTGATATTCCTTACAAGTCTGAAAAATTTGGTTTGGGTTTCACTGCAGAGGCTCAGACGGTTGTTTGTCATGCTCGTGCTATTCGTATCACCAACAAAGGAGTTCAGAAGGATTAAGTCAATGATGTGGAAAACTCTGATGAAGACTACAACAAAGACAGTTGGATCTTTCTTACCATTGGCAGCGGACTCAACAATTGGAAGACTGAAGACATTATTCCTATCTCCTTTAGTCAGGAGTAAATGCTATTTTTTGTTTTTCTTATTTTGGTTTTGTAATTTGAACAATTAAAACTTTTAAGCCTTTTGCCTTGCCCGGGGCACAATGGTATGCTTGTTAGGGATGTCATTTCATTTGCATATTTTCATTCAATAAAATCAATGGACACTTTGCTTTCGTAAATATTGCATTCTTTATCTTTCTTTTATTTTTTCTGTATAAAAAAAAAGTTATGTGTTCTTACACACACCCACATCACTAAACTACAGATCCTCATCCACTTTGGATCCCATTGATAACAGTTATGCTATTGCTAATAATGCATTTGTTGGGGTTCAACATTAGCTAATATTTCCTCAGATTCTCGAACAGTTTCAGTAGATTCACCAAATGATCTTCCTCTGTAAGGGACTTGGCAATCATATCATCCACATAGCACTCGATTTCTTTATGGATCATATCGTGGAATAATGTTACCATAGCCCGTTGATATGTTGCACCAGCGTTCTTCAGACCAAACGGCATTACCTTGTAACAAAACGTGCCCCAAGGTGTGATGAAAGTTGTCTTCTCCATGTCTTCAGGTGACATCTTGATCTGATTGTATCCGGAGAATCCGTCCATAAAAGAAAATACCGAGAACTGAGCTGTGTTGTCCACCAATACATCAATGTGAGGTAATGGGAAATCATCCTTCGGGATGGCTCTGTTCAGAACCTGGTAATCCACACACATACGCACCTTGCCATCCTTCTTAGGTACGGGTACAATGTTAGCAACCCACGGCGGGTAACTAGTTACAGCGAGAAAACCGGAGTCCCACTGCTTTTGTACTTCTTCTTTGATTTTCATGGCCATGTCTGGGCGAGTACGGCGCAATTTATGTTTAACTGGAGGACAATCCTCTTTCAGTGGAAGTCTGTGCATGACAATATCTGTATCCAAACCCGGCATATCCTAATAGGACCAAGCGAAGACATCGACATATTCTCGAAGCATACTGATGAGTTGTTCCTTTACCGGAGCTTGCAGACTGGCCCCGATCTTCACCTCTTTCACATCTTCCTCGGTACCAAGATTGATAGTCTCAACTTCCTCCTGATGAGGAGCAATCACTTTTTCCTCTTGTCTTAATAACCTGGCCAACTCTTCAGGAAAATCATAGTCTTCTTCAACCCCTTCATCTACTTGATTAATCAGATTGTCGAAGTCATACGAGATCATAGCAGTGTCGTTGTCGGTGCAATCTGGAAGGCTATCTCTGCAAGGGTTGAGATTTGTTCATTTTAGTGATTGATTTTATCTTATTTAGAAAAAGTTAATGGAATTTATTAAGAAAAACATTGCCATTTATTGTTTTGTGCGAAAATAAAATGAAAAGACAGTGAGCGAAAAGATTGTTTGCAAAAGATGTCCATTGTTCATTAATTTCCATTTGCACAAAATACATATATGTCCCTATTACAAAATGAGTCATGACACCTTGGGCAAGATGCAGGACTTTGATGCATGCTTAAACAGGAAATAATAATTACTCTGCAGCAGTAACCCTTATAATTTCCTAAGAAGACCAGTTGAGGAATTGTTGGCCTGGGACTCTTGGACGGATCCAACTTTCCAGGTTGTAGTCGCTCTCAGCCTCGTCTTCCACATTATTGACAGCATCCGGGGTCAGTATTCCCCCACTTATGAACTTGGGAGCTTCAACAGCCTCCTCTTGAGCTTGTTGGGATGGCCTGTAACCCAAACTGAATTTGTCTTCCTTTATCTGAACTTGTAGCAGCTTGCCCCAGCCCTGGGCATTCCCGTCTTCAACAACCTTCCGATCTTGTTTGTAAGAAGCAATTGAAGTACCAGACACTTCAGTTGTTGCTTCATTGACATTGAGAGCTTCAAAACCCTGAATCATTGTCTCGTGGATCTCTCCATCCATCTCAATGTACTTGTAAGTAGCTAGATGACTGACAAAGATGTCCTCCTCTCCACAGATGGTAATAATTTGGCCTTCCCACTCATATTTTAACTTCCGGTGAAGGGTCGATGTTATGGCGCCAACGACATGAATCCAGGGTCGACCCAACAAACAACTGTAGGCAGGCTGAATGTCCATCACATAGAAGGTAGTTTTGAAAATCTGTGGGCCAATTACCACAGGCAGCTCAATTTCTCCGAGAACCGATCTCTTAGAACCATTGAAGGCTCTCACAACTAGGTTGCTCGGACGGAGTGCAAGACCATCATACTCCAACTTAACCAAGGCTTTCTTTGGAAGGACATTGAGAGATGACCCAGTGTCAACCAAAACATGGGAAAGTAACACCTTTACACTCTAAGGTGATATGTAAAGCCTTATTGTGGTTACAGCCCTCTGTAGCCAGATCAGCATTGGTGAACCCTAGTCCATGACTAGTATTGACATTTGAAACCACCGTCTCTAGCTGATTAACTATAATCTCCTCAGGAACGTAAGTTGTGTGCAAGACTTTGAGTAGTGCATTCCTGTGGGCCTCGAAACACATGAGCAGTGATAGAATGGAGATCTTGGAGGGTGTCTGGTGACAACTTTGTAGTCACTCTTCTTGATAATCCTCATGAACTCGTCTACATCCTGATCAAAGGATGTCTTCTGATTTTCCTTGGCAATTGGTTCTTCAGGCACCACACCCTTGCCTTTTGCTTTGGCAGCAGCTTCTGCTTCAGCATTATCTCTTGGGAACCGTAAGGCAAAGAGACGTCTGCTTCGAGTGAAGCCTCCGCCTCCCCCTACATTATCAATTTGTGGTGTAGAAGTTAAAGAGTCAAAAGGGACTTTCTTTCCATTTCAATAAAGATCTGAGTTGTAATGCCAAGGCACGACACTGCTACTATCATATGGAACTGGTCCAGGTACCGTGATGGTTACCGAACTGATTGCTACGGAAGAAGGATTTGTGACAGTCTGAGGATCATAGTAGATGGTGACAGGAGGTCTAATTGCAGATGGTATAGTGGCAGGAAATTGTTGATGTTGGTGTTGCTGAAAGTTGTTGTCAAGAGAATCCGGAACATGAATGGTTGCTGGGTCGTAATAGATGGTAATCGTTGAGATGTCTTCATTGATGGTTGTTGTTGTTGTAGTAGACTCTATTGAGATAATGTTTGCTGATGTTGTAGGAGATCCCTCTGAAATGGTGTTTGCTGATGTTGTAGGAGATATGTTTGTTGGAGTTGTAGGAGTGGGAATTGTTGAAGTGATATGTAGAATGCCTTCTTTAATAAGACTGCTGATACTAATCTTCAAGTTTGCACAACCATTGGTAGAAATCTTGCAAGCTTCACAATGGGCCTCACAACCCGGGAACACTTGGCACTTCAATAGCTGAGCTTTAACTTCGACCAGTGGTGTTTGAATGCTTGCAATGTCATTAATCAGAAAAGATGGTTTGTCTTCCTCAATAGCATTAATCCTCGGCCCACCATGGTTCAGTATTGGATTCTTTGTGACATTTGGTGGAGGTGCAAAATTCAAAGCTTTAGAATCAACTAAGTCCTGGACTTTCATGTGCAAAGCCCTACATTTCTCTGTTGTATGGCCAGGTGCATTGGAGTGGAAGGCACATCTGGCGTTGACATCATAGTTCCTTGGAAGATTCAAAGGATCTGGTGGAGCCAGAGTTCTTAGTTCAATCAGGTTGAGCTTCAATAACTGTGGAAGTAGAGCTGCATAAGGCATCGGGATGGAATCGATAACCCTATTGACTTGTGAAGTCCTTTGCTAGAACGAGCGTTGTTGCTGATTGTTGTTGTTATAAGATATTTTCTGTTGCGGGAACTGTTGTTGCTGTGGGAAGTGTTGTTGTTGAGGATACTGTTGTTGCTGAGGTGCTGGAGCAAGAATAGTGACAGCAGCTACAGATCTTTGCAAGTACTGGGGTCTACCTCTGTTAACATGTACTGCATTAGTTTCACCTGTTCTTCTAGGTCTTGATAAAGGTTTCCTTGCATTACTGGAGCTAGCACCGTTGTCAGAGATCTTACCCATCTTCAAAATACTTTCAATTCTCTCACCAGCTATAACCACATCAGCAAAACTGGTAGAAGAGAAAGCAGCAAGCCGATCAATGTAGGTTCCTTGTAGGGTGTTCATAAACATGTCAGCCATTTCTCTTTCAGATATAGGTGGCTGGACAGCAGCAGCAAGTTGTCTTAACCTTTGGGCATATTCACGGAAACTTTCTCTTGAGGACTGAGACATACCCATCAACAAAGTCCTATTGGGTGCCATATCCAAGTTGTACTGATATTGGCGTATAAAGGCCTCAGCTAAGTCCTTCTAGTTTCTGACAGTAGCCCTTGATAGGTGTGAATACCACTCACGGGATGCCCCGATCAAATTGTCTTCAAAGTAGAACATCCATAGTTTTTCATCCATGGTATAACCTTTCAATCTTCCCAGAAAAGATTACAAGTGAGTACGAGGACAGGAGGTACCATTGTACTTCTCAAAGAAAGGAGGTTTGAACTTGTGAGGAATCCTGACTCCTTCCACTAGGCCCATATCCATCACATCAAACCCCAAAGAGTTTTGTGATTCCAAAGATCTCAGCTTCTCTGATATCTCGTCCAGACGATGATCATAGACTTCATCAGCTCCAACACCTAATACTGTAAACTGCTCGTCCTGAGGATCATCCTGTAGAACACGATCTCCAGTGTTTCTCTGGGTATTTCCAATAACATTGACTTCAGGGTTGATGTGGGGCCCAAACTCTGTTGGGTTTGTTTGCGGCTAATCACGCGCGTTGTTACTTGTACCCCTAGTGCCTGCATGGTTATCTTCTGGAGTTTGTCGCTCGACTAACTCCCTCAATCTTTCTTGGGTCTGTGCTAGCCCAGTCATAACAGCCATGAATTGATTCATCTGAGTCCTCACTTCTGTCCCTACATCATTCATCTGAGTCCTCACATCTGTCAGTTCTTGCTGAAGTTGATCCATTTGTAAGCTCGGAAGGTTGTTTCTGGTCGGATACCGGTGGATGCGATTAACGGGAAAGACCCTCCTGCGAGCAATATTTCCTGAAATAAGCAGCAAAGTGAGAAAACAACAATAAAAACACCTGTAATCAAAGAGAATGAGGTTAGCATGCAATGCAGTATGTCTATTTGTCTTCAGAGGGTATTCGGTTTGATTCTTTGGTTTTGACCTTCTAGACCTCTGGGAATGATGAAGATGCTGAAGCAAACGAAGCTCAAAAGAAGATCCAAGTAACACACAAACCATAACATTAAAAAATGCCAAAATACATAGTTTATAATTACAACAAGTTCCCATGATGGGTCAGAATACAATCAAGTCAAGAATACAAACAAAATCACCATGGAGAATCAAAGTACAACCAAAATAAAATACAAGTAAAAGAGAAATCAAACATCCAGACCAAATTCATCCTCCTTGACTTCTTTCAGGAGAGCATTAGTCACTGGTCCAACTGGATGCTCTGTGATGGTCCTAATAAGAAGGTTTCTGGTTCCAATGGCACTTGTCATCTTCTGGTACTTGTCTTGTTCTTTTGATCTCTTTAACCCCGCCCAGAGTTTCAGCTCGGAGATTTCCTTCTCTGCTGCTAACAGTGCTTCTTGAATCTTCTTCTCATTGGCTTCCAACTGCTCTATCTTAGCCTGTGTCTTCTGATCTTCTTGCAAACGAGCTTCATTGATCCTGATCCATCTAGCCTGACTCTCCTCTAGGTAGTGTTCAACTTTGGCCTTCTGAATCTTAGCTTCTTTGCAAGCATTTTTCAATACCAACTCCCCTGCTCGGGATTTTTGGATGAAGTCCTCTGTTTTCTCTATCTTGGTCACATGCTCGATACGGAGCTTCTCTAACCTCTCATTGTCCAGACGACTGTCATTCCTTTCCCAAAGGGTCTTCTTCAAGGCTTCAGAAAGCTGGGCATTCCTATCTTTTAGCTTCTCAAATTCCTCCAGACTCATTGTTGCTAGGGCTCCACTGCTGATGGTCCAGGCACATCCTAGAGGGTGAATGGCATGCGAGTGATTTTTCCTTTGATGCATGACCATTCAATGTACTGAGTTGAAGCTATGTTGTTACACTTCCCCAAAATGGCACTTCCTTTAGTCTGTATGTGGTCCCAAGCCCAGGCTGCTTGTCGGACAATGGCATGATTATTCAGAATAGCATAGTAAAGGGTCTCTGCTAAGTCCTGCTCCCTAGGTGGGTGTACCAATGCATACCCCAACTGTCTTCTGAAAAGCAAAGGATTGTAATTGATGCAACCCTTCACTACAATAAAAGGTACATTAGGATAATATCTTCTGAAGTAAGGGCAATCATTCTCTTAGGCCAATTCCTTGACTGACGTGGATTCAGGAAAGCTTCCGTCTTCGACATATGTCTCATCAACCAACTGTAGAAGAGAGGTGCACAACATATCACCAGTCTCCCTCTCTGTTTCTCATTCCTCTGATGAACTGAGTAGTAGAAGTCTCCCAATAAGGTGGGAACTGGGTTCTTTAGCATGAATATGTGGATGGCATTCTTGCTTACAAACTTAGGCTCGTCTGCAAACAAAATGATACCATAAATGCTGAGGGCTAGGAGAGCACACACAGTTTCCCAATTCCCTACTGCAGCTTGCTTTGTAGCCTGAGTGACCAAGAAATCCATATGGAGGCCTGAGATTCCAGCTTTGGAAGTCATGTGCTTATCAATGGTGGTCACTTCCAGATGTAATGCCTTGGCTATGTCTTCATTCCTTGGAGGGGTCATTTCAGGGTTGAAATGGATTACTCTTCTGATAGGGACATCTAACAACATGGAGTATTCTTCCAGTAAAGGACCAATCTAAAAATCTAGGAAAGTGAAGCAACGGAAAGGAGGGTCATAAAACTGAAGATAGGTGTGAATCATGCTCCTCTGCAATGTGTCCAAATCCATGATCATGTCCAGGATCCCACCATAATGTTCTCTGAATAAGGGAACATGATCAGGGGTGATAATAACATGTATCTGCCTGATGCCTGCTAGAGGATACTCAAAGAAGTGGTAAGTGATGTTGCTCTTCCTGGTTGAATCCATACTAACAATGGGTGCTGATGAAGATAACTGAAGAAGATAACCAAAGCAGATAGCTGAAGAGGATGGCTGAAGTAGATATCTGAACAGAAGAACGGTCAAAACCAAACAAAAGAAGATGTGGATACCCTGTAAAACAAATATACAAATGTTAAATGATGCAATATGATGTATGTTGAATGATATGCAGGGGTTTGTAATCAGGTGTTGGGTTGTCAGTTGCTTTTGATAGGGTCCGTGAGTGTTCAAAATTCCGGATGAAGGTCAGAAAACCAGTAACCAGGCGGGGGACTCAAATAAAGAGTCACTTGTCCAGGGTTTCATAGAATCAGTCTAAAATAGTGTAACCTTAAAACAATTCCAATAACAGGGTATGTTGAGGCCAAGGGTTCCTGCAAACCTGTAAACAACCCCACCCACTCGCAGGTATTGTTCTAGAACAAGTATCCTCAAGTTCGGATCTATTATGAGAAGTGTAAACACTTCTAACCCGGAGGTACAGTGTTTACCCTAATCATAAAGGATCCTCCTCTAATTGACCTCAGATGCTGAAGGTCATCTAAAAAGGTCATCCAGACTTAGCAGGCTTCCTAGATAGCCCTAGCACTACAGGAGATCTGTAGCACAGAGTTCTCAAGAAGAAACCCATGTCTGAACCGTGTTTTCATATTCCCGCACCTGACCAAAATGGAATGGGAAAGAATATGAATCCACTCTAATCCTATGTCTGTCACTCATGCCTTTGTGTTGGACCTTTCTAACTGGAATACACCTCCCACCAAAGCAAACCAGAAAATCTAGCACATGATATGATAATAATAAATGAAATGCATAAACCAATAAATGAAAGCGATAAAGTAAATGCAATAAATAAAGTTGTACAGAAAGCGATAAATAAAGCAAAAACAAAAGCACACATAGCACATAACACCCCCAGTAAACACAAACAAACAAGCGCTAGGAGAAACCCACAAGAGAACCAGAAGCCCTGGTTGCAAAGCCTCCCAGCAGAGTCGCTAAGATGTCGCTCCCCGGACTCTCGTCCCGGTGCAGACGCGGACGGTCGGCGATATTGGAGGTTGAGGTTGAATAGAGTCGCCAGCTAGGAATTTTTATCTCGAAGGAAAGATAATGTTGCATAAACCTGGAAGGGTATGGATAAGACGGTTGCGAACCAAAGAAACTGAGAAAGGGGGTTGGTTACGACCTGGTAATGTATTAGCACCCAGATCGTCCGTCGTACTCGACGGGATCCACGCTTACTTGATTTGTGTTAAAAGGGGTAGTGTATGTGCTGACTGTGTATGAAAAGCTAGGAATGAATGTACAGTGTGTCAGTGCAAAAAGAGAGTGAGAAATGCTCAAGACTGAGGCTTAGGAAAGAATGCTGAAAGAGGGGAAGACACATAGACTTTTGTTCGATAACTGTTAAGTTATGCCTACGTATCCTCTCGTGCAATGAGGAAGTCAGAACACCGTAGTTCGACTCAAAGAGACTGGGTGATTTGTTGTGAACTGCTTACTTGTCTATGCTCAAGTGTATGACTTGTATGCCTTGAGTGCTAACTGTCTTGCATTAGACGGGAGAAGCAAGTTCTCGTTTTCAGAGTAAGTGTGATGAGAAAAGAATCCCGAAGGAGACGATTATTGTTTGTTTTTGTGTTTTCAGTTTTTTTATTGTTTTTGGTGTTTAGCATAGGATAATGAGCTTAAGCCTAAATAAAGGGTTGTAAACTCATTATATCCTCCCTGATTAGGGATAATGAGCCTACTTAAGCATGAGATAAAGATCTCAACTTAATTATCATGATGATATAAGATTAAAATCATTAACCTACTTGTGATTATTAAGATGTTTTTGGATTTTTTTAGTGTTAAGTAATGAGTTTAATCTCTAATCAGGGATTAGTGAACTCATTACACCATCCTAAGAGAAGGATGACAGATGAGTTCACTTAAGCTGAGGAAGACTCCTCAACTTAATCCATGGTTAGGGACTAAATTCATTATATAACAAGCATTTATTAAAGTGGATTTTTATTAAAGGCTGAGATTAAGAAGTGGATTTTATGTTTGTAAGACTAGCTTGAGGGGGACTTGTCCATTAAACACTAGGGTTAGTCCCTCTTAACCAAAAGGAAGAGATGTAACCCTAATATAAGGCCCAAGTTACAAGCTTAAGTCTTAATAGTTATTAGGTGTTTTGATTAAGAGGTATAAACAAATTAAAGGTTTAACACTAAGGATTAAAGTTATACACTCCATCCTAAGATAAGGATACAAGCATAACCCTAATTCAAAGTCCTAAAGCTTTAAGTGTTTAGCCTCTGATTATGAGATGAAAAGAGAGACTCAAGGAGACTCAAAGGTAAAATACTAGGGGAGACTACATACAACCCTAAAGTTATAATGCTTGGATATCCTATGATTTGATAGGCTTAAAGAGAAGATCTTCAGAAGGCCATCAAGGAAGAGAAGCAGATGAAAAAGAGAAGAGAGAGGAGAATAGGTTACTTACTTCCTGAAGAAGATAAGTAACCTAAGAGAAAGAGAAGGAGAAAGAGAGAATAAGTGAAGCAAGTTCACTTAAAAGAAAAGTAGAATATGCAAATGAAGAGATAAGAAGAGGTGGGATGTGAAGGAAAATCCACATCCCAAACAACTTACCATAAGCCCCTGAAATGTTAGGGTGATTGCATAAGATGAGAAATGAAATGAAATGCAACAAGTAATGATGCAATAACCAAGACTAGAAGCAAATATGCTATGTAAATGTGTTATGCAATGATGCAAAGACATGTGAGATGCTTATGAATGTTCATACAAGCGATGAGATGCAAAAAGAAGCATGTTAGAAGCTTGAAAACACATGGATACACATGAAATGCAATGAATGCAAAGCACACCAAATGAATGAAGAAATGATCAAGAAATGTTCAAACATGTATTAAGATTTCTAAGATGGCATACAAGAGCATGGAATGTCATGGCAAGTTCATATGATTGAGATATGCAAAGATGAATGCAAATGAACATGAGAAATTAGGGTTTTATGAATGTATGAGATGCAAATGACCAAAATAGAAGCATACATCATGATAAAAATTTGAAAATGAACTCAAACAAACCCTAAACACATACAAGTAGGGCTGTTCATGGTATGGTTCTATGAGAAAACTGAACCGAACCGAACCGAACCATTATATAAGTCATCCGAACCGAACCGAACCGTTTCCATTTTTTTCAGAACTGAACTGAACCAAAACTTTTGGTTTGGTATAACAGTTCGGAACTCCGAACTGTACTAAGTCATTAGAAGACAAATTTTACCAAACCAAACCATATGTTTAAGAACCAAACTATTAAACTTTGTTTTTTTATATGTTTGTTATTTTTTTAAAAAAATCGTTTTTTTTATATTTTCGAAAAAAACTCGTTTTTTTTTTATATTTTCGGAAATAAATCGGATTTTCTTATGTTTTCGAAAAAAAAGTCGTTTTTTTTATATTTTCGAAAAAAAGTCGATTATTTTTATTTTCAGGAAAAAAATCGATTATTTTACATTTTCGAAAAAAATTGTTTTTATTATATTTTCGAGAGAAAAAATCCGTTTTTTAAAATTTTCGAAAAAAAAGTCGTTTTTCTTTTATATTTTCGAATAAATCAGTTTGTTTATATTTTCGAAAAAAGTCGTTTTTTTTTTATATTTTCAAAACCAAAATCGTTTTTTTTTATATTTTAGAAAAAAATCGTTCTTTTTTATTTTCGAAAAGAAATCGACTTTTTTATATTTTCGTAAAAAAAGTCGTTTTTTTGTATTTTCAGGAAAAAAAATCGATTATTTTACATTTTCGAAAAAAATCAATTTTTTTTATATTTTCGAAAAAAAATCGGTTTTTTAATATTTTTGAAAAAAAGTCGTTTTTTCATATTTTCAAAAAAAATCGGTTTTTTGATATTTTCGAAAAAAAGTCATTTTTTTTATAGTTTCGAAAAAAATCGATTTTTTGATATTTTTGAAAAAAAATCGTTTTTTTTTATATTTTCATAAACAAAATCGTTTTTTTTTATATTTTAGAAAAAAATCATTTTTTTTTTCGAAAAGAAATCTGCTTTTTTATATTTTTGAAAAAAATCGGTTTTTTGAAATTTAGAAAAAAAATCGTATTTTTGATATTTACGAAAAAAATCGGTTTTTTATATTTTTGAAAAAAAAAATCGGTTTTTTTATATTTTCGAAAAAATTATGTTTTTTATATTTTCTAAAATAATCGGTTTTTTGATATTTTCGAAAAAAATGGTTTTTTGAAATTTTCGAAAAAAATTGTTTTTTTTTTTAATTTTCAGGAAAAAATCGGTTTTTATGATATTTTCGAAAAAAAATCGTTTTTTTGAAATTTTCGAAAAAAGTCGGTTTTTTAGATATTTTCGAAAAAAATCGGTTTTTTTAATTTTTAGGAAAAAATCGATTTTTTTACGTTTTCAAAAAAAAATCGGTTTTTTTATATTTTCTAAAAAAATTGGTTTCTTGATATTTTCAAATAAAATATCGTTTTTTTTTTATATTTTTAGAAACAAAATCAGTTTTTTGATATTTTCAAAAAAAAAAGTCTTTTTTTGATATTTTCGAAAAAAATTGGTTTTTTGATATTTTCGAAAAAAATCGATTTTTTGAAATTTTCGAAAAAAAATTATTTTTTTTGATATTTTCAAAAAAAATCTTTTTTTTTATATTTTCTATAAAAAATCGGTTTTTTGACATTTTCAAAAACAAAACCGATTTTTTTGATATTTTTGAAAACAATTAGCTTGACTTTTCATAAGTAGTGAATATTATTTAAAATTTTCTAATAAGTTAATGGTTCACTATTGGTTATGTTTGGTTAATTTTAGTTTGGTTCGGTTCTAGAACCGTTAATAAATAAATAGTTCGGTTCACTAACCAAACATAATGGTTTGGTTATTTTAACTTCAGTTCGGTTCGGTTTAGCGGTTCAGTTCGGTTCATAGTTTTTTTGAACAGCCCTACATACAAGATCACTCCCCAAAGATGAAGGTCAGAAGCTAAACCTAGGAAAAGATATGAATTTTCTAAATTAACTAGTGTTTTTGGGTAATTCTTCATGAAAAATGCCAAACAATTTGAAAATGCAATGAAAAATTATGAATTAAATAACCTAGATACTAGATGCAAATTATGAAACAATTCAAAAAGAACCAAATGTAAACTCATCATGGTTGATCAGAAGTGATTTTTCAAAGTTAGGGTTAGAAAATGTGAATTTTATAAACCCTAATTCAAAGTAAATTGTGAAAACATGATCAAACCAAAAAGAAAATTTGTGTGATGATTTTGTAAATTGTTCTAAATGTCTAAGAATACTTCATGAATTGTTTTGTGATTTTTAGATACCTAAATGTATTTTTAATTAATTAAAATAAATCAATTAATTAAATAAAACATTTAAATGATTTAAAAATACTTTTTTAATGAAAAAATTAAAAATAAAAATGTTTTTGAGTTCAAAAAAATATTTGAAGTCAAAATGCAAAAAATGAGATTTTTAAAAGTATTTTTGCTATTTTAAATAAATATATGAAAAGAAATGCAAGAAAATAAAAGAAAATTAAAAAAAGTATGCAAAATCAAAGGCCAGAATTTGAAGTTGGGGTTTGGCGCGTGTTTGGGTGGTCAAGATTGAATCTGAGCTAATTAACTTAATTAAATTAATCAAAATTAATTAAAATGTATTAGGGTTTTAATGAAAGCATCTGGATCATTCATATGCGCGCTAAGCAAAGATCCTAAAGTCAGAATTCAAACTGGCTAATAAACCCTAATGACACTCAGGCGACCGAAACAGTGTTCCGGTCGTCTTCAACGGCCACTCTCTCACTCTAACTCTCTCCACAGGCCATAAAAATGCATCAAACTCTCAAGAATCAAACATTAAACATCAATAAGCAAGAATCAAGCAACAAAAACAATTTATTTTGCACATACAAAGAGAATCAAATCAAACAAGTTTTACGGGCAAAATTTCAGAAGCTTCAAACATTCTCATTTCTCAACCTTTTTGAAAATTAAACACATCAGCATGATCAGGAGAGCATTCAGATTCATTCTATAACTTAAAATAAAGGTTCTAGAAAAAAAGTTCTTGGTGACTACCTGAGTTGAAGCTTTTCAGTTTGGTGCTTTCTGGCCTCTCCTCTTGTACAAAACCACTCCACTTGATCCCCTTGTGCTTCTGAAAGGCTTAGAACATGTTTGTTTTGGCTGGTTTGAGTGTTTCAGTTCTGATAACTCAGAAATCGTGTTTTGGTTATGGGGGTTTTCAGGCCATTGTGAAGGGTGATTTGTATTTTATGATTGATTTTGAGATGAATGGTGCAAAGAGTTTTGAGTTTTGATGGCTAGGCATTAAGTTTGAAAGAGATGAAGGTTTCTTGATGTTTTTGTGATTCTGAGTGCATGGCTTGTTTCAGGCTTGAATGTTGTGTGAAATGAGTTCCTTAGGGTTTGCATAAGATGTATTGATTGGCCAAAGAGTTATTGTGGCATAGTGTGATTGGTATGGGCCATTTTGCAAAAACGTCAATGAATGTGTACCATAAGCATGACACGGCTCAGAGGAGATCTTATGGATTGTCCTGCCTCAGCTTCATTCAAGGATGGCCCTTGGATCAGATTTCATGAACTGGATGGCTTGATTCATGAGATTGAGGTGGTTTTGCAATTTTCCCTCTTTGAGATTTTTGTGAAAATGAGGCATGGTTTCTTGTGATCCAAGGAACAATTCTGATCTTGCAATGTTGTATGGTCATGTTATGATGCTTAGAGATCAATTAGAGGTCATTATAAGTCTTGGAACTTGGTTTTGCAAAAATCCTTCTTTGGCACATACTTGAAAATTATAAGATTTTTCCCAATTTTGAAACATCATATCTTGAGTTCTAGGATGAATCAAGAGGAGTTCTTGTACTTTATGAAAATGGGAAGATCCAATATACAACTTTCATGTTTAAAGATTTTTCATTTGAAGCCTTTTTGATCAAGAAAGAGGAGGTTGAAAATATTTCCCAAAATGGAAAGTTTTCATTACAAGTCATGTCCAAAAATGGAAAGTTTGCAAATGGCTTGAAATTCTTCAATCTTATGAACTTCTAACCACTTCTAAGATCAAATAAATATCATAGAACCTTAAAATGATTAAGATGACCCTTTGGTACCATTGGTGGTGGCCTCAGATGCCCTGATTCTGACTTTTCTTGCACAATAAGTTACTAGTTGATCAGATGACTTCCACAATGAATTTCTTCATCAAATTTGGTACCCATTATCCTTACAACATATAAAGTCCAATGGAATCAAGAATGACCAAAAAAATGAGATTAAGGGCCTCAAACCCAAAACCCTAATTTTAGGTCATATGTGTAGAAAACCCTAGCCTGCCTGGACACCTCTGCAATGCTTTGTGATATTTTGACTTTAATGAACTTTGGGGAGCATAAGATGATCATAGAACACTCATGGACCCTCTTGGCATGATTCAAGACCTTTTATATGGCTCAGATCACTTCTAAGATTCATCTGATCACAAACCCTAGATGCAGTTATGTAGATGAAACAAATATGCAATGTGAGATGATATACTTATGCAATGCTATATGAAAGATCACAAGCCAGGGTGTGAGAAAGAGTGAGGGAAAATTTGGGGTGTTTACACCCATCACTTTTTGACTTTCAATTAATTATGTTTATGGATTCTTATCATCAAACTCATTAAACTTTCATTTTCTTATCATAATCATCTCATATTCTCTCAAGTTTATCACTAAACCCTAAAACCCCATATTTTCTCTCAAAGTTTCAAAGTTCTTCATTGTCAACAATGGCTTCAAGAGCTACAGGTAAAAGGTAACGGGGTTTTGCTTCACAATCATCTCTACCGGTAAATGCTTTGTCTCTTCTTCCATTTGATTTGGTTGAGGTTTATAATAAAAAGTTCAAGAATAGGAAAATTGTTCCTCAATATGTGTATTCAAGAACAACTGCAAATCAGATGCACATTCCTAACATTGTTTAACTAATGGATTTTCATGGTATTAATCCCTTTCTCTTCTGTCATGAAGATTATAATGAGGATTTGGTAAGAATGTTCTATGATGGTCTGGTTGGGACATTTAAAGGTTTTGAATTTAATTTTCGTATGGGCACTAGAATGTTTGTTGTTAATGCTCAAGTTTGGAAAGACTTGTTTTGCATTGATCCTGAGGAAGCTAGTATTTTGATGACTGATACATCTCAATTGGAGAACTACACATTTCGCTCGGAACTAAATGGTATGCTTAAAGAACCGTTCTCTGACTCCATTGTAAATTCTGAATTGTTTCCAAATTCAACTACTACTGGAAAAGTTAAGTCGTTAGATCATATCCTTCATTGGATTGTGGCACACAATTTACGACCAAAGGAAGGTGGATTTTCTCGTATCGATATGAGTGAAGTTCAAATGATATACATTCTTTGGAACAAGGTCAAAGTTAACTGGCCACATTATTTTGCTAGTCGTATCTTTGCTCTAAAGGAAAAGAAAGGAGTTGCTCTTGCATATCCTTCAATTATTCAGAAGATTATCAAAAAAGCGAAAATTGTTGGTAGCGACTTACCCATGGTGTCCGTGTCTGACACAAATTGGTTTCAACAAAAGACACTAAGTCTTATGGGTCACATATGGGATTCTAAAGAAAAATGATATCGGTTTCTGTTAAAAGGTGATTTTAATCAATAGTTGGAAGAAAATTCTAAAGGGGATGATCTTGAGGATCAAAATGAACCAAATGTTCCAAATGAAGAATTGCCCACTGACAACGAAGAATGGAATGGAATTCCATCTACTGATTCTGCCTCCTATATAAATCAAGGATGGGGTGAGTGGCAATACACCGGCTGGACAAACACTGCAACTAGTTTTGCTCCTCCATCTCCTCCTCTGTCTCACATGCATCAAGATGATCTGTCCAGCATCATGGCTTTGCTTCAGAATATGCAACTTCAACAAGAAGCCTTCTACACAACTCAAACTGAAAGATACTCGGAATTAGAACGGCGTTTAAATGAGCAAGACACAACTTTTGCTGCTTATGTTTCCGTTCAAGACACTCGGTATACCGCACTGCAAGATCATTTGGATTCTCAAGACACTGCATTCAACTATCTCAATAACAATTTTCTTCAATTTATCGAAATCAATATGGATGACTCGCAACCTATCACTTACCATCGCCTTTATCCCTCCACTCGGGATCGCAATCCCCAAGCTTGATAAAATCATTGCATCATTTCTTTTTTGTTTATGAGTGCACTTATGAATAATGTTGTTTATGGTTTGTTTATGTATGAATTCATCTTTCTGTTGTTTGATTATTTTCTTTTTTCCCTTGTTTATTGTCGATTCTTTTTCACGTGCTTCCAAATTGTGTGTTTGTGAATGTGTGTGGTTATTGCAATTGGTATCTCATATTGAAATTATGTTTCGCATGTTATTTCCATTGGTTGATTAATCATAAGTATCCTTTTCTTTTTGATGTTGTCAAAGGGGGATATGATATTGACAACATATAGATCGTGTCGTGTTGTGGCATACAGTCAGGGGGAGCTTAGCAACATATGGCGATTGATTCATCAAGTTTTTGCCATCATCAAAAAGGGGGAGTTTGTGAGACATGGCATGAATTTTAATGTGTCAAAAACTTGGCATGATTGAAAGTATGAGTGATTCTCAAGGAAAAAGAAAGAAATGGCATTTCTGTGAAAATCAACTGAATGAGCCGACTCAAACTCCACAATGAGCCGACTCATTTAGTGTGGTTGGTACCCAAAACACGCGGGTCCTAACAGGCTGCATGAGGCCGGTTCATTGGGTATGGATGAGCCGGCTCAAACTCCTTCATGAGCCGACTCATCAAAGTGTTTTCTTTCTTAATACGTGTGTGTCTCAACAGGCTGACTCTCTGTTATTTTTGGCCGACTCACCAAGCAATTTGAGTCGGCTCATTTTGTGATTTGAGCCGACGCATTCTTGTGCTGTCTATTTTTTTCATTTAATTTTTCTTTCTAATTTTATGACATTTACTAACCAATATAAATAGCTAGTTTCATTTCATTTGAGAGGTTAACAAGAAAAGTGAAAGATATACACACTTCTCTCTTCATCTTCTTCCTTCTTGCATCCATCAACAATCACACACAACAATCTTTGTTGATTAAGGTGCTTGCTTCGAAGATAATGTTCAATCATGAATTAGTGTTTCAGATTGGGTCTAGAGAGTGTAGGTTTTTCTTGGAAAAATCTGAAGGGTTTTCTCCTCCAAGATCATAGAAGATTTGGGGGTTTTGCACACAATTATCGTTCGTAGATTTAGCCGAGTGAGGTAGATTGAAGATCAAGTGGATCGTTCTTTCATATCACGGTAGACGGAGGATTGTGAAGATCTTTGTTGGTTCACAATTAATGAAGAAACTCAGCCGTGCTCAAAGTTTGGAGGATCATAAATCCTTGCAAGAAGGGAGCAATTAATCAGAGGCTTTCTCGACACGCATGAAGGACTTGATTCTACTTTGAATCAAGGGACAAGAAGAAGATTTGATAGCATATTCAACACGGTTTGGTTTGTTGGTTCATCTATTTTTCTTCTTGTAAAACAATTGCAATTTAATAAAATTGCCCAATTCAATTGTGAATTAGGGGCAGAGTACTTCGAGCGAGGACGACGAAGGAACTGCCTAAACAAATTCCTTGTGTTCTTTACTATTCTCGTATTTTACCTTTGCTCATTTTGATTTTGTGTGTTATAAAATTCTGGTGTATCTAAGTAGTGCACTCAAGTTGTTTGACAAATTGTCACACTCAAAAGTGATAACTACATTGTGTAAAATTCTGCACTACTTGATACAACAAAACTACACTTTGCCTTTTGCACTCCAAGTGTTTGTCAAAAAGTCAAAGCACACAAAATTAAATTGCTTGTGCTTATTTTCTTACTCTATATCATTGTTACGAATAGTTTATCAATTGTGGCATTTTCAAGTGAACATTTTGTGAAGTATTAATTCTTCTTGTCATCATTCTATTTCCATTTGGTTAAAGCGTATATCCGATCTTCGGTGACTTCAATTTTAATTATACGATTTTTCGGGAAACTTCCGCAATACATTTTCAATTAATTTTTGAAAAGTAAATTTTGAAAAAGGGATCTATTCAACCCCCCTTCTAGATCCGCGCTATCATCTCGCACTTTTCCTTAGCTAGTTTGAGATTTTGCCATGCCTTATGTTTTCAATATGCTTTGAAAAGATAACATTTGTTTTGTAGGGAGGTTGAGGTAAGCCTTGTGCATACTACTTCTTCCTCATCTTCTTTATGCTTTCTAAATGTGTTTTCTTTAGCACTTTGTGCTTTGCTTGTATAGGCTTTCCCCTTTCTTAGAAATAACTTAACTTCCTTAGGAAGTAAGTTGATTTCTAAGTCCTATTTCTTCTATTCTGTTTTCTCATTATGATTAAAAAACCACACAAACCATTAGGACCTCCTTTTGCATGCAATAGATAACTCAGGGTTATGTCTTAGTCCCCTTAGTTTTTTCCTTTCTCGATTTTAGTCTCTCTTTCTCATCTCATACAGAAAATAGTAAAAAAAACACCTAATAAAGGTTGAGCTTTCTTGTACGCCAAGAGACTTTGTCGTGGGTTACTTATACAGGTCCCATTTCGGGCAGAGGTGTGAGGCATCTACCACGATGAACAAGTCTTAGTATGAGAATGTTTCACAAACAAAAACAACAAAAACACTTCTTTAAAAGACAATCAACAAAAAATAAACATCTTTTCCTACGAGAATCCTCTTCTCATCTCACTCATTCACAATGTAAGAACTTATTCCTACATGTTTATTTGCAAGACGGTAACGTATTCGTTCCAGACGAGCCTACAACACCTGAGCATAGGCATAAGCAGTAAAACTCTTAAAAAACACAAACAAGTTCCCACCTTAATTAGGTGAACTACGTCGACTCTGATACTCATTTTCCCGATGAGGTACGTACGCAGCGGGGTAGGGCCCGTTCGAGCACATTCTTTATTTTCCCTACATTTTTCCCGTACCCTTTTTGTTCTCTTTTTCCATTTCTCTTTCGCATTCCAGTTCCAATTTTCTTTTGCAGCAACTTCACTCTTTTACCCTTTGAAACATCTTCTTTGCAAGCTTGGATCCCGTCAGGTACGACGTACGATCTAGGGTGCTAATACCTTCCCAGTTTGTAACCGACTCCCGAACCCAGATCTTTGGTTCACAGGACCTTGTCCTTTCCTTTTCTATTAGGTTTATGCAACATTACCTTTCCCATTCATTCGGGGTAAAAATGCCTGGCTGGCGACTCTATCTTTTCCACGCCACTTTCGCGTTTGTACTAGGATGAAAATCCTGGAGCGACAGTTGGCGACTCTACTGGGGATCGAACCCAAAATCTTTGGTTTCCCCTTTGAGAGTCAATCCTAGCACTTGTCTGTTTTTGTTTCTTCGGGTGTTTAGATGTTTGCTATTGTGCGCTTTAGTTTAGATTTACTGCTTTCATTTACAGCTTTACTTTACATCATTTATTTACCGCTTTTAGTATTTATTTTACATGCATCATATATACTGTCTGTGTTGGTTTGATTTTTTTACGGGATGGGGTTACTGTGAGATAAGCCAAATACCCGACTTTTGTGCATCCTAGGACTAGCATGGACATACATTGTACTTCCATGGTATTTCACCATGATGAGTGGCGATGTGTTCCACACCCAGACTGCGACCGTCTTGGAACTATTATGTGTGGGGGTTTCCTCCACTTCAGGGTACGACCTCGATAGTTATGTGCATCTGGTGACTGATCATTGAGGACCTTAGTGGAAACAACCTTCTCTAGTGATGACAATGGCAGACCATATTTATTGGCAAACCCACTCGCATCTGAGGGCCCACTGGGAACTCACATAGATGGCCTGGTTCTCTCATAGGAACTCATTCAAAGCAAATTGTTCGTATGACGATAGTACTATATCCCAAGGGCTGAATGTACTATTGTTTCTCGATTCAATGCTTGAAGCTGGAGACTTATGAGGGATGTTTGTTTTCCCACACTCAGCTGAGACTTCCCTGAGTAGTGCATAATGCCTAACCGCTTCCCTTATTTGGTTATGAGCCATCTCTCGGAGATGATGAACATATTATCATTGCTCGTCTTTGATAGTCCATGATGTTTGACCCGAAGCACACACCCGTGAGATGGGAGGGGTTTACAGGTTTGCAGGAACCCTAAAACTTCTAACATACCCACTTTGCCAGTGTTACTCTATAATATGGTTTTATGGTCCTTTGGTTATGAGATCCAGGATTTCTGTTCAGAGAAATTATTACTGTGATTGCCATTGTGACCCTATTATTGTGATTTCTATTGTGACCCTGCACAGACACTTGATTATACGGTCAACACAACACAGACACGTCATTGATCACATTCCTTGCCTTGCATAAGCATTATCACATCATTAATTATTTGTGTTCTTTTTCATTCTCAGGGTTCCTATTATTCCTAGTTCCCGGTCAGACTTCATCTTCAGAGATGGAAGACGTCAGAAAGAAGAATGTGCACTACAAGTTCTTTGATACTAAAGGGGGTCTACTTAACCAGATGGTGTCTCTTATTACCCCGGGTAACGTGGGATGCTTCAAGGAGAGTTATGGTGATATTTTGGACCTGGTGATTAACATGGATAGTTCTCAGAGGAGTGTCATTCATACCTTACTACAGTACTACGATCCTAGGCTCAGATGCTTCACATTTCCTGACTTCCAGTTAGGTCCTATGCTTGAGGAGTATGCTGTTATTTTGGGTGTGCCACTCAAAGATCAAATCACGTTCAATTCAAAGATGACCGAACCTTCTCATGACGACATTTCCAAAGCTCTTTATTTGAGCTCATCTGAGGTGTCTGCTAACTTGACTGCTACCAAAGATGGGGTACTTGGTTTTCCTTTGAAGTTTTTGGTTAGAAGAGCTGGAGAACTTGTTGTGGCTGCTCAGTGGGATTCAGTTTGTGCTATCTTAGTCTTGTCCATCTATGGGATCATCCTATTTGCTGATATGGATAAATTTGTGGATATGAATGCCATCCACTTGTTTATGCTGAAGAATCATATGCCCACTCTTCTAGGTGATCTATATTATTCAGTACATTACAAAAATGAGAAGAAGCAGGGTGGTCTAGTCAGGTGATGTCCTCCTCTATTCTACAAATGGTTTATGAGACACCTACCCATTACTGAAGCTTTCATTGATCCCAATGTAATATGGGCCTAGAAGCTGAGCAGGTTGTCTGCTAAGGATGTCAGGTGGTTTATTTTGAAACTAAAGGTGAAAGACTTCATCTCCAGATGTGGAGGTTATCTCAATATTCCCCTCTTAGGAGTAGTAGGGGGCATCAGTTACTACCCTATTATCTTAAGGAGACAGTTGGGATATGCACTTAAAAATGTTCCTAAAGAATCAGAGTTAGTCCAGGCTTTCTACTTCCCTGTAAAGGATAATATTCCTTTGGTTCGAGAGGCTGCAGGTGCCTGGAAACTTATCAGAAGAAAATGTATAGCACGCTTGGGCAAAAGCAACAATCATATATTTCCTGAGTATGAGGCTTGGATAAGAGAGAAGGATCAAGTGGTTCTAATCCCATTCTCTACACCAGTCCTACCTCTCGGGGTTGAACCAGAAGCTATTGCGCCTTTAAAGGATTATCAGAGGTTGGAAGCTCTAGTCAAACAACTTAGAGCTGAAAAATATGGAGGCCAACAATTCTTGTAAGAAGTTGATGATCCACAACAAAAGGTTAGAAGAAAGAGCTCACAAAGCTGAAGAGATAGTCAGGCTCAAGTAAAAGGACTTTGAAGAAAGGGAGCTCTATTTCAAGAAAAAGATGTTTGCTGAAATACACAAGGCGAGTAAACGTCGGAAGGATATGAAGTCTTTAGATGAAGCCAATGAATTTGTGACCCTTTGGAAAGAAAGATGGGATGGCAACCTGAAAAAGCAAAAGGAGGTAGAGGTTAAGTACAAGATGAAGATAAAAAATCTTCAAGACCTCCTGGATGAACAGGAAGAGCTACTTCAGAAAGCCCATGAGCACCGTGGAGATTACTGTAACACGGTGCGAGAACTGTCTTGGGCGATTTTGTTTCCAAAACCTATGTTGCGGATAGCAAGAGTCGCCACCGACTTTTATTTTATCCAATAAAGAAAAGGAGTAAAAGAACAGGAAAGACCTTTAAAAAGATTTGAGTTCGGGGGGGGGGGGGGTAAATTATACAAAGGGAAGGTGTTAGCACCCTTTGTATCCATGGTTATCCATGGGCTCTTAATTACTTAGCTCACTTTACTTTTGTTTGAAAAATTGTGTAGTGTGTGTTTAGAAAATATTTCAGAAGTCTTTAACTTTGTAATGATCCTCGTATGGATATATACAAAGTGTTTAGTTTAAAAATATTTGAAAGTGTGAGGTGTGGAAAGTATTTTGAAAAAGGAGTTAGCAAGTACTTAAGAACTACTTACCCTAAGTTTGTAAGGTCTTTCTTGTTATTTCTTTCCTTTAAGGGTAGGATTGTCCTTACTGTTAGTGAGTAGAAGTATTCTTTACCTTGGATGTTTAAAGGGACAGGCGTAGGTTCATCGTATGGTCATAGAAGGAAACCTTGTAGGGGTATCTTAATAATTCGAAGGCACGATCATCATTTCCGTACGATCACCAAGGGACGAGATCATTTATTTGTAGGCAACTCGAATGGACTATGATATTTTATCTTGAAGGGACTTGATGATTTTATTCGTAGGCAACTTTTACTAAGATACCCCCACTTTCGAGGGACTTGACCATATTTTTGTAAGGCAACCAAGAGGAGAAACCCTAGGAGGTACAGATGGAAATCGTATAACGATCCACTTACGTGTGTGAATATTAATTTCAGATATTTATCTTTTGAATTTAGTGGGCTTGGTCCAGTTTTAATTAACATACATTCTTTTCACACCCTAATTTACTAATCACGCATTTATTTGTTTTGCAGAAATTAAAAGCACAAAGTAAAGGTCCTAGACTATTACATCACGGTGAGGGGGTACATTTGCTTTTAGGGGATTGAAGAAATTAAAGTGTGGAAAGTAAACCTAATTAACTATTACAACCAAGAAGCAATTACATAATCAGAAAAAGAATGCGAGAAAATAAAGATTACATAAGATCGTTTGTCCTATACAATTTCTCTAATAAATAAGAAAATAAATAAAGAAGTTAAAATTAGTTTAAGAAAAATTAATCGTTTTATGAAAAAAAATTAGGGTTATGAAAAAACCAGGGTTAGAAAAAATTAGGGTTTAGAAAAATTAGGGTTGATTAAAATTGATTAAAACCTAATTACTATATTAATTATGAATTTATTCACAAAATTAATAAAAAAACCTATAAAAAAACTAAAGTTTTATTTATAGAAAAAAATATTAGTGGAAGAAAATAACTAAAACTTTTATGAAATTATTAAGGTGATTAGAATGATTAATAGGTTAGTTAATTACGGTTAATTGTAATTAGGAAGTTAATCAGAAAACATAATAATAAAATAAATAAAACAAGGAAAAAGAAGAAAGGAAATTGGCAGGAAAAAAAGAAAGAAAGGGGGGAGGCCTGGATTTGAACTCTCCCCTTTTGTCTCATCAAACACGCCTCCAATCCACTAGGCCAACGTGCTGGTTGTGGTACCTATACGAAACAAAAAAATTATAAAATATAATAAGTATTTGAATTTGGAAACGCGCGCTGCATCTTCAACCTCCAGCCACCTGATTTTTTCTACGATTCACCTGCGTTTTTGCTACGAATATTTCGTAGCTAAATGCCACGTGTTTTATCAAAAATAACATACACACATAACAAATCGGTTTCAAGTATTAAGATCAACTAGAAATCGTCTCGGGAATTCAATGAACCCATATGTTTGTCCTCTAATCGCCTCTATCGAAAGTTCCTAATTTCGACATTCAAAACCCTAACCATGGCATACTTCAAATCCGACAATTAAAACTCAATCCAACCATCCAGAAAGCTTCTAAACTTCAATACAAACAAAAATATATGGTCAAATTCAATTTATAATGCATATATAACAAAAATCGAAATTCAAGAAAAACAAGAAAAAACGTGAAATCGATTTATGTGTTTGATCATGATTTTGATGATGGTGATGATTGAGACATGTCCAAAATACTTCAAGGAAATGATTGCAACCTTCAAATACCTTTGAAAGTAGCTAGAATGATGAAACCGATTTGATCACTTTCTTGAAATTTTGGAAGTTTTAATAGAGTTCTCTCAGCTCTGAAAATTTGTCCTTGGTTCTTTGGATGTGTTGTGTACTTATAGAGGAATGGAATAGGTCAAGAATTTGGGCTTTTTATAATGGATTTTGGGTTGCTTGAGTGTGAAGGAATGTGATTTCTATTTTGGTCCAAAATTTGATAAAATCATGCCTTTTTGGTTTTGCACGAATTTCTTTCCAATCATCATAATCATCAAATATTTTATCCCAAAATAGATCTAAGACCAAATATTTGATTTTATTTATTATTTATCTTAATTAAAATTGAATTTAAATGATTTAAATCTAATATAAAATAAATAAATAAATCAAATTTTATGATACATGGGTCGTGAATGATCTTATAATTGAGTTTGTGTTGAAAGAAAATGGGCCCATTTGGAAGAAACTTGAGTTTTGGCCTTTTTTGCTTCATACACCTCCTCAAAATTGCCCAACTTCAACAATGCATAACTCTCTCAACTTTTATCCCATGAATGTGTTCTTGGACTTTTTGGAAAGATTAGAGTGTCCTATAACTACTCCTTTTGGCCCCATGTCCATTTGATCTTACATTTTCAAGTTATGAGCTTTTGAAAACGTTGACTTTTTGTTTACTTGTAAAAGGACCTGTAATGTCTTGGCTAATATCTCTCAAATGAAGCATTTTTGGCCTTGGCTTGTGAGACAAAAAGATGTAGGGAATTGAATTTCCTTAAAAATGAGCTTTGGATGGGAAATATTTTATGAAGAATGTGAAAGTTATGGCTGCTCAAAGTACAGTTGATTTTTCCTACACAAAACCCTAATTTAGTAACTCCTGATTCTTGATGATTCTGAGGTTTCCTTGATGAATTATGATCAACCCTTGATCAAATGATGAATTTTACCTCATAATATTGATGTTGACCAAAAATCTTAAAGTTTGACTTTATGTTGACCACAGTTGACTTTTTGACCAAGTTAACTGATTTTGGATTATCTGGGCATCTGACTGACCAAACTTGTAGGGAGAGCCTTGAAAATTGACATGAGGATTATTTGAGGTATATGGTATGTCATGAATTCCACTTGAGGCTTTGGAAGTCCAATTTTCTTTGTGAAACACAAAACCCTAGTTTCAGATCCATTGCTTAGGAGGAAGATTTGTCTGATGAAATCTAGAATCCTTTTGAGCAATTGTGAATCTTGTAACTATTAGGTGACCTCTTGAGAAACTTTATCTTGAATATGGGAGGGAAAATTTTGGGGTACAATAGCTGCCCCTATTCAATTTTCTGAAACCTGAGGAGTTTAGATTGGCATGTACGCCATTCGTGACTTGAAGGTGAAAGAGGATTGAACACTTAAGCCCAAAAATTTGTACTCGCCGATGCGCAAAGTAATACCGTTGGTTGATTGTATTGCTTGAATGGGCTTAAAGATGCCATTCGGAGTATCTGGAGATGGGATTATAGATGCCATCCAAATTATATATGGGTAGGAGTATCAGAATGTGTCTACGTTTGACTCTATTTGAATGTTGTTACTGCACTAAGTATTAGAATTAGATCTTCGTCTCGACCATCTCTGAATTGCCTCTGTAACATATCTCGAACTAAATTTCAGCACTAGATCTTTGTCTAGATCGTCTCTAAACTGTCTCTGGGGAGAAAGGATATCATGAACTATGTATTAGCATTAGATCCTCGTTTAGATCGTCTCTGAACCGTCTCTAGGAAAATATCTTGAGTTAAGTATCAAAAATAAATCTTCATTTTGATTATCTCTGAACTGCTTTTAGAAAGTATCCTGCACTAAGTATCAACACTAGATCTTCATTCAGATTGTCTATGAACTGTCTCAAGGACAATATCTTGAATTAAGCATCAGAACTAAATCTTCGTTTTGATTATCCCTGAATTGCTTCTGGGAAGTATCCTGCACTAAGTATCAGCACTAGATCTTTGTTTAGATCGTCTCTGAATTGTCTAAGGGAGTTGGTAATGTTTATCTAACTGCGAACTATCTTGAAAAGGAAAGGTTAGTTTTATGCAAGATTATTTGATGTATGCATGTATGACATGATGTTCTTAATGTAGATGAGAATGTCGTATGCATTATGGATGTGTATGCCATGATATGATGTAAATGATGTATGTATGAATTATGTAGTTGAAGCCCATTAGTAGCCTTGTGTAACAACTGCTAGCTGGGGAAAATAAATCCCGATTTGTTGTTGAGGAGTATGAAGACATCATTCCCGTCTTGTTTCAGAATGTTGTACTTAGGATCTTTCTATTTTCGTTCGTCGTACTTCTTATTGGAAGATTTGATTCCAAAATACCCTGACTAGGGATAAAAGAGACGGACATTCCCCTAAGAGACTTATCAGGCCAAGTGTTAATTCTTCAGAGGATATTAGGCTTGAGAGAAATTTGTATGGGGACTTTGTAGAGTTGGAAGTACAAGAGGCTACATGAAATAATTCGCTGAAATATATCCGTAAAAATTGCTCTGTGGGGATGAACCTACGAAGATCTGTTGGACATGAACTTTGCTGGGGATTCCTACCTCCAAGAGTCCTTAGTAAATGTTGTTATTGTAATTTTATATGTGTATATTTTTTGGTAAACATCAATAATATTCAAAAGTATATATTCATTCAAAATAATTAATAGACATTTACGCTTAAGTAAAAAGGGAAAATTAAACTTGAATTCGAAAATAGAATTGTATTAATTTTGAAAGTGACCTATAAACAAGAAAGTTTGAACAAAGAGACGGAAATCTTAGTAAGAGAAATTCGTCGTAGAAAATTTAAAAGAGTACAAAAACAAGGAAAAACAACTATGTGTAAGTGATCCCATCATGTTTCAACTCTGCTATTGCCATTATCTTCAAGTATCTCATATTTCACTGTCGGAAGAGAAACGATTGGATTGATTTGCACCTGTTTGAACTTGATATTGGTAGCACAACTAGTTGAGATTACATGGGTGATCCAACGAGGCATAGTCGTATGCTTTAATCCCTAACTTTTGCCTGGACTGCCCTTTCATGTTTTCAGTCCACCGGGATACCCTTTTTTGCCCAAGCTGCCTTTTCAGGTTTTTGACTTGCTGAGTGTACAATTATATATATATATATATATATATATATATATATATATATATATATATATATCCCTAATTTTTGCCCGAACCCTTTTGGTTCACCGGGATGCCCTTATTTTTGCCTAGGCCAGTCAACCTAGCGGGTCTCTTTTTATGCGTAGTAGTTTCTTACTATGTCTGCGTTCACAGGTTGCAGGAAATCTTCACCATCCATAGTAGTGAGCATCATAGCACCTCCAGAAAATACCCTCTTGACTACAAATGGCCCTTCATAAGTGGGAGTCCATTTGCCCCTTGGATCAACCTGTGGTAATATGATATGCTTTATCACCAAATCTCCAGCCTGATATACTTGTTGCTTGACTTTCTTATTAAAGACTTTGATCATACGCTTCTGATACATCTGACCATGACAAACATCCGCAAGCCTCTTTTCATCAATCAAATTTATCTGGTCAAGTCGATTCTGAATCCATTCATCTTCATCTAAGTTTGCATCTTTCATAATTCTCATAGAATGGATCTTAACTTCAATAGGTAAAACTACCTCCATCCCATAGACGAGAGAGAATAGGGTTGCCCCAGTTGAAGTACGTACTGTGGTGGGATAACCATGAAGAGTAAATGGTAACTCATGCCAATCTTTGTATGTAACTGTCATCTTCTACAAGATCTTCTTGATATTCTTGTTGTTGGCTTCCACTGCGCCATTCATCTTTGGTTGATATGGAGAGGAATTGTGATGCTTAATCTTGAACTGCGTGTAGAGTTCAGTAATCATAGTATTGTTCAGATTAGTACCATTGTATATGATAATCCTTTCTGGGATTCCATATCTACATATAAGATTATGCTTGATGAATCGAGCCACAACATTCTTGGTAACAGAAGCAAACGAGGCTGCCTCCACCCACTTCGTAAAGTAATCAATGGCAACAAGAATGAAACGATATCCATTGGAAGTAGTAGGTTTGATCTCACCAATCATATCAATGCCCACATGGAAAAAGGCCAATGAGCAGTTAGAACATTCAACGGAACTGGAGGTACATGTACTTTATCAACATATATTTGGCACTTATGACGAGTTTTGGAATGTTGATAGCAATCAGCTTCCATGGTAGACTAGTAGTAACCTGTTCTCAAAATATTCTTAGCCATAGTATGCCCACTAGAGTGAGTACCAAAGATCCCATCATGCATGTCTTCTATAATCTCTCTTGCTTCCTTCTTGTCTACACAACGAAGAAAAGTCGAATCATGATTGCGCTTGAACAAAATTACATTACTCAAGAAAAACTTGGCAGAGAATCTCCTCAGAAACTTCTTGTCATTGACAGATGCCCCTTCAGGATATTCCTAAGCTTCGAGATATCTTTTTACTTCATGGAATCAAGGTTTCTCCTCTACTCCCTCAGTATGAACCTCATAACAATATGCTGGCTCATCCAATCGATCAATAGTAATTCTAGGGGCTTCATTGTCCCAACTGACTTTGAACATAGATGACATAGTAGCTAATGCATCTGCCAACTGATTCTCTTCTCATGGAATATGTTCAAAAGTAACCTCTTCAAAGTATGGAATCAAAGACAACACATGCTCTCTGTGAGGAATGAAATTTGGATGCTTTATGTCCCATTCTCCTTTAATCTGACTAACTACCAGGGCTGAATCTCCATACACATTCAAGAATTGGATCTTCATCTTAATGGCATCCTTGATACCCATGATACACGCTTCATATTCGGCCATATTGTTGGTACAATCAAAAGTGTACCAGATCTAACTCCAAAGGTAAATTTGTTTGGATTCAATCTCAACTTATATTTCTAAAATCTCTCAAACAGCTTGTGCAGATGATCAAGATGTTCTTCTTCAGTCTGGGATTTGGCTATCATGTCATCAACATATACCTCTATCTCATGATGAATCATATCATGGAACAAAGCTACCATAGCACGTTGATATGTTGCCCCAGCGTTCTTCAAACCAAATGGCATAACTTTGTAACAAAAGGTGCCCCACTGTGTGACAAACGTAGTCTTCTCCATATCTTTAGGTGCCATCTTAATCTGATTATAACCAGAGAAGCCATCCATAAAAGAGAATACCTTATGTTGAGCAGTGTTGTCTACCAGAACATCAATATGCGGAAGCGAAAAATCATCTTTGGGGATGGCTTTGTTCAAATCCATGTAGTCCACGCACATGCGTACCTTACCATCTTTCTTAGGCACCGATGCCACATTTGCAACCCATTGAGGATAAAAAGTGACATCTAGGAACCCTGCATCAAATTGTTTCATCACTTCAGCTTTGATCTTTTCTAACATTTCAAGACGCATACGACGAACTTTCTGCTTTATCGGGCGACAACATTCCTTCATTGGCAAACGGTGAACCACAATATCAATATCAAGTCCTTGCATATCTTCATATGACCGAGCAAATATCTCCACATAGTCATGTATGATATGGATTAACCTATTCTTAACACTATCTTCCAATTCAGCTCCTATCTTGACCTCTTTCATGTCTTTCTCAGTACCCAGATTCACAACTCTTATCGGTTCTTCATGCAGTTATATAACTTTCTCTTCTTGCTATAGCAACCTAGCAAGCTCTACAGGCACTTCACAATCTCCCTCATTTCCATCCTCGGCTTGGTAGATTGGATTCTCAAAGTTATAATTGGCAATATCAGAACTGTTATCAATGGGATCCAGAGTGGATGAGGATCTGCATTTTAGTGATGTGGATGTGTGTAAGAACACAGCTTTTTTGATAGAGAAAGAAAAATAAAGAGCGCAATATTTATGAAAGCAAATATGTCCATTGATTTTATTGAATGGAAATATGCAAATGAAATGACATCCCTAACAAGCATACCATTGTGCCATGTGCAAGGCACAGGGCTTAAAAGTTTTTTTAATTGTTCAAATTACAAAACCAAAATAAGAAAACAAAAAATAGCATTTACTCCTGACTAAAGGAGATAGGAATAACATATTCAGCCTTCCAATTGTTGAGCCCAGTGTCAATGGTAGGAAAGATCCAACTATCCATGTTGCAGTCTTCATCAGAGTCTTCTACAACATTGACTTGATCCTTCTGAACTCCCTGATTGGTGATACGAATAGCACGAACACGACGAACAACCTTTTGAGCCTCTGCAGTAAAACACAAACCAAACATGTCAAACTTGTAAGGAATTTCAGGAAGCTGACCCGAAATAGTACAACCACCTTCTTCAACCACAACTATAGCATCTTTCAGGGAGGCCATTGCAGGAATTACTCTAGGAACGACAGGAACTGGCTTAACAGCAGGAGCATTCTGGGGAACCACTTCAAATGTCTGACAAGGAGTCTCAAAAAATTCACCCTCCATCTCAACATACTTAAAGGGGCCCACATGACTGACCATGTACTCCTCTTCACCATAGACAGTGACAATCTTACTCTTCACTGGATATTTCAGCTTCTGGTGTAAGGTAGAGGTTACATCACCTGCCCCGTGTATCTAATGGCGCCTAAGCAAGCATGAATAGGCAGGACGAATATCCATTACGTAGAAATTAGAGTCAAATACTTGAGAACCCACTTTGATTGGAAGATCAACTTCTCCGTGCACCATTCTTCTTGAACCATCAAAGTCTCTCACCACCACATTACTAGGTCTTATCACAACATCTTCATAGTTGAGTTTGTCAAGAACATCCTTTGGTAACAAATTTAACAAGGAGCCATTATCCACCAACACATGATATAGGGTAGTGCCCCTACACTCAATAGAGACGTGCATAACTTTGTTGTGGTTTCTTTTAGCAGTAGTTAAATCAGCATCAGAAAAGCCCAAGCTATTACCGGTTGTCAAGTTAGCAACACAATTTTCAAACTGGTCCACAGAGATTTCATGCGGTACGTGCGTAGATTTCAGGAACTTCACCAAAGCCTTAGCATGGGGCTTAGAGCATAATAACAGAGATAGCATCGAGATCTTAAATGGAGTATGCCCCAACTGTTCAACTATATTTTAATTACTCTTGTGGATGATCTTCAGTACTTCTTCCATCTGCTTAGAGGGATCTTCAGCAACTAGAGTTTCAACATGAGCATACTCAATCACTGGTCCTTTGCCTCGATCTTCAACACTTGGCCCAGAGTTGGAGATACAAACTGGAGCAACAGCAGTCTTTGACGTGACTTCTGGAGAGAAAATTCCTCCATTTCGAGTAACTTTACTAGTCCCAACAATATTGTCAATATTTGGATTAGTATCTTCAGCAGGTATATCAGTCAAAGGTTCTTGCTTGACACTATGGATATAAACATCAACACCATAATTCCAAGGGATAGCCTTGTCAGAATAAAATGGAATTGGACCGGGAGTAGTAATAATCAGGGGAGCCACCTTTGGCTCAACAAAAATTTTCACAGGACCCTTAGAAGTTATCCTCACAGGAGTTTTAGTAACAACAAACACGTCTTCAAGCTTCAGTCCTTGAGACAAACCTTCACATAAATTCTCTATAGAGGGGCACTTCTCAAACAGTATTATACGATTGTCCATCAAATGCTGAATACCTTTTTTCAGCTTCCAACAACCATTGAATTGAGAGGCATAGTAAAAACAGTCTTCTCTGCATCCCGGAAATAAACCAGCTTGTAGAAGCTTCTTCTTAACAATTTCCATGGGAGTAGTAATATCAGTCATAGTAGAAACATAATAACCATCATCAATATCATTAACAGTCTTCTCATGTTTGGGCATAAGAGCAGTAATCACATTAGGAGTCTCAGGAGGATCAAACTCAATTTCTCCAGCATCAATCATATCCTGAATCTTATTCTTCAACGCCCAACAATTATTAGTATCATGTCCGGGGCAATTGGAGTGATATGCACACCTTGGATTGGGATTATAGCAAGGAGAGGTAGTATTGGGATTCTGAGGAGGGTCCCTCAAAGTAATTAGCCCCCCTTTTAACATGTGTTGTAGAGCTTAAGCCAATGACATATTTATCTTGGTGAATTGTCTCCTAGGTGTACCCTACTTAGGCTGATTATTTTGTTGTTGATTCTGTTATGCAGGCGCAGGATTAGAGATCAGAACTGCTTCCACAAATTGGTTATGTTTGTTCTTACGACCCTGTTGGCCGTACACATCATTGGATTCTTTCTTTCCGTTAGAAGGCTTCTTGGTGGTACTTGAAGAGGCAGTTGTTTGTATATTACTACTTTGTATTCCACTTTCCACATGTTCTCCATTCATTATCAGCTCAGTGAAACTAGATGATGAACTTCCAATTAGATGACTTTAGAAAGGACCAGTCAGCGTACTCAAGAACATTTCAACCAATTCCCTGTCAGTCAAAGGGGGTTGAACTTTGCTTGCAATATCTCTCCATTTCTGGGCATACTCCTTGAAACTTTCATTAGAACCCATGGACATGCTTTGGAGTTGCATACGAGTTGGCGCTAAATCAAAGTTATATTGATATTGTTTGTAGAAGGCTTCAACAAGATCATTCCAAGTACGGATATTGATACTCTCAAGTTGATAGTACAATTCCAATTGAGCTCTAGATAAACTCTCTTGAAAGAAATGAATCCATAACTTTCTGTCAGTAGTATATGGCTAGATCCTCCGTACATAGGACCTTAGATGCAGCTTTGGACATGAAACACCATCATATACCACAAAAGTTGGAACTTTGAAACCAATAGTGATGATAACTCCAGAAATCAAACTCAAATCTTCAAAATCTAACCCATATGACTTCTGCATTTCCATGGCATTCACACGGCCTTCTAGTAACTTATATTTCTCATCACCAGTCGAATCATGGTAATAATTATCCTCATAATCAGAATTCCCAATAGTACCACGTAGACTTTCTTCTTCTTTTGAAGAATCTTCATCTCCAGGGTTTTCAACCTCATCATCTGTCTTGATTGGAGCTTTGAACCTCCTACCCAGGTCGATGAAGCCAACTGGTTTTCTGGTCTTCTTCTTCTTGGCCAGGAGTGCCTTCATCACCTCTTGTCCCCTAGACAAGTTCAGGATCATCTCTTGAAATTGGGCATTATGAGCTTAAAGATCTTTGACAGACTGTTCAAGAGCCATTTCTGCTGAAATAAACAACAAGAAAATAAGAAACTTGTTGTGGAAACCTGTTATGCAATGATATGGTATGTAGATGCATATGCAATGTTTTCAAGGACCACATAAGATTTAAATTTGTTTAAAGGAAAACAAAATAAAAAACTTTCATTAGTAGGTTTTAAAATATAGTTGCCCCTTGGGCTTACAATGAAGGAAAATAAGAAAAGGTACAAAGTAAATAAACATGTGAGACTCAAGTCTCCCATGGATGCTTTCTCTTTGTGTTGAGGTTCCGATCTTCGTGAAGTTGCTTTGTTAGCTCCAACACTTTCTCTTTGCTAGCTTTGAACTGAGCCTCAAAGGTATCCCTTTGCTCCTTCATTTGAATCCAAGATTTCTGCAGCTCTTCCAGATCTGTAGGTATGTCAGGATGAAGAATTGTATAAGGAACATTCCTTCAACAATTGGCTCAACAGTTACTGGTAGAACAACATAATATGGCATCATAAGGGTTTGAGCACGAGACCTCACCCATTTGAGGTAAGGTTCCATAGGGATGGAGTATTTTGGTTCCAAAGTATTACTGTTAATCATGTTCACCATGCTCCAAGCTCATATAAACCTTTGATGGTATCCTTGAAGATCTTTGTCATAATCGAACACAATACCTTGAATAATCATATCATGAGGACCATTACTCCGAGCATAACCAAACTGACGTAGTGCTAAAGAAAGATTGTAATTAATTCCCCCTCTTATGCCAAGGAGTGGTACATTAGGGAACTCCCCACAACTGTAAATGATAGTAATATTCTCCATAGATCGGGAACACCAATGAATGTCTGAATGAGAGAGTGACATTATCCTTCTAGACCACCTTAGACCTTGTTCATTCTTCATCACAGATCGAGGAAGGTGTGAAATAAACCACCTTGATAGTAGAGGTATGCAACAAATTAGAGTTCCTCGCGCCTTCGTAGTACGAGTGTGAAGAGAGTGCAAGATATCTCCAAGCAAGGTAGGCACCAGATTGTGAGTCAGAAATATGTTGATGGTGTGTACATCTATGAATTGGTCTGGATTAGGGAACAATACCAAACCATAAATCAGCAAGGTTAAGATCTCCTCAAAAGCATCGTAACTCATAACATCCAAGAACACCTGAGCCTTCTTAATCAATACCTTAGAAAGAATACCCTTAGTTCCACTTCTGGTTTCCAGTACAATGTCTTATTTCTTCAGATGCAAGGTTGTTGTAATAACTTCAGGTTTAGGCTCTTTCTCTAAGCCTGTGAAAGGTTTCTGATCAAGGATAGGCACACCAAGTAATTTGGAGAATTCTTCCATTGTGGGCACCAGCTGATAATTGGGAAATGTGAAGTAGTGATGTTTAGTATCAAAGAACTAGAACATAACACTCATCATATCTTCATTGAACCTTGAATTGACTAAATCAAGTAGATGACCATTCTTTTTGATGAACTGGGAGCTTTCAGAAACTTTTGAGACCAATTCCTTAAGCTTGGAGGGTATCCTTACAAAGTTGACTCGAATAGTGTTTCTATGAGCGGAAGCCATAACCTGCAACAAAGAACAAAGATAAATACTTTGGTCCTTGAAATGGTTAGTGAGAATGTTATGCTTATGATGTCATGATGTTATGATGATATGTTCAACACAAGCAAGTGGCACACACAAACAAGTCATACAAAAGCCTTAGGTTTAAAGGCTTTCATGAAGTCCATAGGTAAGTACCCTCCCCACTGAAGTTAGTTGGTTCAACCTGTCCTAGTAATAGTAACTGGGTTCTAAGGGATCTCAATATCACTGATTCTTTTCAAAGGTTGTTTTTCAGTATGGCAACTGACTTGCCAACAAAAACCTCCCAAGATTAGAAACTCAATGAGCGTAGCATCGAGTATCAACAAACTTTAGACTGCACTAAAGTCGGTTATTTCACTACTTTCTAATGGCCAAGATGGGTCAATTAGGGTTCTAAAAGTAAGTTAGTGTTAATAAAAACATATATGTCGCTCCCCGGATTTCCATCCTGGTACAAACGCGAAAGTGGCGCGGAAAAGAATAGATTCGCCAGCCAGGCATTTTTATCCCGAAGGAACGGGAATGGTAATGCTGCACAAACCAGAAGAAAAGAAAGGAAGGACACGGGTCCTGCGAACCAAAGAGACTGAGCTCGGGAGTCGGTTACGACCTGGGAAGGTATTAGCACCCCAGATCGTCCGCCGTACCCGACGGGATCCACGTTTGCAAAGAAACTGTTTCAAAGGGTGAAGAAATGAAAGCTGCTGCAAAGGAAATGAAATGAACTGAATAAAAGAAATGAAAAGGGAACTGAAAAAGAAATGAAAAGGAAAAAATGTAGGGAAAATAAAGATTGTGCTCGAATGGGCCCTACCCCGCAGCCTACGTACCTCATCCGGACAATGAGGATCAGAGTCGCCGTAGTTCCCCTAACTAGGGGTGGAAAGGATTGCTTGTGCTTTAAAGCTTGAACTGCTTATGTCAATGCTCAGGTGTTGCAGGCACGGACGACGAGTGCATAACCGTCTTGCAAAATGACAAGTAGGAGCAAGTTCGCGTACGGAGCGAAGGAGATGAGAAAAGAATTCCCGAAGGAAAGACGCTTATTGTTGGTTTGTGTTTTTTATAAGTTTTCTGCTTTGAAGTTTGCATAGGTAAGTGTACCTAAGTCTTACATACTGGGATGTGTACGTCTCACATCATCCCGAAATGGAATGCGCAAGAGGCACACCTATCTATGGAGGAAATCCCCAAATCTAGTCCCACAAGTGAAGGCTCAGACACACTGACCTACTGACATTTATTAAGTATTTTTGTGATTTTTGGTTAAGAAGTGTTTTTTATGCTTTTCTTTGTGAGATAATCTCATGCTAAGACCTATCCACCGAGGGATAACTTACACCTCGCCCCGAAACGGAACGCGTGTAAGTATCTCATAGCAAAGTCTCATATCACATGAGAAGACTCAACTTTTTTAAGAGTGGATTAAAATTAAGTTTGAAGATGAGAAGAGAGAGCACCAAAAGGATCTCAAAGGTGAAAAATCTAAGGGAGACTAGAATCCTAAATGTTGTCATGCATGGATGAACCTAGGTTAGTGAGGTTTGAATCCTATCCTAATGAAGAAGAAGAAAAGAAAGAAGAAGAAGAAGAAGAAGAAGAAGAAGAAGAAGAGGAAGAAGAGGTAAGGCCTAAGCCCAACAATCACAAGGTTAGAACAAATATAAGAAGAGAAGAGATGAGATTTGGAGATGTGGGAATCACATCCACACCTTTCACTTACCATAGCCCCTGAAATGGTTAATGACACAAGCATAAAGGTAATACAAAATGAACATAATGCAATACCAACACCATACAACCAGAAGTGAAGTCATGCACATAAAATGCTCAATGCACATACAAGTCACAAGAATGAGAAAAAAAACACACAAATCAACATGAGGTAATCATGAATCACATAACCAAGCAAAGCAAACCTGAGAAGATACAAAGCAACATAAACAAATTACAAACTCAAGGCACAAGATTAGAACCCTAATCAAGTTAGAAAAATGTCTAAAGAGGATGAGAGGTGAAGAGAAGAGAGGCATATGGTCAAGCAATCACATTATGGGAAGAAAGAAGCAAAGGAAGTGAGGTGGATGTACATAAGAATGGAAGAACTCCAAAGGCAAACAAATTACAAGTTTTCCAAAACACAAACCCTAACCCAAGATCAGAGAGGTATCAATGCCCTAAAGAGACCCTAAACAAGATGAAGAATTTGGCACAAGTGCCCTTCTAAGCTAGGGAGAGAACTTATGATCAAAAAGAAGCAAAATGGGACAAGTCAAGAACAAAAATTCAAATCAAATCAAGTATGCACCCAAAAAAATCCACACCCTTGCACAAGAGACCTTCAATCATGATATAACAATATGCCAAAAGAAGGGAAAGAAATTCAGAAGTCAAGCAAGTTAAATGAGGGGTTAAACACCAACTAGGGTTAAGAAACTTCACTCACAAGTCAAGGACCAAAACCAATTGAACAAGCTTCCAAAAATCAGAACAAAAATCACACATAAAGTACACTCTAATATGGATCCAGATCAAAAAGAACCAACCAAAAATTCAAAATGAGGATCAATATAGAAAATGCACAAGTTAGCAAGCTTAAAAATGAAAAAAATGAATTAATTAAAAGGGAGAATTAATTTCCACGTCTCAAAATAAAATAAATGGAAAATAAAAATGTCAAAAATTAAAGAAAACTAAAAATAACATTCCTGAATTTTTTTAGAATAGTTGGAAGCCTAAAACTAATTTTAAAAATTAAAATCCAAATGAAATAAAAATGGAAATAAAAAAGAAAAGAAAAATAAAAGGAAATGGCCGGGGGTGCAAATAGAAATGGATTCAGTTCAAAAGCAATGGGTCTCATACGCAGTGGGGTGTGGATATCAAGTCAAGCCCACCCAGAAGTCAGCGCAGCCTCACAATTATGTGGTGGAAATTCAGAAATCCAAGAAAAAACACAAGCCATGGGATCAAATGGACAATCAAGATCAGTCAACTCATTAATCAATGTCATCATTTTAATTGGTCTGGAGAGAGGGAGCATGATATTATTGTGAGGTGAGAAACATTGGGCATTATTCAGAATGAAAAACACAAAAAAAAGAAACACGTGAGGGAGAGGGTCCTCATTTATGAGGTGGCATGCTGGTGAACGTCCAGATGAGAAGATCCAAGGGCCCTCAGGTTGTCCTCCTCCTTCAAACCCTAATGAGGTGAAACGCAGAATCCGGTGACCAAAGCTAGGGCTCCAGCACCGGAAAACAGAAACTATGAACAAAACTTAAAATAAACAACTCAAACACTCTAGATTAGATGAATGAACTATGCTGAATCCAAAAATGGCAACCAAAATCACAATGGAGCAATGGACAAGCTGGATCGAAGAGAAACAGATTTCACCATGAAACCTTAAATCATCAATACATCCTCAATAATGCATCATTTTCAAATCTAAAACGTGCAGTGTAATCATCATACTTCAAAGATCAAAATGCACACACAAAAAACCAATTCCAGATCCATGGATTCAGAAGCTTACCTGAGATGAAGACACTTCAAAAACACCAAGAAAATGATCCAAATGCTGCAGATCTAACCCTTTTGATCTCCTCTTGCAAAATAAATGCAAGAGGAAGCTTGAGAGAGCTTGAATCTGAAGCTTCAAAGCAACCTGCCTTTGAATGGTACCTTTCTATTCTTGCACTTTAAGCTTGAATGAGTGGTGGATAAGTGATCTTTGTGACTCACTGAACAAGAATATGGAAAGAGTTTGTGAATAGAGTGAGAGAATAAAGAGATTCGAAGGAAGTTGCTTCTAGTGCAAAAACTATGGAGTGATGAAAATGAGGTGGATCTGAGGCAAACTAAAACCCTAGCTTCTTTTATATGATCTCAAGGCACAATGCTGAAAGAATGAGGGCCATAACACGTGAGATGAGAGTGTGGGAGTGAATTTGCAAAATTTACAAGTTTGGTGTGAAGTCATGAAACACTCGTGCAATGCTCTCTCTCTTTGCCCATGTGCTCCCAAGATCTCACCCTTGATTTAAAACAACAATTGTTCTAGCCCTTGGATGTGAGGATCACACTTTTTTCATGTTCATGCAAATTTCCCTCTTATGAAATACCCCTCGTATCATGCACGAAATTGAAATATTTTTGCAGCAAATCACTTCTTATGCAATGCTTTGGAACATTGTGACCTCACTTGGCCCATTAAACAACTTAAGAATAAGTTTCAAGACTTTTTGCATTTGTGGAAGATTGGAATTTCAAGTCATGCCCTAGTTTTCATGCAATTTTCGAGGGCCTTATCTCTTAAACCACAAAGTCTATGAAAAAGTACTTGTACTTTTTGAAAATGGGAGGCTTTAATCTTCAACTTTCATGTTTGGCTTTGGTTCATTTGAAGCTTTTTTCACCAAGTTATGTTTACTTGAAAATTAGGGCAAAAACTTACTAAAAATGGAATTTTCCATGACCAACCATATGCCAATTTTGCAAAACACCTCAAAACCTCATGATTCTTGATCCTTGATCTTGCCAAATCTCTTTTAATGTTGTAAGATCATCCCTTGGCTATAAAAATGGGGTTGGACCCTTTGAAATCTCACAGCTGACTTTTATAAGGCACAGTTGACCAATTACTTCATTTGCAAGCAACTGAAGAAATACTTGACTTCCACAATGAATTTTCTCACCAAATTTCATCCCTAGGATCCTCTTAACATGTAAGAGACTTTGTCCAAATGAAATGGCCAAAGTCTTAAGGTTTTCATGCTTGAAACTCAAACCCTAATTTGGGATCATTGTGTAGGAGCTTTGCCCTAGCTTGAATTCCCTGATGATCTTCCAACCTTCTGAGCTCTTGTGAATGATCTTGAATTTGTGAATGCAATGTAGACCCTTCATAGGACTTGTATAAATCCATTGGGCCCCCTGTCATAGCTTGTGATGCCTCAAAACCCTCCACAGATGATCATATGCCTAATGCTAGGTCATGAGAATGTTATGCCTCATCTTTCCATGCTAAGATGCCAAGAATATGATATGTTCATGATGAATATGATATGATATGATGCTTAAAAAGAAGAGGGCAAATATGGGGTGTTATAGCTGCCCCTATTCAAACAACTGTTAATCTGAAAAGGACGGTAGCACGGGCTATCGACCGTTCAAGATAAACTGTGGTTGAATACCAAGAAAACCTGAAATTTGCACTCTGCTAGAGAATGCAAAAACTGGGAAATAAACCCAACCAAATGACGCTTTGGTGACTGAAGTGAAGAGAAAGCAGACGATGATCTAAGAAACACAGACGAGCATTTCAGGCAACGATACATACGAATATCAGCCACTGGTGCAGACGAATACCAGAAATTCAAACACAGACGAGCATTTGGAGTAGCAATACAGACGAGTACCAGAGTAATTGTCAAATCAACACATGTGGATATAAGCTCACACAGACGAGTGTTGGAATGATACAGACAAGTATCCAAACAATGCAGACGAGCTTCAAACAGATAACGAACACAGACGAGTGCTGGGAAGTGCGGATGTGCAACCACAAATAATACATATCAAGCATAGACGAGTGCTGGAAAGTGCAGACAAGCAACAACAATTATCAAATACCAAGCACAGACGAGTACTGGAAAATGCAGACGAGCAACATCAATATTTACAACCATGGGTAGCTGTTGGGGAAAGCAAACGAGCAATACCAAAGTGATAACACAAACGAGTGTTGAGAAATGTTGACGAGCGGCAATAAAGTATGAACATAGACGAGTGCAGGGAAATGACGATCTTCCGACACGGTTGGGGAGATACTTCCTCAAATATCCTTTGTTAGTGAAAAGAGTTTTGACAGATAAACTCTGTGGGGAATGGGCCTCCCACTGCTTGCTGGGCATACTCCACTGGGGAAGATAAAATGCTTGGGGATCCCACCTGCCATGACTTAGCTGGGGAAAATGCTGCTTGAGAGAATGTGATGCCATCCTACAAAACCTACAACAACAAGAAACATATATGTGCCCCGGGGACTTGCATGGTATGATCTGTTCATCCATTGTCACCCGACACTCAAAGAAAAATTTCAAATGTTTCCCTGCAATGTCATTTTTCTTTCAAATTATCACCATGTTTTAAAATGCAATGCTATTTTTGCCAAAAATTCAGGACATTTTGCAAACAAAAATAAACACAACACAATTTTTTTTTACTGAATATTCTTTTATTAAAAGGCCTCTGAATAGGCAAAGATTTTACATCAGGAAGCAACCACCTGGAAAGAGGTAGCTACCATAAAATTGAGAAAATAAACTATCCTAATGGCAATGGGCACGGCATCCCAATGAGTTCCCTTTCTGCTACGACCAGCATGTCTTCAAAACTCTTCATTCTTGCCTTTGCTTTTTGAGAAGATGAGGGGACTGATTCCTATCCTTCCGATATTTTACGAAATGATGATTTGGTTCAGATTACTCGGATCGCAGTTGTTCGCTTATTCCCTTGTTTTGCGTGGATCGCCCTTTCGGGTTTTCAATCCACCTGGATACCCTTTTTTGCCTGAGCTGTTCGATGTGGCTTTTCAACTCAGCGGGTGTACATTTTTTTTCCTAACTTTTGCCCGAGCTCTTTATTCTGTTTTTAGCTCGCCGGGATGCCCTTTTCTTGCCTGGACTTTAATTCTGTTTTTGTGTCCTGCGGGTCTTTTTATGCGAAGTATTTTTTAACTGCGTCCGAGTTAACAGGGGATTGGAAATCTTCTCCATCCATAGTGGTGAGCATCAGTGCTCCTCCTGAGAAAACTTTCTTCACTATGAATGGTCCTTCGTAGTTTGGGGTCCACTTGCCCCTGTGATCTGAACCTGGAGGAACAATCCTCTTGAGCACAAGCTCTCCTACTTGATACTCCCGAGTACGTACTCGTTGGTCGAATGCTCGCTTCATTCTCCTCTGATAAAGCTGACCATGACAGATAGCCGCTAATCTCTTCTCCTCAATTAGACATAGCTGATTGTATCGAGCACGCACCCATTCAGCCTCATCAAGCTTCACATCCATCATCACACGCAATGAGGGAATCTCTACTTCAACAGGCAAGACTGCCTCCATGCCATATACCAATGAGAAGGGGGTTGCCCCAGTTGACGTCCTGACTGACGTTCGGTACCCATGCAGTGCAAATGGTAACATCTCATGCCAATCTTTGTAAGTGACAACCATCTTTTGCACAATCTTCTTGATATTCTTGTTTTCCGCCTCTACCGCACCATTCATCTTTGGTCGGTAAGGAGAAGAATTATGATGCTGGATCTTGAAGTCCCGACATAATTCTGCCATCATCTTATTGTTCAAGTTAGAACCATTGTCAGTAATGATTCTTTCGGGCACTCCGTATCTGCAGATAATGTCCCTTTTCAAAAATCTGGCTACCACTTGACGAGTGACATTGGCATAAGATGCTGCTTCAACCCACTTAGTGAAGTAATCAATCGCGACCAAGATGAAGCGATGACCATTGGAAGCAGTAGGCTCTATTTTCCCGATCATGTCAATGCCCCACATAGAAAAGGGCCAAGGAGATGACATGACGTTGAGCGGGCTAGGAGGAACATGCACCTTGTCTGCATAAATCTGGCACTTGTGGCACTTACGGGCGTATGAACAACAGTCTACATCCATTGTCATCTAGTAATACCCCGATCTCAACAACTTCTTAGCCATGGCATGTCCTCCTCCATGAGTACCGAAAGATCCCTCGTGGACTTCCTGCATTAATAGGCTTGCTTCGTGTCTATCCACGCATCTGAGCAAGACCATGTCAAAGTTCCTCTTATACAACACCCCATCTGTATTTAAAAAGAAACTAGCAGCAAGTCGCCTTAAGGTCTTCTTGTCGTTGGATGATGCCCCGGCTGGGTATTCTTGCTTTTCCAGGAATAGCTTGATATCAAAGTACCAAGGTTTCTCATCAGACACGGCGTCTACAGAGAAAGCATGAGCTGGTGCGTCAAGCCTGGAAATGTCAATCCTGGGCAGATAATTCTAACACAGAACTTTGATAGACGAAGAAAGAGTAGCCAATGCGTCGGCAAATTTATTCTCGTCTCGTGGTATATACTGAAGCTTAACCGTTGTGAAGAACATCAACAGTTTTCTGGCATAATCCCTGTAAGGAATCAAATGCTCTTGATGCGTATACCACTTGCCGGTAACCTGGTTAATAACGAGGGCTGAATCTCCAAATATATCGAGGGTCTTAATTCGAAGATTAATAACCTCCTCTATTCCCATTATGCATGCCTCGTATTCCGCTTCATTATTGGTGCAGCCAAAAGTAATTCTGGCAGCGAAGGGAAAGTGAACACCTTCAGGAGTGATAAGAACGACACCAACTCCACGTCCGTTGATATTGACTTACCCATCAAACATCAACTTCCATTTGGATTCAGGGTCTAGCCCCTCCTCCGGAAGTGGTTCCTCGCAATCGTTTGCTTTGAGGTACATGATGTCCTCATCAGGGAAATCAAACTTCATTGGCTGATAATCATCTTCAAGAGGTTGATGTGCAAGGTAATCTGACAATACACTTCCTTTGATGGCCTTCTGAGAAGTATATTGTATGTCATATTCTGTTAAGATCATTTTCCACCTGGCAACCCTTCCGGTTAACGCTGGTTTCTCAAAGATATACTTGACAGGATCCATATTAGAAATTAGCAGTGTGGTATGGGTCAACATGTACTGTATCAGTTGGCGAGCAGCCCATACCAAAGCGCAACAAGTTTTCTCGAGCAGTGAGTAACGGGATTCACTGTCGGTAAACGTTTTGCTAAGGTAATAAATAGCGTACTCTTTTCGACCAGACTCGTCATGTTGGCCTAAAACACACCCCATTGCCCCTTCTAGCACAGTCAAGTACATGATAAGCGGCCGTCCTGGAACTGGAGGCAATAGAATCGGAGGTGTCTGCAAATATTCTTTTATCTTATCAAAGGCTCTTTGGAAGTCCTCATTCCACCTGACCGTTTGCTCTTTTCTTAGCAATTTGAATATTGGCTCTCACGTGGCAGTTAGATGAGATATGAACCGTGAAATGTAGTTCAACCTCCCTAAAAACCCGCGCACTTCTTTTTCTGTTTTCGGTGCAGGCATGTCTTGTATTGCTTTTACTTTCGCAGGATCCACCTCGATTCCTTTCTGACTAACAATGAAACCCAGCAGTTTCCCGGAACGCACTCCGAAAGTGCACTTGTTTGGATTCAACCTCAGCCTATATTTTATCAGTCTATCAAACAACTTCTTGAGATTGACCAGATGCTCTTCTCTGTCTCGGGACTTAGCAATCATATCGTCCACGTAACACTCTATCTCCTTGTGTATCATGTCGTGGAACAATGTGACCATAGCCCGCTGATACGTTGCCCCGGCGTTCTTCAAACCAAAGGGCATCACCTTGTAGCAGAATGTACCCCACGGGGTAATGAACGTTGTTTTCTCCATGTCTTCCGGTGCCATCTTAATCTGATTATATCCGGAGAAGCCATCCATAAAGGAAAATACCGAGAATTGAGCAGTGTTATCTACCAGCACATCGATGTGAGGTAATGGAAAGTCATCTTTTGGGCTTGCTCTATTTAGATCCCGGTAGTTAGCGCACATCCGGACCTTGCTGTCCTTCTTTGGTACAGGTACAATATTAGCTACCCAAGGTGGATAACTAGTTACGGCAAGGAATCCGGCATCCCATTGTTTCTGAACTTCCTCCTTGATCTTCATCGCCATGTCAGGACGAGTTCTTCTCAAATTCTGTTTCACAGGAGGACATTCTTCTCTCAATGGTAGCTTATGCACAACAATGTCGGTATCCAACCCTGGCATATATTGATACGACCAGGAGAAGATATCCACATACTCACGCAGCATACCAATCAGCTCTTTCTTTACTTCGGCCTGCAGACTGGCCCTAATCTTAATCTCTTTCTTCATATCTTCTGTGCCGATGTTGATGATCTCAATTTCCTCCTGATGAGGCTGAATAACCCGTTCCTCTTGTTTCAACAATATGACGAATTCTTCAGGGAGTTCACAGTCTTCCTCAACCCCTTTATCAGCTTGGTAGATAGGATTGTCAAAGTCATGCGTGGTCATAGCAGAAACGTTATCAATGGAATCCGGATGATCAACACTGCACAAATGATGTGCTTATTTCAGAATCTGTTTATTTTTCAAAAGAGACGCAAATACAAAAACAAAAAGGAAAACACATTGCCATTTTTTATTATTTTGTGAAAAATTCAAAACGAAAGAAAGAGAACACAATTTGTCTGAAAATGTCCTTTATTTCATGGTAAAATAAATGCATAACAAACATGGTGGCCCATACAATGGATCCTAGCACCTTGGGCAGAGTGCAGGATTTGACAATGCAGCATGATAAGAAAAGGAAACAAATAAATTACTCTGGTTGCCAGGTAACTTGGACGATGTCTTCAGCAGACCAGTTCTTCAGCTCCTCTTCGGGTGCACACGGATGAATCTAGTTGTCCCAATCACCATCACTGTCTCCCTCTTCTTGTCTTGTCATACATATATGGTTGCGGTCGAGCATCCCAGCGCTTGTAAAAGTAATAGCTTTACCACTTGAAGACCAATTAGACCCACCAGACTGATAGCCCAAACCAAACTTATCATCTTTCTTCTCTAATTCCAGCAATTTTCCCCAGCCCTGGGTGCTTCCCGACTGAACCACCTCATTTGCCTACTTGTAGGAGTGAATGGAGGTACCTTCTTTCTCACTGCTCTTCTCTAATGGAGTCAAAATGCTGACGTTAACCGCTTCGAAGGCCTGACACAGCGTTTCATGGATCTCTCCGTCCATCTCTACATATTTGAAAGTTGATAAGTGGCTCACAAAGATATCTTCCTCTCCGCACACAGTGATTACTTGGCCATCAACCACGTATTTGAGCTTTTGATGCAGGGTGGAAGTTACAGCTCCGGCAGCATGAATCCGTGGACGTCCCAACAAGCAGCTGTACGCGGGCTGAATGTCCATGACATAGAAGGTGCTTTTGAATACTTGAGACCCTATTTTCATAGGTAACTCAACTTCTCCAAACACTGACCTTCTGGACCCATCAAAAGCTTTGACTATCAAATCACTGGGTCTTAAGACGATACCATCAACATTGAGCTTCATTAATGCTTTCTTCGAAAGTACATTAAGAGAAGAGCCTGTGTCAACCAGGACATGTGACAAAACAGCACCCTTGTACTCCATAGTAATATGCAGTGCTTTGTTATGGTTACAGCCTTCTGACATAAGGTCTCTATCTGTAAAGCCCAGCCCGTGGCTTGCATTCACACTGCCCACTACAGCTTCCAGTTGATTAACAGTTATTTCTTGAGGAACGTAGGCCATCTGCAACACTTTTAGCAAGGCTTCTCTATATGCTGGCGAACACATCAGCAAAGATAAAATTGATATTTTGGACGGCGTCTGGTTCAACTGTTCGACCACCTTATAATCACTCTTTTTTATTATTCGCATAAATTCCTCCACCTCCTTCTCAAAGGTACCCTGTCCAGCAGCAGGAGTTGTCGTTTCTTCAGTTGCTGTTTGCTTTCCTTTAGCCTTTGCCGAAGCTTCAGCCTCAGGATCTCCTCCCAGAACTGGGGGAGCAAATAGACGACCACTTCTCGTAAAGCCTCCAACCCCTCCGACGTTCACTACAGTCGGGTCAATAGCAACAGACTTACTCTCCACTTTTTATCCTTCCACGTACACATCTGAGCCGTAATGCCATGGAATGGCTTTATCATCTGTGTAAGGAACAGGCCCAGGAACAGTGATAGTCACAGGACTAACTTCAGGAGCATAAATGGTCACAGATTCTCTTCTAGCAGGCATCTAAGTTGGATCATAGAAAATGGTTATAGTGGACACATCATCAACTTCATTATCAACTTTGTCAAACTGGAATGACCCTTCATCAATCAGATTCTGCAACCCCATCTTCAGATCTTCACAACCGTTCACTGACTTCACACACTTCTCACAAACAGAACTGCATCCCGGAAACACTTGTCCTTTCAATAGCCTCTCCTTCACTACCAACAGCGGAGTCTTCACTTCTTCTATGCTCATAATCAAACTTAACTTCTCAACACCCTCAACAACATTTATTCTAGCCCCTCCGTGGTTCGGAATAGGGTTTGAAGTAACATTTGGCGGTGGTGCGAAGTTAATCGCCTTAGAGTCGATCAAATCTTGAACTTTATGTTGTAGCGCCCTGCATTTCTCAGTTGAGTGCCCGGCTTCCCCTGAATGTAAAGCGCATCTAGCATTGGCATCGTACCCCACTGGAAGCTCTCCAGGTGGTGGTAGTGCCAAAGTCCTCAATTGTATCAAATTCAGGTCCAGCAATCTCTGCAGCAATGCAGTATAAGTCATGGGAATTGCCTCAAGCACCCTATTAGCCGGATGAACTTGTCTTGGCTGATAAGGTCTTTGTTGATAGTTGTTAGGTTGTGGCTGTTGTTGTTGTTGTTGTTGAGGTTGTACCTGCTGCACAGGACTGGAAGGGATAGTGACAGCTGCCACTTGCTCATATGATCTTTTATATCCTCGGCCCCGTCCTCGACCAAACATAGCATTGGTTTCACCTTCCCTTCGTCTCGAGGGTCTGCTGAAAGCTTTTCTTACTCCACTCAAGCTACTCGCACTGGTATCCTGAATCTTTCCCATCTTTAACAAAGTCTCGACCCTTTCTCCAGCAATTACTATATCATTAAACTTGGTAGCCGAACAAGACGCTAATCTTTCAATAAACACACCTTGCAATGTTCCCATGAACATATCAGCCATCTCATTCTCCAGCAATGGTGGTTGCACTCTGGCAGCGAGCTGACGCCACCTTTGAGCATATTCTTTAAACCCCTCCTTAGCAGTTTGAGACATGTTTTGCAATTGAGTGCGATTTGGAGCCATGTCCAAATTGTACTGGTATTGCCTCACGAAAGCCTCTGTCAGGTCCTTCTAGCTCTTAATGTTGACTCTACTTAGCTTCATATACCATTCCAAGGAGGCCCCAACCAGGCTGTCCTGGAAATAATACGTCCATAGCTTTTCATCATCAGTGTGGGCAGCAATCTTTCCTACAAAGGACTTAAGATGAGTCTTTGGACATGCTGTGCCGTTGTACTTCTCGAAAGTTGGGACCTTGGACTTGTAAGGGATTCTAACCCCCGGAACCAACCCCAAGTCAGTAATGTCGAACCCCAAAGAGTTCTGAGATTGAATAGCCTTAATCTGTTCTTCCATCTCCTCAAATTTCCTGTTCATTTCAGCCCCTTGGCCTTCAGTTTCGTCCAGCAACGTAAACTGCTCGTCTTGACCGTCCATCTGTACATTGTTCAGTCCATCATTGATAATGGTAACCCCTGACTGTGCTACAGGGATTTCGACTTGACGGGCGCCCGCACCGTTACGATTACCTCCATCAGCAGTACCGTTGTTCCTGGCTTGACTATTTTCAACCAACTCACGCAGACGTTCCTGATTCTGACCCATTCCTGCCATAAGGGTCATAAAATTGTCCATCCTCAGTCTCAAGTCAGCTAAATCAGCCTGCATTTGATCCATGACTCTTTCTCTGTTGACTCTGGTGGGATATCTGTGTATGACTGGCTGTTCTCGAACTTTCCTGGGAGCTATAGTGCCTGAAATTGAAAAGACATTAGGACCTTGTAGCCAAACCTGCAAAACAAGAAAACAGGTAATATGTATGCAATACAGTTGTTTATGCTTTCAATCCCAGGTCATTCATGCCCCAGTTCCGGTATTTAGCAAAGAAACTAGATGGGTACTGATCCTCGACTTTTAGAAACCTTCGCATGGAAACCACATTCAAACCATAACAGTAGGCACAGAAAAAAAATGGTGAACTGCAAAAACTGCATAATTTAAATCAGCCTATTAGGCACAAATAACATAATTCCCCGTAGGGTACAAGTTATAGGAAGAACAACAAACAACCAAGATTCATACAACATGTCTGTAGGTAATCCAAATACAAGGGAAACAAACTAAGAAGCAAGACCACTGACTGAGGACCCTGAACCTCCCTCACTAAGCCCCAACTTAGACCTAACCTTCTTGACTCCAGCCATCAACTTGAGGTCTTCAATCTCTTTAAGTGCTGCTTCTAAGGCTTGCTGACTATCTGCTAACTGTTGGGTCTTCTCCCTTCGAATCTGGTGGACCTGTTCCACTTCTTCCTTCTTGAAAGTCATTTTCACTTCGAAAAAATCTTCTTTTTCTTTATATCTCTTCAACTCCTACTCTCTTTGTCCCTGCAACCAGACAATAGACTGACGAGCTTCCTTGAGAGTCTTCGAATTCTTCTTTCGTTCCGCTTCTCTTTTGGATTCCATCAGACCTAGTCTTTGAAAGTGGGCTTCCTTTCCAGCAAACTCTTTATCTTTAGCCTCCAAGGTGGTCTGCATCTTCAGCAATTTCTCTTCAGCTTCATTCTTGGCCCGGTTGGCAAGGTGATACAAATTAACCATTTCAGTATTTTCCACCCTGACTTCATGCAGCTGGGCTTCCAATTTCTTGAACTCTTCTAAAGACACAGTGTCATTAGACTCAGCAGCTGGAGGAACTGGAGGTAAGAATGGCAGCAATACCCTTTTGGCTCTGCCTTTTAACCAAGCCTCATACTCCGGGAAGGTCTGATTGTTGCACTTTCCAAAGCTAGCTATCCCTTCTCCCTTGATGCATTTCCAAGCTCCAGCAGCTTTCCTTACTAAAGGCATATTGTCCTTTACTGGGAAGTAGAAAATAGGGGTCAACTTCAATTCTTCTGGTACCTCTCTCAAGGCATATCCCAACTGTCTTCTCAAAAAGATCGGGTTGTAATTGATCCCTCCAGTCACTCCCAATAAAGGTACACTAAGATAGCTCCCACAACTAGTGATGAAACGTGCACCCCGAAGCCTCTGAGTAATCCACCTGACATCCTTGGCAAGCAACTTTTCCAGCTTCTGAGCCCATACCAAGGTATGGTCACTAAACACTCCAGTACTAGGCAGATGCCTCATGAACCACATGTGAAATAAAGGAGCGCAGCAACAAACTAAACCTCCCCTTTTCTTCTCAGTCTTGTAGTGCACCGAGTAATACAAATCTCCGAGCAGCGTAGGCACAGGATTCTTCAGCAAGAAGAGATGTATGGCATTCATGTCTATGAACTTCTCCATATCTGCAAACAAGATAATGCCATAGATAGAAAGAGCCAAGATAGCACAAACAGAATCCCACTCCTCCTCAACAGCCAACTCTTCCACCTTCTTTACTAAAGCCTCTAAAGAAAACCCAGGTACACCTCCTTTAATGATAGTCATAGAATTCACAGCAGAAGTGCTCAAATAAAGAGCTTTGGCAATAGCTTCAGGTGCAGGTCTACCCATATCAGCATTGAACAGAATCTGGTCTCAAACAGGAACTCCCAAGATTAAAGCATATTCTTCCAGCAAAGGACCTAACTGGAAATCAGGAAAAGTGAAACAACGGAGCTGAGGATCATAGTACTGAAGCAGGGTATGAATGGAACTCCTCTCAGAAGGATCTATCTCTACCACCACATCCAGAATACTCCCATAAGCCTTCCTGAACCTCTCTACATGATTGGGTGTGATCAACTTCACCATCTTCTTTAACAGGACAACCTTAGTGTCAAAAAACTTGAAATGAATATTCTGCTTGCGAGGATCTTCCATCTCTGAACAGGATACCGGAACCGGAAGCAAGGATATGAACCTGTGAATGAAAACAAAACATGATTAATTATGAAATGATGCAATGCAAATGCAAAGACATATGATCAATCTGGGACTGTCTAGAATCTGGATGCCAAAGCCAAGTGATCAGAAACCTAAATCCTCTGGATAACAACCCAGAAACACTCAAATAATCTCAGATACACCCAATCAAGAACCAGATAAACTCAAGAACTCCGGAACCAAAGTAATTGTATCAGACTATAAGACTGTACTGGTAACAAGGATATGATGAAGTCGAGGGTTCCTGTAAACCTGTAAACCCCTCCCAATCTCACAGGTGTGCTCCGGGTCAAACATCACAGACTCTCAAAGCCGAATAGCAATAATACTTTCACCATTTCCGAGAAATGGCTCATGACCAAATCAGGGAATCGGTTTGGCATTATGTACTACGCAGGGAGTCCTCAGCTGAGTCTGGGAAAAACAAGCATCCCTTATAAGTTCCCAGCTTCGAGCGCTGAAATCGAGAAACAATAGTACATTCAGCCCGTAGGATACAGTACTAATGTCATACGACCAGATGCTTTGACTGAGTTCCTATAAGAGAATCAGGCCATCCTATGCGAGTCCCCAGTGGACCCTCGGGTGCGAATGGGTTTGCCACAAAATGTGGTCTGCCACTGCCACCACTGGAGAGGGTTGTTTCCACAAAGGTTCTCAATGATCGGTCCCTAAATGCACATAACTATCAAGGTCTTATCCCGAAGTGGAGGAAATCCCCACACAAGATATTTCCAAGACGGTCGCAATCTGGGCATGAAACACATCGCCACTCATCATGTCACATGTGAGTACAATACGTCTACTCTAATCCTATAGTGCACTCAAGACGGGTACTTGGCTTATCTCTCAGAAACAGTATCACCCGAGCCCACCAAATAGAAAACCAGTCCAGACACTCCAGTATGATATATGATGCGGAAAATAAATACTGAAAACTATAAATAAAGCTGTAAACAAAACTGTAAATAAACAACAGTAAAATGCAACACACAACAGCAAACAACCAACACCCAAAGAAACAGAAACACGCAAGCGCTAGGAGAGACTCTCAAGGGAACCAGAGATACCCTGGTTAGGAAGTCCCCAACAGAGTCGCCAGCTGTCGCTCCCCGGATTTCCATCCTGGTACAAACGCGAAAGTTGCACGGAAAAGAATAGAGTCGCCAGCCAGGCATTTTTATCCCGAAGGAACGGGAATGGTAATGCTGCACAAACCAGAAGAAAAGAAAGGAAGGACACGGGTCTTGCGAACCAAAGAGACTGAGCTCGGGAGTCGGTTACGACCTGGAAAGGTATTAGCACCCCAGATCGTCCGCCGTACCCGACGGGATCCACGCTTGCAAAGAAACTGTTTCAAAGGGTGAAGAAATGAAAGTTGTGTCAAAGGAAATGAACTGAACTGAATAAAAGAAACAAAAAGGGAACTGAAAAAGAAATGAAAAGGAAAAAATGTAGGGAAAATAAAGATTGTGCTCGAACGGGCCCTACCCCGCTGCCTACGTACCTCATCCGGACAATGAGGATCAGAGTCGCCGTAGTTCCCCTAACTAGGGGTGGAAAGGATTGCTTGTGCTTTAAAGCTTGAATTGCTTATGTCAATGCTCAGGTGTTGCAGGCTCGGACGACGAGTGTGTAACCGTCTTGCAAAATAACAAGTAGGAGCAAGTTCGCGTACGGAGCGAAGGAGATGAGAAAAGAATTCCCGAAGGAAAGACGCTTATTGTTGGTTTGTGTTTTTTATGAGTTTTCTACTTTGAAGTTTGCATAGGTAAGTGTACCTAAGTCTTACTTACTGGGATGTGTACGTCTCACATCATCCCGAAATGGAATGCGCAAGAGGCACGCCTATCTATGGAGGAAATCCCCAAATCTAGTCCCACAAGTGAAGGCTCAGACACACTGACCTACTGACATTTATTAAGTGTTTTTGTGATTTTTGGTTAAGAAGTGTTTTTATGCTTTTCTTTGTGAGATAATCTCATGCTAAGACCTATCCACCACGAGGGATAACTTACACCTCGCCCCGAAACGGAACGCGTGTAAGTATCTCATAGCAAAGTCTCATGTCACATGAGAAGACTCAACTTTTATTAGAGTGGATTAAAATTAAGTTTGAAGATGAGAAGAGAGAGCACCAAAAGGATCTCAAAGGTGAAAAATATAAGGGAGACTAGAATCCTAAATGTTGTCATGCATGGATGAACCTAGGTTAGTGAGGTTTGAATCCTATCCTAATGAAGAAGAAGAAAAGAAAGAAGAAGAAGAAGAATAAGAAGAAGAAGAAGAAGAAGAAGAAGAAGAAGAAGAAGAAGAAGAGGAAGAAGAGGTAAGGCCTAAGCCCAACAATCACAAGGTTAGAACAAATATAAGAAGAGAAGAGATGAGATTTGGAGATGTGGGAATCACATCCACACCTTTCACTTACCATAGCCCCTGAAATGGTTAGTGACACAAGCATAAAGGTAATACAAAATGAACATAATGCAATACCAACACCATACAACCAGAAGTGAAGCCATGCACATAAAATGCTCAATGCACATACAAGTCACAAGAATGAGAAAAAAAACACACAAATCAACATGAGGTAATCATGAATCACATAACAAAGCAAAGCAAACCTGAGAAGATACAAAGCAACATAAACAAATTACAAACTCAAGGCACAAGATCAGAACCCTAATCAAGTTAGAAAAATGTCTAAAGAGCATGATAGGTGAAGAGAAGAGAGGCATATGGTCAAGCAATCACATTATGGGAAGAAAGAAGCAAAGGAAGTGAGGTGGATGGACATAAGAATGGAAGAACTCCAAAGGCAAACAAATTACAAGTTTTCCAAAACATAAACCCTAACCCAAGATCAGAGAGGTATCAATGCCCTAAAGAGACCCTAAACAAGATGAAGAAGTTGGCACAAGTGCCCTTCTAAGCTAGGGAGAGAACTTATGATCAAAAAGAAGCAAAATGGGACAAGTCAAGAACAAAAATTCAAATCAAATCAAGTATGCACCCAAAAAAATCCACACCCTTGCACAAGAGACCTTCAATCATGATATAACAATATGCCAAAAGAAGGGAAAGAAATTCAGAAGTCAAGCAAGTCAAATGAGGGGTCAAACACCAACTAGGGTTAAGAAACTTCACTCACAAGTCAAGGACCAAAACCAATTGAACAAGCTTCCAAAAATCAGAACAAAAATCACACATAAAGTACACTCTAATATGGATCTAGAGCAAAAAGAACCAACCAAAAATTCAAAATGAGGATCAATATAGAAAATGGACAAGTTAGCAAGCTTAAAAATGAAAAAAATGAATTAATTAAAAGGGAGAATTAATTTCCACGTCTCAAAATAAAATAAATGGAAAATAAAAGTCAAAAATTAAAGAAAACTAAAAATAACATTGCTGAATTTTTTAAGAATTTTTGGAAGCCTAAAACTAATTTTAAAAATTAAATCCAAATGAAATAAAAATGGAAATAAAAAGGAAAAGAAAAATAAAAGGAAATGGCCAGGGGGTGCAAATAGAAATGGATTCAGTTCAAAAGCAATGGGCCTCATACGCAGGGGGTGTGGATATCAAGTCAAGCCCACCCAGAAGTCAGCGCAGCCTCACAATTATGTGGTGGAAATTCAGAAATCCAGGAAAAAAACACAAGCCATGGGATCAAATGGACAGTCAAGATCAGTTAACTCATTAATCAATGTCATCATTTTAATTGGTCTGGAGAGAGGGAGCATGATATTATTGTGAGGTGAGAAACATTGGGCATTATTCAGAATGAAAAACACAAAAAAAAAGAAACACGTGAGGGAGAGGGTCCTCATTTATGAGGTGGCATGCTGGTGAACGTCCAGATGAGAAGATCCAAAGGCCCTGAGGTTGTCTTCCTCCTTCAAACCCTAATGAGGTGAAACGCAGAATTCGGTGACCGGAGCTAGGGCTCCGGCACCGGAAAATAGAAACTATGAACAAAACTTAAAATAAACAACTCAAACACTCCAGATTAGATGAATGAACTATGCTGAATCCAAAAATGGCAACCAAAATCACAATGGAGCAATGGACAAGCTGGATCGAAGAGAAACAGATTTCACCATGAAACTTTAAATCATCAATACATCCTCAATAATGCATCATTTTCAAATCTAAAACGTGCAGTGTAATCAGCATACTTCAAAGATCAAAATGCACACACAAAAAACCAATTCCAGATCCATGGATTTAGAAGCTTACCTGAGATGAAGACACTTCAAAAACACCAAGAAAATGATCCAAATGTTGCAGATCTAACCCTTTTGATCTCCTCTTGCAAAATAAATGCAAGAGGAAACTTGAGAGAGCTTGAATCTGAAGCTTCAAAGCAACCTGCCTTTGAATGGCACCTTTCTATTCTTGCACTTTAAGCTTGAATGAGTGGTGGATAAGTGATCTTTGTGACTCACTGAACAAGAATATGGAAAGAGTTTGTGAATAGAGTGAGAGAATAAAGAGATTCGAAGGAAGTTGCTTCTAGTGCAAAAACTATGGAGTGATGAAAATGAGGTGGATCTGAGGCAAACTAAAACCCTAGCTTCTTTTATATGATCTCAAGGCACAATGCTGAAAGAATGAGGGCCATAGCACGTGAGATGAGAGTGTGGGAGTGAATTTGCAAAATTTGCAAGTTTGGTGTGAAGTCATGAAACACTCGTGCATTGTTCTCTCTCTTTGCCCATGTGCTCCCAAGATCTCACCCTTGATTTAAAACAACAATTGTTCTGGCCCTTGGATGTGAGGATCACACTTTTTTCATGTTCATGCAAATTTCCCTCTTATGAAATACCCCTCATATCATGCACGAAATTGACATTATTTTTGGAGAAAATCACTTCTTATGCAATGCTTTGGAACATTGTGACCTCACTTGGCACATAAAACAACTTAAGAATAAGTTTCAAGACTTTTTGCATTTGTGGAAGCTTGGAATTTCAAGTCATGCCCTAGTTTTCATGCAATTTTCGAGGGTCTTATCTCTTAAACCACAAAGGCTATGAAAAAGTACTTGTACTTTTTGAAAATGGGAGGCTTTAATCTTCAACTTTCATGTTTGGCTTTGGTTCATTTGAAGCTTTTTTCACCAAGTTATGTTTACTTGAAAATTAGGGCAAAAACTTACTAAAAATGGAATTTTCCATGACCAACCATATGCCAATTTTGCAAAACACCTCAAAACCTCATGATTCTTGATCCTTGATCTTGCCAAATCTCTTTTAATTTTATAAGAACATCCCTTGGCTATAAAAATGGGGTTGGACCCTTTGATATCTCACAATTGACTTTTATAAGGCACAGTTGACCAATTACTTCATTTGCAAGCAACTGAAGAAATACTTGACTTCCACAATGAATTTTCTCACCAAATTTCATCCCTAGGATCCTCTTAACATGTAAGAGACTTTGTTAAAATGAAATGGCCAAAGTCTTAAGGTTTTCATGCTTGAAACTCAAACCCTAATTTGGGATCATTGTATAGGAGCTTTGCCCTAACTTGAATTCCCTGATGATCTTCCAACCTTCTGAGCTCTTGTGAATGATCTTGAACTTGTGAATGCAATGTAGACCCTTCATAGGACTTGTATAAATCCATTGGGCCCCTTGTCATAGCTTGTGATGCCTCAAAACCCTCCACAGATGATCATATGCCTAATGCTAGGTCATGAGAATGTTATTCCTCATCTTTACATGCTAAGATGCCAAGAATATGATATGTTCATGATGAATATGATATGATATGATTCTTAAAAAGAAGAGGGAAAATTTGGGGTGTTACAATATGGAAGCCTCGTGTTATCCTCAACTGACTTAAGGAACATAAGAACCAACCAAGAAGTCACACTAACTGTAGCCACCAGATCAACCATATCGGTATACGTCGTACAATTTTCTTGGTTATTGCTACTTACCTAAGGTACATTAGATCCGGGTTAGGTTATTTCACACAGTAGGCCAACAAATAAAGATAAAACAGACAAATTAAACAAGTATAGTGACTTGGGTGGTTTTGTAACACGGTGGGAGAACTGACTTGGGTGGTTTTGTTTCCAAAAACTATGTTGCGGATAGCAAGTCGCCACCGACTTTTATTTTATCCAATAAAGAAAAGGAATAAAAGAATAGGAAAGACCTTTAAGAAAATCTGAGTTAGGGGGTAAGTTATACAAAGGCAAGGTGTTAGCACCCTTTGTATCTATGGTTATCCATGGGCTCTTAATTACTTAGCTCACTTTACTTTTGTTTGAAATATTATGTAGTGTGTGTTTAGAAAATATTTCAGAAGTCTTTAACTTTGTAATGATCCTCGTATGGATATATACAAAGTGTTTAGTTTAAAAATATTTGAAAGTGTGAGGTGTGGAAAATATTTTGAAAAAGGAGTGAGCAAGCACTTAAGAACTACTTACCCTAAGTTTGTAAGGTCTTTCTCGTTATTTCTCTCCTTTAAGGGTAGGATTATCCTTATTAATAGTGAGTAAGTAGTCTTTAACTTGGATGTTTAAAGGGACAGACGTAAGGTCATCGTATGGTCATAGAAGGCAAGCTTGTAGGGGTATCTTAGTAATTCGTAGGGATGATGATCATTTTCGTAGGATCACCGAGGTACAAGATCATTTATTCGTAGGAAACTCGAAGGGACTATGATCTTTTATCTTGAAGGGACTTGATGATTTTATTTGTAGGAAACATTTACTAAGATACCCCCATGTTCGAGGGACTTGACCATATTTTTGTAAGGCACCCAAGAGGAGAAATCCTAGGAGGTGCAGATGGAAATCGTATAATGATCGACTTATGTGTGTGAATATTAATTTCAGATATTTATCTTTTGAATTTAGTGGGCCAGGTCCAGTTTTAATTAACATACATTCTTTTCACACCCTAATTTACTAATCACTGTCGTACCTCGAAAAATACGATCCTAAAACAAACAACAGAGTCGCCACCTAATTCTATTTATTCTATTTAAAGAAAAGGGAGATATAGATACAACCTAATAAAGGATAAGGAATGGTTTACGAAACCAAATTCTAAGTTCGGGAGTCGGTTACGCAAGGGTGTAAACACCCCAAATTTTCCCTCACCCATTCACACCATGTCTTGTGATCTCTTCATATGCATAAACTCAATCATAGCATCTCATATCACATTCTTGATTCACTGCATTGGTTCAAAGTCATCTGCATCTAGGGTTTGTGATCTGAGCAATCCAAGAGCTTCTTGAGCCACTCCAAAGGTCATCATTCACTTCAAAGGGGTCCATGAATGTTCAAGCATCATATTATATCCTCTTAAAGTCAAGAATGTCAAAGAATCACAAGAACTGAGAATGGCATAGAAGCAGAGCTAGGTTTGACTGCACAGATGACCTAGAATTAGGGTTTTGGTTTCAAAGGCCATAACTCCAAATTTTTTGGTCATTCTTGTTTCTATTGGTCTCTATATGGAATAGGGATCATGCATATCAATTTTCATGAAGAAATTCAATGGGGAAGTCATCTGATCAAGGGTTGACTTTCTAAGCAAGTCAGTGCAAAATCAGGGCATCTGAGGCCCCCAATGACCCAACCAAAGGGTGTTCATCATCATTTTGATTATATATGATCTTTATTTGATCATGGAAGATGTTGGAAGTTCACAAAATTGAAGAATCTCAAGTCATTTGCAAAGTTGACTTTTTGGGAAAGTTGACTTTTAATGAAATTGCCATTTTGGGAAACTTTTTCAACCCTTGCTTTTTGATTCAAAAATGCTTCAAATGGAAAAACTTTGGTCATGAAAGTTGTAGAATGGATCATTCCCTTTTCAAAAAGTACAAAAACTTGACCTAATTCATTTTGAATCAAAAGTTATGGCTTGTCAAAGTTGGCTAAAATCACAAAATTTGAAATTTTCTACCAAAGAGACATTTTGCAAAATGGTTTGATCAAGTGTTCTAAGGGCCTCAAATGTGTATCATTTCTTCACAACATGATCATGTGACATCTAAAATTCAGAATGGGCCAAGGAACATTTCATTTTGATGCCTTGAATCACAAGAATTTCCAAAGGGGCCAAGCTTTATGAAAATTGCAAAACACTACACAAACCTTGATCAAGTTGCTGAATCATCTCATAAACAATTCCATGGTTCTCCTTAAACTCAGCTGAACCAAAGCAAGCCAAAAAGCAAGTTGTAGCATAGCCCATACCTCAAGTACACATCAAGTTGACATTTTGGCCAAAGACCCATACCAATCACCATAGGCCACCAACAACTTTCTGACCTATCCCCTTTTGATACATGGACCAAAGCCAGCATAACACACCATTCACTTCAAGCTAAAACACAACACAAGCCATAGTTATCAAAATCTCTCCAACTTGCAAAAGCATTCGAAACACTCAGTACAAGCCACAAACACATAAACAAACTCCACAAACAAACTCAACACACTTCACTGATCAAAAACCACCCATCACCATAGCCTGAAACTCACTGAATCCAAAATACGATTCCTGCCCCTCTTTGAGCAAAACTTCAGCTATCTTTCAAACAAACCATTGTAAACTTCAAACAAGCATTGAAAGCTTCTCAGGAGGTCCATTGGAGGTGATTGGAAGCAAGAAACCAGCCAGAAAGTGCCAGAAATCAAAGCTTCGATTCAGGTAGCCATGGAAATTCATTTTTCCAGAACTCTTATTTCTTGTTTCTAAAATGATCTACATGCTTCCCTGAGTTCACTGAACCTTTTATTTTTGAAAATGATCAAGTATTGAGTGTGTATTGCATCTCTGAATGTTTGGCCATTTTTGCATTTTTGATTCGAATCATGGTTTTGAGTGGAAAGAAATGAGTTTTGAGGCTGGATTCTTGTTCTAGAGGGCTTGGGGATCATTTCTGGAGATTTGGGGGGTTTGATTTGACCTAGGGAGTGTTTTGGAGATTTTCAGGGAGGGAGGTCACCGGAGAAGACGACCGGAGCTCGTCTCCGGTGACCTGAAAGTAATTAGGGCTAATTAATTAGGGTTAGCCAGGTTTGAATGTGAACCCTTGATCTGGTTGACTTAGTCAATCTCCCGCGCGCATGAATGGCCCAGATTCCTCACTTAACCCTAATCTCATTTATTTAATTTAATTAATTAGGATTAGTCAGTTTGAATTCCAGCCACAGGATCTGGCGTGCAGTCAACAAACCATTTCCCAGATTCAATCCTGGCCTCTCTTTCTGCATACTTCTCATATTTTAATTTTTATTTCATTTATTTTGTATTTTATTTGCACAATTTATTAAAAATAGTAAAACATCTTCAAAAATTCTGAAAATTTTTATGCAACCTTTTATTAATTTTCAGAAACCAAAAACATTTTTATTTTTATTTTTTGCATTAAAAAATATTTTTAAATCATTTAAAAGATTATTTTTAATTAATTAATGAGAATTAATTAATTAAAAATATTTTAGGTATTTAAAAATCACAAAAAAATTCATGAAACCTTTAAAATCATTTAGAAACATTGTCCAACCTTCAAACCAAATTTATTTTTTGATCTTGATGTCTTTTGACAATTTCCCATGGAATTAATTTCATTTCAAGGCATTATTTTGATCCAATCTTTGAAAATTCATTTCTGCCTAGTCTTTAAGAGTTGGACTTTGATTCTTTTTGCATTGCATCTTGTATAGCATGTAGTTTATAGGATTAAATTGGCATGAATTGATCTTGCATTTTCAATTTGTTTGGCATTTTTATTGACAAGGTACCTTAAAACCCTAGCAATCTTAGGAAATTCATAACTTTCACTAGGTTAAGAATTGGATCCCCTCCTTTGGGCAGTGAGTTTGTATAGGTTTAGGGTTCCCTTGAATGCATTTTCAATTTTTTATCTTGATGTTTTCTTATGGTTTTGATTTTTGTTTTGTGCATTGATCATAAACCCTAATTTGGACTTCCTTTTGCATTCATCTTGCATTTGCTTGCATACCATGACTTGCCATGACATTTTATGCATCCATTTGATTCATAACACATCTTAAGACATATTAGAAGCATGTTTGATCATTGCATAATTCATTTGCCATGTTGTATGTCATTTGCATTTCATAACTTTTCATGTTTGTTCATGGTTCTAAGCATGCTTCTCTTGCATCCATATGTTTGTATGATCATCCCCATGCCTTGTTTCATGTTTGTGTCATCTCATAGCATCCTTAGAATCATACTTATGCTTCTGGTTTTGGTTTGCATCATGCCATTTCATCTCATTTTGCATTGCATTGCATTTCTTTCACTAACTTTTCAGGTGGTAAGTTACTTTGAGAAGTGAATTTGCCTTCACTTCTCACAATTTCTTTTCATCTCTTATGCATCATTGCTGCATTTTGTCTTGTGATAGGGATTGAGATTGCTCTTTCTTCTTCTCCTTACTTTCTTTCCTCAAGTGACTTGTCTTCTTAAATGAAGCAAGTTACATTGCTTCTCTTTGCTCCTTTCATCTGCTTCCTGGTGGTTCCTCTGAAGATCTTTCTTGTAAACCTCACAAACCTTAGGAACAACCAAGCATGAAAATAACTAGGGTTGGTTAGTCCCCCCATTTAGATTTTACCTTTGTGTCTCCTTGAGTCTTCTCTTCTTATCTCATAATCAGGGACTAAACCCTAAAGGCTTTAAGGCTTTGTGATTAAGCTTGTGCCTGCATCCTTCTATTAGGATGGAGTGTATAACTTTAATCCTAAGTGTTCAACCCTTAATGTGTTTAACTCCTTTAATCAATTCATCTAATAATCATCAAGACATCAAGCTTGTAACTTGGGCCTTGCATTAGGGTTCTAATTCTTCCTTAATTGGTTAAGAAGGACTAACCCTAGTGTTAATGGACAAGTCCCCCTCAAGTTGTCTTACAAATCATAAAACTCACTTCTTCATCTTATCATTAACTAAAATCCACTTAATAAAGGCTTTGTTTTGTCATGGGTTTAATCCCTAATCATGGATTAAGTTGAGGAGCCTTCCTCATCTTAAACATTCTCATCTATTATCCTTCTATTAGGATGGTGTAATGAGTCTGTTTAATCCCTGATTATGGCTTAATCTCATTACTCAACACTAAACAAAAACACCAAAAACATCTAAATAATCACAAGTAGGTTAATGATCTTAATCCTACATCAAAGGTGTTTAAGTGTGAGAAGCTGACTTCACACTTAAGGTATTCTCATTAACCCTAATCAGAGGGAAGATGTGATGAGTTTACTAACCCACTGGTTTAGGCTTAAGCTCATTAACTTATGACAAACTTCAAAAAAAAAGCAATAAAAGACTGAAAACATCAAAAACAAATAATAATCGTCTCCTCCGGGATTCTTTTCTCATCACACTCACTCACAAACGAGAACTTGCTTCTTCCGTCTAATGCAAGACAGTTAGCACCTGAGCCAGACAGGTCATACACTTGAGCATAGACAAGTAAGAAATTCACAAGTCAATTTATCTTTCAGTCTCTTTGGGTCGAACTACGGTGTTCTGACTTCCTCATTGCACGAGAGGATACGTAGGCATAACTTAACAGTTATCGAACAAAAGTCTCTGTATATTCCCCATCTTTCTAGCTTTATTCTTTTAGCCTCATGATCTTGAGCATTTCATTCTTGTCCTTACACTGACACTTCACTTATACACTTCACTTCTCTTACACTGACACCTATACATCCTTTTCCAGCTCTTTTATACACAGATTGCACTGACAACACCCCTTTAAAACACAAATCTTTTAAGCGTGGATCCCGTCGAGTACGGCGGACAATCTGGGTGCTAATACCTTCCCAGGTTGTAACCAACCCCCTTTCTCAGTCTCTCTGGTTCGCAACCGTCTTATCCATATCTTTTCCTAGGTCTATGCAGCATTACCTTTCCCCCGGGATAAAAATGCCTAGCTGGCGACTCTTTTCTTTTCCTGTGAGTTCACTCCTGTGTGTTCTCACATCCTCTCTTTGCCGACCGTTCGCGTCTGTACCCTATTTGACCTGGCTTCATTTAGTGGGAGCGACAAAGGGGAAGGTATTAGCACCCCTCACGTCCGTTGTACTCAACGGGAACCTCTTAGCTAAACTATGCGATTAAATGTTGATCTTAAGTCTTTGTCTTCTAAATGATTGTTAATATGTTTGTTCCAAGGAAATTAAAGTTATATTATTACTAAGTCGGAGAAAAGATTAAAAGTTTATTATTGTGACAGAAAAAGATTGATGATTTTTTTATAGGGTGCTTTAAACGGAGAAATAATTAATTTTTTTATTAGGGTGCCGGAGAGATAGTTAATTTTTTATTATTGTGCTCGCGAAGGATTAAAAAATCCCCGTGCCTACTGTAAACACCCCAAATTTGTCCTCACCCATTCACACCATGGATTGTGATTATTTCATATGCATAAACTCAATCATACCATCTCATATCACATTTTTGATTCACTGCATTGGTTCAAAGTCATCTGCATCTAGGGTTTGTGATCTGAGCAATCCAAGAGCTTCTTGAGCCACTCCAGAGGTCATCAATCACTTCAAAGGGGTCCATGCATGTTCAAACATCATATTATATCTCCTCAAAGTCAAGAATGTCAAAGAATCACAAGAACTGGGAATGGTGTGGAGGCAGAGCCAAGTCTAACTGCACAGATGACCTAAAATTAGGGTTTTGGTTTCAGAGGCCATAACTTCAAATTTTTTGGTCATTCTTGTTTCTATTGGTCTCTATATGGTATAGGGAGTATGCATATCAATTTTCATGAAGAAATTCCATGGGGAAGTCATCTGATCAAGAGTTGACTTTTCAAGCAAGTCAGTGCAAAATCAGGGCATCTGAGGCCCTCAATGACCCAACCAAAGGGCATTCTTCATCATTTTGATTGTATATGATCTTTATTTTATCATGGAAGATGTTGGAAGTTCACAAAATTGAAGAATTTCAAGTCTTTTGCAAGGTTGACTTTTTGGGCAAGTTTGACTTTTAATGAAATTGTCATTTTAGGCAACTTTTCAACCTTTACTTTTTGATTCAAAAAAGCTTCAAATGGAAAAACTTTGGTCATGAAAGTTGTAGAATAGATGTTTCCCTTTTCAAAAATTACAAGAACATGACCTAATTCATTTTGGATCAAAAGTTATAGCTCATCAAAGTTGGCAAAAATCACTAAATTTCAAGTTATGCACCAAATGGAAAACTTGCAATTTCTCATGACAAGCCTTTATGTGACTTCAAAATAATCTCTAATCATCATACCCTTGCTACATATGACCTAAAATAAGAATTGGCCCAAGAGATTTCTCATTCATTTGCCTTGATTTTCACATTTTCATAAGAAATGCAAAGAGGGATTTTTGGCAAAATCATTCTCCCATGAGTTGTGTGATCACTAATTGATTTCTATGCATTGCCATGATCAAATGAAGTATCATACACCAAAATTCAGCAAGAATTATCTCATGTGCATAACCAAAAATCATGAGAAAACACAAGTGGGCAAGTTGCAAAATCTATCACAACTCATGATCCACATGCTGCAGACATTCACAAGCAATCCAAGGGTCATCCTTGAATCAAGCTGAAGCAAGACAAGCCCTTAGACTGCTGCTGCCATAGCCCATGCTGCAAGTACAAATCAACTTGACTTTTTGGCCAAAACCCCAATACTCTTGGAACAGTGAGCAGCCACCTCTACTAACCTGCTCCACAGGCTACTCACACATCTTGGGAGTGTTATAGCAATGCATTGGCCATTGAAACAAGACACAACACAACCTTCCCAAAAATCTGTCAAAAACTCCTCTTCTTCGAATCTCTCTCTACAGCCATCAAACACTCACTTTCTCTTCATTAACAAATCATACACACTCAAGAGAACCAGAATCCACCATTGAAGCAGCCTGAAACCCTACAAATCACAACTGTGAAACCTGCCATATCAGAACTCAAGCTCTCAAATTAGCCACCAACAAAGGATTTTGAGCATTCCATTGGCTTCAGGGGGTTCAGAGAAGGCATTCTGCATCAAAGCAAGGTCTGGAGAGCTCATATCCATAGCTCATCACTTCAGGTAGCTTCGAATCTCTAACTTTTCAGAGCTTGCATTTTATGTTACAAATTGATAGTGCATGTCTTGTTGATCATGATGGTACCTTTAGAATCAAAAATGGTGAAGAAATGAGTATTTTGTTGCACTCTGAAATTTCACCCGTGAATCTTGTTGGCTTCGATTCTCTCTGATTGTGAATGATAAATATTGTTTGAAGGGTGGTTTGAATGGGGTTTGGGTAGAGGATCATTTCCCTGCTTTCAATTTGGTGAATGGTGGCCTGTAGCATGATTTAGGGTTTTCAACCCGCCGGAGAAGATGACCGGAGCTTCCCTCCGGTCACCTGAAAGTCATTAGCCCTAACCCTAATTAAATTGCCAGATGCGTTTACAGCCATTGGATGCGGATTAGTTTAAGAAACGTGTGGTCCAGATTGAGTCATTAAGCCCTAACCTGTTTTAATTAATTTAATAAATCATAATTAAATTAATTAAGCCAGAAATGATCCTGACCCTTGATTCACGCGCACAGTCAAGCCCTTTCTCCCAGATTTGAATGTCAGCCTTTGGATTGGAATACTTTTCATTTTCTTTAATTTTAATTCATTTATTTTGTATTTCTTTTGTCCATTTATTTTAAAATAGTAAAAATTATTCAAAAATTCTGAAACTTTTTATACACACTTTTATTAATTTTCAGAAACCAAAAACATTTTTATTCTTATTTTTTGCATTAAAAAATATTTTTAAATCATTTAAAAGTTTATTTTTAATTAATTAATGAGAATTAATTAATTAAAAATACTTTTAGGTATTTAAAAATCACCAAAAAATTCATGAAACCTTCATAATCATTTAGAAACATTGTCCAACCCTCAAACCAAATTTCTTTTTTGATCTTGATGTCTTTTGAGAATTTTTCATGGAATTAAAATCATTTCAAGGCATTATTTTGATCCAAACTTCAAAAAATCATTTCTGCCTAACCATTGAGAGTTGGACTTTGATTCTTTTTGCATTGCATTTTGTTTAGCATGTAGTTTGTGAGATTAAATTGGCATGATTTGATCTTTCATTTTCAATTTGTTTGGCATTTTTCTTGTTAAGGTACCCTAAAACCCTAGAAAACTTAAAAAATTCATAACCCTAATTAGGTTAAGAGTTGAGACCTCTCCTTTGGGCAGTGAGTTAGTATAGGATTATGGTCCCTTTGAGTGCATTTTCAATTTTTTATCTTGATGTTTGCTTCTGATTTTGGTTTTTGTTTGATGCATTGATCATAAACCCTAATTTGGGTCTCCTTTTGCATTCATCTTGCATTTGCTTGCATAACATGACTTGCCATGACATTTTATGCATTCATTTGATTCATTAGACATCTTAAGATATGTTGAAAGCATGTATGATCATTGCATCATGTATTTGCCATGTTGTATGTCATTAGCATCTCATAACTTTTCAGGTGTGTTCATGGTTCTAAACTTGCTCCATTTGCATCCATTTGTTCATATGATCATCCCCATGCCTTTTTTCATGTTTGCATCATTTCATAGCATCATTATCATCTCATATATGCTTCTGGTTTTGATTTGCATCATGCCATTTCATCTCATTGTGCATTGCATTGCATTCCTTTCACTAACCTTTCAGGTGGTAAGCAACTTTGAGAAGTGAATTTGCCTTCACTTCTCACATTTTCTTTTCATCTCTTTCATGCATCCTTGTTGCATTTTGTTATGTGTTTGAGATTGAGCTTGCTCATTCTTCTTCTTCTCACTTTCTTTCTTCAAGTGACTTGTCTTCTTAAATGAAGCAAGTTACTTTGTTTCTCCTGATCCTTTCATCTGCTTCCTGGTGGTCCCATTGAAGATTTCTCTTGTCAAACCTCACAAACCTTAGGAACAACCAAGCATGACAATGATTAGGGTTTTGATTAGTCTCCCCACTTAGTTTTACCTTTGTGTCTCTTTGAGTCTTCTCTTCTCATCTCATAATCAGGGACTAAACCCTAAAGGCTTTAAGGCTTTGTGATTAAGCCTATGCCTGCATCCTTCTATTAGGATGGAGTGTATAACTTTAATCCTAAGTGTTAAACCCTTAATGTGTTTAAATCCTTTAATCAATTCACTTAATAATCATCAAGACATCAAGCTTGTAACTTGGGCCTTGCATTAGGGTTCTAATTCTTCCTTAATTGGTTAAGAAGGACTAACCCTAGTGTTAATGGACAAGTCCCCCTCAAGTTGTCTTACAAACCATAAAACTCACTTCTTCATCATATCATTAAATAAAATCCACTTAATAAAGGCTTTGTTTTGTCATAAGTTTAATCCCTAATCATGGATTAAGTTGAGGAGCTTTTCTCAGCTTAAACATTCTCATCTATTATCCTTCTATTAGGATGGTGTAATGAGTCTGTTTAATCCCTGATTATGGCTTAATCTCATTACTTAACACTAAACAAAAACAACAAAAACATCTAAATAATCATAAGTAGGTTAATGATCTTAATCCTACATCATGGTGATTAAGTGTGAGAAGCTGACTTCACACTTAAGGTATTCTCATTACCCCTAATCAGAGGGAAGATGTGATGAGTTTACTAAATCCATTGGCTTAGGCTTAAGCTCATTAACTTATGACAAACTTTCAAAAAGCAATAAAAGATTGAAAACACTCAAAACAAACAATAATCGTCTCCTTCGGGATTCTTTTCTCATCTCACTCACTCACAAACGAGAACTTGCTTCTCCCGTCTAATGCAAGACAGTTTGCACTTGAGCCAGACAGGTCATACACTTGAGCATAGACAAGCAAGCAGTTCATCAGTCAATTCATCTTTCAGTCTCTTTGGGTCGAACTACGGTGTTCTGACTTCCTCATTGCACGAGAGGATACGTAGGCATAACTTAACAGTTATCGAACAAAAGTCTCTGATTATTCCCCCTCTTTCCAGCTTTATTCTTCAAGCCTCATAGTCTTGAGCATTTCACTCCTATTCCTACACTGACACTTCACTATACACTTCACTTTTCTTTTACACAGACACTTGTACATTTTTTCCAGCTCTTTTATACACAAATTGCACTAACACTACCCCATTAAAACACAAATCTTTTAAGCGTGGATCCCGTCGAGTATGACGGACAATTTGGGTGCTAATACCTTCCCAGGTTGTAACCAACCCCCTTTCTCAGTCTCTCTGGTTCGCAACCGTCTTATCCATATCTTTCTAGGTCTATGCAGCATTACCTTTCCTCCGGGATAAAAATGCCTAGCTGGCGACTCTTTTCATTTCATCCTTTCGCCGACCGTTCGCGTCTGTACCTTATTTGAGCCCAGTCTCATCTTTTGGGAGCGACAGCTTGGCGACTCTGCTGGGGACCCTTATACTGTAACCAGGGCTTCTGGTTCTTTTCGTGGGTTCCTCCTAGCGCTTGATTGATTTGTGTTTACTGGGGTGTTATGTGCTATCTGTGTTTGTATATTTGTATTTATTTTGTTTATTGTTTTATGTATAGTTTGTTTACTGTTTTCTTTATAGTTTTACATATATCATACTGTCATACCGTGCTGGTTGGATCTGTTTTGTTGCTTTGGTGGGTGGGTGTTCTATTGAGAGTTGAGGTCCTATACCTGGGACCTGAGTGACACCTAGGCTAGAGTGGTTCATGTTCTTTCCTATTCCATTTCGGTCTGGTGCGGGAATATGAAACACGGTTCAGATATGGGTTTCTTCTTGAGAACTCTGTGCTGCAGATTTCCTGTAGTGCTAGGGCTATCTGGGAAGCCTGCTAAGTCTGGATGACCTTTAGTATTGACCTTCAGAAATTGAGGTGAATTAGAGGAGGATCTTTTATGGTTATTGTAAACACTGTACCTCCGGGTTGGAAGTGTTTACACTTCTCATAACTGATCCATGTCTGAAGATCCTTGTTTTAGAACACCACATGTGAGGGGGGTTGGGCTGTTTACAGGTTTGCAGGTACCCTTGACCTCAGCATACCCTGTTACTTTGTTTTGATTAAGAGTACTCCATTTTGGAACAGTTCTTGTGATTTTAACCCTGGACATGTGACTCTTTATTTGAGTCCCCCACCTTGGTTACTGGACTTATGAACCTCCATCTGGATTTCTTGAACATACATGGACCTATATCAGAGCGCTTGATCAGATCCAGCTCAGTCACAAACCCTTGCATATCATTTGCATACATCATCATTGCATCATTTTAACATTTGCTTATTTGTTTTTCAGGGTATCCATACTTTATTTTGGTTTGGTTTTGACCCCATCATCAGCATAGACCTATCCTCATCAGCATCTACTTCAGCTATCAGCTACCTGCTTCAGCCACCTGCACCAGCATGTCAGTGGCCCATTTTCAGTGTTATTCTCAGCATTTGTCTCAGCTCTTCTTCAGCAACATGGCACCCAAGAAGAGTAATATCTCCTACCATTTCTTTCAGCCTGAGCTAGCTGACATCAGGAGAATTCAGACCCTGATTACTCCAGACCATATACCACTATTCAGAGAACACTATGGAGGCATACTTGATGTGGTTATGGATTTGGACCCTTCACAGAGGAGCTTGGTTCATACTTGCCTGCAGTTCTATGATCCCCCTCTGAGGTGTTTCACTTTTCAGGATTTTCAGTTGGGACCTTTATTAGAGGAGTATTCATCATTGGTTGGTATACCTATTAGGGGTGGAGTCCCTTTCAACCCTGAGATGGCTTTTCCAAGTAATGAAGAAGTGGCAAAGGCATTGCATTTGGAACCAGTCATGATTGGGCAGAACATGACTACTAAGGCTGGAATCTCTGGTCTACATCTGGATTTCTTGATCTCTCAAGCTACCCTGAAGGCTTCTTTGGGAGAGTGGAAGGAAGTCTGTGCTTTATTGGCCCTGAGCATATATGGGGTTATTTTATTTGCAGATGAGCCTAAGTTTGTTAGCAAGAATGCAATTCACCTGTTCATTCTGAGGAACCCAGTGCCTACTTTACTGGGAGATTTCTACTACTCTGTTCATCAAAGGAATGAAAAGCAAAGAGGAAGATTGGTGAGGTGCTGTGCTCCCCTGTTCCATACCTAGCTGCTCAAGCACTTGCCCAAGACTGATGCATTTTTGAATCCTCATCAGCAGAGGAACTGGGCTAGAAGACTCACTGTTTTAACTTCAGCTGATATCAGATGGTGCACTCAAAGCACAAAAGGCAGGGACATCATTACCAGTTGTGGGCAGTTTCCCAATGTACCCCTGATAGGAGTTAAGGGTTGCATCAACTACAACCCTTTGCTATTCAGAAGACAACTGGGCTATGCATTGGTCCACCCTCCTAAAGCACAAGACTTGGCTGAGACTCTTTACTGTGAGATTAAGCCAAATCTGGCTATTGTCAGGCAAGCATCCTGGGCTTGGGACAATGTCCAGACTAAAGGAGTAACCATTCTGGGAAGATGCAACAATGTAGCCTCAGCACAGTACTATGAGTGGTCCCATGCCAGGGCTTAAATCTCTGGGATGCCCTTTACCATGGAAGATGTACCTGGGCCATCCTCAGCACCACCTCCTGTCACTGTCAGCTTAGAGGAGTTTGAGAATTTGAAAGAAAGAAATGAGAAGTTGACTCAGGCTCTACAGAAGACCCTCTGGGAGAGGAGTGATGGTCGCTTGGACATTGAGAGGTTAGAAAAGCTAAGGGTGGAGCATCTGGCTAGGATTGAAAAGTCAGAGGATTACATCAAGAAGTCTAGGGCTGGAGAACAGATCTTGAAGAATGCCTGCAAGGAAGCTCAGTTCCAGAAAGCCAGGACTGATTTGTATCTGAAAGAGAGTCAATCTAGATGGGTCAGGATTACCGAAGCTCGTACTCTGGAAGATAAAAGGACTCAGGACAAGATTGAGCAACTGGAGGCTAGTGCAAAGGAGCAACAGGAAGCCCTGCTAGCAGCCCAGAGAGAGATCTCAGAGTTGAAGATTAGAGCTGGTGTGAAGAGGTCGAAGGATCAGAGTCAACACAAGAAGCTAACTGCAGCTGTTACTACCAGGAATCTCCTTATCAGGAACCTTACAGAGCGTCCAGCTGATCCTGTGACTGAGGCACTTCTCAAGGAAGTTCAGGAGGATGAGTTTGGTCTTGGTGTCTGACTTTTGCTTGTTGTTGATTTCATTTCATGTACTTTTATTTTCTTATGTTGTATTTTGACCCCTCAGAGGGCATGTATTAAAAAAAAACAGCTGTGTATTATTCACTTTCTGTAATATATGTATTAGTTTGTTTCATCTGAGTTTCTTTCAAGCAAAGTCACAAGCATCTTCCTCAAGGGTTTGGGAAGGTCAAAACCAAGTGCCAAGCCGGATACCTTGGAAACAAATAAGCATACTGCATTGCATGCTAACCTTTGTTTGTTTTGTAGGTCTGTTTTGTATTTGTTACTAACTCTGTTGTGATCTCAGGAACTATTGCTCGACGTCGGGTATTCCCACTCAACCGTCCACACAGATATCCAACCCGCAACAACCTTCCGGGTATACAGATGGACCAGGTACAACAGGACCTTACAGAGGTCAGGAACCAAATGGCCAATGAGAGATTGGAAATGAGGAATCAGATGACACAATTTATGGAGGTGATGAATGGATTGGCTCAGAGCCAAGAGAGATTAAGAGCCTTGGTAGAGAGGCAGACTCAGGAAGATCCCCATCTAGGGACTGGTGGGACAAGCAACAATGAGAGGGTTCAGCCTCATATCAACCCACCTGTATTTGGACCCCACCTTCATCCAGAGATCAACATCCCTGTTAATGTACAAGGAAATGCTACTACAGGCAGAGTGCTGCAAGAAGACCCCCAGGAAGATCAGTTCACAGTGATGGGAGCTGGGGAAGAAGCCTATGAAAGAAGGCTAGATGAAATTGATGAAAAATTAAGGTCCTTGGAGTCTCAAAACTCCTTGGGTTTTGATGTTATGGACATGGGCTTAGTGGATGGGGTCAGGATTCCCCACAAATTTAAACCACCGTGCTTTGAGAAGTACAACGGGACTTCCTGCCCACGGACCCACTTGCAATCCTTTCTGGGGAGGCTGAAGGCATATACCATGGATGAGAAGCTATGGATGTTTTATTTTGAGGATAGCTTGACAGGAGCTTCAAGGGAATGGTACTCCCATTTGACTAGAGCAACCATCAGATGCTGGAAGGACTTGGCTGAGGCCTTCATTAGACAATACCAGTATAATTTGGATATGGCTCCCAACAGGACCCTCCTGATGGGGATGTCACAGTCATCCAGGGAAAGCTTCCGGGAGTACGCCCAGAGGTGGAGACAGCTAGCTGCTGCTGTCCAGCCACCTATGTCAGAGAGGGAGATGGCAGATATGTTTATGAACACCCTCCAAGGGACATACATTGATAGGCTAGCTGCCTTTTCTTCTACCAGCTTTGCAGATGTCGTTATAGCCGGAGAAAGAATTGAGAGCCTGTTAAAGATGGGCAAAATTTCCGACAACGGTGCCAGCTCATCCAGCAACACGAGAAAGCCTTTTGTGGGCCCAAGAAGAACTGGTGAAACCAATGCTATCCATGCCAGCAGGGGTAGACCCCAATATGTTCATAGGTCTGTGGCAGCAGTCACCATTCCCGCTCCAATTCATCCACAACCAGTTTATCAACCACAACAACAAAATTATCAGCAACAGACTCAGCATCCTCCTCATAGAAATTACAACAACACCAGCAACAACAATCAGCAAAGACCATTTCAACAGAGACCTTCTCAGGCCAATAGGGTGATCGATCCGATCTCTATGCCCTATGCCACATTATTGCCACAACTCCTAAAACTCAACCTAGTTGAGCTAAGGACATTGTCACCTCCAGATCCTGCCAGTCTACCCAGAAATTATGACGCCAACGCCAGATGTGCTTTTCATTCAAATGCACCTGGCCACAGTACAGAGAAGTGCAGAGCTTTGCACATGAAAGTGCAGGACTTGGTGGATTCTAAGGCTCTAAACTTTGCACCACCACCGAATGTTAACAAGAACCCTATCCCAAACCATGGTGGCCCCAGAATCAATGTTATTGAAGAAGACAAGCCGTCTTACTTGATAACCAGTGTGGGTCAGATTCGGACACCCTTGGTAGAGATCAAAGCTCAACTCCTTGAATGTCAAATGTTCCCTGGATGCGAGCTAGGGTGTGCTTATTGCAACATTTCAGTGAATGGATGTGATAACTTGAGAGATGGCATAGATGGTCTCATCCAGAGTGGCCTGCTTCAAATCACAACATCAATACCTACCAATCCAGCAATCTCCTTAACAACAGTTCCCGAGTCTTCTACAACTGCAACAACCATTGTTCCAAATAACTCTTCAATCTCATCAACGAATGCTTCATCTGTTACTTCAACGGACCAAATATCAGCAAACATCCCTTCTACAACTTCAGCACCCCTTCATTCAGAATCTCCTACAACAACAACACCCATCCAGTCAACAATGTCTCCTACAACATCAACAACAAACAATGAAGATGTCTCAACTGTTACAATTTATTATGATCCTGAAAATGATTCTGCCTACAACTCACAAAATGTCACTCCTACCAGAGCACCAGTCACAATATACTATGATCCACAGACTATCATGGTCCCTTCTGCAGCTGCTATCAGTCCAGTCACTATCACAGTGCCTGGACCAGTACCTTATGAAAGCAGTAATGCCATCCCTTGGCATTACGGCTCTGATCTATACTGCGAAGGACAGAAAATCACTCTCGAATCATCAACTTCTTCACCACAAATAGACAATGTGGGGGGAGGCGGAGGCTTCACTCGAAGTGGACGTCTCTTTGCCCCACAAATTCAAAGACCCACTGTTGAGGTAGAAGCTGCTGCCAAGGCAAAAGGGAAGAGCATGGTGCAAGAAGAACAAATTGTTAAAGAAGCCTTGAAAACACCTTTTGATCAAGAAGTTGATGAATTCATGAGAATCATCAAGAAAAGTGATTACAAGATAGTGGACCAGCTTCACCAGACGCCTTCCAAGATCTCCATTTTATCATTGCTAATGTGCTCCGAGGCTCATCGGAACACACTACTAAAAGTCTTGCACGCAGCTTATGTGCCGGAAGAGATCACAGTCAATCAGTTGGAAGCTGTGGTTGGAAATGTTAATGCTAGTAATGGACTAGGGTTTACCAACACTGATTTGACTACGGAAGGCCGCAATCACAACAAGGCTTTGCACATTACCATGGAGTGTAAGGGTGCAGTTCTTTCCCATGTGCTGGTAGACACAGGATCATCCCTCAATGTCTTGCCTAAAAAAGCCCTTGTGAAGCTGGAGTATGAAGGATTGGCCTTACGCCCCAGTAAATTGGTAGTGAGAGCCTTTGACGGTTCTAAGAGATCAGTTCTGGGAGAAATTAAGTTGCCTATAACGATTGGCCCACAAACTTTCAAAACGACCTTCTACGTGATGGACATTCAGCCTGCCTACAGCTGTTTGTTGGGTAGACCATGGATTCATGCCGCTGGCGCAGTTACGTCTACCCTTCACCAGAAGTTAAAATTCGAGTGGGAGGGCCAAGTCGTTACTATTTGTGGAGAGGAAGATATTTTTGTTAGCCATCTGGCTACCTACAAATACATTGAGATGGATGGGGAGATCCACGAAACGATGAGTCAAGGGTTTGAGGCCTTGAACATAAATGAAACATCTGCTGTACCTGGAACCTCAATGACATCTTATCAACAAGCCCGAAGGGTTGTTGAAGAAGGGACTGCCCAAGGCTGGGGCAAGCTGTTACCTGTGGAGAAGAAAGAGGATAGATTTGGGTTGGGTTACAAACCAACTCAACAAGATCAAGCAGAGGCTGCTAAGGAGCCCAGCTTTGTTAGTGGGGGGATGCTCGCCCCTGATGCTGTCAACAATTTGGAAGACGAGGATGAAAGCGACTGCAACCTGGAAAGTTGGATCCGTCCAAAGATCCCGGGGAGCAGTATCTCAAACTGGTCTTCCCAGGAAATTATAAGAGTTACTCCTGCAGAGTAATTATTATTTCCTGTATTTTTATAGCATGCATCAAGTCTTGCATCTTGCCCAAGATGACAAGACTCATTTTGTAATCGGGCCATCTGTAATTTTTGTGCAACAAGATTAATCAATGAAACATCAGACATCTTTTGCAAACGAGTCTTTTCCTTTTCCGCTCACTGTTTTTTTTCCATTTTTCTTTTTGTACAAAAAAATAAATGGCAATGTTTTCAAAATGACAACTTTATTTCACTTTTCTAAACAAGATTAAAACCAATCACTAAAATGAACAAACTGAACCCTTGCAGAGAGTGCCTTCCAGACTGCACCGACAACAGCACGGCTATGACTTCGTATGACTTTGACAATCCAATCAATCAAGCTGATGAAGGGGTTGAAGAAGATTATGAGCTTCCTGAAGAGCTAGCCAGATTGTTGAGACAAGAGGAAAGGGTTATCACTCCTCATCAGGAGGAGGTAGAGACAATCAATCTTGGTACAGATAAAGATGTGAAGGAAGTTAAAATCGGGGCCTGCTTACAAGACTCAGTGAAGAGACAACTGGTTGACCTACTTCAAAAATATGTGGATGTGTTTGCTTGGTCTTATCAAGATATGCCAGGGTTGGACACCGACATTGTTATGCATAAGCTGCCTTTAAAAGAGGATTGCCCGCCGGTCAAACAGAAATTGCGCCGCACTCGCCCAGACATGGCAATGAAAATCAAAGAAGAGGTACAAAAGCAATGGGACGTCGGGTTCCTTGCTGTGACTAGCTATCCGCCATGGGTTGCTAATATAGTACCTGTGCCTAAGAAAGACAGCAAAGTAAGAATGTGTGTTGACTACCGGGACCTGAACAGAGCCAGCCCGAAAGACGATTTCCCATTACCTCACATTGATGTATTGGTTGATAATACGGCTCAGTTCTCGGTATTCTCCTTCATGGACGGATTTTCAGGATATAATCAGATCAAGATGTCACCTGAAGACATGGAGAAGACAATCTTCATCACACCCTGGGGCACGTTCTGTTACAAAGTGATGTCATTCGGACTGAAGAATGCTGGTGCAACATATCAACGGGCTATGGTAACATTATTCCATGACATGATCCATAAAGAAATTGAATGTTATGTGGATGACATGATTGCCAAGTCCCTCACTGAAGAAGACCACCTGGTAAACCTGCTGAAGCTATTCAAGCGACTGAGGAGGTACCAATTAAAGTTGAACCCCAACAAATGCACGTTCAGGGTGCGATCCGGTAAGCTGCTGGGATTTATTGTAAGTGAGAAAGGGATTGAAGTTGACCCTGATAAAGTCAAAGCCATTCAAGAAATGCCTGCACCAAAGTCTGAAAAAGAAGTTCGAGGGTTCTTAGGCAGGTTGAACTACATTTTAAGGTTCATATCTCACCTTACAGCAACCTGTGAACCTTTGTTCAAGCTGTTGAGAAAAGAACAAACGGTCAGGTGGAACGAAGACTGTCAGAAGGCTTTTGACAAGATCAAAGAATACTTGCAAGAACCACCAATCCTTATGCCTCCAGTTGAAGGAAGACCTCTAATCATGTACTTGACAGTATTAGAAGAGTCAATGGGGTGCGTGTTGGGCTAGCATGACGAGTCTGGTCGAAAAGAGTATGCAATATACTACCTAAGCAAAAAGTTTACCAACTGTGAACAACGTTATTCACTGCTCGAGAAAACTTGCTGTGCTTTAGCGTGGGCTGCTCGCCGACTGAGACAGTATATGTTGACCCACACTACTTTATTGATCTCAAAGATGGACCCAGTCAAGTATATTTTTGAGAAGCCAGCACTCACCGGGCGGGTTGCAAGATGGGAAATGATCCTCACAGAATATGACATCCAGTACACTTCTCAGAAAGCCATCAAGGGCAGTGTATTATCTGAATATCTTGCTGGGCAACCTATTGATGATTACCAGCTTATGAGATTTGACTTCCCTGATGAAGACATCATGTTCATAAAAGCAAAAGATCATGAAGAGCCTGTTCACACTGAAGGGCCTGATCCGGAAGAAGAATGGACTATGATGTTTGATGGGGCTGTTAATATGAATGGTCGTGGTGTTGGTGCAGTACTCATTACACCTAAGGGAGTTCACATGCCTTTCTCGGCAAAACTCACCTTTAACTGCACTAACAACGAAGCTGAATACGAAGCTTGCATTATGGGTCTTGAGGAAGCCATTGACCTCAAGATCAAGACATTGACTGTATTCGGAGATTCAGCTATGGTAGTTAATCAAACCAACGGAAAATGGTATACACACCAAGATCATCTGATACCTTACAGGGATTATACAAGGAGGTTATTGACTTTCTTTACAACGGTCAAGCTTGAGTATATCCCTCGAGACGAGAATCAATTTGCAGATGCTCTTGCCACCATTTCATCCATGATCAAAGTTCAAGCTGCCAACTTTGTACCACAGATTTCAGTGTCCAGACTTGACAGACCAGCATATGTGTTCGCAGCAGATGTTGTCAAAGATGATAAGCCTTGGTTCCATGACATTAAGTGCTTCTTGGAGGATCAAACATACCCACCTGGGGCATCTTCCAATGATAAGAAGACTTTGAGAAGGCTTGCTGGTAGTTTCTTTCTGAACACTGATGGTTCCCTGTACAAGAGAAACTTTGATATGGTACTCCTCAGATGCGTCGACAGGACAGAAGCCGACTTGTTAATGCATGAAGTGCACGAAGGATCCTTTGGTACCCACACTGGAGGGCATGCCATGGCCAAGAAGTTGCTAAGATCAGGCTATTACTGGATCACAATGGATGCAGACTGTTGTGCCTATGCCAGGAAATGCCATAAATGCCAGATTTATGCGGATAAGGTGCAGGTGCCTCCCAATCCTTTGAACGTGATGTCTTCACCTTGGCCCTTTGCCATGTGGGGCATTGATATGATTGGCAAGATTGAGCCAACTGCTTCAAACGGCCACAAATTCATCCTGGTTGCTATTGACTATTTCACCAAGTGGGTCGAAGAAGCTTCCTATGCCAATGTTACAAGACAAGTGGTAGCCCGATTTCTGAAAAGAGATATCATTTGTCGATACGGAGTTCCCGAGCGAATCATTACTGATAATGGTTCCAATTTAAACAACAAAATGATGGCAGAGCTATGCCGGGACTTCAAAATTCAACATCACAATTCTTCTCCTTACAGGCCAAAGATGAACGGCGCTGTTGAGGCAGCTAATAAGAATATCAAGAAGATTGTGCAGAAGATGGTAGTCACCTATAAGGACTGGCATGAGATGCTACCATTTGCCTTGCATGGATACCGCACGTCAATCAGAACATCCACTGGGGCAACACCGTATCAGCTTGTGTATCGTATGGAAGCAGTCCTACCTGTTGAAGTTGAATTACCCTCCCTACGGGTATTGATGGATGTTAAGCTAAACGAAGCAGAATGGGTCCGAGCCCGATACGAACAACTGGGTCTGATTGAAGAGAAAAGATTGGCTGCAATCTGTCATGGGCAGTTGTATCAGAAAAGAATGAAGAAAGCCTTCGATCAGAAAGTCAGGCACCGAGAGTACCAAGTAGGGGATCTTGTGCTGAAAAGAATCCTCCCTCCGCATACAGACCACAGGGGCAAGTGGACTCCGAACTATGAAGGACCATTTGTAGTAAAGAAAGTTTTCTCCGGTGGAGCACTCAGGCTCAGCACTATGGATGGTGAAGACTTCCCGTCCCCTGTGAATTCAGATGCAGTTAAAAAATACCTCGCATAAAAAATGACCCGCTGGACATAAAAACAGAATGTAAGTCCAGGCAAAAATAGGGCATCCCGGCGAGTCAAAAACAGAATAAAAGACTCGGGAAAAAATAAGGGAAAATAAACCAAAAAAATGTACACCCGCTGAGTTGAAAAGCCGCATTGGACAACTCAGGCAAAAATGGGTATCCCGATGGATTGAAAACCCGAAAGGGCGATCCATGCAAAATAAGGGAATAAGCGAACGACTGCACTCTGAATTCGTCTGTATCACTTACAACTTGGTAAGCCTCGAAAGGATCAAGCCTCTTTCAGAATCAGCCTTCTTCAAAAAAGCAAGACGAGAAGAACGTCAAAGGTCATACGAGTCATAGCAAAAGAGGAAGCTCCTTAAAGCGTCGTCAACATTGCCAGCATTTTGTTTCTCAATTTGTAACAATCTCCTCATTTCAGGGGATATGTTTCTTTGATGTATCTTGCCAATTCAGGGAACATGAATTAATAAAATCAGATTTTCAGTCATGTTTCGTCTTGTACATCTTTATTTGCGAAAAATGTCTGATGTCTTAAGAAAAACTGATTGCATAAATACAGATGCTTTTCTGCTAAAAAATACGTGCTTGCAGGAAATATACTCTCAGAAGTGTCTAAGCTCCTATGACGGAATCCAGTAAAGGATACCTCGGGATCACTTGTGCGTTTCCCTATCTTTGCAGGATTGTAGGTATCCAAAACGCAACTTGGGGCATGAAAGCTTCATCCCAGCAAGCTGGCAAATCAACACCCACTCGGCCTTAGCACTCAAAGTGTTTTCTCCTCAGCTGAGTTGCCACTTGTCACTTCTCCCAGCCGAGGTGCCAATCATTCTCCTTCCTCAGCCAAGTACAAAAGCCAGGGAACCACTTCCCCACAGAGCTTCAGCCTCTATCCAGAAGAGCAACGCATGAAGGAATCACAACAGAGTGACGAGCTTCTACAAACCCCAGCTGGGTCTCTCATTTATAGGAATAGGTCTGTCATTGACCCATTTCCCCAAGCAGATGCATCTCATCAGATCTACCAATGATCTCATCCCCAGTTGGGATGTCCATTTCCAGCAGATCGACCAGAGATCTTCGCAGCAATGGGATCCAAATCCTGGATTGGTATCTTTGCATAATCATGGCATTCGCATCATATTCACCCACAAAGCGTAGCATTCCGTCTAATACGGAGCATTACGGCAAAAATCAAACATATTGCATAATCAATAAGCCATGTTCTGAACCAAACACTTGTGAATATTGACAATCCGTCAACAATATACAGAATACCCCTCGGATTCCCCAGCAAACACTGTTGCCTTACATTCCCAAACATCATTATATACTCCTTGTGGCACCCGTCCGTGTCATATCCCTAGCAGAAAGCCAAAGGCATCCCCTTTGCACTCTCAGATATTTGTATATAACTTTCTTGACATCCGTCCATGTCACTTTCCCTAACACAGCAACATAAACACTTTGTATATCAGATACTTGTTTATACCATACTTTTCTCCTTTCGACACTCGTCCGTGTCACTCTCCCCAGCAGATAAACACTCATCTATACACTTATACAGATACTCGTCCGTATCTTGCATACACCATTTATATCCCCGCAGATTCTGCACTAGTCCATGTTCTTTGTTAACCAGTTGGTACTCGTCCGTGCCATCATCTCAGAACATACGTCAAGCATTTGTTTCTACCTGATACTCGTCCGTATCATAGTCTTAAGGATGCTCGTCCGTATCATAGTCTTAAGGATGCTCGTCCGCATCTTTAATCCATACACCATGTCAAACACTCTTGTCTTCTTGAATATAGATACTCGTCTGTGTCTATCATTCCCCAGAAGAGTCCCCTCAGATTCAACACTCGTTCGTGTTCTTTGTTAACCAGTTGATACTCGTCCGTATCATCATCTCTGAACACGTGTCATTTTTTGTTTCTACCCGATACTCGTTCGTATCATAGTCTTTAGGGATGCTCGTCCGCATCTTTAATCTATATACACTGTCTAAACACTTATTTCTTGGATATAAACACTCGTCCGTGTTTATTATTCCCCAGTAGATCGCCAGCAAAGTAAATTTTCTTTTCTATCTGACGCTCGTCCTGTGTCATGATAAACCTTGAGAGCAGCCGTCCCCTGCTAGGTGGTCGTCCTCCACCTCTTGATGATCGTCCTCCATCATGCTCATCTGATGGCCGTCCCCATCGTTGACCTTTTATCCGGCATTCGTCCTATGTCGCGATATTTTCGGCAGCCGTACCCTGCCAGGTGGTCGTCCTCCACCTTAGATGACCGTCCCTCATCTTATCCCCAACAGAGCAGCCGTCCCCTGCTAGGTGATCGTCCTTCACCTTTGATGACCGTACCTCATCATCTGTTTATTTCATTTATTCTTTAACCTGATGGTCGTCCCCGTCGTGGTCCCTTTTCCTTTTCCTGATGATCGTCCTTCATCAGTTTAGCCTGATGGCTGTCCCCATCGTTGGTTACTTTACTTTATGAACTTGATGGCCGTCCCCGTCATGTTTCATTAATCCCCAGAGAATTTTACAGCTTTACTTGATGGCCGTCCCCATCATAATTCTCTTTATCCTCAGCATGTCGGCCGTCCCCGTCGTTGCTTTATTTTCCGCACTTTTCCCAGCATGTCGGCCGTCCCCGTCATTGCTTCATCCCCAGCAGTTGTCCTCTGCTCGACGGTCGTCCTCCGTCGCCCACACTTTACAATATACTTTATTTTCTTTTACAATCTATATCCCTTTTCTTCTTCATTCTGAGAGTGCAAATTTTGGACTGTCTTTGGTATTCAACCACAAGTTATCTTGTTTGCCTGTTAAGCCGTCGCTTACACCCTGCACAGCTAACTCATGTTTGAATAGGGGCAGCTGTAAACACCCCAAATTTGCCCTCACCCATTCACACCATGGCTTGTGATCATTTCATATGCATAAACTCAATCATACCATCTTGTAAACACCCCAAATTTGCCCTCACCCATTCACACCATGGCTTGTGATCATTTCATACGCATAAACTCAATCATACCATCTCATATCACATTGTTGATTCACTGCATTGGTTCTAAGTCATCTGCATCTAGGGTTTGTGATCTGAGCAATCCAAGAGCTTCTTGAGCCACTCCAAAGGCCACCAATCACTTCAAGGGGGTCTATGTGTGTTCAAGTATCATATCCTATCCTCTCAAAGTCAATAATGTCAAAGAATCACAAGAACTGGGAATGGTATGGAAGCAGAGCCAGGCTTGACTGCACAGATGACCCAGAATTAGGGTTTTGGTTTCAAAGGTCATAACTCCAAATTTTTTGGTCATTCTTGTTTCTATTGGTCTCTATATGGTATAGGGAGTATGCATGTCAATTTTCATGAAGAAATTCCATGGGGAAGTCATCTGATCAAGAGTTGACTTTTCAAGCAAGTCAGTGCAAAATCAGGGCATCTGAGACCCCCAATGACCCAACCAAGGGGTGTTCTTCATCATTTTGAGTGTATATGATCTTTATTTGATCATAAAAGAAGTTGTAAGTTCACAAAATTCAAGAATTCCAAGTCTTTTGCAAAGTTGACTTTTTGGGCAAGTTTGACTTTTAATGAAAATGCCACTTTAGGCAACTTTTTCAACCCTTACTTTTTGATTCAAAAAAAGCTTCAAATGAAAAAACCTTGGTCATGAAAGTTGTAGAATAGATCTTTCCCTTTTCAAAAAGTACAAGAACATGACTTAATTCATTTTTGATCAAAAGATATGGCTCATCAAAGTTGGCAAAAATCACTAAATTTCAAGTCATGCACCAAAGAGGCAAAGTTGCAAATTCACTTCTCAAGGCCAATTAAGTCATCAAATGGGCTTCTAATCCACACAACATGATCACACAACATCTAAAGTTCAGAATTCACCCAAGGAATCACATGTTTCATGGCCCATGGATCAAGTTTCTTTCATAAGAACCAAAGGCAAGCCAAGTTGCAAAAGTCATCATATCTCCTCACCCACTTGCTGCCTAGTTTGCTGAACCATCCTAGCCCTTTTCCCTCATCATGTTGCACAGCACACCCTCCTTGTACTAGGCTAGCAATTGACCCATGCTTCTCTTACACAAAAGTTGACATTTTGCAAAAGCACCCATACCTATCACAAAAGGACATGTCACTTCATCTGACCAATGGGATTGGTTTATGTTAATCAAATGAAAGCCAAACATAAGCACAAGCAAGCCTGAAACCAGCCACACCACAACATTCTCATTTTCACCCTCTTGAGCAAAAGCATTCGAAACTCATTCCACAGGCCACAAACACACAAACAAACTTCATGAACCATCTCACCATGCTTCACTGAACACAAAGCACCCATCATCCTTGCCTGAAAGCCACAGAATCACAAATACGATCCTCACCTGAACTTGAACAGAACTTCTGTAAACTCTCAAACCATCCCAAATAAATTTGTTCCAAGCCTTTCAGAAGCACAAGGGAGGTCCTAGGAGTGATTTTGCACAAGAGAGGAGGCCAGAAAGTTCCAGACTGAAAAGCTTCAAACTCAGGTAGCTTCATGAACTTTTTTTCCAGAAGCATGATTTTAAGTTCTTAATCAAATCTACATGCTTCCCTGATCATGAATATGTGATTTTTTTTGAAAATGAGTGAAAAATGAGGATGTATGAATGCTCTGAAACTTTTTGCCCTAAAACTATTTTGATTCGATTTGGCTGATTTAGGAATGATAAATGTTGTTTGAATGAGGGGTTTGATTCGTTTTTGAATGGGGATGAGTTCTGGATAGTTGGTTTTCATTTTCATTGCGTGTAGAGTGATGTAGCATTTTTGACTCGCCGGAGAAGATGACCGGAACCACTGTTCCGGTCATCTGAAAGTCATTAGGGCTGGATTAGGGCTTAATCATTAATTAGTGGAATTTGAATTTGGACCGTAGGATATGGCGCCAGGTCAAATGCGCGCGCAGCCAGTTTAAACTTGGACCATTAGATTTGATTACTTTTCTTTTTCAGCTTTAAATTCATTTTATTTTTCATATTAATTCATTTCTTTTATCCATTTTATTTAAAATAGCAAAACCTTTTTAAAAATTCTGAATTTTTTTTGTACAAACTTTTATTTAATTTCAGAAACCAAAAATACTTATATTTTTTATTTTTGCCTTTTTAAAATATTTTTAAATATTTAAAAGTTTATTTTTAATTAATTAATTAGAATTAATTAATTAAAAATGCTTTTAGGTATTTAAAAATCACCAAAAAATTCATGAAACCTTCATAATCATTTAGAAACATTGTCCAACCCTCAAACCAAATTTCTTTTTTGATCTTGATGCATTTTGATAATTTTCCATGGAATTAATTCATTTTTAAAGCATTATTTTGATCCAAACTTCCAAAAATCATTTCTGCCTAACCATTGAGAGTTGGACCTTGATTCTTTTTGCATTGCATTGTGTTTAGCATGTAGTTTGTAGTTTGTAAGATTAAATTCTTTTTGCATTGAGTGTTTAGCATGTAGTTTGTAAGATTAAATTGGCTTGATTTGATCTTTGATTTTCCATTTGTTTGACATTTTTCTTGTTAAGGAACCCTAAAACCCTAGAAAACTTAGGAAAATTATAACTTGAATTAGGTTAAGAGTTGGAACTTCTCCTTTGGGCAGTGAGTTAGTATAGGTTTAGGGATCCTTTGAGTGCATTTTCAATTTTTTGTATTGATGTTTGCTTCTGATTTTGGTTTGTGTTTGATGCTTTGATCATAAACCCTAATTTGGGCTTCCATATGCATCCATCTTGCATTTGCATTCATACCATGACTTGCCATAGCATTTTATGCATTCTTTTGATTCATTAGACATCTTAAGACATATTGAAAGCATGTTTGATCATTGCATCATGTATATGCCATGTTGTATGTCATTTGCATCTCATAACTTTTCATGTTTGTTCATGGTTCTTAACTTGTCTCATCTGCATCCATTGGTTCATATGATCATCCTCATGTCTTGATTCATGTTTGCAGCATCTCATAGTATCATTATCATCTCATGTATGCTTCTGGTTTTGGTTTGCACCATATCATTTCATCTCATTTTACATTGCCTTGCATTCCCTTATTAACATTTCAGGTGGTAAGTAACTTTGGGGAAGTGGATTTGCCTTCACTTCCCACAACTTATTTTCATCTCTTTCATGCATCCTTGCTGCATTTTGTTTTGTGTTTGAGTTTGAGCTTGCTCATTCTTCTTCTTCTCACTTTCTTTCTTCAAGTGACTTGTCTTCTTGAATGAAGCAAGTTACTTTGCTTCTCTCTGCTCCTTTCATCTGCTTCCTGGTGGTTCCATTGAACATCTTCTTGTTAAACCTCACAAACCTTAGGAACAACCAAGCATGACAATAATTAGGGTTTTGATTAGTCTCCCCACTTAGTTTTACCTTTGTGTCTCTTTGAGTCTTCTCTTCTCATCTCATAATCAGGGACTAAACCCTAAAGGCTTTAAGGCTTTGTGATTAAGCTTATGCCTGCATCCTTCTATTAGGATGGAGTGTATAACTTTAATCCTAAGTGTTAAACCCTTAATGTGTTTAAATCCTTCAATCAATCCATTTAATAATCATCAAGACATCAAGCTTGTAACTTGGGCCTTGCATTAGGGTTCTAATTCTTCCTTAAGTGGTTAAGAAGGACTAACCCTAGTGTTAATGGACAAGTCCCCCTCAAGTTGTCTTACAAACCCTAAAATTCACTTCATCATCTTACCATTAAATAAAATCCACTTAATAAAGGCTTTGTTTTGTCATGAGTTTAATCCTTAATCATGGATTAAGTTGAGGAGTTTTCCTCAGCTTAAACATTCTCATCTACTATCCTTCTATTAGGATGGTGTAATGAGTCTGTTTAATCCCTGATTATGGCTTAATCTCATTACTCAACACTAAACAAAAACACCAAAAACATCTAAATAATCACAAGTAGGTTAATGATCTTAATCCTGCATCAAAGGTGATTAAGTGTGAGAATCTGACTTCACACTTAAGGTATTCTCATTACCCCTAATCAGAGGGAAGATGTGATGAGTTTACTAACCCATTGGTTTAGGCTTAAGCTCATTAACTTATGACAAAATTTCAAAAGCAGTAAAAGACTGAATGTCAAAAACAAACAATAATCGTCTCCTTCGGGATTCTTTTCTCATCATCTTCACTCACAAACGAGAGCTCGCTTCTTCCGTCTAATGCAAGACAGTTTGCACCTGAGCCAGACAGGTCATACACTTGAGCATAGACAAGTAAGCAGTTCACAAGTCAATTAACCTTTCAGTCTCTTTGGGTCGAACTACGGTGTTCTGACTTCCTCATTGCACGAGAGGATACGTAGGCATAACTTAACAGTTATCGAACAAAAGTATCTGTATATCCCCCCTCTTCCAGCATCATTCTTTAAGACTCATAGCCTTGAGCTTTACACTCCTGTTCTTACACTGACACTTCTCTTATACACTTCACATTTCTTTTACACTGACACTTGCACTCTTTCCAGCTTTGATACACAAATTGCACTGACACTACCCCTCTAAAACACAAATCTTTTAAGCGTGGATCCCGTCGAGTACGGCGGACAATCTGGGTGCTAATACCTTCCCAGGTTGTAACCAACCCCCTTTCTCAGTCTCTCTGGTTCGCAACCGTCTTATCCATATCTTTCTAGGTCTATGCAGCATTACCTTTCCTCCGGGATAAAAATGCCTAGCTGGCGACTCTTTTCATTCCCTGTGAGTTCACTGCTGTGTGTTGTAAACACCCCAAATTTGCCCTCACCTATTCACACTATGGCTTGTGATCATTTCATATGCATAAACACAATCATATCACCTCATATCCCATTTTTGATTCACTGCATAGTTTCTAAGTCATCTGCATCTAGGGTTTGTGATCTGAGCAATCCCAGAGCTTCTTGAGCCACTCCAAAGGCCACCAATCACTTCAAAGGGATCCATGTGTGTTCTTATATCATATTGCATCCTCTCAAAGTCAAAAATGCAAAAGGATCACAAGAACTGGGATTGGTATGGATGCAGAGCCAAGTTTGACTGCACAGTTGACCTAAAATTAGGGTTTTGGTTTCAGAGGCCATAACTCCAAATTTTTTTGGTCATTCTTGTTTCCATTGGTCTCTATATGGTATAGGGAGTATGCATATCAATTTTCATGAAGAAATTCCATGGGGAAGTCATCTGATCAAGGGTTGACTTTTCAGACAAGTCAGTGCAAAATCAGGGCATCTGAGGCCCCCAATGACCCAACCAAGGGGTGATCTTCATCATTTTGAGTGTATGTGATCTTTATTTGATCATGGAAGAAGGTTGGAGTTCACAAAAATCAAGAATTTGAAGTTTTTGCAAAGTTGACTTTTTAGGGCATGGTTGACTTTTCAAGAATATGTCATTTTATGCCATTTTTCAAGCCTTGTTCTTTGATCCAAAATTGCTTCAAATGGAAAAACTTTGGTCATGAAAGTTGTAGAATACATTTTTCCCTTTTCAAAAAGTACAAGAACATGACCTAATTCATTTTGTATCAAAAGTTATGGTGTGACAAAGTTGGCAAAAATCACTAAAATTCAAGATATGCACCAAAAGGCAAAGTTGCAAATTCTCCTTTCAAGGCCAATTCATTCATCATATGGGCTTCTAATTCACTCAACATGATCACATAACTTCTAAAGATCAGATTTGAACCAAAACTTCTCATGTTTCATGGCTTGTGTAGCAAGATAGTCACATGTGAACCAAAGAGGAACCAACTTGCAAAACCATCATGACACCTCCTACCACTTGCTGCATTGGCCCTTGAACCACCCTAGCTTCACTCACTCACCTTGCTGCGCAGCCCATGCCTTTTTTACCAAGCTAAAACTTAGCCCATGCCTTCCTTACAACAAAGTGGACTTTTTGCAAAAGTAAACATCCCAATCACAGCAGGCCAAGTCACATCCTCTGACCATTTGGAATTGTTTATACTATCCATTTGCAAGCTAAACATATCAACAAGCAAGCCTGAAGCAAGCCCTAGCACAACATTCACAAACTCACTCCCTTGAGCAAAAAACCTTCGAATCTCTTTCCACAAGCCTCAAACACAAAAAGAAACTTCACAAACAATCTCAACTCACTTCACTGACCAGAAACCAACCATAGTTTTGGCCTGAAACCTCCCATATCACAAACACGATTTTCACACTCCCTTGGCCTGAGCTTCTGCAAACTCACTCAAGAGGCTGTTTAAACTCCAACCAAGTGTGCAAAGCTTCAAAGGGGGATCATTGGGACCTGTTTGAGCCAAAGAACCATCCAGAAAGCTCCTGAATCAAAAGCTCCATCTCAGGTGACTCCATGAACTTTTTTTCCAGAACTCCTTTTTCCTGTTAGAATCTTGTTTTGCATGTTGCACTGATCATTGGGATCTATTTACTTTTGAAAATGAGCAAGAAATGAGTATGTTATGGTGTTCTGAAAGTTTGACCTAGAAATTTCTTTGCTTCGATTCTTGTTTATGTTTGAGTTTTAACATGATTTGATGCTGGATTCGTGTTTAGGATAGTTGGTAGATGGTTTCTGGAGAGTTAGAGCTCCTAAAATGGCCTGGAGAGAGAGATTGATTTTTGGGGTGAACGGGGAAGATGACCGGAACACTGTTCCGGTCACCTGAGGGTGTTTAACGGTGAGATTAGGGTTTTAATCATTAATTAGCCAGTTTGAATGTGGTCCGTTCGTTTCCGCGTGCAGTCAACTCCCGCCCTGGCCAGTTTGAATCTCACACGTTGGATCTGTTGACTTTTACTTATTTCAGTTTAAATTCATTTAATTTCATATTTATTTCATTTGTTTTGCATAATTTATTTAAAATAGTAAAATTGTTTTAAAAATTATGAAACTTTTTGTCAGGAGTTTCACAAATTTTCAAGACACAAAAATATTTTCATTTTTATTTTTAGCATTTAAAATGTATTTTTAAATATTTAAAAGTTTATTTTTAATTGATTAATGGAAATTAATTTATTAAAAATACTTTTAGGTATTTAAAAATCACCAAAAAATTCATGAAATGTTCTAAGACATTTAGAAACATTGTCCAACCTTCAAACCAAATTTCTTTTTTGATCTTGATGCATTTTGAGAATTTTTCATTGAATTAAAATCATTTTTGTGCATTATTTTGATCCAAAGTTCAAAAAATCATTTCTGTCTATCCATGAAGAGTTGGACATTGATTCTTCTTGCATTGTATTGTGTTTAGCATGTAGTTTGTGAGATTAAATGGCCATGATTTGATCTTTCATTTTCAATTTGTTTGGCATTTCTTTTGTTTGGAAACCCTAAAACCCTAGCAAACTTGTAAGAATCATAACTTGAGATTGGTTGTGAGTTGAGACTTCTCCTTTGGGCATTGGTTTAGTATAGGATTAGGGGTCCTTTGAGTGCATTTTCAATTTTTTGTAATGTTGTTTGCTTCTGATTTTGGTTTGTGTTTGATGTATGATTCATAAACCCTAATTTGGGCTTCCATTTGCATCCATCTTGCATTCTCTTGCATAACATGACTTGCCATGACATTTTATGTTTTCATTTGATTCATTGAACATCATAAGACATATTGAAAGCATGTTTGATCATTGCATCATGTATTTGCCATATTATATGTCATGTGCACTTCATAACTTCTCATGTATGTCCATGCTTCCTAACTTGCTCCATTTGCATTCATGAACTTGTATGATCATTTCCATGTGCTGCCTCATGTTTGTAACATCTCATAACATCATTAGCATCATGTAAATGCTTCTGGTTTTGTTTCTCATCATGTCATCTCATCCCATTTTTGCATTGCATTGCATTTCTTTTCTAACCTTTCAGGTGGTAAGTAACTTTGAGAAGTGAATTTGCCTTCACTTCTCATAACTTCTCTTCATCTCTCTCTCTCTTGCATCCATGCTGCATTTTTATATGTGTTTGAGTTTGAGCTTGCTCATCCCTCTTATTCTTACTTTCTTTCTTCAAGTGACTTGACTTCTTGAATGAAGCAAGTCACTTTGCTTCTCTTGATCCTTTCATTTGCTTCCTGGTGGTTCCATTGAAGATTGTTCTTGCAAACCTCACAAACCTTAGGGGCAACCAAGCATGACAATGGTTAGGGTTTTGATTAGTCTCCCCTCTTAGTTTTACCTTTGTGTCTCTCTTGAGTCTTCTCTTCTCATCTCATAATCAGGGACTAAACCCTAAAGGCTTTAAGGCTTTGTGATTAAGCTTATGCCTGCATCCTTCTCTTAGGATGAAGTGTATAACTTTAATCCTAAGTGTTAAACCCTTAATGTGTTTAACTCCTTTAATCAATCCATCTAATAATCATCAAGACATCACACTTGTAACTTGGGCCTTGCATTAGGGTTCCAATTCTTCCTTAATTGGTTAAGAAGGACTAACCCTAGTGTTAATGGACAAGTCCCCCTCAAGTTGTCTTACAAACCATAAAAGTCATTTCTTCATCATATCATTAAATAAAATCCACTTAATAAAAGGTTTGTTTTGTCATGAGTTTAATCCCTAATCATGGATTAAGTTGAGGAGCTTTCCTCAGCTTGAACATTCTCATCTATTATCCTTCTATTAGGATGGTGTAATGAGTCTGTTTAATCCCTGATTATGGCTTAATCTCATTACTTAACACTAAACAAAAACAACAAAAACATCTAATTAATCACAAGTAGGTTAATGATCTTAATCCTACACCAAAGGTGTTTAAGTGTGAGAAGCTGACTTCACACTTAAGGTATTCTCATTACCCCTAATCAGAGGGAAGATGTGATGAGTTTACTAAATCCATTGGTTTAGGCTTAAGCTCATTAACCTATGACAAAAATCCAAAAAGCAATAAAAGACTGAAAATACAAAAACAAACAATAATCGTCTCCTCCGGGATTCTTTTCTCATCTCATTCACTCACAAACGAGAACTTGCTTCTTTCGTCTAATGCAAGATAGTTAGCACCTGAGCCAGACAGGTCATACACTTGAGCATTGACAAGCAAGCAGTTCACAAGTCAATTCACCTTTCAGTCTCTTTGGGTCGAACTACGGTGTTCTGACTTCCTCATTGCACGAGAGGATACGTAGGCATAACTTAACAGTTATCGAACAAAAGTCTCTGTATATTCCCCCTCCTTCCAGCATTAATCTTTAAGCCTCATGATCTTGAGCATTTTATTCTTGTTCTTACACTGACACATCATTTATACACTTCACATCTCTTTTACACTGACACCTGTACATCTTTCCAGCCCTTTTACACACAAATTGCACTGACACTACCCCTTTAAAACACAAATCTTTCAAGCGTGGATCCCGTCGAGTACGGCGGACAATCTGGGTGCTAATACCTTCCCAGGTTGTAACCAACCCCCTTTCTCAGTCTCTCTGGTTCGCAACCGTCTTATCCATTTCTTTTCTAGGTCTATGCAGCATTGCCTTTCCTCCGGGATAAAAATGCCTAGCTGGCGACTCTATTCATTCTCCAGTGAGTTCACTGCTGTGTGTTCTCATTGTCCCTCTCGCCGACCGTTCGCGTCTGTACCTTTATCTGGGCCTGTTCCCATTTATCGGGAGCGACAGCTTGGCGACTCTGCTGGGGACCCTTATACTGCAACCAGGGCTTCTGGTTCTTTTTGTGGGTTCCTCCTAGCGCTTGTTTGATTGGTGTTTACTGGGGTGTTATGTGTTATTTGTGTTTGTATATTTGTATTTATTTTTTCCTTATGTACAGTTGTTTTACTGCTTTCTTTACAGCTTTACATATTATCATATTGTCATACTGTGCTGCTGGCTGGATCTGTTGTTTGCTTTGGTGGGTGGGTGTTCCATTGAGAGTTAAGGTCCTATACCTGGGACCTGAGTGACACCTAGGCTAGAGTGGTTCATATTCTTTCCCATTCCATCTCGGTCTGGTGCGGGAATATGAAACACGGTTCAGATATGGGTTTCTTCTTGAGAACTCTGTGTTGCAGATTTCCTGCAATGCTAGGGCTATCTGGGAAGCCTGCTAAGTCTGGATGACCTTTTAGTATTGACCTTCAGAAACTGAGGTGAATTAGAGGAGGAACTTTTATGGTTATTGTAAACACTGTACCTCCGGGTTAGAAGTGTTTACACTTCTCATAACTGATCCAAGTCTGAGGATCCTTGTTTTAGAACACCACCTATGAGGGGGTTGGGCTGTTTACAGGTTTGCAGGTACCTTGACCTCAGAATACCCTGTTACTTTGACTTGATTAAGAATACTCCATTTTGGGACAGTTCTTGTGATTCTAAACCCTGGACATGTGGCTCTTTATTTGAGCCTCCCGCCTTGGTTACTGGATTTATAGACCTCCATCTGGAATTCTTGAACATACTTGGACCTATACCGGGGCATTTGATCAGATCCAGCTCAGTCACAAACCCTTGCATATCATTTGCATACATAATCATTGCATCATATTGACATTTGCTTATTTGTGTTTCAGGGTATCCACTTTCATCTTTGGTTTTGGTTTTGACCCCATCTTCAGCATTGACCCATCTTCATCAGCATCTGCTTCAGCTATCACCTGCACCAGCCAATCAGTGGCCCATTCTTCAGTGTTATCATCAGCACCTGTCTCCACTCATCTTCAGCATCATGGCTCCTAAAAAGAGCAACATCACCTACCACTTCTTCCGGCCAGAGCTATCTGACATCAGGAGGATTCAGACCCTGATCACTCCAGATCACATACCATTGTTCAGGGAACACTATAGAGATATACTTGATATGGTTATGGATCTGGACCCTTCACAGAGAAGCCTGATCCACACTTGCATTCAGTTTTATGATCCCCCACTAAGGTGTTTCACTTTCCGAGACTTTCAGTTGGGCCCTTTATTGGAAGAATACTCATCATTAGTTGGTATACCTATCAGAGGTGGAATCCCTTTCAACCCTGAGATAGTCTTTCCTGGTAATGGAGAAGTAGCAAAGGCTCTGCATCTGGAACCTGTCCTGATTGAGCAGCATATGACTTCTAAAGCTGGAATTCCTGGCTTCCATCTGGATTTCTTGATCTCTCAAGCTACCCTGAAAGCCTCTTTAGGAGAGTGGAAAGCTGTCTGTGCTTTATTGGCCTTGAGTATATATGGAATTGTGTTGTTTGCAGATGAGCCTCGATTCATTAGCAAGAATGCAATCCATCTTTTCATCTTGAAGAACCCAGTGCCCACTTTATTGGGGGATCTCTACTACTCAGTGCATCAGAGGAATGAAAAGCAGAGGGGAAGATTAGTGAGGTGTTGTGCTCCATTGTTCCACACTTGGCTTCTCAGGCATCTACCCAGGACAGATGCATTTTTGAATCCTCATCAGCAGAGAAACTGGGCTAAGAGACTCACTGCTCTAACTTCAGCAGATATCAGGTGGTGCACTCAAAGCACCAAAGGCAGGGATATCATCACCAGCTGTGGGCATTTTCCCAATGTGCCCCTGATAGGAGTTAAGGGTAGTATTAATTACAACCCTCTGATGTTCAAAAGACAACTGGGCTATGCACTGGTCCACACTCCTAAGGCACAGGACTTGGTTGAGACTTTGTATTGCGAAAACAAGCCTAATCTGGCTATTGTTAGGCAGGCTGCTTGGGCCTGGGATAATGTTCAAACCAAGGGAGTAACCATTCTGGGGAAGTGCAGCAATGTGGCATCAGCACAATATTATGAATGGTCCCGTGCCAGGGCTCAATTCTCTGGGATGCCCTTTACCATAGAAGATATGCCTGAATCATCTTCAGCACCACCCCCTGCCACTGTCAGTTTGGAGGAATTTGAGAGCTTGAAAGAAAGAAATGAGAAGTTAACCCAGGCTTTGCAGAAGACCCTCCGGGAGAGGAGTGAGGGCAGGTTGGAGATTGAGAGGTTAGAGAAGTTGAGAGTGGAGCATCTGGCTAAGATTGAGAAGTCTGGGGATTATATCAAGAAGTCTAAGGCTGGAGAACAAATTCTGAAGAATGCTTGCAAGGAAGCCCAGTTCCAGAGAGCAAGGACAGACTTGTATCTGAAGGAGAGTCAGGCTCGGTGGGTCAGGATCACCGAAGCTCGTACTCTGGAGGACAAGAGAGTTCAAGACAAGATAGAGCAACTGGAAGCTAGTGCAAAAGAGCAGCAAGAAGCCCTGGCAGCAGCCTAGAGGGAGATATCAGAGCTGAAGATCAAAGCTGGAGTGAAGAGGTCGAAGGACCAAAGCCATCACAAGAAGCTAACAGCAGCTGTTACGACCCGGAATCTCCTCATCAGGAATCTCACGGAGCGTCCAGCTGATCCTGTGACCGAAGCACTTCTCAAGGAAGTTCGTGAGGATGAGTTTGGTCTTGGTGTTTGACCATTTGCTTGTTGTTGCTTTCATTCATTGTACTTTTATTTTCTTGTGATGTATTTTGACCCCTCAGGGGGGCTTGTATTTGTAAACAAACTATGTACCATTTTGCTTTTGTAATATATGTGTTAGTTTGTTCCATCCAAGTTTACTTCAAAAGCAACATCAGCAGCATCTTCAAGGGTCTGGAAGGGTCAAAACTGAATGCCAAGCCGGATACCTTGAAAACAAATAAGCATACTGCATTGCATGCTAACCCTCTATTTGTTTTGTAGGTTTTTGTTTTATTGTTGCTAACTCTGTTATGATGTTCAGGAATTATTGCTCGACGCCGGGTATTTCCCCTCAACCGTCCGCACCGTTATCCAACCCGTAACAATCTTCCGGGCATACAAATGGATCAGGTACAGCAGGACCTTGCAGAGGTTAGAAATCAAATGGCAAACGAAAGATTGGAAATGAGAACACAGATGACTCAGTTTATGGAAGTGATGAACAACATGGCTCAGAGCCAGGAAAGATTGAGAGTCATGGTGGAAAGGCAAAATCAAGAAGATCCACATATAGGGACCGCCGGCACCAGCAACAATGAAAGGGTCCAACCTCATGTTAACCCCCCTGTATTTGGCCCCCATCTTCACCCTGAGGTCAACATCCCTGCAAATGTTCAAGGGACTGCCACTGCAGCCAGGGTGCTGCAGGAAGACCCCCAAGAGGATCAGTTCACAGTAATGGGTGCTGGGGAAGAAGCTTATGATAGAAGGCTGGATGAGATAGCTGAGAAATTGAGGTCCCTAGAATCTCAAAATTCTTTGGGTTTCGATGTCATGGACATGGGCTTGGTAGACGGGGTCAGGATTCCCCATAAGTTCAAGCCTCCATGTTTTGAGAAATACAACGGGACTTCATGCCCCCGGACTCACTTACAATCATTTCTGGGGAGGCTGAAGGCCTATACTATGGATGAGAAGCTCTGGATGTTCTATTTCGAAGATAGCTTAACTGGAGCATCGAGAGAATGGTACTCTCACTTGACAAGAGCAACTATTAGATGATGGAAGGACCTGGCAGAGGCCTTCATCAGGCAGTATCAGTACAACATAGATATGGCACCCAACAGGACCCTCCTAATGGGAATGTCACAATCGTCAAGGGAAAGTTTCCGAGAATATGCCCAGAGATGGAGGCAATTGGCTGCTGTTGTTCAACCACCTATGTCTGAAAGGGAAATGGCAGACATGTTTATGAACACCCTTCAAGGGACATATATTGACAGGCTGGATGCTTTCTCTTCCACTAGCTTTGCAGATGTTGTCATAGCTGGGGAAAGAGTTGAGAGCCTATTAAAAATGGGTAAGATCTCAGACAACGGTGCAAGCTCGTCCAGTAGTACAAGAAAGCCTTTTGCAGGCCCAAGAAGAACTGGCGAGACCAATGTGTAAACACCCCAAATTTGCCCTCACCCATTCACACCATGGCTTGTGATCATTTCATATGCATAAATACAATCATATCATCTCATATCTCATTTTTGATTCACTGCATAGATTCTAAGTCATCTGCACCTAGGGTTTGTGATCTAAGCAGTCCAAGAGCCTCTTGAGCCACTCCAAAGGCCAACAATCACTTCAAAGGGGTCCATGTGTGTTCTTATATCATATTACATCCCCTCAAAGTCAAAAATGCCAAAGAATCACAAGAACTGGGATTGGTATGGATGCAGAGCCAGGCTTGACTGCACAGATGACCTAAAATTAGGGTTTTGGTTTCAGAGGCCATAACTCCAATTTTTTTGGTCATTCTTGCTTCCATTGATCTTTATATGGTATAGGGAGTATGCATATCAATTTTCATGAAGAAATTCCATGGGGAAGTCATCTGATCAAGGGTTGACTTTTCAGACAAGTCAGTGTAAAATCAGGGCATCTGAGGCCCCCAATGACCCAACCAAGGGGTGATCTTCATCATTTTGAGTGTATATGATCTTTATTTGATCATAGAAGAAGGTTGAAGTTCACAAAATCAAGAATTTGAAGTTTTTGCAAAGTTGACTTTTTAGGGCATAGTTGACTTTTCAAGAATATGTCATTTTAGGTCATTTTTCAAGCCTTGATTTTTGATCCAAAAATGCTTCAAATGAAAAAACTTTGGTCATGAAAGTTGTAGAATACATTTTTCCCTTTTCAAAAAGTACAAGAACATGACCTAATTCATTTTGGATCAAAAGTTATGGTGTGACAAAGTTGGCCAAAATCACTAATTTTCAAGTTATGCACTAAAAGGAAAATTTGCAAAATCATGAACCAAGGCTGTTTGTAACTTCTAGTTGACATCAAACCAATGCAAAAACATCACATAAGTCCTAAAAATCAGATTTGGACCAAAAGATCTCATGTTCATGGTTTGTATGGCAAGACATTTTCATGAAGTTTCAAAAGTAACCAAGTTGCAAAACCACTCATCACACTTCACCAACTTGATGTCTTGGATGCTGAACCTTCCTAGCACTCCACACACACCATGCTGCGCCAGCCCTAGCCCTTGTACCAAGCCTAGCACCAAGCCATACCTTCCTTACACAAAGAGTGGACTTTTGGCAAAAGTGAACTTACCAATCAATAAAGGCCAGGTCAAATCATCTGACCTATAGGATTATTTAATGTTATCTATTTGCAAGCCAAAGATATCAAGAAGCAAGGCTGAAACATACCATAGCATCACATTCACAAAAACACTCCCTCAAGCAAAAGCCTTCGAATCATCTTCCACAACACACAAACACAAAAACCATTTCCATAGATCAAATCACCTTGCTTCATAGAGCCTAATCCAAGCAAAACCTAAGCCTGAAACCAGCAAGAACTCCACTTCTCCATTTTCACCCTCACTTGCAAAACCTTTCGAAACTGATCACACAACTCACAAACATAAAAACAAACCTCATAGGTCAACTCAACTCATCTCCCTGGTCACAAAGAAGCCATCATCACAACCTGAAACCTTCAGAATCCCAAACACGATTCCTGCCTTTCATTGAACAGAACTTGTTCAAACTTCAGAACCAGCCATCATAAGCTCTTTCCAAGCATTGAAAGCTTCTTAGGAGGCCAAGTGGAGTAGATTGCAAGCAGGAAACTAGCCAGAAGGTGCTAGAGATCAAAGCTCCAGTTCAGGTGAGCTTCATGAACATTTTTTCCAGGAACTCATTTTTAAGTTCTTAATTGGTTCTCTATGTCCCACTGATCATGATGATATGTTTGGTTTCGAAAATCATTGAGTTTTGAGCATGTATGGTGTTCCTGAATTTTTTTGACCTAATTCCTTTTTGCTTCGATTCAGCCTTATTGTGTGAAATAAATGTGTTTTGGCTGTTGATTCCTACTCTATGATGTTTGGGGATGAATTCTGGGCAAGAAAATTAGGTTTTAGTGAGCTAGGGTGAGAGTTAGCATTTTTCAGGGAGGGTGCTGGCCGGAGAAGACGACCGGAAGTCTTCTCCGGCCACCTGAAAGTCATTATGCCCTAATCCCTGTAATTAATTTCATTTGAATGTGGAGCGTAGGATCCTTTGACTTGTTGACCTCCCGCGCGCATGTGTGGCCTGGATTCACCCAATTAGCCCTAATCCACTTTACTTAATTTAATTAATTATAATTAAACTAATTTGCTCAGAAGCCATCTGGACCCTCCATTCACGCGCGTGGTCAACCCTTTTAAATCCAGACTCCATCCTGACCCTCCATTCTGTTGACTTTTCCTTTTTCTTTATTTCAATTCATTTCTTTTCATTTTATTTGCATATTTAATTTAAAATAGTAAAAATTGCTTAAAAATTATGAAACTTTTTCTCAAGAGTTTTATTAATTTTTAAGACACAAAAATATTTTTAATTTTATTTTTAGCATTTAAAAAGTATTTTTAAATATTTAAAGGATTATTTTTAATTGATTAATGAAAATTAATTTATTAAAAATACTTTTAAGTATCTAAAAATCACCAAAAAATTCATGAAATGTTCTAAGACATTTAGAAACATTGTCCAACCTTCAAACCAAATTTCTTTTTTGATCTTGATGCATTTTGAGAATTTTTCATTGAATTAAAATCATTTTTATGCATTAATTTGATCCAAAGTTTAAAAAAATCATTTCTGCCTATCCATGAGGAGTTGGACATTGATTCTTCTTGCATTGTATTGTGTTTAGCATGTAGTTTTTGAGATTAAATGGCCATGTTTTGATCTTGCATTTTCAAATTGTTTGACATTTCTTTTGTTTAGGAGCCCTAAAAGCCCTAGAATCTTATAAAAATCATAACTTGAGATTGGTTAAGAGTTGAGACCTCTCCTTTGGGCTTTGGTTTAGTATAGGATTAGGGGTCCTTTGGGTGGCATTTTCAATTTTTTATCTTAGGGTTTGCTTCTTATTTTGGTTTGTGTTTGATGTTTGATTCATAAACCCTAATCTGGGCTTTCATATGCATCCACCTTGCATTCTCTTGCATAACATGACTTGCCATGACTTTGTATGCATCCATTTGATCCATTTGACATCATAAGACATATAGAAAGCATGCTTGATCATTGCATCATGTATTTGCCATATTGTATGCCATGTACACTTCATAACTTTTCATGTATGTTCATGCTTCCTAACTTGCTTCATTTGCATTCATGAACTTGTATGATCATTTCCATGTGCTGCCTCATGTTTGTAGCATCTCATAGCATCATTAGCATCATGTATGTGCTTCTGGTTTTGTTTTTCATCATACCATTTCATCTCATTTTGCATTGCATTGCATTTCCTTTTCTAACTTTTCAGGTGGTAAGTAACTTTGAGAAGTGAATTTGCCTTCACTTCTCATAACTTCTCTTCATCTCTTTTATGCATCCTTGCTGCATTTTTGTATGTGTTTGAGTTTGAGCTTGCTCATTCTTCTTCTTCCCACTTTCTTTCTTCAAGTGACTTGACTTCTTGAATGAAGCAAGTCACTTTGCTTCTCTTGATCCTTTCATCTGCTTCCTGGTGGTTCCATTGAAGATTTCTCTTGAAAACCTAACAAACCTTAGGAACAACCAAGCATGACAATGATTAGGGTTTTGATTAGTCTCCCCTCTTAGTTTTACCTTTGTGTCTCTTTTGAGTCTTCTCTTCTCACCTCATAATCAGGGACTAAACCCTAAAGGCTTTAAGGCTTTGTGATTAAGCTATGCCTGCATCCTTCTCTTAGGATGGAGTGTATAACTTTAATCCTAAGTGTTAAACCCTTAATGTGTTTAACTCCTTTAATCAATTCGCTTAATAATCATCAAGACATCACACTTGTAACTTGGGCCTTGCATTAGGGTTCTAATTCTTCCTTAATTGGTTAAGAAGGACTAACCCTAGTGTTAATGGACAAGTCCCCCTCAAGTTGTCTTACAAATCATAAAATCCACTTCTTCATCATATCATTAAATAAAATCCATCTAATAAAAGCTTGTTTTGTCATGAGTTTAATCCCTAATCATGGATTAAGTTGAGGAGCCTTCCTCAGCTTAAACATTCTCATCTATTATCCTTCTATTAGGATGGTGTAATGAGTCTGTTAAATCCCTGATTATGGCTTAACCTCATTACTCAACACTAAACAAAAACAACAAAAACATCTAAATAATCACAAGTAGGTTAATGATCTTAATCCTACACCAAAGGTGATTAAATGTGAGAATCTGACTTCACACTTAAGGTATTCTCATTACCCCTAATCAGAGGGAAGATGTGATGAGTTTACTAAATCCATTGGTTTAGACTTAAGCTCATTAACTTATGACAAAATCCAAAAGCAATAAAAGACTGAAAGCACAAAAACAAACAATAATCGTCTCCTTCGGGATTCTTTTCTCATCATCCTCACTCATAAACGAGAACTTGCTTCTTCCGTCTAATGCAAGACAATTAGCATCTGTGCCAGACAGATCATACACTTGAGCATAAACAAGTAAGCAGTTCACAAGTCAATTCATCTTTCAGTCTCTTTGGGTCGAACTACGGTGTTCTGACTTCCTCATTGCACGAGAGGATACGTAGGCATAACTTAACAGTTATCGAACAAAAGTCTCTGTATATTCCCCTCTTCCCAGCTTTATTCTTTAAGCCTCATGGTCATGAGCATTTCACTCCTGTCCCTGCACTGAAACTATATATTTATACACTTCATTTCTTTCACACTGACACCTGTGCATATTGCTTTCCAGCTCTTTATACACAGATTGCACTGACACTACCCCTTTAAAACACAAATCTTTTAAGCGTGGATCCCGTCGAGTACGGCGGACAATCTGGGTGCTAATACCTTCCCAGGTTGTAACCAACCCCCTTTCTCAGTCTCTCTGGTTCGCAACCGTCTTATCCATCTCTTTCTAGGTCTATGCAGCATTGCCTTTCCTCCGGGATAAAAATGCCTAGCTGGCGACTCTATTCTTCTTCAGTGAGTTCACTGCTGTGTGTTCTCATTGTCCCTTTCGCCGACCGTTCGCGTCTGTACCTTTATTTGGGACAGTCCCATCTATCGGGAGCGACACAATGCCATCCACACTAACAGGGGCAGACCTCCATATGTTCACAGGTCAGTGGCAGCAGTCACCATTCCCGCTCCAGCTCATCCTCAACCAGTTTATCAACCTCCGCAGCAAAACTATCAGCAACAACCTCAGTACCATCAACAAGCTCAGTATCCTCCGAGAAATTACAACAATACCAACAACAACAACCAGCAAAGGCCATTCCAACAGAGGCCATCTCAAGCTAACAGAGTGATCGATCCGATCCCTATGCCATATGCTACATTGCTGCCACAACTCCTGAAACTCAACCTAGTTGAGCTAAGGACGTTGGCACCTCCAGATCCCAACAGTTTACCCAGAAATTATGACTCCAACGCCAGATGTGCTTTTCATTCAAACGCACCTGGCCACAGTACAGAAAAGTGCAGAGCCTTGCACATGAGGGTACAAGACCTGGTAGACTCTAAAGCTCTGAATTTCGCACCACCGCCTAATGTCAATAAGAACCCCATGCCAAACCATGGTGGTCCCCGGATTAACGCTATTGAAGAAGACAAGCCGTCTTATTTAATAACCAGTGTGGGTCAGATCAGGACACCGTTGGTAGAAATTAAGGCTCAGCTCCTCGAATGTCAAATGTTCCCGGGGTGTGAGTTAGGGTGTGCTTACTGCAATATTTCAGTCAATGGGTGCGATAACCTGAGGAATGGCATAAATGATCTCATTCAGAGTGGCCAGCTTCAGATCACCACATCATTTCCAACAAATCCAGCAATCTCATCAGCAACAACTCCAGAACCTCCTACAACTGCAACAACCATTGTTCCTGACAATTCTTCGGCTTCATCAACAAGTACTTCATCTGTCATCTCAACTGACCAGATATCAATGAATGTTCCTTCTACAACTCCAGCACCACTCCAATTTGAATCTCCTACAACCACAACATCCATCCTTCCCGCAATGTCTCCTACAACATCAGTAACAAATCATGAAGACGTCTCAACTGTCACAATATTTTATGATCCTGAAAGCAACTCTGTCTACAACTCAGAAGGTGCTGCTCCCATCAGAGCACCAGTCACAATTTATTACGATCCACAGACTATCACAATTCCTTCCGCAGATGCAGTCAATCCAGTCACTATCACGGTGCCTGGACCAGTACCTTATGAAAGTAGTAATGCCATCCCCTGGCATTACGGCTCTGACCTGTACTGCGAAGGACAAAGAATCACTTTTGAATCATCAACCCCTGCACCACAAATTGACAATGTGGGAGGAGGCGGAGGCTTCACTCGAAGCGGACGTCTCTTTGCTCCACAAATTCAGAGACCCACTGCCGAAGCAGAAGTTGCTGCTAAAGCAAAAGGAAAAAGCTTGGTGCAGGAAGAGCAGACTGTCAAAGAAGCTTTGAAAACACCCTTCGATCAAGAGGTTGATGAGTTCATGCGAATCATCAAAAAGAGTGATTATAAAATAGTGGATCAGCTTCATCAGACGCCTTCCAAGATCTCAATCCTATCATTGCTTATGTGCTCCGAAGCCCATCGGAATGCACTACTCAAAGTCTTGCACGCAACTTACGTGCCTGAAGAGATCACTGTCAATCAACTGGAAGCTGTAGTTGGAAATGTTAATGCTAGTCACGGACTAGGGTTCACCAATACTGATTTGACTACGGAAGGCCGCAACCATAACAAGGCCTTGCACATAACCATGGAATGTAAAGGTGCTGTCCTTTCCCATGTGCTGGTAGACACGGGGTCATCCCTTAATGTCTTACCTAAGAAGGCCCTGGTGAAGCTAGAATATGACGGATTGGCGTTGAGACCCAGCAACCTGGTGGTGAGAGCCTTTGATGGTTCAAAGAGATCGGTTCTGGGAGAGATTGAGTTGCCCATAACGATTGGCCCGCAAACCTTCAAAACGACCTTCTACGTGATGGATATACAGCCTGCCTACAGCTGTCTATTGGGTAGGCCATGGATTCACGCCGCTGGCGTTGTGACCTCTACCCTTCACCAGAAGTTAAAATATGAGTGGGAGGGTCAAATCGTTACAATCTGTGGAGAGGAGGATATTTTTGTCAGCCACCTGGCTACCTATAAGTATATTGAGATGGATGGGGAGATCCATGAAACAATGAGCCAGGGTTTTGAAGCTTTGAATGTCAATGAAACATCTGCTGTGCCTGGTACTTCAATATCATCATACCAACAAGCCCGAAAGGTTGTTGAGGAAGGAACTGCCCAAGGCTGGGGCAAACTGTTATCGGTGGAGAAGAAAGAGGATAGATTTGGGTTGGGTTACAGACCAACTCAACAAGATCAAGCAGAGGCTGCGAAGGATCCCAACTTTGTGAGTGGGGGGATGCTTACCCCTGATGCTGTCAACAACGTGGAAGACGATCTGGAAGAAGAACGCAACCTGGAAAGCTGGATTCGTCCAAAGATCCCGGGGAGCAGTATCTCGAACTGGTCTTCCCAGGAAATTATAAGAGTTACTCATGCGGAGTAATTATTATTTCCTGTATTTTTATAGCATGCATCAAAGTCTTGCATCTTGCCCAAGATGACAAGACTCATTTTGTAATCGGGCCATCTGTACTTTTTGTGCAACAAGATTAATCAATGAAATATCAGACATCTTTTTGCAAACGAGTCTTTTCTTTTCCGCTCACTGTTTTTCCATTTTTCTTTTTGTACAAAAAAATAAATGGCAGTGTTTTCAAAATGACAACTTTATTTCACTTTTCTAAGCAAGATTAAAATCAATCACTAAAATGAACAAACTGAACCCTTGCAGAGAGTGCCTTTCAGACAGCACCGACAACAGCACCGACAACAGCACAGCTATGACTTCGTATGACTTTGACAATCCAATCAATCAAGCCGATGAAGGGGTTGAAGAAGAGTATGAGCTTCCTGAAGAGCTAGCCAGATTGTTGAGACAGGAGGAAAAGGTTATTACTCCTCACCAGGAGGAGGTTGAAGTGATTAATCTTGGTACAGATGAAGACGTGAAAGAGGTTAAAATCGGGGCCTGCCTGCAAGACTCAGTGAAGAAACAACTGATTGACCTGCTTCAAGAGTATGTGGACGTGTTTGCTTGGTCTTATCAAGATATGCCAGGGTTGGACACCGACATTGTTGTGCACAAGCTGCCTTTGAGAGAAGAATGCCCGCCAGTTAAACAGAAACTGCACCGTACTCGCCCGGACATGGCAATGAAAATCAAGGAAGAGGTGCAAAAGCAATGGGACGCCGGGTTCCTTGCTGTAACTAGCTATCCACCGTGGGTCGCTAACATAGTACCTGTGCCTAAGAAAGACGGCAAAGTAAGAATGTGTGTTGACTACCGGGATCTGAACAGAGCTAGCCCGAAGGATGATTTCCCATTACCTCACATCGATGTATTGGTGGATAACACGGCTCAGTTCTCGGTATTCTCCTTCATGGACGGATTTTCAGGATATAATCAGATCAAGATGTCACCTGAAGACATGGAGAAGACAACCTTCATCACACCCTGGGGCACGTTCTGCTACAAGGTAATGCCATTCGGGCTCAAGAATGCTGGTGCAACATATCAACGGGCTATGGTGACATTATTCCACGATATGATCCATAAAGAAATAGAATGTTATGTGGATGACATGATTGCCAAGTCCCTTACTGAAGAAGACCACCTGGTGAATCTACTGAAGTTATTCAAACGTTTGAGGAAATACCAATTGAAGTTGAACCCCAACAAATGCACATTCGGGGTGCGATCCGGTAAGCTGCTGGGTTTTATTGTGAGCGAGAAAGGGATTGAAGTTGACCCTGATAAGGTCAAAGCCATCCAAGAGATGCCTGCACCGAGGACAGAGAAAGAAGTTCGAAGGTTCTTAGGTCGATTGAACTACATCTCAAGGTTCATATCCCACCTTACGGCAACCTGTGAACCCTTGTTCAAATTGTTGAGAAAAGAACAGACGGTCAGGTGGAACGAAGACTGCCAAAGGGCTTTTGACAAGATCAAAGAATACTTACAAGAACCTCCAATCCTTATGCCTCCAGTTGAAGGAAGACCTCTGATAATGTACTTGACAGTATTAGAAGAGTCAATGGGGTGTGTGCTGGGCCAGCATGACGAGTCTGGTCGAAAAGAGTATGCAATATACTACCTGAGCAAAAAGTTTACCGACTGTGAACAACGTTATTCACTGCTCGAGAAAACTTGCTGTGCTTTAGCGTGGGCTGCTCGCCGACTGAGACAGTATATGTTGACCCACACTACTTTATTGATCTCAAAAATGGACCCAGTTAAGTACATATTTGAGAAGCCAGCTCTTACCGGACGGGTTGCCAGATGGCAAATGATCCTTACTGAATATGACATCCAATACACATCTCAGAAAGCCATCAAGGGCAGTGTATTGTCTGAATATCTTGCTGAGCAACCCATTGATGATTACCAGCCTATGAGATTTGACTTCCCTGATGAAGACATCATGTTCATAAAAGCAAAAGATCATGAAGAGCCTATTCACACTGAAGGGCCTGACCCGGAGGAAGAATGGACTATGATGTTTGATGGGGCTGTTAATATGAATGGTCGAGGTGTTGGTGCAGTACTCATTACACCTAAAGGAGTTCACATGCCTTTCTCGGCAAAACTCACTTTCAACTGCACTAACAACGAAGCTGAATACGAAGCTTGTATTATGGGTCTTGAGGAAGCCATCGACCTCAGGATCAAGACTTTAATTGTATTCGGAGATTCAGCTTTGGTAATCAATCAAACCAATGGCAAATGGTACACACACCAGGATCATCTAATACCTTACAGGGATTATACAAGGAGGTTATTGACTTTCTTTACAACAGTCAAGCTTGAGTATATCCCTCGGGACGAGAATCAGTTTGCAGATGCTCTTGCTACCATTTCATCTATGATCAAAGTTCAGGCTGCCAACTTTGTACCTCAGATTTCAGTGTCCAGACTTGATAGACCAGCATATGTGTTTGCAGCAGATGTTGTCAAAGATGATAAGCCTTGGTTTCATGACATTAAATGCTTCTTGGAGGATCAAACATACCCACCTGGGGCATCTTCCAATGATAAGAAGACTTTGAGAAGGCTTGCCGGTAGTTTCCTTCTGAACACTGATGGGTCTTTATACAAAAGGAACTTTGATATGGTGCTCCTCAGATGCGTCGATAGAACAGAGGCAGACTTGTTAATGCATGAAGTGCACGAAGGATCCTTTGGTACCCATGCAGGAGGGCATGCCATGGCTAAGAAATTGTTAAGATCAGGTTATTACTGGATCACAATGGATGCAGACTGTTGTGCCTATGCCAGGAAGTGCCATAAATGCCAGATTTATGCGGATAAGGTGCATGTGCCTCCCAATCCTTTGAATATAATGTCTTCACCCTGGCCCTTTGCCATGTGGGGCATTGATATGATTGGCAGAATTGAGCCAACTGCTTCAAATGGCCACAGATTCATCCTGGTCGCCATTGACTATTTCACCAAATGGGTTGAAGCAGCCTCATATGCAAATGTTACAAGGCAAGTGGTAGCCAGATTTCTGAAGAGAGATATCATCTGTCGATACGGAGTTCCCGAGCGAATCATTACTGATAATGGTTCCAACTTGAACAACAAAATGATGGCAAAGCTGTGCCGGGACTTCAAGATCCAACACCACAATTCTTCTCCTTACAGGCCAAAGATGAACGGCGCTGTTGAGGCGGCTAATAAGAATATCAAGAAGATTGTGCAGAAGATGGTAGTCACTTATAAAGACTGGCATGAGATGCTACCATTTGCCTTACATGGGTACCGCACGTCAATCAGAACATCCACTGGGGCAACACCGTATCAGCTTGTGTATGGTATGGAGGCAGTCCTACCTGTTGAAGTTGAATTACCCTCCTTGCGAGTACTGATGGATGTTAAACTGAGTGAAGCAGAATGGGTTCGGGCCCGATACGAACAACTGAGTCTGATTGAAGAGAAAAGGTTGGCTGCAATCTGTCATGGGCAGCTGTATCAGAACAGAATAAAGAGAGCCTTCGATCAGAAAGTCAGGCACCGAGAGTACCAAGTAGGAGATCTTGTGCTGAAAAGAATCCTCCCTCCTCATACAGACCACAGGGGCAAATGGACTCCAAATTATGAAGGACCATTCGTGGTAAAGAAAGTTTTTTCCGGTGGAGCACTGATGCTCAGCACCATGGATGGTGAGGACTTCCCGTCCCCTGTGAATTCAGACGCAGTTAAAAAATACTTCGCATAAAATGACCCGCTGGACGTAAAAACAGAATGTAAGTCCAGGCAAAAATAGGGCACCCCGGCGAGTCAAAAACAGAATAAAAGGCTCGGGAAAAAATAAGGGAAAATAAACAAAAATGTACACCGGCTGAGTTGAAAAGCCGCATTGGACAGCTCAGGCAAAAATGGGTATCCCGATGGATTGAAAACCCGAAAGGGCGATCCATGCAAAATAAGGGAATAAGCGAACAACTGCATTCTGAATTCTTCTGTATCACCTGCAACTTGGTAAACTTCGAAAGGATCAAGCTTCAATCAGAATCAACATTCTTCAAAAAGCGAGATGAGAAGAACGTCAAAAGTCATACGAGTCATAGTGAAGAGGAAGCTCCTTAAAGCGTCGTCAACACTGCCAACTTTTTGTTTCTCAATTTGTAACAATCTCCTCATTTCAGGGGATATGTTCCTTTGACTGTATCTCGCCAATTCAGGGCATAAGAATTAATAAAATCAGATTTTCAGTCATGTCTCGTTTTGTACATTTTATTTGCAAAAAATGTCTGATGTCTTAAAAGAAAAAAACTGATTGCATAAGAATACAGATGCTTATCTTCAACTAAAAAACATGCTTGCAGGAGATATGCTTACTCTCAGAAGTGCCTAACTCCTATGACGGAATCCAGTAAAGGAGTACCTCGGGATTATTTTGTGCGTTTCTCTATCTTTTTCAGGATTGCAGGTATCCAGAACGCAACTTGGGGCATGTAAGCTGCGTCCCAGCAAGCTGGCAAATCCACACTAAATTTTAGCACCCGAAGTGCTCTCTCCCCAGCTGAGTTGCCACTTGCTACTCCTCCCCATCAGAGTTGCCAGGCATCACAGAAGGCACCTATATCCCCGGCTGAGTCAAGGATCCCCTTCAACAGAATCCCTAGGGAGGTCTCTCAATGATCTCTCCTCCTCCCCAGCCCAGTTGCCATTTCATCCTCAGCCGAGTACAAAAGTCAGGGAATCGTCTCCCCACAAGAGCTCCAGCCTCTATCCAGAAGAGCAACGCATGAAGAATCACAACAGAGTGAAGAAAGCTTCTACAAACCCCAGCTGGGTCTCTCATTTATTAGGATAGGTCTATCAGTGACCCGTATCCCCAAACAAATATCATCTTATTAGATCTACCAATGATCTCATCCCCAGCTGGGATGTCCATTTCAACAGATCGATCGAAGATCTTCGCAGCAACGGGACCCGGATCCCGGTTTGGTATCTTTGCACAATCATAGCATTCGCATCATATTCACCCACAAAGCGTAGCATTCCGTTTTAACACGGAGCATTACGGCAAAAATCCAACACATAGCATATTCATAAGCCATGTTTTAAACCAACACTTGTGAATAATGACAGTTCATCAGCGTACAGAAAAATCCCCACCAGAGTCCCCAGCAAAAGCAACTGCCTCTCAACCACAAACACCAGTATATACTCATTTTAACACCCGACCGCGCCATCTTTCCCCAGTAAAGTCTCCTGAACACTCTTCGCAAACAACGCACCCGTATTACAGATATTTCCTGACGCCCGTCCGTGTCATACCCCAGCGGAAAGCCAAAGACATCCTCTTTGCACTCACATATACCTGTATACACTTTCTTGACACCCGTCCGTGTCATATCCCCAGCACAGTCATCTACACTTTTACAACCCATATACTTGTTGTTGTTATTACACTTTTCTCTCCTGACACTCGTCCGTGTCACTCCCCTAGCAGATAAACACTCATCTATACAATACTCATACTCACTGCTCATGTTACACTCACACAGGTACTCGTCCGTATCTTGTATATACCATTCATATCCCCACAGATTCGACATTGGTCCATGTTCTTTGTTAACCATTTGGTACTCGTCCGTATCATCATCTCAGAACGTGCGTCAAGCGCTTGTTTCTACATGATACTCGTCCGTATCATAGTCTTAAAGATGCTCGTCCGCATCTTTAATCCATACACCGTGTCAAACACTTTTGTCCTCTTGAATATAGATACTCGTCTGTGTCTATTATTCCCAGAAGAGTCCCTTCAGATTCAACACTCGTCCGTGTTCTTTGTTAACCCGTTGATACTCGTCCGTATCATCATCTCTGAACACGTGTCAGTTTGTTTCTACCCGATACTCGTCCGTATCGTAGTCTTAAGGATGCTCGTCCGCATCTTTAATCTATACACAACACCTAAACACTTATACTTTCTTTTCTTGGTTGTAAACACTCGTCCGTGTTTGCTGTATCCCCAGTAGATCGCCAAGTAAGCAAATTTTTCTTTTTATCTAACACTCGTCCTGTGTTGTGATAAAACCTGAGAGCAGCCGTACCCTGCTAGGTGGTCGTCCTCCACCTCTTGATGGTCGTCCTCAATCATGCTCATCCGATGGCCGTCCCCATCGTTGATTTTTAGCAGCCGTTCCCTGCTAGGTGGTCGTCCTCCACCCCTTTGATGATCGTCCTTCATCAGTTGATCCAATGGCCGTCCCCATTGTTGATTTTTGGTTATCTGGCATTCGTCCTATGTCATGAGAAACCCTGAGAGCAGCCGTCCCCTGCTAGGTGGTCGTCCTCCACCTCTTGATGGTCGTCCTCCATCTTGCTCGTCCGATGGCCGTCCCCATCGTTGACCTTTTATCCGACATTCGTCCTGTGTCGTGATATTTTCGGCAGCCGTACCCTGCCTGGTGGTCGTCCTCCACCTTTGATGGCCGTCCCCATCATATTTCCTTTATTCCCCAACAGAGCAGCCGTCCCCTGCTAGGTGATCGTCCTTCACCTTTGATGGCCGTACCCCATCATCCGTTTATTTCATTTATTCTTTAACCCGATGGCCGTCCCCGTCGTGGTCCCTTTTCCTTTTCTTTTAGCCCGATGGCCGTCCCCATCGTCGGTTACTTTGCTTTATGAACTTGATGGCTGTCCCCGTCATGTTTCATTAACTCCCAGAGAATCTTACAACTTTATCTTGATGGCCGTCCCCATCATAATCTTATTTTTCCCAGCTAGTCGGCCGTCCCCGTCTTGGCTTTACCTTTTATCCCCAGCATGTCGGCCGTCCCCGTCATTGCTTTACTTCACACTTTTCTCAGCATGTCGGCCGTCCCCGTCATTGCTCTTTACCCAGCAGTCGTCCTCTGCTCGATGGTCGTCCTCCGTTGCCCACACTTTACAATATACTTTATTTTCCTTTACAATCTATATCCCTTTTCTTCTTCATTCTGTGAGTGCAAATTTTGGACTGTCTTTGGTATTCAACCACAAGTTATCTTGTTTGCCTGTTAAGCCGTTGCTTACAACCTGCACAGCTAACTCATGTTTGAATAGGGGCAGCTGTAAACACCCCAAATTTGCCCTCACCTATTCACACTATGGCTTGTGATCATTTCATATGCATAAACACAATCATATCACCTCATAGTTTCTAAGTCATCTGCATCTAGGGTTTGTGATCTGAGTCATCTGCATCTAGGGTTTGTGATCTGAGCAATCCCAGAGCTTCTTGAGCCACTCCAAAGGCCACCAATCACTTCAAAGGGATCCATGTGTGTTCTTATATCATATTTCATCCTCTCAAAGTCAAAAATGCAAAAGGATCACAAGAACTGGGATTGGTATGGATGCAGAGCCAAGTTTGACTGCACAGTTGACCTAAAATTAGGGTTTTGGTTTCAGAGGCCATAACTCCAAATTTTTTTGGTCATTCTTGTTTCCATTGGTCTATATATGGTATAGGGAGTATGCATATCAATTTTCATGAAGAAATTCCATGGGGAAGTCATCTGATCAAGGGTTGACTTTTCAGACAAGTCAGTGCAAAATCAGGGCATCTGAGGCCCCCAATGACCCAACCAAGGGGTGATCTTCATCATTTTGAGTGTATGTGATCTTTATTTAATCATGGAAGAAGGTTGGAGTTCACAAAAATCAAGAATTTGAAGTTTTTGCAAAGTTGACTTTTTAGGGCATGGTTGACTTTTCAAGAATATGTCATTTTATGCCATTTTTCAAGCCTTGTTCTTTGATCCAAAATTGCTTCAAATGGAAAAACTTTGGTCATGAAAGTTGTAGAATACATTTTTCCCTTTTCAAAAAGTACAAGAACATGACCTAATTCATTTTGGATCAAAAGTTATGGTGTGACAAAGTTGGCAAAAATCACTAAAATTCAAGATATGCACCAAAAGGCAAAGTTGCAAATTCTCCTTTCAAGGCCAATTCAGTCATCATATGGGCTTCTAATTCACTCAACATGATCACATAACTTCTAAAGATCAGATTTGAACCAAAACTTCTCATGTTTCATGGCTTGTGTAGCAAGATAGTCACATGTGAACCAAAGAGGAACCAACTTGCAAAACCATCATGACACCTCCTACCACTTGCTGCATTGGCCCTTGAACCACCCTAGCTTCACTCACTCACCTTGCTGCGCAGCCCATGCCTTTTGTACCAAGCTAGAACTTAGCCCATGCCTTCCTTACAACAAAGTGGACTTTTTGCAAAAGTAAACATCCCAATCACAGCAGGCCAAGTCACATCCTCTGACCATTTGGAATTGTTTATACTATCCATTTGCAAGCTAAACATATCAACAAGCAAGCCTGAAGCAAGCCCTAGCACAGCATTCACAAACTCACTCCCTTGAGCAAAAAACCTTCGAATCTCTTTCCACAAGCCTCAAACACAAAAAGAAACTTCACAAACAATCTCAACTCACTTCACTGACCAGAAACCAACCATAGTTTTGGCCTGAAACCTCCCATATCACAAACACGATTTTCACACTCCCTTGGCCTGAGCTTCTGCAAACTCACTCAAGAGGCTGTTTAAACTCCAACCAAGTGTGCAAAGCTTCAAAGGGGGATCATTGGGACCTGTTTGAGCCAAAGAACCATCCAGAAAGCTCCTGAATCAAAAGCTCCATCTCAGGTGACTCCATGAACTTTTTTTCCAGAACTCCTTTTTCCTGTTAGAATCTTGTTTTGCATGTTGCACTGATCATTGGGATCTATTTACTTTTGAAAATGAGCAAGAAATGAGTATGTTATGGTGTTCTGAAAGTTTGACCTAGAAATTTCTTTGCTTCGATTCTTGTTTATGTTTGAGTTTTAACATGATTTGATGCTGGATTCGTGTTTAGGATAGTTGGTAGATGGTTTCTGGAGAGTTAGAGCTCCTAAAATGGCCTGGAGAGAGAGATTGATTTTTGGGGTGAACGGGGAAGATGACCGGAACACTGTTCCGGTCACCTGAGGGTGTTTAACGGTGAGATTAGGGTTTTAATCATTAATTAGCCAGTTTGAATGTGGTCCGTTCGTTTCCGCGCGCAGTCAACTCCCGCCCTGGCCAGTTTGAATCTCACACGTTGGATCTGTTGACTTTTACTTATTTCAGTTTAAATTCATTTAATTTCATATTTATTTCATTTGTTTTGCATAATTTATTTAAAATAGTAAAATTGTTTTAAAAATTATGAAACTTTTTGTCAGGAGTTTCACAAATTTTCAAGACACAAAAATATTTTCATTTTTATTTTTAGCATTTAAAATGTATTTTTAAATATTTAAAAGTTTATTTTTAATTGATTAATGGAAATTAATTTATTAAAAATACTTTTAGGTATTTAAAAATCACCAAAAAATTCATGAAATGTTCTAAGACATTTAGAAACATTGTCCAACCTTCAAACCAAATTTCTTTTTTGATCTTGATGCATTTTGAGAATTTTTCATTGAATTAAAATCATTTTTGTGCATTATTTTGATCCAAAGTTCAAAAAATCATTTCTGTCTATCCATGAAGAGTTGGACATTGATTCTTCTTGCATTGTATTGTGTTTAGCATGTAGTTTGTGAGATTAAATGGACATGATTTGATCTTTCATTTTCAATTTGTTTGGCATTTCTTTTGTTTGGAAACCCTAAAACCCTAGCAAACTTGTAAGAATCATAACTTGAGATTGGTTGTGAGTTGAGACTTCTCCTTTGGGCATTGGTTTAGTATAGGATTAGGGGTCCTTTGAGTGCATTTTCAATTTTTTGTAATGTTGTTTGCTTCTGATTTTGGTTTGTGTTTGATGTATGATTCATAAACCCTAATTTGGGATTCCATTTGCATCCATCTTGCATTCTCTTGCATAACATGACTTGCCATGACATTTTATGTTTTCATTTGATTAATTGAACATCATAAGACATATTGAAAGCATGTTTGATCATTGCATCATGTATTTTCCATATTATATGTCATGTGCACTTCATAACTTCTCATGTATGTCCATGCTTCCTAACTTGCTCCATTTGCATTCATGAACTTGTATGATCATTTCCATGTGCTGCCTCATGTTTGTAACATCTCATAACATCATTAGCATCATGTAAATGCTTCTGGTTTTGTTTCTCATCATGTCATCTCATCCCATTTTTGCATTGCATTGCATTTCTTTTCTAACCTTTCAGGTGGTAAGTAACTTTGAGAAGTGAATTTGCCTTCACTTCTCATAACTTCTCTTCATCTCTCTCTCTTGCATCCATGCTTCATTTTTATATGTGTTTGAGTTTGAGCTTGCTCATCCCTCTTCTTCTTACTTTCTTTCTTCAAGTGACTTGACTTCTTGAATGAAGCAAGTCACTTTGCTTCTCTTGATCCTTTCATCTGCTTCCTGGTGGTTCCATTGAAGATTGTTCTTGCAAACCTCACAAACCTTAGGGGCAACCAAGCATGACAATGGTTAGGGTTTTGATTAGTCTCCCCTCTTAGTTTTATCTTTGTGTCTCTCTTGAGTCTTCTCTTCTCATCTCATAATCAGGGACTAAACCCTAAAGGCTTTAAGGCTTTGTGATTAAGCTTATGCCTGCATCCTTCTCTTAGGATGAAGTGTATAACTTTAATCCTAAGTGTTAAACCCTTAATGTGTTTAACTCCTTTAATCAATCCATCTAATAATCATCAAGACATCACACTTGTAACTTGGGCCTTGCATTAGGGTTCTAATTCTTCCTTAATTGGTTAAGAAGGACTAACCCTAGTGTTAATGGACAAGTCCCCCTCAAGTTGTCTTACAAACCATAAAAGTCATTTCTTCATCATATCATTAAATAAAATCCACTTAATAAAAGGTTTGTTTTGTCATGAGTTTAATCCCTAATCATGGATTAAGTTGAGGAGCTTTCCTCAGCTTGAACATTCTCATCTATTATCCTTCTATTAGGATGGTGTAATGAGTCTGTTTAATCCCTGATTATGGCTTAATCTCATTACTTAACACTAAACAAAAACAACAAAAACATCTAATTAATCACAAGTAGGTTAATGATCTTAATCCTACACCAAAGGTGTTTAAGTGTGAGAAGTTGACTTCACATTTAAGGTATTCTCATTACCCCTAATCAGAGGGAAGATGTGATGAGTTTACTAAATCCATTGGTTTAGGCTTAAGCTCATTAACCTATGACAAAAATCCAAAAAGCAATAAAAGACTGAAAATACAAAAACAAACAATAATCGTCTCCTCCGGGATTCTTTTCTCATCTCATTCACTCACAAACGAGAACTTGCTTCTTCCGTCTAATGCAAGACAGTTTGCACCTGAGCCAGACAGGTCATACACTTGAGCATTGACAAGCAAGCAGTTCACAAGTCAATTCACCTTTCAGTCTCTTTGGGTCGAACTACGGTGTTCTGACTTCCTCATTGCACGAGAGGATACGTAGGCATAACTTAACAGTTATCGAACAAAAGTCTCTGTATATTCCCCCTCCTTCCAGCATTAATCTTTAAGCCTCATGATCTTGAGCATTTTATTCTTGTTCTTACACTGACACATCATTTATACACTTCACATCTCTTTTACACTGACACCTGTACATCTTTCCAGCCCTTTTACACACAAATTGCACTGACACTACCCCTTTAAAACACAAATCTTTCAAGCGTGGATCCCGTCGAGTACGGCGGACAATCTGGGTGCTAATACCTTCCCAGGTTGTAACCAACCCCCTTTCTCAGTCTCTCTGGTTCGCAACCGTCTTATCCATTTCTTTTCTAGGTCTATGCAGCATTGCCTTTCCTCCAGGATAAAAATGCCTAGCTGGCGACTCTATTCATTCTCCAGTGAGTTCACTGCTGTGTGTTCTCATTGTCCCTCTCGCCGACCGTTCGCGTCTGTACCTTTATCTGGGCCTGTTCCCATTTATCGGGAGCGACATGTGTTATCGCACCCTCTTTCGCCGACCGTTCGCGTCTGTACCTTTATTTGGGCCATTCCCATTTATCGGGAACGACACATCTCATATCACATTTTTTATTCACTGCATTGGTTCAAAGTCATCTGCATCTAGGGTTTGTGATCTGAGCAATCCAAGAGCTTCTTGAGCCACTCCAGAGGTCATCAATCACTTCAAAGGGGTCCATGCATGTTCAAACATCATATTATATCTCCTCAAAGTCAAGAATGTCAAAGAATCACAAGAACTGGGAATGGTGTGGAGGCAGAGCCAAGTCTAACTGCACAGATGACCTAAAATTAGGGTTTTGGTTTCAGAGGCCATAACTTCAAATTTTTTGGTCATTCTCCCATGAGTTGTGTGATCACTAATTGATTTCTATGCATTGCCATGATCAAATGAAGTATCATACACCAAAATTCAGCAAGAAGTATCTCATGTGCATAGCCAAAAATCATGAGAAAACACAAGTGGGCAAGTTGCAAAATCTATCACAACTCATGATCCACATGCTGCAGACATTCACAAGCAATCCAAGGGTCATCCTTGAATCAAGCTGAAGCAAGACAAGCCCTTAGACTGCTGCTGCCATAGCCCATGCTGCAAGTACAAATCAACTTGACTTTTTGGCCAAAACCCCCATACTCTTGGAACAGTGAGCAGCCACCTCTACTGACCTGCTCCACAGGCTACTCACACATCTTGGGAGTGTTATAGCAATGCATTGGCCATTGAAACAAGACACAACACAGCCTTCCCAAAAATCTGTCAAAAACTCCTCTTCTTCGAATCTCTCTCTACAGCCATCAAACACTCACTTTCTCTTCATTAACAAATCATACACACTCAAGAGAACCAGAATCCACCATTGAAGCAGCCTGAAACCCTACAAATCACAACTGTGAAACCTACCATATCAGAACTCAAGCTCTCAAATTAGCCACCAACAAAGGATTGTGAGCATTCCATTGGCTTCAGGGGGTTCAGAGAAGGCATTCTGCATCAAAGCAAGGTCTGGAGAGCTCATATCCATAGCTCATCACTTCAGGTAGCTTCGAATCTCCAACTTTTCAGAGCTTGCATTTTATGTTACAAATTGATAGTGCATGTCTTGCTGATCATGATGGTACCTTTAGAATCAAAAATGGTGAAGAAATGAGTATTTTGTTGCACTCTGAAATTTCACCCGTGAATCTTGTTGGCTTCGATTCTCTCTGATTGTGAATGATAAATATTGTTTGAAGGGTGGTTTGAATGGGGTTTGGGTAGAGGATCATTTCCCTGCTTTCAATTTGGTGAATGGTGGCCTGTAGCATGATTTAGGGTTTTCAACCCGCCGGAGAAGATGACCGGAGCTTCCCTCCGGTCACCTGAAAGTCATTAGCCCTAACCCTAATTAAATTGCCAGATGCGTTTACAGCCATTGGATGCGGATTAGTTTAAGAAACGTGTGGTCCAGATTGAGTCATTAAGCCCTAACCTGTTTTAATTAATTTAATAAATCATAATTAAATTAATTAAGCCAGAAATGATCCTGACCCTTGATTCACGCGCGCAGTCAAGCCCTTTCTCCCAGATTTGAATGTCAGCCTTTGGATTGGAATACTTTTCATTTTCTTTAATTTTAATTCATTTATTTTGTATTTCTTTTGTCCATTTATTTTAAAATAGTAAAAATTATTCAAAAATTCTGAAAATTTTTATACACACTTTAATTAATTTTCAGAAACCAAAAACATTTTTATTCTTATTTTTTGCATTAAAAAATATTTTTAAATCATTTAAAAGTTTATTTTTAATTAATTAATGAGAATTAATTAATTAAAAATACTTTTAGGTATTTAAAAATCACCAAAAAATTCATGAAACCTTCATAATCATTTAGAAACATTGTCCAACCCTCAAACCAAATTTCTTTTTTGATCTTGATGTCTTTTGAGAATTTTTCATGGAATTAAAATCATTTCAAGGCATTATTTTGATCCAAACTTCAAAAAATAATTTCTGCCTAACCATTGAGAGTTGGACTTTGATTCTTTTTGCATTGCATTTTGTTTAGCATGTAGTTTGTGAGATTAAATTGGCATGATTTGATCTTTCATTTTCAATTTGTTTGGCATTTTTCTTGTTAAGGTACCCTAAAACCCTAGAAAACTTAAAAAATTCATAACCCTAAATAGGTTAAGAGTTGAGACCTCTCCTTTGGGCAGCGAGTTAGTATAGGATTAGGGTCCCTTTGAGTGCATTTTCAATTTTTTATCTTGATGTTTGCTTCTGAATTTAGTTTTTGTTTGATGCATTGATCATAAACCCTAATTTGGGTCTCCTTTTGCATTCATCTTGCATTTGCTTGCATAACATGACTTACCATGACATTTTATGCATTCATTTGATTCATTAGACATCTTAAGATATGTTGAAAGCATGTTTGATCATTGCATCATGTATTTGCCATGTTGTATGTCATTAGCATCTCAATACTTTTCAGGTGTGTTCATGGTTCTAAACTTGCTCCATTTGCATCCATTTGTTCATATGATCATCCCCATGCCTTGTTTCATGTTTGCATCATTTCATAGCATCATTATCATCTCATATATGCTTCTGGTTTTGATTTGCATCATGCCATTTCATCTCATTGTGCATTGCATTGCATTCCTTTCACTAACCTTTCAGGTGGTAAGCAACTTTGAGAAGTGAATTTGCCTTCACTTCTCACATTTTCTTTTCATCTCTTTCATGCATCCTTGTTGCATTTTGTTATGTGTTTGAGATTGAGCTTGCTCATTCTTCTTCTTCTCACTTTCTTTCTTCAAGTGACTTGTCTTCTTAAATGAAGCAAGTTACTTTGTTTCTCCTGATCCTTTCATCTGCTTCCTGGTGGTCCCATTGAAGATTTCTCTTGTCAAACCTCACAAACCTTAGGAACAACCAAGCATGACAATGATTAGGGTTTTGATTAGTCTCCCCACTTAGTTTTACCTTTGTGTCTCTTTGAGTCTTCTCTTCTCATCTCATAATCAGGGACTAAACCCTAAAGGCTTTAAGGCTTTGTGATTAAGCTTATGCCTGCATCCTTCTATTAGGATGGAGTGTATAACTTTAATCCTAAGTGTTAAACCCTTAATGTGTTTAAATCCTTTAATCAATTCACTTAATAATCATCAAGACATCAAGCTTGTAACTTGGGCCTTGCATTAGGGTTCTAATTCTTCCTTAATTGGTTAAGAAGGACTAACCCTAGTGTTAATGGACAAGTCCCCCTCAAGTTGTCTTACAAACCATAAAACTCACTTCTTCATCATATCATTAAATAAAATCCACTTAATAAAGGCTTTGTTTTGTCATGAGTTTAATCCCTAATCATGGATTAAGTTGAGGAGCTTTTCTCAGCTTAAACATTCTCATCTATTATCCTTCTATTAGGATGGTGTAATGAGTCTGTTTAATCCCTGATTATGGCTTAATCTCATTACTTAACACTAAACAAAAACAACAAAAACATCTAAATAATCATAAGTAGGTTAATGATCTTAATCCTACATCATGGTGATTAAGTGTGAGAAGCTGACTTCACACTTAAGGTATTCTCATTACCCCTAATCAGAGGCAAGATGTGATGAGTTTACTAAATCCATTGGCTTAGGCTTAAGCTCATTAACTTATGACAAACTTTCAAAAAGCAATAAAAGATTGAAAACACTCAAAGCAAACAATAATCGTCTCCTTCGGGATTCTTTTCTCATCTCACTCACTCACAAACGAGAACTTGCTTCTCCCGTCTAATGCAAGACAGTTTGCACCTGAGCCAGACAGTTCATACACTTGAGCATAGACAAGCAAGCAGTTCATCAGTCAATTCATCTTTCAGTCTCTTTGGGTCGAACTACGGTGTTCTGACTTCCTCATTGCACGAGAGGATACGTAGGCATAACTTAACAGTTATCGAACAAAAGTCTCTGTATATTCCCCCTCTTTCCAGCTTTATTCTTCAAGCCTCATAGTCTTGAGCATTTCACTCCTGTTCCTACACTGACACTTCACTATACACTTCACTTTTCTTTTACACAGACACTTGTACATTTTTTCCAGCTCTTTTATACACAAATTGCACTGACACTACCCCATTAAAACACAAATCTTTTAAGCGTGGATCCCGTCGAGTACGACGGACAATTTGGGTGCTAATACCTTCCCAGGTTGTATCCAACCCCCTTTCTCAGTCTCTCTGGTTCGCAACCGTCTTATCCATATCTTTCTAGGTCTATGCAGCATTACCTTTCCTCCGGGATAAAAATGCCTAGCTGGCGACTCTTTTCATTTCATCCTTTCGCCGACCGTTCGCGTCTGTACCTTATTTGAGCCCAGTCTCATATTTTGGGAGCGACACCTACGTATTCCCTTGTGCAATGGGAAAGTCAGAGCTTCGTAGTTCGTGCTACTACGGTCTGTGGTTTTTAATGAACAATTATTTAAAACGTATTCTACTGCTAAGCATTGGCTTATACTCGCGGTGGAGGCTGAAGCGCTAGCTTGTTTGCGAGATAGAATGATTTAAACAATGTTCGTTTTAGAGAAAAGTGTTTGACTTTTGTTAAGGTGTTTTAAATGAGAGGGCGAATGAACCACGTCGTGTGGGGCTAGCCCAGGAGTGATTGCATTCCAAAACGTGCGGAGTGCTGGACTCCGGAGTTCTGTTCTTTCGCTGATTAATTATCAAAATGATTTAAATTGGTTGGTAAGTTTTAAATTATTTTTTAAGATATGAAAGAGTGAACAAAATACGTTGCGTGGGGCTAGCCCAGGAGTAATTCATTCTAAAGCGTGTGGAATGCTAGACTCCGGAGCTCTATTCTTTCACGAGTTAATTTGCGCGATTAGATATTTCGAAATACGGAAGGCGAATGGATCACGTTGCGTGGGGCTAGCCCAGGAGCGATCCATTGCAGAACGTGCGGAGTGCTAGACTCCGGAGCTCTGTTTTTCGTATTTAAATTTATAAAATAAGTTGTATATATGTTTTAGACGTTTTAGAATTAACGTATTTTAATGACGAAAGAGTAAACGAAATACTACGCGTGGGGCTGGCCCAGGTGTTGTTCGTTCTAGAACGTGCAGAATGCTAGACTCCAGAGCTCTATTCTTTCGTAAATTAATTAAGACGCGTAAAAGTCGTGCAGACGACGATCACATAATGACCGACTTACGTGTGTGCAAAAATGTAGGCATATGAATTGATTAAATGAAGTGGATTTGATTCCTAATTCCTAAAGGTATTCCTAGTGAAAACGAAATCGGTAAAATAAAGGCGGATGAAATAAATTACGTACAAAAACGGGAGAGGGATACAATAATAATTTTACACGAGAATGCGATGAAATAAAGGGTCTCGTTGTAATTTGCCCAAGAGAAAGCGTGTGTGCAGTGTCTGAATTGATCGGAACCGTTAGAAATTAATATGATAAAAAAGTACGTGAAATAAATGAAATAAATAAATAACTTAAATAAAAAATGAGATAAATTGTGAAATTAGAATAAATAAAATAAAATAAACAAGATGGCCTCATATCGGACACGATTAATCGGAAACGATTTATCGTGGCTTTGTCATATCATCGGCCCGAAAAATTAAGAATACAGATCTAACAAGTTATGATCCGAGCAACCAATAACCAACAAAAGTAAGAAAATGTCTCAATGTCGTACCCCGAAAAATACGACCTCACGCGATCCGAAAAGACGTATCGTCTCGTGCAATGAGGAAGTCAGAACACCATAGTTCGACTCAAAGAGACAGGATGATGAATTGATTGTGAACTGCTTGCTTGTCTATACTCAAGTGTATGACTCGTCTGGCTCGAGTGCTAACTGTCTTGCATTAGACGGAAAAAGCGAGTTCTCGTTTGTGAATGAGTGTGATGGGGAAAAAATCCCGGAGGAGACGATTATTGTTTGTTTTTTTGTTTTCAGTTTTTTATTGTTTTTGGTGTTTTGCATAGGATTATGAGCTTAAGCCTAAATCAAGGGCTTGTAAACTCATTATATCCTCCCTGATTAGGGATAATGAGCCTACTTAAGTATGAGATAAGCATCTCAACTTAATTACCATGATGATGTAGGATTAAGATCATTAACATACTTGTGATTATTTAAATGTTTTTGGTTTTTGTTTAGTGTTAAGTAATGAGTTTAATCTCTAATCACAGATTAGTGAACTCATTACACCATCCTAATAGAAGGATAATAGATGAGAACACTTAAGCTGAGGAAGGCACCTCAACTTAATCCATGGTTATGGATTAAATTCATTATATAACAAACCTTTATTAAATGGATTTTAATTAAAGGATGATATTAAGAAGTGGATTTTAAGGTTTGTAAAACAACTTGAGGGGGACTTGTCCATTAAACACTAGGGTTAGTCCCTTTTAACCATAAGGAAGAGATAGAACCCTAATGTAAGGCCCAAGTTACAAGATGAAGTCTTAATGATTATTAGTGTGATTTGATTAAGAGGTGTAAACAAATTAAAGGTTTAACACTTAGGATTAAAATTATACACTCCATCCTAAGAGAAGGATGCAGACATAACCCTAATTCCAAAGTCCTAAAACTTTAAGAGTTTAGTCTCTAATTATTGAGATGAGAAGAGAGACTCAAGGAGACTCAAAGGTAAAAGTCTAAGGGGGACTATACACAACCCTAAGAGTTATCATGCTTGGATATCCTATGGTTTGCAAGGCTTGAAAGGAAAGGATCTTCAAGGCCACCAATGGAAGAAGCATATGAAAAGAGAAGGAGAAAGGAGAACAAATTACTTACTTCCTGAAGAAGATAAGTAACTTGAAAGAAAGAAAGTAAGAAGAATGAAACAAAAGTGAATTAGATTCACTTCAAAGACATGTAAGAATGCATGTGAATGAGATAAGAAAAGGTGGGAAGTGAAGGCAAATCCACTTCCCAAATAACTTATCGAAGGTACCTGAAATGTTAGCATGAATGCATAAGACATAAAGCATAAAGAAATAAAATGAAATGAGATGCAAAGACCAAAGTCAGAAGTGATTATGAAATGCAAATGGCATATGAGATGATGAAATGTCATACAATGTGCATATGAATGTTCATACAAAGATGAGATGCAAAAGAAGCATGCTTAGAAGTTTGCAAACACATGGATGTTTATGACATGTAATGAATGCAAGACATAGAAAATGAATGAAGAAATGATCAAGTAATATTCAAGCATGTCCTAAGATGTCTAAGATGTCATATGAATGCTTGAAATGTCATGGCAAGTTCACATGATGATGATATGCAAAGATGAATGCAAATGAACATGAGAAATTAGGGTTTTATGAACATATGAGATACAAATGAACAAAACAGAAGCATATAACATGATAAAAAATTGAAACCAAGCTCAACCAAACCCTAATCCCATATAAGATCGCACCCCAAAGGAGAAGGTCAGAAGCTAATCCTATTGAAAGTTATGATTTCCTAAGTTTGCTAGGGTTCTTGGGTGATTCTTAAGGGAAAATGCAAATCAAATAAAAAATGTAAGATACATTCATGAGAAAAATAACCTGTAAACTACATGTAATATGTGAACAATGCAAAAAGAATCAAGTTCAAACTCTTCATGGTTAGGCAGAAATGAAAATTTCAAATTAGGGTTAGAAAATGTGATTTTAAAGAACCCTAATTCAAAGAAAATTGTGAAATTATGATCAAAACTAAAAAAAAATTTGTATGAAGAGTTTGAAAATGTTTCTAAATGTATTGGGATGGTTCATGATTTTTTTGGTGATTTTTAGAAACCTAAATGTATTTTTAATTAATTAAAATCCATTAATTAATTAAAAATAACATTCAAATATTTTAAAAATACTTTTTAAATGCAAAAAATAAATTAAAAATCATTTTTGGGTTGAGAAAAATATTTGGATCAGAAATGCAAAAGGAAATATTTTTGTGATGTTTTTAACTATTTTAAATAAATTATGCAAAAGAAATAGAATAAAATGAAAATAAAATGGATTTAATGGGAAGTCAACGCATCTGAGGGTCAGGGTTTAAACCTAGGTTGACTGTGCGCGCAGATGGAGGGCCTGGATTGCATCTGGGTTAATTAACTAATTAGTTTAATTAATTGAAAATTAGGGCTAACTGAAATGACCTGGACCCTTAAAAAACGTGATAAGCAAGATCTAATGGCTCACGTTCAAACTGACCCCCTAAACCCTAATTAGTGCCCTAATGATTTTCAGGTGACCGGAGCTTGCTCCGGTCATCTTCTCCGGCAAGACACTCAACCTAACTTCTTCCCTAGGCCAAACTAAACCCTCTAAAGCTCCAGAAATGATCCTCTAACCTCCCTAAGCAAGAATCCATAATCAAACAACATTTATATTACATCAAAAACAAGAATCGAAGCAAACAAAATTTTCGGGCAAACTTTCAGAGAGTTCAAACATTCTCAAATCTCAACCATTTTCAAAAGTAAAGACATTAGCATGATCAGGGAAGCATGTAGAATCATTTAAGAATTTAAAAGAAGGTTTCTGGAAAGATTGTTTTTGATGATACCTGAGGTGAAGCTTTCTCAATCTGAGCTTTCTAGACTTCTCCTTGATGCTAAACCATCCCTATGAACTCCCTGAAGCTTCTGAAATGCTTGAATGAGGCTTGTATGGCTTGGTTTTGGAAGTTCAGTCATGATGAAGGAGGAACTGTGTTTTTGATTTAGGAGGTTAAAGGCCATTTTGAGGGTTGCTTTGTGTTCTATGAGTGGTGTTGAGATGATTGGTGAAGTTTGTTTTGAGGTTTGATGGATGGTTTGTGCAATTCGAAGAAGGGAAGCTTTTTGGTGATTTTGTGAATTCTGAGTTGTGGAATGATTCAGGCTCCAAGATGTTATGAAATGAGTTCTATGAGGCATGTATGTGAAGTCTTGATTGGTCAGAAGAGTGGTTGTGGCTCAACTTTATTGGTATGGGAGGTTTTTCCCAAAAGTCAAATTTGTGTACTTGGAGGTATGGGCCATGGCAGAGCTGGCATTTTGGGGTGTCTGGCCTCAGCAAGATTCATGGAGATCCATAGAATGGGTTTGATGCAGCTGGCACAAGTGGATGGAAGGATCCAAGGCATTTTGCAAAGTTTGTGAGTTTTGGCCCTTTTGAGATTTCTTGAAGATCAAGTCATGAAAACAATGCAATCTTGGGCCAGTTTTGATCTTTGGAAGTTGCCTTGACATGTTATGATGCATAGAAGTTGATTAGAGGTCATGAAAAGGCTTGGCAAGTGAAATTGCAAAATTCCCTCTTTGGCATGAACTTGAAAATTATAGGATTTTGCCAACTTTGAAAGGCCATATCTTGAGTTCTAGGATGAATCAAGACATGTTCTAGTACTTTTTGAAAAGGGAAATACCTAATTTACAACTTTCATGTCCAATAATGTTTCATTTGAATCATTTTTGGTCATGAAAGAGGAGGTTGAAAATCTTTCCCAAAATGGAAAGTTTCCATTACAAGTCATTTCCAAAAATGGCAAGTTTGCAATTGGCTCAAAATTATTCAACTTTGTGAACTTCCAACCACTTCAGTGATCAAATAAAGATCATAGAACTTCAATTTGATGAAAATGATCCTTTGGTACCCTTGTTGGGGGCCTCAGATGCCCTGATTTTGACTTTACTTACTCAGGAAGTTATCCAATGATTAGATGACTTCCACAATGAATTTCTTCATCAAACTTGGTACACATGATCCTTATAACATATTAATAACATTAGAAACAAGAATGACCAAAAAAATTGGATTTAAGGCCTCTGAAACCAAAACCCTAATTTTGGTCATTTGTGCAGGAAAACCCTAGCTCTGCTTCCATGCCTTTGCCAATTTTGTGATCTTTTAACTTTTGTGAACTTTGGGGAGCATATTATGATTATATAACACACATGGACCCTCTTGGAAAGCTTTAAGACCATTGGGATGGCTCATATTGATTCTTGGATTGCTCAGATCACAAACCCTAGATGTAGATGAAATGGAACTATGCAGATGAAGCAAATATGCAATATGAGATGTAATGCTTATGTTAAAACAAAAATTAAAGATCACAAGCCATGGTGTGAGAAAAAGTGAGGGCAAATTTGGGGTGTTTACAGCTCCAAGTCGGACCCAACGACAATGTTTGTCTCAAAAGAACTCTGAAAGCTTCAAGGAATATGCGTAGAGGTGGCGCGAAGTCGCAGCTAGAGTTCAACCACCACTATTGGAGAGAGAAATGGTTGATATTTTCATGGATACCCTCCCTGGGAACTTCATGGAAAGGTTAGCAGGCTATTCATCTTGCGGCGTTTCTGACATCATCCTAACTGGTGAGAGAATTGAAAGTTGGATGAAGTAGGGGAAAATTCAGAATAGCGGATCCTCGACCTCTAGAGTCAAGAAACCTTTTGTGAAGCAAAGGGAAGGTGAAATCGGGGTTGTATACACCCAAAGGAAGAGGGGAAATCAGAACTTTTATCATCAGGCAGCTCTTGTTACCATTTTTACTCCCACAAATCAACAGCAGGTTCAGCAGCCGCAGCAACAACGTCAACAAAACTACCAGCAACAAAGTGATCCTCGTCAATACTATCCTCCCAGACCAAATGATAGACATTTCGAGATGCCTCCGATGTCTTATTCCCAGCTATTGCAGAACCTTCTTCAGCTTCAAATGATTCAGTTGAGAACTTTGGCTCCACCAAAGTCGGATCAGATTTCGGTCGGCTACAATGCTAACGCCCATTGCGAGTTCCATTCTGGAGCTCCTGGCCATAGTACTGATAATTTTCAAGCTCTCAAACATGTCATTCAAGACATGATAGACTCCAAGGCAATCAATTTCGCTCCCACACCAAACGTGTTGCAAATCCCCATGCCTCTGCATGGGAAGACCGTATGAGCTATTGATAATGGTGAGTGTTTGAATATGATATATATCGTCAATTCCTTGAAGACTTTATTGTTAGCTGTGAAGGGTTGCCTAGCCAGGAAGGTGTATTTCCAGGCTGTGAGGAGGGTTGTTCCGATTGTGAAAACTCTGTTGATGGTTGTAACCGGTTGATATTGGGGATACAAAGAATGATTGACGAGGGCAGTATTCAATTTTACAGAATCGTGAAGGAAGATGAAGTCTCAACAGTTACTATCTACTATAATCCAACACAAATTTCAACACCAGCAAAAGTGGCACCTGCGACATTTACCACTCCTGGACCAATTCCATACTAAAGTGAAAAAGTCATCCTGTGGTACTATGGGGCTGAAGTTTAATGTAATGGTTAGAAGCAGGATGCAACCTCTTCCAGCTCAGCTCAGCACCAAGTTGAAAATGTTGGAGTTGGAGGGTTCATAAGGAGTGGGAGATTATTTGCGTCTGAAATGTTAAGAAACAATGTGTTGCCACCAAGGGACAATACAAAGTCCCAAGCAAAAGCAAAGGGAAAACAAGCTGTGACCAATGATGTCCCTATACTAGAGCCTAACATCACTTTCGGCAGAGAAGTGGAGGAATTTCTGAGAATCATTAAAATGAGCGATTACAAAATAGTTGATCACTTGCAGCAAACTCCCTCCAAGATTTCAATCTTGTCCTTGTTGATGTGTTCAGACTCACACTGGAAAGCTCTGTTGAAGATTTTAAACAATTCCTACTAGCCACAATACATATCAGTGAACTAGCTTGAAACGGTGGTGTCAAGTGCGAACGCCAGCCATGGTTTGGGGTTTACGTATATGGATTTGACTACTGAGGGATGCAAACACAATCGAGCTCTACATATTTCTATGGAATGTAAAGGAGTTGTGCTCTCTCATGTACTGGTGGACACAGGATCATCCTTGAATGTGCTTCCAAAGAAAGCACTGATTAAGTTGGACTATGACGGGGTGGTGCTCAGACCCAGCGACTTGGTGGTTCGGGCGTTCGATGGCTCAAAAAGGTCTATCTTTGGGGAAGTTGAACTACCAATCAAGGTAGGTCCCTAGGTTTTCAATACTACCATTTATGTTATGGATATCCAACCAGCATATAGTTGTTTGCTGGAACAACCCTGGATACATGCAATAGGGGCTGTGTCTTCAACCCTCCACCAGAAGCTCAAATTTTTCTGGGAAGGACAGATCGTTATAGTTTGCGAGGAAGAAGACATCTTCATCAGTCACTTGTCCTCGTTCAAATATGTAGAGATGGACGGAGAAATTGTTGAAACTCCTTGTCAATCCTTTGAACCAGTCAGAACTGAGGGTACATCGTCATCAGCTACCTTGTCAGAGGATAAGAAGAAAGAGGTGTCCATCTCATCCTACAAACAAGCCTTGGAGGTTGTGGAATCAAGTAAGAATGAGGGTTGGGGAAAAATGATTGAAGTCCCAGAGAAGAAGGATATGTTTGGGATTGGTTATAATCCTGGCCAGTCAATGCCAAGTCATAGTGCTAGAGGTCGAAAGGGCCCGATTACTTTCATAAGTGCAGGATGGCTTGATCATGGCAGCATCTGTGTAGTGCAAGATGAAACGATTGATAGTGATTGAAAATGGACGAGTGGATAAAGCCTTGTGTCCCAGGTGTGCAACTCAGCAATTGGTCAGCCGAAGCAATCGTCTCTGTCATTCAACCACAAGAGTAATAGTTTTGTGTTTCTATCTTTTGTATGAAAGCTCTATGCCTTGCCCGGGGCATAGTAGCCCATTATGAGGGTTCATTGTTTCATAATGCAATAATACAGTCATTAATAAAGTGGACGTTTTGGCATTCATTCATGGTGTTCCTTGTCTTTCATTTTATTTTTATTCTTGTTTTAAAAATAAATGGCAATGTTTTTTCCATGTCTCCCTTTTTTTCTAAAATCTAGCATGAATCATCATTCATGCAGATGTACCCCATCGGGTCTCGTCAGTGACGATCTTGCTATGGCTCAATATGAATTCGACAATCCAATTTACCTAGCCGACGAGGAAGGCAAAGAAGATTGTGAATTACCCGAAGAATTAGCCAAAATGCTCAAGCAAGAGGAGATGGTGATTCGTCCATACAAAGAGGGCATCGAAGTGGTGAACCTAGGTACTGAAGAGGACAAGAAAGAAGTCAAGATCGGGGCCGCTTTGGAAGAGTCTGTAAAGTGTCATTTGATTTCCATGCTCCGAGAATATATTGACGTCTTTGCCTGGTCTTACCAGGATATACCAGGGTTGGACACCAATATCGTAGTTCACAAGTTGCCACTCAGAGAAGATTATCCGACGTTGATGCAAAAACTGAGAAGAACTCGACCTGACATGGCTATCAAGATTAAGGAAGAAGTTCAAAAGTAGTTTGATGCCAGATTCTTAGCCGTGACAAGTTATCCTCCATGGGTTGCAAATTTTGTACCAGTTCCTAAAAAGGATGGAAAGGTCAAAGTGTGCGTGAATTATCGAGACTTGACCAGGGCCAGTCTTAAAGATGACTTCCCATTGCCACATATTGACGTACTAGTTGACAATACGGCCCAATTTTCTGTGTTTTCCTTCATGGACGGCTTCTCGGGTTACAATCAAATCAAGATGTCACCAGATGACATGGAGAAGACTACTTTCATTACCCCATGTGGCACCTTCTGTTACAAAGTAATGTCGTTCGGTTTGAAAAATGTTGGGGCAACATACCAACAAGCAATGATGACTTTATTCCACGACATAATTCATCACAAGATCGAGGTCTATGTTGATGATATGATCGCAAAGTCACATACAGAAGAAGAAAATTTAGTCAACCTAGCCAAGCTATTTGATAGGCTTCAAAAGTTCAGACTAAGATTGAACCCGAACAAGTGTACATTCGGGGTGCATTCTGGAAAGCTGCTGGGCTTTATTGTTAGTGAAAGGGGCATTGAGGTCAACCCTGCCAAGGTGAAAGCATGTTAGGAGATGCCTGATCCGAGAACTGAGAAAGAGGTACTTAGCTTCTTAGGGAGGTTGACTACATTGCACGGTTCATTTCTCACCTAACAGCTACATGTGAACCCATTTTCAAGCTTCTGAGGAAGAATCAGGCCATCAGGTGGAATGATGAATGCCAATTAGTTTTCGAATGAATCAAGTAGTATTTGCAAGAACCTCTGATTCTCATACCCCCAGTGCCAGGGAGACCTTTGATCATGTACCTCACGGTGCTCGAGGGAACGATGGGTTGTGTACTAGGTCAGCATGATGGGTCTGGTCGAAAAGAGCACGCAATCTATTACCTTAGCAAAAAGTTTACCGACTTTGAGACACGATACTCACTGCTCGAGAAAACGTGTTGCGCTTTGGCATGGGTTGCTCACCGACTAAGACAGTACATGTTGACTCATACCACTCTGTTGATTTCCAAGATGGACCTCATTAAATACATCTTTGAAAAGCAAGCTTTGACAGGAAGAGTAGCTCGATGGCAGATGATTCTGACAGAATACGACATCTAATATACTTCACAAAAAGATATCAAGGGAAGTGTATTGTCGGACTATCTGGCCTATCAACCAATTGAGGATTACCAGCCAATGAGATTCGAATTCTCGGATGAGGACATTATGTTCCTCAAGTCGAAAGACTGCGAAGAACTACTCCTGGAGGAGGGTCTAGATCCCAAATCCAAATGGAGTCTGATGTTTGACGGAGCCGTTATCATAAACGAAAGTGGAGTTGGTGTTGTTATTATCTCACTGGAAGGGATCCATATGCCCTTCACTTCCCGGTTGACATTCGAGTGGACCAACAATGAAGCAGAATATGAAGCCTGTATAATGGGGATAGAGGAGGTGATTAATTTGTGAATTAAGAACCTCGAGATCTTCGGTGATTCGGCTTTAGTTATCAATCAGGTCAACGGAAAATGGTTGGTTCATCAACCTCATCTAACTCCTTACAGGGACTATACTAGAAGGTTGTTAACTTTCTTCACAAAAGTCAAGCTGCACTATATACCACGGGACGAGAAACAATTTCCTGATGCTTTGGCAACCTTGTCTTCCATGATCAAGGTTCACAGTGAGAACTATGTGCCCAAAATCGATGTGTCTCATCTTGATAGACCAACATATATGTTTGCAGTTGATGGTGTTGATGATAACAAACCTTGTTACTATGATATCAAGTAATTTCTGAAATCTCAAGAGTACCCTGCAGGGGCATCAAGCAAAGACAAGAAGACCCTTAGGAGGTTGGCAGGCGGGTTCTTCTTAAACCATGATGATATGCTCTACAAACGGAACTTCGACATGGTCATGCTCAGATGCGTGGATAGACACGAAGCAGGCATGTTAATGCAAGAAGTTCATGAAGGATCCTTCGGTACCCATGCTGGAGGACATGTTATGGCAAAGAAGCTTATGAGGTCGGGGTATTATTGGATCACCATGGAATCCGATTGCTGCAAGTACTCCCACAAGTGCCACATGTGCCACATTTATGCTGATAAGGTGCACGTGCCTCCTAATCTGTTGAGTGTCATGTCTTCGCCTTGGCCCTTTGTTGTGTTGGTAATTGAATTGATTGGAAAGATCGAGACAACTACTTCTAACGGTTACTATTTCATCCTGGTTGCCATAGACTACTTCACGAAGTGGGTCGAAGCGGCATCCTATGCCAATGTCACCAAACAAGTGGTATCCCGGTTCATCAAGAGGGATATTATCGGCTGATATGGAATTCCCGAAAGAATCATTACTGACAATGGTTCTAATCTCAACAATAGGATGATGGCATATTTATGGCATCACAACTCTTCGCCATACCGCCCGAAGATGAATGGCGTCGTCGAGGCGGCCAACAAAAACATCAAAAAGATTGTATAAAATATGGTTGTTGTAACACCCCAAATCTTCCCTCTTCATTTTAAGCATCATATCACATCATATTCATCATGAACATATCATATTTTTAGCATCCTAGCATGGAAATATGAGGCATAACATTCTTCATGACCTAGCATTAGGCATATGATCATCTGTGGAGGTTCTTGAAGCATCTCAAGCCATGACAAGGGGCCCAATGGTTTTGTACAAGTCCTATGAGGGGTCTACATTGCATTTACAAGTTCAAGTTCATTTGCAAAAGATCATAAGGTTGGAATATCATCAGGGATTCCAGGCTAGGGCAAAGCTCCTATATAATGGTCCTAAACTAGGGTTTGAGATTCAAGCTTGAAAACCTGGAAATTTTGGCCATTTCATTTGGGCAAAGTCTTTTATATGTCAAGAGGATCCTAGGTACCAATGTTGGTGAGAAAATTCCTTGTGGAAGTCAGGAAATTCTTCAGTTGCTTGCAAATGAAGTAATTGGTCAATTGTGCCTCAAAAAAGTCAACTTTGTGATTTCAAGGGGTCCAACCCATTTTTATAGCCAAGGGATGTTCTTATAATGTTATAAGAGGTTTGGAAAGTTCAAAGATCAAGAATCATGAAGTTTTGAGGGTTTTTGCAAAATTGGTACAAAGTTGGTTTTAAGGAAATTCCATTTTTGGCAACTTTTGCCCTAAAATTCAAGTGACCTTAACTTAATCAAAAATTCTTCAAATGGATCAAAGTCAAACATGAAAGTTGGAGATTAAGGCCTCCCATTTTCAAAAAGTACAAGTACTTTTTCATAGCATATGTGGTTTGGAATCTAAGCCCCTCGGAAATTTCACTAAATTAGGGAAAAAAGTTGAATTTCATGCATGCACCAAGGGCCAAAAGTCACAAAACTCAATTTTGATTATTGGTATGGATCAAGTGAGGTTCCAAAGTTAAAATGCATTGCAAATGGATCATTTTGCTCAAGATAATGCACCAAATTCGTGCCAAGTGGGAATGTTGCTTCAAAAGTGCAAATTTTGCATATTCATGAGAAAAGTGTGACAACTTAATCTAAGGGCCAGGATCTTTTGGATTCAAATCAAGGGCTGGATTTAGAGTGCACATGGGGCTGAAGGCAAGAGAAGGCATGAGTGTTTCATGCTCTCATCACAAATTGCAAAATTTGCAAAATCACCAAAAACTTGTGATTCCCACGTGCAAACTTCTTCATTTTTTCAGCATTGGTTCATGAGGTGATATAAAACAAATTAGGGTTTCAGCTTGCCTCAGTTCTCTCTCATTCTTCTGTTTCCAAGTTTGTGCATAATTTGCATTTTCTCTCAAATCTCCTCACACAATAGCTCTCTCCAAAAACCAATTGTAGATCCTTGATCCTTGGAAGCTCAGGATCATTAATCACACACTTGTTCAAGCTATCTCTCAAGATCAAGAACCTTGCCATTTTTAGGGCAGTTGCTTGCAAAGCTCAAGATCCAGCAAGATTCAAGGCTCTAGTTGCATTTATTTTGCAACTAGAGAGCATTTGGAGTGATTTTGCTTCATTATCTGGACTTCTAGCAAGCATTTTCAAGCTCTGCAAACTCAGGTATGCCTCTGAATCTTCAGATCTGAAATTGAAAATGTTTGTGTGCATCTTGATCTGTGATGTTTGCTGGTCATTCTGTTGTTTGTAGTTTCAAAATTGATGCACTAATGAGTTAGATATTTGAATTTGAAGTTTCATGGACACAACTGTTTCTCTTTGATCCAGAGAATCCATTGATCTATTGCTTTTTTCATGGTCATTTTTTAAATCAGGGCACATCAATTAGTCAATCTGGAGTTTCTTATTAATTATTGTTGAGATTTGTTCATCTGGTGTGATTTCCGGTGCCGGAGCCCTAGCTCCGGTCATCGGAATCTGGAAAAGCTCTGTTAGGGTTTTGTGAGGTTAGTGACGAACTCTGCACCATTGGATATGTCATCCAACGTCCAGGATCATGCCACGCGTTTTAGTGAACAACCCTCTCCTCACGTGGCTTTTCTATTTATGTTTTAATTCATAATGTTATTCACCACACTATAAGTCACATGCGTCCTCAGCTCATACCCAATCAAACGTCCACGTCAATTAATGAGACTTCTCTCAGTGTGCGTTGGATCCATCTCAAGGCCAGTGTATTTCCTCTTATTTTACTGAATTTCCACCCTATTTCTTGTATTCCAGCGCAGTTTGGGTGGGCTCAACATGCTTTTCGCACCCCCCTCCTTCATAAGCCCAATTGCATTTCAACTGAATTCTTCACTATCCACACCTCCCAGCCTCTTTTGCTTTTTTATTTCTTTTTCTTTTATTTTCTTTTATTTCCATTTTGCTTTCTTATTTTTAAAAATACTTCCAATCATCCAAATATTCCAAAATAATTCATGGTAGTCCAATTGAGTTTTCTCTAATTTTCCATATTTTTATTTCCCATTTATTCCTAATATCCACGTGTCAATTAATTTCCTCTTTCAATTAATTCTTTTTTATTCCTTTTTGAGCATCCTGACTTGTCCAATTTCCCTAGGGTTCATCTTTTTGAGTTTGGTGTTGATTCTTTTTGCTCTGGATTCCTAAGATGATGTAGTTTATGTGTGATTTTTCCCCTGATTTTTAGAAATTTATTCATTTGGTTTTGATCCTTGGCTTATGAAGGAAGTTTTTAACCCTAGTTCATGTTCTTGTCCTCATTTGACCTATCTAGCCTCTTAATTTCTCTCAATCCTTTTGGCTCATTGTTATATCATGTTTGAGAATCATTTTTAATAAGTTGTGGAATTTTTAGATGCATTGTTGATTTAATTTGAATTTTTGTTCATACCTTATCCCATTTTGCTTCTTTGTGATCATAAGGTCTCTTGTTGGCCAAGAAGGGCACTTGTGCCAACTTCTTCTTCTTCTCATTTGGGGTCTCTTTGGGGTATGGGTACCTTCCTGGTCCTAGCTTAGGGTTTGTGTCTTAGAAATTTTGTGTTTGGCTTGCCTTTTAAGTTCTTCCTTTTCTTATGTGCTTTCACCTCATCTCCTTACTTCTTTCCTTCCATAAGTTGATTGTTTGACCTTGTACTTCTCTTCTCTTCATCTATTTTTCTTCTTAAGCATTTCTTTGACTTGATTTGGTTCTGGTTGTGTGCCTTGAGTTCATGATTTGTGTAGTTTGCCTTGCATCTTTCTTAAGTTTGCATTTGTTTGCCATGTGATTCATTTTGTCTTTTATTTGACTTGCATGCTTCTTTCTCATTCTTGTAACTTGCATATCCATTGAGCATTTATATACATGATCGCACTTCTGTTTGTATGATGTTGGCATGTCATTAAGTCCATTTGGTTTTGCTTTTATGCTTATGTTGCTAACCTTTCAGGTGCTATGGTAAGTGAGAGGTGTGGAAGTGATTCCCACATCTCCAAATCTCATCTTTTCTCTTCTTATTCCTTATTGTGCTAACCTTTGTTTGTTGGGCTTAGGCCTTACTCATCTCTTCTTATTTCTTCTTCTTCTCTTCTTCTTTCTTTCTTCATTAGGATAGAAAACCACACTAACCTTAGGATATCCATGCATGACAACACTTAGGATTCTTTAGTCCCCCATTAGATGTTTTACCTTTAGATCCTTTGGTGTTTTCTCTTCTCATCTTCAAAATTAATTCTAATTCACTTAATAAATGTTGAGTACTTCCATGTGACATGAGACTTTGCTATGAGATACTTGCACGCGTTCCGTTTCGGGGCGAGGTGTAAGTTATCCCTCGTGGTGGATAGGTCTTAGCATGATATTACCTCACAAAGAAAAGCTAAAAAAAAACTTCTTAATCATAAAAACCACAAAAACACTTAATAAATGGTAATAGGTCAGTTTGTCTGAGCCTTCACTTGTGGGACTAGCTTTGGGGATTTCCTCCATAGATAGGCGTGCCTCTTGCGCATTCCATTTCGGGATGATGTGAGACGTACACATCCCAGTGAGTAAGACTTATGTACACTTACCTATGCAAATTTCACTCATAAAAGCTTCATAAAAAACACCAAACAAACAATAAGCGTCTTTCCTTTGGGAATTCTTTTCTCATTTCCTTCGCTCCGTACGCGAACTTCCTCCTACTTGTCATTTTGCAAGACGGTTACGCACTCGTCGTCCGAGTCTGCAACACCTGAGCAATGGCATAGGCAGTTCAAGCTTTAATTCACAAGCAATTTCTTTTCTACCCCTAGTTAGGGGAACTATGGCGTCTCTGATCCTCATTGTCCTGATGAGGTACGTAGGTAGCGGGGTAGGGCCCGTTTGAGCACAATTTTTATTTTCCCTACATTTTTCTCTTCATTTCTTTTTCAGTTCCTTTCTCAGATTTCTTTTCCAGTTCATTTCCTTTTCCTTGCAGCAGTTTTCATACCCTCACCCTTTGAAACAGTTTCTTTTGCAAGCGTGGATCCCGTCGGGTACGGCGGACGATCTGGGTGCTAATACCTTCCCAGGTCGTAACCGACTCCCGAACTCAGTCTCTTTGGTTCGCGGGACCTGTGTCCTTCCACTTCTTTCTTCTGGTTTGTGCAGCATTACCATTCCCGTTCCTTCGGTATAAAAATGCATGGCTAGCGACTCTATTCTTTTCCGCGCCACTTTCGCGTTTGTACCAGGATGGAAATCCGGGGAGCGACAATTGTGACGTACAAAGATTGGCATGAGATGTTTCTGTTTGCATTTCATGGGTACCGAACATATGTGCACACCTCAACCGGGGCAACCCCGTTCTCGCTTGTGTACGGTATGGAGGCAGTCCTACCGATTGAAGTCGAGATTCCTTCTTTGAGATTAATGATGGATGTCAAACTTGACGAAGCTGAGTGGCTCCGATCCAGTTACAATCACTTAAGCCTCATTGAAGAGAAATTCCTAGCAGTTGTATGCCATGGACAATTGTATCAAAGGAAAATGAAATAGGCATTCGACCGGAAAGTACGGCCTCAACACTACATACCCGGCGAGTTAGTGCTGAAAAGGATTATCCCTCCTCTAACAGATCACAGGGGCTAGTGGACACCTAACTATGAAGGTCTATTCGTGGTTAAAAAGGTCTTCTTGGACGGAGCCTTAATGTTAACAACCATGGATGGCAAAGACTTTCAGTCCCCTGTCAATGCAGACGCAGTTAGAAAATACTTCGTATAAACAGACCCGCTGGACAAAAAACAGAATAATAGTCCAGGCAAAAAAGGTTATCTCATCGAGCAAAAAATAGAATAAAAGGCTCGGGAAAAAGTTAGGGAAATAAACAAGAAAAATGTACACCCGCTGAGTTGAAAAGCCACATCGGACAGCTCAGGCAAAAAAGGGTATTCTGGTGGATTGAATACCCGAAAGGGCGATCCACGCAAAAGAGGGACTAAAGCGAACAACTGTGATCTGCGAGATTTATGATGCATCATCAGCAGTCAAGGATAATTTGAGGGTTAAGGATCAGTTCAATCGTCTTCCTCAAAAGCAAAGCATGCGGAGAGTCTAGAGGACATAAAGGCCATAGTCGGGTCGGAATTGGATGAGATTTGACCTTTCATATTGCTATTAAGATAGTTTATTTCTCTTTTGTGCAATTTCTTCTTTCCAGGGATTGCTTCCTGGTGTAATGCCTATTCATGGCCATTTTCCAATCAATAAAAGTGCAATTCCGTTCAATTTGCTCTCATATGTTTTTGTTTTTCATCTACTGTTGATTGATTGCAAAAACGTCCAACAAAATGTGATAAATATTGTGTTGCGAATACATGAATTCTTTATAATACGCTTGAGAATAAAAACATTTGACATATATCTGATGTGTTGGGTGACCAGGATGGTGATTTAGGCCGTGAACCTGGGGCACGCAGGCCAAACTAACTTTCTTTTGGAGGTATTATCACTTGTGTTCATTAACCTACAGGTACCTATGTGAGACATGACATGAATTTTAATGTGTCAAAAACTTGGTGTAAACACCCCAAATTTGCCCTCACTAATTTCACACCATGTCTTGTGATCTTTAATCTTTGCATAAGTTTAAGCATATCATCTCATATTGCATTTTTGTTTCACTGCATTAGTTCAAATCCATCTGCATCTAGGGTTTGTGATCTGAGCAATCCAAGGATCCATCTGAGCCACTCCAAAGGTCTCTAATCATTCCAAGAGGTTCCATGTGTGTTCTATCATCATATTATATCCCTCAAATATCAAGGAAGTCAAAAAATCACAAGAACTTGGAAAGCATGGAAGCAGAGCTAGGGTTTCACTACACAGATGACCTGAAATTAGGGTTTTTGTTTCAGAGGCCATAACTCCAAATTTTTTGGTCATTCTTGTTTCTAATAGTCTCAATATGTTATAAGGATCACATGTACAAAGTTTGATGAATAAATTCATTGTGGAAGTCATATGTTCACTAGGTAACTTCTTGAGCAAGTTAAGTCAAAATCAGGGCATCTGAGGCCCCCAACAATGGAACCAAAGTGGATTTTTCATCAAATTGAAGTTATATGATCTTTATTTGATCATTGAAGTGCTTGGAAGTTCACAAAATTGAAGGGATTTGAGCTAAACCAAAAGTTGCCAAAAATGGAAATGACTTGTAATGGAAACTTTCCATTTTGGGAAAGTTTTTCAACCTCCTCTTTCTCAACCAAAAATACTTCAAATGAAAAATTGTTGGTCATGAAAGTTGTAGATTGGATCATTCCCTTTTCAAAAAGTACAAGAACATGTTCTAATTCATTATGGAACTCAAGTTATGGCCTTGCAAAGTTGGCAAAAATCCTATAATTTTCACTTTCACACCAAAGAGGATTGTTTGCAATTTCACATACCAAGTCATTTTGTGACCTCTAATCACTCTCTAAGCATCATACAAACATAATACATTGCATTGTGACCAAAATTACCCAAGGAATCACAAGTTTCTATGGCTTCCATCACAAGAAATCACAAAGGGGGAAAATCACATAACACTTGCAAAACCTATGAGATCTTTCCCTCCAAGCCATTCAGCTGCACAATCTCAATCCCATGGATCTCCTTGATCAATGTTGAGCCAGGACATGCCATAGAACAACTGCTACATGAGCCCATACCTCAAGTACACAATTTGTTGACTTTTTGCAAAAGGACCCATACCAATCAACTGCAGCCACAACCACTCTCTGGCCAATAGGGTTATGTTATGTGGACCAAAAGCAAGCCAATGCATAACACACACAAGCCTAAAACCTCAGATACACCAAGTTTCACAAAATCACCTCCAAGCTTCAAGCTTTCGAAACACTCTGTCCAGCCACTCAACCTTCAAACAAACTTCACCATTCAACTCACCATCATTATTAGAACACTTCCCAACCATTGCCAAGCCCTAAAAGCCAGCCAAACACAAACACGATTTTGGACCAGCTGTGTTGCAACCTCTCAATCCATCCATTTTAAACTCATTCCAAGCATTGCAACACCATCAGAGGGCCAAGTGAAGTGGATTTGCACAAGAGAAGAGGTCTGAAAGCTCCAAAAGTGAAAGCTCCAGCTCAGGTATCCATCTTCAAACTTTTTTCCAGAAGCATGATTTTAAGTTTCTAAATTGTTCTACATGTTATGCTGATCACCATGATATAATTTGTTTTGAAAATGAGTTGAAAATAAGCTTGTATTTAACTTCTGAAACTTTGCCCGTGAAACATGTTCTTTTTTGATTCTCATGATTGATGCAAAATAAATTAGTTTTGAGGATGGATTCGTGTTTAGAGTGAGTTGGGGTTTTGATCTGGAGCTTTAGAGCTCCTGAAATGACCTAGGGAGAGAGTTTGGAAAACTACCCTGCCGGAGAAGACGACCGAAACACTGTTCCGGCCGTCTGAGTTGGATTAGGGCTAATCTCAGGTGATTAGCTGAGTTTGAATCTGGAGCGTAGGATTTAGGTTTCGCGCGTGTGTGGAGGGCCAGGATGGTTTCACTTAACCCTAATCATTTTAATTTAATTATTTAATTAGATTTAGGCCAGATTGAATCTGGGCCTTTGATTTGCGCGTTGGTCAATGCATCCCCCCAGTTTGAATCTGATCCATTGGATTGGATTACTTCCCTTTATTTTAATTTTTATTTCATTTAAATCCTATTTTCTTTACCATTTTATTTAAAATACTTAGAAAAATCATAAAAATATTTCCTTCTGCATTTTAATTTCAAATATTTTTCTTCACCCAAAAACATTTTTATTTTTATTTTTTGCATTTTAAAATCATTTTAAAAATATTTAAATGTTTATTTTAATTAATTAATGGAAATTAATTAATTAAAATACCATTTATGTTTCTAAAAATCACAAAAAAAAAATCACATTGCATCTTAGGACATTTAGAAACATTGTCAAACCATTCATACAAATTTTGTTTTGGTTTTGATCCAATTTTGACATTTTTCTTGAATTTAGGGTTCATAAAATTCCCTTTTTAGAACCCTAACTTTGAAAATTCTTTTCTGCCTAACCATGAAGGGTTTGACAATGATTGTTTTTGCATTGTTTTCCATATAGCATTTAGTTTCTAGGATATTTTTGTCATGAATTTATCTTGCATTTTCAAATTGATTTGCATTTTTCTTCCTAAGGTACCCAAAAACCCTAGTTAACTTAGAAAAATCATAACTTCCTTTAGGCTAAGAGTTAGACCTTCTCCTTTGAGGTGTGATATCATATGGGGTTAGGGTTCCTTTGAGTTCATTTGAAAATTTTTATCATGTGATTTGCTTCTGTTTTTGTCATTTGCATCTCATCCTTTCATGTAACCCTAATTTTGCGTCCATACTTGCATCTTACATTGCATTGCATGAACATATGAACTTGTCATGACATTCTAAGCACTTGTATGTCATCTTAGACATCTTAAGACATTGCTTGAACATTTCTTGGTCATTCCTTCATACATTTTCTATGCTTTAGATCCATTTCATTTCATAAGCATACATGTGTTTTCATACTTCAAAGCATGCTTCATTTGCATCCAATCTCTCATATGAATATTCATAACACTTGGTATGCCTTTGCATCATCTCATAGCATCATTTGCATCATGTGATTGCTTCTGGTTTTGGCATTTGCCCATTCATATTCTTCATTTCTTTTCTTTCCTTATGCTAACATTTTCAGGTGGTAAGTTAACTTGAGAAGTGAATTTGCCTTCACTTCTCATTTCTCTTCATCTTCTTCATATGCATCCTTGCTGCATTTTCATTTGTCTTAGAGTGAGTTTGCTCATTCATGTTCATCTCTCACTTTCTTTCTCTAAGTCACTTATCTTCTTCAATGATGTAAGTAACTTATTCATCTGTTTCTTCCTTCTTTCTTCTGCTACTTCCATTGGTGGCTTCTCTGAAGATCTTTCTCAGGCCTTACAAACCATAGGAACATCCAAGCATGACAATAATTAGGGTTGTGATTAGTCCCGCTTTAGTTTTCACCTTTGTGTCTTCTTTGTGTCTCTCTTCTCACCTCATCATTAGAGACTAAACCTTTAAGGTTTTAGGACTTTGGAATTAGGGTTATGCCTGCATCCTTCTCTTAGGATGGAGTGTATAACTCTAATCCTAAGTGTTAAACCCTTAATTTGTTTAAACTTCTTAGTCAATCAATATTAATAATCACTAAGACCTTAACTTGTAACTTGGGCCTTGCATTAGGGTTCTAATTCTTCCTTTATTGGTTAAGAAGGACTAACCCTAGTGTTTAATGGACAAGTCCCCCTCAAGTTGTCTTACAAACATAAAAATCACTTCTTAATCTTATCTCTAATTAAAATCCATCTAATAAAGGTTTGTTTTGTCATGAGGTTAATCCCTAATCATGGATTAAGTTGAGGTATCTTCCTCAGCTTAAGTGTGCTCATCTATTATCCTTCTATTAGGATGGTGTAATGGGTTCATTAATCTTTGATTATGGATTAAACTCATTACTTAACACTAAACAAAAACTCAAAAACATCTAAATAATTACAAGTAGGTAAATGATATTAATCTTACATCATCATGGTAATTAAGTTGAGATGTTTATCTCATACTTAAGGTATTCTCATTATCCCTAATCAAAGGGAGGATATGATGAGTTTACTAACGCTTGGTTTAAGCTTAATCTCATTAACTTATGGCAAACACAAAAATAATAAAAGATTGAAAACACAAAAATAAACAATAATTGTCTCCTTCGGGATTCTTTTCTCATCATCTTCACTCACAAACGAGAACTTGCTTCTTCCGTCTAATGCAAGACAGTTAGCACTTGAGCCAGACAAGTCATATACTTGAGCATAGACAAGCAAGCAGTTCGCTAGTCAATTTATCTTTCAGTCTCTTTGAGTCGAACTACGGTGTTCTGACTTCCTCATTGCGCGAGAGGATACGTAGGCATAACTTAACTGTTATTAAACAAAAGTCTCTTTGTCTTCCCCCTCTTTCAGCATTCTCTTTTAAGCCTCAGTTCCTGAGCACTCACCCTTTTTGCACTGACACTTGTATATTCTTTTCTTAGCTTTTACAAACAGATAGCACATACACCTACCCCTTTAAACACAGTCTTGTAAGCGTGGATTCCGTCGAGTACGACGGACAATCTGGGTGCTAATACCTTCCCAGGTTGTAACCAACCCCCTTTCTCAGTTTCTCTCGTTCGCGACCGTCTTATCCATATCTTTCCAGGTTTATGCAGTATTACCTTTCCTTCGGAATAAAAATGCCTAGCTGGCGACTCTTTTCAGTTCACCTTCATTTCTCCTTTCGCCGACCGTTCGCGCTTGTACCGGGATGCAAATCTTTGGGAGCGACAGCTTGGCGACTCTGCTGGGGAATTATCTTATATTGCATCCAGGGCTTCTGGTTCTTTTTGTGGGTTCCTCCTAGCGCTTTTTTGATTTGTGTTTTCGAGGGTGTTATGTTCTACTTGTGCCTATTTATTTTCTTTATTTATTGCTTTATGTATAGCTTTATTTATTGCTTTCATTTACAGTTTTATGCATTTCATACTATCATTATCATGTGCTGGATCTTTGCTTTCCTTGGTGGGTGGGGTTCCTTGAGTGATTAAGGTCCTATACCTGGGACCTGAGTAACACATAGGCTAGAGTGGCTTCATATTCTTTCCCATTCCATTTCGGTCTGGTGCGGGAAATGAAACACGGTTCAGACATGGGTCTCTTCTTGAGAACTCTGTGCTACAGATTTCCTGTAGTACTAGGGCTATCTGGGAAGCCTGCTAAGTCTGGATGACCTTCAGCATCTAAGGTGAATTAGAGGAGGATCTTTTATGGTTATTGTAAACAATGTACCTCCGGGTTAGAAGTGTTTACACTTCTCATAACTGATCCAAGTCTGAGATTCCTTGTTCTAGAACATTACATTTGAGGGGGTTGGGATGTTTACAGGTTTGCAGGAACCCTTGGCCTCATCATACCTTGTTACTAGATTTGTTAAGGTTGTATTATTTGGACAGTTATTGTGATTACCCTGGACTTGTGACTCTTTATTTGAGTCCCCCACCTGGTTACTGGATTTCTAAGCCTCCGTCCGGACTTATGAACATACATGGACTTTTACCAAGGCAGATAAATAGATTCAGCACTTGATCACAATCCCTTTGCATATCATTCTGTATACATCATTTCTGCATCATTTAACATTTGCTTATTTGTTTTACAGGGTATCCACCATATTGTCTTTAATTTGGTTTTGACCCCTTCTGCTGCTCAGACTCCTTCAGTTATCTTCTCCAGCATCTTCATCAGTGTTTCTTCTCCAGCACTTTCATCAGCTTGTCTTCATCAGAGACCTTGCTTCAGCATCATCCTTAGTGACCCTCATCAGCAGTCACCCTCAGTTTTCTTCACTAGCATCCATCATCAGCATGGACACTTCCAGGAAGAGCAACATCACATACCACTTCTTTGAGCCCACCCTGATTGGCATCAGGCAGATCCATTCTCTCATTACTCCTGACCATATCCCACTATTCAGAGAGCATTATGGAGGCATATTGGACATGGTCATGGATCTAGATGCATCTCAGAGGAGCATGATCCATACTTGCTTGCAGTTTTATGATCCTCCACTCAGATGTTTCACATTTCCTGATTTCCAATTGGGACCTCTGTTAGAAGAATTTTCCATGTTGGTAGGAGTTCCTATCAGGAGAGGGATTCCTTTCAACCCTGAGATGGTTGCTCCCGGAAATGAAGATATAGCCAGGGCATTGCATTTGAAGCCTGCCCTCATTGATCAGAACATGACAACCAAGGCTAGGGTTCCAGGCCTTCACCTAGACTTCTTGATCTCCCAGGCTACCCTGCATGCTGCAATAGGGGAATGGAAGGCTATCCGCGCACTTCTAGCCCTCAGTATATATGGGGTTATCTTGTTTGTAGATGAGCCAAAGTTTGTGAGCAAGAATGCCATTCACCTGTTCTTATTGAGGAACCTAGTTCCTACCTTGCTGGGAGACTTCTACTACTCAGTACATCAGAGGAATGAGAAGCAAAGAGGAAGACTAGTCAGATTTTGTGCTCCTCTCTATTACTCTTGGCTGCTAAGACACTTTCCGAAGTTAGATACTTTCCTGAACCCCCATCAGCAAAAGAACTAGGCTAAGAGATTTATTTCCTTGACATCAGAAGACATTAGATGGTGCACTCAGAGCACCAAAGGCAAGGACATCATTACTAGCTGTGGGCAATATCCTAATGTGCCTTTGATAGGAGTGAAAGGTTGCATCAATTACAACCCTTTACTATTTAAGAGACAATTAGGGTATGCTTTGGTTCATCCTCCCAGAGGGCAAGACTTGACTGAGACCCTCTACTGTGAAGTCCAGCCCAACTCTGCTGTTGTCAGACAAGCTGCCTGGGCTTAGGATAACATTCATACCAAGGGAACAACCATCCTTGGAAAGTGCAACAACATTGCTTCAGCAGAGTATTCTGATTGGTCTCATACCAGAGCTCAGATCACCCGGATGCCATTTACTTTAGAAGATGTACCTGGACCTTCTATAGTACAACCTGCAGCTACTGTCAGTTTGGAAGAGTTTGAGAAACTGAAAGAGAGAAGTACTCAGCTGTCTGAAGCCTTAAAGAAGACTCTATGGGAGAGAAATGGCATCCGTTTAGATAATGAGAGATTGGAAAGGCTCAGGATTAAGCATTTGACCAAGATTGAGAAGACGGATGACTACATCAGGAAGGCTAGGGCTGGGGAGTTAGTACTGAAGAATACTTGCAAGGAAGCAAAGACTCAGAAGGCTAGGGCAGAGCATTATCTGGAGGAGAGCCAGGCTAGGTGGATCAGGATCACTGAAGCCCGTGCACAGGAAGATCAAAGGACTCAGGCTAAGATAGAGCAACTGGAGGCTAGTGAGAAGAAGCATCAAGAGGCATTATTAGCAGCTCAGAAGGAGATATCTGAATTGAAACTCCGGGCGGGGTTGAAAAGGTCAAAAGATCAGGACAAGCATAAGAAGTTGACCAATGCCATTGCCACAAGGAACCTCCTCATCAGGACTATCACAGAGCACCCAGTGGGTCCAGTGACTGAGGCCCTCCTGAAGGAAGTCAGAGAGGATGACTTTGGATTAGATGTTTGACTTTTTTGCTTGTACTTTTTCTTTTGTTGTACTTTTATTTTGTTGTTGTACTTTGACCCACCATGGGGATGTTTTTGTAATCAAACTATGTATTTTCACTCGTTGTAATATATCAGTGTGTATTATTGATGGGCTTTATCTATCTCTACAACATTATCAGCATTTCCTCGAGGTCTGGAAAGGTCAAAACGAAAGAACCAAACCGAATACCCTTGGAAGACAAATAGGCATATTTCATTGCATACTAATATGTTCTTTGTTTTGTAGATTTTTGTTTTATTGATGTTTCTCACTTTGTTGTGGTTTCAGGAAACATTGCTTGCAGAAGAGTGTTCCCTGTCAACAGAATACACCGGTACCCGACAAGAAACAACCTTCCGGGACTCCAGATGGATCAAGTTCAGCAAGACTTGAATGAAGTGAGGACCCAAATGGCCAATGAGAGGGTTGAGATGAGGAATAAAATGACTCAATTCATGACTGTAATGACTAGCTTAGCTCAGAGCCAGGAAAGACTGAGGGAGTTGGTGGAGAGACAAACTCCTGAAGAACACCATCCAGGTACAGGAGGTACTAGTAACAACGATCACGTGCAGCCTCGCACTGATCCACCAGAGTTTGGGCCTCATCTAAACCCATAAATCAATGCCATAAGGAATACTCATGGTAACACTGCTGGAGGAAGGGTCTTGCAAGAGGATCCTCAAGAAGAGCATTTTACAGTTGTTGGGGATGGAGACGAAGTTTACGACTGTAGGCTGGATGAAATTGGAGAGAAGCTGAGGTCTCTTGAATCCCAAAACTCCCTAGGTTTTGATGTCATGGACATGGGACTGGTGGAAGGGGTGAGAATTCCTCACAAATTCAAACCCCCGTGTTTTGAAAAGTATAACGGCACATCCTGCCCTCGCACCCACCTTCAATCATTCTTGGGAAGGTTAAAAGCATACACCATGGACGAGAAGCTGTGGATGTTTTACTTCGAGGATAGTCTAACAGGGGCATCCCGAGAATGGTATTCCCATTTGACCAGAGCCATAGTAAGGAACTGGAAGGACTTGGCTGAAGCTTTCATCCGACAGTATCAGTATAACTTGGACATGGCTCCAAACAGGACCCTTTTAATGGGAATGTCTCAATCTTCCCGTGAAAGCTTCAGGGAATATGCCCAAAGGTGGAGGCAACTGGCTACTGTAGTTCAACCCCCCATGTCTGAGAGGGAAATGGCAGACATGTTCATGAATACTCTCCAAGGGACCTACATTGACAGACTGGCTACATTTTCTTCTACCAGCTTTGCAGATGTGGTGATAGCTGGGGAAAGAATAGAGAGCCTATTGAAGATGGGAAAGATCTCTGATAACGGTGCTAGTTCAAGCAGTACAAGGAAGCCGTTTACTGGGCCCCGTAGAGCTGGTGAGACAAACTCTGTGCATATGGGAAGAGGGAGACCCCAATACTTGCCCAGAACAGTTGCTGCTATTACTATCCCTGCTCCACCTCCTCAGTATACTCAAAAACCACAACATTTTCCGCAACAACAACAGTTTCCGCAACAGAGATCATACAACAATAATAACAACAATCAACAACAACTCCCGTTTCAACAGCGGCCATCTCAGGTCAACCGGGTAATTGACCTCATTCCAATGCCATATGCTACACTGCTGCCACAACTCCTAAAGCTCAATCTTGTTGAGTTAAGGACATTGGCTCCACCTGATCCTCAAAACCTTCCAAGAAACTACGATGTCAATGCTAGGTGTGCTTTTCACTCTAATGCACCTGGTCATTCTACAGAAAAATGCAGAGCTCTGCATATGAAGGTTCAAGATCTGGTAGATTCAAAAGCCCTGAACTTTGCACCTCCTCCCAATGTAATGAAAAATCCTATGCCAAGCCACAATGGGCCAAGGATTAATTCTATAGAGGATGGTTCACCCATGAGTTTAATAGAAGACATTGCATGTATTCAGACACCTCTTGCAGAGGTTAAAGCCTAGCTTTTGAAATGCCAAGTGTTTCCAGGTTGTGAGGCCTGTTGTGAATTATGCAAACTTTCTGAGAATGGGTGTGCTAGCTTGAGGAGTGGAATTAATGGCCTAATCAAAGAAGGCATTCTGCAGATCACAAAAACCGCTTCTACAACACCAACAACTCTTTTGTCAACAACAAGTGAATCTTCTACAAATGCGACAACCATCTTTCCTAGTGATTCTTCTACAACTGCAGCAACCGTTGTTCTAACTGATTCAGCTACAACTTCAACAATCATTCCATCTATCACTTCAACACACAATGATTCCTTTGCACCGGCTACTACAACTCCAACAACCACCAATAATGATGTTTCCACTGTCACAATTTATTATGACCCGACAACGGTCCCGAATTCCAACAACTTTCAACAATCTCAACAACAGTTTCAACCAAGCTTCAATTCACCTCCACCAATATCCACCAGAGGTCCTGTTACTATTTTCTATGATCCACAGACGATTATGATCCCAACTTCTGTTGTAGTGAGCCCAGTCACTATCACAGTACCAGGGCCAATTCCCTATGATAAAGATAGTGCTATACCATGGCATTATGGTGCTGACCTTTATTGCAACAGAGAGAAAGACCTTCTTGATTCTCCAGTTCTCACTCCCTAGGTGGACAATGTCGGGGGAGGCGGAGGCTTCACCCGAAGCGGATGCCTGTTCGCGTCACAATTCCCAAGAACCAATACTGAGGCAGAGGCTGCTGCCAAAGCCAAAGGGAAGAGTGTGATACCGAAAGAATTTGCACCGAAAGAGACCCATAAATCATCCTTCGATTAAGATGTGGATGAGTTTATGAGGATTATTAAAAGAAGTGACTATAAAGTTATGGACCAGCTCCACCAAACCCCTTCTAAGATCTCTATACTATCTCTGTTGTTGTGTTCCGAAGCTCATCAGGATGCGCTACTTAAAGTTCTGCACACTGCCTACGTGCCAGAAGAGATCATGGTGAACCAGCTTGAAATAGTGGTATCTAATGTCAATACTAGCCATGGGCTAGGTTTCACTGATGCTGATCTAACAACAGAAGGACGTCACCACAAAAAAGCTTTGCACATAACCCTGGAGTGCAAAGGAGCTGTTATATCTCATGTTCTTGTAGACACTGGGTCCTCACTCAATGTCTTGCCCAAGAAAGCTCTTGTCAAGCTCGAATATGATGGAATAGCTCTCCGGCCAAGTAACCTTGTGGTCAGGGCTTTTGATGGTTCCAAAAGATCTGTTCTTGGAGAGGTGGAGCTTCCAGTGATAATCGGTCCACAAGTCTTTAAGACCATTTTCTATGTGATGGACATACAACCTGCTTATAGCTGTTTGCTAGTTCGACCTTGGATTCACGCCGCAGGCGGAGTAACGTAGACCCTTCACCAGAAACTGAAATATGACTGGGAAGGATAGATTATCACCATCTGTGGTGAGGAGGACATATTTGTTAGCCATATGGCTACATACAAGTATATTGAGATGGATGGTGAAATCCATGAGACAATGAGCCAAGGGTTTGAGGCCCTGAATGTCAATGAGGCGACGACTGAAGTATTTGCTGCATCCCAGGAGGACAGGATGGGTACTTGAATTGTCTCCTATCAGCAAGCTCGGAAGGTTATTGAAGACGGCAATGCCCAAGGCTGGGGCAAACTGCTGCCAGTGGAGAAGAAGGAAGATAGATTCAGTTTGGGTTACAAACCATTCCGACAAGATCAATCCGAGGTTGCAAGAGAGCCCAAGTTCATCAGTGGGGGCATGATCACCCCATATGCTGTTAACAATCTAGAAGACGAGGCGGAAAGCGACCGCAACCTGGAGAGCTGGATACGTCCAAGGATCCCGGGGAACCAAGTCCTTAACTGGTCTTCCCAGGAAATTATAAGGGTTACTCCTGCAAAGTAATTATTATTTCCTGTCTTTTTTAGCATGCATCAAGTCCTGCATCTTGCCCAAGGTGTCAGGACTCATTTTGTAATAGGGCCATATTGTAATTTTGTGCAAATGATTAATCAATGAATATCATAAATCTTTTGCAAACGAGTCTCTTTTTTTCGCTCACTGTCTTTTCATTTTTCACTTTTGTACAAAACAATAAAATGGCAATGTTTTCAAAATAAATAACTTCATTTTCACTTTTTCTAAACAAGATTAAAACTGATCACTAAAACGAACCAATCTCAACCCTTGCAGAGATTATCCTCCAGATTGCACCGACAACAGCACTGCTATGACCTTGTATGACTCCGACAATCCAATTAATCAAGCTGATGAAGGGGTTGAATAAGACTATGAGTTACCTGAAGAGTTAGCTAGGTTGTTGAGGCAAGAAGAGAAAGTGATTACTCCTCATCAGGAGGAGGTTGAAACAGTTAATCTTGGTACCGAAGAAGACTTGAAAGAAGTGAAGATTGGGGACGGTCTTCAAGATTCAATGAAGGAACAGCTTATTGACATGCTTCATGAATACGTCGACGTCTTTGCTTGGTCTTATCAGGACATGTCAGGTCTAGATACGAACATTGTTATGCACAAGCTGCCATTGAAGGAAGACTGTCCTCCAGTAAAACAGAAGTTGCGCCGTACTCGTCCAGACATGGCCATGAAGATTAAAGAAGAGGTACAAAAACAGTGGGACGCCGGTTTCCTTGTTGTGACTAGTTACCCACCGTGGGTTGCTAATATTGTACCGGTACCTAAAAAGGATGGTAAAGTACAAATGTGTGTGGATTACCGGGATCTAAACAGAGCTATCCCGATGGATGATTTCCCATTACCTCACATTGATGTATTGGTCGACAACATAGCTCAGTTCTCTGTGTTTTCCTTCATGGATGGTTTTTCCGAGTATAATTAGATCAGGATGTCACCTGAAGACATGGAAAAGACTACATTCATCACACCTTGGGGCACATTCTGTTACAAGGTAATGCCTTTTGGAATGAAAAATGTCGGCACAACTTATCAACGGGCTATGGTAACATTGTCCCATGACATGATCCACAAAGAAATTGAGTGCTACGTGGATGACATGATTGCCAAGTCCCTCACTGAAGAAGACCATATGGTAAATCTGTTGAAGTTGTTCAAGCGTCTGAGAAAGTACCAGTTGAAGCTAAACCCCAATAAGTGCACATTCGGGGTACGGTCCGGTAAACTGCTGGGATTCATTGTAAGTGAAAAGGGAATTGAAGTTGATCCTGACAAAGTCAAAGCCATTCAAGAGATGCCTACACCTAGGACTAAAAAATAAGTTAGGGGGTTCTTAGGTAGATTGAACTACATATCAAGGTTCATATCTCATCTTACTGCAACCTGTGAGCCGCTATTCAAATTGTTAAGAAAGGAACAAACAGTCAGGTGGAACGAAGATTATCAGAAGGATTTTGACAAGATCAAGGAGTACCTACAAGAACCTCCAATTCTTATGCCTCCAGTTGAAGGAAGACCTCTAATAATGTACCTGACAGTATTAGAAGGATCAATGGGGTGTGTGTTGGGCCAGCATAACGAGTCTGGTCGAAAAGAGTATGTAATATACTACCTAAGCAAAAGGTTTACCGACTGGGAACAACGTTATTCACTGCTCGAGAAAACTTGTTGTTCTTTAGCGTGGGCTGCTCACCGACTAAGACAGTATATGTTGACTCACACTACCTTACTGATCTAAAAAATGGACCCCATCAAGTACATATTTGAGAAGCCAACACTTACCGGAAGGGTTGCAAGATGGAAAATGATTCTGACAGAGTATGACATTCAATACACATCTCAAAAGGCCATCAAGGGCAGTGTATTGTCTGACTATCTAGCTGAGCAACCCATTGACGATTACCAACCGATGAGGTTTGACTTCCTTGATGAAGACATCATGTTTCTGAAAGCTAAAGATCATGAAGAGTCTGTTCACACTGAAGGGCCTGACCCAGAAGAAGAATGGACAATGATGTTTGATAGGGCTGTCAATATGAATGGTCGAGGAGTTGGTGCAGTGCTCATTACACCTAAAGGAGTTCATATGCCTTTCTCGGTAAAACTCACCTTTGCATGCTGTAACACCTCAAATTTTCCTTCTTCATTTTAAGCATCATATCATATCATATTCATCATACTCATATCATTTTCTCAGCATTATATCATGGAAAGATGAAGCATAACATCCCTCATGTCCTAGCATCAAGCATATGGTCATCTGTGGAGTTCCTTGAAGCCTTTCAATCCATGACAAGGGTTCCAATAAGTTTGTACAAGTTCTATGGTGAGTCTATACTCCATTTGAAAGTTCAAGTCTATTGGCAAAATCTCAAAAGATTGCATGATCATCAGAGATCTCAGTACAAGTCAAAGTTCCTATGTAGTGCACCCAAATTAGGGTTTGTGATTCAATCACCAAGATCTCACAACTTTGGCCATTTCTTGTGAGCCAAGTCTTCTATATGTTAAGAGGATCCTATGTGTCAAATTTCATGATAAAATTCCATGTGGAAGTCGGTCAATGCCTCAGTTGCTTGCAGATGAAGCAGAAAGTCAACAGAGCCCATAAAAAGTCAACTATGCAATTTCAAGGGGTCTAACCTAAATTTTTTGGCCAAGAGGGGTCATTACAATGTTATAAGAGGTTTAGAATGCCTAAAGTTCAAGAATCATGGAGATTTGAGGGGTTTTGCAAAAATGGTACAAAGTTGGTTTTTGAAGTTTTCCAAATTTTGCAAGTTTTGCCCTAATTTTCAAGTGGCCTTAACATGATCAAAAATTCTTCAAATGGACCAAAGTCAAACATGAAAGTTGGAGAGTAAGGGCTCCCATTTTCAAAAAGTACAAGTACATTTTCACCGGATTCTTGAAACTCCCTAGGGGCCATTCGAAAATTTCCATATTCTAGGGCAAAAATTGATTTTCCAAAAAGTCACCAAATGCAAGAAGGCTCAAACTTGATTTTTGTGAATTGGTACAGGCCCAAACTTGTTTCCAACTTAAAATAAATTGCATAAGGACCTATTTGCTCCAAAGAAATGGTCATTTTCATACACTTTAAAAAAATCCCTCCAAAACATGCCAATTTGCAAAAATCATGAAACAAATGTGACACTTGAATCTAAGGGCCAAGATTGTATGGATTTGAATCAAGGGTGGAAAATGAAACTCACACATGCTGAGAGGCCCAAGAGAGCATGAGCATAGCATGCTTATTCCACCAAGTGCACATGATGCATATGCACACTTTTCTCATTTGATTTTCGTGCACTTTCTTTCACACTTTCAGGATTGCCGTTTGACATCACAACAAAGAGAATTAGGGTGGCATCAGATCTGTATTCTCTCTCATTCTCTCATTCTCAACTTTCTTGCATCCTTGCATTTTGCCTCATATATCTCCATTCTCTTACATTCTCCACAAACGTCTTCCATATTCTTGATCAGTGAATCACATAGATCAAGAATCATCCATCCATTTAAGCTTACATCACAGAATTGGAAGCTTGCCATTTCAAAGCCACTTGTTGAGAAATCTCAGATCCAGTCCATTTCAAGGCCTTAAATGCATTTATTTTGCATCTAAGGAGCAAGAGGAGTAATTTGCACAGATTGGTTGGTTTTCTAGCTCAATATTTCAAGGTCTCCATCTCAGGTATGACTTGAAACTTCATGTTCTGGAAATGAAATTGAATGGTTGTTTTGTGTTCTCTGATCTTCCCTGGTCATGCTGCACTTTGTATAATTGATTTTAGTGCATTGTAGTGAAATATATGTGCATTTCAAGTTTCATGGTGACACTTTATTTTGCTCGATCCGGCTAATTCATTGAGTTTTAGATTGTTTTGATGCCATATTTGGATTCCTTGATGTTGAATTAGTCAATCTGGACTATTCATTTTTATTTTCTGGTAAGTTTTTGGATCTGGTTTGGTCTCCGGTGCCGGATCCCTAGCTCCGGTCACCGGAATTTGTTTTGCTCCAACTAGGGTTTCTAAGGGAAGAAGATAAAGTCCACACCATTGGATCTCACATCCAACGCGTGAGATGGCGCCACATGTCCCTCTTTAGCCTTTCCATTTCTATTTTAATTATGCTTTCTATTTAATACCGTGTGTGGTGAGTCCCACCGTAAGTCCCGTGCGTCCACCAATGACCATGCGCTAAGTCTCCACATCGTTTAATAAGTCTATTAACTCCATCCATTTGATTAATCACGCGGATCTCCATTTTCCCAACATTTCTTTATTAATTCAGCTTAATTTCCATCATAACAACATGTACTTCAGCACATACTGGGCCTAGACAGTTGATGTTCGCACCTCACTTGTTCCAGCCCATTCCAAATGCAACGTACATCACTTACTTTCCTCACCTCCTTCAAGTTCATTTTAACTTCTTTTTCACATTTAATTTCTTTTTAATTCAGTTTCATTTTAATTCATTTAAAATAGTTTTAATCATCCAAAAAATCCCAAAAAAATCATGAACCTTATTTTGTGTCTCTATTATTTTGTCATATTTTTATTTTATTTGTTTCCTTTTCCCACGTGTCATAATTAATTCATCATCTCACCTAGCTTCTTTTATTTCTTTTCTTGACCAGTCTGCCTTGTCTAATTTCCATAGTCTTCAATATTTTGAGTTTTGATCCCATTCTTTTTGCTTTGTATTCTTAAGACCGTTTAATTTTCATGTGATTTTTCTCTGGATTTTTAGAAGCTTATTTCTTGAGTCTTGGTCTGGTAACTTGTGGTGTAAGTTTGCTTCCCTAACTTGTGTTCTTGCCTCCATTAAACCTAGTTTGCTTCTGAATCTTTGCAAATCCTTTTGGCTAGTTGATATAACATGTTTTAAGATCTTTTGGTTTCAATTGTGGAATTTTTAGATGGCTGGTTGATTTATTGTGGATTTTATCTTGAACCTTGTCCCATTTTGCTTCTTTTGAACCTTTTGGTCTCATAAGCCTAGAAAAGCACTTGTGCCCACTTATTCTTCTTGTTTGGGGTTCCTTTGGGGTGTGGGTACCTTCCTGGTCCTAGGATAGGTTTTGTGTCTTCTGAATTTTTGTGTTTACTTCTTCTTTAAGTCATTTGCTTCTTTAAGGGTTTTCACTTCATCTTATTGCTTCTTTTGCTTCCATTTGGCATTGTTTAGTCTCGTACCACTCTTCTCTTAATCTTGTTGGCTTCCTAATCCATTCTTCACCTTGTTTTGGTTCTGGTTGTGGGTTTTGTGTCCCTATTTTGAGCATTTTGCTTTGCATATTTCATAAGTGTGCATTTGTTTTCATATGTGTTTATGTTGCATCATTTTGAGTTGCATACTTCTTCTCCTCATTTCCTTGAGTTGCATTTGCATTGTACATATGATCATACCATTTCACTTCTGATTGTTTGTTATTAGCATGTTATTTTTCTCATTTTGTTTCACTTGTATGCATACTAACCTTGCAGGGGCTATGGTAAGTGTGAGATGTGGGAATTGAGTTCCACATCTCCAATTCTCATCTCTTCCTCTTATGTTTATGTGCACTAACTCTTTGTTGTTGGGCTTAGGCCTTTCTCATCTCTTCTTCTATCTTCTTCTTCTTCTTCTTTCCTTCTTCATTAGGATAGAAACCTCACTAACCCTTAGGAAATCCATGCATGTTAACACTTAGGATTATTTTAGTTCCCTTTAGAATTTTTCCTTTGAGATCCTTTTGGTTCTTCTTCTCTTCTCATCTCATAACTCTAAAAAACACTTTAATAAGTTTGAAGTGATGTCTTGATCCATAGCCTTATCCCATGAGATATGCTTGTAGTCTTCCCATCTTGGGATAGTACAAGTTTACCTTGTGATGCACAAGTCTGATCAAGGTATATTCTTCATCAAAGAAAAGCATAAAAAAAACTTCTTCATCTGTAAATACCAAAAACACTTAATAAGTAAACAAGTTAGTGAGCCTATGCCCTAATCTTTGGGTTCAAGTTTTGGGGATCTTCTCCTTACTTGAGTGTGCTTGTTCTATTATTCCATCTTGGAATGTAGTGACAAGTGCACATTCCATGGAAAAGAGCTTGAGTTCACTTCCTTGTGACACACTCATAAAAGCTTCTAAAAAACACAAACAAACAACAAGCGTCTTTCCTTCGGGAGTTCTTTTCTCACCTCATCTGCTTCGTACGCGAACTTGCTCCTACTTGTCACTTTGCAAGACGGTTACGCACTCGTCGTCCGAGTCTGCAACACCTGAGCAATGGCATAGGCAGTTCACGCTTTAATTCACAAGCAGTTTCCTTTTAGTACCCCTAGTTAGGGGAACTAAGGCGTCTCTGATCCTCATTATCCTGATGAGGTACGTAGGCAGCGGGGTAGGGCCCTTTCGAGCATAATCTTTATTTTCCCTATATTTTTTCTCTTTGTTCTCTTATTCATTTCTTTCCCAGTTCCAGTTTCTTTTTGTTTTCATTTCTTTGCTGCAGTTTTCATACCCTCACCCTTTGAAATAGTTTCTTTTGCAAGCGTGGATCCCGTCGGGTACGGCAGACGATCTGGGTGCTAATACCTTCCCAGGTCGTAACCGACTCCCGAGCCCAGTCTCTTTGGTTCGCAGGACCTGTGTCCTTCCTCTTTCTTTCTTCTGGTTTGTGCAGCATTACCATTCCCTTTCTTCGAGATAAAAATGCATGGCTGGCGACTCTATTCTTTTTTCCGCGCCACTTTCGCGTTTGTACCAGGATGGAAATCCGGGGAGCGACAGCTGGCGACTCTGCTGGAGATCGAACCCAGAATCTCTGGTTCCCTTGTGAGTCTCTCCTAGTGCTTGTGTGTTGCTGTTTCATTGGGTGATGTTTGATTGTTGTGGCTTGTTGTATTTTATTGTTGTTTATTTACAGCTTTATTTACAGTTTTCAGTATTTATTTTCTGCATCATGTACATATACTGGACTGTCTGGACTGGTTTTCTGTTTGGTGGGATGGGTGTTACTTGTTCTTGAGAGATATGAGCCAAGTACCCGGCTCGAGTGCACCATAGGACTTAGAGTGGTTCCACTTTGGCCTCATGAGATATTGTCATGGGGGTAGTATTGAGTTCCACACCCAGGTTGCGATTGTCTTGGAAATGTCTTGATTTGGGGATCTTCCTCTCTCATTACATAACCTTGACAGTTTTGTGCAGCTAGGGACCGATCATTGAGAACCTTGTGGAAACATCCCTCTTTAGTGATGACAGTGGCAACCCACATTTTGTGGCAAACCCATTCGCATCCGAGGGCCCACTTGGGGATCGCATAGGATGACCTTGTGTCCTGGACTCAACTGAGGCCTCCCTGCGTAGTATATAATGCCAAACCGATTCCCTGATTTGGTCATGAGCCATTTCTCGGAGATGGTGACAGTATTATTGCTATTCGGCTTTGAGAGTCCGTGATATCTGACCCGAAGCCTTTTACCAGTGAGATTGGGGGTGTTTACAGGTGTGCAGGAACCCATGACCTCAACATACACTCATTTATTCAGTGGTCCTTGTTATGATCTGTGGTCCTATGATTATGATCTTTGGTTCTATGGTCCTATGGTTCTGGAGTTCTGGTTTTCTTGATGCTGGTTTTCTGGAGTTCTTGTTCTGGTATTCTTGATACTGTGGTTCTGAGATCTTCTTCAGTGGGTTGTGATTATCAGAGAGTGTGACTCAGTGGACTTTTGGTTTGCCAGTTATTCAGAGGAGCCCTTGTCAGTGTCCAGTTCAGATGGTCCCAGTTGATCATATGCTTGCATTGCATTGCATTTGCATCATTCTTTGCATTAACTATTTATGTTTCCCATTTTTCAGGTCATTGTTCTTAATCTGCTCCCAGTTCTGGTAATCTAATCTCCATGGCAGAAATCAAAAGAGTTCCAAGAAAAAAGAATGTGCATTATACCTTTCTTCAGCCTGAAGTTAGAAGTGTTCAGAGGTTAGCGGGTCTGATGAACGATCAAGTCTTGGGTAATTTCAAGAAAAGATATGGCCAGATACTGAAGTTTGTGGACAAGCCCACTGCATACCAGAAGGATAGTCTGCATACCTTGTTGCAATTTTATGATCCTCTACTGCGTTGCTTTGTTTTTCCAGGTTACATCTTAGCTCCGACATTGGAAGAGATCTCCAGCATGCTGAATTTTCCGATCAGAGAGATACTGTCGTTCTATGGGTCAGAGGTTGTGCTTAAAGATGAAGACATAGCCAAGGTTTTTAGGTTGCCAGCTGCTTCAGTCAGGAAGGCTCTGCAAGAGAGTGAAGGTAAAGGTCTACCCTAGAGTGTGATCATCCCAGAGGCAGAGAGATATGCTGCAGAGGCTAAGTGGAATGACTTTGGTGCTTTGCTCGCATTGATGGTATATAGGTCCAGCCTGTTCCTTGGAGAGAAAGAGTTTGTCAGCTTAGAGGTGATCTCAATCTTTGCCAAAGGCAATCCAGTGCCTACTATATTGGGTGACTTTTACTATAGTGTCCATTACAGAAATAAGAAGGGTAGGGGTGGTCCAGTAGTCTGCTGTGCTCCTTTATTTGCTGAGTGGTTTGCTAGACAGTTGCCTAAGTCAGGTGCCTTCAAGGAGATGCGGGATGAATGGAGGTGGTCCAGAAGACTGATGGGTTTGACTGCATAAGATATTGCCTGGGGTTATGACAGGGATTTGCTAGGTAAGGAGTTGATGGTCAGTTGCGGAAGGTTTGCTGGAATACCTTTGCTGGGAAGGAAATGTGTCATCAGTTACTATCCAACACTAGCCAGAAAGCAGTTTGGCTACCCTTTGAAAGATCCTCCTCAGATGGAAGAGTTTGCTGAATCTTTGTTCTTTCCTGCTAAAGGGAACAAAGAGTTAGTTCAACAAGCAGTCCAAGCCTGGGCTCACAGGATAAGAAAAGGTAAGAAAGACTTCGGCCTTGTTGATCCCAAGACATATCCTCCATATGCTGCATGGTTGCAAAGACATGTAGAAGCAGTTCTCATGCCTTTTTCACTTGAGGCTCCACTGTATCCCCGAGAGGTGCCAAGTCAGAGCAGTACTGTCCCTCTTGAAGAGTACAAGAAGCTAGAAGCTCAGCTACATGAGGTCAGAGTGGAGAATACTGAGATGGTAAGCCTGTACCACCAAGCCAACAGGGCCAAGAATGAAGCCGAAGACAAGCTGCAGAAGCTCCAAGCCTCCTTGGAAGCCAAAGATAAGGACTTTGCTGGTAGAGAAGCCCATTACCACAGGTTGGGTATGATGGAAGCCCAAAGAGAAGCTGAGCGCAAGAAGACTCTAAAGACTCTCAAAGATGCTCGTCAATCCATTGCTTGGCTGCAAGGCCAAAGGGAGGAAGAGAAAAAGAAATTCAGAGAGAAGGAAGAGTTCTTTGAAGTTCAGATGGCCTTCAAGAAGGAGGAAGTGGAGCAAGTCTATACCATCCGGAGGGAGAAGACCCAACAGCTAGCACAAAGTCAGTTAGCTTTGGAGGAAGCAAGGAGAGAGATTGAAGAGCTCAAGCTGAAAGCGGGTGTCAAGAAGAGCAGGGCATAGGTGGCAGATCCTGGGTCCTTGGCTTAGTTTATTTTTGCAGACTACCTACAAGCTTGTTGTAGGAGTCTTGCTTATTTTGTATTTTGTCTTTATTTTATGTACTGGCTTGTAACCCTGCGGGGATTATTTCTGGTTGTATTCTGACTTTTAGCCCGTAGTGGTTTGTTCACATCCAGTATTAATGTGCAAGTTATCATTTTGAATGTGCAAGATTTGTTTGTCTGATACTGCTAACGTCTGAACACTCATCAAAGAGAAAGCTTGAAAGCTAAATACTGAAAGTGACTGTCTGAGAATAGATGCCAGAACTGGGGCATGCAAATGTTTAAAATTGGGAACATGAACAGTTACATTGCATTGCATATAACCTGTTTGTTTGTTTTGCAGGTGTTATCTCAGTTACTAACGTGTTTTGTGTTTCAAGCACTATAGCTCCCCGTAAAGTTCGGGAACAACCAGTTGCACACCGATATCCGACAAAGATTAACAGAGAGTGAGTCATGGACCAGATGCAAGCGGACTTGGCAGATCTGAGACTGAGAATGGATAACTTTATGACAGTAATGGCCGGCATGGGGCAGAACCAAGAGCGTCTGCGGGAGATGATAGAGAACAGTCAACCCAGGAACACTGCCGCCGCTGCTGCTGCTGCTGATAATCGTACCGGTGCGTGCGCACGTCAGGTTGAAGCTCCTGTTACACAGCCAGGGGTGACAATAATCAATGATGGGTTGAATAATATTCATATGGATAATCATGACGACCAGTTCACTCTCCTGGACGAAGCTGAAGGTCAAGGAGTTGAGATGAATAAGAGGTTTGAGGAAATGGCTGAGCAAATCAGAGCAATTCAATCCCAAAGCTCTTTGGGATTTGACATAACAGATTTGGGCTTGGTTCCTGGGGTCAGGATCCCATACAAGTTCAAAGTTCCAACCTTTGAGAAGTATAATGGCACTGCATGCCCGAAGACCCATCTGCAATCATTTGTTGGGAGAATTGCTGCTCACACGGATGATGACAAACTCTGGATGTATTATTTTCAAGACAACTTGGTTGGAGCTTCGCTGGAATGGTACATGAAGCTCAGCAGAGTTAATATCAAGAGTTGGAAAGATCTAGTTGAAGCCTTTGTGAGACAATATCAATATAACATGGACATGGCTCCGAACCGCACGCAGTTGCAGCACATGGCTCAGACGGCTAAAGAAGGTTTCAAAGAATACGCTCAGAGGTGACGCCAGCTCGCTGCCAGGGTGCAACCACCGCTGCTAGAGAACGAAATGGCTAACATGTTTATGGGTACTTTGCAGGGTGTGTTTCTTGAAAGACTGGCGTCCAGTTCTGCCACTAAATTCAACGATATTGTTATTGCTGGAGAAAGGGTTGAGACCTTGCTGAAGATGGGGAAGATACAAGACCCAAGTGCTAGCAGCTCAAATGGAGCGAGGAAAGCTTTCAGTGGACCTCCTAGAAGAAGAGAGGGCGAGACAAACGCTGTATTTAGCCGAGGTCGGGGCCGTGGTTATAGAAGACCCTATGAACATGTGGCAGCCGTCACAATTCCTGCAGCTCCAGTACAACAGATGCAACCTCCTCCTCAACAACATCAACAACAACAACCTCGTACCAACTATCAGCAGAGACCGTATCAGCCAAGGCAAACTCGCCCGACTAATAGGGTGATTGAGGCTATCCCTATGACTTATGCTTCCTTACTTCCAAGACTGCGGGATTTGAACCTGATTCAACTGAGAACATTGGCACCACCACCTCCTGGAGAGCTTCCAGTTGGTTATGATGTCAATGCACGATGCGCTTTCCACTCTGGAGCACCCGGGCACTCGACTGAGAAGTGCAGGGCTTTGCATCACAAGGTTCAGGATCTTGTAGACTCTAAAGCAATCAACTTTGCGCCACCGCCGAATGTTAATTCAAACCCTATGCCGCATCATGGAGGGGTAAGAGTCAATGTTGTTGAGGGTGGTGACAAGTTGAGTCTGGTGTTGAGTATTGATGAAGTGAAGACTCCTTTAAGGGTAGTGAAAGAGAGACTGTTGAATGGTCAAGTTTTTCCTGGTTGCTGTTTTGATTGTGAAGACTGTATGAATGCTGAGAATGGCTGTGAGAAGTTGAAGTTGGGTTTGCAGGGTTTGATTGATGATGGATCCTTGTAGTTCAGCAAAGTGGGTGATAAAGCTGATGATGTGTCAACAATTACCATTTTCTATGATGAAGCTGACATGCCTGTCAGAAGAGAGCCGGTTACAATCTATGCTCCTCAGATTAGTCCCATGACTATCACCGTACCTGGGCCTGTTCCGTACACAGACGATAAAGCCATTCCCTGGCATTATGGCTCAGATGTATATGTAGCTGGACAGAAGATTGAGTGCAGATCTATTGTTGCTGACCCGACTGTAGAGAATGTCGGAGGAGTTGGGGGTTTCACCAGAAGTGGTAGGTTATTTGCTCCCCCTGTGCTGAGAGGGGATCCTGAGGCTGAGGCTTCATCCAAGGCCAAAGGAAAGCAAGTTGTGAATGATGAGTCAACTACTCCTGTTGCTGGGCAGGGCACGTTTGAAAAAGAGGTCGAGGAATTCATGAGGATTATTAAAAAGAGTGACTATAAGGTGGTTGATCAACTGAACCAGACACCTTCCAAGATTTCCATCTTGTCACTGTTGATGTGCTCTCCCGCACACTGAGAGGCCTTATTGAAAGTTCTACAAATGGCCTATGTTCCTCATGAAATCACTGTCAACCAACTTGAAGCTGTTGTAGGAAGTGTCAATGCAAGCCATGGCTTAGGCTTTACAGACAGAGACCTCACGTCGGAGGGCAGAAACCACAACAAAGCACTACATATCACGATGGAGTGCAAGGGCGCCGTGTTGTCTCATGTTATTGTAGACACAGGCTCTTCCTTGAATGTGCTTCCGAAGAAGGCACTGATGAAGCTTAATGTTGATGGGATAGTCCTGAGACCAAGTGATCTGGTTGTTAAAGCTTTTGATGGTTCGAGAAGATCAGTTTTTGGAGAGGTTGAGCTGCCCGTCAAGATAGGCTCTCAAGTCTTCAAAAGTGTTTTCTATGTTATGGACATCCAACCTGCATATAGCTGTTTGTTGGGAAGGTCGTGGATACATGCTGCTGGAGCTGTTACTTCAACCCTGCATCAGAAGCTTAAGTACGTGGTTGACGGCCAGGTCATCACAGTTTGTGGAGAGGAGGACATATTCGTGAGCCACTTGTCGACGTTCAAGTATGTGGAGATGGATGGAGAAATCCATGAGACTTTATGCCAAGCCTTTGAAGCAGTCAACGTCAGTATCTTGACTCCTGTGGAGAAGAACAATGAGAAGGAGGGTACGTCCATCCACTCCTACAGGGAGGCAAAAGAGGTTGTTCAATCAGGCAGTGCCCAAGGTTGGGGCAAGCTGTTGGAGCTGGAAAAGAAAGATGATAAGTTTGGCTTAGGGTATCAGCCTGGTGGATCTACTCCAAGTGGTAAGGCCATCACGTTTTACAAGTGCTGGGTTGCTCGACCGCAATCAGATCTGTACAGCAAGCCAAGATGGGGATAGTGACGGTGACTGGGACAACTGGATCCACCTGTGTGCGCCCGACGAGGAGCTAGAAAATTGGTCTGCTGAAGACATTGTTCAAGTCACCTGGCTCTCAGAGTAATTATTTTGTTTCCTTTTATTAGCATACTGCATTGTCAAATCCAGCATTCTTCCCAAGATGCTTGGATCCATTGTATTGGGCCACCATGTTTTGTATTACATCGTTATTTTGCTATGAAATAAAAGGACATTTTCAGACAAACTGTGTTCTCTTTCTTTGTTTTTAAACTTTTTCACAAAAAATATAAAAATGGAAATGTGTTTTCCTTTTTGTTTTTGTGTTAGCGTCTCTTTTTCAAATAAGCAGATTCTGAATAAGCACATCATCTGTGCAGTGTTGATCATCCGGATTCCACGGATAACATTCCTGCTATGATTATGCATGACATTGACAATCCTGTCTACCAAGCTAATGAAGGGGTTGAGGAAGACTGTGACCTCCCTGAAGAATTGGTCAGATTGTTGAAACAGGAGGAACGGGTTATTCAGCCTCATCAGGAAGAGATTGAGATCATCAACATTGGCAGTGAAGATGCAAAGAAAGAGATCAAAATTGGGGCTAGTCTGCAGGCCCACGTCAAGAGAGAGTTGGTCAGTATGCTGAAAGAGTATGTGGATATCTTTGCTTGGTCATATCAAGATATGCCAGGTTTAGATACCGACATCGTTGTGCATAAGCTACCTCTGAGAGAGGATTGTCCTCCTGTGAAGCAGAAATTGAGAAGAACTCGTCCTGACATGGCGATGAAAATTAAAGAGGAGGTTCAGAAGCAATGGGATGCCGGTTTCCTTGTTGTGACTAGTTACCCACCTTGGGTAGCTAACATTGTACCTGTACCGAAGAAGGACGGCAAGGTCCGGATGTGCGTTGACTACCGGGATTTGAATAGATCAAGCCCAAAAGATGACTTTCCGTTACCACACATTGACGTGTTGGTAGACAATACTGCTCAATTCTCGGTGTTCTCCTTCATGGATGGCTTCTCCGGATATAACCAGATTAAGATGGTGCCGGAAGACATGGAGAATACAACGTTCATTACCCCGTGGGGTACATTCTTCTATAAGGTCATGCCCTTTGGTTTGAAGAACGTCGGGGCAACTTATCAACGGGCGATGGTCACATTGTTCCATGACATGATCCATAAGGAGATTGAGTGTTATGTGGACGATATGATTGCTAAGTCCCGAGACGAAGAAGAGCATCTGGTCAACCTGAAGAAGCTTTTTGATAGACTGGTCAAGTACAAGCTGAGGTTGAATCCGAACAAGTGCACTTTCGGAGTGCGTTCCGGGAAACTGTTGGGTTTCATTGTAAGTCAAAGAGGAATTGAGGTAGATCCTGCTAAAGTAAAAGCTATTCAAGATATGCCTGCACCGAGGACAGAAAAAGAAGTGCGCGGGTTTTTAGGGGGGTTGAACTACATTACTCGGTTCATATCTCATCTAACGGCCACGTGCGAACCGATATTCAAACTGCTAAGAAAAGAGCAAACGGTCAGGTGGAACGATGACTGCCAAAGAGCTTTCGACAAAATAAAAGAATATTTGCAGGAGCCTCCAATTCTAATGCCTCCAGTGGAATGAAGACCATTAATCATGTACTTGACCGTGCTAGAAGGGTCAATATGGTGTGTGCTAGGCCAACATGACGAGTCTGGTCGAAAAGAGTACGCCATTTATTACCTTAGCAAAAAGTTTACCGACTGTGAATCCCGTTATTCACTGCTCGAGAAAACTTGTTGCGCTTTGGTATGGGCTGCTCGCCGACTGAGGCAGTACATGTTGACTCATACCACACTGCTCATTTCCAAAATGGATCCTGTCAAGTACATCTTTGAGAAACCAGCGTTGACCGGAAGGGTTGCTAGGTGGAAGATGATTTTAACTGAATACGACATCCAGTATACTTCTCAGAAAGCCATCAAGGGAAGTGTATTGTCGGATTACCTTGCACAGCAACCTCTTGAAGATGATTATCAGCCAATGATGTTTGATTTCCCTGATGAGGACATCATGTACCTCAAAGCAAACGATTATGAGGAACCACTTCCGGAGGAGGGGCCAGACCCTGAATCCAAATGGAAGTTGATGTTTGATGGGGCCATCAATATCAATGGTCGTGGAGTTGGTGCCGTACTCATTACTCCTGAAGGTGTTCACTTACCCTTCGCTGCCAGAATTACTTTTGGCTGCACCAACAATGAAGCGGAATACGAGGCATGTATAATGGGAATAGAGGAGGGAATTAATCTTCGGATTAAGAACCTCGATATATTCGGAGATTCAGCCCTCGTCATCAACCAAGTTACCGGCAAGTGGTATACGCATCAAGAGCATTTAATTCCATACAGGGATTATGCTAGAAAACTGTTGACGTTTTTCACGAAAGTTAAACTTCAAGACATACCACATGATGAAAATCAGTTTGCCGACGCATTGGCCACTCTCTCTTTGTCAATAAAAGTCCTGTGTTGGAATTATGTGCCCAGAATTGATATATCAAGTTATTCCTGGAAAAGAAAGAATACCCAACTGGGGCATCTTCCAATGACAAGAAGACCTTGAGGCGACTTGCTGCTAGCTTCTTCTTGAACACAGACGGTGTTTTGTACAAGAGAAACTTCGACATGGTCTTGCTCAGATGCGTGGATAGACACAAAGAAAGCCTGTTGATGCAGGAAGTTCACGAAGGATCTTTCGGTACCCATGCAGGAGGGCATGCTATGGCAAAGAAATTGCTGAGATCAGGGTATTACTGGATGACAATGGATGCAGATTGTTGTTCATTCGCTCGTAAGTGCCACAAGTGCCAAATATATGCAGACAAAGTGCATGTTCCTCCAAGACCGCTCAACATCATGTCATCTCCTTGGCCCTTTTCTATGTGGGGCATTGACATGATCGGGAAGATCGAGCCAACTGCTTCGAATGGTCATCGCTTCATCCTGGTTGTGATTGATTACTTCACCAAATGGGTAGAAGCAGCATCTTATGCCAACGTCACTCGTCAAGTGGTGGCAATATTTCTGAAAAGAGATATCATATGCAGATACGGAGTTCCCGAAAGGATCATTACTGACAATGGTTCTAATCTCAACAACAAGATGATGGCAGACTTGTGTCGGGACATCAAGATTCAGCATCACAATTCTTCTCCTTACTGACCAAAGATGAATGGTGCGGTAGAGGCAGCTAACAAGAATATCAAGAAGATTGTGCAGAAAATGGTTGTCACTTACAAGGATTGGCATGAGATGTTACTATTTGCTTTGCATGGGTACCGAACGTCGGTCAGGACGTCAACAGGGGAAAATCCCTTCTCTTTGGTGTATGGCATGGAAGCAGTCCTTCCTGTTGAAGTAGAGATTCCTTCACTGCGCGTGATGATGGATGTTAAGCTGGATGAGGCTGAATGGGTGCGTGCTCGTTATAATCAGCTATGTCTAATTGAGGAAAAGAGATTAGCGGCTATCTGTCATGGTCAGCTTTATCAGAGGAGAATGAAGCGTGCATTCGACCAACGAGTACGTACTCGAGAGTACCAAGTGGGAGAGCTTGTGTTGAAGAGGATCGTTCCTCCAGGTTCAGATCACAGGGGCAAGTGGACCCTAAACTACGAAGGACCATTCATAGTGAAGAAAGTCTTTTCAGGAGGGGCACTGATGCTCACCACTATGGATGGAGATGACTTCCAATCCCCTGTTAACTCGGACGCAGTTAAAAAATACTTCGCATAAAGAGACCCTCTGGACACAAAAACAGAATTATAGTCCAGGCAAAAAAAGGGCATCCCCGCGAGCTAAAAACAGAATAAAAAAGCTCGGGAAAAAGTTAGGGAAATAAATAAAAAAAATGTACACCCACTGAGTTGAAAAGCCACATTGGACAGCTCAGGCAAAAAAGGATATCCCGGTGGATTGAAAACCCGAAAGGGCGATCCACGCAAAACAAGGGAATAAGAGAACAACTGCGATCCGAGTTATCTGAACCACATCATCGTTTCGTACAACATGACAATATCAGAAGGATAGGAAACCCCTCATCCTCTCAAAAAGCCAAAGCAGAATGGAGAGTCTTGAAGACATGCAGGTCATAGCAGAAATAGAACTCCTCGGAATGCCGTGTACATTGCCATTAGGATAGTTTCTTTTCTCAATTTTATGGTAGCTACCTCTTTCCAGGTGGTTGCTTCCTGATGTAAATCTTTTGCCTATTCAGAGGCCATTCAATAAAAAAAAGAATATTCAGTCAAAAAGTTGTGTGTGTTTATTTTTGTTTGCAAAATGTCCTGAGTTTTCAGCAAAAATAGCATTGCATCTGAACATGGTGATAATTTTGAAAAGAAAACTGACATGCAGGGAAACGGTAACCCTTTTTGAGTGTCAGGTGACGATGGATGAACAGATCGTACCATGCAAATCCCCGGGGCACACTTGTGTTTTCTGTTGTTGCAGGTTGCAGGATGACGTCACATTCTCCCAAGCACTTACTCTTCCCCAATGGAGTATCTCCCCGAGCAGAGATTTCTTCCTCTAGCAGGTATCTGAAAGCTTGACATTTCCAGCAGAGATTTTCTCCAACCAAGCCTTGGTAGCAGCCCAAGCAGTTTCTTCTTCCCCAGTGAAGTAGCAGTCCATGTTTCCCCAGTGGAGTATACCCAGCAGGTATCTGAAAGCCTGACATCACCAGAGTTGGAATTATCAGAATTCTATCCTCAGCAAGAGTCATTCCCAGGAGGTGGGACTGAAAGCTTGATATCCCCTCAGAGTCTTGAATCAGCAGATGCTCTCCCCGGCTAGAGTATGGTTCAAGCAGTTTCCCCAGCTGAGTTTGAAGATGATCCTGTCCCCACAGAGTTCATATTTGATTTTCTCCTCCGTCAGCGAAATATCCCCCAGCGAAGTTGCCATATTTTTGGGTATTTTGATGATACAGTCAGGTATTCATCACCTCAGTCAGTCAGGTATTCAGACCTCTAGACTTGTCTCCCCTGCAGAGTTGTAACTCTTGTGGCCTATCATGCATTCGTTCACCGCTCGTCTGCATTTTTCAATACTCGTCTGTGTTATCCCTAAGCAGAGTTTTCCCCAGCAGGGACATGTTATTGCTTTATTGCTGCTCGTCCGCATCTTTCAACACTCGTATGTGTTATAATTCTGGTATTGATCGTTTGCCTTCCCCAGCAGTGGTTTATGATTACCTTGTTTTTGCTCGTCTGCAATTTCAAACACTCGTCTGTGTTCGGTTATATCAGTTGTTGTTTGCTCGTCTGCAATTTCCAGCACTCGTCTGTGCTTTGGGATGTAATATCTTTGTTGTTGCTCATCTACAACTTTCAACACTCGTCTGTGTTATGATATAATCTGTGTTGTTGCTCGTCTGCAAGTTCTCAACACTCGTCTGTGTTATGATATCTCATATTTGTTGTTGTTCTCCGCAACTTCCCAACACTCGTCTTTGTTTGGTATTGGATCCTTTGTTGCACTCGTCTGTGCTTTGATATGTAATTTGTTGTTGCTCGTCTGCAACTTTCCGGCACTCGTCTATATTTGGTATGCCTGATATTTGTGGATACTCACCTGTATCATCCCCAACACTCGTCTGTGTTGGTCATATGTTTGAAGCTCGTCTGCTTTGCCTGGATACTCGTCTATATCACTCCCCAACACCCGTCTGTGTTGTGCCTCATATTTGTATATGCAGATTTGTTGTTTATCCTGATATTCTTATGTTGCTCCTTCAAATGCTCGTCTGTGTTTGAATTTCTGGTATTCGTCTATACTAGCTGTTGATACTCGTCTGTATCATTGACTGAAGCGCTCGTCTGTGTTTCTCAGATCATCTTCTGGTACTCGTCTGTATCATTGATTTATGGCACTCGTCTGTGTTATCTTGATGATCATCCAATACTCGTATGTATTGAAGAGGTTTAAAATCCTGACAGTGGGAATTAATGTCAAAATGATTACCGGTCCTGGCGTAACAGGTAAATCCGAAGGAGGCTCGTCCGTCTCAAGCACCAGTTATTGTTGCTGCACCTGGCGTCACAGGTTTACTCAAAGAAGACTCGTCTGTCTTATACCATATATCCGCGGATAATATATGAAGAAGGTTCGTCTACCTTGATTGCATGTCTATCCCACAGACTTAAGTTCATTGTCGGTCCTGGCATAATAGGTAAATCCGAAGGAGACTCGTCTGTCTCAAATCATATGTTAGGTGTTTGAGGACTCGTATGTCCAGCTCCTGGTGTCACAGGATTGTTTGAAGACTCGTCTGTCAACGCATTCTTATTTCCAGATTTCAGTTTCAACTTGGAAGAAGCTCGTCTGCTTTTTCTCTCTTTCTCATCCCCAGAGCGTCATCTGGTTGGGTTTATTTCCCAGTGTTGCATGCTTCGTCATAGTGCAAATTTCTGGTCTTTTTGGTATTCAACCACAGTTTATCTCAAATGGTCGATAGCCCGTACTATCGTCCTTTTCAGATTAACTGATGATTGAATAGGGGCAGCTGTAACACCTCAAATTTTCCCTCTTCATTTTAAGCATCATATCATATCATATTCATCATACTCATATCATTTTCTCAGCATCATATCATGGAAAGATGAAGCATAACGTCCCTCATGTCCTAGCATCAAGCATATGGTCATCTGTGGAGTTCCTTGAAGCCTTTCAAGCCATGACAAGGGTTTGAATGAGTTTGTACAAGTTCTATGGTGAGTCTATACTCCATTTGAAAGTTCAAGTCCATTGGCAAAAGCTCAGAAGATTGCATGATCATCAGAGATCTCAGGACCAGTCAAAGTTCCTATGCAGTGCACCCAAATTAGGGTTTGTAATTAAATCACCAATATCTCACAACTTTGGCCATTTCTTGTGAGCCAAGTCTTCTATATGTTAAGAGGATCCTATGTGTCAAATTTCATGAGAAAATTCCATGTGGAAGTCGGTCAATGCCTCAGTTGCTTGCAGATGAAGCAGAAAGTCAACAGAGCCCATAAAAAGTCAACTGTGCAATTTCAAGGGGTCTAACCTAAATTTTTTGGCCAAGAGGGGTCATTACAATGTTATAAGAGGTTTAGAATGCCTAAAGTTCAAGAATCATGGAGATTTGAGGGGTTTTTCAAAAATGGTACAAAGTTGGTTTTTGAAGTTTTCCAAATTTTGCAAGTTTTGCCCTAATTTTCAAGTGGCCTTAACATGATCAAAAATTCTTCAAATGGACCAAAGTCAAACATGAAATTTGGAGAGTAAGGGCTCCCATTTTCAAAAAGTACAAGTACATTTTCACCGGATTCTTGAAACTCCCTAGGGGCCATTCGAAAATTTCCATATTCTAGGGCAAAAATTGATTTTCCAAAAAGTCACCAAATGCAAGAAGGCTCAAACTTGATTTTTGTGAATTGGTACAGGCCCAAACTTGTTTCCAACTTAAAATACATTCCATAAGGACCAATTTGCTCCAAATAAATGGTCATTTTCATACACTTTAAAAAAATCCCTCCAAAACATGCCAATTTGCAAAAATCATGAAACAAATGTGACACTTGAATCTAAGGGCCAGGATTGTATGGATTTGAATCAAGGGTGGAAAATGAAACTCACACATGCTGAGAGGCCCAAGAGATCATGAGCATAGCATGCTTATTCCACCAAGTGCACATTATGCATATGCACACTTTTCTCATTTGATTTTCGTGCACTTTCTTTCACACTTTTAGGATTGCCTTTTGACATCACAACAAAGAGAATTAGGGTGGCATCAGATCTGAATTCTCTCTCATTCTCTCATTCTCAACTTTCTTGCATCCTTGCATTTTGCCTCATATCTCTCCATTCTCTTACATTCTCCACAAACTTCTTCCATATTCTTGATCAGTGAATCACATAGATCAAGAATCATCCATCCATTTAAGCTTAAAGCACAGATTTGGAAGCTTGCCATTTCAAAGCCACTTGTTGAGAAATCTCAGATCCAGTCCATTTCAAGGCCTTAGATGCATTTATTTTTCATCTAAGGAGCAAGATGAGTAATTTGCACGGATTGGTTGGTTTTCTAGCTCAATATTTCAAGGTCTCCATATCAGGTATGACTTGAAACTTCATGTTCTGGAAATGAAATTGAATGGTTGTTTTGTGTTCTCTGATCTTCCCTGGTCATGCTGCACTTTGTAAAATTGATTTTAGTGCATTGTAGTGAAAGATATGTGCATTTCAAGTTTCATGGTGACACTTTATTTTGCTCGATCCAGCTAATTCATTGAGTTTTAGCTTATTTTGATACCATATTTGGATTCCTTGATGTTGAATTAGTCAATCTGGACTATTCATTTTTATTTTCTGGTAAATTTTTGGATCTGGTTTGGTCTCCGGTGCCAGAGCCCTAGCTCCGGTCACCGGAATTTGTTTTGCTCCATCTAGGGTTTCTAAGGGAAGAAGATGAAGTCCACACCACATGTCCCTCTTTAGCCTTTCCATTTCTATTTTAATTATGCTTTCTATTTAATACCGCGTGTGGTGAGTCCCACCGTATGTCTCGTGCGTCCACCAATGACCATGCGCTAAGTCTCCACATCGTTTAATGAGTCTATTAACTCCATCCATTTGATTAATCACGCGGATCTCCATTTTCCCAACATTTCTTTATTAATTTAGCTTAATTTCCATCATAACAACATGTACTTCAGCGCATACTGGGCCTAGACAGTTGATGTTCACACCTCACTTGTTCCAGCCCATTCCAAATGCAACGTACAACACTTACTTTCCTCACCTCCTTCAAGTTCATTTTAATTTCTTTTTCACATTTAATTTCTTTTTAATTCAGTTTCATTTTAATTCATTTAAAATAGTTTTAATCATCCAAAAAATCCCAAAAAAATCATGAACCTTATTTATTTTCTCTATTATTTTGTCATATTTTTATTTTATTTGTTTCCTTTTCCCACGTGTCAGAATTAATTCATCATCTCACCTAGCTTCTTTTATTTCTTTTCTTGACCAGTCTGCCTTGTCTAATTTCCATTGTCTTCAATATTTTGAGTTTTGATCCCATTCTTTTTGCTTTGTATTCTTGAGACCTTTTTCTTTTCATGTGAAATTTCTCTGGATATTTAGAAGCTTATTTCTTGAGTCTTGGTCTGGTAACTTGTGGTGTAAGTTTGCTGCCCTAACTTGTGTTCTTGCCTCCATTAAACCTAGTTTGCTTTTGAATCTTTGAAAATCCTTTTGGCTAGTTGATATAACATGTTTTAAGATATTTTGGTTTCAATTGTGGAATTTTTAGATGGCTGGTTGATTTATTATGGATTTTATCTTGAACCTTGTCCCATTTTGCTTCTTTTGAACCTTTTGGTGTCTCATAAGCCTAGAAAAGAACTTGTGCCCACTTCTTCTTCTTGTTTGTGGTTCCTTTGGGGTGTGGGTACCTTCCTGGTCCTAGGATAGGTTTTGTGTCTTCTGAATTTTTGTATTTACTTCTTCTTTAAGTCATTTGCTTCTTTAAGGGTTTTCACTTCATCTTATTGCTTCTTTTGCTTCCATTTGGCATTGTTTGGTCTTGTACCACTCTTCTCTTCATCTTGTTGGCTTCCTAAGCCATTCTTCACCTTGTTTTGGTTCTGGTTGTGGGTTTTGTGTCCCTATTTTGTGTTAGAAGAATTATGGTTCTGAACCTCCAAGTGTTTTGATGATAACAAAGATTGTTACAGAATAGAAGTTCTAATAAATATCCTTGTTCTTGTGTAGAAGATCAATTCTTTAAGTAAGATGTACTCGTATAGAAGATTCATTGAGCCACATAGAGAATATACTCTTAAAAGGGAATCCATCATTTAATAACATGTTTATTGGCTGCGCATCAAATATTTATTATCTCTGATCTCCGCTTAGAAGATGTTGATATTCATAATGAAGACATTAATTAAAGAATATTTTAATTAACGGTCAAGACAAGTATCTCTGTTTATGGAAGGAAGTTATGGTATTAACTTATATCCTAAATTTAGCTCAAGATGTCTCCAACGGCTTCATTCATTCAAGAACTATATAAAGGATTCAATTTGAAGAATTAAAAAATACACTCACGCAAAAAGACTGAATCAACTTGTGCTAATATTTTGTAACTTTCACTTAGTGATCTCTGCTTGTCAAGAAGCATTTTTAGTTACTTCTTTATTATAATTGTAATAGTTATTTTATTCCTTGAGTGACTAAGTTTAGTCAGAAGACTCAAGAGGACATTGACTATAGGTCTTTGTGTGTATTCATAGTTGAATAGTGGATTAAGACCTCAGTAGAGGCAAAATCACCTTGGCGGGTGGACTGGACGTAGTTTGAGTTCAAACGAACCAGGATAAATTATCTTGTCTTTAGAAGTTGTTTTTAAAGTTCCATAAGAAAACCCAATTCCAACCCCCCTTCCTTATGTTTTGCGCACCTTCAATTGGCATCAGAGCGCTAGGTTCTGAGAAAAACACTTAACCGTGTCAGTAAAAGATCCAGAAGTTAAACACATGGCAGAAGCTGGAAATAACATCAATGACTACCAGATGTAAACACCCCAAATTTGCCCTCACCCATTCACACCATGGCTTGTGATCATTTCATATGCATAAACACAATCATATCATCTCATATCTCATTTTTGATTCACTGCATAGATTCTAAGTCATCTGCACCTAGGGTTTGTGATCTGAGCAATCCAAGAGCCTCCTGAGCCACTCCAAAGGCCATCAATCACTTCAAAGGGATCCATGTGTGTTCTTATATCATATTGCATCCTCTCAGAGTCTATAATGCTAAAGAATCACAAGAACTGGGATTGGTATGGAAGCAGAGCCAGGTTTGACTGCACAGTTGACCCAAAATTAGGGTTTTGGTTTCAGAGGCCATAAACCCAATTTTTCTGGTCATTCTTGTTTCCATTGGTCTCTATATGGTATAGGGAGTATGCATATCAATTTTCATGAAGAAATTCCATGGGGAAGTCATTTGATCAAGGGTTGACTTTTCAGACAAGTCAGTGTAAAATCAGGGCATCTGAGGCCCCCAATGACCCAACCAAGGGGTGATCTTCATCATTTTGAGTGTTTTTGATCTTTATTTGATCATAGAAGAAGGTTGAAGTTCACAAAAATCAAGAATTTGAAGTTTTTGCAAAGTTGACTTTTTAGGGCATAGTTGACTTTTCAAGAATATGTCATTTTAGGTCATTTTTCAAGCCTTGATTTTTGATCAAAAATGCTTCAAATGGAAAAACTTTGGTCATGAAAGTTGTAGAACACATTTTTCCCTTTTCAAAAAGTACAAGGACATGATCTAATTCTTCTTGAATCAAAAGTTATGGTGTGACAAAGTTGGCCAAAATCACTAATTTTCAAGACATGCCTCAAATGAGAAATTTGCAAGATCATGAACCAAGGCCATTTGTAACTTCTAGTTCACTTCAAACCAAGGTACAAACATCACATAAGTTCTAAAAATCAGAATTGGACCAAAGTTTCTCATGTTCATGGTTTGCATAACAAGACTTTTTCATGAAGTTTCAAAAGTAACCAAGTTGCAAAACCACTCATCACACTTCACCAACTTGATGTCTTGGATGCTGAACCTTCCTAGCACTCCACACACACCATGCTGCGCCATCCCTAGCCCTTGTACCAAGCCTAGCACCAAGCCATACCTTCCTTACACAAAGAGTGGACTTTTGGCAAAAGTGAACTTACCAATCAATAAAGGCCAGGTCAAATCATCTGACCTATAGGATTATTTTATGTTATCTATTTGCAAGCCAAAGATATCAAGAAGCCAAGCTGAAACAGGCCAGAACACACATTCACAAAAAACACCCCATTTGCATTTTCCTTCGAATCTCTCTGCCCAGCTCAAAAACACTCAAACCAACTTCACCAATCATTTCACCATGTTCCATAGAGCATAAACCAAGCAAAGCCTAAGCCTGAAACCAGCAAGAACTCCACTTCTCCATTTTCACTCCAACTTGCAGTTTCTTTCGAAACTCACTCCACAGCTCACCAACATCCAAATAAACTCCACAAACCTTCTCTACTCATCATCTGGACCACAAACAACCCTTCACCAGTGCCAGAAACATCCTGAACCACCATCACCATTTTCAACTGAGCTTGAGCAGAAGCTGCTCAAACTCCTCAACCAGCCAGCTTAAACTCTTTCTAAGTATTCAAGCATCACTAGAGGGTCAAGTGGAGTGGATTACACCAAGAGGGAGGGTCAGAAAGTTGCTGGAGTGAAAGCTTCGAATCTCAGGTAGCTCAAGAAATATTTTTCCAGAAATCATTTTTTAAGTTCTAAACTTGTTCTTCATGCTTCACTGATTGTTCTGATGCTTTTAGTTTTGAAAATGGTGATGAAATGAGAATGTAATTGCTTCCTGAAACTTTTTTGCCCTAGTTCTTGTTTGCTTCGATTCAGCCTTTCATGGAAAAATAAATTTGTTTTGTTTGAGGGTTATGATTCGTGAGTGAGTGGGAAGCATTTCTGTTCATTTAGATTCCATTTTCGTAACGTGTAGAGTGAGTTTGAGGTTTTGGGTGAACGGAGAAGATGACCGGAACACTGTTCCGGTCATCTGAGAGTGTTTAACGGCGTAATTAGGGCATAAGCATTTAATTAGCTGATTTTGAATTTGAACCGTAGGATGTGGCGCCAGGTCTCTTCCCGCGCGTGTAACTTTGAATCCAGGCCCTAGGATGTGTTGACTTTTATTTAATTCAGTTTAAATTCATTTTTAATTCATTTCTTTTCATTTTATTTGCATAATTAATTTAAAATAGCAAAAATGTCTTAAAAATTATGAAACTTTTTCCCAAAAGTTTTATTAATTTTTAAGACACAAAAATATTTTTGTTTTTATTTTTAGCATTAAAAAAGTATTTTAATATATTTAAAAGTTTATTTTTAATTGATTAATGAAAATTAATTTATTAAAAATACTTTTAGGTATTTAAAAATCACCAAAAAATTCATGAAATGTTCTAAGACATTTAGAAACTTTGTCCAACCTTAAAACAAAATTTCTTTTTTGATCTTGATGCATTTTAAGAATTTCTCATTGAATTAAAATCATTTTTGTGCATTATTTTGATCCAAAGTTCAAAAAATCATTTCTGCCTATTCATGAGGAGTTGGACATTGATTCTTTTTGCATTGCATTGTGTTTAGCATGTAGTTTTTGAGATAAAAAGGCCATTATTTGATCTTTCATTTTCAAATTGTTTGACATTTCTTTTGTTTAGGAACCCTAAAAACCCTAGAATCTTGTAAAAATCATAACTTGAATTTGGTTGAGAGTTGAGACCTCTCCTTTGGGCAGTGAGTTAGTATGGGATTAGGGGTCCTTTGTGTGGCATTTTCCATTTTTTATCTTAGGGTTTGCTTCTGGTTTTGGTTTGTGTTTGATGTTTGATTCATAAACCCTAATTTGGGCTCCCATATGCATCCATCTTGCATTCTCTTGCATACCATGACTTGCCATGACATTCCATGCTTCCATGTGATTCATTTGACATCATAAGACATATAGAAAGCATGTTTGATCATTGCATCATGTATTTGCCATGTTGTATGTCATGTGCACTTCATAACTTTTCATGTGTTTTCATGGTTCCTAGCTTGCTTCATTTGCATTCATGAACTTGTATGATCATTTCCATGTGCTGCCTCATGTTTGTAGCATCTCATAACATCATTAGCATCATGTATGTGCTTCTGGTTTTGTTTCTCATCATGTCATCACATCCCATTCTGCATTGCATTGTATTCCTTTTCTAACATTTCAGGTGGTAAGTGAACTTGAGAAGTGAATTTGCCTTCACTTCTCATAACTTTTCTTTTCATCTCTCTTGCATCCATTGCTGCATCTTTGCTTGTGTTTGAGGTTGAGCTTGCTCATTCTTCTTCTTCCCACTTTCTTTCTTCAAGTGACTTGACTTCTTGAATGAAGCAAGTCACTTTGCTTCTCTTGATCCTTTCATCTGCTTCCTGGTGGTTCCATTGAAGATTTCCTTTGAAAACCTCACAAACCTTAGGAACAACCAAGCATGACAATGATTAGGGTTTTGATTAGTCTTCCCCCCCTTAGTTTTACCTTTGTGTCTCTTTTGAGTCTTTTCTTCTCACCTCATAATCAGGGACTAAACCCTAAAGGCTTTAAGGCTTTGTGATTAAGCTTATGCCTGCATCCTTCTCTTAGGATGGAGTGTATAACTTTAATCCTAAGTGTTAAACCCTTAATGTGTTTAAATCCTCTAATTAATTCACATAATAATCATCAAGACTTCACACTTGTAACTTGGGCCTTGCATTAGGGTTCTAATTCTTCCTTAACTGGTTAAGAAGGACTAACCCTAGTGTTAATGGACAAGTCCCCCTCAAGTTGTCTTACAAATCATAAAAATCACTTCATCATCATATCATTAAATAAAATCCACTTAATAAAAGGCTTGTTTTGTCATGAGTTTAATCCCTAATCATGGATTAAGTTGAGGAGCATTCCTCAGTTTAAACATTCTCATCTATTATCCTTCTATTAGGATGGTGTAATGAGTCTGTTTAATCCCTGATTATGGCTTAATCTTATTACTTAACACTAAACAAAAACAACAAAAACATCTAATTAATCACAAGTAGGTTAATGATCTTAACTCTACATCAAAAGGTGATTAAGTGTGAGAATCTGACTTCACATTTAAGGTATTCTCATTACCCCTAATCAGAGGGAAGATGTGATGAGTTTACTAACCCATTGGTTTAGGCTTAAGCTCATTAACTTACAACGAATTTTCAAAAGCAATAAAAGACTGAAAACACAAAAACAAACAATAATCGTCTCCTCCGGGATTCTTTTCTCATCTCATTCACTCACAAACGAGAGCTCGCTTCTTCCGTCTAATGCAAGACAGTTTGCACCTGAGCCAGACAGGTCATACACTTGAGCATAGACAAGTAAGCAGTTCACAAGTCAACTCATCTTTCAGTCTCTTTGGGTCGAACTACGGTGTTCTGACTTCCTCATTGCACGAGAGGATACGTAGGCATAACTTAACAGTTATCGAACAAAAGTCTCTGTATATTCCCCCTCTTTCTAGCCTCATTCTTTAGCCTCATAGTCATGAGCACTTCACTCTTATCCTTACACTGACACTGTATATATTACACTTTGCACTTCTCTTACACTGACACCTGTACATTCTTTTCCAGCTCTTTATGCACAAATTGCACTGACACTACCCCTTTAAAACACAAATCTTTTAAGCGTGGATCCCGTCGAGTACGGCGGACAATCTGGGTGCTAATACCTTCCCAGGTTGTAACCAACCCCCTTTCTCAGTCTCTCTGGTTCGCGACCGTCTTATCCATATCTTTCTAGGTCTATGCAGCATTGCCTTTCCTCCGGGATAAAAATGCCTAGCTGGCGACTCTATTCATCTCCAGTGAGTTCACGGCTGTGTGTTCTCATTGTCCCTTTCGCCGACCGTTCGCGTCTGTACCCTATTTGGGCCGGTCCCATCTATCGGGAGCGATAGCTTGGCGACTCTGCTGGGGACCCTTATACTGCAACCAGGGCTGCTGGTTCTTTTTGTGGGTTCCTCCTAGCGCTTGATTGATTTGTGTTTACTGGGGTGTTATGTGTTTATTTGTGCTTATATATGTTTTATTTTTGCTTTATGTACAGTTGTTTATCTGCTTTCTTTACTGCTTTACATATATCATACTGTCATGCTGCTGGCTGGATCTGGTTTTGCTTTGGTGGGTGGGTGTTCCACTGAGAGTTAAGATCCTATACCTGGGATCTGAGTGACACCTAGGCTAGAGTGGTTCATATTCTTTCCCATTCCATCTCGGTCTGGTGCGGGAATATGAAACACGGTTCAGATATGGGTTTCTTCTTGAGAACTCTGTGTTGCAGATTTCCTGCAGTGCTAGGGCTATCTGGGAAGCCTGCTAAGTCTGAATGACCTTTTAGTATTGACCTTCAGAAATTGAGGTGAATTAGAGGAGGAACTTTTATGGTTATTGTAAACACTGTACCTCCGGGTTAGAAGTGTTTACACTTCTCATAACTGATCCAAGTCTGAGGATCCTTGTTCTAGAACACCACCTGTGAGGGGGTTGGGCTGTTTACAGGTTTGCAGGTACCTTGGCCTCAGAATACCCTATTACTTTGTTTGTTTAAGAATACTCCATGTTGGAACAGTTCTTGTGATTCTAAACCCTGGACATGTGGCTCTTTATTTGAGCCCCCCCACCTTGGTTACTGGATTTATAGACCTCCATCTGGATTTCTTACACACATGGGCTTATACCAAGGCATTTGATCAGATCCAGCTCAGTCACAAATCCTTGCATATCATTTGCATACATACTCATTGCATCATATTGACATTTGCTTATTTGTGTTTCAGGGTATCCATCTTCATTTGGTTTTGGTTTTGACCCCATCTTCAGTACTGGACTATCTTCATCAGCACTTGCTTCAGCCATCAGTTACCAGCACCAGCCAATCAGTGGCTCATTCTTCAAGTGTTATCATCAGCACCTGTCTCTACTCATCTTCAGCATCATGGCTCCTAAAAAGAGCAACATCACCTACCACTTCTTCCAGCCAGAACTATCTGACATCAGGAGGATTTAGACCCTGATCACTCCAGATCACATACCATTGTTCAGGGAACACTATGGGGATATACTTGATATGGTTATGGATCTGGACCCTTCACAGAGAAGCTTGATTCACACCTGCATTCAGTTTTATGATCCCCCATTGAGGTGTTTCACTTTACAAGACTTTCAGTTGGGCCCCTTATTGGAAGAATACTCATCATTGGTTGGTCTGCCTATCAGGGGTGGAATCCCTTTCAACCCTGAGATGGTCTTTCCTAGTAATGGAGAAGTAGCAAAGGCTTTGCATCTGGAACCTGTCCTGATTGAGCAACATATGACTTCTAAAGCTGGAATCCCTGGTTTTCATTTGGATTTCTTGATCTCCCAAGCTACCTTGAAAGCCTCTTTAGGAGAGTGGAAAGCTGTCTGTGCTTTACTAGCCTTGAGTATATATGGAATTGTGTTGTTTGCAGATGAGCCTCGATTCATTAGCAGGAATGCAATCCATCTTTTCATCTTGCAGAACCCAGTGCCCACTTTATTGGGGGATCTCTATTATTCAGTGCATCAGAGAAATGAAAAGCAGAGGGGAAGATTAGTGAGGTGTTGTGCTCCATTGTTCCATACTTGGCTTCTCAGGCATCTACCCAGGACAGATGCATTTTTGAACCCTCATCAGCAGAGAAACTGGGCTAGGAGACTTACTACTCTAACTTCAGCCGATATCAGATGGTGCACTCAAAGCACCAAGGGTAGGGATATCATCACCAGCTGTGGGCATTTTCCCAATGTGCCCCTAATAGGAGTTAAGGGTAGTATCAATTACAATCCTCTGCTGTTCAGAAGACAACTAGGCTATGCACTGGTCCACACTCCTAAGGCACAGGACTTGGTTGAGACTCTTTATTGTGAGAACAAGCTTAATCTGGCTACTGTTAGGCAGGCTGCTTGGGCCTGGGATAATGTTCAAACCAAGGGAATAACCATTTTGGGGAAGTGCAGCAATGTGGCTTCAGCACAATATTATGAATGGTCCCGTGCCAGGGCTCAATTCTCTGGAATGCCCTTTACCATAGAAGATATGCCTGAATCATCTTCAGCACCACCCCCTGCCACTATCAGTTTGGAGGAGTTTGAGAGCTTGAAGGAAAGAAATGAGAAGTTAACCCAGGCTTTGCAGAAGACCCTCCGGGAGAGGAGTGATGGCAGGATGGAGATTGAGAGGCTAGAGAAGCTGAGAGTGGAGCATCTAACTAAGATTGAGAAGTCTGGGGATTATATCAAAAAGTCTAAGGCTGGAGAACAAATTCTGAAGAATGCTTGCAAAGAAGCCCAGTTCCAGAGAGCAAGGACAGACTTGTATCTGAAGGAGAGTCAGGCCCGGTGGGTCAGGATCACTGAGGCTCGTACTCTGGAGGACAAGAGAGTTCAAGACAAGATAGAGCAACTGGAAGCTAATGCAAAAGTGCAGCAGGAAGCCTTGGCAGCAGCCCAGAGGGAGATATCAGAGCTGAAGATCAAAGCTGGGGTGAAGAGGTCAAAAGACCAAAGTCAGCACAAGAAGCTAACAGTAGCTGTTACCACCCGGAATCTCCTCATCAGGAACCTCACGGAGCGTCCGGCTGATCCTGTGACCGAAGCACTTCTCAAGGAAGTTCGTGAGGATGAGTTTGGTCTTGGTGTTTGACCATTTGTTTGTTGTTGCTTTCATTCCGTGTATTTTTCATTTTTCCTGTAATGTATTTTGACCCCTCAGAGGGCTTGTATTTGTAAACAAACTATGTACCATTTTGCTTTTGAAATATATGTATTAGTTTGTTCCATCCGAGTTTCACTTCAAAAGCAACATCAACAGCATCTTCAAGGGTCTGGAAGGGTCAAAACTGAATGCCAAGCCGGATACCTTGAGAACAAATAAGCATAACTGCATTGCATACTAACCCCTTTTGTTTGTTTTGCAGGTTTTTTGTTTTATTGCCACTAACTCTGTTGTGATGTTCAGGAACTATTGCTCGGCGCCGGGTATTTCCCCTCAACCGTCCGCACCGTTATCCGACCCGTAACAACCTTCCGGGCATCCAAATGGATCAGATGCAGCAGGACCTTACTGAGGTCAGAAACCAGATGGCAAATGAAAGGCTAGAAATGAGGAATCAAATGACGCAATTTATGGAAGTAATGAACAACATGGCTCAGAGCCAGGAAAGATTGAGGGCCATGGTGGAAAGGCAAAATCAAGAAGATCCACATATAGGGACTGCCGGCACCAGCAACAACGAGAGGGTCCAACCTCATGTCAATCCTCGTGTATTTGGACCACATCTCCATCCTGAGGTCAATATTCCTGCAAATGTTCAAGGGACTGCCACTGCGGCCAGGGTACTTCAAGAAGACCCCCAAGAGGACCAGTTTACAGTAATGGGTGCTGGGGAAGAGGCTTATGATAGAAGGCTGGAAGAGATAGCTGAAAAACTGAGGTCCTTAGAATCTCAAAATTCTCTGGGTTTCGATGTCATGGACATGGGCTTGGTAGACGGGGTCAGGATCCCCCATAAGTTTAAGCCTCCTTGTTTTGAAAAATACAACGGGACTTCATGCCCCCGGACTCACTTACAGTCATTTCTGGGAAGGCTGAAGGCCTATACTATGGATGAGAAGCTTTGGATGTTCTATTTTGAAGATAGCTTGACAGGAGCTTCAAGAGAATGGTACTCTCACTTGACAAGGGCGACTATCAGATGCTGGAAGGACCTGGCAGAGGCCTTCATCAGACAGTATCAGTATAATTTAGACATGGCACCCAATAGGACCCTCCTAATGGGAATGTCACAGTCGTCAAGGGAAAGTTTCCGAGAATATGCCTAGAGATGGAGGCAATTGGCTGCTGCTGTTCAACCACCTATGTCTGAAAGGGAAATGGCAGATATGTTCATGAACACCCTTCAGGGGACTTACATTGACAGGCTGGCTACTTTCTCTTCCACCAGCTTTGCAGATGTTGTCATAGCCGGGGAGAGAATTGAAAGCCTGTTGAAGATGGGTAAGATTTCCGACAATGGTGCCAGCTCGTCCAGTAGTACAAGAAAGCCTTTTGCAGGCCCAAGAAGAACTGGCGAGACCAATGCCATCCACACCAACAGGGGCAGGCCCTAATATGTTCACAGATCAGTGGCAGCAGTCACCATTCCTGCTCCAGCTCATCCACAACCAGTTTATCAACCTCCGCAACAAAACTTTCAGTCACAACCTCAGTATCATCAACAAGCTCAGTATCATCCGAGAAATTACAACAACAGCAACACCAATAACAACAACCAGCAAAGGCCATTCCAACAGAGGCCTCCTCAAGCCAATAGGGTAATCGATCCGATCCCTATGCCATATGCTACACTGCTACCACAACTCCTGAAACTCAACCTAGTTGAGCTAAGGACGTTGGCGCCTCCAGATCCCAACAGTTTACCCAGGAATTATGATTCCAACGCCAGATGTGCCTTCCATTCCAACGCACCTGGCCACAGTACAGAAAAGTGCAGAGCTCTGCACATGAAGGTACAAGACCTGGTAGACTCAAAAGCTCTGAATTTCGCACCACCACCTAATGTCAATAAGAACCCCATGCCGAACCACGGTGGTCCCAGAATTAACGCTATTGAAGAAGACAAGCCGTCTTATTTAATAACCAGTGTGGGTCAGATCCGGACACCGTTGGTAGAAATTAAGGCTCAGCTCCTCGAATGTCAAATGTTCCCGGGATGTGAGTTGGGGTGTGCTTACTGCAATATTTCAGTCAATGGGTGCGATAACCTGAGGAATGGCATAGAAGGTCTCATTCAGAGTGGCCAACTCCAGATCACCACATCATTTCCTACAAATCCAGCAACCTCATCAGCAACAACTCCAGAACCTCCTACAACTGCAACAACCATTGTTCCTGACAATTCTTCGGTTTCATCAACAAGTACTTCATCTATCATCTCAACTGATCAGTTATCAACAAATTTTTCTTCTACAACTCCAGCACCACTCCATTTTGAAACTCCTACAACAACAACATCCATCCTTCCACCGATGTCTCCTACAACACCAGCAACAAATCATGAAGATGTCTCGACTGTCACAATATTTTATGATCCTGAAAACAACTCTGCCTACAATTCAGAAAGTGCTGCTCCCGTCAGAGCACCGGTCACAATTTATTATGATCCGCAGACTATCACAATTCCTTCCGCAGCGGCAATCAGTCCAGTCACTGTCACGGTACCTGGACCAGTACCTTATGAAAGCAGTAATGCCATCCCGTGGCATTACGGCTCTGACCTGTACTGCGAAGGACAAAGAATCACTTTTGAATCATCAACCCCTGCACCTCAAATAGACAATGTGGGAGGAGGCGGAGGCTTCACTCAAAGCGGACGTCTTTTCGCTCCACAAATTCAAAGACCCACTGCCGAAGCAGAAGCTGCTGCCAAGGCGAAAGGAAAAAGCCTGGTGCAGGAAGAGCAGACTGTTAAAGAAGCTTTGAAAACACCCTTCGATCAAGAGGTTGATGAGTTCATGCGAATCATCAAGAAAAGTGATTACAAAATAGTGGATCAGCTTCATCAGACGCCTTCCAAGATCTCAATCCTATCATTGCTTATGTGCTCCGAAGCCCATCGGAACGCACTACTTAAAGTCTTGCACGCAGCTTACGTGCCTGAAGAGATCACTGTCAATCAGCTAGAAGCTGTAGTTGGAAATGTTAATGCTAGTCACGGACTAGGGTTCACCAATACTGATTTGACAACGGAGGGCCGCAACCATAACAAGGCCTTGCACATAACCATGGAATGTAAAGGTGCTGTCCTTTCCCATGTGCTGGTAGACACGGGGTCATCCCTCAATGTCTTGCCTAAGAAGGCCCTGGTGAAGCTAGAATATGATGGATTGGCGTTGAGACCCAGCAACCTGGTGGTGAGAGCCTTCGATGGTTCAAAGAGATCGGTTCTGGGAGAAATTGAATTGCCCATAACGATTGGCCTGCAGACCTTCAAAACGACCTTCTACGTGATGGATATACAGCCTGCCTACAGCTGTCTATTGGGTAGGCCATGGATTCACGCCGCTGGCGCCGTGACCTCTACCCTTCACCAGAAGTTAAAATATGAGTGGGAGGGCCAAATCGTTACTATCTGTGGAGAGGAGGATATTTTTGTCAGCCACCTGGCTACCTATAAGTATATCGAGATGGATGGGGAGATCCATGAAACAATGAGCCAGGGGTTCGAAGCTTTGAATGTCAATGAAACATCTGCTGTGCCTGGTACTTCAATATCATCATACCAACAAGCTCGAAAGGTTGTTGAGGGAGGAAACGCCCAAGGCTGGGGCAAACTGCTATCGGTGGAGAAGAAAGAAGACAGATTTGGGTTGGGTTACAAACCAACTCAACAAGATCAAGCAGCGGCTGCGAAAGAGCCCAATTTTATGAGTGGGGGGATGCTTACCCCTGATGCTATCAACTGTCTGGAAGACGAGCTGGAAGAGGAACGCAACCTGGAAAGATGGATTCATCCAAAGATCCCGGGGAGCAGTATCTCAAACTGGTCTTCCCAGGAAATTATAAGAGTTACTCATGCAGAGTAATTATTATTTCCTGTATTTTTATAGCATGCATCAAAGTCTTGCATCTTGCCCAAGATGACAAGACTCATTTTGTAATCGGGCCATCTGTACTTTTTGTGCAACAAGATTAATCAATGAATTATCAGACATCTTTTTGCAAATGAGTCTTTTTCCTTTCCGCTCACTGTTTTTTTCATTTTTCTTTTTGTACAAAAAATAAATGGCAGTGTTTTCAAAATGACAATTTTATTTCACTTTTCTAAAACAAGATTAAAATCAAATCACTAAAATGAACCAACTGAACCCTTGCAGAGAGTGCCTTCCAGACATCACCGACAACAGCACGGCTATGACTTCGTATGACTTTGACAATCCAATCAATCAAGCTAATGAAGGGGTTGATGAAGAATATGAGCTTCCTGAAGAGCTAGCCAGGTTGTTAAGACAAGAGGAAAAGGTTATTACTCCTCACCAGGAGGAGGTTGAAGTGATCAATCTTGGTACAGACGAAGACGTGAAAGAGGTTAAAATCGGGGCCTGCCTGCAAGACTCAGTGAAGAAACAACTGATTGACCTGCTTCAAGAGTATGTGGACGTGTTTGCTTGGTCTTATCAAGATATGCCAGGGTTGGATACTGATATTGTTGTGCACAAGCTGCCTTTGAGAGAAGAATGCCCACCGGTTAAACAGAAGCTGCGTCGTACTCGCCCAGACATGGCTATGAAGATCAAGGAAGAGGTACAGAAGCAATGGGACGCCGGGTTCCTTGCTGTGACTAGCTATCCACCGTGGGTTGCTAACATAGTACCTGTGCCAAAGAAAGACGGCAAAGTAAGGATGTGTGTTGACTACCGGGATCTGAACAGAGCTAGCCCGAAGGATGATTTCCCATTACCTCACATTGATGTATTGGTGGATAACACAGCTCAGTTCTCGGTATTCTCCTTCATGGACGGATTTTCAGGATATAATCAGATCAAGATGTCACCTGAAGACATGGAGAAGACAACTTTCATCACACCCTGGGGCACGTTCTGCTACAAAGTAATGCCATTTGGGCTCAAGAATGCTGGTGCAACATATCAACGGGCTATGGTAACATTATTCCACGATATGATCCATAAAGAAATTGAGTGTTATGTGGATGACATGATTGCCAAGTCCCTTACTGAGGAAGATCACCTGGTGAATCTACTAAAGTTATTCAAGCGTCTGAGGAAGTACCAACTAAAGTTAAACCCCAACAAATGCACATTCGGGGTGAGATCTGGTAAGCTGCTGGGATTTATTGTAAGCGAGAAAGGGATTGAAGTTGACCCTGATAAAGTCAAAGCCATCCAAGAGATGCCTGCACCGAAAACTGAGAAAGAAGTTCGAGGGTTCTTAGGTCGATTGAACTACATCTCACGGTTCATATCTCACCTTACTGCAACCTGTGAACCCTTGTTCAAGCTGTTAAGAAAAAAACAGACGGTCAGGTGGAATGAAGACTGCCAAAGGGCTTTTGACAAGATCAAAGACTACTTACAAGAACCTCCAATCCTTATGCCTCCAGTTGAAGGAAGACCTCTGATCATGTACTTGACAGTATTAGAGGAGTCAATGGGGTGTGTGCTGGGCCAGCATGACGAGTCTGGTCGAAAAGAGTATGCAATATACTACCTGAGCAAAAAGTTTACCGACTGTGAACAACGTTATTCACTGCTCGAGAAGACTTGCTGTGCTTTAGCGTGGGCTGCTCGCCGACTGAGACAGTATATGCTGACCCACACTACTTTGTTGATCTCAAAGATGGACCCAGTTAAGTACATATTTGAGAAGCCAGCTCTTACTGGACGGGTTGCAAGATGGCAGATGATTCTCACAGAATACGACATCCAGTACACCTCTCAGAAAGCCATCAAGGGCACTGTACTATCTGAATATCTGGCTGAGCAACCCATTGATGATTACCAGCCTATGAGGTTTGACTTCCCTGATGAAGACATCATGTTCATAAAAGCAAAAGATCATGAAGAGACTGTTCACACTGAAGGGCCCGACCCAGAGGAAGAATGGACTATGATGTTTGATGGGGCTGTTAATATGAATGGTCGTGGTGTTGGTGCAGTGCTCATTACACCTAAGGGAGTTCATATGCCGTTCTCGGCAAAACTCACTTTCAACTGCACTAACAACGAAGCTGAATACGAAGCTTGCATTATGGGTCTTGAGGAAGCCATTGACCTCAGGATCAAGACATTAACTGTATTCGGAGATTCAGCTCTGGTAGTTAATCAAACCAACGGCAAATGGTACACACACCAGGATCATCTGATACCTTACAGGGATTATACAAGGAGGTTATTGACTTTCTTCACAACAGTCAAGCTTGAGTATATCCCTCGGGACGAGAATCAGTTTGCAGATGCTCTTGCTACCATTTCATCCATGATCAAAGTTCAAGCTGCCAACTTCGTACCTCAGATCTCAGTGTCCAGACTTGACAGACCAGCATATGTATTCACAGCAGATGTTGTCAAGGATGATAAGCCTTGGTTCCATGACATTAAGTGCTTTTTGGAGGATCAAACATACCCACCTGGGGCATCTTCCAATGATAAGAAGACTTTGAGAAGGCTTGCTGGAAGTTTCTTTCTGAACACTGATGGGTCTTTATACAAAAGGAACTTTGATATGGTACTCCTCAGATGTGTTGATAAGACAGAAGCAGACTTGTTGATGCATGAAGTGCACAAAGGATCCTTCGGTACCCATGCAGGAGGGCATGCCATGGCTAAGAAATTGTTAAGATCAGGTTATTACTGGATTACAATGGATGCTGACTGTTGTGCCTACGCCAGAAAATGCCATAAATGCCAGATTTATGCAGATAAGGTGCATGTGCCTCCCAATCCTTTGAACATAATGTCTTCACCCTGGCCCTTCGCCATGTGGGGCATTGATATGATCGGAAAAATTGAACCGACTGCTTCGAATGGCCACAGATTCATCCTGGTTGCCATTGATTATTTCACCAAGTGGGTCGAAGCAGCTTCCTATGCAAACGTCACAAGACAAGTGGTAGCCAGATTTCTGAAAAGAGATATCATCTGTCGGTATGGAGTACCCGAGCGAATCATTACTGATAATGGTTCCAACTTAAACAACAAAATGATGGCAGAGCTATGCCGGGACTTCAAGATTCAACACCACAATTCTTCTCCTTACAGGCCAAAGATGAACGGCGCTGTCGAGGAAGCAAATAAAAATATCAAGAAGATTGTGCAGAAGATGGTAGTCACTTACAAAGACTGGCATGAAATGCTACCATTTGCCTTGCATGGGTACCGCACGTCAATCAGGACATCCACTGGGGCAACACCGTATCAACTCGTGTATGGTATGGAAGCAGTCCTACCGGTTGAAGTTGAATTACCCTCTCTACGGGTACTGATGGATGTTAAACTGAACGAAGCAGAGTGGGTTAGGTCCCGATACGAACAACTGAGTCTGATTGAAGAGAAGAGATTGGCTGCAATCTGTCATGGGCAGCTATATCAGAAAAGAATGAAGAGAGCCTTCGATCAGAAAGTCAGGTACCGAGAGTATCAAGTAGGGGATCTTGTGCTGAAAAGAATCCTCCCTCCTCATACAGACCACAGGGGCAAGTGGACTCCAAACTATGAAGGACCATTCGTGGTAAAGAAAGTTTTTTCCGGTGGAGCACTGATGCTCAGCACCATGGATGGTGAAGATTTCCCGTCCCCTGTAAATTCAGATGCAGTTAAAAAATACTTCGCATAAAATGACCCGCTGGACATAAAAACAGAATGTAAGTCCAGGCAAAAATAGGGCATCCCGGCGAGTCAAAAACAGAATAAAAGACTCGGGCAAAAATAAGGGAAAATAAACAAAAGAATGTACACCCGCTGAGTTGAAAAGACGCATTGGACAGCTCAGGCAAAAATGGGTGTCCCGATGGATTGAAAACCCGAAAGGGCGATCCATGCAAAATAAGGGAACAAGCGAACAACTGCATTCTGAATTCGTCTGTATCATCTACAACTCGGTAAGCTTCGAAAAAGATCAAGCTTCAATCAGAATCAACATTCTTCAAAAAGCAAGATGAGAAGAACGTCAAAAGTCATACGAGTCATAGTGAAGAGGAAGCTCCTTAAAGCGCCATCAACACTGCCAGCATTTTTGTTTCTCAATTTGTAACAATCTTCTCATTCCAGGGGATTTGTTTCTTTGACTGTACCTCGCCATTTCAGGGCTCTTGAATTAATAAAATCAGATTTTCAGTCATGTCTCGTCTTGTACATTTTCACTTATTTGCAAAAATGTCTGATGTCTAAAAGAAACTGGTTGCATAAAATACAGATGCTTATCTTCAAATAAAAACATGCTTGCAGGAAATATACTTACTCCCATAAGTGCCTAACTCCTATGACGGAATCCGGTAAGGGATACCTCGGGATTATCTTGTGCGTTTCTCTATCTTTTTCAGGATTGCAGGTATCCAGAACGCAACTTGGGGCATGTAAGCCTCATCCCAGCAAGCTGGCAAATCAACACTCAATTTTGGCACCCGAAGTGCTCTCTCCCCAGCCGAGTTGCCTTTCATGACCCCTCCCAGCTGAGTTGGCCACTTATTGTTGATCCCCATCAGAATGGGCAGGCACCTCAGGAGATGCCCATATCCCCGGCTGAGTCAAGAAGCTACCGTAACAGAACTTCTAGGGAAGTCTTTCAGTGATTCCTCTCCTTCTCCCCAGCCGAGTTGCCATCTCGCCCTCAGCCGAGTATAAAAGTCAGAGAGCTATCTCCCCACAGAGTTCCAGCCTCTATACAGAAGAGCAACGCATGAAGAATCACAAAAGAGTGAAGAAAGCTTCTACAAACCCCAACTGGGTCCCTCATTACCGAGATAGGTCTATCAGTGACCTAAATCCCCAAGCAGATACATCTCCTCAGATCTACCGATGATCTCATCCCCAGCTGGGATGTTTACTACAAACGGATCGATCGAAGATCTTCGCAGCAACGGGACCCGGATCCCGGTTTGGTATCTTTGCATAATCATAGCATTCGCATCATACTTACCCACAAAGCGTAGCATTCCGTTTTGATACGGAGCATTACGGCAAAAATCCAAGCATATAGCATAATCATAAGCCATGTTGTAAACCAACACTTGTGAATAATGACAGTTCATCAACGTACAGAAAAACCCCCACCAGGGTCCCCAGCAAAAGCAGCTGCCTCGCAAATCACAAACGCTAGTATATACTCATTTTGACACCCGTCCGTGCCATTTTTCCCCAGTAAAGTCACCTGAATACTCTTTACAAACAAGATCACCCGTATTACAAATACGTTCTGACACCCGTCCGTGTCATACCCCAGCAGAAAGCCAAAGACACCCTCTTTGCACTCACATATACTTACATATGATAACCCTTTGACACCCGTCCGTGTCATATCCCCAGCACAGTCATCTACACTTTTATATACTTGTTGGTATTATTATACTTTTCTCTCTTGACACTCGTCCGTGTCACTCTCCCCAGCAGATAAACACCCTGTCGCTCCCGACAAATGACACCGGGTCAGATGAAGGTACAGACGCGAACGGTCGGCGAAGGGAACAGTGAGAACACACAGCCGTGAACTCACTGGAGAATGAATAGAGTCGCCAGCTAGGCATTTTTATCCCGGAGGAAAGGCAATGCTGCATAAGCCTAGAAAAAGATGGATAAGACGGTTTGCGAACCAGAGAGACTGAGAAAGGGGGTTGGTTACAACCTGGGAAGGTATTAGCACCCAGATTGTCCGCCGTACTCGACGGGATCCACGCTTAAAAGATTTGTGTTTTAAAAGGGGTAGTGTCAGTGCAATCTGTATATGAAATAGCTGGAAAGAGAATGTGTACAGGTGTCAGTGTAAAAGAAATGAAGTGTATAAGTGATGTGAAGTATGAAAGTGCCAGTGTAAGAAAGAGTATGCTCATGATTATGAGGCTTAAAGGATAATGCTGGAAGGAGGGGGAATGTACAGAGACTTTTGTTCGATAACTGTTAAGTTATGCCTACGTATCCTCTCGTGCAATGAGGAAGTCAGAACACCGTAGTTCGACCCAAAGAGACTGAAAGATGAATTGACTTTTGAACTGCTTGCTTGTCTATGCTCAAGTGTATGACCTGTCTGGCTCAGGTGCTTACTGTCTTGCATTAGACGGAAGAAGCAAGTTCTCGATTGTGAGTGAAGATGATGAGAAAAGAATCCCGGAGGAGACGATTATTATTTGTTTTTTTGAGTTTTCAGTCTTTTATTTCTTTTTGGAGATTTGTCATAAGATAATGAGCTTAAGTCTAAACCAATGGATTTAGTAAACTCATCACATCTTCCCTCTGATTAGGGGTAATGAGAATACCTTAAGTGTGAAGTCAGATTCTCACACTTAATCACCTTTGGTGTAGGATTAAGATCATTAACCTACTTGTGATTATTTAGATGTTTTTGTGGTTTTGTTTAGTGTTGAGTAATGAGGTTAAGCCATAATCATGGATTAAACAGACTCATTACACCATCCTAAAAGAAGGATAATAGATGAGAATGTTTAAGCTGGGGAAGACTCCTCAACTTAATCCATGATTAGGGATTAAACCCATGACAAAACAAGCCTTTATTAAGTGGATTTTAGATTAATGATATGATGATGAAGTGAGTTTTATGATTTGTAAGACAACTTGAGGGGGACTTGTCCATTAACACTAGGGTTAGTCCTTCTTAACCACTTAAGGAAGAATTAGAACCCTAATGCAAGGCCCAAGTTATAAGTGTGATGTCTTGATACTTATTAAATGAATTGATTAAGAGATTTAAACAACTTAAGGGTTTAATGCTTAGGATTAAAGTTATACACTCCATCCTAAGAGAAGGATGCAGGCATAAGCTTAATCACAAAGTCTTAAAACCTTTAGGGTTTAGTCTCTGATTATGAGGTGAGAAGAGAAGACTCGAAGGGAGACACAAAGGTAAAAACTATGGGGGAGACTAATCAAAACCCTAATTCATTGACATGCTTGGTTGTTCCTATGGTTTGTGAGGTTTGCAAGAACAATCTTCAAAGGAAGCCACCAGGAAGCAGATGAACAAGATCAAGAGAAGCAAAGTGACTTGCTTCATTCAAGAAGTCAAGTCACTTGAAGAAAGAAAGTGGGAAGAAGAAGAATGAGCAAGCTCAAACTCAAACACATATAAAAATGCAGCAATGGATGCAAGAGAGATGAAAAGAAAAGGTATGAGAAGTGAAGGCAAATCCACTTCTCAAGTTTACTTACCACCTGCAATGTTAGAAAGAAATGCAATGCAATGCAAGATGAGATGAAATGATATGATGCTAAGCAAAACCAGAAGCATGCACATGATGTTAATGATGTTATGAGGTGCTGCAAACATGAGACAAAGCATGGAGATGTTCATACAAGGTCATGAATGCTAATGATGCAAGCTGAGGAGCATGAACAAACATGAAAAGTTATGAATCATACAAGACAAATGACATGGTAAATATGCAATGCAATGATCAAAGATGCTTTATACATGTCTTAAGGTGTCAAATGAATCATAAGCATGCACAAAATGCAAAGATAGGTCATATTATGCAAGGAAATGCAAGAGGGATGCAAATGAAAGCCCAAATTAGGGTTCATGGATCAAACATCAAACACAAACCAAAAACAGAAGCAAACCTCATGATAAAAAAAAAGAAAATGGTACCCAAAGAAACCCTAGGCCTATGATGAACCACTGCCCAAAGGGGAGCTCTCAACTCTCAACCAAACTCAAGTTATGATTTTTCTAAGTTATTAGGGTTTTCTAGGGTTCTTAACAAAACAAATGCCAAACAATTTGAAAATGCAAGAACAATTCATGGCCTTTTTACCCTAGAAACTACATGCTAAACACAAAACAATGCAAGAAGAATCAATGTCTCAACCTTCACCAATTGACAGAAATGAATTTTTGAATCCATGATCAAAATAATGCATAAAAAATGATTTAATTCAATGAAAAATTCTTAAAATGCATCAAGATCAAAAAAGAAATTTGGTTTGAAGGTTGGACAATGTTTCTAAATGTCTTAGAACATTTCATGAATTTTTTGGTGATTTTTAAATACCTAAAAGTATTTTTAATAAATTAATTTTCATTAATCAATTAAAAATAATCTTTTAAATGTTTAAAAATACTTTTTAAAATGATAAAAATAAAATAAAAATGTTTTTGTGTCATAAAAATTAATGAAACTCAGGATAGAAAATTTCATAATTTTTAAACAAATTTTGCTATTTTAAATAAATTGTGCAAAATAAAAGAAAAGAAATGAAATAAAAATTGAGATAAATGGAAGTAATCAAAAGGAGAGGCTGAGATTGATTCTGGGCTTCACAAGGTTTGACTGGGCGCGCATCTGGACGGCCCAGGTTCAAACTTCCCTAATTTTAATTAATTAAATATTAATCCACAATTATTAACTAATGACATGATCCAGACCACACAAACGCGCGCGGGAAGCCTGATCCAAGGGTCCACGTTTAAAACTTGCCCTAACCCTAATTTAATGACTAATGACTTTCAGGTGGCCGGAAGTGACCTCCGGTCATCTTCTCCGGCCACACTCTCCCCTGAGAATTTCAATCTCACTCCCTAGGTACCTAAAACACAATCTTTCTGCCCAGAATTCATCCCCAAGCATCATACAACATGAATCAACAAACAAAATGCATTTATTTTTCGTATTCAGGCTGAATCGAATCAAAAGGGATTTAGGTCAAAAAATTTCAGAGACATCATACATGCTCAAAACTCAATGATTTTCGAAACCAAACATACCATCATGATCAGTGGAACATAGAGAACCAATTAAGAACTTAAAAAACAACTCCTGGGAAAAAAGTTCATGAAGCTCACCTGAACTGGAGCTCTGATCTCTGGCACTTTCTGGCTAGTTTCTTGGCTCAAACAAGTCACAATGATCCACCTTTGAAGCTTTAGATGCTTAGCTGGAGTTTAAACAACCTCCTGAGTGAGTTTGCAGCAGCTCTGACCAAGGGAGGATGAAAATCGTATTTGAGTTATGGAGGGTTTCAGGCCAAAGTAGTGGGTGGTTTCTGATCAGTGAAGCAAGGTGAGTTGATGTGTGGAATTTGTTTGAGTGTTTATGGCTTGTAGAAGCAGATTCGAAGGCTTTTGCTTTATGGAGTGAAAATGGTGAAATGGAGTTAGGGCTTGTTTCAGGCCTGGTTCTTTGTTGCTTTGTGCTTAATGAGGCATGGTGAATTGATCTGTGAACTTGGCTTTTGTGTTTGTAGGCTGAGGAAACAAATTCGAATGAATATGCAAAATGGAGTGTTTTTGTGTATGTGATGGTGGAGAGAGTTTCAGCCTTGCTTCCTCTTATGTTTGGCCAGCATGTGATCCACATAAACTAATCTCATTGGTCAGATGATGTGACCTGCCCTTTATTGATTGGGATGTTTACTTTTGCAAAATGTCAACTTGGTTGTAAGAGAGGCATGGGCTTGGTTCTAGGCAAGTACATGGGCATGGGCTGGCGCAGCAAGGTGAGGTGAGAGGCTAGCAAAGCTCAGCATCCAAGGCTGCAAGTAGGAGGGAGCATGATCATGAGTTTTGCAACTTGCTTGCTTTATGGTTCACATGTGATAAAGTCTTGTTATACAAACCAAACCATGAGCAAACTTGATCAAATTCTGATTTTTAGGACTTAGAGAATGTTTGTGTAATGGTTTGAAATGAATTAGAGGTCACATGATGCATTGGTCCAAGGTTTTTGCAAAATTTCCATTTGGTGCATAACTTGAATTTTAGTGATTTTTGCCAACTTTAACAAAACATAACTTTTGATCCAAGATGAATTAGATCATGTTCTTGTACTTTTTGGAAAGGGAAAGATGAGATCTACAACTTTCATGACCAAAGTTTTTCCATTTGAAGCATTTTTGGATCAAGAATCAAGGCTTGAAAAATGACCTAAAATAATGCATTCTTGAAAAGTCAACTATGCCCAAAAAGTCAACATTTGCAAAAACCCTAAATTCTTGATTTTTATGAACTTCAATCTTCTTCCATGATCAAATAAAGATCATATACACTCAAAATGATGAAGATCACCCATTGGTTGGGTCATTGGGGGCCTCAGATGCCCTGATTTTGCACTGACTTGTCTGAAAAGTCAACTCTTGATCAGATGACTTCCCCATGGAATTTCTTCATGAAAATTGATATGCATACCCCCTATACCATATAGAGACCAATGGAAACAAGAATGACCAAAAAAGTTGGAGTTATGGCCTCTGAAACCAAAACCCTAATTTTCAGTCAACTGTGCAGTTCAACCTGGCTCTGCATCCACTCAAACCCTAGTTCTTGTGCTTCCTCTGCATTTTGACTTTGAGGAGATGAAATATGATATAAGAACACACATGGACCCCTTTGAGTTGATTGGTGGCCTTTGAAATGGCTCAAGAAGCCTTGAGGTTGCTCAGATCACAAACCCTAGGTGCAGATGCCTTAGAAACTATCCAGTGAATCAAAAAATGAGATGTGAGATGATATGTTGGTGTTTATGCATATGAGGGTGATCACAAGCCATGGTGAATGGGTGAGGGCAAATTTGGGGTGTTTACAGCTGCCCCTATTCAAACATGAGTTAGCTGTGCAGGATGTAAGCGACGGCTTAACAGGCAAACAAGATAACTTGTGGTTGAATACCAAAGACAGTCCAAAATTTGCACTCACAGAATGAAGAAGAAAAGGGATATAGATTGTACAAGAAAAATAAAGTATATTGTAAAGTATGGGCGACGGAGGACGACCGTCGAGCAGAGGACGACTGCTGGGCAAGGAGCAATGACGGGGACGGCCGACATGCTGGGGAGAGTGTATAAAGCAATGAAGGGGACGGCCGACATGCTGGGGATATGAGGTAAAGCTAAGACAGGGACGGCCGACTAGCTGGGGAAAATAAAATATCATAATGGGGACGGCCATCAAGATAAAACTGCAAAATTCTGAGGATTAATGAAACATGACGGGGACGGCCATCAAGTTCATAAAGGTCAAGTAACCCACGATGGGGACGGCCATCGGGCTAAAAAAGGAAAAGGGACCACGACGGGGACGGCCATCGGGTTAAAGAATGAATGAAATAAACAGATGATGGGGTACGGCCATCAAAGGTGAAGGACGATCACCTAGCAGGGGACGGCTGCTCTGTTGGGTATAAAAGAAATATGATGGGGACGGCCATCAAAGGTGGAGGACGACCACCTGGCAGGGTACGGCTGCCGAAAATATCAACGATGGGGACGGCCATCGGACGAGCAAGATGGAGGACGACCATCAAGAAGTGGAGGACGACCACTCAGCAGGGGACGGCTGCTCCCGGGGTTTATCATAACACAGGACGAGTGTTAGATAACCAAAATCAACAATGGGGACGGCCATTGGATAAAGTGATGAAGGACGATCATCAAAAGGTGGAGGACGACCACCTAGCAGGGGACGGCTGCTAAAATCAACGATGGGGACGGCCATCGGATGAGCATGATGGAGGACGACCATCAAGAAGTGGAGGACGACCACTCAGCAGGGTACGGCTGCTCTCAAAGATATCATAACACAGGACGAGTGTTAGATAAAAAAGAAAATTTGTTGGCAATCTACTGGGGAGATAGTAAACACGGACGAGCGCTTACATCCAAGAAATAAAAGGTATAAGTGTTTGGTATTGTGTATAGATTAAAGATGCGGACGAGCACCCTTAGGACTATGATACGGACGAGTATCATGTGGAAACAAACTGACACATGCTCAGAGATGATGATACGGACGAGTATCAACTGGTTAACTAAGAACACGGACAAGTGTTGCATCTGAAAGGATTCTTCTGGGGAGTAATAGACACGGACGAGTATCTATATTCAAGAAGACAAAGGTGTTTGACACGGTGTATGGATTAAAGATGCGGACGAGCATCCTTAAGACTATGATACGGACGAACATCATGTAGAAACAAACACTAGACGCAATGTTCTGAGATGGTGGTACGGACGAATACCAACTGGCTAACAAAGAACAAGGACTACTGCCGAATCTGCGGGGATATGAGTGGTGATGCATACAAGATACGGACGAGTATCTGTATAAGCGTACCATGAGTAATGAGTATTGTATTGTATAGGTGAGTGTTTTAACTGCTGGGGAGAATGACACGGACGAGTGTCAAGAGAGAAAAGTATAATATTAGCAAGTATCTAGGCGACTGTGCTGGGGATATGACACAGACGGGTGTCAAAAAGGGTGTATATAGGTATATGTGAGTGCAAAGAGGATGTCTTTGGCTTTCTGCTGGGATATGACACGGACGGGTGTCAGGGCGTGTCTGTAGTACGGGTGATTCTGTTTGTAGAGTGTATTCAGGCGACCTGTGGGAAAGATGACACGGACGGGTGCCAAAAGGTGTATATACGGGTGTTTGTGAATATGAGGCAACTGCTTTTGCTGGGACTCTGATGGGGATTCTTGGGGAAAGTAATCTGTATCCTGATAAATGGTTACTAATCACAAGCGTTCAATTCACAACATGACTTATGATTATGCTATGTATTTGATTTTTGCCGTAATGCTCCGTATTAGACGGAATGCTACGCTCTGGGGGGTGAATATGCTGCGGATGCCATGATTATGCAAAGGGGCACAGATCCGGGATTCGGATCCCAATGCCGCGAAGATCTCTGGTCGATCTGCTGGAAATGGACCTCCCAGCTGGGGATGAGATCACTGGTAGATCTAATGAGGTATCTGCTTGGGGATATATGCCACTGGTTGACATAACCTTGAAAGTACGGGACCCAGCTGGGGTTTGTAGAAGCTTCTTGTACTCTGTTGTGATCCTTCATGCGCTGCTCTTCTGAATAAAGGCTTGAAGCTCTGTGGGGAGATGATTCCCTGATTTCTGTATTCTGTTGAGGAAGAATGGCAACTCGGCTGGGGAAGCGAGAGGCAACTCAGCTGGGGAGAGCAATGGGGAGCAACTCAGCTGGGGAAAGAGCATCTCGGATGCTGAGATGGAGTGTATGCTGATTTGGCAGCTCCGCTGGGGAAATGGGCATCTTCTAGTGCCATGTGGAAGATAGACCAAGTTGATAATGATTCGCCTACTTGCTGAGACGTAACCTGCATGCTCCAGGTTGCGTTCTGGATACCTGCAATCCTGCAAAGATAATGGAACGTACAAAAGGTCCCGAGGCATCCCTCACTGGATTCCGTCATAGGAGTCAAGTACTTTCGAGAATAATCACATTCCCTGTAAGCATGTGTTTTCATTTTTAGAAGAAGGCATCTGTACTTATGCAATTGTTTTTTTTTTTTAGAGATATCAGACGACTCTTTGCAAAACATAAATGTAAAAACGAAACATGACCGAAAATCTGATTTTATTAATTCCCGTGCCTTGAATTGGCAAGATACAGTCAAAGAAACACATCTCCTGAAATGAGGAGATTGTTACAAATCGAGAAATAAAGTGCTGGCGGTGTTGACGACGCTTTGAGGAGCTTCCTCTTCTGCTATGACTCGTATGACAATGACGTTCTTCTCGTCTTGCTTTCTGGAGAGAGTTGATTCTGATTGAAGCTTGATCCTTTGAAGCTTATCAAGTTGTAGGTGATACAGACGAATTCAGAATGCAGTTGTTCGCCTATTTCCCTTATTTTGCATGGATCGCCCTTTCGGGTTTTCAATCCATCGGGATACCCATTTTTGCCTGAGCTGTCCAATGCGGCTTTTCAACTCAGCGGGTGTACATTTTTTCATTTATTTCCCTTACTTTTGCCCGAGTCTTTTATTCTGTTTTTGACTCGCCGGGATGCCCTATTTTTGCCTGGACTTACATTCTGTTTTTATGTCCAGCGGGTCATTTTATGCGAAGTATTTTTTAACTGCATCTGAATTCACAGGGGACGGGAAATCTTCACCATCCATGGTGCTGAGCATCAGTGCTCCACCGGAGAAAACTTTCTTTACAACAAATGGTCCTTCATAATTTGGAGTCCATTTGCCCCTGTGGTCTGTATGAGGAGGGAGGATTCTTTTCAGCACAAGATCTCCTACTTGGTACTCTCGGTGCCTGACTTTCTGATCGAAGGCTCTCTTCATTCTTTTCTGATATAACTGCCCATGGCAGATTGCAGCCAATCTCTTCTCTTCGATCAGACTTAGTTGTTCGAATCGGGACCGAACCCATTCTGCTTCACTCAGTTTAACATCCATTAATATCCGTAACGAGGGTAGTTCAACTTCAACAGGTAGGACTGCTTCCATACCATACACAAGCTGATACGGTGTTGCCCCAGTGGATGTTCTGATTGATGTGCGGTACCCATGCAAGGCAAACGGTAGCATTTCATGCCAGTCTTTGTACGTGATTACCATCTTCTGCACAATCTTCTTGATATTCTTATTCGCTGCCTCAACAGCGCCGTTCATCTTTGGCCTGTAAGGAGAAGAATTGTGATGTTGGATCTTGAAGTCCCGGCACAGCTCTGCCATCATTTTGTTGTTTAGATTGGAACCATTATCAGTAATGATTCGCTCGGGCACTCCATACCGACAGATGATATCTCTCTTCAGAAATCGGGCTACCACTTGTCTTGTAACATTTGCATATGAGGCTGCTTCAACCCACTTGGTGAAATAGTCGATGGCGACCAGGATGAATCTGTGACCGTTTGAAGCAGTTGGCTCAATCTTGCCAATCATGTCAATGCCCCACATAGCAAAGGGCCATGGTGAGGACATGATGTTCAAAGGATTGGGAGGCACATGCACCTTATCCGCATAGATCTGGCATTTATGGCATTTTCTGGCGTAAGCACAACAGTCTGCATCCATTGTGATCCAGTAATATCCTGATCTTAGCAATTTCTTAGCCATGGCATGCCCTCCTGCATGGGTACCAAAGGATCCTTCGTGTACTTCATGCATCAACAAATCTGCTTCCGTCTTGTCAACACATCTGAGGAGTACCATGTCAAAGTTCCTCTTGTATAAAGACCCATCAGTGTTCAGAAAGAAACTACCAGCAAGCCTTCTCAAGGTCTTCTTATCATTGGAAGATGCCCCAGGTGGGTATGTCTGATCCTCCAAGAAGCACTTAATGTCGTGGAACCAAGGCTTATCATCTTTTACAACATCTGCCGCAAATACATATGCTGGTCTATCAAGTCTAGACACTGAAATCTGAGGTACAAAGTTAGCAGCTTGAACTTTGATCATGGATGAAATGGTAGCAAGAGCATCTGCAAACTGATTCTCGTCCCGAGGGATATACTCAAGCTTGACTGTTGTGAAGAAAGTCAATAACCTTCTTGTATAGTCCCTGTAAGGTATCAGATGATCTTGGTGTGTGTACCATTTTCCATTGGTCTGATTGATTACCAAAGCCGAATCTCCGAATACGGTCAATGTCTTGATCCTGAGGTCAATTGGCTTCCTCAAGACCCATAATGCAAGCTTCGTATTCAGCTTCGTTGTTAGTGCAGTTGAAAGTGAGTTTTGCCGAGAAAGGCATGTGAACTCCTTTGGGTGTAATGAGTACTGCACCAACACCACGGCCATTCATGTTAACAGCCCCGTCAAACATCATGGTCCATTCTTCTTCTGGGTCGGGCCCTTCAGTGTGAATAGGCTCTTCATGATCTTTTGATTTAATGAACATGATATCTTCATCAGGGAAGTCAAACCTCATTGGCTGGTAATCGTCAATGGGTTGCTCAGCCAGATATTCAGACAATACACTGCCCTTGATGGCTTTCTGAGATGTGTATTGTATATCGTATTCGGTAAGAATCATCTGCCATCTTGCAACCCGTCCAGTAAGAGCTGGCTTCTCGAAAATATACTTAACTGGATCCATTTTTGAGATTAATAAGGTGGTGTGGGTCAGCATATACTGTCTCAGTCGGCGAGCAGCCCACGCTAAAGCACAACAAGTTTTCTCGAGCGGTGAATAACGCTGTTCACAGTCGGTAAACTTTTTGCTTAGGTAGTATATTGCATACTCTTTTCGACCAGACTCGTCATGCTGGCCCAGCACACACCCCATTGACTCTTCTAATACTGTCAAGTACATGATCAGAGGTCTTCCTTCAACTGGCGGCATGAGGATTGGAGGTTCCTGCAGATATTCCTTGATCTTGTCAAAAGCCTTCTGGCAATCTTCGTTCCACCTGACCGTTTGCTCCTTTCTTAATAGCTTGAACAAGGGTTCACAGGTTGCTGTGAGGTGAGATATGAACCTTGAAATGTAGTTCAATCGACCTAAGAACCCTCGAACTTCTTTCTCAGTTCTCGGTGCAGGCATCTCTTGAATAGCTTTGACTTTATCTGGGTCAACCTCAATCCCCTTCTCGCTTACAATAAAGCCCAGCAGCTTACCGGATCGCACCCCGAATGTGCATTTGTTGGGGTTCAGCTTTAGTTGGTATTTCCTCAGACGCTTGAATAACTTGAGCAGATTTACCAGGTGATCTTCCTCTGTAAGGGACTTGGCGATCATATCATCCACGTAACATTCTATTTCTTTGTGGATCATATCGTGGAATAATGTCACCATAGCCCGTTGATATGTGGCACCAGCATTCTTCAGTCCGAATGGCATTACTTTGTAACAGAACGTGCCCCAAGGTGTGATGAATGTTGTCTTCTCCATGTCTTCAGGTGACATCTTGATCTGATTATATCCTGAAAATCCATCCATGAAGGAGAATACCGAGAACTGAGTCGTGTTATCTACCAATACGTTAATGTGAGGTAATGGGAAGTCATCTTTCGGGCTGGCTCTGTTCAGGTCCCGGTAGTCAACACACATTCTTACTTTGCCGTCCTTCTTAGGCACAGGTACTATGTTAGCAACCCACGGCGGGTAGCTAGTCACAGCAAGGAACCCGGCGTCCCATTGCTTTTGTACTTCTTCCTTGATTTTCATAGCCATGTCTGGGCGAGTTCGGCGCAGCTTCTGTTTGACTGGTGGGCATTCTTCCCTCAGAGGCAGCTTGTGCACAACAATGTCGGTATCCAACCCTGGCATATCTTGATACGACCAAGCAAACACATCAACATACTCTTGAAGCAGATCTATCAGTTGTCTCTTCACTGAGTCTTGCAGGCAGGCCCCGATTTTAACTTCTTTCACGTCTTCATCTGTACCAAGATTAATCACTTCAATCTCCTCCTGATGAGGTGTAATGACCTTTTCCTCTTGTCTCAACAACCTAGCTAGCTCTTCAGGAAGCTCATATTCTTCTTCAACCCCTTCATCAGCTTGATTGATTGGATTGTCAAAGTCATACGATGTCATAGCCGTGCTGTTGTCGGTGCAGTCTGGAAGGCCCTCTCTGCAAGGGTTAAGTTGTTCATTTTAGTGATTGATTTTAATCTTGCTTTAAAAAAAGTGGAATGAAGTTATCATTTTGAAAACACCGCCATTTATTTTTGTACAAAAAGAAAAATGGAAAAACAGTGAGCAGAAAAGAAAAAGACTCGTTTGCAAAAAGATGTCTGATATTTCATTAATTTAATCTTGTTTGCACAAAAGTACAGATGGCCCTGGTTACAAAATGAGTCTTGTCATCTTGGGCAAGATGCAAGACTTGGATGCATGCTATAAAAAATACAGGAAATAATAATTACTCTGCATGAGTAACTCTTATAATTTCCTGGGAAGACCAGTTCGAGACACTGCTCCCCGGGATCTTCGGACGAATCCAATTCTCCAGATTGCGCTCCGCTTCCAGCTCGTCTTCCAAACAGTTGATAGCATCAGGGGTAAGCATCCCCCCACTGACAAAACCAGGCTCTCCAGCAGCCTTTGCTTGATGTTGAGTTGGTCTGTAACCCAACCCAAACTTGTCCTTCTTCTCCTCCACAGCTAAGATCTTGCCCCAGCCTAGGGCAGTTCCTTCTTCAACAACCTTCCGGGCTTGTTGGTAAGATGACATTGGTGTACCAGATACAGCAGATGCTTCATTGACATTCAAAGCCTCAAAACCTTGGCTCATTGTTTCATGGATCTCTCCATCCATTTCAATGTACTTGTAGGTTGCCAGGTGGCTGACAAAAATGTCCTCCTCTCCACAGATTGTGACAACTTGACCTTCCCACTCAAATTTTAACTTTTGGTGAAGGGTAGACGTTATTGCGCCGGCGGCGTGAATCCAGGGTCTACCCAACAAACAGCTGTAGGCGGGCTGAATGTCCATCACATAAAAGATAGTTTTAAAGGTCTGTGGGCCAATTGTCACGGGCAGCTCAATCTCTCCCAGCACCGATCTCTTAGAACCATCAAAGGCTCTTACTACCAGGTTGCTGGGTCTCAATGCCAATCCATCATATTCAAGCTTCACCAAAGCCTTCTTTGGTAAGACATTCAGGGAAGAACCTGTGTCCACCAGCACATGAGAAAGGACAGCTCCTTTGCATTCCAGGGTTATGTGCAAGGCTTTGTTGTGATTGCGGCCATCCGCTGTCAAGTCAGAATTGGTAAACCCTAGCCCATTGCTAGCAGTAACGTTTCCGACCACGGTTTCCAATTGGTTGACGGTAATCTCCTCAGGCACGTAAGCTGCGTGCAGGACTTTAAGTAGTGCATTCCGATGGGCTTCGGAGCACATAAGCAGTGAGAGGATAGAGATTTTGGATGGCGTCTGGTGAAGTTGATCCACAATTTTGTAGTCACTCTTTTTGATGATCCGCATAAACTCATCAACTTCCTGATCAAATGGAGTCTTCAGGGCTTCTTTGGCAGCTGGATCTTCCTGCACCGGGCCTTTACCCTTTGCCTTGGCAGCAGCTTCTGCTTCGGCAGCAGGTTTTTGAACTTGTGAAGCAAAGAGACGTCCGCTTCGAGTGAAGCCTCCGCCTCCCCCCACATTATCTACTTGTGGTGCAGGTGCTGATGTTTCCAGAGTGATTCTTTTTCCTTCGCAGTATACGTCAGAGCCATAGTGCCAAGGGATGGCCCTATTGCTTTCATATGGTACTGGTCCAGGCACCGTGACAGTGACTGGACTGATTGCTGCTGCTGAAGGGACTGTTATTGTTTGTGGATCATAAAAGATTGTGACTGGCGCTCTAGTGGGAGCAGCACCTTCTGAATGGTAGGCGGAGTTATTTTCTGGATCGTAGAATATGGTAACTGTGGAGACATCTTCATGATTGTTTGCTGGTGTTGTAGGAGGTTCCGTTGGAAGGACTGTTGCTGTTATTGATGGAAAGTCGAAATGGAATGAAGCTGAAGTTGTAGCAGGAGGAACTGTTGAAAACTGATCATTTGGAAGGACAGGTGAAGTACTTGTTGATGGTGCTAATGAATTGTCGGGTACAATAGTTGCTGTATTTGTAGGAGTGTCTGAAACCGTTGTTGATGAAGTTGCCGGGTTTGTCGGAAATGATGTAGTGATCTGTAGCAAGCCACTCTGAATAAGGCCGTAAATGCCATTCCTTAAATCTTCACACCCATTCCATGAAATATTGCAGTATGGGCACCCTAGTTCACACCCCGGAAATATATTGTTTTCACGGAGTTGAGCTTTGATTTCCACCAATGGTGTCCTGATCTGATCCACACTTGTTATGAAATAAGACGGTGCGTCTTCTTCAATTGCGTTAATTCGAGGACCACCATGGTTTGGCATTGGGTTTTTGTTGACATTGGGCGGAGGTGCAAAATTCAGAGCCTTGGAGTCTACCAAGTCTTGTACCTTCATATGCAGAGCCCTGCATTTTTCTGTACTGTGGCCAGGCGCGTTTGAATGGAAAGCACACCTAGCATTGGAGTCATAGTTTCTTGGTAAACTGTTGGGATCCGGAGGTGCCAACGTTCTTAGCTCAACCAGGTTGAGTTTCAGAAGCTGTGGCAGCAAAGCAGCATACGGCATTGGAATTGGGTCGATCACTCGGTTAGCTTGGGATGGCCTTTGTTGGAATGGCCTCTGTTGATTGTTGTTGTTGGAGTTGTTGTTGAAGTTCCTCGGAGGATACTGATTCTGATGATACTGAGGTTGTTGTTGGATGTTTTGTTGAGGAGGTTGATAGATTGGCTGTGGATGAGCTGGAGCAGGGATAGTAACTGCTGCTATTGACCTCTGAACATATTGGGGCCTACCCCTGTTGGTGTGAATGGCATTGGTTTCGCCAGTTCTTCTCGGGCCTGCAAAAGGCTTTCTTGTACCGCTGGACGAGCTTGCACCGTTGTCTGAGATCTTACCCATCTTTAACAGGCTTTCAATTCTCTCCCCAGCTATGACAACATCTGCGAAGCTAGTGGAAGAGAAAGCAGCCAACCTGTCAATATAGGTTCCCTGAAGAGTGTTCATAAACATGTCTGCCATTTCTCTCTCAGACATTGGTGGTTGAACGGCAGCAGCCAATTGTCTCCATCTTTGAGCATATTCTCTGAAGCTCTCCCTCGAAGACTGTGACATTCCCATTAGGAGGGTCCTGTTGGGTGCCATATCTAGATTATACTGATACTGTCTGATGAAGGCCTCTGCCAGGTCCTTCCAGCATCTAATTGTTGCTCTTGTCAGATGGGAATACCACTCCCTCGAAGCTCCAGTCAGGCTATCTTCAAAATAGAACATCCACAGTTTCTCATCCATTGTATAGGCCTTCAGCCTTCCCAGAAATGATTGCAGATGAGTCCGGGGGCACGAGGTCCCATTATACTTTTCGAAACAAGGAGGCTTGAACTTATGAGGGATCCTGACCCCATCAACCAAACCCATGTCCATGACGTCGAAGCCCAAAGAATTTTGAGATTCTAAAGACCTTAACTTCTCAGCTATTTCATCCAATATCCTATCATAAGCATCCTCTCCAGCACCCATTACTGTAAATTGGTCCTCCTGAGGATCTTCTTGAAGTACTCTGGCTGCAGTAGCTGTTCCTTGGATGTTGGCAGGAATATTAATCTCAGGATGTAGATGTGGACCAAACACAGGGGGATTCACATGTGGTTGCACCCTTTCATTGTTACTGGTGCCTGCAGTTCCTACATGAGGCTCCTCTGGATTTTGCCTCTCAACCATAGCCCTCAGTCTCTCCTGGCTCTGAGCCATGTTGTTCATAACCTCCATGAACTGCGTCATTTGTGTTCTCATCTCCAATCTTTCATTGGCTAGCTGATTTCGGACATCAGCAAGATCTTGTTGAACTTGATCCATCTGGATTCCCGGAAGGTTGTTTCTGGTTGGGTACCTGTGTGGCCTGTTGAGAGGAAATACCCGGCGGCGAGCAATAATTCCTGAGATTTACAACAGAGGTTAGCAACAACAAAACAAAAAACCTACAAAACAAACAAAAGGGTTAGCATGCAATGCAGTTATGCTTATTTGCTATCAAGGTATCCGGTTTGGCCTTCAGTTTTGACCCTTCCAGACCCTTGAAGATGATGCTGTTGAAGTTGCTTTTGATGTGAACCCCAACACAAATATATTACAAAGGTGAAATAATACAATTTGTTCATTTTACAACACAAACCCTCAAAGGGGCCAAAATACATCACAAAAAAGCAAAAGTACATGGAAAAGGAACAACAACAAGCAAATGATCAAACTCCAAGGCCAAACTCATCCTCACGAACTTCCTTGAGAAGTGCTTCGGTCACAGGATCAGCCGGATGCTCCGTGAGACTTCTGATGAGAAGGTTCCTTGTTGCAACTGCTGCAGCCAATTTCTTGCTCTGACTTTGGTCCTTAGACCTCTTCAATCCTGCTTTGATTTTCAGCTCTGATATTTCCTCCTGGGCTGCTGCCAGGGCTTTTTCCATCTGCTCCATCTTGTCCTGAACTTTCTTGTCTTCTAGAGTACGGGCCTCAGTGATCCGGACCCACCTGGCCTGACTCTCTTTCAAATACAAGTCTGTTCTTGCTCTTTGGAACTGAGCTTCCTTACAAGCATTCTTCAGAATCTGCTCACCAGCTTTGGACTTGTTGATATAATCTCCAGACTTCTCAATTTTAGTCAAGTGTTCCACTCTCAATTTCTCCAATCTCTCAATCTCCCTCACACCTTCACTCCTCTCCCTGAGGGTCTTCTGCAAGGCTTGGGTTAACTTCTCATTTCTTTCCTTCAAGCTTTCAAACTCCTTCAAACTGATAGTGGCAGGGGGTGGTGCTGAAGATGACTCAGGCATGTCTTCTATGGTAAAGGGCATTCCAGAGGATTGGGCCCTAGCATGGGACCACTCATAATATTGGACTGATGCCACATTATTGCACTTCCCCAGAATGATGATTCCCTTAGTTTGAACATGATCCCAGGCCCAGGCAGCCTGCCTAACAACAGTCAAACTAATCTTGTTCTCACAGTAGAGGGTCTCCACCAAATCCTGTACCCTAGGAGCATGGACCAGTGCATAGCCTAATTGCCTCTTGAACAGCAGAGGGTTGTAATTGATACTTCCCTTAACTCCTATTAAGGGCACATTGGGAAAGTGCCCACAGCTGGTGATCATATCTCTGCCCTTGGTGCTTTGAGTACACCATCTGATGTCTGCTGAAGTGAGAGTAGTGAGCCTCTTAGCCCAGTTGCTTTGCTGATGAGGATTTAGAAATGCATCTGTCCTGGGTAGATGCCTGAGAAGCCAAGCATGAAATAATGGAGCACAAATCCTCACTAACCTTCCCCTCTGCTTCTCATTTCTCTGATGGACTGAGTAATAGAGATCACCCAGTAAAGTTGGCACAGGGTTCTTCAGGATGAACAAGTGGGTTGCATTCTTGCTGATGAATCGAGGCTCATCTGCAAACAACACAATTCCATATACACTTAAGGCCAATAGAGCGCAAACAGCTTTCCACTCCCCCAAGGAGGCCTTCAAACTAGCCTGAGAAATCAGGAAGTCCAGATGAAATCCAGGGATCCCAGCTTTAGAGGTCAAGTGTTGTTCAATCAATACAAGTTCCAGGTGCAAAGCTTTTGCTATCTCTCCATTGCTAGGAAAGACCATTTCAGGGTTGAAAGGGATTTCTCTTTTGATGGGCAAGCCAACCAAATATGAGTATTCTTCCAAAAGAGGACCCAACTGAAAGTCTTGAAAGGTGAAACATCTTAATGGAGGATCATAAAACTGAATGCAGGTGTGGATGAGGCTTCTCTGAGATGGGTCCAAATCCATGACCATGTCCAGTATATCTCCATAACTCTCCCTGAACAAGGGTATGTGATCTGGAGTGATCAGGGTTTGGATCCTCCTGATGTCTGACAAGTCTGGTTGGAAGAAATGATAAGTGATATTGCTTTTCTTTGGAGCCATGATGCTGAAGACTGAGTAGAGTAATTGCTGATGAAGATGCTGAGGAGAGGGCCACTGACTGGCTAGTGCAAGTAACTGAAGCAAGTGCTGGTAGAGATAGGTCAAAACTGCAGATGGGGTCAAAACCAGAACCAGATGAGAAATGGATACCCTGAAACACAAATAAGCACATGTTAATATGATGCAATGAGTATGTATGCAAAATGAAATGCAAGGGTTTGTGACTGAGCTGGATCTGATTAACTGCCTTGGTATAGATCCATGTGTGTCCAAGAATTCCAGATGGAGGTCTAAAAATCCAGTAACCAGGGTAGGGGACTCAAATAAAGAGCCACATGTCCAGGGTTTAGAATCACAAGAACTGTCCAACATGGAGCATTCTTAACAAAGTCAAAGTAACAGGGTATTCTGAGGTCAAGGTACCTGCAAACCTGTAAACAGCCCCAACCCCCTCACAGGTAGTGATCTAGAACAAGGATCCTCAGACTTGGATCAGTTATGAGAAGTGTAAACACTTCTAACCCGGAGGTACAGTGTTTACAATAACCATAACAATTCCTCCTCTAATTCACCTCAGTTTCTGAAGGTCAGTACTAAAAGGTCATCCAGACTTAGCAGGCTTCCCAGATAGCCCTAGCATTGCAGGAAATCTGCAACACAGAGTTCTCAAGAAGAAACCCATATCTGAACCGTGTTTCATATTCCCGCACCAGACCGAAATGGAAAGGGAAAGAATATGATTCACTCTAGCCTAGGTGTCACTCAGGTCCCAGGTATAGGACCTTAACTCTCAATAAAACACCCACCCACCAAAACAAGAAACCAGATCCAGCCAGCACAGTATGACAGATATGATATATGAAAAACTGTAAAGAAAGCAATAAATAAAGCTGTACAGAAAGCAGTAAATAAAGCAAATATACAAACACAAATAGCACATAACACCCCCAATAAACACAAATCAATCGAGCGCTAGGAGGAACCCACAAAAAGAACCAGAAGCCCTGGTTGCAATATAAGGGTCCCCAGCAGAGTCGCCAAGCTGTCGCTCCCGACAAATGACACCGGGTCAGATGAAGGTACAGACGCGAACGGTCGGCGAAGGGAACAGTGAGAACACACAGCCGTGAACTCACTGGAGAATGAATAGAGTCGCCAGCTAGGCATTTTTATCCCGGAGGAAAGGCAATGCTGCATAAGCCTAGAAAAAGATGGATAAGACGGTTTGCGAACCAGAGAGACTGAGAAAGGGGGTTGGTTACAACCTGGGAAGGTATTAGCACCCAGATTGTCCGCCGTACTCGACGGGATCCACGCTTAAAAGATTTGTGTTTTAAAAGGGGTAGTGTCAGTGCAATCTGTATATGAAATAGCTGGAAAGAGAATGTGTACAGGTGTCAGTGTAAAAGAAATGAAGTGTATAAGTGATGTGAAGTATGAAAGTGCCAGTGTAAGAAAGAGTATGCTCATGATTATGAGGCTTAAAGGATAATGCTGGAAGGAGGGGGAATGTACAGAGACTTTTGTTCGATAACTGTTAAGTTATGCCTACGTATCCTCTCGTGCAATGAGGAAGTCAGAACACCGTAGTTCGACCCAAAGAGACTGAAAGATGAATTGACTTTTGAACTGCTTGCTTGTCTATGCTCAAGTGTATGACCTGTCTGGCTCAGGTGCTTACTGTCTTGCATTAGACGGAAGAAGCAAGTTCTCGATTGTGAGTGAAGATGATGAGAAAAGAATCCCGGAGGAGACGATTATTATTTGTTTTTTTGAGTTTTCAGTCTTTTATTTCTTTTTGGAGATTTGTCATAAGATAATGAGCTTAAGTCTAAACCAATGGATTTAGTAAACTCATCACATCTTCCCTCTGATTAGGGGTAATGAGAATACCTTAAGTGTGAAGTCAGATTCTCACACTTAATCACCTTTGGTGTAGGATTAAGATCATTAACCTACTTGTGATTATTTAGATGTTTTTGTGGTTTTGTTTAGTGTTGAGTAATGAGGTTAAGCCATAATCATGGATTAAACAGACTCATTACACCATCCTAAAAGAAGGATAATAGATGAGAATGTTTAAGCTGGGGAAGACTCCTCAACTTAATCCATGATTAGGGATTAAACCCATGACAAAACAAGCCTTTATTAAGTGGATTTTAGATTAATGATATGATGATGAAGTGAGTTTTATGATTTGTAAGACAACTTGAGGGGGACTTGTCCATTAACACTAGGGTTAGTCCTTCTTAACCACTTAAGGAAGAATTAGAACCCTAATGCAAGGCCCAGGTTACAAGTGTGATGTCTTGATACTTATTAAATGAATTGATTAAGAGATTTAAACAACTTAAGGGTTTAATGCTTAGGATTAAAGTTATACACTCCATCCTAAGAGAAGGATGCAGGCATAAGCTTAATCACAAAGTCTTAAAACCTTTAGGGTTTAGTCTCTGATTATGAGGTGAGAAGAGAAGACTCGAAGGGAGACACAAAGGTAAAAACTATGGGGGAGACTAATCAAAACCCTAATTCATTGACATGCTTGGTTGTTCCTATGGTTTGTGAGGTTTGCAAGAACAATCTTCAAAGGAAGCCACCAGGAAGCAGATGAACAAGATCAAGAGAAGCAAAGTGACTTGCTTCATTCAAGAAGTCAAGTCACTTGAAGAAAGAAAGTGGGAAGAAGAAGAATGAGCAAGCTCAAACTCAAACACATATAAAAATGCAGCAATGGATGCAAGAGAGATGAAAAGAAAAGGTATGAGAAGTGAAGGCAAATCCACTTCTCAAGTTTACTTACCACCTGCAATGTTAGAAAGAAATGCAATGCAATGCAAGATGAGATGAAATGATATGATGCTAAGCAAAACCAGAAGCATGCACATGATGTTAATGATGTTATGAGGTGCTGCAAACATGAGACAAAGCATGGAGATGTTCATACAAGGTCATGAATGCTAATGATGCAAGCTGAGGAGCATGAACAAACATGAAAAGTTATGAATCATACAAGACAAATGACATGGTAAATATGCAATGCAATGATCAAAGATGCTTTATACATGTCTTAAGGTGTCAAATGAATCATAAGCATGCACAAAATGCAAAGATAGGTCATATTATGCAAGGAAATGCAAGAGGGATGCAAATGAAAGCCCAAATTAGGGTTCATGGATCAAACATCAAACACAAACCAAAAACAGAAGCAAACCTCATGATAAAAAAAAAGAAAATGGTACCCAAAGAAACCCTAGGCCTATGATGAACCACTGCCCAAAGGGGAGCTCTCAACTCTCAACCAAACTCAAGTTATGATTTTTCTAAGTTATTAGGGTTTTCTAGGGTTCTTAACAAAACAAATGCCAAACAATTTGAAAATGCAAGAACAATTCATGGCCTTTTTACCCTAGAAACTACATGCTAAACACAAAACAATGCAAGAAGAATCAATGTCTCAACCTTCACCAATTGACAGAAATGAATTTTTGAATCCATGATCAAAATAATGCATAAAAAATGATTTAATTCAATGAAAAATTCTTAAAATGCATCAAGATCAAAAACGAAATTTGGTTTGAAGGTTGGACAATGTTTCTAAATGTCTTAGAACATTTCATGAATTTTTTGGTGATTTTTAAATACCTAAAAGTATTTTTAATAAATTAATTTTCATTAATCAATTAAAAATAATCTTTTAAATGTTTAAAAATACTTTTTAAAATGATAAAAATAAAATAAAAATGTTTTTGTGTCATAAAAATTAATGAAACTCAGGATAGAAAATTTCATAATTTTTAAACAAATTTTGCTATTTTAAATAAATTGTGCAAAATAAAAGAAAAGAAATGAAATAAAAATTGAGATAAATGGAAGTAATCAAAAGGAGAGGCTGAGATTGATTCTGGGCTTCACAAGGTTTGACTGGGCGCGCATCTGGACGGCCCAGGTTCAAACTTCCCTAATTTTAATTAATTAAATATTAATCCACAATTATTAACTAATGACATGATCCAGACCACACAAACGCGCGCGGGAAGCCTGATCCAAGGGTCCACGTTTAAAACTTGCCCTAACCCTAATTTAATGACTAATGACTTTCAGGTGGCCGGAAGTGACCTCCGGTCATCTTCTCCGGCCACACTCTCCCCTGAGAATTTCAATCTCACTCCCTAGGTACCTAAAACACAATCTTTCTGCCCAGAATTCATCCCCAAGCATCATACAACATGAATCAACAAACAAAATGCATTTATTTTTCGTATTCAGGCTGAATCGAATCAAAAGGGATTTAGGTCAAAAAATTTCAGAGACATCATACATGCTCAAAACTCAATGATTTTCGAAACCAAACATACCATCATGATCAGTGGAACATAGAGAACCAATTAAGAACTTAAAAAACAACTCCTGGGAAAAAAGTTCATGAAGCTCACCTGAACTGGAGCTCTGATCTCTGGCACTTTCTGGCTAGTTTCTTGGCTCAAACAAGTCACAATGATCCACCTTTGAAGCTTTAGATGCTTAGCTGGAGTTTAAACAACCTCCTGAGTGAGTTTGCAGCAGCTCTGACCAAGGGAGGATGAAAATCGTATTTGAGTTATGGAGGGTTTCAGGCCAAAGTAGTGGGTGGTTTCTGATCAGTGAAGCAAGGTGAGTTGATGTGTGGAATTTGTTTGAGTGTTTATGGCTTGTAGAAGCAGATTCGAAGGCTTTTGCTTTATGGAGTGAAAATGGTGAAATGGAGTTAGGGCTTGTTTCAGGCCTGGTTCTTTGTTGCTTTGTGCTTAATGAGGCATGGTGAATTGATCTGTGAACTTGGCTTTTGTGTTTGTAGGCTGAGGAAACAAATTCGAATGAATATGCAAAATGGAGTGTTTTTGTGTATGTGATGGTGGAGAGAGTTTCAGCCTTGCTTCCTCTTATGTTTGGCCAGCATGTGATCCACATAAACTAATCTCATTGGTCAGATGATGTGACCTGCCCTTTATTGATTGGGATGTTTACTTTTGCAAAATGTCAACTTGGTTGTAAGAGAGGCATGGGCTTGGTTCTAGGCAAGTACATGGGCATGGGCTGGCGCAGCAAGGTGAGGTGAGAGGCTAGCAAAGCTCAGCATCCAAGGCTGCAAGTAGGAGGGAGCATGATCATGAGTTTTGCAACTTGCTTGCTTTATGGTTCACATGTGATAAAGTCTTGTTATACAAACCAAACCATGAGCAAACTTGATCAAATTCTGATTTTTAGGACTTAGAGAATGTTTGTGTAATGGTTTGAAATGAATTAGAGGTCACATGATGCATTGGTCCAAGGTTTTTGCAAAATTTCCATTTGGTGCATAACTTGAATTTTAGTGATTTTTGCCAACTTTAACAAAACATAACTTTTGATCCAAGATGAATTAGATCATGTTCTTGTACTTTTTGGAAAGGGAAAGATGAGATCTACAACTTTCATGACCAAAGTTTTTCCATTTGAAGCATTTTTGGATCAAGAATCAAGGCTTGAAAAATGACCTAAAATAATGCATTCTTGAAAAGTCAACTATGCCCAAAAAGTCAACATTTGCAAAAACCCTAAATTCTTGATTTTTATGAACTTCAATCTTCTTCCATGATCAAATAAAGATCATATACACTCAAAATGATGAAGATCACCCATTGGTTGGGTCATTGGGGGCCTCAGATGCCCTGATTTTGCACTGACTTGTCTGAAAAGTCAACTCTTGATCAGATGACTTCCCCATGGAATTTCTTCATGAAAATTGATATGCATACCCCCTATACCATATAGAGACCAATGGAAACAAGAATGACCAAAAAAGTTGGAGTTATGGCCTCTGAAACCAAAACCCTAATTTTCAGTCAACTGTGCAGTTCAACCTGGCTCTGCATCCACTCAAACCCTAGTTCTTGTGCTTCCTCTGCATTTTGACTTTGAGGAGATGAAATATGATATAAGAACACACATGGACCCCTTTGAGTTGATTGGTGGCCTTTGAAATGGCTCAAGAAGCCTTGAGGTTGCTCAGATCACAAACCCTAGGTGCAGATGCCTTAGAAACTATCCAGTGAATCAAAAAATGAGATGTGAGATGATATGTTGGTGTTTATGCATATGAGGGTGATCACAAGCCATGGTGAATGGGTGAGGGCAAATTTGGGGTGTTTACACACCCATCTATGTATATTCTTACCACTCATACCTATACAGATACTCGTCCGTATCTTATACACACCATCCATATCCCCACAGATTCGGCATTGGTCCATGTTCTTTGTTGACCAGTTGGTACTCGTCCGTACCATCATCTCAGAATATGCGTCCAGCATTTGTTTCTACATGATACTCGTCCGTATCATAGTCTTAAGGATGCTCGTCCGCATCTTTAATCCATACACTGTGTCAAACACTTTTGTCTTCTTGAATATAGATACTCGCCTGTGTCTACTATTCTCCAGAAGAGTCCCTTCAGATTCAACACTCGTCCGTGTTCTCTGTTAACCAGTTGATACTCGTCCGTATCATCATCTTTGAACACGTGTCAGTTTGTTTCTACCCGATACTCGTCCGTATCGTAGTCTTAAGGATGCTCGTCCGCATCTTTAATCTATACACAAATACCAAACACTTATACCTTTTGTTTCTTGGATATAAACACTCGTCCGTGTTTACTACTCCCCAGTAAATCGCCAAACAAATTTCTTTTTATCTAACACTCGTCCTGTGTTGTGATAAATTTTGAGAGCAGCCGTACCCTGCTAGGTGGTCGTCCTCCACCTCTTGATGGTCGTCCTCCATCATGCTCATCCGATGGCCGTCCCCATCGTTGATTTTAGCAGCCGTCCCCTGCTAGGTGGTCGTCCTCCACCTCTTGATGATCGTCCTTCATCATTTTATCCAATGGCCGTCCCCATTGTTGATTTTGGTTATCTGGCATTCATTCTATGTCATGACAAACCCTGAGAGCAGCCGTCCCCTGCTAGGTGGTCGTCCTCCACCTCTTGATGGTCGTCCTCCATCATGCTCATCCGATGGCCGTCCCCATCGTTGATTTCGGCAGCCGTACCCTGCCAGGTGGTCGTCCTCCACCTTTGATGGCCGTCCCCATCATGATTCCTTTTATTCCTCCAACAGAGCAGCCGTACCCTGCTAGGTGATCGTCCTTCACCTTTGATGGCCGTACCCCATCATCTGTTTATTCCATTTATTCTTTAACCCGATGGCCGTCCCCGTCCCCGTCCTGGTCCCTTTTTCTTTTTCCTGATGATCGTCCTTCATCAGTTTAGCCCGATGGCCGTCCCCATCGTCGGTTACCTTGCCTTATGAACTTGATGGCCGTCCCCGTCATGTTTCATTAACCCCCGGAGAATTTTACAGCTTTACCTTGATGGCCGTCCCCATCGTAATTTCTTACTTTTCCCAGCTAGTCGGCCGTCCCCGTCTTGGCTTTATCTTTTATCCCCAGCATGTCGGCCGTCCCCGTCATTGCTTTATTTTCCGCACTTTTCTCAGCATGTCGGCCGTCCCCGTCATTGCTCTTTACCCAGCAGTCGTCCTCTGCTCGGCGGTCGGCCTCCGTCGCCCGCACTTTACAATATACTTTATTTTCCTTTTACAATATATATCCCTTTTCTTCTTCATTCTGTGAGTGCAAATTTTGGACTGTCTTTGGTATTCAACCACAAGTTATCTTGTTTGCCTGTTAAGCCGTTGCTTACAACCTGCACAGCTAACTCATGTTTGAATAGGGGCAGCTGTAAACACCCCAAATTTTCCCTCACCCATTCACACCATGGCTTGTGATCATTTCATATGCATAAACACAATCATATCATCTCATATCTCATTTTTGATTCACTGCATAGATTCTAAGTCATCTGCACCTAGGGTTTGTGATCTGAGCAATCCAAGAGCCTCCTGAGCCACTCCAAAGGCCATCAATCACTTCAAAGGGATCCATGTGTGTTCTTATATCATATTGCATCCTCTCAGAGTCAAGAATGCTAAAGAATCACAAGAACTGGGATTGGTATGGAAGCAGAGCCAGGTTTGACTGCACAGTTGACCCAAAATTAGGGTTTTGGTTTCAGAGGCCATAAACCCAATTTTTCTGGTCATTCTTGTTTCCATTGGTCTCTATATGGTATAGGGAGTATGCATATCAATTTTCATGAAGAAATTCCATGGGGAAGTCATCTGATCAAGGGTTGACTTTTCAGACAAGTCAGTGTAAAATCAGGGCATCTGAGGCCCCCAATGACCCAACCAAGGGGTGATCTTCATCATTTTGAGTGTTTTTGATCTTTATTTGATCATAGAAGAAGGTTGAAGTTCACAAAAATCAAGAATTTGAAGTTTTTGCAAAGTTGACTTTTTAGGGCATAGTTGACTTTTCAAGAATATGTCATTTTAGGTCATTTTTCAAGCCTTGATTTTTGATCCAAAAATGCTTCAAATGGAAAAACTTTGGTCATGAAAGTTGTAGAACACATTTTTCCCTTTTCAAAAAGTACAAGGACATGATCTAATTCTTCTTGAATCAAAAGTTATGGTGTGACAAAGTTGGCCAAAATCACTAATTTTCAAGACATGCCTCAAATGAGAAATTTGCAAGATCATGAACCAAGGCCATTTGTAACTTCTAGTTCACTTCAAACCAAGGTACAAACATCACATAAGTTCTAAAAATCAGAATTGGACCAAAGTTTCTCATGTTCATGGTTTGCATAACAAGACTTTTTCATGAAGTTTCAAAAGTAACCAAGTTGCAAAACCACTCATCACACTTCACCAACTTGATGTCTTGGATGCTGAACCTTCCTAGCACTCCACACACACCATGCTGCACCAGCCCTAGCCCTTGTACCAAGCCTAGCACCAAGCCATACCTTCCTTACACAAAGAGTGGACTTTTGGCAAAAGTGAACTTACCAATCAATAAAGGCCAGGTCAAATCATCTGACCTATAGGATTATTTTATGTTATCTATTTGCAAGCCAAAGATATCAAGAAGCCAAGCTGAAACAGGCCAGAACACACATTCACAAAAAACACCCCATTTGCATTTTCCTTCGAATCTCTCTGCCCAGCTCAAAAACACTCAAACCAACTTCACCAATCATTTCACCATGTTCCATAGAGCATAAACCAAGCAAAGCCTAAGCCTGAAACCAGCAAGAACTCCACTTCTCCATTTTCACTCCAACTTGCAGTTTCTTTCGAAACTCACTCCACAGCTCACCAACATCCAAATAAACTCCACAAACCTTCTCTACTCATCATCTGGACCACAAACAACCCTTCACCAGTGCCAGAAACATCCTGAACCACCATCACCATTTTCAACTGAGCTTGAGCAGAAGCTGCTCAAACTCCTCAACCAGACAGCTTAAACTCTTTCTAAGTATTCAAGCATCACTAGAGGGTCAAGTGGAGTGGATTACACCAAGAGGGAGGGTCAGAAAGTTGCTGGAGTGAAAGCTTCGAATCTCAGGTAGCTCAAGAAATATTTTTCCAGAAATCATTTTTTAAGTTCTAAACTTGTTCTTCATGCTTCACTGATTGTTCTGATGCTTTTAGTTTTGAAAATGGTGATGAAATGAGAATGTAATTGCTTCCTGAAACTTTTTTGCCCTAGTTCTTGTTTGCTTCGATTCAGCCTTTCATGGAAAAATAAATTTGTTTTGTTTGAGGGTTATGATTCGTGAGTGAGTGGGAAGCATTTCTGTTCATTTAGATTCCATTTTCGTAACGTGTAGAGTGAGTTTGAGGTTTTGGGTGAACGGAGAAGATGACCGGAACACTGTTCCGGTCATCTGAGAGTGTTTAACGGCGTAATTAGGGCATAAGCATTTAATTAGCTGATTTTGAATTTGAACCGTAGGATGTGGCGCCAGGTCTCTTCCCGCGCGTGTAACTTTGAATCCAGGCCCTAGGATGTGTTGACTTTTATTTAATTCAGTTTAAATTCATTTTTAATTCATTTCTTTTCATTTTATTTGCATAATTAATTTAAAATAGCAAAAATGTCTTAAAAATTATGAAACTTTTTCCCAAAAGTTTTATTAATTTTTAAGACACAAAAATAGTTTTGTTTTTATTTTTAGCATTAAAAAAGTATTTTAAAATATTTAAAAGTTTATTTTTAATTTATTAATGAAAATTAATTTATTAAAAATACTTTTAGGTATTTAAAAATCACCAAAAAATTCATGAAATGTTCTAAGACATTTAGAAACATTGTCCAACCTTCAAACCAAATTTATTTTTTGATCTTGATGCATTTTAAGAATTTCTCATTGAATTAAAATCATTTTTGTGCATTATTTTGATCCAAAGTTCAAAAAATCATTTCTGCCTATTCATGAGGAGTTGGACATTGATTCTTTTTGCATTGCATTGTGAGACCTCTCCTTTGGGCAGTGAGTTAGTATGGGATTAGGGGTCCTTTGTGTGGCATTTTCCATTTTTTATCTTAGGGTTTTCTTCTGGTTTTGGTTTGTGTTTGATGTTTGATTCATAAACCCTAATTTGGGCTCCCATATGCATCCATCTTGCATTCTCTTGCATACCATGACTTGCCATGACATTCCATGCTTCCATGTGATTCATTTGACATCATAAGACATATAGAAAGCATGTTTGATCATTGCATCATGTATTTGCCATGTTGTATGTCATGTGCACTTCATAACTTTTCATGTGTTTTCATGGTTCCTAGCTTGCTTCATTTGCATTCATGAACTTGTATGATCATTTCCATGTGCTTCCTCATGTTTGTAGCATCTCATAACATCATTAGCATCATGTATGTGCTTCTGGTTTTGTTTCTCATCATGTCATCACATCCCATTTTGCATTGCATTGTATTCCTTTTCTAACATTTCAGGTGGTAAGTGAACTTGAGAAGTGAATTTGCCTTCACTTCTCATAACTTTTATTTTCATATCTCTTGCATCCATTGCTGCATCTTTGCTTGTGTTTGAGGTTGAGCTTGCTCATTCTTCTTCTTCCCACTTTCTTTCTTCAAGTGACTTGACTTCTTGAATGAAGCAAGTCACTTTGCTTCTCTTGATCCTTTCATCTGCTTCCTGGTGGTTCCATTGAAGATTTCCTTTGAAAACCTCACAAACCTTAGGAACAACCAAGCATGACAATGATTAGGGTTTTGATTAGTCTTCCCCCCCTTAGTTTTACCTTTGTGTCTCTTTTGAGTCTTTTCTTCTCACCTCATAATCAGGGACTAAACCCTAAAGGCTTTAAGGCTTTGTGATTAAGCTTATGCCTGCATCCTTCTCTTAGGATGGAGTGTATAACTTTAATCCTAAGTGTTAAACCCTTAATGTGTTTAAATCCTCTAATTAATTCACATAATAATCATCAAGACTTCACACTTGTAACTTGGGCCTTGCATTAGGGTTCTAATTCTTCCTTAACTGGTTAAGAAGGACTAACCCTAGTGTTAATGGAAAAGTCCCCCTCAAGTTGTCTTACAAATCATAAAAATCACTTCATCATCATATCATTAAATAAAATCCACTTAATAAAAGGCTTGTTTTGTCATGAGTTTAATCCCTAATCATGGATTAAGTTGAGGAGCATTCCTCAGCTTAAACATTCTCATCTATTATCCTTCTATTAGGATGGTGTAATGAGTCTGTTTAATCCCTGATTATGGCTTAATCTCATTACTTAACACTAAACAAAAACAACAAAAACATCTAATTAATCACAAGTAGGTTAATGATCTTAACTCTACATCAAAAGGTGATTAAGTGTGAGAATCTGACTTCACATTTAAGGTATTCTCATTACCCCTAATCAGAGGGAAGATGTGATGAGTTTACTAACCCATTGGTTTAGGCTTAAGCTCATTAACTTACAACGAATTTTCAAAAGCAATAAAAGACTGAAAACACAAAAACAAACAATAATCGTCTCCTCCGGGATTCTTTTCTCATCTCATTCACTCACAAACGAGAGCTCGCTTCTTCCGTCTAATGCAAGACAGTTTGCACCTGAGCCAGACAGGTCATACACTTGAGCATAGACAAGTAAGCAGTTCACAAGTCAACTCATCTTTCAGTCTCTTTGGGTCGAACTACGGTGTTATGACTTCCTCATTGCACGAGAGGATACGTAGGCATAACTTAACAGTTATCGAACAAAAGTCTCTGTATATTCCCCCTCTTTCTAGCCTCATTCTTTAGCCTCATAGTCATGAGCACTTCACTCTTATCCTTACACTGACACTGTATATATTACACTTTGCACTTCTCTTACACTGACACCTGTACATTCTTTTCCAGCTCTTTATGCACAAATTGCACTGACATTACCCCTTTAAAACACAAATCTTTTAAGCGTGGATCCCGTCGAGTACGGCGGACAATCTGGGTGCTAATACCTTCCCAGGTTGTAACCCACCCCCTTTCTCAGTCTCTCTGGTTCGCGACCGTCTTATCCATATCTTTCTAGGTCTATGCAGCATTGCCTTTCCTCCGGGATAAAAATGCCTAGCTGGCGACTCTATTCATCTCCAGTGAGTTCACGGCTGTGTGTTCTCATTGTCCCTTTCGCCGACCGTTTGCGTCTGTACCCTATTTGGGCCGGTCCCATCTATCGTGAGCGACACCAGAATGACAAGATCAACGCTAAACCTCCAGTGTTCAATGGTGACAACTTTGACTACTGGAAGGATGTTCTGGAGAGTTTCTTTCTAGATCTAGTGTGAGATCTCTGGGACATGGTGACTGATGGATACATTCATCCTGTTGGAGCAGATGGTCAGAAGATTGAAAGAAAAAATATGACAGCTCAGCAGAAGAAGGAATTCAGAAATCATCACAAAGCTAGAACCATACTTCTAAGTGCTATCTCATATACAGAATATGAGAAGATCACAAACAGGGACTCAGCTAAACACATGTTTGATTCTCTGAGGATGACACATGAAGGCAACACTCAAGTCAAGGAGACTAAAGCTCTAGCCCTCATCCATAAGTATGAAGCTTTCAAGATGGAAGAAGATGAGACAATTGAAAAAATGTTCTCAAGGTTCCAAATCCTGGTAGCTGGACTAAAAGTTCTGTACAAAGGCTACTCAACAGCAGATCATGTGAAGAAAATCATCAGAAGTTTACCAAAAGCTTGGAGGCCCATGGTCACTGCTTTAAAGCTATCAAAAAATCTGAATGAAATTTCCTTAGAAGAACTGATCAGCTCCTTGAGAAGTCATGAGATTGAACTAGAAGAAGATGAACCCCAGAAGAAAGGTAAGTCTGTAGCTCTTAAATCTAACAAATATGTTTCTAAAGCTTTACAGGAAGAAGAAGAAGAAAGTTCCGGATGTTCATCAGAAGAAGATGAATTATCTCTCCTATCCAGAAGAGTTCAACAACTCTGGAAGCATCGTCAGAAGAAGTTCAGAAGTACCAGAAGAACAAACAATTATCTTGAATCAACATCTGGTCATAAGAAACCCAGAAGCAAAAAAGTTGTGTTCTACGAATGCAAAGAACCAGGACACTACAAAAGTGAATGTCCAAAACTTCAGAAAGAGAAACCCAGAAACAAATTCAGCAGAGAAAAGAAAAAGAGTCTCATGGCAACATGGGATGATTCTGAATCATCTGAAGCAGAGTCAGATTCTGAAGATGAACAAGCTAATATTGCATTAATGACAAACATACCAGAAGATGATCACCCATCAGAATCAGAATCAGAATCAGATTCAGAAGAGGTATTTTCTAAGTTTTCCAGATCTCAATTAGAAGCTAGCCTCTCAGAAATTCTTGAAAAATATCAGAAGCTTCAATTCAAATACAAAGACATGAAATAAAGTCTGGTATCTGAATTAGAAGAAGTTAGAAAACTAAAAATTGAAAACTCTGAGCTGAAAGAAAACATATTTGAATGTAAAAACTCTCTTGAAAAACTTAAAGCTCAGAAGGAATCTGAATTAGAAGATCTAATCAATTTTGACAGTATCATAAAACAGTATGACTATAGCTTTCAAAAATTTCTAGCTAAAAGCATAGATAGAAGCAAAATTGCATCTATGATCTATGGAGTTAGCAGAAATGATAGAAGAGGCATAGGCTATGTGAAAACTAAAGAAACTCTGAAGTTTAAAAAGATTGATGACATTGTCATAAATACCAATACTCCTCTAAGTTCTCATTTCACCTACGGTCATAACCATGATCTAATATACACTAGTGAGTCATCTTGTTCCACAAGTTCTGATTTGAAACCTAAAATAAATCAGAAGTTTGTAAAAACTAACAAACAAGGACCCAGAAGAATATGGGTACCCAAGGATAAAATTGTGTATGTTGCAGATGTCTTTAACAGCAAAACTGAAACACCAATCATGGTACCTGGACTCTGGATGCTCACGACACATGACAGGAAGAAAGCATATGTTCCAAAGTCTTGAATTAAAAGATGGAGGCCACGTAGGTTTTGGAGGCAATCAAAAAGGAAAAATAATTGGCTCTGGAACTATTGGTAATGGAAATCTTCCCTCTATCTCTAATGTTCTATTAATAGAAGGATTAATGCATAACTTATTATCCATAAGTCAATTAAGTGATAATGACTATGACATAATCTTTAATCAAAAGTTCTGTAAAGCTGTTAGTCAGAAAGATGGAACAATCCTCTTTAGTGGAAAGAGAAAGAACAACATTTATAAAATAAAACTTTTAGAATTAAAAATTCAAAATGTAAAATGTCTAATGTCTGTGGAAACTGAACAATGGGTCTGGCACAGAAGATTGGGACATGTTAATATGAGAAGATTATCTCAACTTAACAAACTCAATCTAGTCAGAGGACTTCCAAATTTGAAGTTCAACTCAGAAGCTCTGTGTGAAGCATGCCAGAAAGGCAAATTTTCAAAACCTGGTTTTAAGGCTAAAAATGTTGTATCTTCCTCTAGACCATTAGAACTTCTGCACATTGACTTGTTTGGACCAGTGAAAACTGCTTCTGTCAGTGGCAAGAAGTATGGATTGGTGATCGTAGATGACTTCAGCAGATGGACATGGGTAAAGTTTCTTAGACACTAGGATGAGTCAATTGCTGTATTTTCTAACTTCTGCAAACAAGTTCAAAATGAAAAGGAATCTAAAATCATTAAAGTCAGAAGTGATCATGGTGGAGAATTTGAAAATAAACAATTAGAATCATTTTTTAATGAAAATGGCATCTCTCATGATTTTTCTTGTCCTAGAACTCCATAACAAAATGGGGTTGTAGAACGTAAGAATAGAACATTGCAAGAGATGGCCAGAACCATGATCAATGAGACTAATATGGATAAACATTTTTGGGTAGAAGCAGTAAATACAGCATGCTATATTCAGAATAGAATCTCTATAAGACCCTATTCTTGAAAAGACTCCTTATGAATTGTGGAAGAACAGAAAGCCCAACATTTCATATTTTCATCCTTTTGGATGTATTTGTTTTATTTTAAATACTATTGATACTCTGAATAAATTTGACTCTAAGGCACAAAAGTTTTATATGTTAGGATACTCTGAACGTTCTAAGGGATACAGATTATACAACACAGAAACACGCATTGTGATAGAATCTATTTATGTCAGATTTAATGATAAGCTTGGTTATGAAAAACCAAAGCAGAATGAATTAATTGCAGATATAGAAGTAGAAATCTCTACAAATAGAACTTCTGAAGATCAATCACCTAAAGATCAAAACAATACATGTTCTCCAACAACGTCTGAAGAACCGCTCAGAAGAAACTATCCAGAAGCAATATAAATCATCCAGAAGATAAAATCTTGGGAAAGAAAGATGAACCAATCAGAACAAGATCATCATTCAAAAACTCTGAAGAGTCCTTAATGGGACTTGTTTCTCTGATTGAACCAACTTCTGTAGAAGAAGCTCTTTCAGAAAATGATTGGATTCTGGCTATGCAAGAAGAACTTAATCAATTCACCAGAAATGATGTGTGGGATCTAGTTCCCAGGCCCAGAGGATTCAACATCATCGGCACCAAGTGGGTATTCAGAAACAAGCTAAATGAGCAAGGAGAAGTTGTCAGAAACAAAGCAAGACTGGTTGCACAATGTTATAGTCAACAAGAAGGAATTGACTAAACAGAAACCTATGCACCAGTCGCCAGGTTAGAATCAATTAGACTTCTAATCTCATTTGCTGTAAACTATAATATCATTCTATATCAAATGGATGTCAAAGTGCATTTTTAAATGGTTATATTGATGAAGAAGTGTATGTACACCAACCCCCTGGTTTTGAAAATACAAAATTTCCAGAACATGTTTTCAAACTCAAAAAATCATTATATGGTTTAAAACAAGCTCCCAGAGCTTTGTATGAAAGACTAAGTACTTTTCTTCTGGAAAATAAGTTCATCAGAGGGAAAGTGGATACAACTCTTTTCAGTAAAAACATTAAAAATGATCTTCTGATATGTCAAATTTATGTAGATGATATAATTTTTGGTTCTACTAAAAGTGCCTTGGGAAAGGAATTTGCTAAGTCTATGCAGGCAGAATTTGAAATGAGCATGATGGGAGAACTAAAGTTCTTTCTGGGAATTCAAATAAATCAAACACCAGAAGGAACGTATATCCATCAAAGCAAATATGTCAAAGAACTTCTGAAGAAATTTGATCTATCAGAAAGCACAATATCTAAAACTCCTATGCACCCTACATGTATTCTGGAGAAAGAAGAGGTAAGTAAGAAAGTAGATCAGAAGCTCTATAGAGGTATGATTGGATCTTTCCTATATCTAACTGCTTCGAGACCAGATATTCTATACAGCGTATGTTTATGTGCTAGATTCCAATCAGATCCTAGAGAAACTCACTTAACAGCAGTTAAGAGAATCTTTAGATATCTGAAAGGTACTACTAATCTTGGTCTGTATTACAGAAGATCAGAAGAGTATAAACTTGTAGGATATTGTGATGCTGATTTTGCTGGAGACAGAACAGAAAGAAAAAGTACTTCTGGAAGTTGTCAATTTCTGGGAGACAATCTAATCTCTTGGTCTAGCAAAAGACAGTCAACCATAGCATTATCAACTGCAGAAGCTGAATACATTGCAGCAGCTGGATGCAGTACTCAGATGCTCTGGATGAAAAATCAGCTTGAGGATTTCAATATCTATGAGAGTAACATTCCCATCCTCCGTGACAATACTTCTGCTATATGTCTCTCTAAAAATCCAATTTTACATTCTAGAGCTAAACACATAGAAGTTAAACATCACTTCATTAGGGACTATACTCAGAAGGGAATTTTAATGTTAAAATTCATAGATACAAATCACCAATGGGCTGATATCTTTACAAAACCCCTTCCTGAAGATAGATTTAATTTCATACTAACTAACCTTAGCATGAAGTTATGTCCAGAATGAAAATGTTTTAATTATATGTCTTTACCTCTTAGAAGTTCTGTAATTTATCCTCTATATTATTTCCTCAGAAGATACTATGTTCTAATTACTTCATTCTGAGAACTTCTGTTCAAAGGGATATCATGCAGATCTTCAAATCAACAAGTGTCAACAAGGCTCTAAGGACTCCCATCAGAATTAAAACAAGTGTCCAAATTCTGAAGAGTGACAGAACATGCATTGGACAACTGTCCTCTACAGAATGACATTTGTTAATCTTCTGGGAAACTGATACGGCTAACTTGACACCAAAAAGGCAAAAATCTCTTGGGTAACTGTTCCAGAATCTTTTACGCCTTACCCTATGTCAGCGCATTTATTGCATATAATCATCATGTTTTTTAAATTAATTTTTCCCACTAATTTCTCGGTTTATTAAATGCATTAATTCTCCTATATAAGTAACTTTTCCTTTTCAATTCCACCTTTTACCCTAATTGCATTTTTACTGAAACACCTTTTCACTCTCGTTTGCGTTCTCGTGGAAATTTTTAAAAAAAAAACCCAAACTTCATAAACCTCATCTTAGTAACAATGGCTTCCCCTCCTCAACAACGAAAAGATTTCTCTGATGTGTTCTATGTTGAACCCATGAAGACCCTTACTACTCCTGCTGACAAACTGGAAGTTCTATGTGAGCTTTTTGTGGATTTCAACAGTCAGAAGGAAAATGGTTTTGATCTCTTCCCGGACGTTCAAGCTCAGGGCTGGGAGAAGTACTTTGATCGCTTAATGGGACCAGTCTTCCCAAAACTGGTAAAGGAATTCTGGGCTTACGCAACAGCCACCAATTCACGTGTTACATCGTACGTGCTAGGTAAAAGGGTAATTATTTCTGAAGACCACCTTGCCAAACTTATAGAAGCTGATGGAAATGGCATCAAGTGCAGTGACATGGATAGGATGTTTGATACTACAGTGATAGCAAAGGAGATCTTCACCTCTGGCAAACCCTCAAATAAGATAAAGGATTTGAAGACCCCTCTCAGAATTTGGGCCAAGATCATTCTTGGGACAATCTGTCATAGGAAGCCTACCAACTCTCCTGACTACATCAATTTGGATCAACAATTTCTACTCTACTTCATTGCCAAACAGAAAAAGATCAACCTTGCACACACTTTATTCCAACATCTGAAAACTAGTGTGAAGGAAACTAGAGATGGGGAGAAAACCAAAAGGGATTGGATTCCTCTAGGACGTGTTATTTCTGACATCCTCTGTCAAAACAAGCTGGTAGACTTTCTGGCAGAATTAAAGCAAACTCAACTTCTTGAAACAGATGTAGGAAAACCTCTGAATGCGAAGAACTTGAAAAAGATGAAGTTTATTACTTCTATTCAGCAAGAACCTGTCCTTCCTTCTAGAGAAGTGATCACCACCAGGAGGATTCCATTGGAGAACTTCCCTCTCTTCTCTTCTGACACACCTCCAGAAGTTGTGATAAATTACCTGGATATTTGCAAGCAACATGGTGTGGACCCCCAGTTCAAGCCAACTGAACTCAAACAGAAAGCTCCAGATGCTGCCTCTGCAAGACTCAAGAAAAGAAAGGCTGCTGGAGGATCATCTCAGAAGATTCTAAAATCATCCAGAAGATCAGGTAAAACTTCTGCCTCTAACTCTGAATTCATTTCTGTAGTAGAAGCAGTTAATGTAGAAGTGTCTGAAAAACCTTCTAGCCCATTACCTTCTGACCCATCACCTTCTGTTGATATTCCTTCTGCACCAATCCTTTCTTCTGAACCACCTCAATCTGATAATCCTATTCAAACTGAAATACCTGCATCTGCTGCTGTCGCATCCATCCTCTCATCACTTTATCCACCAGAAGCTGAACCCAATCAACCACAAACACTTTTTGACTTTGACATACCAATAGATATTACTCCTCTGTCTGACATTGATCGCTCTCCTATAACTGAAACACAAACTGCCCTGCAACATGCCCTATCAGATCTTGACAATTTTCAATCCTCAGAATCTGTCCAAATTCCATCTCCTGAAAATACACCTAGACTATCCCCTATAAGAGAAAGTTCATTATCCTCATATGAATATATTCCTCCAAACTCACCTGCCTTTATAAACATCCCTGACACTCCTCCAGAAGATACTGCTCATGATAATCCTCTTAGAACATCCATTAATTTTGAAGCTTTACAAAAATTATCCTCAGTCTCTAACAAAACAGCCATACCTGTACCTAAACCAAAACCCTCTAGAACAGACATTTCTGCTTTATTACTTGCTTTTGAAACAGTTTTGAAATTGAAGTTAGAGGATCTGAAGTCTGCGTGCTCAGAGCTTACAGATCCAGCTGCTTCTGATTTTCTGTGGGCTACCTTCAGAAAGTGGTTTAACACTGAATCAAAAATACTCAAGGACATCTGCTATGATATCACTCACCAGAAATGCTGTGAGTATCTTCAAGCAGTTGTTTCTAATGTTGAACAGTCTAAACCCCTACTGCTGGACAATAAGCCTTGGACAGAGTCAGAAAATCTGGAAGAACTCTCTGAACTTCAAATGGTTTTGGTACCTTCTGAAGAAGATCATGTTGATGAACTTGAGAATCAAGCTGCCCCAGAAGTTGAAGAACCTTTGACAACAAATTTTGTTCTACAAACATTGGAAGAGCTGAAGAAAGAGAATCAGATGGTAAAGCAACGTCTGGATAAGCAAGATGAAACCACTGCTGAATTGAAGACCTTGCTTGGCAAGCAAGTGGAATCATCATCTGAGATTAAATCTTTGTTGGAGACCTTAGTTACTAAGATGAACTCCTAATTTATTGCTTATCTTCTGCTTTAGTTGTTTTTGTTTTATCTTCTGCTTCTGCATAACTCTTTAAAGTTCTACTAGTGTTTTGTCTTTACAAGTTTTTTATATATTAATGGTAACATTCGGTTTTTATTTCAATTTTTTGCATCTTTTTGATTATGACAAAAAGGGGGAGAAACGTAGATGATTCTGATCCATAGCAGTTTACCAGAATTTGCCTCTTACATATAATATTCTAAACTAATTGAGTTGTGATCATAGAAAAGAAACAGGTCAGGTAACCAACTCAGGGGGAGCTAAGGATCATGGAACATCTGAAGAAATCCTGATAAGAAATATGTGATTCTATTAAAGGGAGTTTCTCTAATATTATTAAACTCTATTCTCATTATGTTTTGTCATCATCAAAAAGGGGGAGATTGTTAGAAGAATTATGGTTCTGAACCTCCAAGTGTTTTGATGATAACAAAGATTGTTACAGAATAGAAGTTCTAATAAATATCCTTGTTCTTGTGTAGAAGATCAATTCTTTAAGTAAGACGTACTCGTATAGAAGATTCATTGAGCCACATAGAGAAGATACTCTTAAAAGGGAATCCATCATTTAATAACATGTTTATTGGCTGCGCATCAAATATTTATTATCTCTGATCTCCGCTTAGAAGATGTTGATATTCATAATGAAGACATTAATTAAAGAATATTTTAATTAATGGTCAAGACAAGTATCTCTGTTTATGGAAGGAAGTTATGGTATTAACTTATATCCTAAATTTAGCTCAAGATGTCTCCAACGGCTTCATTCATTCAAGAACTATATAAAGGATTCAATTTGAAGAATTAAAAAATACACTCACGCAAAAAGACTGAATCAACTTGTGCTAATATTTTGTAACTTTCACTTAGTGATCTCTGCTTGTCAAGAAGCATTTTTAGTTACTTCTTTATTATCATTGTAATAGTTATTTTATTCCTTGAGTGACTAAGTTTAGTCAGAAGACTCAAGAGGACATTGACTATAGGTCTTTGTGTGTATTCATAGTTGAATAGTGGATTAAGACCTCAGTAGAGGCAAAATCACCTTGGCGGGTGGACTGGACGTAGTTTGAGTTCAAACGAACCAGGATAAATTATCTTGTCTTTAGAAGTTGTTTTTAAAGTTCCATAAGAAAACCCAATTCCAACCCCCCTTCCTTGTGTTTTGCGCACCTTCATTTTGAGCATTTTACTTTGCATATTTCATAAGTGTGCATTTGTTTTCATATGTGTTCATGTTGCATCATTTTGAGTTGCATACTTCTTCTCCTCATTTCTTTGAGTTGCATTTGCATTGTACATATGATCATACCATTTCACTTCTGATTGTTTGTTGTTAGAATGTTATTTTGCTCATTTTGTTTCACTTGTATGCATGCTAACCTTGCAGGGGCTATGGTAAGTGTGAGATGTGGGAATTGAGTTCCACATCTCCAATTCTCATCTCTTCCTCTTATGTTTATGTGCACTAACTCTTTGTTGTTGGGCTTAGGCCTTTCTCATCTCTTCTTCTATCTTCTTCTTCTTCTTCTTTCCTTCTTCATTAGGATAGAAACCTCACTAACCCTTAGGACATCCATGCATGTTAACACTTAGGATTATTTTAGTTCCCTTTAGAATTTTTCCTTTGAGATCCTTTTGGTTCTTCTTCTCTTCTCATCTCATAACTCCAAAAAACACTTTAATAAGTTTGAAGTGATGTCTTGATCCATAGCCTTATCCCATGAGATATGCTTGTAGTCTTCCCATCTTGGGATAGTACAAGTTTACCTTGTGATGCACAAGTCTGATCAAGGTATATTCTTCATCAAAGAAAAGCATAAAAAACACTTCTTCATCTGTAAATACCAAAAACACTTAATAAGTAAACAAGTTAGTGAGCCTAGGCCCTAATCTTTGGGTTCAAGTTTTGGGGATCTTCTCCTTACTTGAGTGTGCTTGTTCTATTATTCCATCTTGGAATGTAGTGACAAGTGCACATTCCATGGAAAAGAGCTTGAGTTCACTTCCTTATGACACACTCATAAAAGCTTCTAAAAAACACAAACAAACAACAAGCGTCTTTCCTTCGGGAGTTCTTTTCTCACCTCATTCGCTCCGTACGCGAACTTGCTCCTACTTTTCACTTTGCAAGACGGTTACGCACTCATCGTCCAAGTCTGCAACACCTGAGCAATGGCATAGGCAGTTCAAGCTTTAATTCACAAGCAGTTTCCTTTTAGTACCCCTAGTTAGGGGAACTACGGCGTCTCTAATCCTCATTATCCTGATGAGGTACGTAGGCAGCGGGGTAGGGCCCATTCGAGCACAATCTTTATTTTCCCTACATTTTTTCTCTTTGTTCTCTTATTCATTTCTTTCCTAGTTCCATTTTCTTTTTGTTTTCATTTCTTTGTTGCACTTTTCATACCCTCACCCTTTGAAATAGTTTCTTTTGCAAGCGTGGATCCCGTCGGGTACGGCGGATGATCTGGTTGCTAATACCCTCCCAGGTCGTAACCGACTCCCGAGCCTAGTCTCTTTGGTTAGTAGGACCTGTGTCCTTCCTATTTCTTTCTTCTGGTTTGTGCAGCATTACCATTCCCTTTCTTCGGGATAAAAATGCATGGCTGGCGACTCTATTCTTTTTTCCGCGCCACTTTCGCGTTTGTACCAGGATGGAAATCCGGGGAGCGACACATGCACTAACAACGAAGCTGAATATGAAGCCTGTATCATGGGTCTTGAGGAGGCCATTTACCTCAGGATCAAGACGTTAACTGTATTTGGAGATCCAGCTCTGGTAATCAATCAGACCAATGGAAAATGGTACACTCACCAAGAGCATCTGATCCCATACCGTGACTATACGAGGAGATTATTGACTTTCTTCACAACAGTTAAACTTGAGTATATCCCTCGAGACGAAAATCAGTTCGCAGATGCTTTAGCTACCATTTCCTCCATGATCAAAGTTCAAACTGCCAATTATGTGCCTCGGATTTCTGTATCCAGACTTGACAGACCAGCATACGTATTCTCCGTGGATGTGGCTAAGGATGACAAGCCTTGGTTCCATGACATCAAATGCTTCTTAGAGGATCAGACATACCCATCTGGGGCATCATCCAATGATAAGAATACATTAAGAAGGTTGGCTGGTAGTTTCTTCCTTAATGCTGATGGTTCATTATACAAGAGAAACTTTGACATGGTTCTTCTCAGATGTGTTGACAAGAAAGAAGCAGAATTGCTGATGCACGAGGTGCATGAAGGATCTTTCGGTACCCATGCCGGAGGACATTCCATGGCTAAGAAATTGTTAAGTTCAGGTTACTACTGGATCACAATGGATGCGGACTGTTGTGCCTATGCCAGAAAGTGTCATAAATGCCAGATTTATGCAGACAAAGTGCATGTGCCTCCAAACCATTTGAACGTGATGTCATCACCTTGGCCCTTTGCCATGTGGGGAATTGACATGATTGGAAAGATTGAACCGACTGCTTCAAATGGCCACAAATTCATCTTAGTAGCCATTGATTACTTCACCAAATGGGTTGAAGCAGCTTCGTATGCAAACGTCACCAGACAAGTGGTAGCCAGATTTCTGAAAAGAGACATCATCTGTCGATATGGAGTTCCCGAGCGAATCATTACTGATAATGGTTCCAATTTGAACAACAAAATGATGGCAAAATTGTGTCGGGACTTCAAAATCCAACATCACAACTCTTCTCCTTACAGGCCAAAGATGAATGGCGCTGTTGAGGCGGCTAACAAAAACATTAAGAAGATTGTGCAAAAGATGGTGGTTACATACAAAGATTGGCATGAAATGCTACCATTTGCCTTGCATGGGTACCGAACCTCAATCAGAATATCCACTGGGGCAACACCTTATCAGCTTGTGTATAGTATGGAGGCAGTCCTACCTGTCGAAGTTGAATTTCCCTCCTTACGAGTACTGATGGATGTAAAGCTGAATGAAGCATAATGGGTCCGATCTCGGTACAATCAGTTGAATCTGATCGAAGAAACGAGATTAGCTGCAATCTGTCATGGGCAGCTATATCAGAAAAGGATGAAGAAAGCCTTCGATCAGAAAGTCAGGCTTCGGGAATACCAAATAGGAGATCTTGTGCTGAAAAGACTCCTTCCTCCTCATACAGACCACAGGAGCAAGTGGACTCCAAACTACGATGGTCCATTCATAGTAAAGAAGGTCTTCTCTGGTGGAGCACTGATGCTCACTACTATGAATGGTGAAGATTTCTTATCCCCTGTGAATTCAGATGCAGTTAAAAAATACTTCGCATAAAATGACCCGCTGGACATAAAAACAGAATGTAAGTCCAGGCAAAAATAGGGCATCCCGGCGAGTCAAAAACAGAATAAAAGACTCGGGCAAAAATAAGGGAAAATTTATTTTAAAAAAATATGTACACCCGCTGAGTTGAAAAGCCACATTGGACAACTCAGGCAAAAATGGGTATCCCGGTGGATTGAAAACCCGAAAGGGCGATCCATGCAAAATCAGGGAATAAGCGAACAACTGCATCCTGTATTCGTCTGTATCATCTATGACACGGCAAGCTTCGAAAGTTTAAAACATCGGTCAGAATCAACCTTCTTCAGAAAGCAAGATGAGAAGAGCGTCAAGGTCATACAGGTCATAGCGAAGGAAGCTCACCGGAGCGTCGTCAACATTGCCAACACTTTTACTTTTCTCAATTTGTAACAATCTCCTCATTTCAGGGGATATGTTTCTTTGACTGTATCTTCCTATTAAGGGCACCCACATTAATAAAAGTAGAATTTTCAGTCACACCTCGTTTCGTACATTTTTGTTTCGTTTGCAAAATGTCCAATATCCATGATATAATGTTTGCATAAAACAAATGAGCCATTCTTAATAAATGTTTGCAGGAAATAATCTTACTCCCAGGAATATCTAACTCCTATGACGGAATCCGGTAAGGGATACCTCATGATACTTGTGCGTTTCTTTGTCTTAACAGGATTGCAGGTATTCAAATACGCAGTATGGGGCATGCCAAGCATCACTTCCCCGACATATCTTCCCCTCCAAGCAATATTTGGAATGCTTTTCCCAGAGGAGTTGTCAAGGCCTCATCATCCCCATCCGGGATCCCCACAGAGAACTCTAGGAAGATCGTTCAGTGATCTTTCCTTCCCCAAACCGAATACCAGGTCTCTCAAAGACAAAAGAATTATCTCCCCGCAGAGCTCCAGCTTCTCCCCAGAAGAGCGATACCTGAAACCCTTATACAACAAAGTGATGAAAGTTTCCTTCACCCCAGCTGGGCTTCTCCTTACCGGATAGATCTATCGATGATCTCTTCCCCCAAGCAAAGTTGTATATCCTAACAGATCTACCAATGATCTCATCCCCAGCTGGGATATTTCTTCAAGCAGATCAGCCAGAGATCTCCACAACAGCGGGATCCGAATCCCGGATCGGTTTCTTTTGCATAATCATAGCATTCGCATCATCTTTCCCCACAGAGCGTAGCATTCCGTCTAATACGGAGCATTACGGCAAAAATCAAACATTTGCATGATCGCAAGCCAGTTTCGAGCTAGTCACCTGCAAATACAATCAATATCTCATCAGCAATGTATATACAAAACCCACATCCCTTGCAAATAAAATCCAAAGCATCCTCTTTGCACTATCCAACACAAATACATGTTCATACACACCCTTTTTGACACTCGTCCGTATCGTATCATTCCCCTGCAGATATAAGCCAAAGCATCCTCTTTGCATTCTCAAATACAAATACGTATGTATACTCTTCTAACACCCGTCTGTGTCACCCTTCCCCAGCAAGTTGAACACACGTCTGTGTCTTGCTCATACTTGTTCATATTTATACAGATACTCGTCCGTATCTTGTATATGCACTTATCCCCCACAGATTCGACATTCTTCCGTGTTCTTTGTTAACCAGTTGGTACTTGTCCGTACCATCATCTCTGAACATGCGTCAGCGTTTGTTTCTACTGATACTCGTCCGTATCATGGTCTTAAGGATGCTCATCCGCATCTTTAATCTATACAGAGCGTCAAATACTTATATCCTTTTATTCTAGAAATTGTAAACACTCGTCCGTGTTTACCATTCCCCAGCAAAATAACTTTTCTTCTATCCGACATTCGTCCTATGTCGTGATACTTTCGGCAGCTGTACCCTGCCAGGTGATCGTCCTTCACCTTTGGATGACCATCCCTCATCCCTTTCCCCAGCGGAGTCTCCATTATTGGAACCCTTTTCTATCCGGCATTCGTCCTATGTCGTGATATTTAGCAGCCGTCCCCTGCTAGGTGATCGTCCTTCACCTTTTGATGATCGTCATTCATCATGTTATCTGATGGCCGTCCCCATCGTTGATTTTGTTATCCGACATTTGTCCTATGTCGTGATAAACCCCGAGAGCAGCAGTACCCTGCTAGGTGATCGTCTTTCACCTCTTGATGATCGTCCTTCATCATTGTCGCTCCCCGGATTTCCATCCTAGTACAAACGCGAAAGTGGCGCGGAAAGAGGTAGAGTCGCCAGCCAGGCATTTTTATCCCGAAGGAACGGGAATGGTAATGCTGCACAAACCAGAAGAAAAGAAAAGGAAGGACACAGGTCCTGCGAATCAAAGAGAGTGAGTTCGGGAGTCGGTTACGACCTGGGAAGGTATTAGCACCCCAGATCGTCCGCCGTACCCGACGGGATCCACGCTTGCAAAGAAATCTGTTTCAAAGGGTGAAGAAATGAAAGTTGATGCGAAGAAAAGGAACTGAACTGGATAAAAGAAATGAAAAGGGAACTAAAAAAGAAATGAAAAAGGAAAAAATGTAGGGAAAATAAAGATTATGCTCGAACGGGCCCTACCCCGCTGCCTACGTACCTCATCTGGACAATGAGGATCAGAGTCGTCGTAGTTCCCCTAACTAGGGGTGGAAATGATTGCTTGTGTCTTAAGGCTTGAACTGCCTATGTCAATGCTCAGGTGTTGCAGGCTCGGATGACGAGTGTGTTACCGTCTTGCAAAATGACAAGTAGGAGCAAGTTCATACGATGAGAGTGAAGGTGATGAGAAAAGAATTCCCGAAGGAGAGACGCTTATTGTTTGTCTATGTTTTTTAGAAGCTTTTATTGGTGTGGCACAAGGAAGTGAACTCAAGCTCTTTTCCATGGAATGTGTACTTGTTAATACATTCCAAGATGGAATAATAGAACAAGCACACTCAAGTAAGAAGAAGATCCCCAAAACATGATTCTAGAGATTAGGGCCTAAGCTCACTAATGCATTGAATTATTAAGTGTTTTTTGTAATATTTGTGAAGAAGTGTGTTTTATGATTTTCTTGATGAAGATGGTCTCATGATCAAACTTGTGCATCATGATAAACAAGCTTGTACTATCCTAAGATGGGAAGACTACAAGTGCTCCATGGAATAAGGCTATTGCACAGGAGACCATTTCAATCCATATTAAGGTGTTTTTTTAGGGTTTTGAGATGAGAAGAGAAGAGAACCAAAGATCTTAAAGGTAAAAGAACTAAAGGGGGACTAACCAATCCTAATGTTAACATGCAAAGGATACCCTAGGTTAGTGAGGCTTACCTATCCTAAAGAATAAAGAAAGAAGAAAAGAAGAAGATGAAAGGAGAAGAACCATGGTGGCCTAAGCACACCTCAAGTTAAGAACGAATAGAAGAAGATGAGGAAGAAGTAATTGAGATGAATAAGAGATAAGCGAAGAGAGGAGAAAGCACTACGGAGTAGTCGAACAATGCACAAACAGAGCCTACACCAGTAGGACTTCCAGATGCAACAACATGCAATAAGTAAAATCGGGCCTCAGTGGTACCTAACGGAGAAGCTCCGTTGCCTCTTCAATACCCGCAAAAAAAAAACTCAGGAAAGAATATCAAGTCCAGAACAGATTCATCAGTCAAGCGCAATTATTAATTATCAGGGCATCAAGTATAAGCATTCGTATCCAAGACGACCAACAAAGAGAAACAAAATTAGAACCAAGAGATCAGTCTGCACGATATCAAAGCTTAGTTGCAATTTGCATCCAGGGATTCCATTAGTCCACACAAGATCATGAAAATAATAAGTCACAAGGCCATCATCAAGCTACATCCTTCATCATTAAAATCGAGCAATAGACCTACACCAATTCAAACAAAGACTAAACCAAAATTAAAAACCATTATCTTAATTAAACCATGCTAAACAACAAAAAATAAAAAATAAAGGCTATAAAATTCTAATAAAATTCTACACTTTAACCAAATTAATAGTTAATTAATAAAACTAATAAAAATATACCAAATCTCTAATCAAGTTCTAAACCCAAAATTTGACAAGAATTAACAAAAAAAATAAATGTAATTAATAAAATAAAACCTAAGAATTAATTAAAACAAAAAGAAATATCAAGAGGAAGAGGTTTGTCGCTGGGATGGTGGTGGGATTCTGAACTGCATTGGGCTTGCCAAGCCCACAAACAAACCTCTCTAAAAATAAATCTATAAACAAGAAATAAATAATAAAAAAGAAGAAATGAAAATCATCAAAGGAGATAAATCAGATCCTCATATCCATTCCACAAAAGCCGAAGCGACTTCTCCCATGTATCACGACCAACTCCGCCGACAAGAAAACACGATCAACGACTTCATTTCTGCGTGAATGAAGTTTCATCGCCGCTCATCGCCATCATCAACATCATCTATGCTCCGGAAGCATCACGATTTCACCTCCGCGACCTCGTTGTCAGCAACACCATCACAGCGTCCTTTCTCAGATTTCACTCTTTGCTCTCTTTGATCTATTTCTTCTATTTTTGTTTTTTTTTCTGAATTTGTGTTGTTGTTGTCAATGGAGGGTTTAGCGGTGAGGTTGGAGTTTGAAGATTGTGTTTGGGTTGAGATTAAGAGGAATTAAAGGTTTTCGCGGTTTGTTTTGTCTCAGTATTCTGAGGAAGGCGTGAAGGAAGGTCAATTGATTAAAGAGTTGTTGACGTGATGGTTGTACGGTTCAGATTTGTTATGTTGAGGGTGAATGGAGAATGCGGTTGATGATGGTTGGAAATACACGGCCGATTTGGTTCAAGAAGATGGAGGTTGTGCAGTAGTGTTTTTTAGAGTGAGATGGTGTCGGATTTGTGTTGAGTTTTTGAATTTGCAGGTTGAAACAAGGCTATGAAGGTTTGATGTTTGGTTTAATGTTTGAAGTTGTGAAGGAGTATGACGAAGGTTGAGGTGGAGGTGATGAAGAGGTTTGGTGGTTCGGTTTTGTTTGATTATGAGTGAAGGAGAGTCTTGATGTGTTATAGTTTTTTGGAAGAAAAAACTGAAGGTGATTGAAAGAGTATTGTAATGGTGTTTTAGATTGAAGAAAAGGTTTGTTGTGGTGTGGTTAATGTGAGGCTGAAATGTTTGTAGTGAGTGAAGTTTGCGGTTGCAGCAAGATGGTGGGGAAGTCGAAAACAATTCTGATGTTGTTGTTGGTGTGTGGGAGTTTTGGTTGAGGTGGTTCAGTGATTTGGTTTTAGAAATTATGTGTAGGGTGCGTCATGGTGTGGTGAGGATTTTGTGCGTGATATTGTTGTGTGAATTTGTTGCCTTGCAAGCAAGAATCCCCTGTGAGCAAGTTGTGTGTGTGAAAGAAATCGTGAGGCTTGTTGAGCTGGCGGAAAGTGTGGAATGAAATTGTTGTGAGTGAGTGAATTGGTTGTGACGTGGGGCCGGGTGAGAGTGTAGTTGCAGGCAGTTAGAATAAAAAATATTGGTGGCTTGTGGTAGTATAATGGCGTGAGTTTAGTGAAAGAATTAGAAGGATAAAAACTTAAAAATAAAATATGAATGAGACGGATTTGTGGATATTAGAATAATGAAATTTGGATTTTAAAAAATGAAATAAAAATTGGATGATGAATTTGATTAAAATAAATGGATTAGGATACTTGAATAAAAACGGATATGATTAATGGATTATGGACAAGAGAAAATAAAAAAAGATATTATGGATAGAAATATGGATTAAAATGGATAAGTGATTTTGTATTGAATAAAAAGAAAAGAATTAGAAATGATATGGATATGGATTGAAATAAAATGTGGACTTAATGTTTAATATTGGATAAGAGAATGATTTAATAATAATGGATGGGAAAAATGCATCAAATTTGAAAATGGATAGGTAAAACAATATGGACTTATGGATGTGGGAATAAATGAAATGGATAAAAATATGGAAAGCGGATATTGAAATGATAATGAAATAAAAACTTGGAATGAATTAATCCTTTATGGAATGGACCGACCATCACCAATATGCGCACAACCACACAACCTCGATTTTCATCTTGAAACCAATCTTGCACCGCTTCCACGAAAACCAATGATTAATAATAACGCAGCTACCACTGAACAATTCACCATTGAAATAACAACTATCTCACACAAATCAACACTTGATCCTAAAGAAATCCACACACCACAATTAATGGATAAGCATTGCTTGAGAAACAAATCAATGAGACAGATAACTTGCACTTGAAGAAATATCCTGAAGGTTGACCAAGATCAAGTCAGACGTCCATCTGAAATGGATCATGAATGAACAAACATACTTGAACCGAAACCACAACTTTTGAGATATCGAGAAAGAAGAATATCTTGAGATGCTGAGAAAAGAGGAGTAGCCTTACGACCTGATGAAGAAGAGAATAGCCGGATGATGGGTCAAATGCATATTGAATAGTCCTGCAGACCATGAAATCCTTGAAGACCACTAAACTAGGGAAACAAACCCTAATTCTCAGATGACACATGCAATATGAGGATGATACCATTGATGGCTGCAAGCCAAAGCCTTGAATTCCTCTGTTGATTTGCAAACAAGGTGTAAAACCCTAATTCTTCAGATGAAGTTGATCCCATGTCTCAGGAGCCTATGCAAATGATATGAATTCTAAATGATCTAATGGAAATTCATATGATAAAAGCAAAAAAAAATCCAGACAAAGACAGAAAAGCCAGAGGGCAAATTTTTGGTATTACAGCTGCCCCTATTCAATCAACTGTTAATCTGAAAAGACTGAGAGCAACGACTATTAGACGCCCGAGATAAACTGTGATTGAATACCATAAAGACACTGAAATTTGCACTCTGCCGGAGAATGTAGAAATGGGAAGTAAACCCAACCAAATAACACTCTGGGTGACTGAAGTGAAGACAAAGCAGACGAGCTTCTTCCAAATTGAATTGTTACGCTGGATAAGAAAAACTTAGACAGACGAGTCTTCCTCGAGCAAAACTGTTATGCCAGGATCTGGACATACGAGCCCTTTTTAAGTAAACCTATTACGCCAGGAAATGGACATACGAGCCCTCTTCATATGTTTAACAACATATGATCTGAGACAGACGAATCTCCTTCGGATAATCCGTTACGCCAGGATCGGTGATGCATTTTGACGTTAATCCCACCGTCAGGACTTCAAACCTCTTCAACACAGACGAGCATTGGATAATCATCAAGAGAACACAGACAAGTGCCATAAGTCAATAATACAAACGAATATTAGACGATGATCTAAGAAACACAGACGAGCGCTTCAAGTGATGATACAGACGAATATCAGCCACTGATATATACAAATACCAGAAATCCAACACAGACGAGCATTTGGAGCAACAATACAGACGAGTACCAGAAATCCAACTCAGACGAGCGATTGGAGTAGCAGACGAGTACCAGAGTGTGTAAACACCCCAAATTTTCCCTCACCAAGTTCACACCATGGCTTATGATCTTTTCATTTGCATAAATTCAATCATAGCATCTCATATTGCATTTTTGTTTCACTGCATTGATTCAAAGCCATCTGCATCTAGGGTTTGTGATCTGAGCCTTTCTTGAGCCACTCCAAAGGTCATCAATCACTTCAAAGGGGTCCATGTATGTTCAAGCATCATATTATATCCTCACAAGGTCAAGAAAGTCAAAGAATCAAAAGAACTGAGAAAGGCATGGAAGCAGAGCCAGGTTTAACTGCATAGATGACCTAAAATTAGGGTTTTGGTTTCAGAGGCTATAACTCCAATTTTTTTGGTTATTCTTGTTTCTATTGGTCTCTATATGTTATTAGGATCATGCATATCAATTTTCATGAAGAAATTCAATGGGGAAGGCATCTGATCAAGAGATGACTTCTTGAGCAAGTCAGTGCAAAATCAGGGCATCTGAGGCCTCCAATCACCCAACCAAAGGGGTTTCTCCATCATTTTGAATGTGTATGATCTTTATTTGATCTTAGAAGATGTTAAAAGTTCACAAAATTGAATAATTTCAAGCCATTTGCAAAGTTGCCTTTTTGGGAAAGTGACTTATAATGTAAACTTGCCATTTTGGGAAAGTTTCTCAACCCCCTCTTTTTGATTCAAAAATGCTTCAAATGGAAAATCTTTGGTCATGAAAGTTGTAGATTGGATCATTCCCTTTTCAAAAAGTAGAAGAACTTATTCTAATTCATTTTGGATCAAAATTTATGGCCTTGCAAAGTTGGATAAAATCACTTAATTTTCACTTTTGTACCAAAGAGGGAAATTTGCAAATCCTTGTACTAAGGCAAAATGTGACTTCAAATCAACTTCTAAGCATTACACAAACATAATTCATGGTCCATAATTCAGATTTGCCCAAAGAATTTCTCACTTTCATGCCTTGAATTCCAAGAATCATAAGCCATTTTTCATAAAAGTCACAAAGAGGGAAATCTTGCAAAAAGGGTCCCTATGGTTTTGTTTGATCTCTAATCAACATCAAAGTATCATAGAAACTTCATATGGTACCTATTGCTGCATATTGCCCAAGAGATGTCACATGTCCATGGCAAAAAATCACAAGATGCACAAAGTTGGAAATTAGCAAAACACATGCTATCTTGCAATCCAAATGTTGCAGTCCATCATAAACCATCCAAGGGTCATCCTCAAACTCAGCTGAGGCAGATACACCCTTTAGATCTCTTCTGCCATGGCCCATGCTTGAAGTACACCTAACATTGACTTTTTGGCCAATCACCCCATACCATTCCCACAGTACATGTCAAGTCTTCTGACTCATTCCAATAACTTAGGATTTGTATAAGGATCATAAAACACACCACACACAAGCTAGAAACTTCCCACAATCCAGCTTGCACAAAATCTGTCCAAAAACTACTTCTCTTCGAAATTCTTCACACAGCCTTCAAACATCCAAAATTTCTTCACCAACAAATCATATATCACTCATAGAACAAAACCCACCCCCTGAAACAGCTTAAATCACCACACACACTAACCTCCATTTCTGCTACACCAGAACTGAAGCTTTCAAACCAGCCATTATCAAAGCCTCCTAAGCTTCATTTCATCATCAGGGTGTTCAAAGAAGTGGGTTTGCACAAAGGGTGAGTCCAGAAAGCTCAAAATCAGAGAGTCTTCATCTCAGGTAACATGAAGAACTTTTTTTCCAGAACTTAGTTTTTAAGTTCTTTTATGATTCTGTATGTTCCCCTGATCATGGGGATGTGTTTGCTTTTGAAAATGGTGAAGAAACCATCATGTATGATGCCTCTGAATATTTGCCCGTGTTTTGCATTTTGCTTCGATTCATGCTTGTGAGGTAAAATAAATGAGTTTCAGGAGAGGGTTTAGGTTTAGAAGAGTGAGAGGATCATTTTTGTGGAAGAAATTTGAGGTTTGGTGACCTGTAGAAGAAGCTAGGGTTTTGTGTCGTCGGAGAAGACGACCGGAGTACTGTTCCGGTCGCCTGAGGGTCATTAAGCCCTAATCCCATTAATTAGCCAACTTTGAATACTGGCCCTTGATCTGGATTTCCCGCGCGCGTATGAGTGGACCAGATTCATCATTAAACCCTAATTCTGATTTATTAAATTAATTAATTAGGATTAAATTTAGGTTTAGCCAGTTTGAATCTGGACCATAGGATCTGGCGCCAGTCAATTCCCTCCAATTCCATTTGAATCTCAGCCTCAGGATTTGCATACTTCTCCATTTATTTAATTTAATTTTCATTTTCATTGTATTTATTTTCCACGAATTTTAAAAAATAGAAAAATGCATTGAAAAATTCTGAAATTTTTTATCAAACCTTTTATTAATTTTCAGAACCCAAAAATATTTTTATTTCCATTTTTTGCATTAAAAATTATTTTTAAATCATTTAAATGTTTATTTTTAATTAGTTATTGGAAATTAATTAACTAATAATGCATTTAGGTATTTAAAAATCACAAAAAAATTCACATTGTATTTTAAAACATTTAGAAACATTATCAAACTCTCAAAACAAATTTCTTTTTGGTCCTTGATGTATTTTGACAATTTTCAATCGAATTAAAGTGGTTTAAAGGCAATATTTTGGTCCAAACTTAGAAAAATTCATTCTGCCTAACCATGAAGAGTTTGATGATGGTTCTTCTTGCATTGCATCCTTCATATCATGTAGTTTCTAGGGTAAAATTGGTTTGAATTTATCTTTCATTTTCAATTTGTTTTGCATTTTTCATTGTGAGGCATCCCAAAACCCTAGTTGACTTGAGAAAATCATAACTCCCATTAGGTTAAGAGATAGGTCCCCTCCTTTGGGCCGTGAACTTGTGTAGGCTTAGGGTTCCTTTGATCCCATTTTCAATTTTTTATCATGTCATTTGCTTCTGATTTTGAATTTTGTGTTGTATGTTATGCATAAGCCCTAATTTGTGCCTTCACTTGTATCCATTTCTCATATGCTTGCATTCAAGAACTTGCCATGACATTTTGTGCATCCATATGATTCATAAGACATCTTAGGACATATTAGAATCATGTTTGATCATTGCATCATTCATTTGACATGTCATACTTTCATTGCATTTCATAAACTTTCATGAACTTTCATGGTTCAAAGCATGCTCCATATACCTCCATTCTCTTGTATGCTCACATATATGCATCTTATATGACTTTGCACCATATCTTGACATCATTTGCATCATGTGTATGTTTCTGACTTTGGCCTTTGCCCATCCATATGCATTGTTTCATCTCATTTCTTCCCTTATGCATCTTGTACTAACTTTTCAGGTTAATGGTAAGTTTGTTTGGGAGGTGGATTTGCCTTCACCTCCTACCTCTTCTCACCTTATCATTTTACATCCTTGCTGCATTTTTACTTGTGTTTGAGTGATCTTGCTCACTTGTGCCTCTCTTCCCTCTTTTCTATTCTCATCCGATCTCTTTTCTATCTTGTTCCTCCTTGGTGGCCTTTGAAAATCTCTTTCTTTCTTAAGCCTCATAAACCCTAGGTATAACCAAGCATGATCACAATTAGGGTTTGATTAGTCCCCCATTTAGTTTTGCCTTTGTGTCATCCTTGAGTCTTCTTTTCTCATCTTTTAATCAAGGACTAAACCTTAAAGGTTTTAAGGCTTTGTGATTAGGGTTATGCATGTACCCTTCTATTAGGATGGAGTGTATAACTTTAATCCTAAGTGTTAAACCCTTAATGTGTTTAACTCCTTTAATCAATTCACATAATAATCACTAAGACATCAAGCTTGTAACTTGGGCCTTGCATTAGGGTTCTAATTCTTCCTTAATTGGTTAAGAAGGACTAACCCTGGTGTTAATGGACAAGTCCCTCTCAAGTTGTCTTATAAACCATAAAATCCACTTCTTAATCTTACCATTAACTAAAATCCACTTTAATAAAGGCTTTGTTTTGTCATGAGGTTAATCCCTATTCATGGATTAAGTTGAGGAGCCTTTCTCAGCTTAAATGTTCTCATCTATTATCCTTCTATTAGGATGGTGTAATGGGTCCATTAAATCCTTGATTATGGCTTAATCTCATTACTTAACACTAAACAAAAAACTCCAAAAACATTTAAATAATCACAAGTAGGTTAATGATCTTAATCTTACATCATGGTGATTAAGTGTGAGGTGTTTACTTCATACTTAAGGTATTCTCATTACCCCTAATCAGAGGGAGGATGTGATGAGTTTATTAATCCTTGGTTTAAGCTTAAGCTCATTTTCTTATGCCGAACTCCAAAAGCGATAAAAAATTGAAAATACTAAAAACAAACAATAATCGTCTCCTCCAAAATTCTTTTCTCACCTCATTCACTCACAAACGAGAACTCGCTTCTTCCGTCTAATGCAAGACAGTTAGCACCTGAGCCAGACAGGTCATACGCTTGAGCATAGACAAGTAAGCAGTTCACAAGTCAATTTATCTCTCAGTCTCTTTGAGTCGAACTACGGTGTTCTGACTTCCTCATTGCACGAGAGGATACGTAGGCATAACTTAACAGTTATCGAACAAAAGTCTCTGTATACCCCCTCTCCTTCCATCATTATTCTTTTAAGCCTCAAGGTCTTGAGTTTCACTCTTGTTCTTACACTGACACTTCTCTTATACACTTCACATTTATTTTACAATGACACTTGCATTCTTTCCAACTTTGATACACAGATTGCACTGACACTACCCCTTTAAAACACAAATATTTTAAGCGTGGATCCCGTCGAGTACGGCGGACAATCTGGGTGCTAATACCTTCCCAGGTTGTAACCAACCCCCTTTCTCAGTTTCTCTAGTTCGCGATCGTCTTATCCATATCTTTTCTTAGGTTTATGCGGCATTACCTTTCCTCCGGGATAAAAATGCCTAGCTGGGGACTCTTGTCTTTTGAGTTCACCCTTGTGTGCTCTCTCTCTTTTCGCCGACCGTTCGCGTCTGTACCCCTTCTGTCCAGGTGTCATTTGGTAGGAGCGACAGAGTGATTATCAAATCAACACATATGGATATAAACCAACACAGACAAATGTGGAGGATGATACAGACGAGTATCCAAACAATGTGAACGAGCTTCAAACAGATAGCGAACATAGACGAGTGTTGAGGAATGCAGACGAGCAACGAGCAAATATCAAACAAAGACGAGTTATGGGGAATGCAGACGAGCATCACATAAGTTCAAACATAAACGAGTGTCGAGGAATGCATACGAGCAACAACAAAGTGCCCTGATTGGCAGCAAGAATCTCGATTCTGTAGGGGAGAACAAGGTCAAGATGCTTTGACACTTAACTCTGGTTAGGGAGATGAACAACTGTCTGTGTCATCACATTAGCCAAAAATAAATTGGCGACTTCTCTGGGGAATATTTCAATGATGGGAAAAATTCCAAACATGAAACTCTGTGGGGAAATGACAATCTTCAGGCTCGGCTGGGGAAGATGCTTCGTCAAACTCTTGCTGAGGAGGGAATTCTGACAATTCTAACTCTGTGGGAAAATGCAAGGCCTTCAGCTGCCTGCTGGGAAAACTTCACTGTGGAAGGATAACTTCGCTTGGGGATGATAACAATTCAATTAGCCTTGAAGTTCTGCTGGGGATACCATCTGCTCTAACTTAGCTGGGGAAATGTCAACCGTCTGGCTTGGATGAGGAAAAATATTTGGCAATGCTCTGCTGAGGAGAGACTTTGCTGGAGAATTAGAGATCAAAATAAAGCCAAATTATGCCCCATGTATAGTGTGACGACTGTGTTGGGAAGATGCGCCAATGAAAATTGGACTTTGACTGTGGAGAATACCAAATCCTCATGAGGAAGCCTTGTCGGCTGAAGGAAAATTCTCTGCTCGGGGAAGAAATAAACTTCCAATGCCTTGCTACAAAATTAAATACTAGACATTCCCTAAGAATTAAGCCAACGCTTCAAGCTTTTGAGTTGAACAGTTGCACATTGATTGCCAAGAGTGGACAAGCATACATTATTCCTGAAATTGTGCCATACTGCATCATCTATAAAAACATCAACTCTAGAGGATTTTACAAAAGACCTGGCATCTTGAATTGCCCTAGTGTCTTCAAACTCTCGCAGAAATTCAACAGATCTGAGATAACTGCTCTAGATTGCGTCTTGCAATGATCTTGCCCCACATAAAGAAACGGAAACCATGTAGTATGAAGATGCGATGCAAATGATGCAAGATGTAAACATATGCTCATGATACTAAGGATATGAAGATATGAATCACGGTAGATGGATGAAACAAGGATGGTTGGCGGCTGGGCCGGGTTGACAAAGATTTTTGGTTTTTTTTGGTTTTTTTTTGTTGCTAAGCAATTGGACTTTGAAAGTGAATTACCAGACAAGAACCGGTTTATCGAAGGTAGGCAAACAAACGAGAACTGATGTGCAAAGAATAAGTCGTTAGACAAGAACTGACTCCTTGGGTTCATTGTCAAACGAGAATTAACTCTGAAAAAGAATGACTACCAGACGAGAACTGGCATTCAATGAGCTAAATGAAAAGGTGACCAGACGAGAACTGGTTAAAGGATTCGCCTACCAGACGAGAACTGGTATTTGAAGTTGGTTTGCCAGACGAGAACTGGACTTTGGATTGGTTTGCCAGACGAGAACTGGACTTTGGATTGGTTTTCCAGACGAGAACTGTACTTTGGATTGGTTTGCCAGACGAGAACTGGACTTTGGATTGGTTTGCCAGACGAGAACTGGACTTTGGAATGATAAAAAATTTGGGGTTACAAGGCCTTGGGTATGAGACCGATGATACGGGGTTATGCTCAATGCAATTATGATGCGTATGCTCTAACGAAGCAACATGAATAATGTATGCAAATGATTTATGCAATGATCATGAAAGGCTAGAAAAGCTCCCGTGGTGGGAAGAGGGTCTTATGTGGAAAGGCTTCTTGTTGAAAAGGGTAACAATGGCGAGGGTGGGTAACACGATTTCCCAATACTCGTCTTGAACTCGGAGATTGATGATATAACTTGCTTTGTACAGCTAAACTTGCCCCAGTCCGGCGAGTCTCTGAACAAACTGCCTCTAATTATCATATTCTTGGAATGACAGACTTGGATGTTCTCTCGAGGAGAGTTGCACTTAGTGATCTCTGGAAGTGTCCTGCCCCAGTATGAGCGTGGAAGCAACTTGACTCATTCTGACTGAGGATTGGAAGAATATATCCTTGGTCAACAGAAATTTTGGGTGGCCTGCCCCTGTTTGGTAATTTCAGCTCTGATCAACTGATTCTTGAATGACGTCCCTCCGTCAACTGATGCTTAGGAACTTGTTTTACCCTGACAGATTTCGTGGTCGACAAAACCACTGGATAACATGCCCCTGATTCATAGGCCTACAAGATGCTCCTTATTCTAGTCATCATTGTTGAATGATCAAGTTCCCTCTTGATTTCTCTCTATAGGAACTTCCCTGGTGACACAGACTAACTTGCAATTAAAACTATTCATTTACAAATGGTAATTTTAATGCAGTGCACATGCAAGTTTTGAAAATTTATTTATTTTAATGTTGTGACAGTGTGTGACGAATGGACCGTTAGTCCACACGTAGTGTTGAGTTAGCAAATCGTTAGAAGTCAGTTTACGTAACCTTGTCGCAGTATGCTTTCAAAATTGAACCTGATTCAATTAGGACTTTCAAGGGTTGTAACGTGTCCTGGTTTACGGTTCTAGAAAGAAAGATTTATGGCTCAAAGTTTATATGTGCCCACTCATTCTCCTTGATGTTCTACATTCCTATGTTCAGCTAATTCGACCTAAGCGCTCGCCTTTCGAAAGGGTTTTGTAATGGTGGAGGAACCGATGATGTTGATGGTTTAAGCACCAATGAGGTTTCTTGGAGTAACAGTCACCCATTTGTCTTTATGTCTGTAGTCACACGATTTTGTTCTTATGGAACTTTTTCTTTTTGATATTTTTTTACTCCCTAATTTTTGCCTGGACTGAATCTTTTTGAATTTTTTTCGATTTTGAAGTCCAACGGGATGCCCTAACTTTTGCCTAAGTCATTTGTTTTCGCTTCTTCTTTTTTTTGACTTAGCGGGCTTTTATTTCTCTTTTTTTTTCTTTTGATTTTTGTTGAACAAATCGTGCGACACAGGTTTGTCTGACTTGCTTGACAGGGTTGTAACTGCCTCATTCCTTTGTTGGCGAGGGGTAACCATCGTGGTTTTACGTCCCTGACCTCTTGAGGTGTAATGAAAATAAGGTAATGAATCCTCGGATGCACACTCCTTTGGAAATTTGAACGCTCGGTCAAACTAATTGATAACTACCCTGCCCCGGGTTGAATGCGAGGGTTTTTTCGTTCAAAAAAGAAACTCCTACTTCAAGGCTCAACGGGGTTGATGAGGGTCTATCTCCCTTATATCTCCAGTGTTTGGGAATTGAAATAATGCATGTACATCGTCAGCAGGTTCTACTCTGAAAGCACACCTTCAACAATTATGGGTATTCAGTTGTCATCATCCTCCCTTAAACCTGCTAAACAACAGTGAAATAAATGGGAGGTAAATGGATGCAATTTTTTTTGTTTTTGTTTTTCAATGCAAGTAAAGAAAAATGAGCGAATGCGACGTAATTGATTCAAAAAACATGATCACCACATTAACATTACCATTCAAAACAATAATGCTTAAGAGACAAGTAGCTACTAACAGGAAAGAAACTACAATGCAAATGACAAAAAGGATACAATGATCACCAGCTCTGATGACATCTTCTTTCCTGGACCACTGAAATCAGGAGACGTTCCTCCGAGGTCTTTGAACTCAATCAGGTGAGAGGTTGACGTGCACAACCAAGCTTCCTTCTGGAAAGGATATGTGCCCCTTGTCGATCAACTGTTGTACTTTAGCTTGAAAAGCTTTGCAATCTTCAGTTGAATGTCCGATCGATCCACCATGATACCCACATTGCTCATGAGGATTGTACTCTGGAGGGTACGGCTCTGGCAACGGCTTGAGAGACTTAGGAACCACCAATGAACTCTGAATTAGATGTGGCAAGAGTTCACTGTACGCCATGGGAACTGGATGAAAAGGAGCATTCCTTCTTTCCAGATTGTTGCGAGGCCTAGGTTGGCTCTGAAGTTGATTATGTGGTCTTCGACCACGAGCTTGCAGATTTGAACGAGGAGGAGTCCAGGGTTTTTGATATGGTGCTCTGAGCATCGCTTGTTGTCCGTAAGAGTAGCCAGACACAGGAAAAGATGATCTCTGAGAAGATGTTGGTCCAGAATATTCGATATTTTCCATGACTGCATCGATGTCATACCCTTCTTCCCCTTGGGAGCTACCAACAGATTCACTTTCACTAGCTGGGATGTTCAAAGAGTACTGGATCTTTCCACTTTTGAGTAAACTCTCGATGCGTACTCCAACTATCATCAAATCAGAGAAGCTTGATGTCCCAATGCTACTCATTCTTTCCAAGTACGGACCTTGCAACGTGCCCACGAACTGGTCCACTAATTCTCTGTCTGAAGGTGGTGGTTGCACTTGGGCTGCCAACTCTCTCCACTGCTGTGCATATTCTCTAAAAGATTCACCAGTCCTCTGAGATAGGCTTTGCAGGTGCGTGAAACTGGGCTTCATGTCCAAATTGTACTGGTATTGCTTTACGAAAGCTCTGGATAAATCATTCCAAGATCGGATACGACTGCTTTCCAAATCCATATACCAACTTAAGGATGCACCGTTTAAACTGTCCTGAAAACCGTGAATCATTAGCTTATCGTTGCGGGCGTAAGAAGTCATTTTTCTGCAGAACATCACCAAATGACGCTTTGGGCAACTGACACCAGTGTACTTTTTGAACTTCGGAGTTTTGAAATCTGGAGGTATGATAAGACCAGGCACCAAACAAAGGTTTAGAGCATCAAAACCAAAGGCATCAGGATCTGCTAAGGCTTTGAGTTGCTCATCCAACACTCGAAACCTTTCAGCAGGATCAAAAGCTTGTGGATCCTTGGTTTTCACAAGAGGGATTGCCCCTTGGAAGTTCGGCATAGGGAAAGCAAAGCTCTGATAGTCCGTAGCATCAGAAGAAGATGAAGGTCCACCTCGGACAACAGATGGTACAGGTACACTCTAATTCACGATCGGGGTCTGTACTGGCTGAGCTTGAGTAAGGTTGTTCACTTGTGGAAGATCCTCATCAGGAGAAAGACCATAAAAAGGATTGGTCATCGAAGTGAAACCAGGTGGAAGATCACAATTCTGAAGGTTGTTCTCTGACATAGCTAGCAACAGCTTCCAATCTGACCCTTTCTTAGTTCCTGACACTGCTCAGTCTTACTTCAAACAACTTTTTTCGCCTTCCAACAGTTACCACTTGTTCAAACTGAGTACCGTGAAATCAGCTGGCTGGTCATGGACAAAAGAGGAAGGATGAGCTCTCTGGAAGAAGGAAATGCAGTGCAGATGCAAATGCAAAATGCAATATGATGATGCAAAAGATGCAAAGACATGGGATCAACATCTGGAAACTGTCTGGAATCTGGAATACTGAGCCAAGAATCGAGTATCTGTAACCACAAGATCTTTGTAAAATAACCATAGATGATCATCCAGAACCAATGATCAAGAACTCCAGGATCATAGTGACCGGATCAAAACATAGACTGCACTGGTAATGAGGGTATGTTGAGGTCAAGGGTTCCTGCAAACCTGTAAACCCCTCCCAATATCACGGGTGTGCTTCGGGTTAAACATCACGGACTCTCAAAGCCGAATAATAATAATACATTCACCATTTTTGAGAAATGGCTCATGACCAAATCAGGGAATTGGTTTGGCATTATGTACTACTCAGGGAGGCCTCAGCGTGAGTCCGGGAAAACAAGGTCATCCTATGTGAGTTCAAGGTGGGCCCTCGGGTGCGAACGGGTTTGCCACACAATGTGGTCTACCACTGTCACCACTAAAGAGGGATGTTTCCACAAGGTTCTCAATGATCGGTCCCCAGCTGCACATAACTATCGAGGTCATGAAATGAGAGAGGAAGATCCCCAAATCAAAACATTTCCAAGACGATCGCAAATTTGGGCATGGAACTCACTACTACCCCCATGACAAGATCTCATGAGGCCAAAGTGGAACCACTCTAAGTCCTAGGGTGCACTCGAGCCTTGGTAATAAGCTCAATGCATAGTACAGTATCACCTAAGTCCCACCAAACAAAAAATCCAGTCCAGACAATCCAGTAATAATACATGATGCAGGAAAATAAATACTGAAAACTGTAAATGAAGCTGTAAACAAACAACAGTAAATAAAACACACAACAACAACAATCAACACACAAAGAAACAAAAACACGCAAGCGCTAGGAGAGACTCTCAAGGGAACCAGTGATTCTGGTTAAGACATCCCCAGCAGAGTCGCCAGCTGTCGCTCCCCGGATTTCCATCCTGCTACAAACACGAAAGTGGCGCGGAAAGAGGTAGAGTCGCCATCCAGACATTTTTATCCCAAAGGAACGGGAATGGTAATGCTGCACAAACCAGAAGAACAGAAAAGGAAGGACACAGGTCCTGTGAACCAAAGAGACTGATTTCGGGAGTCGGTTACGACCTGGGAAGGTATTAGCACCCCAGATCGTCCGTCGTACCCGACGGGATCCACGCTTGCAAAGAAATCTGTTTCAAAGGGTGAAGAAATGAAAGCTGATGCGAAGAAAAGGAACTGAACTGGATAAAAGAAATGAAAAGAAAACTGAAAAAGAAATGAACAGGAAAAAATGTAGGGAAAATAAAGATTGTGCTCGAACGGGCCCTACCCCGCTGCCTACGTACCTCATCTGGACAATGAGGATCAGAGTCGCCGTAGTTCCCCTAACTAGGGGTGGAAAATATTGCTTATGTCTTAAGGCTTGAACTTCCTATGTCAATGCTCAGGTGTTGCAGGCTCAGACGACGAGTGCGTTACCGTCTTGCAAAATGACAAGTAGGAGCAAGTTCATACGATGAGAGTGAAGGTGATGAGAAAAGAATTCCCGAAGGAGAGACGTTTATTGTTTGTTTGTGTTTTTTAGAAGCTTTTATTGGTGTGGCACAAGGAAGTGAACTCAAGCTCTTTTCCATGGAATGTGTACTTGCTACTACATTCCAAGATGGAATAATAGAACAAGAACACTCAAGTAAGAAGAAGATCCCCAAAACTTGATTCCAGAGATTAGGGCCTAAGCTCACTAACTCATTAAATTTATTAAGTGCTTTTTGTAATTTTTGTGAAGAAATGTGTTTTATGATTTTCTTGATGAAGATGGTCTCATGATCAGACTTGTGCATCATGATAAACAAGCTTGTACTATCCCAAGATGGGAAGACTACAAGTGCTCCATGGAATAAGGCTATTGCACAGGAGACCATTTCAATCCTTATTAAGGTGTTTTTTAGGGTTTTGAGATGAGAAGAGAAGAGAACCAAAGATCTTAAAGGTAAAAGAACTAAAGGGGGACTAACAAATCCTAATGTTAACATGCAAAGGATACCCTAGGTTTGTGAGGCTTACCTATCCTAAAGAAGAAAGAAAGAAGAAAAGAAGAAGATGAAAGGAGAAGAACCATGGTGGCCTAAGCACACCTCAAGTTAAGAACGAATAGAAGAAGATGAGGAAGAAGTAATTGAGATGAATAAGAGATAAGCGAAGAGAGGAGAAAGCACTACGGAGTAGTCGAACAATGCACAAACAGAGCCTACACCAGTAGGACTTCCAGATGCAACAGCATGCAATAAGTAAAATCGGGCCTCAGTGGTACCTAATGAAGAAGGTCTGTTGCCTCTTCAATACCCGCAAAAAAAAAACTCAGGAAAGAATATCAAGTCCAGACCAGATTCATTAGTCAAGCGCATTTGTTAATTATCAGGGCATCAAGTATAAGCATTCACATCCAAGACGACCAACAAAGAGAAACAAAATTAGAACCAAGAGATCAGTCTGCACGATATCAAAGCTTAGGTGCAATTTGCATCCAAGGATTCCATTAGTCCACACAAGATCATGAAAATAATAAGTCGCAAGGCCATCATCAAGCTACATCCTTCATCATCAAAATCGAGCAATAGACCTACACCAAACCAAACAAAGACTAAACCAAAATTAAAAACCATTATCTTAATTAAACCATGCTAAACAACAAAAAATAAAAAATAAAGGCTATAAAATTCTAATAAAATTCTACACTTTAATCAAATTAATAATTAATTAATAAAACTAATAAAAATATACCAAATCTCTTATCAAGTTCTAAACCCAAACTTTGACAAGAATTAACAAAAAAACTAAATGTAATTAATAAAATAAAACCTAAGAATTAATTAAAACAAAAAGAAATATCAAGAGGAAGAGGTTTGTCACTGGGATGGTGGTGGGATTCTGAACTGCATTGGGCTTGCCAAGCCCACAAACAAACCTCTCTAAAAATAAATCTATAAACAAGAAATAAATAATAAAAAAGAAGAAATGAAAATCATCAAAGGAGATAAATCAGATCCTCATCTCCATTCCACAAAAGCCGAAGCGACTTCTCCCCTGTATCACGACCAACACCGCCGATAAGAAAACACGATCAACGACTTCATTTCTGCGTGAATGAAGTTCCATCGCCGCTCATCGCCATCATCAACATCATCTATGCTTCGAAGCATCACGGTTTCACCGTCGCGACCTCGTTGTTGTCAACACCATCACAACGTCCTTTTTCAGATTTCACTATCTGCTCTTTTTGATCTCTTTCTTCTATTTTTGTTTTTTTTCTGAATTTGTGTTGTTGTTGTCAATGGAGGGTTTAGCGGTGAGGTTGGAGTTTGAAGATTGTGTTTGGGTTGAGATTAAGAGGAATTAAAGGTTTTCGCGGTTTTTTTTGTTTCAGTATTCTGAGGAAGGCGTGAAGGAAGGTCAATTGATAAAAGAGTTGTTGACGTGATGGTTGTACGGTTCATATTTGTTATGTTGAGGGTGAATGGAGAATGCGGTTGATGATGGTTGGAAATACACGGCAGATTTGGTTCAAGAAGATGGAGGTTGTGCAACAGTTTATTTTGAGAGTGAGATGGTGTCGGAATTTTTGTTGAGTTTTTGAATTTGCAGGTTGAAACAAGGCTATGAAGGTTTGATGTTTGGTTTAATGGTTGAAGTTATGAAGGAGTATGACGAAGGTTGAGGTAGAGGCGATGAAGAGGTTTGGTGGTTCGGTTTTGTTTGATTATGAGTGAAGGAGAGTCTTGTTGTGTTATGGTTTTTTGGAAGAAAAAACTGAAGGTGATTGAAAGAGTATTGTAATGGTGTTTTAGATTGAAGAAAAGGTTTGATGTGGTGTGGTTAATGTGAGGCTGAAATGTTTGTAGTGAGTGAAGTTTGTGGTTGCAGCAAGATGGTGGGGAAGTCGAAAATAATTCTGTTGTTGTTGTTGGTGTGTGGGAGTTTTGGTTGAGGTGGTTCAGTGATTTGGTTTTAGAAATTATGTGTAGGGTGCGTCATGGTGTGGTGAGGATTTTGTGTGTGATATTGTTGTGTGAATTCGTTGCCTTGCAAGCAAGAATCCCCTATGAACAAGTTGTGTGTGTGAAAGAAATCGTGAGGCTTGCTGAGCTGGCGGAAAGTGTGGAATAAAATTGTTGTGAGTGAGTGAATTAGTTGTGACGTGGCGTCGGGTGAGAGTGTAGTTGCAGGCAGTTAGAATAAAAAATAGTGGTGGCTTGTGGTAGTATAATGGCGTGAGTTTATTGAAAGAATTAGAAGGAAAAAAACTTTAAAATAAAATATGAATGAGACAGATTTGTGGATATTAGAATAATGAAATTTGGATTTTAAAAAATGAAATAAAAATTGGATGATGAATTTGATTAAAATAAATGGATTAGGATACTTGGATAAAAACGAATATGATTAATGGATTATGGACAAGAGAAAATAAAAAAAGATATTATGGATAGAAATATGGATTAAAATGGATAAGTGATTTTGTATTGAATAAAAAGAAAAGAATTAGAAATGATATGGATATGGATTGAAATGAAATGTGGACTTAATGTTTAATATTGGATAAGAGAATGGTTTACTAATAATGGATGGGAAAATTGGATAAAATTTGAAAATGGATAGGTAAAACAATATGGACTTATGGATGTGGGAATAAATGAAATGGATAAAAATATGGAAAGCGGATATTGAAATGATAATGAAATAAAAACTTGGAATGAATTAATCCTTTATGGAATGGACCGACCGTCACCAATATGCGCACAACCACACAACCTCGATTTTCATCTTGAAACCAATCTTGCACCGCTTCCACGAAAACCAATGATTAATAATAATGCAGCTACCACTGAACAATTCACCATTGAAATAACAACTATCTCACACAAATCAACACTTGATCCTGAAGAAATCCACACACCACAATTAATGGATAAGCATTGCCTGAGAAACAAATCAATGAGACAGATAACTTGCACTTGAAGAAATATCCTGAAGGTTGACCAAGATCAAGTCAGACGTCCATCTGAACTGGATCATGATTGAACAACCATACTTGAACCGAAACCACAACTTTTGAGATATCGAGAAAGAAGAATATCCTGAGATGCTTAGAAAAGATGAGTAGCCTTACGACCTGATGAAGAAGAGAATAGTCGGATGATAGGTCAAATGCATATTGAATAGTCCTGCAGACCATGAAATCCTTGAAGACCACTAAACTAGTGAAACAAACCCTAATTCTCAGATGACACGTGTAATATGAGGATGATACCATTGATGGCTGCAAGCCAAAGCCTTGAATTCCTCTGCTGATTTGCAAACAAGGTGTAAAACCCTAATACTTCAGATGACGTTGATCCCATATCTCAGGAGCCTATGCAAATGATATGAATTCTAAATGATCTAATGGAAATGCAGATGATAAAAGCAAACAAAAATCCAGATAAAGACAGAAAAGCCAGAGGGAAAATTTTGGGTATTACAATCATGCTTATCCGATGGCCGTCTCCATCGTTGACTTTTTCTATCCGACATTCGTCCTATGTCGTGATAAAGAGCAGTTGTCTCCTTCTAGGTGATCGTCCTTCACCTTTGATGACCGTCCCTCATCATTATTTCATTTATTTATTTGAACCGATGGTCGTCCCCATCGTTGTTTACCTTACTTTGCAAACCTAATGGACGTCCCCATCATTAACTTTATCATTAATCCCCAGAGAATCTTGTTTCTTTACTTGATGGCCATCCCCGTCATGATCTCTTTACTTATCCAGCATGTCGGTCGTCATCGTCATTGCTTTATCCCCAGCAGTCGTCCTCTGCTCGATGGTCGTCCTCCATTGCTTTCATTTGATAATCATGCTATACTTTCTTTTACAATTTATATCCCTTTTATTCTTCTTCCCAGTGAGTGCAAATTTTGGATTGTCTTTGGTATTCAACCACAAGTTATCTTGTTTGTCGGTTAAGTCCGTCGCTTACATCCTGCACAGCTAACTTATGCTTGAATAGGGGCAGCTGTAAACACCCCAAATTTGCCCTCACTAATTTCACACCATGGCTTGTGATCTTTCATCTTTGCATAAGTTTAAGTATATCATCTTATATTGCATTTTTGTTTCACTACATTAGTTCAAATCCATATGCATCTAGGGTTTGTGATATGAGCAATCCAAGGATCCATCTGAGCCACTCCAAAGGTCTCCAATCATTCCAAGAGGGTCCATGTGTGTTCTATCATCATATTATATCCCTCAAAGATCAAGGAAGTCAAAAAATCACAAGAACTTGGAAAGCATGGAAGCAGAGCTAGGGTTTCACTACACAGATGACCTGAAATTAGGGTTTTGGTTTCAGAGGCCATAACTCCAATTTTTTTGGTCATTCTTGTTTCTAATAGTCTCAATATGTTATAAGGATCACATGTACCAAGTTTGATGAAGAAATTCATTGTGGAAGTCATTTGTTCACTGTTGCACCCCAAAGTTTGCCCTCCACAAGACAAGACATTGTGTACTAAGAGGCTCACAAGGTTCACAAGACATCTCATGAGGTTCACAAGGCTCACAAAGTTCACAATTAGTCAGAACGTTTGACAATTCCCTCAGACAATGCATCCTCCTAAGCAATGCATCTTAAACTAGGGTTTTGACTTTAATCAGGCTAAATGGACTTCCAAGACTTCAAGTGAACTTCATAGCATCCTATATGTTTTCAAGAATCATCATGTCAAGTTTCAAGACTTTTCCCAAAGGTTTGCTCAGTCAGATGATCAGGTAGGTTAAAATCAGTCAAAGCAGTTAAAAAGTCAAACTGAGGTCAACTGTGGTCAAACCAAAGTCAAACTTCATGATTTTTTTGCCAACATCAAGTATATGAAGTAAAATTCATTATTTGATCAAGGGTTGATCATGGTTCATCAAGGAGATTTCAGATCATCAAGAATCAGGAGTTTCTAAATTAGGGTTTTCACAGGAAAAGTCAACTGAACTTTGACCAGCCATAACTTTCACATGCTTCATCAATAATTTTCCATCCAAAGCTCATTTTTAAGGAAATTGAATTCTCTACAACTTTGTGTCTCACAAGCCAAGCCCAAAAATGCTTCATTTGGAATGTATGAGCTAAGACATTATAGGTCCTTTTAAAAGTCAACAAAAAGTCAACAACTTCAAAGGAGCATAACATTAGAATGGTAAAAGATATGGACATGAGACCAATGAGGTTGGTTAGAGGACTCTTTAGCTTTCCAAAATGTCCAATAACACCCTCATAGCATTAAAATTGAAGGATTTGTGCCCTTGCAAAGTTGGGAAATTTTTGGGAAGTTTATGAAGCAAATAGGGCCTTAAAACCAATTTTTGCTAAATGAGTCCACCAAATTGCCATCCAAACTTTACAATATCATCAAGCACGACCCAACCCACCTATTTTATGATTTTTTTTATTTTTTATTTCATATTTATTTGAATTTTATTCATTAAAATACAATTTAAATTGAAATAAAATACGAAAATCATATATTTGGATGAGATTATGATTCTAGAAGGTTTTAAATACCATTTAGAGATGATTGATTTGATCCAATTTCGTGCTAGCTTGATTTGGAAAGGTTAGATGAGATTTTTTTTCAATATTTGAAAGTATGAAACTTCATGATCAAGTAACCAAGACAAAGCCCATAAATCCACAAACTCTTGACCTAATTTACATCACTATATGTACACAAACTCATCACAAGCACAGGGGACGATTTTTCTGCCTCCTAGAACAAGAGCAAGCTTCCAAATTTTCACAAAAAAATCTCAAATCTGATTCTCTCTTACAGGCCAAATCAAGGTGTTCTAAAGGTTGCAATACATTGTTGGATGATCATTGACTCTATTTACATCATCTACATCATCAAAAACATCCTGGAATGCATAAACCGATTGCACATTTTAGCTTTAAAATTTGATTTTCGATTTTCATTATGCAAGCTATATAAATGAAATTTGATTGTATATTACTGTTTATGTTGATGCTTGCAATGTTTCTGGATGTTTTAATTTGAGTTCCAGGGCCGGTTTGAAGATACGCCATTGTTAGGGTTTTGAAGATCCAAAATCAGGAACCCTAGCTATGAATAATTTCACATGAAATTGAGACCTGAATTGGACTTAGAGGACTTGTATTGACTAATTTGAACCCTTAGAATGAATTTATATTGTGTATGCTGCGTTTTTGAATTTCCAGGTCATGTAGCTACGGAAAAAGGCCGTCACTATAAGCTATAGCGACGGATCAAGTGTCACTATAGCCTAATACGATGGTTGGAGGAAGAAGATGGACGAGCGCGCGAAATTCATAATTTGAATGTGGTTTTAATATTTAATTAGTGTTTTGCGTTTTATATCAGTTGGAGACAAATGGCATAGTGGCAAGCGTGAGCGCATGGGAAGCTGGGGTCAAGGGTTCGAGTCTCAGTTTCATATTAATTTCTAAATAATAGTATATAATACATAAAACTTCATTTTTTTTAAATCATAACTTATTTTCTAAAAGTTAAATTGTTTATATTTATGTTATAATTTGTTTATATTATTATTATATATATTTTTATAAATAAATTAATTTGTGTAGATTAAATAATTAACCCTAATTTATTTTAAAAAACCTATTTTTCTTTTATGATTTTAATTTCTTATTTTTGTAATTATAATTATTAAATATTTCTAATATGTATATATAATTAAATTATTAAAACTATTAATCATATTTATTAATATATAATTGTTATTATTTATTTCTTTTCTTAAAATTCTTAAAAAATGATTGAAATTCTGTAATCAGGTATGAGATGTCCTAAGAGATGTCCCAACACTTGACAGATTTAACCAAAACTTAAATAACAAGAAAAGTAAACAACACAGAAGTTTGTTAACCCAGTTCAGTGTATAACCACACTTACATCTGGAGGCTACCAAGCCAGGAGGAAATCCACTATAAGTAATATTAATTCTAGACTTAAACCACCCTGTTTAATCTATCACTTAATAACTACCCAATGCAATTTCTACCTAAGTCACAACTTAGATAAGAGTACCCTACTCACTCCCCCTCAATCACACAGTGATCAAGTTTACAAGTTTAATAAAATTGAAGACATTCTTCAAACAAAACAGCTTGATCTTACTTAACAGTTTTAATCAAGTCACAAATGCACTTATGCTTAAAAGCTCATAAAGTGGTACAATATAAAACACCTGCTATTAAAACACTAGACACCCTATTTATTCTTCTGAAATTCTTACTTAATTCTATGAGTTTCTGTTGCTTAAATAGGTATCTGTAATTTGGGCTTTCTGTAGGATGATCCAGCCCTAATGCACATGCAGCTTCCACCTTGAATTTAGGGTTTGTTACTTCCTAGATTCTAGGTGACTTAGGTCTTCTGTTTTAATCTGAATCTTCAATATAAAACTCCCTACAGATGCGCCTTGTTCTGTTTTTAATCCATCATTAATTAATTCCAGATAACTCTCCTTAAATATCTCTGATTAGTTAGTCAATAATTAATTCTGGAAGCAGGTTTGAGATGTCTCAACATCTGTTGGGACATCCTGAAAAACTGAACTTAAGTCATTTACACAATGTCCCAACATCTGGTAAGACATCCTGAAATAAGTTCATATACTCTGTTTGATAATGTCCCAACATTTGATAGGACATTCTGAACTGAATTCAATAACCCTTGTTGGTCAAAAATTCTGCCAATTCAAGACATCTACAAACTCCCCCTTTGGCTAATTTTTGGCTAACATTTTTTCTGGTTTTCAGAGTGCAGCAGAAGTTCTTTTTATCATAGTATAGCATTACTTTTCTGTTGATTCTTATTTGAGATTACTCCCCCTCAAATATATATGTATCCAATCTTGTTGCAACAGAAAAAACTTATTCAGTTCAGAAGCAAACAAACAGAATTTTTTCATTCATACTTAAACAGCAATTACAATTTGTTGTTGTTCTCCCCCTTGGTAGACACAAAATTTAGGGCCAAAGACACTATTCCAGAAATACATTGCTGTCATTACATTTGCCTCACATACATTGATCACTCAGATTCATCACTCTCAGTTTCTTCTTCAACTTCTGTTTCTTCATCAGCTTCACTTTCTTCATCAGAGCCAGCTTTCTGATCTTCTCCACTTTCCAGCCTTTGGATGATTTCTTCAAGTTTCAGCTTTCTTGCTTCAAGTTCTTTGCATGTGCTTTTGAGCTCATCAATTAGATCCTTCTTGGAGATTGGAGTCTTAGCAGTTGAAGGACCTGCAGATGTCCCAGAAGGTGCTTCAACATCTGCAGCATGATGACTGAGGAATAACTTGTATTGAAAAGCCAAGGGGCTTTCTCTTTTGCAAGCTGTATCCTTGTCAGAGAGAATTCCAGGGTATTGATTGAGCACTATACCACACAGCAATGATGGAAAAGCTATTGGCAGCTTTGTTGCAGAAGAGCTGGCATGCTTCAAAGTCTGATAAAAAATGTAAGCTCCATAGTCCATCTTGGTTTGAGTTCCCACAGCATATATAAACCTGGCCAGACCAGTGGAGATTGAGGAAGTGTGGTTGGTAGGCACCCAGTTAGCTGTACCAATCCTGTTCAGCATGGCATATTTTCTTGTAAGCATGCTCACAGAGAGCTTTCCCTTCACAGGCCATGCCTTGACCTGGTTTGCAGTGATAACCTTGCAGATTTGGTTATCTGTCTTACCTAGCTCATTGGGTCCATCTGTTTCTCTTCCTAAGTACTGATTGATGATTTTTGGAGAAAACTCTACACATTTTCCTCTAACAAAAACTTTTCTAAATTCAGAGGACTTACCATTGGCACAATCCTCCTGAAGATTAACAATGAATTCTTTGACAAGAAGTTCATAGCAGGGAGAGAGATCTGAGACTGTTTTGAAAAGTCCTGCAGCAGAGATGAGGTCAATCAGTTCAGTGCACTCAAGTGCATTGCTGCTCAGTTCTCTTTCTAAGGCAACCCTTCTTTGGTACACAAACTTCCATTTGTTGACACTAGAGACAAGATGGAATGATATGTTGTCCAAGGGGGCTTCTGGAACAGCAGATGAAGCCCTAGAAGGTGCTGGTTTCTTTTTGGGAGGAGATGTTGGGACATCTGATTCAACATCTGAGTCTGATGGGGTGACAGCTTTTCTTTTCTGAGTTTGAACTTTACTCCATTGTTTTGTTGGCCCAAAAGTAGCTTTAGCTTTGCCTTTCTTTGGAGAGGCTTTCTTCTTCTCAGGAATTGCTGCTTCAGCTTGCATCTTTCCTTTCCTGGACCTGAGCCTTTTGGCTATGCTAGGTCTAACAGAGGCTATGATCTCTGTATCAGAGTCCTGCTCCAGGTTGACCACTGGAGGAGATTGAGCAGTCTCCTCTTCAGCTGGTTGATCAGCAGGGATTTGATCTTCATTTGAGGCTTTAGCCTGTTCCTCAGATACTTCTTCATCATTTTCATTTGAGGCCTTATTCTGGTCCTCAGTTTGTTCCAAATCATCACCAGATGAGTTCTTTTTCTCATCTTCAGATGTTCCAACATCTATTGGGACATCTTGTTCTGCAGGAGTGTCCTCTGCATCTTGAGCTTGATCTTCTTGAGGTGCAGGCATTGTGTTCAGAGGAACAGAGATCCCACTCACCACTCTCTGTTCAAAAAGGATTTGGTTGACAATCTCCTTGATGGAATCATCTACATATTTTGAGGATTTTGGGGGCATGTTAGCAGGAGAAGGAATGCCTCCTTTGGCTTTGCTGCAAACTTGATCTTTAGCTCTCTTTGGAGTTCTTGGCTTTTTAGTGTGAGAAGCACTTCCTCTGAGTTCGTCCAATGGAGTTGATTTTATTGGTACCACAGAGATGGGAGTGGCATGAACTACGTCTTCTTTGTTGAGAACTTCTTCAGTTGTGTTAGGGTTTTGAGACATTGTTGATGAAGATGGAAGAAAAACTTTAGGGTTTATGATTTCTGGAGAATAGCTGGTTAATGTGATTCTCTTGTGATAGTATGATGAGAATCTTGATAGCTGATTATAAACAGTTACTAAATAAGTAGCCGTTACAGTGCAAATGATTAGAGATGGAATTCCCAAGGATCTTGTCCAGACTGGTTTTGCCATCTGGAACTTATGCCATACAATGTCATATGACATGTTGGCACATCTCATTAACTGCTAAATATCACATAAACAGATTCCAAGTTTGCCCCTTAAGTTCTCAAATTGTGTAGCATCCAATGCTTTGGTAAAGATATCAGCTAACTGCAGATTTGTAGCTACATGTTCCAATGAAATCACTTTTTCTTCTACAAGATCTCTGATGAAATGATGTCTGATATCAATATGCTTGGTCCTGCTATGTTGGATAGGATTCTTTGATATGTTAATTGCACTTAAGTTGTCACAGTACAATGTCATGACATCCTGTGGGACATTGTACTCAGTGAGCATTTGCTTCATCCAAACCAATTGAGAACAACTGCTTCCAGCTGCTATGTATTCAGCTTCAGCTGTAGATAAGGATACACAATTTTGTTTCTTACTGAACCAAGAGATCAAATTGTTTCCTAGAAAGAAGCATCCTCCTGAGGTGCTTTTTTTGTCATCAGCCCTTCCAGCCCAATCAGCATCACAGAAGCCAGTAAGAATTGGTTTACATCCATGAAAGTACATTATGCCATAGTCACAAGTACCATTAACATATTTAAGAATTCTCTTGACTTGATTGAGATGACTGACTTTTGGATCAGCTTGATATCTTGCACATACACCTACTGCAAATGCTATGTCAGGTCTGCTAGCAGTCAAGTATAACAAGCTTCCAATCATGCTTCTGTATAAGCTTTGATCTACATTCTCACCCTTTTCATCTTTAGTAAGCTTTAAATGTGTGGGGGCAGGGGTTCTCTTATGAGTAGCATTTTCCATTCCAAATTTCTTGACTATGTTCTTGGTATACTTGCTTTGGGAGATGAACATTGAGTCTTCCATTTGCTTTATTTGCAGACCAAGAAAGTAGGTTAATTCTCCTACTAGGCTCATTTCAAATTAAGATTCCATCTGCTTGACAAAATGTTTGACCATCCTTTCAGACATCCCACCAAAGACAATATCATCAACATATATGTGAGCAAATTTTGACATTCCCTTCTTCATCTTTAACAAACAGGGTTTTGTCAATTCCACCTTTTCTGTATCCTTGCTTGATAAGAAATGTGGTCAGTCTTTCATACCATGCCCTTGGAGCTTGCTTCAAACCATAAAGTGCCTTCTTTAGTTTGTATACATGATTTGGACAGCTTGGATCAACAAATCCTTTAGGCTGTTCTACATATACTTCTTCATTAAGATAGCCATTTAAAAAGGCACTTTTCACATCCATTTGAAATAGCTTGAACTTCAAGATACAAGCAATTCCCAAAAGTAGTATAATTGATTCAAGCCTTGCTACTGGTGCAAAGGTTTCATCAAAGTCTACTCCTTCAATTTGAGTGTATCCTTGAGCTACAAGTCTAGCTTTGTTCTTTGTAACAACTCCTTGTTCATTTGACTTGTTCTTATACACCCATTTTGTACCAATCACATTTATGTCATCAGGTCTAGGAACAAGAATCCACACTTCATTCCTTGTGAATTGACCTAATTCCTCTTGCATAGCACAAATCCAGTATTCATCAGTAAGAGCTTCCTTGATGTTTTTAGGTTCTATTTTGGAAACAAAACAAGAACCTGAAATCACTTCTCTTGATCTAGTGCTCACACCTCTGTTGGGATCACCAATTATCAGATCTTTGGGATGATCCTTCTGTATTCTGATGGAGGGAGGTTTGCTTGATTCTTCTGTTCTTGTATCAGTTTGAGTGAAGTTATAATGATCATTCTTTTCTTCAGCTTCAATCTTGATATCAGCAGATGTTCCAACATCTTCTGGGACATCTGTAGGAGCATCATCAATTATCACATTTATAGACTCCATGATAACCTTGGTTCTATAATTAAATACTCTATATGCTCTGCTGTTTATGGAGTATCCAAGGAAAATCCCTTCATCACTTTTAGGATCCATTTTTCTTCTTTGCTCCCTATCTGCCTGAATATAACAGTTACTTCCAAATACATGGAAATACTTAACTGTGGGTTTTCTGCCCTTCCAGACTTCATATATTGTGGACAAAGTTCCTTTCCTTAGGGTAACTCTGTTATGAATGTAACAAGCAGTGTTCATAGCTTCAGCCCAGAAGTACAGAGGTAACTTTTTAGCATGGATCATAGCTCTTGCTGATTCTTGAATAGTTCTATTCTTCCTTTCAACAATCCCATTCTGTTGAGGAGTGATTGGTGAAGAATATTCATGATTGATTCCTTCTGAAGAGCAGAAATCTAAGAATTTTTGGTTCTCAAATTCCTTTCCATGATCACTTCTTATTCTGATCACACAGCTGGATTTTTCCCTTTGCAATCTTTGACATAACTCTTTGAATACATCAAATACATCAGACTTTTCTTTGATGAAATTTATCCATGTATATCTTGAAAAGTCATCAACCACAACATAGGCATACCTCTTACCACCAAGACTTTCAACCTGCATAGGTCCCATCAGATCCATATGCAAAAGTTCCAAAACTTTGGAAGTTGTCAGATGTTGGAGCTTTGGATGGGACATCTTGGTTTGCTTGCCTATTTGACATTCACCACATATTTTGCCATCATCAATCTTCAGTTTAGGAATACCTCTTACAGCATCCATGGATATTATCTTCTTTATGCCTCTGAAATGAAGATGACCTAGTCTTTGGTGCCATAGTTTCACTTCTTCTTCTTTAGCTAAAGAGCAAGTTGAAGTGAGACTGAGATTTTGGGATTCCCACATGTAACAGTTGTCTTTAGATCTGGCTCCTTTCATGACAACCTCTTGTTCTTTGTTAGTCACTATGCATTCAGTTTTGGTAAAGTTTACACTGTACCCTTGATCACATAATTGACTTATGCTGATCAGGTTAGCAGTTAAACCTTTAACTAGCAGCACATCATCTAGTCTTGGAACATCCTGACAATCCAAGGTTCCAACTCCCTTGATTTCTCCTTTAGCTCCATCTCCAAAGGTCACATACCTGGATGAATGTGATTTTAAGTTTACTAGCAAATTCTTCAATCCAGTCATGTGTCTTGAACATCCACTGTCAAAGTACCAGTCTTCTTTAGCTGATACTCTCAGTGATGTATGTGTTATGTATGCAGTATTTTTCTTTGACCAGATGAGTTGAGATTTCTTTTGATGCCTCTGCCCTGTGTGTTGTTTATCAGCTGATCTCCAAGCTTGATTGTTGATCTTGTTCTTGTATCTTTGATCAGCTTCAGTGCTAGCTTTTGGTTTCCATACCTTCTTGATGTTTTCTGTCTTCTGCTTAGGAGGTTGCTGATTTCTTTGATGTTTATGCAGCACTTTCTTGGTAACTTCTATTTTCTTCTTGGAAGGTTGATGATACATCTGATTTGGATATCCATGCAACTTATAACAATGAGGTTTGATATGTCCAAATCTTCCACAGTGATGGCATCTCCATCTTTGATACTTCTTCTTCATTTTGTTCTTTTCAGAATGTTGAGACATCTGTTGGAACATTATGTTTGACTTTGTGTTCTTTTCCTGATGTTGAAGCATCTGTTGGGACATCTTGTTTGACTGTATGGATTTTGAAGTTGTTCTGCTAGAGCTAGCTTCATCTTTATGTACTCTGTTAAATCCCAGTCCACTTTTATCCCCTGAGTGCATATTGTTGTTGAGAATAACATCCAGTGTATTTGAGCTGCTGTTCAACATTCTAACAGATTTGGACATATGTTCCAACTTGGAGTTGAGAAGACTTACTTCACTTTTCAAGGTGTCAATGATCTCTTGATCACTTGCTTTTTCATCTTCTAATGCCTCATTCTGCTTCTTTAGCTTTATAACCTCACTGCATATTTCAGAGCTTCTTTTGTATAGATCTTTGAATGCTTGCTCAAGTTCTTCATAAGTAAGTTCTCCATCACTGGATTCACTTTCAGACTCACATAATCCAGCTAAAGCAGTGATATGCTTAGCTGATTCTTCTTCTGAATCACCTCCTGAGTCTTCATCAGACCAGGTCACAGAGAGTCCTTTCTTTTGCCTTTTTAAGTAGGTAGGACATTCATTCCTGAGGTGTCCATATCCTTCACATCCATGGCATTTGACTCCTTTTTCTTGACTGGTCTTTTCAGCATAATTTGACCTTCTGTTAGCATCATAAGGTCTTCTGTTCTCAGAAGAGTTTGTGTATCTTCCACTGGGTTTGGATTTGCCTTCCATTCCTCTGAGAATTTGTTTGAATTGTCTTCCAAGCATAGCAGGATTGTATGATAAGCTTTTATCATTTTCTGATTCATCATCTTCTACTTCATCAGTATTTGTCACCAAGGCTATGCTTTTTTTCTTCTTAACATTTGTGTCATTCATTCCCATCTCAAAAGTTTGAAGGGAACCAATGAGTTCTTCAACTTTCATAGAGCATATGTCTTGAGCTTCTTCTATTGCTGTGACTTTCATGTCAAATCTTTTTGGCAAAGATCTGAGGATTTTTCTTACAAGCTTTTCATCAGTCATCTTTTCTCCCAAGGCTCCAGAAGTATTAGCTACTTCTAATATGTTCATGTAGAATTCATAAACTGTCTCATCTTCCTTCATTCTCAAGTTTTCAAACTTGGTGGTGAGAAGTTGAAGTCTTGACATCTTTACTTTTGATGTTCCTTCATGAGTTGTTTTGAGAGTATCCCACACATCTTTGGCTAGCTCACAATGATGTACAAGTCTGAAGATGTTCCTATCAATGCCATTGAATAAAGCATTTAAGGCCTTTGAGTTGCCTAGTGCTGAATCTTCTTCTTCCTTACTCCATTCTTCTTCAGGTTTCAGCATTTTTGATCCATCTTTGGTATCTTGGACAGGATAATCCCATCCAATGTTGACTGCTCTCCATGCCCTGTTGTCAAGTGACCTCAACACAAAGAGGAAACGTCCATGGGAGACTTAAAACCCCATTTTTTGAATTCATTTCATTTTTATTGTAAGCCCAAGGGGTAAACAAATTTATTGCTAATAAAAGTTTACCTTTTTGATTGTTTAAACAAATTTAAATCATGCGGTCCTTGAAAACATTGCATACGCATTTATACACCATATCATTGCATCACAGGTTTCTTAGGTACAGGAATCTTATCTTCTCGCTGTTTATTTCAGCAGAAATGGCTCTTGAACAAACTGTCAAGGATCTCCAGGATCAGAATGCTCAGTTCCAAGAAGTGATCCTGAATTTTTCCAAGGGGCAAGAAGAGTTGAAAGCACTCCTCTCTGAAAATCCTGAAGATAACATAGACAATCAGTTGAAACAACTGCAAGCTGAGATGACAAAAATGAGGACCCAGATGAATGATCAGGTGGCTCTTATTCAAAGTTTAGCTCAGGGGCAAGAAGAGCTAAAAACCTTTGTCCACAAACTTCAAAGTAATGGAGTCAGGAATCTAATTGTCAGTCAACCTCCATTAAAACAAGCTGATTTGGTTGAAAGGAAGATGAGGATAAAAGAAGGTAAGAGACGGGTTGCCATTGATTGTTCTTCAGTTGAAGAAGAAAGACCTGATAAGGTTAATCCACCTCAACACAAGGAATGTAGAAGGCAGTTTATCAAGTTCAGCACTCCAATGTCACAAGTTCTGCAATGCTTGTTGGAGATGAAACTAGTTTCTTTGAAAAGTCCTCCTCAAAATCCTAATACTTCCTCTCCTCAATATAATTCCAAGGCAAGGTGTGAGTATCACTCCAACAGTCCTGGACATGATACTAATAACTGTTGGGCATTGACGAAAAAGATTCAAGACCTGATTGACGAAGGAATCCTAGAGGTTACTCCAGAAGGTCAAGTTGAATTCTACTATCGTCCATCAAACACCGAAGCTGCAAGACAAATTGCCCAGGGTAGCAAGAAAGGAAGCCTACCTATTCCTGTTGAGATATGGGGCACCTTGGGACACCCAAGTGGTAAATTTGATTTCATGGTGAAGTATACTGCTCCTCAAAGTTCACAGATTGCAATTGAAGACATTCAGCTAACTGGATGGGACAACATATGAATTTTCATTTGTAATTTCTTTTATTTGTTTAAACACTTACTATTATGTTAAAACTTTTGTTTTCATTAATGCATTGCATATGTTTGTCTTGAATTAATCCATTTGTTTCACTATGTTTTGAAGTATGTTTCATATTTCTATTTTGTGATATTTAACTCCTGATAAAGCTATAAGCCTGTAGAGGGAGGATGACGAAAACAATACCATAATATTAGGCAGTATGCTTTTGAACAGACTATGATGACGATGTACATGCATTGTTTCAATTCCTAAACAGTGGAGATATAAGGAAGTTAATCCCTAGTCAACCCTTTTGAGCCTATGAAGTAGGAGTTTTTATTCTCGCAAATTAAAACCCTTATTCATAACCTGGGGCAGGGTAGTTACTCGGTTAACTCAAATATGCCAATTATTTGTGTTGTATACAACTAATGATGGTTCTCTGTAATCATGAAACCTGACAGTCAATATACAGCAAAAGAACAGTTCACTAAGTCAAAACCTATGAAGGAGACTTAGTAAAAAAAAATTAAGACATCCTGCTGACTGTAACCTTGAAATAAATAGTTCAGGCAAAAAGAAGGGATAACAAAGTCAAAAGAAAAAAGAGGTCACTATGAATCCTCAACAAAGAAAGATGACTGAATGTTCAAATAAATTTTTGGTTTCTGAACCATCATAAATGCCAGTGTTACAATTCCAAACTCCTTTGAGCCTCAATGCATAAGTTAACTGAGCATAGGACTGAAGAACATCATGGAGATTGGGTTGGGTACAAATAAAATTTGAGCCTTTATCCTTTGTTTCTTAAACCGTGAACCAGGCTACATTACAACCCTTTAAAAGTCCTAACTGAAGCATGGTTAGTTCGAAGGCGTACTTCTACAAAAAGGTATCCTGACTCCTTTAGGGCTTATTATAAAACTTGAGTTAATATCACAGTTTTCACAAAAATTGTTTTTTCTAAAAAAACTTTTTTTTCAAAACTTCAAGACAGACATAAGCATTGCATTTTTGAATATATTTGTTTGCATATACCTGAGTGTTTGATAAACAGAGAAACTTACAGGATGAATGTTCAATAAACCAAAGTCCTTCCGATAAACAAAGTTGCTTCCTGGATCAAAGTCCATGTATACAAAGGGGTATAGTCATTATCTCCCAATCAATGGGGCAGGCCATGATACTGCCTAACTCATTTGGGGCAATCAGGACAGGATTCAACTATGTTTAAGTAGCCAGGGGAAGATCTCCTCATCTATCTAAGTTACCAAGGGTAACATTATAGAGTTCATAATGCTAGGGGCATAGTCATTGTTTCCCAATCAAGGGGGCATACCAAGTTACTGTTCAATTCATTCGGGGCAATCAGGTCCAGATTCAACAGTGCTTAATAGCCAGGGGCAGCTTTCCTCATGTATTTGAATTACCAAGGGTAACATTATAAAGTTCATGAGGTCAGGGGCATATTATTGTGGGGCATTCTGCTTATTTCTCTTGAGGTAACTACATTCAGATACTTCCATTATGGGACAATTCATCCTCAACCAATGGGCAATGTTTCCTTTTCAAATCTAGTATCCGGAGCGTATATGGTCCATCACAATTTGAAGACACATTCCTCTCATTGTATTACCTTGATATTGGATTCTCAGCAGAAGCCATGGTGGAAATTAATTGTCTACCTCAGTAGTATCAGATGGTGTCAGTATCATGTCTTCAGATCCAGCTATGAGGATTTCTGGGAAGGTATTCAGGAAAGTTAAGAATCTTAGGAGCTCTAAATCCAATTGGTTATACACTCTCAAAGTTGAAACGATTCTGTTTTCGAGTTCAGCTTTACTTTTCCCTCTTTATTCAGGATTACTTTTCCTCTTTTACTAAAGCGAAAAACGTCCATTGGTTGTGTTTGAATGTATGTATACTTTTGAATACGATTGATGTTTACCAGAAATGCATAAAATGCAGTAATAGTATTTACTAAGGACGAACGAGGGAAGGAGTTCAACGAAGCTTCGCCGGTTCATCCCCACAAGTCAACTACAAATCCCCAGCAGGGCAAATCTATAGATACTTCGAGTTACATCTCCCCTTGAATTTATGTCCATCTCTTTTATCCTCAGTCGGGATACTCAGGAACTTATTCCTTCAATAAGAGTACGAATAACGAAGACGGGAAGTTATGAATACTATATTATCAAACAAGACGGGAATGAGTTCCTCATATTCTTCAGCAACGAATCGGGATTTATTTTCTCTAGCCAGCAGTTGTTATACAAAGATATCCAGACGCTTCAGATTGCATGATTCATACATACATCATTTACATCATACTATAACATACATATCCATAAATGCATAATACATTTACTTAGGTGCATCATACTATGCATGCACACATATTGCATAAAACTAACATTCTCCTTGCAGGATAGTTATATGCAGGTAAAACAATATCAACAACTTACAACGGGTCAGAAATGATTCATACAATTGCTCAAGGTGCCCTTGAATAGCAGGCAAACGGTCTGTAAAAAGATCCATTCCCTGGTTCAAGACATTATTCAGAAGAACAAATCCTGACGTTCTTTTGACCCTTGAATAGCAGGCAAACGGTCTGTAAAAAGATCCATTCCCTGGTTCAAGAAATTTTTCATAAGAACAAATCCTGACGTTCTTTTGACCCTTAAGAACAAATACTGACGTTCTTTTGGCCCTTGAATAGCAGGCAAACGGTCTGTAAAAAGATCTATTCCCTGGTTCAAGACATTATTCAGAAGAACAAATCCTGACGTTCTTTTGACCCTTAAGAACAAATCCTGGCGTTCTTTTGGCCCTTGAATAGCAGGCAAACGGTCTGTAAAAAGATCCATTCCCTGGTTCAAGATATTTTTCAGAAGAACAAATGCTTACATTCTTTTGACCCTTAAGAACAAATTCTGACGTTCTTTTGGCCCTTGGAGAGTAGGCAAACGGTTTGTACAAAGATCCATTCCCTAATCCAAAATACTTCCAGAAGAGATAATTATCACAAGATTCATTTCTAATGGCCCATTCAACAATTCAAATCATGTTGCATAAATGATTTAGAGACGGCTTATACAAAGACCTAGTACTGATATCCAGTATCAACATAAAGACATCATCACATCCTGATATTTTAGATGGCATTTCTAAGCCCATCTCCAATTCTTCCAGTGGCATCTTCAAGCCCACTCAAGTATATACAATTAATCCTTAGTGTTACTTTACGCACCGGCGTGTGCAAATTTTTAGGCTTTTGTGTTCAATCCCCTTCAACCTTCCAGGTCACGACTGGCACATGTACCAATCTAACCCCTCAGGTTTCAGAAAATTGAACATGGGCAGCTGTTGCACCCCAAAATTTGCCCTCCACAAGACAAGACATTGTGTACTAAGAGGCTCACAAGGTTCACAAGGTTCACAAGACATCTCATGAGGTTCACAAGGCTCACAAAGTTCACAATTAGTCAGAAAGTTTGACAATTCCCTCAGACAATGCATCCTCCTAAGCAATGCATCTTAAACTAGGGTTTTGACTTTAATCAGGCTAAATGGACTTTCCAAGAATTCAAGTGAACTTCATAGCATCCTATATGTGTTCAATAATCACCATGTCAAGTTTCAAGACTCTTCCCAAAGGTTTGCTCAGTCAGATGATCAGGTATGTTAAAATCAGTCAAAGTAGTTAAAAAGTCAAACTGAGGTCAACTGTGGTCAAACCAAAGTCAAACTTCATGATTTTTTTGCCAACATCAAGTATATGAAGTAAAATTCATCATTTGATCAAGGGTTGATCATGGTTCATCAAGGAGATTTCAGATCATCAAGAATCAGGAGTTTCTAAATTAGGGTTTTAACAGGAAAAGTCAACTAAACTTTGACCAGCCATAACTTTCACATGCTTCATCAAGAATTTTCCATCCAAATCTCATTTTGAAGGAAATTGAATTCTTTACAACTTTGTGTCTCACAAGCCAAGCCCAAAAATGCTTCATTTGGAAGGTATGAGCTAAGATATTATAGGTCCTTTTAAAAGTCAACAAAAAGTCAACAACTTCAAAGGAGCATAACTTGAGAATGGTAAAAGATATGGACAAAAGACCAATGAGGTTGGTTAGAGGACTCTTTAAGATTTCCAAAATGTCCAAGAACACCCTCATAGCATTAAAATTGAAGGATTTGTGCCCTTACAAAGTTGGGAAATTTTTGGGAAGTTTATGAAGCAAATAGGGCCTTAAAACCAATTTTTGCTAAATGAGCCCACCAAATTGCCATCCAAACTTTACAATATCATCAAGCACGACCCAACCCACCTATTTTCTGATTTTTATTTTTTATTTCATATTTATTTGAATTTTATTCATTAAAATACAATTTAAATTGAAATAAAATACGAAAATCATATATTTGGATGAGATTATGATTCTAGAAGGTTTTAAATACCATTTAGAGATGATTGATTTGATCCAATTTCGTGCTAGCTTGATTTGGAAAGGTTAGATGAGATTTTTTTCAATATTTGAAAGTATGAAACTTCATGATAAAGTAACCAAGACAAAGCCCATAAATCCACAAACTCTTGACCTAATTTACATCACTATATGTACACAAACTCATCACAAGCACAGGGGACGATTTTTCTGCCTCCTAGAACAAGAGCAAGCTTCCAACTTTTCACAAAAAAATCTCAAATCAGATTCTCTCTTATAGGCCAAATCAAGGTGTTCTAAAGGTTGCAATACATTATTGGATGATCATTGACTCTATTTACATCATCTACATCACCAAAAACATCCTGGAATGCATAAACCGATTGCACATTTTAGCTTTAAAATTTGATTTTCAATTTTCATTATACAAGCTATATAAATGAAATTTGATTGTATATTACTGTTTATGTTGATGCTTGCAATGTTTCTGGATGTTTTAATTTGAGTTTCAGGGCCGGTTTGAAGATACGCCATTGTTAGGGTTTTGAGGATCCAAAATCAGGAACCCTAGCTACGAATAATTTCACATGAAATTGAGACCTGAATTGGACTTAGAGGACTTGTATTGACTAATTTGAACACTTAGAATGAATTTATATTGTGTATGCTGCGTTTTTGAATTTCCAGGTCATGTAGCTACGAAAAAAGGCCGTCACTATAAACTATAGCGACGGATCAAGTGTCACTATAGCCTAATACAATGGCCGGAGTAAGAAGATGGACGAGCGCGCGAAATTCATAATTTGAATGTGGTTTTAATATTTAATTAGTGTTTTGCGTTTTATATCAGTTGGAGACAAATGGCATAGTGGCAAGCGTGAGCGCATGGGAAGCTGGGGTCAAGGGTTCGAGTCCCAGTTTCATATTTTTTTGGTTTTTATTCATTCATATTTTCATGTTTAAAATATAAGGTTTCATGCTCACTTCATAATCACAAACGCGCGCATGGCCTGGTGGTGCTTGTGTTGGTCCAAGGGAGAGAGAGCATAGGGCGTGGGTTCGATCCCAGCCCCAGGTATGTTCTTTTTTACACTATTTTTTTATTATTTATTTATTTTGTTTTATAACTAATTTATATTTTTATAAGGAAATTAATTTCTAAATAATAGTATATAATACATAAAACTTCATATTTTTTTTTAAATCATAACTTATTTTCTAAAAGTTAAATTGTTTATATTTATGTTATAATTTGTTTATATTATTATTATATATATTTTTATAAATAAATTAATTTGTGTAGATTAAATAATTAACCCTAATTTATTTTTAAAAACCTATTTTTCTTTTATGATTTTAATTTCTTATTTTTGTAATTATAATTATTAAATATTTCTAATATGTATATATAATTAAATTATTAAAACTATTAATCATATTTATTAATATATAATTGTTATTATTTATTTCTTTTCTTAAAATTCTTAAAAAAATGATTATTTATTTAAATTTGAACTTTTAATTTGTTTTCTATATTATATTATTATACTAACCTCTTTTATATTTATTTTGCTTATTATTACTAACCTTCTTATTTATTTATTTATTTATTATATGCTTGTTTATTTAAAGTATTTTATTATAATGTAATTGTGCAAATTATGTAATAGTGGTAGAATTTTAATTATTTATTTAAATTGCTATGGTTAGTAAATTAGGGAGTGTAAACATGTTTGTATCTTAAAATTAAATTTAGATCACTAATTTTAAGATAAATATATGAACTTGTATACGCACACACGTAAGTCGATCTTGGATCGCCATCTCACTTCTTAAGGGTTACCTCTCAAGTTGCCTAAATAAAAGGTCAAGTAAGGTGTATAAAAGCAAAGTCCCTTCTCTCATTAACATCATCTTGTCCCTTTAAATAATTATAAGATCAAGTCCCTTCATGGTTGCCTTCGTAAATGATCTTGTCCCTTTCCGAATAAAAGATGATAAGTCCCTTCGAATTGCTAATACACCTTACAGTTGCCTAATCACAGATGTCCCTTCACTTGTCCCTCATAACATCCAAGGTAATGACTACCTATTACTTAATAATAGGGATAGTCTTACCATTTAAAGGACATTTAAGAACAGTAAAGATTCAAATTAGGGTAGGTTCCTCTTATGTACTTGCTCACCTTTTCAAAACATTTCAAAAACACTTCACATTTTCAAACAATTTTCAAAAACAAAGTCTTTATATATATCCGTACATGGATCATTATAAAGTACTTAAGAAAATTTCTAATCACACACTACACTTCTCAAAAACATTTTAAAGTGAGCTAAGTAACTAAGAGCCCATGGATAACCATGGATGTAAAGGGTGCTAACACCTTCCCTTTACATAACCTACCCCCCGAATCCAAAAATCTTTTTAAGGTCTTTCCTGTTCTTTTATGCCCTTTCCTTTTGGATAAAATAAAAGTCGGTGGCGACTCTTACTATCCGCAACATTTAACTAAAGTCAGTTCTCCCACCGTGTTACATTCACTGGGTAACTTCTTGAGCAAGTTAAGTCAAAATCAGGGCATTTGAGGCCCCCAACAATGGAACCAAAGTGGATTTTTCATCAAATTGAAGTTATATGATCTTTATTTGATCATTGAAGTGCTTGGAAGTTCACAAAATTGAAGGGATTTGAGCTAAACCAAAAGTTGCCAAAAATGGAAATGACTTGTAATGGAAACTTTCCATTTTGGGAAAGTTTTTCAACCTCCTCTTTCTCAACCAAAAATGCTTCAAATGAAAAATTGTTGGTCATGAAAGTTGTAGATTGGATCATTCCCTTTTCAAAAAGTACAAGAACATGTTCTAATTCATTATGGAACTCAAGTTATGGCCTTGCAAAGTTGGCAAAAATCCTATAATTTTCACTTTCACACCAAAGAGGATTGTTTGCAATTTCACATACCAAGTTATTTTGTGACCTCTAATACTCTCTAATCATCATACAAACATAATACATTGCATTGTGACCAAAATTGCCCAAGGAATCACAAGTTTCTATGGCTTGCATCACAAGAAATCACAAAGGGGAAAAATCACATAACACTTGCAAAACCTATGAGATCTTTCCCTCCAAGCCATCCAGCTGCACAATCTCAATCCCATGGCTCTCCTTGATCAATGTTGAGCCAGGACATGCCATAAAACAACTGCTACATGAGCCCATACCTCAAGTACACAATTTGTTGACTTTTTGCAAAAGGACCCATACCAATCACCTGCAGCCACAACCACTCTCTAGCCAATAGGGTTATGTTATGTGGACCAAAAGCAAGCCAATGCATAACACACACAAGCCTAAAACCTCAAATACATCAAGTTTCACAAAACCACCTCCAAGCTTCAAGCTTTCGAAACACTCTGTCCAGCCTCTCAACCTTCAAACAAACTTCACCATTCAACTCACCATCATCATTAGAACACTTCCCAACCATTGCCAAGCCCTAAAAGCCAGCCAAACACAAACACGATTTTGGACCAGATGTGTTGCAACCTCTCAATCCAGCCATTTTAAACTCATTCCAAGCATTGCAACACCATCAGGGGGGCAAGTGAAGTGGATTTGCACAAGAGAAGAGGTCTGAGAGCTCCAAAAGTGAAAGCTCCAGCTCAGGTATCCATCTTCAAACTTTTTTCCAGAAGCATGATTTTAAGTTTCTAAAGTGTTCTACATGTTATGCTGATCACCATGATATAATTTGTTTTGAAAATGAGTTGAAAATAAGCTTGTATTTAACTTCTGAAACTTTGCCCGTGAAACATGTTCTTGTTTGATTCTCATGATTGATGCAAAATAAATTAGTTTTGAGGATGGATTCGTGTTTAGGGTGAGTTGGGGATTTGATCTGGAGCTTTAGAGCTCCTGAAATGACCTAGGGAGAGAGTTTGGAAAACTACCCTGCCGGAGAAGACGACCGGAACACTGTTTCGACCATCTGAGTTGGATTAGGGCTAATCTCAGGTGATTAGCTGAGTTTGAATCTGGAGCGTAGGATTTAGGTTTCGCGCGTGTGTGGAGGGCCAGGATGGTTTCACTTAACCCTAATCATTTTAATTTAATTAATTAATTAGATTTAGGCCAGATTGAATCTGGGCCTTTGATTTGTGCACTGGTCAATGCATCCCCCCCAGTTTGAATCTGATCCATTGGATTAGATTACTTCCCTTTATTTTAATTTTTATTTCATTTAAATCCTATTTTCTTTACCATTTTATTTAAAATACTTAGAAAAATCATAAAATATTTCCTCCTGCATTTTAATTTCAAATATTTTTCTTCACCCAAAAACATTTTTATTTTTATTTTTTGCATTTTAAAATCATTTTAAAATCATTTTAAAATTATTTTAATGTTTATTTTAATTAATTAATGGAAATTAATTAATTAAAATACCATTTAGGTTTCTAAAAATCACAAAAAACTTCACATTGCATCTTAGGACATTTAGAAACATTGTCAAACCATTCATACAAATTTCTTTTTGGTTTTGATCCAATTTTGACATTTTTCTTGAATTTAGGGTTCATAAAATTCCCGTTTTAGAACCCTAACTTTGAAAATTCTTTTCTGCCTAACCATGAAGGGTTTGACAATGATTCTTTTTGCATTGTTTTCCATATAGCATGTAGTTTCTAGGATATTTTTGTCATGAATTTATCTTGCATTTTCAAATTGATTTTCATTTTTCTTCCTAAGGTACCCAAAAACCCTAGTTAACTTAGAAAAATCATAACTTCCTTTAGGCTAAGAGGTAGACCTTCTCCTTTGGGGTGTGATATCATATGGTGTTAGGGTTCCTTTGAGTTTATTTGCAAATTTTTATCATGTGATTTGCTTCTATTTTTGTCATTTGCATCTCATCCTTTCATGTAACCCTAATTTTGCATTCATACTAGCTTGCATCTTACATTGCATTGCATGAACATATGAACTTGTCATGAAATTATAAGCACTTGTATGCCATCTTAGACATCTTAAGACATAATTTGAACATTGCTTGGTCATTCCTTCATACATTTGCTATGCTTTGCATCCATTTCATTTCATAAGCATACATGTGTTTTCATACTTCAAAGCATGCCTCATTTGCATCCAATCTCTCATATGAACATTCATAACACTTGGTATGCCTTTGCATCATCTCATAGCATCATTTGAATCATGTGATTGCTTCTTGTTTTGTCATTTTCCCATTCATATTCTTCATTTCATTTCTTTTCTTTCCTTATGATAACATTTTCAGGTGGTAAGTTAACTTGAGAAGTGAATTTGCCTTCACTTCTCATTTCTCTTCATCTTCTTCATATGCATCCTTGCTGCATTTTCATTTGTCTTAGAGTGAGTTTTCTCATTCATGTTCATCTCTCACTTTATTTCTCTAAGTCACTTATCTTCTTCAACGAAGTAAGTAACTTATTCATCAATTTCTTCCTTCTTTCTTCTGCTTCTTCCATTGGTGGCTTCTCTGAAGATCTTTCTCAGGCCTGACAAACCATAGGAACATCCAAGCATGACAATAATTAGGGTTGTGATTATTCCCCCTTTAGTTTTCACCTTTGTGTCTTCTTTGTGTCTCTCTTCTCACCTCATCATTAGAGACTAAACCTTTAAGGTTTTAGGACTTTGGAATTAGGGTTATACCTGCATCCTTCTCTTAGGATGGAGTGTATAACTCTAATCCTAAGTGTTAAACCCTTAATTTGTTTAAACCTCTTAATCAATCCATCTTAATAATCACTAAGACCTTAACTTGTAACTTGGGCCTTGCATTAGGGTTCTAATTCTTCCGTTATTAGTTAAGAAGGACTAACCCTAGTGTTTAATGGACAAGTCCCCCTCAAGTTGTCTTACAAACTTAAAACTCACTTCTTAATCTCATCTCTAATTAAAATCCATGTAATAAAGGTTTGTTTTGTCATGAGGTTAATCCCTAATCATGGATTAAGTTGAGGTATCTTCCTCAGCTTAAGTGTGCTCATCTATTATCCTTTTATTATGATGGTGTAATGGGTTCACTAATCTTTGATTATGGCTTAAACTCATTACTTAACACTAAAGAAAAACTCAAAAACATCTAAATAATCACAAGTAGGTAAATGATCTTAATCCTACATCATCATGCTAATTAAGTTAAGATGTTTATCTCATACTTAAGGTATTCTCATTATCCCTAATCAAAGGGAGGATATGATGAGTTTACTAACCCTTGGTTTAGGCTTAAGCTCATTAACTTATGGCAAACACAAAAACAATAAAAGATTGAAAACACAAAAATAAACAATAATCGTCTCCTTCGGGATTCTTTTCTCATCATCTTCACTCACAAACGAGAACTTGCTTCTTCCGTCTAATGCAAGACAGTTATCACTTGAGCCAGATAAGTCATATACTTGAGCATAGACAAGCAAGAAGTTCACCAGTCAATTTATCTTTCAGTCTCTTTGAGTCGAACTACGGTGTTCTGACTTCCTCATTGCACGAGAGGATACGTAGGCATAACTTAACTGTTATCGAACAAAAGTCTCTTTGTCTTCCCCCTCTTTCAGCATTCTCTTTTAAGCCTCAGTTCCTGAGCACTCACCCTTTTTGCACTGACACTTGTATATTCTTTTCTTAGCTTTTGCACACAGATAGCACATACACCTACCCCTTTAAACACAGTCTATAAACATGGATCCCGTCGAGTATGACGGACAATCTGGGTGCTAATACCTTCCCAGGTTGTAACCAACCCCCTTTCTTAGTTTCTCTGGTTCCCGACCGTCTTATCCATATCTTTCCAGGTTTATGCAGCATTACCTTTCCTTCGGGATAAAAATGCCTAGCTGGCGACTCTTTTCAGTTCACCTTCATTTCTCCTTTCGCCGACCGTTCGCGCTTGTACCGGGATGCAAATCTTTGGGAGCGACACTTGGCATGATTGAAAGTATAAGTGGTTCTCAAGGAAAAAGGAAGAAATGGCATTTTTGGGAAAATGAACTGAATGAGCCGACTCAAATTCCACAATGAGCCGACTCATTTAGTGTGGTTAGTTCCCAAAACACGCGGGTCCCAACAGGCTGCCTGAGGCAACATTTTGGCCGACTCATTGGTATGGATGAGCCGGCTCAAAATCCTTCATGAGCCGACTCATCAAAATATTTTCCTTCTCAATTCCTACGGGTCTCAATAGGCTGACTCTCTGTCAATTTAGGCCGACTCACCAAGCAATTTGAGCCGGTTCATTTTTTGATTTGAGTCGGCGCATTCATGTGCTGTCTAATTTTTTCATTTAGTTTTCCCTTCTATTTTTTTGCATTCACTAACCAATATAAATAGCTAGTTTCATTTCTTTTGAGGGGTAACAAGAAAAGTGAAAGATATACCCACTACTCTCTTCATCTTCTTCCTTCTTGCATCCATCAACAATCACACACAATAATCTTTGTTGATTAAGGTGTTTGCTTCGAAGATAACATTCAATCGTGAACTAGAGTTTCAGATTGGGTCTAGAGAGTGTGGGTTTTTCTTGGAAAAATCTGAAGGGTTTTCTCCTCCAAGATCATTGAAGATTTGGGGGTTTTGTACACAACTATCATTCGTAGATTCAGCCGAGTGAGGTAGATTGAAGATCAAGTGGATCATTCTTTCATATCACAGTAGACGGAGGATTGCGAAGATCTTTGTGGGTTCACAAGTGTTGAAGAAACTCAGTCGTGCTCAAAGTTTGGAGGAACGTATATCCTTGCAAGAAGGGAACAACTAATCAGAGGCTTTCTCGACACGTGTGGAAGACTTGATTCTACTTTGGATCAAGGGACAAGAAGAAGATTTGGTAGCGTATTCAACGCGGTTTGGTTTGTTGGTTCATCTATTTTTCTTCTTGTAAAACAATTGCAATTTAATAAAATTGCCCAATTCGATTGTGAATTGGGGGCAGAGTACTTTGAGCGAGGACGACGAAGGAACCGCCTAAACAAATTCCTTGTGTTCTTTACGATTCTCGCATTTTACTTTTGCTCATCTTGATTTTTTGTGCTTTAAAATTCTGGTGTATCAAAGTAGTGCACTCAAGGTGTTTGATAAATTGTCACACTCAAAGGTGATAACTATATTGTATAAAATTTTGCACTACTTGATACAACAAAATTATACATTGTTTTTGCACTCCAAATGCTTGGTAAAAAGTTTAACCACACAAAATCAATCTGTTTGTGTTTATTTTCTTACTCTATATCATTGTTAAGAATAGTTTTATCAAGTGTTGAATTATCAAGTGAATCATTTGTGAAGTATTAATTCTTTAAGTCATCATTCAAATTCCATTTGGTTTAAGAATATATCCGATCTTCGGTGACTTCAATTTTAATTAGACGATTTTTCGGGAAACTTCTGCAATACATTTTCAATTAATTTTTGAAAAGTAATTTTTGAAAAAGGGATATATTCAACCCCCCTTCTAGATCTGTGTTATCGTCTAACAAGTGGTATCAAGAGCACCGGTTCATCTAGTGCTTCACATACAACTTATTGGAAAATGGACAACGATCCAACAGGGGTGTACAATAGAGCTCCAATTTTTACCGGAGAAAACTATAGTCACTGGAAGGATTGTATGCGCATTCATATCAACTCTTTTGATAGAAAAATTTGGAAAGTTATTCAAGAAGGCCCTTTTCAAATAACTATGGTCGGTCCGGATAACGTCCAAATTGAAAAACCGGAAGCACAATGGGACGAGAATGATGAAAAGAAATATAGCTATGATTGGAAAGCTTGAAATATGCTTATAGCTTCTTTGGGAGCAGATTAATATTTTTCGAGTTTCTCATCATACTTTGGATAAGGCCATGTTGGAAGCATTACAAGTTTCCCATGAGGGAACCGATGATGTAAAGCTTGCACGAATTAATACTCTACAACAAGAGTTTGATCGATTTCACATGAGCCAAGGGGAAACCATTGGTGAAATGGGAAAAAGGTTTTCTCACTTGACAAATCGACTAAACGCTCTTGGTAAAACTACTCCTAACGATGTAGCTACTAACAAGATTTTGAGATGTCTTACTAGGGAATGGTTGCCAAAAGTTACGACAATCAAAGAAGCCAATGATGTAAGAACCTAGGATTTAACTACACTCATTGGAAAGCTACAAGAGCATGAACAAGAGCTCTTAAACTTACATGAGCATGAAGACAATGAAAAGAAAGAAAAGAACGAGAAGAATAAAGATCATGAGAAGAAGAAGAAGAAGTATATTGCATTGAAGGCTTCTTCCTCAAAATCCTCCACCAATAAAGATAGTGAGAGTGATTCTAGTGATGATGAAGACGAATCAAACGAAGATATGGGTTTGTTTGTAAGAAGATACAATCGGTATCTTAAAAAGAATGAAATATCTCATTCGGACAAGCGTCTCATCAACTATCGAAGAAAATCTAAACCTTCCAAGCAAGAGTTTATTAAAAGTACTAAAGGTAAGGGATCTTGTTACAACTGTGGAAAATCGGGTCATTACAAACCGGATTATCCTATGCTAAAGAAAGACAAAGCAAAAGATAAGCATCAAAGAAAAGGTAACAAGGATAGAAGAGCGTATATTGCTTGGGAAAGTGATAGTGATTCGTCTAGCAAAGATAGCTCAAGCGATGAGGAAGAGAAAGTAAATCTTTGTCTCATGGCTCATAAGAAAGGCAAGAAAGAGGTAAGACATGCTAAATATGATCATGTTGAAAAATTGTCTTATAATGATTTACTTAGTACTTTTAATGTTCTCCATCAAAAGGCTAAGGAAGCTTTCAAGCGCATTGCATCCGACAAAAGAATTTTTGCATATTAAGAGAAAAAGGTTTCGGATAATCAAAATGCAATGAAAGCTCTTAAGACATCGATGGTAGAATCTATGGTAGAAGACAAGCGAGAATGGCATAACTTTCATAGTTGTGAAACATGTTGCATTTGGCAAAAAGAAGTTAAAACTCTTCAAGACAAACTAGACAAGTTGTCACAACCAAAGATGACTTTTACTATTGATCGTTCAAACTTTAGAGAATAAATGAACAACCCATATCAAAAATATACCTATGCTGTGAAGGATCAAAATAGTAAATGCAAGTCTAAACCATTCTTAAAATGTCACTATTGTTGCAAGGAAGGTCATACGATTGCCAAATGTCGGTTTAGGAGATACTTGGTCACTAAAGGCATTTGTCAATGGTTTCCCAAAAGCAACAAAATTTTCACTCACACTCTAGGACCCAATGAAAATTGGGTACCTTTCTCTCTTATCTAATCATGTAGGTGGAATGTCTTGAGACTACGGAGAAACGTTGGTTTCTTGATAGTGGATGCTCAAGACATATGACAGGTGATATTTCCCTATTCTATGACTTTGTGGCTAAGAAAAAGGGTTTTGTTACCTATGGTGATAACAACAAGGGAGCTATACTCAGCAAAGGTAGTGTAGGTAATCCCTCTTCTACATCTATCTCTAATGTCCTTTTAGTTGAAGGTCTTAAGCATAATCTTATTAGCATTAGTCAATTATGTGACAAGGGATATAATGTCTCATTCTCTAAAGAAGGTTGCATAATTGAACATAATGAAAACAAAGAAGATATGTTTAAAGGCTTAAGGGTTAACAATGTATATATGCTTGATTTGAATTTGATGACCTTGAGTGATCCTAAATGTCTAATTTCCAAAAGTGAAGAGTCTTGGCTTTGGCATAGACGTTTAGCACATATCAACTTTGACTTGCTAAATAAGGTTGTTTCCAAAAACTTAGTAGTCGGTTTGCCAAACATAAAGTTCACTAGAGACCATCTTTGTAATGCTTGTCAAATGGGAAAGCAAACAAAGATATCTTTTAAATCAAAACATGTAGTCTCTACTTCTAGACCTCTTGAACTTCTACACATGGATCTTTTTGGTCCTTCTAGAATCAAAAGTATAGGAGGGAACTATTATGGTTTTGTTATTGTTGACTACTACTCTCGATTTTGTTGGACAATCTTATTAGCTAGCAAAAGTGATACCTTTTCGGCTTTTGAAACCTTTGCCAAATTATCTCAAAATAAACTTGGCACAAACATTGTAACAATTAGAAGTGACCATGGAGGTGAGTTTGAAAATCATCTCTTTGAATTTTTTTGTGAAAACCATGGCATTGATCATAATTTTTCCGCTCCTAGAACTCCACAACAAAATGGTGTTGTGGAATGTAAAAATCATGTGTTGGAGGAATTGGGAAGAACTATGATAAATGATAGCAGTCTTCCTAAATATTTTTGGGCCGATGCTATTAGCACCGTGTGCTATGTTTTAAATAGGACCACTATTCGGCCTATTCTAAACAAAACGCCCTATGAACTTTTAAAAGGAAGAAAGCCAAATGTGTTGCATCTTCATGTCTTTGGTTGCAAATGTTTTGTGCTAAATAATGGAAAAGAAAACCTTGGTAAATTTGATTCAAAGGCGGATGAGGGCATCTTTCTTGGATGCTCTAATTCAAGCAAAGCATATAGAATATACAATAAAAGGATGCTTAGTGTTGAAGAATCTGTACATGTATCTTTTGATGAATCTTATCCGAATGTTGTCGGAAGAGGTAGTGTTGTTATTGGTGCAGGTGCCTCTTCTAGTGAGATTGTTAAAGACCTTGATATGTCTCATGTGGAACCCCTTCCGGATATTGTTAATAAGGAGACAGTTGATGTGTCTAGTATCAAAGATGAAGGTCAAGCATCCTCCCAAAATGATCTACCATTGGAATGGAAAACATCAAAAGACCATCCCATCGATAACATCATTGGAGATATCTCAAAGGGTTTCATTACTAGATCAAGGATAAGTAACTTTTGTTTTTATCATGATTTCATATCTCAAATTGAGCCTAAAAATGCCAAAGAGGCCTTACTTGATGAAAATTAGTTTCTAGCCATGCAAGAGGAACTAAATCAATTTAAAAGAAATGAGGTTTGGGACCTTGTTCCACCTCCGCGAGATCATCAAGTGATTGGCACCAAATGGGGTTTTAGGAACAAATTGGATGAAAACGGTATTATTGTTTGCAACAAGGCCCGTCTTGTTGCTCAAGGGTATAACCAAGAGGAAGGCATAGACTATGAGGAAACGTATGCTCCTGTTTCCCGCCTTGAGGCTATACGTCTTTTACTTGCATTTGCTTGTTCACAAATTTCAAATTATACCAAATGGATTAAGAGTGCTTTCCTTAACGGATATGTAAATGAAGAGGTATATGTGTGTCAACCTCCTGGATTTGAAAACTATGAAAAACCAAATCATGTGTACAAGCTAAAACATGCTTTGTATGGTCTCAAACAAGCTCCTAGAGCTTGGTATGAGCGCCTAAGTAAATTTTTTATTAATCAAGGTTTTTCAAGAGGAAAAGTTGACACTACACTCTTTATTAAACGAGAAGGAAATAATTCTATATTAGTTCAAGTATATGTAGATGATATTATTTTTGGATCTACTAACATGAAGTTAGTCAAAGAATTTTCAAGTTCTATGCAAGGTGAATTTGAGATGAGTATGATGGGGGAGCTTAACTTCTTCCTCGGACTTCAAATTAGATACTTGAAGATGGAACTTTCATAAGTCAAACTAAGTATTGCAATGAGTTGCTCAAAAGGTTTGATATGACAAATTCCAAGCCTACTGATACACCAATGCCTACTGCTGCGAGTCTTTATCGTGATGAGAAGGGTAAGGATGTGGATATAAAAAGGTATCGAGGTATGATCGGATCCCTTCTTTATCTTACCGCCTCGCGTCTAGATATTATATTTAGTGTATGTATGTGTGCTAGGTTTCAAACGTGCCCTAAGGAATCACACTTAAAATCGGTTAAACGCATACTTAGGTACCTTTGAGGTACGTCTAAGTTTGGCATGTGGTATCCTAAGGGTAGTGATTGCTCTTTGGTAGGTTTTTCCGACTCCGAAATTGCCGGTTGCAAAGTAGATAGGAAAAGAACTAGTGGAACTTGTCATTTCTTTTCAAACTCTCTTGTTAGTTGGCATAGCAAAAAGCAAGTTTTTGTTGCTTTATCAACTGCGGAGGCGGAGTATATTGTAGCCGGAAATTGTTGTGCCCAAATCTTATGGTTAAAACAACAATTACTTGACTTCAATATCTCTCTTAAACAAATTTAAATTTTGTGTGACAACACTAGTGCAATTAATCTTACCAAAAATCCTATTATTCATTCACGCACTAAGCATATCGAAATAAGGCATCACTTCCTTAGGGATCATGTAGAGAAAGGTGATGTGGTGTTTGAGCACGTTGACAGTTCGAATCAACTAGCCAACATTTTTACAAAACCACTTGCTACCGATCCTTTCTTCTATATCCGTAGGGAATTTGGTGTTCTTGACATCTCGGATAGATCTTGATGATTATTGCTTTGTCTTATATTAGTGTTTGGTTCAACTCATCTTGTCTCTAACTTCTCTTTTAGTATATTGTTATAGTACTTCTCTTTCACATATACTTGAGGTAATATCCTTCTAAACTTAGTTATCTCTATTCATCCATGATATCTAATATAATTGTGTAGCTTTGCTTATGTTCGTGTCTTTATTTATTTCTTCTCTTCTTTTGGATTATAATTGGTTGTTTGTCAAATGATCAGCATAAAATATGATATTATCATGATTTGATGTGGTTTAAGTGTACTTTAGTGAAAATTTTCTTTCAAAATTGTTGGGTCCCAATAGGCCGACTAATGAGTCGGCTCATGGAACCTCATGAGTCGACCTCTTTGCTATTTTGAGCCGACTCATTTCAAATTTAAATTGAGCCGACTTAATTTAAATTTTGATCCGGCTCATTGTCGCATCACATGTCATTTGGTTGTCTTGAAAAGATGCGCCGACTGCTTTTACACTTCCCTAGGTCGGCACATCAAATGCTTTCTATCAATATTTGACTTTCATTTAATTGTGTTTATGTATTCTTATCATAAAACTCATTAACCTTTCATTTTCTTATCATAATCATCTCATATTCTCTCAAGTTTATCACCTAACCCTAAAACCCCAAAACTTTCTCTCAAAGCTTCAAAGTTCTTCATTCTCAACAATGGCTTCAAGAGCTACAGGTAAAAGGTCACGGGGTTCTACTTCACAATCATCTCTCCCGGTAAACAATGTGTCTCTTCTTCCATCTGATTTGGTTGAGTCTTATAACAAAAAGTTCAAGAATAGAAAAATTGTTCCTCAATATGTGTATTCAAGAACAACTGCAAATCAGGTGCACATTCCTCACATTGTTGAACTGATGGATTTTCAAGGTATCAATCCTTTTCTCTCCTGTCATGAAGATTATAATGAGGATTTGGTAAGAATGTTCTATGTTGGTCTGGTTGGGACATTTAAAGGTTTTGAATTCAATTTCCGTATGGGCACTAGAATGTTTGTTGTTAATGCTCAAGTTTGGAAAGACTTGTTTCGCATTGATCCTGAGGAAGCTAGTATTTTGATAACTGATACATCTCAAGTGGGGAACTACACATTTCGCTCGGAACTAAATGGTATGCTTAAAGAACCCTTCTCTGACTCCATTGTAAATTCTGAATTGTTTCCAAATTTAACTACCACTGGAAAAGTTAAGACGTTGGATCGTATCCTTCATTGGATTGTGGCACACAATTTACGACCAAAGAAAGGAGGATTTTCTCGTATCGATATGAGTGAAGCTCATCTGATATACATTCTTCGGAACAAGGTCAAAGTTAACTAGCCACATTATTTTTCTAGTCGTATCTTTGCCATAAAGGAAAAGAAAGGAGTTGCTTTTGCATATCCTTCAATCATTCAGAAGATTATCAACAAAGCGGAAATTGTTAGTAGCGACTTACCCATGGTGTTCGTGCCTGACACAAATTGGTTTCAACAAAAGACCCTAAGTCTAATGGGTCACATATGGGATTCTAAAGAAAAACGATAACGATTTCTGTTAAGTGGTGACTTTAATCAAGAGGCGGAAGAAAATTTTGAAGGTGATGATCTTGAGGATCAAAATGAACCAAATGCTCCAAATGAAGAATTGCCCATAGACAACAAAGAATGGAATGGAATTCCATCTACTGATTCTACCTCCTATGAAAATCAAGGATGGGGTGAGCGGCAATACACCGGCTGGACAAACACTGCAACTCGTTTTGCTCCTCCATCTCCTCCTCCGTCTCAACCGCATCAAGATGATCCGTCCAGAATCATGGCTCTGCTTCAGAATATGCAACTTCAACAGGAAGCCTACTACATAACTCAAACTGAAAGATACTCGGAATTAGAACGGTGTTTAAATGAGTAAGACACCGTTTTTGCCAATTATGTGTCCGTTCAAGACACTAGGTATACCGCACTGCAAGATCATTTGGCTGCTCAAGACACTGCTTTCAACTCTCTCAATAGCAACTTTCTTCAATTTACCGAAACCGATATGGATGAATCACAACCTATCACTTACCATCGCCGTTATCCATCCACTCGGGATCGCAATCCTCAAGCTTGAGAGAATTATTGCATCATTTTTGTTGTTTTGTTTATGAGTGCACTTATGCATAATGTTGTTTATGGTTTGCTTATGTATGAATTCATATTTCCTTTGGTTGATTATTATTTTTTTGTTTATTGTCGAATTTTCTTCACGTTCTTCCAAATTGTGTGTTTGTGAATGTGTCTTCTTATTGCAATTGGTATCTCATATTGAAATTTTGTTTCGCATGCTATTTCCATTGGTGGTTAACTCATACATATCATCTTATTTTTGATGTTGTCAAAAGGGGGAAATGATATTGATAGCATATAAGATCGGGACATACAGTCAGGGGGAGCTTAACAACATATGGTGATTGATTCATCAAGTTTTTTCCATCATCAAAAAGGGGGAGTTTGTGAGACATGGCATGAATTTTAATGTGTCAAAAACATGGCATGATTAAAAGTATAAGTGGTTCTCAAGGAAAAAGGAAGAAATGACATTTTTGGGAAAATGAACTGAATGAGCCGACTCAAATTCCACAATGAGTCGACTCATTCAGTGTGGTTGGTGCCCAAAACACGCGGGTCCCAACAGGCTGCCTGAGGCAACATTTTGGTCGACTCATTGGTATGGATGAGCCGGCTCAAACTCCTTCATGAGCCGACTCATCAAAATATTTTCCTTCTCAATTCCTGCGGGTCTCAACAGGCTGACTCTCTGTCAATTTAGGTAGACTCACCAAGCAATTTGAGCCGGCTAGTTTTGTGATTTGAGCCGGCGCATTCTTGTGTTGTCTAATTTTTTCATTTAATTTTCCCTTCTATTTTTATGCATTCACTAACCAATATAAATAGCTGGTTTCATTTATTTTGAGGGGTAACAAGAAAAGTGAAAGATATACCCACTACTCTCTTCATCTTCTTCCTTCTTGCATCCATCAACAATCACACACAATAATCTTTGTTGATTAAGGTGTTTGCTTCGAAGATAACGTTCAATCGTGAATTAGAGTTTCAAATTGGGTCTAGAGAGTGTGGGTTTTTCTTGGAAAAATCTGAAGGGTTTTCTCCTCCAAGATCATTGAAGATTTGGGGGTTTTGCACATAACTATCGTTCGTAGATTCAGTCGAGTGAAGTAGATTGAAGATCAAGTGGATCGTTCTTTCATATCACGGTAGACGGAGGATTGCAAATATCTTTGTGGGTTCACAAGTGTTGAAGAAACTCAGTCGTGCTCAAAGTTTGGAGGATCATATATCCTTGCAAGAAGGGAGTAACTAATCAGAGGCTTTCTCGACACGCGTGCAAGACTTGATTCTACTTTGGATCAAAGGACAAGAAGAAGATTTGACAGCATATTCAACGCGGTTTGGTTTGTTGGTTCATCTATTTTTCTTCTTGTAAAATAATTGCAATTTAATAAAATTGCCCAATTTGATTGTGAATTGGGGGCAGAGTACTTCGAGCGAGTACGACGAAGGAATTTCCTAAACAAATTCCTTGTGTTCTTTACAATTCTTGCATTTTACTTTTGCTCATCTTGATTTTCTGTGCTTTAAAATTCTGGTGTATCAAAGTAGTGCACTCAAGGTGTTTGATACAACAAAATTATACATTGTTTTTGTACTCCAAGTGCTTGGTAAAAAATTTAACCACACAAAATCGATTTGCTTGTGTTTATTTTCTTACTCTATATCATTGTTAAGAATAGTTTCATCAAGTGTTGAATTATCAAGTGAATCATTTGTGAAGTATTAATTCTTCTAGTCATCATTCAAATTCCATTTGGTTTAAGCGTATATCCGATCTTCGGTGACTTCAATTTTAATTAGACGATTTTTCGGGAAACTTCCGCAATACATTTTCAATTAATTTTTGAAAAGTAATTTTTGAAAAAGGGATCTATTCAACCCCCCTTCTATATATGCGCTATCGTCTAACTACCTATGTTGCCAGCAAAGCCATTGCCAGCCTAGAACTTCAGGAAGCCTCTCCTCAGCAGATCATTGATCAAGATTCCTCAGCAAGTTTCATTAGAATATCTCTTCTCCAGTAGAACAGCAAGGAGAAAGTAACTTCCCGAGCAGAAGGGTATCATTATCTCTCATCCCCGGCATGAGATGACGTATTCTCTCAAACCCATAAGGAGATTCTTCTTACATCTCTTTCCCAACGAGAGGTGATCAAAACTTTCATCTTCAGTAGGAAGCATCCCATTTGGCATTCCCCATCATCCCCGGTAAAGTGGGAAATTGAAATCTTACCTAGTGAAATAACATAAGTTTGTTGATGCTATTCCCAAGCAAAGAGATTCCCTTCTTCAACAGAGAAGTATTCCTCACCAGAGGCTTCTTATATCCAGCATTATATGAGAATTCTTCATGCCCTAGCAGAGGTAAAAACAGGGAGAAACCTGATGGTTTTCTTCTCGCACAGCATTGTTAGTAGTTTGTACTAGTGAAGTTATTGACGAAAGTCCAATCCTCATTGGTATTTCTTCTCCAAGTAGAAGATAGTGTATCTGAGGGATTTCCCCAATGGTTTCTTTCTTTGTAGAGTATCAATAAATCCTTTTCCCCAGCCGAGTCAGGAGGATATCACTTCCCCAACAGAGTTATGCGGGTAGCGTACCTCTCAAATCAAGTTCATCCCCAACAGGGTCATCATTCTGCAACTTCTCAAAAGCCAAATTATTTGTGGCAATGAATGCAGCTCAGAGCCACAATCATTAACAATATCCCCCGCAGGGTTGTTTTTCCCCACAGGGATTCATTAAATTAATGCAGTGATTATTTCTCCCCCATTAAAGGAACCTCGGATGCCTGTTATCTCCTCATCAGGAGATCCCTCTGCAGTTGCATTTAGTAATCATCATTACATTTGCATCCTTAAAAGCGTAGCATTTCCATCATTATGGAGCATTACGCCATGGAAAAATTCAAATATATGCATACGAAGCATAAGCTAGTTCCGGTACCTTGCACAAAAGCCCGAAACATTATTTCTTCAATCAGACTGAAGTATCCCTGCAAAGAATGCCAAGTTCATTCCTTAGTACTATTACTCTTACAAGTCAATGTTTGTTATCCCCAGTTGAGTTATCATCAGAGTTATGATTGTCTCTTTTCAAGTTTTATCTCCCAATTGGGATAAATGCTTTTCGATTCCGTCTAAGTCTGGTTTCGTATCTTTGAGTTATCATCCAAGTTATGATAGTCTCTTTTCAAGTTTTATCTCCCAAGTGGGATGAATTCTTTTTGATTCCGTCCAAGTCCAGTTTTGTATTGTTGGATTATCATCCAAGTTATAATAGTCTCTTGTTAATTTTTATCTCCCAAGTGGGATAAATACTTTTCGATTCCGTCAAGTACGATTTCGTACCTTTGAGTTATCATCCAAGTTATGATAGTCTCTTTTCAAGTTTTATCTCCCAAGTGGGATAAATACTTTTTGATTCCGCCAAGTCCGGTTTCGTATTGTTGAGTTATCATCCAAGCTATGGTAGTCTCCTTTTCAAGCATTATCTCCCAAGTGGGATAAATACTTTTCGATTCCGCCAAGTCCGGTTTCATATTGTTGAGTTATCATCCAAGCTATGATAGTCTCCTTTTCAAGTTTTATCTCCCAAGTGGGATAAATACTTTTCGATTCTGCCAAGTCCGGTTTCGTACCTTTGAGTTATCATCCAAGATATGATAGTCTCTTTTCAAGTTTTATCTCCCAAGTGGGATAAATACTTTTCGATTCCGCCAAGTCTGGTTTCGTATTGTTGAGTTATCATCCAAGCTATGGTAGTCTCCTTTTAAAGCTTTATCTCCCAAGTGGGATAAATACTTTTCGATTCCACCAAGTCTGGTTTCGTATTGTTGAGTTATCATCCAAGTTATGGTAGTCTCCTTTTCAAGTTTTATCTCCCAAGTGGGATAAATACTTTTTGATTCCGCCAAGTCCGGCTTCGTACCTCTGAGTTATCATCCAAGTTTTGATAGTCTTTTTTCATGTTTTATCTCCCAAGTGGGATAAATATTTTTCGATTCCTCCAAGTCTGGTTTCGTATTGTTGAGTTATCATCCAAGCTATGGTAGTCTCCTTTTTAAGTTTTATCTCCCAAGTGGGATAAATACTTTTCGATTCCGCCAAGACCGGTTTCGTATCTTTGAGTTATCATCCAAGTTATGATAGTCTCTTTTTGAGCTCATTCATTGTAACACCCATATAATATATATCTAGAATAATATCATACAGTGTTAATTTTTGGTACTGACACCATCATAAATACCTACTAGTATGATTCACATTTTCGTCCAATTCTAAAACTATACAAATATGGCACAAGACATGGAAATCATACTAAAATAAAAATTAAGAACGATAAAATATCCATTATTGTACAAAGATACAGAAATACACAGCGGAAGACTAAACTAAGCTTCACTTGAAACATCTCGAGCATAGCTCCACTTGTAAATCAAACCTACATAGGAACCTGAAAAGCAACAAGAATAGTGGGGGTGAGATAACAACATCTCAGTGGGTTCCCTATCTTAGATTTCTCTCGGCTCTAAGGGTTCTATCAAAACCTAACCCAAGTCTTTATTCGGGGAAAACGACCTTGAGTTCACACGCCTCACTCTCGCTGGAATCATATCCAAGAGTTCTACAAATCCTACTATCACTAGCAAGGATATTACCTTTTTAATTCCCATGGGACTCGGTGTAGCACCCAACTCAATCCTAAGGTCACTTCTCTATAAGGAAACAAAACAAGATGGAATATCCATATAACATTCTCGACACTTCACGTGGGACTCAATGTAATACCCACCTAAAGCGTAAACCATGCTTCCCGTGGGACTCAGTGTAATACCCACCTCAAGACTTATCATTTGCTTCTCGTGGGACTCAGTGTAATACCCACCTCAATACTTATCATTTGCTTCCCGTGGGACTCAGTGTAATACCCACCTCAAGACTTATCATTTGCTTCTCATGGGACTCAGTGTAATACCCACCTCAAGACTTATCATTTGATTCCCGTGGGACTCAGTGTAATACCCACCTCAAGACTTATCATTTGCTTCCCGTGGGACTCAGTGTAATACCCACCTCAAGACTTATCATTTGCTTCCCGTGGGACTCGGTGTAATACCTACCTCAAGACTTATCATTTGCTTCCCGTGGAACTCAGTGTAATACCCACCTCAAGACTTATCATTTGCTTCCTGTGGGACTCAGTGTAATACCCATCTCAAGACTTATCAGAGGATACCACGTATAACACATCATGGATTTGCAACAACCTAGGATGAACCTAAGCATCTCACAAGTCATACCATCTAACAATTTCTAGTTACAATACTAGGCTACACTATTGGTTTATGGTGAGATTTCCTAACTCTTCCTCCATCCTTGATACTTTTGGTTATATAGTTTTCAAACATATAACTCTAACATTCTAGTCTAATTATCATCATTAAACTAATCTCATTGTCTCTATTTCCATTCAATTCTCACGATTATCGCATATTTTCACAACTTGCACAACTAACATAATTACCACAATTCCTTAGCTAACATAATTATGGTTAACCGGAAAAGTCGGGTAAAAGTCGGGTAAAAATAACATTTTTCGGCATCAAAAGATAGTTCACGTTTTTAGCTTCGAATCGATATATGGAACGCTAAAAACGGATACCCAGATCAAAAGTTATGAATTAAATACCAAAATTGAAACCTACAGGTCTCGCTGAGCGAGCTCCTTCTCGCTGAGCGAAAATCGCCCTGGAATTTCGCTGAGCGAGGTTTGCTCGCTGAGCGTGCTACACCAGTTCAGGAAGTTCCAACCTTACGGGAAAACACTTCTCCCACACCAAATCTCTTCCAAACATCAACCAATGCAGAAAAACATAATCAAACATGTTCATAAACATCATACGAGTAATTTAGTTAGGTTTTAGCCGAGTTTTAACAGTTAATCCATTATTTCTCAAGATTTCTACCAAAAACCCTAAAACTATTAAGCTCCAAAAATTGACCAAAAACTAAAATAAAAGTATCTAACTACGAACCCACCTCGAGAGTTGAATATTGGCGGAAAGAATGAGCCGATTCGACGGACGGGTGATGGAGAATGATGGATTGAAGCTCTAGGGTTCACTTCCTCTTCCTTTTCTCTTCTCCTTTCTTTCTCTCCCTTTCTTTTCTTTCTTTCCAATTCTCTTACTAACTTTCTCTCTTTTCTTTTTCCTTTTTATAATACTTAACTTATTTTCCTTATTAACCAAACAAATTATATCTATCTATTAGTAATATTAATGGGCCCAATTTGAGAGTATCCAAAAATGTCTCTGAACTGAATATTTAATAAAGCCTCTGTTTCAGATGATACTAATTAATCTTAATTAATATTATCCAGAGTGTTAATTAAATACGGGGTATTACATTCATGGTGTGTCATGTGTGAGTTGTCATCCAAGAATGACATTCTTCCCAGTTAATTTTATCTTCCCACAGAGTGCAAATTTTCCAGTTTATTCGAGTATTCAATCCCTTCATACCTTGAAAGTCTAAAAGTCATTGCTATCATCCCTTCGGGTCTATAGATGATTGAATAGGGGCAGTTGTAACACCCCAAAATTTTCTCTCTCAGTTTCATGGCATTTAGCATATCACATTGCATTCATAATTCCACATACTTGTATAGAATTAAATCATAAGCATTCATGGCTGAGGCATAGAGTTTGTAATCAATGAATGAGGAACTTGAAGATCATCCAAAAGAAATAGAAGGGTCACACAGCTTCTCAAAATAATTCAAAGGTTTCACAACATCCCACAATATCTCATTTGATTCCCTAAGTCTTGGGAAGAGGTGGATTAATCAAAGAATTCAAGCAGTGCAACACCTCATAACAAAAAATGATGAGATTACGGTTTCAGATTAAAAAGGCTTCCCAAGTAAATTTTGGTTCAAACTTGATCTTATTGTTTTTAACATGATGATAAATGTCTAGGGTTGAAATATCATCCATTGAATCATTTCAGAGGGTCTTCAATTGGTCAGTTACTTGAAAACCAAGATATTGGGGAAAAGTCAATTGTGCAGAGGAAAAATTCAACCCTTGACTTTTTGAGGTCAAATTCATGAAATTAATGTTACAAGTAGTCCATGGACCAAATTTGATCAAGAAATTATGGAGGAATCATCAAAAATCAAGAAAACCACAACTTACGATTTTTGGAAAATTAGGGTTTCCAAATATGGCAAGTTTAGGCCATTTTTCAGTAAAGTTCAAGAGGGGCCTTCTCCCAAAATAAAATTCAAATGAAAATTACAATTGGTCTGTTTGAAAGAGGGCATCCTAAGCTTCAAATCCATAGGTGGAACATGTTCATGGGATTAAAATTGAAGAAGTTATGATCAATCAAAGTTTGATCAAACTAGGGCAAAAACCAAGTCATGCCTTGCATCCTGCACGCGCCAGGCAAGGTATTTCTTCACACATGTGGTGTGCAACATTTAGGCCTTAATTACTCCATCAATATGACCTCAGATAAAAAAAAATTCCAACATCAAAGTTGTTCATTGTTGCATTTTCTACAACTTTCATGTTGGAGGATTTTTCATATGATCAAATTTTTGAGAGTTATGAAGGGTCAAAGTCATGTCCTAAACCTGATCAGTCACAAGGAATTTTGTGCAATGGCAAGACAAGTCATGCATGCCAATCTTGCAGCCTCATGACATGATATTCAATGGTTATTTTGAGGTACCAAGAGGTTTTTATTTCATCATGAGTTCAACATTAAACATGTTGTATGTAACATTGCCTTCAATTTGAGCACAAAAAGCACATGGTTTGATGGCTTGAGATTGAAGAAATCATCCATGGAAGATCAACATATCACAATTGGTTTCTTGCTGCATAAGCTATTGAATCCAAGGAGGTTTTCAAACTCAGTTTAGTATGTACATTACATTGCATCATGTTATGTTCAAATTCATCACACTTGAGGAGGGAGCATCATCTCATGCTGCATGATCATACCAAGTACCATGTACTCTTTGAAATCTAACCATGTTGTTTTGCCTTGATCAATTCAGTCACCATGCATTTCATTAATCCTCATCATAAGCAACATGGACATCACTGCACTCAAACAAATTCGAGAAAGCTAATTCAGCTGAGCTCATTGCACTCCACACCCTTCATTTTGGTCCTTACACCATGGTTGACTAACCTAACTAAGATTCTAATTGTTAACCCAAGCTAGTTATTCTTAACCTCAGATATATATGCTTAGATCTAACTGAATTGTAACAACCACTTCCATTCGATCAAAATCACACAAAGAATTCATCAAGTTCTCTCTAAATTTTCTTTTGGTTTAGCTCTGCATTTGGCTTCGAGTACTTATCAATCTTCATCCACAAGCATCAATCATCATCAATTCTTCATCATCATTACCTAGTGATCAATTTCCATTGTAGCATTGGCTTGAAGATTCAAGAATCATCTTCTGCATCATCTCTTCATCTTCCAAATTTTGCCAAGAATCCAAGGTCTTTGAGTGTTTATTTCACTCTATTGAAGTTCAAGGACATGTAGCAAGCATTGTAGGATCCTCCTCTCTAGTATTCTCCAACAAATTTCACCTATGCAATTCAGGTTTCTCTTCAATTCATTGTGCTTGATTTCACTGATTTCTTGCTTGTTTCATGATGTATATGGCTTGATAGAAGTTTGCATTGACCTGACAAGTTGATAGGCATTGTAGATGCTTAGTTTCAGAATTTAGGTTGAGATTTGATGGCTTCGATTTGCACTGCTTGTGAAAGAAAAATGAAAACTAAACCTAGATTTGAGATGTATGCAATGAGAAGAACACAATGACAGTCTTAGATTTCATTTTCATTAGGTTTTGATTTTACCCTAACCAGAGGTCACCGGAGAGGATGACAGGAGGTCATCTCCAGTGACCTGAATAGTGCCCTAGATTTGTTTGCCAACTTTATAACACAACCATCAGATCATTCTAATCCAAAGCCTCTTGTCTTGCCACCACATAAATGAGCCACATGAGGCTCACATTCATTTTAAATGAACTGAGTTGTGGTGTGCGTGTCATCCATCTTTGTATCATCGGCCTTTCAATGTGATCCACTAGATTTGCATACCTTGACTTTAATTGTGTGTGTTAGATTGATCAAAAGGTCCAGATGAAGTCAATGGGTTGACCAAGGTCCACCATAATTTTATGAATTCAGCGCATCAGGGTTTGGGCCTCATATACTATTCGTACCACCTTTCAATTGAGCCTAGTGTTTTTAATTGAGTTTAATTCATTTTCACAGCTCCTGTCATTTTTCTTTCAATTTTATTTCTTTTTAATTTCCATTTCAATTTCTATTTTATTAAAATACCAAAACTCGTCAAAAAATTCTCAAATAATTCAGGGACTATCTTTGACATTTTCCCAATTTCTTAATATATATTTTTTTTATTTTTCATTAATTTTTTAGTCAGAATTAATTTCTCATTCTATTTCTATTTGAATTTCTTCATTCTTGTCCACTTGTTCTTCACAAATTAATTCCTTCCAAATGAAAAAGGATATAAATACCATTCATTTTTCCCTAATTAGAGGACACATTAAGGTCCATAAAAATATTTTTTTCATATTTTTTAGATCATGTTTGGTCCTTTTTTTAATCCTTTATTTGAAATCCATCCTTCAAAGCCCTAATTCCCTTTGTACAATTCTTTGAGTGACCTAAACTCCAATTTTTTGTGAGATCTTATAGAGGTTTGTTACCCTCTAGAATATGACTTTGAATTTTAATTTTCATAATTTTGTAATGTCATTTGATATTTTATTTGATACCTTGTTCCACAAGTTACATGTTAGGGTTTATTTTCTCATCCTTCTAATTCAATTTGAGTAAGGAATTTATGTCATCCATTTGAGATCCTTAATTTGGGTTCTTAACATCCCATTAGGTGTCTTTAAGTCATTTGTGTCCATTATAGGTCTTTAACTTTGGAATTTTGGGTTGCTTGTACTTTAAGTTTCATATGTGGTCATGTGTGCTTACTTTGCCCTAATTCACATTCTTCTTTCATCTTAAAACTTCTAATCCTACTTTGTGAACATGTTATACATGTCATATCATTATTACACATCTTATAAGTGTCCCACATTCATTTTTGCATCTTTACCTCAAGTCATAAACCCTTTTGCTTCATTTGATTTGCTTTTGTACATTAAGACTTAAAAACCAAACTTCTTTGTTCCTTAACCCAAATAGGTTTCATACATGGTACATTGTGGTTAATTTTTGAGTTTAATATCCATATTAACTTTTAATTAAGCCCCTGGTTTTTGTATGAAGATTTCACTTTTGTTTTTTCATGTTTGATTTTTCTCATAAGTCTTTCTTTACTTAAGAAATCACATGTTCATTTATTCTTGCTCCTTCTTCATTCAATCTTACTTGAATCTCTTTCACTTGAATATATTTGTTCTCACTTTGATTCATCATTTGATATACTTTCATTTAGTGTTAGGTTCTGGTTTTAACATTCACCTTAACCTCATTCAAGTTTACTTTATGTTTTCATTCAAACTTCTTCATCTAACTTCACTTTTATTTCCATTAGGGTTTAATACCTCATTAGGACATAGATTGTTGTTGTTTGATTTCATAACATTAGAATACTTCAATAGGGTTTATCTAATGACTTTAGAATCTTGTTATCCTATAGGATCCTTTAGCTTTAGGTCTTGACCCTAGGAAGTCCTTAGTGCTTTTCCTTAGCTAGTTTGAGTTAGTTTGAGCTTTTGCCATGCCTTATGTTTTCAATATGCTTTGAAAAGCTAACCCTTGTTTTGTAGGGAGGTTGAGGTAAATCTCGTGCATACTAATTCTTCCGCATCTTCTTTATGCTTTCTAAATGTGTTTTCCTTAGCACTTTGTGCTTTTCTTGTATAGGCTTCCCCCTTTCTTAGAAACAACTTAACTTCCTTTGGAGGTAAGTTGAGTTCTAAGTCCTCTTTCTTCTATTCCTTTTTCTCATTTGGATTAGAAAACCACACAAACCATTAGGACCTCCTTTTTCATGCAATAGATAACTTAGGGTTATGTCTTAGTCCCCTTATTTTTTTTCCTTTCTCGATTTGAGTCTCTCTTTCTCATCTCATAAAGAAAACAGTAAAAAAAACACCTAATAAAGGTTGAGCTTTCTCATACGCCAGGAGACTTTGCCGTGGGTTACTTATACACGTCCCATTTCGGCGAGAGGTGTGAGGCATCTACCACGATGAACAAGTCTTAGTTAGAGAATGTTTCAAAAACAAAAACAACAAAAAACACTTCTTTAAAAGACAGTCAACAAACAATAAACGTCTTTTCCTACGGGAATCCTCTTCTCATCTCACTCATTCACAATGTAATAACTTGTTCCTACATGTCTCTTTGCAAGAAGGTAACACACTCGTTCCAGACGAGCCTACAACACCTGAGCATAGGCATAAACAATTTAACTCATAAAAAACACAAACAAGTTCCCTCCTTAGTTAGGCGAACTACGTCGACTCTGATCCTCATTTTCCCGATGAGGTACGTAGGCAGCGGGGTAGGGCCCATTCAAGCACACTCTTTATTTTACCTACATTTTTCCCGTACCCTTTCCGTTCACTTTTTCCAGTTCCCTTCACATTCTAGTTCCAGATTTCTTTTGCATCAGCTTCACTCTTTTAACCTTCGAAACATCTTCTTTGCAAGTGTGGTCTCTTCGGTACGACGGACGATCCAGGGTGCTAATATCTTCCCAGTTTGTAACCGACTCCCGAACCTAGATCTTTGGCTCGCAGAACCTTGTCCTTTCCTTTTCTCTTCGGTTTGTGCAAGATTACCTTTCCCATTCATTCGGGACAAAACTCTTGGCTGGCAACTCTACCTTTTCCACACTACTTTCGTGTTTGTACTAGGATGAAAATCCTAGGAGCGACAAGGTTGTCAGGTGGAACGACGATTGCCAAATGGCTTTCGACAGAATAAAAGAGTATTTACAAGAACCTTCAATCCTCATGCCTCCAGTTTCGGGGAGGCCTTTGATTATGTGTCTTATAGTACTTGAAGGGTCAATGGGATGCGTTCTCGGTAAACATGACGAGACAGGTAGAAAATAGCATGCCATTTACTACCTGAGCAAGAAGTTCACAGAATGTGAGTCCAGATACTCAATGCTTGAGAAGACATGTTACGTACTAGAAGGGACTGCTAAGTAATTGAGGTAATGCATGCTTACTCACACGACCTTATTGATTTCCAAGATGGATACTGTCAAGTACATATTCGAGAAACCAGCTTTAACCGGAAGGGTTTCCCGTTGGCAGATGGTCTTGACTGAATACGAAATCCAATATAATTCCCAAAAAGCCATCAAGGGAAGCGTATTGTTAGACTACCTGGCCTAACAACCAATTGATGACTATCAACCAATGAGATTCGAGTTCCCTAATGAAGACATCATGTTCCTCAAATCAAAAGATTATGAAGAACCACTCCCGGAGGAAGGGCCAGACCCTGAATCCAAATGGAGTTTGATGTTTGATGGGGTTGTTAACATGAATGGCATCGGAGTTGGTGTCGTCATCATCACACCCGAAGGAGTTCACATGCCCTTCATTGATCGGTTGACGTTTGAATGCACCAACAATGAGGCAAAATACGAAGCTTGCATAATGGGATTGAGGAGGCGATTAATTTGTGAATTAAGACCCTTGATATCTTAGGTGATTCATCTTTGGTCATTAATCAAGTTAACAGAAGGTGGCTTATTCATCAACCATGTATGATTCCATACAGGGATTATACAAGGAGGTTATTGATATTCTTCATGACGACAAAGTTTCATTATGTGCCTCGTGACAAGAGTCAGTTCGCTGATGCCCTAGCAACCTTGTCCTCCATGATTAAAGTCAAACTATGGAACTAAGGGTCCAAAATTGTGGTGTCTCGTCTCGAAAGGCCCACTTATATGTTTGCAGCTGATGTCACTAATACTGACAAGCCTTGATACAATGATATCAAACGTTTCTTGAAATACCAAGAATACCCGATAGGGGCATCTGACAAATATAAGAAGACCTTGAGGAGGTTGGCATGGGGTTCTTCTTAAATCAAGATGATGTGCTATACAAAAGGAACTTCAACATGGTTCTGCTCAGATGCATGGATAGACACGAGGAAGACATGTTAATGCAGGAAGTTCACGAAGGATCCTTCAGTACCCATGCCGGAGGACATGCCATGGCGAAGAAAATTTTGAGGTCGGGGTATTATTGGACAACCACGGAATCCGATTGCTGCAAATACTCCTGCAAATGCCATAAGTGCCAAATTTATGATGATAAGGTGCATGTGCCTCCCAATCCGTTGACTGTCATGTCTTTTCCTTGGACCTTTGCCACGTGGGACATCGACATGATCGGAAAGATCGAGCCTACCACTTCAAATGGTCATCACTTCATTCTAGTTTCTATTGACTACTTCACCAAGTGGATGGAAGCGACGTCTTATGCTAATGTCACCAAGCAGGTTGTAGCCTGATTCATAACGAAGGACATCATTTGTCGATACGAATACCCGAGAGAATCATTACTGATAATGATTACAATCTCAATAATAGGATGACGACACAGTTATGTCAGGATTTCAAAATAGAACATCACAACTCTTCCCCATACCGCTCGAAGATGAATGGAGCCGTCGAGGCGGCCAACAAGAACATTAAGAATATCATACATAAGATGGTTGTGACATATAAATATTGGCATGTGATGTTTCCATTCTCACTGCATGGGTACCGGACATCCGTACGCACATCAACCGGGGCAACCCCATTCTCACTAGTGTATGGTATGCAGGCAGTCCTACCAGTTGAAGTTGAGATTTCCTCCTTGAGGATAATGATGGATGATAAGCTTGATGAAGTTGAATGACTTCAATCTAGATTCAACCAGTTGAGCCTTGTTGAGGAGAAATGCTTAGAAGTTGTATGCCATGGACAGTTGTATCAAAGAAGAATGAAATGGGCATTCGATAAGAAGGTACGACCTTGATGTTACATACCTGGTGACATAGTGCTGAAAAGGATCCTTCCTCCTCAAACAGATCACAGGGGAAAGTGGACTCCCAACTATGAAGGTCCATTTGTAGTTAAAAAGGCTTTCTCGGGTGGAGTCTTAATGCTAACAAAAATGGATAGAGAAGATTTTCCATCCCCTGTTAACGCAGACGCACTTCGTATAAAAGAAACCCTCTGAACAAAAACAAAATAAAGAGTCTAGGCAAAAAAGGGCATCCCGGCGAGCCAAAAAAAAAGAATAAAAGGCTCAGGAAAAAATTAGGGAAATAAACAAAAAATGTACATCCGCTGAGTTGAAAAAATCACATTGGACAACTCAGGAAAAAAAGGGTATCCCGGTGGATTGAAAACTCGAAAGGGCAATCCACACAAAAGAGGGATTGAAACTAACAACTACGATCTGCGCGATCTGTGTTTCGTCGTCTATAACCTTGGATAATCTGAGGTTTAAGAATCATTCCAATCGTCTTCTTCAAAAAGCGAAATATACGGAGAGTCTCGAGGACATACGGGTCATAGCCGGGTTAGAACTTGATGAAATCCAATTTCACATTTCCATTAGGATAGTTTATTTTTCCTTTTGTGCAATTTCGTCTTTCTAGGGATTGATTCCTGGTGTAACGCCTATTCACAACCATTTTCTAATCAATAAAATGCAATTTCATCCAAATATATTCTGTTTTTTTTCATCTACCACTGTTGATTGCAAAAACGTCCAAAAATTGTGATAGATATTGCATTGTGAAGACATTGATGCTTTATAATACATGCTTAAGAGTAAAACCTTTGACATACATCTTAATTGCTAAGTGATAGGGATGGTGAATTCAGACCATGAACCTGGGGCATGCAGGTTTGTATAATTTTCTCTTTTGCAGGAGCTATCAGTTGCGTTCATTAATATGTAGGTACAGAGTAAAATGAAGCCATTACCAGCATGAGGCATCAAGGAACCTTTTTCCTCATTGAGCTTCATTGATCATAATTCCTCAGCAAGTCTCATCAGATTACTTTTCCTTCAACAGAGCAACAAGAAGGGGGTTGGTATTCCTTCGGCAGAGGGTATCATTATTAAAAGATGTTCTATATATCTCGTCCCTAGTGTGAGATGCTTTATATCTTTTATCCCCTACAAGAGATGATCTAAAACTCTTGTCTTCAGTAGGAAGCATTCTCACTGATGTTCTCCATCATCCCCATTAGAGTTGGAAATTGAAATTTTCCCAAGCAGGACAACAAAAAGTTGATATCTCCAAGCAGAGAGTCCTTCTTTAATAGAGAGATATTCTTCGCAAGAGACTTCTTGTCCCCAAAAAGTATATGAGGAGTCCTTATTCCCCAACATAATTTTTCCTGAGCAAAGTATCATCAAACCCTTTCCTCATCCAGGTTAGAAGATTATTAATTCCCCAACGGATTTCTACGGGTGGCGTACCTCTCAATCAAATTCTTGTAAGTTCAAGACCTTCCCCAGCAGGGTCTTCATTCTATAACTATCTCAAAGTCTAATTAATTTTTGGCAATGGTGACAACTCAGAGCCAATATATCAGTAACCATCTCCCTAGCGAAGATGTTATCCCCCCACAGGGATTCATAAAATCAGATCAACATTTATTTCTCTCGAATAAAGTCGCTTGGATATCTGTTACCTCCTCATCAGGAGATCCCATTGCATTTGCATTTAGTAATCATCATTACATTTGCATCCTCTAAAGCGTATCATTTCCATCATTATGGAGCATTATGTCGTCAAAAAATTCAAACATATGCATGCAAAGCATAAACTAGTTTTGGTACCTTGCACAAAAGTCCGAAACATTATTTCTTCAATCATACCGGAGTATCCCCGTAGAGAATACCAAGTTCATTCCTCAACATTGTTACTCTTACCACTCAATGCTTGTTATCCCGAGTTGAGTTATCATCCAAGTATGATAGTCTCTTTTCAAGCTCACTCATGGTGTATCTTGTTCACTTTATCACCTAAGTGTGGTAAATGCTTTTCGATTCTATCCAAGTTTGGTTTTGTTTCTTCCAGTTATCATCCAAGTATGACAGTCTCTTTTCAAGCTCACTCACGGTGCGTCTTGTTCGCTTTATCACCCAAGTGTGGTAGATGCTTTTTGATTCCATCCAAGTTCGGTTTCGTTCCTTCGAGTTATCATCCAAGTATGATATTCTCTTGTCAAGCTCATGCACAGTGTATCTTGTTCGCTTTATCACCCAAGTGGGGTAAATGCTTTTCGATTTCGTCCAAGTCTGGTTTCGTTCCTTTGAGTTATCATCCAAATATGATAGTCTCTTTTCAAGCTCACTCATGGTGTGTCATGTTCGCTTTATCACCCAAGTGTAGTAAATGCTTTTCGATTTCGTCCAAGTCCGGTTTCTTTCCTTCGAGTTATCATCCAAGTATAATAGTCTCTTTTCAAGCTCACTCACGATGTATCTTGTTCACTTTATCACCCAAGTGTGGTAAATTCTTTTCGATTCCGTCCAAGTCCGATTTCGTTCCTTCAAGTTATCATCCAAGAATGATATTCTCTTGTCAAGCTCACTCACGGTATGTCTTGTTCGCTTTATCACCCAAGTGTGGTAAATGTTTTCCGATTCTGTACAAGTCCGATTTTGTTCCTTCGAGTTATCATCCAAGTATGATATTCTCTTTTAAATCTCACTCACGGTGTGTCTTGTTCGCTTTATCACCCAAGTGTGGTAAATGCTTTCCATTTCTATCCAAGTCCGATTTCATTCCTTCGAGTTATCATCCAAGTATGATATTCTCTTTCCAAGCTCACTCACGGTGTATCTTGTTCGCTTTATCACCCAAGTGTGATAAATGTCTTTCGATTCCCTCCAAGTCCGGTTTTGTTTACTTTAAATTGTCATCCAAGAATGACATTCTTCCCAACTCATTTCTATTTCCCACTGAGTACAAATTTTCCACTTTACAGTTAATTGAATATAACACCCCTATTCTATGCTTTTTATGCAATGCTATGTATGCAAATGATATGCCAAATGTTATGAAAATGAGAGGGATAATTTTAGGGTGTTATATCTGCCCCTATTCAATCAACTATTGACCTGAATGGATGATAGCAATGGCACAAAATTGCACAAAACTTCATTCCTTCAATTCTCTCTCATCTCAAGGAGTTTGTACATTTCTCTTCCATATTCATGATCAGTGAAGTGTGTTGAACAAGAAGCAACCATCATTTGAAGCTAGGATCAAGGTTTTCATCAAGTTCGAATTTGGAAACCACTTCTACAAATCTCAATATTCAAGCCTCAATCAAGCTCTAATTGCATTTATTTTGCAATTAGAGTTGCCAAGGACTTGATCTGCAGCTTCTAGAGGGTTTTCTTGGTGTATTTCAAGCTCTGTAAGTTTCAGATTGGTGCAATCTTTGACCTCTTGGTCTTATTTATTTTGTGTGCATTGTGTTCATGATGATGTGCTGGTTACTCTGATGTATTTAGATTGAAGATTGGACGTATATTATGGTTGTTATATTGATCTGAAGTTTTTTTGCGTTCAATTCTCTTTATTCATGCATGATATGAGAAAATGGATGTGATTTTTGAACTCAGGAAGTCATTTAGAGTTGAACCATGGTACAATCTTGCATTTCTGGGTGGTTTTTGTGTGAGGTCACCGGAGCTAGGGCTCCGGTCACCTGAGTTTATTTCAGTGAACAGAGAGGCTAGAGGTTGAATGAAATTACAACCATCCATATTTTTTATCCGAGGGTTTGCATTAAGCCAACACATTAAAAAAAGAGGGTGCCTCTCACGTGTTTTATAATGTCCAATTAATCTGATTGTTTACTAGTCCATGCGTGTTACCATGTGTGTGTGCCATCATAGCCATTGATCATGCCTACTTGTGATTTGTTTGACTTAGCTGATATGCATTGGATCAATCATATGGTGCAGATTAGGTTTTCCTTGTTGACTGAATTCCACAAAACTTGTTGACCTGCACTTGTAGCTACGTTTGGCTTAGATTCCTATTCGGACCCCTTAATTTGAGCCCATATCATTTTTGAATTGATTAATTGCTAGTGTAGCACCCCCTGGTCCATTTCCATATTATTTTCATTTTATTTTACATATTTTGCATTTTAATTTTTTAAAATCATTTCCAAGAACTCAAAAATCATACGAAAAATCATGGATCATGTTGAGACATTAAAATAATTTTGTATATGTTTTATTTCTGATTTTATGCATTTTTCACACCATTTCATGAATTTCCTTTTATTTTCTTCTTAAAATGTTTTCATTTTGACATTGTAAGTTCAAAGATTTATTTCACAAAGATCATTAATCATTTTCAAATTCTTCTTCTTTCATTCATTCTATAACACATTAAACCTCATTAAAAATATTTTTGCATATTTTTAAACTCTTTCTATTTGCATTTTGGTCCCTTCTTTTTGCACACTTGATCATGGTTTTACCTTGAACTTCAAGGCATTATTTAATCTAGTTCTATTGTGAATTTTTATTTGAACTTTTAGAACATGTTTAGCCTATAACTTAGGACCCTAGCGTTTTAATTATATAATTTTTGAACATTGTTTGATGCATGTTAGATTACTTGTAAATGAAGTAACTTTTTCATGAACTTTCATAATTACTTCTAACCCTAATTGCTTGTTGGAATTTATGCCATCATTAGAGGTCACTTGTAGGGATTTACCATGTTTTGTTAGATGCTTATAGGTCTTGTATGACCAATTATAGGTCCATTTGACTTAGTTTTGCCTTTTGGATTGTATGATGCATCTTGTGTACATGTTTGACCTAACTCGTCCACATCTTTCAGCCCATGTCTCTTATGCTAACTTGTATGCTCTTAATATGTTCATACCACTCATCTCATTTGCATCATACATCATTTATGCCTCTGACTTCATGCATAATCATTCATATTTGTATGATATGTTGCATCATGTGCCATTCATTTCAAGTATGACATACCTTTGCATTAGGTGACAACTTTTGCATCTTTTCGTAACTTGTTTGACATATGAACCTAAATTTCTTATATGTGCATCTTTAATATTTCATTCTCATCATGCACTACTGACTTCCATCACCTTAGGATCATTTTAGTTCATTTGACTTTTATCTTAACTTGTGTTCATTCTTACATTGTTGGATCCTACTTCTTCTCCATCTTAATCCCTCAATCACTCAAGTGCTTCTTAACATGGTTTGTATGTTCATTCATAGAAATTATGGGACACTAATAAGTGATGTATACTACTGAAGTTTAGCATCTCATGTCATTCATTTATGTTTTACTTGTACCTTAACTTGCTTGTTTATTCTCTTATGAACATGTGGATACTTTCTTCTCTTTATCTCTCATTCTACCATGAACTAACCCATGAAGTTTGGTATGATAAGTTAGGGTAGTATTAGATCTTCTAATTTTATATGAAATTATGACTTTGGTGTTTTTCATGTGCCTTCATCCATGTTTGCTCTCTTTTTCTTCTTTACGTCTTCATTTGCAAGTCCTTAGAATTTCATTACCACTTAAGGCTTTCTTTGAACTTGTTTGATTTGGTTTAGGTACTTTGAACTTCATAAGTTCATTTAGGATTATGTTCTAACTTGTGATGTTTGTGAACCTTAAGACGCATTCACCTTCTTCCCTTTGTGTGTTTATTTGCATTTAATTTCATATGAACTATTATGTTTCATTTTCTAACCTTGTAGGGGCTTTGGTAAGTCTTAGGAGTGTGGAAATGCTTCTACATTCCAACCTCTCTCTCACCTTTTACATTTAAATATTATGTTTTTGCAAGCATCTAAGATGCTTTTATTTGCATAATTATTCACTTTCCCCTTTAGAAATGACTTATCTTCCTTCATGGAAGTAAGTTGTCTTCTAAGTCTCATTTTCTTCCTCTTTCTTCTTATTTTCTCTCTTCCTTCTTCATTAGGGTAGAGGTATTCAAACCTCACTAACCTAAGATATCCAAAAATGATAACTTCATTAGGTTTAGTCTCCCTTAGACATTTTACCTTTGAAGATCCTTTTGGTGCTTTCTCTCCTCTCATCTCAAAACAACTTAAAAAGACTTAATAAAGATTGAAATGACTTCTTGCGTTATGTACTTATTCCATGGGGAATTTGCATCTATCCCATCTTGGTGTAATGTGAACTTGTCTATCATGATGTACAAGTCTAAACTTGAAGTCATTCTCACAAAGAAAAGCTTAAAAAGCACTTCTTCACTTCAAAATACAAAATCACTTAATAAGTACAATGGGCTTGTTTACTTAAGCCCTAATCTGTGGAACCAAGTCTTGGAGATCCTCTCCTTACTTGGGTGTGCTTATTCCTCATTCCATCTTGGAGTGATGTAAGAATTACATACTCTATGGAAAGGGACTTGAATACACTTTTTCATGCAAATTCAAATAAAAATCTTCTAAAAGCTCCAAACCAACAATAAGCATTTTCCTACGGGAATTCTCTTCTCATCTCCTCATTCTTAACAAAAGAAATCGCTTTGACTTGTCTTTTGTAAGATGGTAAACACACTCGTTCAAGGTGAGCCTGCAACATCTGAGCATAGACATAAGCATTTCAACCATAAAAAATACAAACAAAAAAATTTCCTCCCTAGTTAGGGGAACTACGTTGACTCTGATTCTCAACCCCGATGAGATACGTAGGCAGTGGGGTAAGTCCCATTCGAGCATATTCTTTAGTTTCCCTACATATTTCTCATTCCTTCTTTCTTTCCAGTTCAACAACAATTTATTCCTTACCCTTTGAAACAGTTCAAGCAAGCATGGATCCCGTCGGTTACGACGAACGTGAAGGGGTGCTAATACCTTCCCTTTGCGTAACCGACTCCCTTACCCATTCTCTCTGGTTCGCAAGACCTTGTTCTTTCCCTTTCTCACGGTTTTTTCCGCATTACCTTTCCCTTTCTTTAGGATAAAAATGCTTGTCTGGCGACTCTTCTTCTTTTTTCGCGCTACTTTCACATTTGCACTAGGATGAATATCCCGGGAGCGACAGTTGCGTTTCACAAAGCTTTCAATATGTGGGCCATTTTGTAGAGTGATAAAATTGGTGGTTGTGTGAGTAGTGGCATTGTAGAGAGTGTGTAGCTGGCGTACGAATTGTGGAATTTGGTCTTTCATCATACTTTTGGTGCTTCTTACGATGCAGTGTCTGTGTCGTTTCGCTTTTAAATGCACAGTGTTTTGAAACCTTATAAAGTACCAGCTGTAAAACATTTGGTGGGGTCACTTTGTGTATGGCTATAAATGGTTTGAGTGTATGAATTCACCGTATTGCTAGCAGCATGTGGTATGGCATTTGTTGTGGGTGAGTGTACGATTTGGTGGCTGGAAAAATCATGACATTATAGTGGGTCCATATTATGAAACAGACTATGTAGTGTTACGAAGATGGAATCAGCAGGTAAATAAGTGTATTTTTTCACTAACTTTCTTTGTACCACATAAAAAAACTCTATTTTATTGCATAGTTTAAAGTATGGGTCTAGAATTTGAAATCAGAAAAATGGCAATGGGTTTGGAAAATATAAATGGGCCTTAGAACATGGGTTATGGGTTCTTATGGTAGAGATTTAAAGATATAGTAACTAAAATGAATAACATAAATGGATATGTTTCTAAATTGATTTAAATGGTGATAAGAAAAAAGATTTTTTTAAGGATAATGAAAAATGGTTTCTATTGGACAAAATGAATTTGAAAATGGATATTAATAGATGGAAATTGGTATAAAAATGACTAAAAAGAAAATGGTTTATGTAATGGAATTTAAATGATAAATACAATGAACATGGACATGAATTTGGGTAGAAAATGGAATGAGATAGATACTAGAAATAAAGTAGGAATTTGAATTCCGAGAAGTTCACATGGCAAAACTCAAACTTGCATTTTTTTCACAAACCACTGATTAAATGAACACAACTATCACCAGACACCCACAATTGAAATGAAGAACCTTCTGAATTAATCCTCCTCTAACAAAATAACTCTTAAATCACTTTAAAAAATCTGAATCGATCATTAGGAAAATAAATCCTCAAATGAACATGACTCAGCATATGATCATAATGAACGTGATTTTCTGAACCAGACCTCACGTGAACCACTGCTTGATAACCTGAAGAATTTCACACACAACAATTTGACCTTGGAAGCACACTGGCTGAGAAATAGTCCATTGAAACAGATAACATGAATTGAAACAAACTCCTGATAGTTTTACCAAGATTAGGTCAAACATCTATTTGATCCTGGTAGCGACTGAATAACTACACTTGAACCGAAACCAATGCTTTTGAGATGTTGAGAAAGAAGAATAACCTGAGACACTGAGAAATGAAGAATAACCTTGTAAATTGATGAATAAAAGATTCCTAATTCACACTTCAATGCATGATGATGAACCAGATGAATCATTGAATAATCTTCAGACGTGAAATCCTTGAATATCACTTAATCAGGGAAATAAACCCTAATGCAGTGACAGTAGCATAAGAAGATGATGCCATTGGTGGCTGCATATCCAAAAACCTTGAATTCTCCTGATAATCCATAAATAAGGTGTGAAACCCTAATTCCTCATATGGCATTAATCCCATGTCTTAGAAGCTTATGCAAATGAATGAATGCAAGTGTTAATGACCCAATGGAGATGCAAATGAATACGAAACAAAAAGTCAGTTAAAGTTAGAAAAATCAAAGGGAAAATTTTGGGGTGAAACAGCTGCCCCTATTCAAACAGCTTAAACCTTAAAGGTGGAAGAGGTTTGAATACATAATGAACCAGAAAATTTGCACTCGGTGGGAGAAAAAAATATATGGTGAAAAAAGGTGCTTGGCGGAAGCTAAAAAGTTAAAAGAATATACTAGGAAGAAAAAGATAACTCTACTGGGGATAAGATAAAGAAGAACAAACTCAGGAAGACTCTCAGGAATGAATGTTGACCTCGATCAACAAACTTAAAATGGCCTACCATCCTCGAATGATAGCCAAAACAACAAGACCAACCTCGAAAGGACTTGAAGGAAGAATGTCGCCCTCGACTGACAAACTTCAAAATAAAATCCTCGGATTTAATACGAAACCACCCTCGAATGGAATCAAACGAGAATATCACTCTCGGCTGATAACTCAAAATACAAAGACTGACCTCGACAAACTTTGTAGGGAGAAATATTGACCTTGATCAATAAACTCAAGATGGCCTACCATCCTCGAATGATAGCCACAACAAACAAGACCAACCTCAGAAAGACTTGAAAAGAGAATGTCATTCTCGAATGACACCTCAAAATAAATGAAACAGACCTCAGACAGAATCGAAAATGTATATCGGTCTCAGTCGATAACCAAAAGATATAAAGACTGGCCTGGACCAGAGTTTGAAAAATAGAATTACTGACCTCGATCAATAAACTCATAATGGTCTAACATCTTCAAATGATAGCCAAAACAACAAAATCAACCTCGGAAGAACTTGAAGAAAGAATGTCATTTATTTATTTGGATGGATGGAAGCTTTTGTGTTTTCTAGTAAAAAAATTCTATGAGATTTTAAGTAAGTTCTGTATTCCGTTTGGTCTGCGCAATAATTTTAAAGAAGCTTTTTCTCTAGTTTGGAAGGTGGAGGTTCCTTACAAAATAAAAACTTTTGGGTGGAGGTGTTTCCTTAGCAGACTTCCTACTAAGGATTCTCATCATATTAGAGGTTGTGTGTTTCCGGGTGGGGTTTGGAGTGTGATTTTTGCCGAAATGGAAACGAGTCTTTAGTTCATATTTTGTTGAATTGTATTGTCGCAAAATTGGTTTGGAAGTAAGTAGGCGAATGGATTGGCTTTGAGGATTATGAAGCTAGAAATATAAAGGAATTTTTTTTGAAGTATTCATTGTATTGCAAGAGGATTATAGTGAAAAAGGGGAAGATTGAGTGCATTTGGTTGGCAACCGCTTGATATCTTTGGTCTATGAGGAATGATATCATTTTTAGGGATGATAGTTGGAATTTTGGATTCAGTGTGGAACATCAAGACGTTGATTTGGAGATGGTCTTACATCGAGAAAATTACCTGAGTTAATTATAGCTTTTATGAATTTAGCAAGTTTCTTTTGTTATTTTTATCTTAAAGCTTAATTGGGTTATAATTTTCTTTTTTGTCGAACTTTGTCTCTTTTTTTTCTTCTTTTGGAAACCGGTTTATGAACAAGTCATACTCATTATTCTCGTTTATTGAAGGCTAAATACATTTTTTTGGCCATTTAACTTTATCTCAGGGTTCATTTTGATCCCTTAACTTTAAAAAATGACATATTGGTCTTTTAACTCTTTAAAATGTTTCATATTAGTCCTTTTCGTCTTATTAACGACAGAAAAATTCAAAAATCGGTCGCTAAATTTGTCGCTAATAAGACAAAATGACTAATATATAACGTTTTGAAGAGTTAAATGACCAATATAACACTTTTTAGAGTTAAGAGATCAAAATGAACTCTGAGATAAAGTTAAATGACAAAAAAAAAATTTAGCCTTTATCAAAAAAAAAAAATCCTACTCATTCCTCTACTTCTAATCTAGGTGGTTCACATGCACATAACTTTTATTGTATCCATCTAAATTATACAATTTTTTGGCAACATAATTCAATCACAGCTAAACATTCGGCTAATAATGCAAAAGTGATAATGGAACGACTTAAGAGGGGCACTCTACTTTTGATCAGATTTAATATAATTTTTCATAAGTCAAGTCACCCTATTCGATGGGACCTTAACTAGTACTTATATCACATTTTTGTTCTTTGCACAATCCATGGTTCCCTTTTGTTTGCATTTATTGCGTTGGGTAGCATCTACAAGTGTTGAATTGATTAATCACAACTCACCACATTTGTTGTTGCTCACTTTAATAATTTCATACTTGTAAGTAGCTTTGTCCTTTTCTAACCTGTTTTTGATGCTAATTAAATTATGTCACACAGCCGAAAATTCTATTATAATCACTATTTCAAACTGTTACTAATAATGTTTAGCTTTTCATTGTGTTGCTGATTCTAGATTAGCACTATTAGTTATGTCTGCTGAACTCGTTTTCTTATAGATGTTTGACATTAATATGAACTTTTTATAGTTTAATTATAGTTTCTTTTTAATAGTCAATGAATCTTTTAAAGGGAATAATATTCTTGAACAAACGGAAAATCCATACTTCTTAAAATAGTTTAGAGAAAGGATATTTGAAACAGAAAAATCACAGGTATACTAAACTTTACAAGAAGCATTTAGTCATATCCACGATCTAAGAATGATAGCTGACATATATTCCATAAAACTAATCTCTTCGTTCTTGAACATGATTGTATTCCTCATCAGTCATATACTCCAAATAGAGGCTAACCAAATCGCATCTACAATCAATTTATTCTTCTTTGACTTCACTTTACCGCAATGACGGAAGGAATTCACAAATATATAAGTTAAAACACGGAAAATCTCATCATTTTTTTATTAAAAAAATGTGAGATAGAGATCAATATTATCTATCATATAAGAAAATTTATTGTTCTTGGAATACCATTTTTGCCCTCATTGCACATTTGTGTGACAAGTGGCTTCCTTCTCATTCTGCCAACACATTTTCCTTTCTCTCTTTTTCTTTTCCCACACTTCATTACTCTCTTTCTCTTTTCATCATTTTCAGCTGCACCTTGCAGCTGACCTAGCAGACCTACTCTCTCTTTCCTCACTTCATCCTCATTCTCTCTCTCTCTCTCTCTCTCTCTCTCTCTCTCTCTCTCTCTCACTCTCAGACATTTCTCTCTCTATCTCTCTCACACGCCTTCCTTGCTCGTCTTCTTCCTCCATATTTCTCCGTCTCACTCTCTGTTTCTCTTACATCTTTTTCTTCAATCTCGTCTTCGACTTGAAGGTAGTCATGTTTCCATCACATTGTATCTGACATGAGTTAAGATTTGTTTTCAGGTATGATGGATTTGTGAAATCTTGTGGGTTCTTTGCACCGATACTGATGTTGCATGCTTTGCAAACCTGTTTTGTGTAAGAAAAGGTAAATGTGAGCCTAATTTTGTTCAACCCTAACTATAAACTGATATGAGTATGTTTGTGTTTTTTCCAGTATGCTATGAAAGAAGAAAATAGGGTTTTACTGTACCCACCTGTTCACTCTTCTTGATTGTAAACTATATTTAAACCTGATGTAAATATTTGCTTTATGTTTTCATGTGTTTTAGAGCCGGATATAGTTACTGAAGATATGTGTTTGTTGATGGGGTATTTTTTTTGCTTAGATCTGATTGTTGGATGCAAGCTATTATTCGGTTTCACGTGCATGTTGTTTATCTCAAAATGATAACCATTTTTGTTTCTCTTTTTTGGTTGATTCGTGACTTAACTAGAGCTTTTTGGATGCATTTGTTGCAGACAGGTACTCTTGTGCTTAAGCCTCTCTCTAATTGAGGATTGACTTTTATTTTTTAGTAGGTTTGTATTGTTTAGTTTCCGTATAAATGCAGTGATAATTTTTTTTATAAATATCTGACTTTCGGTGAAGAGTTCTTCGATGGCGCGGTTATTACGTGTCTGCGTGAAATGCATATTTGTACTTGGAGCATATGTGTTCAGCAGTCGTTGAGAACCTCTTCATTTTCTTGTCTGACAATACACAAATCAGATGCATCTTATTCTCACGTCACTGATAAACTTGATCTTCATCGGTCGTTATTATTTTACCTCCCAATGGTGTGTCATTCATAAGATGTTTGTGTTACTTATATGACTGCAATGATGGTTTCTATTACCTGTATGCCTGCAATGATGTGTTTTTTTTTGCTTAGATCTGAATGTTGGATGCGAGCTATTGTTCGGTTTCACGCTCATGTTGTTTCTCTTAAAATGATAACCATTTTTGTTTCTGTTTTTTGGTTGATTCGTGACTTTACTGGAGCATTTAGGATGCATTTGTTGCAGAACAATATATTGATCGTCAGAGACAGGTACTCTTGTGCTTAAGCCTCTCTGTAATTGAGGATTGACTTTTATTGTTTAGTAGGTTTGTATTGTTTAGTTTCCGTATAAATGCAGTGATGATTTTTTTTTTAAAAGCACTGACCATTGCCAAAGACTCGGGAATAAATGGGCTTTTTAAAAAGGTTATTACACAGTCTAAGTGTAATATTGTCTGAGGTTGTTGTTCTTATACTTTCTCACATATATTTCGGTTATTGATTGGATATAAAGTAATCATTGTTGCCTTTTGTGTTTAATTGTTCATTTGTTTTTCTATAGTGGCACACCATTATTAACCTTGTATTTACAACTTTCTGATAAACTTGACCATATAAAGGCAGTGATAATTTTTTTTTAAATGTTTGACATTCTATGAAGAGTTCTTTCATGGCAAGGTTATTACGTGTCTGCGTGAAATGCATTGTTGTACTTGCGCATAAGCGTTCAGCAGCCTTTGAGAATCTTTTCCTTATCTTGTCTAACAATACATAAATCTGAGCCTTCTTATTTTCACTTTACTGATACAGTCGATCATGCTCGATCATTGTTATTCATAAGATGTTTATTATGGGCTTTTGAAACTGGTAATTAGACCATCTGACGTCGTTGTTCTTTAAGGTTGTTGTTGTTTTAGGTATGACTTCGTGTAGGTGTTCAAATGGTCTTGGATCTAATAATGATGTGGTGTCGCTTATCAAATGGTAATTATGTAGTCTAAGTTTTATGTTGTCTGAGTTTGTTGTTCTCACCCTTTCTATTTTTTATGTTAAATGATTGGATATCCAGTATTGAATGTTCCCCTTTAAGTGTTATTATTCTTTTATTTTTTTATCGTGGCCCACCATTATTAACCTTGTATTTATAACTTTCAGATAAACTTGACCATCACCAATCATTATTACTTTACCTCCCAATATTCTTGTGTTCAGTTCCAATGTATATTAATGTGTTTGCCTTTTCAAAATGCATGAGTATGTGAAGAGACACAAGCTTCATTATATAACCTATATCCTTTTCTCAAAAGCACACAACAAACTTTATGAAATAGAAACATATTGTATGGAGTCCAAAAATCTTCTACGGGTTGAAGAATCTCCCGATGTCAAAACACATGATGAGTTGCAACAACCTACGGAATTGCAGTAACCTACGGAATTGCAGCAACCTCTGCAGGTCCATCATCATGCCGGTTGAAGGTGTCCAAAATGCGGTCGTTGTGGTTGATGCGCCGGTCGTTCAACAGAGAAGAAAAACAAAAGAAGAAATAGAAGATCGGCCAAAAAAATTGCGAAGGCAACAAGTTTCAGATTCAGATGATGATGAAGAAATCAACTATTCCATTTTTGATTCAGATGATGATGAAGAAATCGACTATTCCATTTTTGATTCAGATGATGATGATGAACAAGACTACACATGGAGCAACTTTCTCTCGGCGAGGCGTTTCAAATTTGGTGATTAAATATGCAACATATGTTTCAATCTTCACTATTGTCCATCTTAATATCTATCACTTACCAATTTATATTTGAATACTAATTTATATTTGAATATCTAATGTAATGACTTACTAATGTAATGACTTACTTATTATAAGAACTATAATTGTGTTTATTTAAAGAGTTGTTATGAATATTGGTTATAAATATTCAATCACAAATTTTTCGTATTAAACTACAATAAAAATAATTAGTCCATTATGTCAAACAAGACCTTAGACAACGTTTTTTTTAGCCTTAGACAGCGCTTTAAAGTGATGTCTAAACCTCCGCTGCTAAAGGTTTAGACAGCGCTTTTTTAAATCTTAAAAGCGCTGTCTAAGAGCTGTCTAAGGTACCCTTAGACAGCACTTTTAGGAATACCTTAGACAGCGCTTTTGAAAAAGCGCTTTCTAAGCCCCTATACCTTAGACAGCGCTTTTGGTGAAAGTGTTGTCTAATCCCCTCCTATTTTAATTTTTTTAGGTATACCTTAGACAGCGCTTTTGGCAAAAGCGCTGTCTAATCCCCCCCTTAGACAGCGCTTTTGCCAAAAGCGCTTTCTAAGCCCCCCCCTTAGACAGCGCTTTTGCCAAAAGCGCTGTCTAAGGTATACGAAATTTTTTGCAGCTTTTGTTTAAAATCACATTTTTTCCAGGTTTATAAACCAGAATTTCTACCTGTTTTCAACCAAATTTTGACAGACAAATATCACATTTTATATATGCCATTTCAAACCATTTTGGCCTTTTTTCTACTAATTTTTGGCTAACAAATATATATATACCAATTCAAACCAATTTTGCCTTAAATGTATCAAAATATATACAAATTTATGTACAAATTTACAAGTCATTACATATACTACAAATGTACAATATAATTACACAAATTTATGTACAAATTTACAAGTCATGTACAATATACTACAAATTTACAAGTCATTACATAAAACATTGAGCTCTATGATGAATTGACACCATTCCTCTTTGATTTCGTCCACTTGATCCTTTGTATAAAATGCACACTTGAATTCATCAAAGTACTACATAATAATATAACATAGTTTGATTTAATTTCAACTATTTAATTATATGAGATATGTGTAAATATAAAAATAACTCATAAGTTAGAAATACATACATCGGTGGGAATCTCTAATCGGCCCAAAACAAGAGTATCTCGCATAAACCTCAACATGAAATACCCGCAATCTATTTGATTACGTTGTTGAGGACACTACATATGAAAAAAAATATATGGATAAATCCTAAGTTTTATCAAGTGTCATCACTAATATAATAAAAAATGTGATAATTAAAAATATACCGCCACTTGAATCCATGTAATGGAGTTGGCGCCCCTCTTTGAGGTTTGGATATCTCGTTGGGCTCGAAAAGCTTGTAGGATGCTAATAAAATAAAAATGAAGTAATTAGAACAATTCACATAAACTAAGAAATACACAAAAAAAATTTTTGAACATTCTCACTTACGTGTCAATTATGACCTTCATATCCGGGTATGTTGTCCAATCATTTCCTAACGAGTCAAGATAATACACGATTTCTCGGATAGGATTGATTGCGAGCAACAACCAATGTCCACTGTAATGATTAAGCAAATGTTAGATGTCAACTTGGAAAAAAATTATAATAGATGAATTTAGAATGAAATTCTAACCCGGTATTAAACGTTATAAAGAACAACTTCTCCGCATCTTTATTGGCCATGAGGATCCGGAGAACGTACTCCATCACGGTATCCGGTCTACTTAAGATTGAACTTAAGTTGACGGTCGCGGGTGCTAAGAATCCGAATGACACGTCCAAACCATTGGGGCGCATCAATTTGTCATACAAAAACCTAATATAAAAACATCATTAACATTAGACACCTCTTTTGAAACATAAAGTAAATAAGTTGTTCAATTAATATAACAAAGTAGACCGGATTTACCTAATATATGTATTGACAACGGTGACGCCGATTTCTTCACGACCAAAAACTTGCATGAAGTCTTCATTACCAATCATTTGGTCATAATCAAAGCTGAAAATACCTACCTCCATATGTATATTCCGAACACCTCCGGTCGGTATATCGGTCATCTCAAGAAATGTCTTGAGGCACGACCTATACTTGGTGGTAGGTTTTTTCCTAGCTACGGTCTTCTTAGCACCAACACTTTTTACCCGTGCGAAGGCGTTGCTAACCTCCTTTTTTTGTTGTGCGGAGGCGTTGCTAACCTCATTTTCTTGAAGCTACATGTCATATAAATAGTTAGATCAAATTAAGAATGTAACAACTTCCATGAATATATGTCATATAATTGTATATTACCTCTTTTCTTGAAACCACAGACTCGGTATGCCGCGGAATAGCATTATCTTTTGATTTGGATTTTGTGGGAGTCTATTTAACATAACAAAGGAAAATATGTACGTAAAATGCGCGTAAAAACTTTGAATATACACATTAAAGTTAACATAGGTTTTAGGCATACCTCATATCCTACGTATATGAGGTTTGTCGGCCATGCAACAAACGAACCTACTGCTTCGTCCACTGTTGTTGCATCCGAATCATCGTTAGGATATGGTAATGATGCATTCGGCTCAACTGCAATATCAACTGATACCTTCAAACATCCAGCAGGGAGCTCTCTAGTGTGGAGTAATACTCCGCTAACGTTATGCATTTTTCCCTTGCCAACCATCCGATAGTATGGTGACGACAAATATAGCTGACAATGGGAAATGCCCTAAAACCAATAATAACAAGAAATTGTTAATGTGTATATATGTCAAATACATAATTTAAGCAAATAGTTCAATTTAAGACAATTATATGTAATTACCTCTAGAATGTTCGGCTGAAAGGTACAGTTGATACTGCCTTTGTCCGAACCATCTTTGAAACATGCAACGAAATCATGCATTATCAGATATAACTTATAATCAAAGCAATTGAAAACAAAAAAATAAAGAAATCATGCATAATTTACCTCAGTCACTAACATCTCTTTCTTTTCTTTGTTGGAATATTAATCACTTGTTTCTTAGCAATGCGTACGGATGAATTGATCCAAATTCCCTCATTATGATCGTTTCTTATATATGACTCATCCGGTATAAGATCCTCAACTTCATCATTTCTATTCAACTCATTCCGTCTAATGCATGACTCATTCTCAACATCAATATCACATTGATCGACACCACTATCATCAGTCACTTTGTGAGAGAAAAGCACTATAGATCATTTTGTACTCTTCGGGTCATTCACATAGAACACTTGTTTAACTTGAGATGCTAGAATAAAAGGTTCATCTTTGTACCCCACCCTAGTAAGATCAACTTGCAAAAATCCAGACTTATCCATTCGTATGCCACTACTATTCACCCACTTGCAACCAAAGATGGGAATCTGAAACTTCTCGTAATCAAACACCCAAATATGCTCAATAACTCCAAAATATGACAAATTTGCATATTTGGGGTTTAAGTCCTTCATACTTGATATATGCATTGCTTCAGCTAGCACGGTGACACCACTATTTTTCATAGTACTCTTATCATCTTGTTCTTTGGTATAAAATGTGTATCCATTAATTGAGTATGTGCTATGAGAAAACACATGCAAACTTGGACCATATGCCAAACATCTCAACCTTTCTGTTACCGAAGAAGGATCTGAAGAGCGCTTCGAATAAATATGATCCTTCAACCATTGTATGAAACTTTGATTGTGCTTTATAACTATCCAATTTTCATTTCTGTTCGGATTTAACCTTCGGAGTACATCCTTGTGCATTTCAACATATGGCTCAACCTCATTATTATTGTGCAGAACATACAAATGAACTTGATCCCGTTCATCCCTTGATATTGTCACAATTTTATTCCCAATTAATTTTTTACCTTCCATTTTTTCGAAAATCTGAGCTCTGGGGAGTCCAATCGATTGAACGTTAGACAAATATTCAGTACAAAACTCAACAGCTTCTTCAACAATGTATCGTTCAACAATACAACCCCCTGGTCGACTTCGGGATTTCACGTACCCTTTTAATATTTTCATATACCGTTCAGCAGGGTACACCCATCTCATATAAGCTGGTCCACACAACTGTGTCTCTTTCACAAGATGAACAACTAAATGAACCATTATGTCAAAAAAAGACGGAGGAAAATACATTTCAAGCTCACACAAGGTAATTACAATCTCTTTTTGTAGTGTTGGTAAGATCTCGGGATCGATCACCTTACTACAGATTGACCTAAAGAAAAAACACAATTTAGTTATGGCACTTCTTACTTTTTCTGACAAAATAGAACGTATACCTATCGGTAGAAAATGTTCCATTATAACATGGCAATCATGTGTCTTCAAATTCTTCAACTTGAGGTCTTTCTTAGAAACAAGTCTTCTGATATCTGATGAGTATCCTTCTGGAACCTTAACTTCACTCAGAGACTTACACAAATTTTTTTTCTCCTTTCTAGATAAAGTAAAAGCAGCAGGTGGTAGATATGTTCGTCTTCCTTTCTTCACGGGTGATAATTCAGTTCTCATTCCCATTTTTAACATGTCCTCCCTTTCTTTAAGGCCATCCTTAGACTTGCCTTTTATATTGAGTAATGTACCGATAACACTTTCAAATACATTTTTTTCAATATGCATAACATCGAGAAAATGTCTCACGTACAAAGACTTCCAATATGGCAATTCAAAAAATATCGACCTTTTCTTCCACCCACCTTTAACAATCTTATGTGCAAAAGGCTTGATAAACTCAGTACGCACATCTTTCACCTTTTCAAAAACTTGTTCACCTGACAATGCGGGTGGAGCTCTACGATGTTCGGTGTCTCCATTGAATGCTTTTCTCCACCCACGGTAGTGATGTTTAGAATGTAAGAATCTACGATGACCGAGAAACACATTCTTCTGGCAAAGTTCCAATCGAATCGCATCGGTTCCGTCTTCACAAACAGGACACGCACGTTGACCTTTAATGATATACCCAGATAGATTCCCGTATGCTGGAAAATCATTAATTATGCCAAACAACATCGCCCTCAAATTGAAACTTTCTTTCCTATATCCATCATAAACCTCCACACCGTTCTCCCACAAAATCTTTAAATCTTCGATCAAAGGTGTCAAGTATACGTCTATGTCATTCCCTGGTTGTTTAGGCCCAGAGATTAACATAGATAACATCATGTACTTACGTTTCATACATAGCCACGGAGGTAGGTTATAAATCATAAGAATCACAGGCCATGTGGTATGTGAGATACTTTGAAGACCATGTGGGTTCATTCCATCAGTAGATAATGCCAATCGAAGGTTTCTTGCTTCTGATCCAAACTCGGGATAATCATTATCAATCTTCGACCACTGTGGTGAATCAGCCGGATGCCGATACTTTCCATCAATAATTCTTTCATCTGCATGCCAAGTAAGATGTCTTGCATCGGTTTCACTACGAAACATGCGCCTAAATCTCGGAATTATCGGAAAATACCATAAGACTTTTGCGGGAGATAATCTTTTCTTATATCGAGACAAACCGCATTTAGGGCACTCAGTTAACGTTGCATATTCTTTACGAAACAAAATGCAATCGTTAGGACAAACATGTATCTTATCATAGCTCATGCCAATAGAGCACAACATTTTTTTTGCCTCATAGGTTCGATTAGGAAGAACATTATCATCCGGTAGCATTTCTCTCATAAGGGCCAACAACTTTGTGAAACTTTTATCCGACCATCCATTGCCCGCCTTTAAGTTGTACAACTTTAATACCGCAGACAGTCTTGAGAATTTAGTGCAACCTTTGTACAACGGTTTCTCTGCATCGCTTACCATCCTCTCAAACATTTCAGGACAATCATGAAGATCTTCTTCCAGTGCTTCTACAATCTCTTCAACTCGATCACAATCGTATGTTTCCGTGTCTTTGTCGTATGAAGCATAGGTCGTATTACTTTTTCCACTCGATTCAACATTCTCGTTAATTTTCTCACCATGAAATATCCAACACTGATAACTTTGATCAATTCCATGCCTCAGCAAATGCGATTTCAATCCATGTGCGTCAACCTTACCAATATAACAACAACGCAAGCAGGGACAATGCATTCGTCTGGGGTTTTCAGCATGTTGAACAACATACTTAACGAATTCCGCAACCTCACTCTCGTACTCTTTGGTCATTCGATCGGCACAGATCCATGTTTTATCCATGGTTTTCCTACTTATTAAGGTAAACAATCAATCCAGACGAAAATACATAACTAAGGTAGTATCTTTGAATATTCTAACAATTTTAAAGTTCAATTCATTTTAAACTTCAATAACGTATACATAACCAATGTTAATATAAACTTCAATAACGTATCCGATACGCCGATATACCAACTTTAATTACCTCATCACTTTCATTTTTTCTATTACAAGAATCAAACTTTTTCTATTACAATATACCTATAACTATACCTATAACACATTAATTTTTCTATAACTAACTTTAATTTTCTATTAGAATATACCTATAACTATACCTATAACTATACCTATAAACATTTTCTATTACAAACATTTTTGTATTACAACATTTTTCAAGGAAGAACATTTTTCTATTACAACATTATTACTTATCAAACATAACAACTTTAATTACCTCATCACTTTCATTTTTTCTATTACAAGAATCAAACTTTTTCTTCCATTACTTTTCTCTTATCAACATTATTCTATTATCAACATTTTTCTATTATCAACATTATTACTTATCAAACATAACAACAACAATGTACCTTATGAACTCAGTTTTTACAAACTCAGTTTTCTAATCAAACATAACAACAACAATGTACCTTATTGTTTTCCTTACAAACATCAACATTTTTCTATTGTCAACTTCTAAACTCAGTTTTTATGAATCAAAACAACTTCAACAAGAATAATACACTAAACTCAGTCAACAAGATTATGCACATTCTCAACATTAGTAAACTACCGCAAGATTATAAACATTCTCAACAAGATTATAAACATTCTCAACATTCTCAACAAGATTATACAGTAGAAACGAAGAAATGAATAAATGAATAACATACCTCAAGAAATGAAGAACAGTAGAAACGAAAAACGAAGTCAACACCCAAATGTCGAGACACGTACGATTCTTCAAACACGTTCAATGATTGAAACCGAAAAATGGTGTTCGCTGTTATGGTTTTCGCTGTTAGGGTTTCAACGTTCGCAGGAGGGAAAACAAAAGAACAGAGAACGAAAATAGAAATGGAGTATGCAATTTTATTTTAATTAGACCTTAGACAGCGCTTTTGTGGAAAGCGCTTTCTAAGGTATGCCTTAGACAGCGCTTTCCAAAAGCGCTTTCTAAACCCCCCCCCCCCCCCCTTAGACAGCGCTTTTGGTTTTAATTTTTTTTTAATTTAAAGACTTTAGACAGCGCTTTATCAAAAGCGCTGACTAATGTCTATATTTAAAAGCGCTTTCTAAAAGCACTGTCTAAGGGGGGTCTTAGACAGCGCTTTTAGAAAGCGCTGTCTAAGACCCCCCTTAGACAGCGCTTTCATTATTTTTTTGGAACATTTTCCGTGTTTTATTTTAATTTTAACCTTAGACAGCGCTTTCTTTTAAAAGCGCTGTCTAAGATGCGTTGTTGAAAGTCATTTTTGGCGTAGTGGTCAATCTTGAATTTATTTTATTAATTCTAAGCTAATAATATTGAACAAAATCAATCTCTAATTATGTAATACTAATTTAAAAAAATTCTTATACTCCCTATAAAAGTTTCAGGGCTAAAATTAAAACAAAAATAAGTGACTCTAGAACATGTTTTCTTTTATGTTACATGAACAATAGAAAGATGTGCTCTTTTAATAGTGGTTAATTTTTGGAATCTCTAAGGATATGGTATTTGTGCTATATGTTGTATTTTTTTCCTACTGTTTTTAAAAACATTATATATTTTCACTAAGAAAGATGAATAACAAAATACAGCGATAAATCGAACCATATAGTACCAGACATTTTTCTATTTTTTTCACGGATACTACATATTTTTCTAATTATACATTAAATTATTATTTTTTCAGATAAACAAATCATTTTTTGATAAAAAATATACATTTCTCTATTAATAAATCTATATTTTTCACGGGTACCAGACCGACATTTCTCTATTAAAAAATATTCACGGGTACCAGAACGACATTTATCTATTAACAATTTTATATTTTTCACGGGTATTAGAACCAAGATACACGGGTTTGTTATTAGAAATTGAACACATCAAATTTCTTAAGAACAAAATACTTATTTTTTTTACTTTATTTATTATTTATTTTTTTCCTTTAACTCTATATTTTTCTAATGAAACATTCAATATTATTTTTTCAGATAAACCAACCATTTTTCTATAAAAAAAAATATATTTCTCGATTAAAAAATATATATTTTTCACGGGTACCAGAACCCAGATACACAGATTTCTGAAAATTGAACACATCAAATTTCTTATAAACAAATTACTTAATTTTTTTTCCTTAACTCAATTTTCCATTTTTCCATATTTTCAATTTTATTATGATCTCTTATTTTTTTTTCTTTTTATTATTTTGAAGCTTATTTTTTTTAATTTCATTCCATATTTTTATAATTGTTTATTCATTTTTTTCTAATTAACTTTTTTTTTCTATAGGAATAATTTCTTAAATATACATAATTTATTTTTTTACATTTTCATTTCTATTTTAGATTTCACAGCGTAAAACATTCAAACACTCCGGTTCGTACGAACGCACGAGTCCGTTACTAATTTGAATTAAAATAAATGATAAATTTTGTGAATCCCATAAAATTGTAATTTAACTTTTTCCCCAACTTTTAGGTTTTAAACCGTGAAGTTTGTCGGGCATGCCCTACTCACCTTCACATTTTTGTTAAAAAAAATCAATGTTTTAGTTCCATAATGGTAGCTAGAAGTTAAAAAGAAAAGAGTTATGATGCATAGTGATAAAATATTGAATGCAGTTTAAAATTGAATGCAGTATCTGTAAAGCCAGTTTTTGCAGCTGAAATGAAGTAGCCCTACCTCTACAGATAATGGTTTGGGCCCGTAGATGGAGTATATTGATAGGCAATTTGGAAGGTTTCAATGTTCAGATGCATCTGTCTCCAAATAAATAAATGTCACAGAAAAAGCTAGAGAGAGAGAGAGAATGGAAAAGAAAATGAGGAGTTTGATATAGAAACCTCAAAATAAAAATTTCATGGTGGATGGTGCATTTATTTTCTGGGTTATTATTTTTTTTGTAAACCTAACAGTAATAATGAGGAAAAAAAGAAAGGGAATAGTGATTTTAAAGACATGACAGAAAGCAATAAATATATTTATTAACCATTGGCCAATATGTGTTTCCAATATTTTATAAACAATCATTGCTATTCAATTACTTTCAGACCCATCATGCCAGTTTTAGTCTTTTAGGAATTCAAGGATATGAATAAGTACCAGACAATTTATATTATTCAGAAATGTGCTTTTGCCTCACATAGATGCAAACTTGATTTATTTAAATTCTAATTAGATTGTTTTTAGATAAACACTTCTCTAATTAGGGTTTTTCATTGGATATATACTTATCCATATCAATATTTTGTCTGTTTGTATGTTATTTCTATATGATAAAATTCAAGGTACTTAAAAATGTACCTATATTTTAAAAATAAATACATTTAATGTTTGACTCTTATAATTGATAAATTAAAGAAAGAAATTACATTACTCTTAAATGCTGATATATTTAGATAAAATTAATTCAAAATTTAAAACTTACTTAAATAAATTATATAATCATATGATGACCAAGTATCCAACAAAACTCTAAACTTGTTTAGGATGAGAAAAATACCTTACCAAAGTAAAACACCTTAAATAATTTGCTAGGAATTAATGATAATTATATTACATGATTTATTTTTTTCATTTGTTTTTCTAGAGATCAATGAAGTAATTATACTGATCTAGAGTTTGTCTCAAAGATAAGTAAATTCTAATTACAAATTGTTTCAATATATAAAGAGAAACCTTTTTTTATTACAAAATATAGAAACAAATCAAAGATGAACAAAAAGTTGACAAACCCCTTAATTATTTAGAAATAATAACAAGTGTATATTATAAATACATAACAATCAAATTAATTCACAATAATAACCTTGATCCATGTCAAGAAATATAGTAAAAAAATATAATACACTCCTTCCATTTCATTTCTCAAGAATGAAATTAATTAATTAAGACTTAAATAGGTAAATCCTCACTCTAAATTAATGAAATTTTGATTTTTCATATATATATATATATATATATATATATATATATATATATATATATATATATATATATATATATATATATATATATATATATATATATATATATATATATATATATATATATATATTATTTTAAGAATAATTCTTCAATATAAAAATTACTTTTATATTTATCCCTAAGATAAAATTTGTAGAAAAATATTTTTATTTGCATATTTTTCTACAAATTTTAACGTTAAAAACAAATATAAAAAAATCCAAGAATTATTGTAAGAAAATAAAAAAATAGAAAGATGAAAATCAAAAACTTGTTAATTTATGTTTAGGATTTACCTATTTAAACAATTAATTAATTACCTTAATCACTTAAGAAAATCAGGAAGTTCAATATTGTTTTCATCTTCCACTTGATTAACCCAACCATACTTCTCCATGAAAGGATTAACCAAACTTTGTGGTGGATAATCATGAATACAATCATCCCAAACATTCCCATATGCATTTCCAAGATCATTCATCACTTCCCATAAACAACTATTGCATTTAAATCCAGCTCCAAAACTTATCATGAAAACTCTATCACCTTTCTTTAATCTCTTTTTTGCTTCCATGTAACCTAACACATACCACAAACTACTAGCAGAAGTGTTACCAAAACGATGAAGTGTCATCCTTGCTGGCTCAAGATCATACTCACTTAGATCCAAACTCATTCCAACTCCATCTATCACCGATTTTCCTCCTGTATGGAGACAAAAATGATCAACACCGGTTTTGAAATTCAATGGTGATTTTTTTGTACTTTTTGTTCCTCCAACATTACAAGACTTGGAACAAGAACTCAATGTTTTAAGTTTCTCGAAAAATGATGCTAAAAGAAACCTTAATAGTTCTCTTGTTGGTAAGATTTTGGGTGATATTACTCTTAGATTGTCGACGAATGCTCGTGTCGCGGCTTTCGGGAGAGTTTTTCCTAGGAAAATGCCACTCCTACCTTGCTCATCTTCTTTTTGATAACAACAAGTGAAGGACTCGTCTCGCGCGCCGTGGTGAGTCCTCACTAAACACTTCAATTTGAGAATAGCTTTGTTCTTTAAGGATCTTTTGTTTGTTAGAAGAACCGCGCATCCGCCCGACCGGAAGAGACAATTGGCAAGGATCATTGATTTGTTATTTCCGGGATACCAATTTGGACTAAGAGATTCTGATGTGACCAAAAGTGCTAACTTGTTTCTTTGTGATTTGAAAATGTTTTGAACAATGTCTAGTGATATAAGACTAGCACTGCAGCCCATTCCGGTGAGGTTGTACACTTTTACATCGTGTCGTAGTTTGAAACGGTTGATGATTCGCGCCGATAGAGACGGAAGAGCCGAGAGCATTGAGATGTTGATGACGAGGACGTCGATTTCCGAAGGGGAAATTTTCGACCGTGCCAGGAGTTTCACAATGCTATCGTCGAAAAATTCTTCCATCTCCGAGATCCCGTCGTGGATCGTTGGCGATGCTTCGCGGCCTTCGAAGACGTTTCTTGGCGCGTAAGTTTGCTCGCCTATGCCGGAACTTACTATGGATTTGAGAAGAAATTTGTACTCATCTAGACCCAAATCCTCAGTTCTTCTGATTATTTTGCCACAAAACTCTGTCCCTAGCATTCTATCTTGTGTTGGTTTGTGACATTGGTAATCTAATATGTAACATTCTCGGTCCCTCTTCTGATCCAATAGTTTCCATAATAGGAAACACAAGTACAATGCAGGAACTACATAAATTAAAGAGAGAGACTCCATTTGAGAGAGAGAAAAAAGGGTTAGAGAGATTTTTAGAGGAGAGAGATTTGAAGATGGAAAGTTCAAGGTAGAGAGTAGTGTTTATAAGGAGAGAGTGTGTTATAATTGTAGAGTTTTTGAGCATGTGAATGTGTTGATTAGACTTAACAACATGTCAAAATCTCAACCCCCAACAAACTTTTTTTTTTTTTTTGATGTTTTGTTAAAATCTTTGGTGTATCATATCTAGATCTTATTAGTAGCTTCTTCTCCATGCAAAGTTGTTGGATATGGATATATAAGAAACTTTTGCATTCTCAACGACTCTCTAACTAGTGCAACTACTTCCAAGATCTAGTTAAGAGTGTGTGTGTGTGGCCAGTTGGGAAAAATTGAAGTTAGAAAAAGATGAAAATATGGTTTGTGCATAGCTATAATGTGACTATGCTCATTTATGTTGTAGCATTATGAAATGTGCATAGGTACCCTGTCACCATTTCATTCATGAGAGTAAGATAAAATGAAGCTTTTACTTTTAAGAAGCAACATTGGTGGTCTTTATGAGTGATACATTGGATGAGTTTAGGGGTGTTCGCGGGTTGGGTTGGGTCTAATTTGATTAAATTCAATACCCGACCCGATCAATATTCTTTGGGTTGGGTTGAGTGTTCAACCCGTAATTTCAAGATTATACCCGAACCAATCCAACCCGCTTATCAATGGGTTGGGTTGGGTTGGGTTCGTGGGTCATCCACTTAACATAATTTTCAAATTCTAAATAAAATATATCATTTAATTAACTTATTTATATTACAAAAGAAATTAAAAAAATCATAAACTTTTAGTATTCAATTTGAATAAAATTTATTGGTTAATAAAAAATTAGAAAAATATACAAATGGTGTAAAGTATAATATAAAAAGTAAGATATATCTCTCTTTGAATAGATAAAATTGATCTCTCAAATTTGATTTAGACTTATGTTTTTACAATTAATAAAAACTATAATTATATTAAAAAATATATGCATTCTAAGAATTATGCTAGATAATTTATAAATAAAATTAAATAAAAATAGTGATATATATTAATGGGTTGGGTCCGCGGGTTCTTGGATTTAAAACTTCAAACCCGTTACCCGAACCAAACACCAATGGGTTTGAATGGGTTAGTTCGGGTTGAACCCGTGCATGATTGGGTTGGGTAAAAATAAGGGTTGGGTTGGGTTGGGTGAGTGGGTTCGCGGGTTGGCCCGTACCCATGAACACCCCTAGATGAGTTTATAAGTTGAAGATATCCCGAGTTCATTCAACAAGTTGATTTTGTAATAATTGAATCAAATTTTAACATAATATATCTATCTAAGCTCACTTAACAATCCATGAACATGATAACATTGAAGCATGAGCATGATAGCATGTGATACATGAGAACATGAGAACATGTGATGTATATCATTAATTCTCTTCTTTTTCCGTTGATAAGCTAGTTAGAATGTTGTAAGTGTTAGTTATTTATTATCTAAGTAACACTGTGGGGTACTATTAAAAAATTAATTTTAATGAAATGGATCGAGATTAGAATTATGAATGAAATCATTTTTCTTATAAGTATTTCAAGCATCTTTAAATGTCTTAGAGTTTGAACGCATGAATATCCAGGATAATTCATCTTATACTCGAGTTTGCACATGACCGATGAAAATTTGAATGTAGGGAAGATGAAATATGAAATTTTGTGTGAAGAGGATAGACTTTTGTGTTGTTTTTTTAATCTAGAATGCTCAATTTAGAGGCGAAAGTAGTATTAAGTCATAAGGTTGTGACCCTTGATGAAACGCACATTTTCAATAACAGTTTTGCTAAAAATTTCATTGTTTCGAGTACATCATTATTTTTCAAACGTTGCACTGTTTCTCCTATAACAACACTTTTACCAAATGTTGCACTGTTTCGCATACAACAACACTTTTAATAAATGTTGCATTGTTTCGCCTACAACAACAGTTTTCAAAGGTTGTATTGTTTCACATTCTGCAACACTTCATGAAGTGTTACCTATTTTTGGATTCAAAATACAATCTACCTACAACAACACTTCACAAGTGTTTCCTATTTCTGAATTAAAAAAGTAACCTTCAATTGCATATTTTCTTGTCATTTTGGAACACACTTAAGATTTTTAATTCTTAATAATTTACAATAATCCCCCGATTGTACTAATAATGACAAGACTAATTCTTAAAAAAATAGAGGAAAAGAATGTTAATATCTTTAAGTATATTTCTATTTGAACTTAACCTTAGTAACGGTAACACAAAGTTTAATCAGAATGTTAGGTAGATATGTTTTGACAAGTTATGCCTTGTGATTATATCGATGTTACCTTACACACATTCTTTAGTGGTTCTTTGCCTACATCTCTTGCCTAATACTATTTATGGCCATGTGTTTTTCCTGTTTTTGTGAATTTTTCATGAGAGAAACTCCAACTCTCACTTTGAGACATCACCATCTCGAAATTCATATAGGATGAAGTTCATCTTGTATCTATTTCTTGTGATACATATCCCTGATATAGAACTTCAATAAGAGTTTGAAAAAACTCAACCCTCAATATGTAATAGTCAACATTGTCACAAAATGTTGCATAAACATCCAAATTAACGACTTGTTGTTACCCATTGAACCTTAGGTTAAGGTTTGTTAACTTCATATTGGATCACCACCATTGTCGGAATCCTTATTCAAAGAGTTTCAATATCTCATGCCTCTCGAGATAATCTTTATTAAATCTCTGGCTAATGGTTTAGTAAATGAATCAAGAAAATCATAGCTCGATCGTATATATGTGAATGAAATGATTACATCTTTAATCAATTTTTTTCATGAAAGAATGTGTAAGTCCTATTTGCCTAGACTTTATGTTATACACTTTTTGTATGCTCTAGGTAAAGTGCAGTGACTACTACAATATATCAACACCTTTAAAACATTGTCTTTAGCCAATAGAACTTCCAACGGAAGATCTCTCAACCATTCAACTTCTTCACCAACAAAATAAGAGCCTTGAAATCTGATTTTATGGTTGTGAGAGTGATCCACATTTGTTTCTTACTCTTCCAAGAAGTTGTTCCCCAGACAGTGTAAATATCCATCCAAATGCAGATTTATGATATTCAACACTTGATATCCAACTCACATTGGTATATCCTTCTAATATGGTAGGAAATATACCGTAATTGAGACCAAGATTTTGGTTTTCATAAGATATCCACAAATTCTAATAATGATCTTTCAGTGCTCACCATTTGGATTGCTAGTAAAATATACTCATTTTACTAATTTCAAATGTTATGTCGGGTTTAATACATTGCATGCACTTGCATATTTGATTGGTCACCATTTATGCTAGCGTTCTTATCATTTATGCGACAAGAAACTAGGTGATCTGTAGTATTTTGATTTGAATTCCTGATTTCTTGAGTCAGTTTGTGTCATGACAATGTTTTCTTGGGTTGAGTTTCTTTTGGCTATTTTTACGCTTTTGGTATGCGTAGCATATTAAATACAGGTAAGAAAGTGCAACAGATCAAGGATCGGACGCCAGAACGAGGATGCGGAGCAAAAAAGAGGAAAAATTCACATTTGTTGCCCTTACGTGTAACACTAAGCCAATACGCGTAATGACTAGCTCCCTTACCTGTGTGATACAAGTTCCAATAAAAGGGAGTAAAAAATGTGTTTTTGTCCTTACGCATATATAGGTAGGGAATTACGCGTAAGAGCATGCTTGGGAGCATGCCATTGAGGCTTACACGTATAGTACTGATGCAGGAACAAGGCCATACGCATAACATGAGGGCAATACACGTAATGAAGTCCAAAAAAACTCAGGAAGCCCAAAACGTGTATATTTTTAACCCGAGAACGTGATTTTTTGAGGGTTGGATGATTTTATAGAGAAAAAACACGTTGTAAAGGCGGGAGAGAACTCATATTTTAAAGGTGGATTCGTATTTTCAAGAGTTTTTCGCGATTGAAGACTTATTCATCTAAGATTTATGTAATGACAACAATCTTTACCATGTTTTCTTTTTTATTATGAGTAGCTAAACCCCCCATTGTTAGGAGGTGTCCCTGATTCTGATTTGTAATGACTTCTGTCGCGATTGGCTTAAAAAATTTCGAGTCATCATCATATTTTTAAGGAAAATAAATGATAAACCAAAAACCCAAGGTAGAGACACTAGGTAAGGAGTCAGTTAAGTGAGAGGAAAGTGTTAGGCACTCCTCACTTCTATTATACCTAATAAGATTCTCGTTAATTTTTTTGTTTACGTTATGTTGTTCGTAGTAATCCCATAATTATAAATTCTAAGAAAATTCCAACTAAATAAATCCAAAAACCTTAATTTTTATCCCTTATTGTACTCGCTAGGGTTTTACAACCTTATGCCTATGTACCCTCAATTTTAATTTTAAGGATCAGAATGATCGTAGTTCCATTCTCATATCCCCTAATCCTAATCCTTTATTTATGCTTTAGAAAATTAGAACTCTATCCCATATTTATATCCTAATTTATCCCTTAAATATCTCATTTTATCAATCCCTTATAATATCCCTTAAAACCAATATATTCATTTTATAATATAAGATAAACTCAACCACAAAAGTAAATTACTTTGTTTAATAAAATTATAATAATAATAATTTCGTTTAACAAACAAATCCCTAATTAAACCCAATTTTCCTTAAAATTAATTCCATATATTAAAAGATATATTAATAATCCCTTTAATATAATAATAATATCAAAAACCTTTTTTTTTAATCCTAAAAATACTCCACGATATAAATCTCCAAAAAAAAAAATTATAAAATGAACCATAATATTAATTTCCCTTGATAGAATAAACCCGTGATTAAAGCCCCCAAAATTTAAGTCCATATTTTAGAAAATATATATTAATGATAATCCCTTTTTCTTAATCCCAATTTCAAAATAATAATGTTGTAACCCACATTTAAATTCCCAAAATATAATTAATTCTTTCCAGCATATCAACCCAAAAATATAATTAGTGAAAAAGAGACAAGAAAATTTCTCCTCATTTATTTAAAAAAATTAATCCCTTTTAAATCATTTCAAATTGAGAATTGAAATGAAAAAGAGAAAATAAGGACATTATATATAATGTATAAGGTAGAAAGCCATGATTTGGTGGAGGCTTCCATAGTTTAAATCTGTATCCCCTCTTGAATCATTCAGCTGCCAAAACTAAAGGAGTTAAAATAGATCACAATAGCTTTGTTATTTAAAAGATATTATAGTTTACAGGTTATTATGTTACAAGTCTGGAATAGTTACCACATAATTATTTAACAACTCATAAAAGGGAATGGAATACTGGGAGTGTAATAAAAAGACTTTGGGAGCTATAACATCTCTCATTATCTTAATTTTGTCGAGAAACCTAATGAACATATATCACAAAAAAGAAAATTTTCCAATGCATGAAGCACACAAAACTAGATTAAACTAGCATTATCAATTATTTGGGATAGTAAAATTTACCTTTTGAGGCATTGGTTCAAGAACCACGGTGATTGAATAAACATTTGTTTCTAGAGGAGTAACATACATCTACAACTAAAGATTTAACAATTAAAATAACAATAACAACAAAAATGGAGATCAAGATTGATTCGAAGATTAATACAAACCTCTTTAAAATAATAGACATCGCTATCTGGGTCAGGGGGTTTTGGTATGAAGAAATCACAATCCAACAAACTAATCTTGTGAAAATCATCTTCGTTGATTCTGTAATCAACAAGAGTATCAGGGTCCTAACCCTGCGTAGAGATGAAATTCATGCTCTACACTGCCGCAATGTCACTGCAGCCGACATCCAACGTGTCGTACACTATGTCGAAGTCCTTGTTGTCGACTTTCTCCATTTTGCCATCGTACATTTAATAGTCGTCGGGACCGGAAAACTTGACATCGTCGTTGTCGGTGCGGGTTATGAAAGGATTGCACCGTGAGGTGGTTCACATGAATAGAAGTTCGAGATACCAAGAATGAGATGTGAAGGGTAGATATGAAGTAGATGAACATAACAGGACGGACATAGGAAGAGACACGAACGACTAATAATGGAGGCAAGCTCAAAAGATTTAAGATCAATAGAACTCATCTGTAACACGTACTCGTTCTGCAGCATCAAAAGTATTTTTTGATCAAAACTCAATTGAAAATTATCATTCTGAAATTGACAAATAATCAAACAATCCAAATTTCAACTTCATACTCCATTTCAATTTTAACTTAAAACCCTAAATCCTAATTCTAGGTATCCAAATTAAGGAGAAAGTGAACCCTACGTGATATGAAAAGAAAACTTACTGACTCTTGAGTCTCAAATTTGACAACGTCGAGTGGATCCTGAGCTGAAATTTGGATCGGATAGGTGAGGAATCAAAATATTGTGAAGACTCAGAACACAGAGGAATGGAATATAATAAATATATTCCATGGCAAGAACATGACTTGTTTTTTTTATTTAATTAGTGTAAACACCCCAAATTTTTCCTCACTCTTTCTCACACCATGGCTTGTGATCTTTCATTTTTGCATTAGCATAAGCATACTATCTCATATTGCATGTTTGCTTCACTGCATAGTTCAAGTTCATCTGCATCTAGGGTTTGTGATCTGAGCAATCCAAGAATTCATCTGAGCCATCCCATTGGTCTTGAAGCTTTCCAAGAGGGTCCATGTGTGTTCTATGATCATATTATGCTCCCCAAAGTTCATGGAAGTCAAGAAATCACAAGGATTAGCAAAGGCATGGAAGCAGAGCTAGGATTTTCACTACACAGATGACCAAAATTAGGGTTTTGGTTTCAGAGGTCTTAACTCCAAATTTTTGGGTCATTCTTGTTTCTAATGTTCTTGATATTTTATAAGGATCATGTGTACCAAGTTTGATGAAGAAATTCATTGTGGAAGTCATCTGATCACTGGGTAACTTCTTGAGTAAGTTAAGTCAAAATCAGGGCATCTGAGGCCCCCAACAATGGAACCAAAGGGTTATTTTCATCAAATTGAAGTTCAATGATCTTTATTTGATCTTATAAGTGGTTGGAAGTTTACAAGATTGAAGAATTTTGAGCCAATTAAAAACTTGCCATTTTTGGAAATGACTTGAAATGCAAACTTTCCATTTTGGGAAAGATTTTCAACCTCCTCTTTCATGACCAAAAATACTTCAAATGAACAATTCTTGGGCATGAAATTTGTAGATTAGGTCTTTCCCTTTTCAAAAAGTACAAGAACATATCTTGATTCATCCTAGAACTCAAGATATGGCCTTTCAAAGTTGGCAAAAATCACATAATTTCAAGTTTCATGCCAAAGAGAGATTTTGCATTTTGGCATGTTCAAGCTTCTAAATGACTTCTAATGTGCACAAATATGTTACAACATGTCAAAACAACTTCAAAGGATCATAATTGGTCCAAGAATTGAAGCATTTCATGGCTTGAATCACAAGAAACATCAAAGAGGGAAATTTGCATAAACCATGAGAACTCTTCATCCAAGCCTTCCAGCTGCATAACATTGATCCAAAGGCCTTCCTTGATGCAAGTTGAGGCCAGACACCCCTTCAAACAAGCTCTGACCTGTGCCATGCTTCAAGTACACATAACCTTGACTTTTTGCAACTTGGCCCATACCAATCAAACTATGCCACACCAACTCTCTGAACCAATCAGCATGACTTATGTGAACCTCATGGACCTCAAACATCACAACACACAAGGCTGAAACCACACACAACATCAGATTACACAAAACTTGCATAAACCTTCCTCTCTTCGAATTTCATAACACAATCACTCAAACTTCAAATTTTCTTCACCATTCAACTCAACATCACATAAGGAACAAATATCAATCATTACAATGGCCTGAAACACCCCACAACACAAACACAATGTCTGAGTTATCAGAACTGAATCACTCAAACCAGCTCATTTAAACTCCATTCAAGCTTTTAAGAAGCATCAGAGGGATCATTGGAGGCATTTTGCACAAAGGAAGAGGTCAGAAAGCTCTAGTTTGCAAAGCTTCAACTCAGGTAGTCACCAAGAACATTTTTTCCAGAACTTGTTATTTAAGTTAAAATATCAATCTTCATGTTCCCCTGATCATTCTGAGATGTTTTGTTTTGAAAATGATTGAGAAATGAACATGTACAAAGCTTCTGAAATTTTTGACCTAAAACTTGTTGGCTTCGATTCAGCTTTGTTATGCATGATAAATGTTTTTTTTTGTGTGGATTCATGTTCTTTGATGTTAGAGGAGTGATTTTGGGCAAGAAATTAGGAGTTTTGATGCTTGTATGAGGTTCTGGATTTTTGTCTCGCCGGAGAAGATGACCGGAGCTAGCTCCGATCACCTGAAAATGCTTAGGATTTAATTAGGGTTAATTAGTTAGTTTGAATGTAAGCCCTTAGATCTTAGGTTTAGCGCGTGAACGAGTGGTCCATATTGCTTCATTAACCTTAATTAAAATTAATTAGTTTTAATTAGGTTAATTAAATTAAAAAACTCAGATTGAATCCTAGCCATTGGTAAGCGCACGCAGTCAAACCTCTTCCCTCCAGTTTGAATCTCATCCCTTGGATCTGCATACTTCTCATTTTTAGTTATTTTTATTTCATTTCTTTTCATTTCTTTTGTGCATTTATTTTAAAATAGAAAAACTTATCAAAAAAAATTAAAACTTTGCATTCTGACTTTAAATATTTTTCTTAACCTAAAAATAAATTTTATTTTATTTTTTGTATTCAAAAAGTATTTTTAAATTATTTAAATGTTATTTTTAATTAATTAAAGTATTTTAATTAATTAAAAATGCATTTAGGTTTCTAAAAATCACCAAAAAAAATCATGAACCATTCCAATGCATTTAGAAACATTTTCAAACTCTTCACACAAATTTCTTTTTAGGTTTGATCATAGTTTACCAATTTTCTTTGAATTAAGGGTCATTAAAATCACAATTTTTAACCCTAGCTTTGAAAAATCATTTCTGCCTAACCAAGAAGAGTTTCAACTTGATTCTTTTTGCATTGTTTCACATATTGCATATAGTTTCTAATTTATTTTCCTCATGAATTTATCTTGCATTTCCAAATTCATTTTCATTTTTCCTTTTGAATCACCCAAAAACCCTAGCAAACTTAGAAAAATCATAACTTGCAATAGGACAGGCTTCTGACCTTCTCCTTTGGGGTGTGACCTAGTATGGGATTAGGGTTTGTTTGAGCTTGATTTCAAATTTTTATCTTGTTGTATGCTTCTGTTTTATCCATTTGCATCTCATATGTCCATAAAACCCTAATTTCTCATGTTCATTTGCATTCACCTTGCATATTCATCATCACATGAACTTGCCATGACATTTCAAGCATTTATATGTCATATTAGACATCTTAGGACATGTTAGAACCTTGCTTGATCATTTCTTCATTCATTTTCCATGTATTGCATTCATTTCATTTCATAAACATCCATGTGTTTTCAAGCTTCCAAGCATGCTTTCATGACATCCCATCTTTGTATGATCATTCATATGCATATTGTATGACATTGCATCATCTCATATGCCATTTGCATTGCATAAACACTTCTAACTTTGGTCTTTGCATCTCATTTCATCTCATTTCAATTCATTTCTTCATGCTTTATGTCTTATGCATCCATACTAACTTTTCAGGAACTTTTGGTAAGTTATTTTGGGAGGGGGATTTGCCTTCACCTCTCACCTCTTCTTATTTAATACATACGTATTTTAACTTGTCTTTAAAGTGAATTTGATTCACTTATGTTCCATCTTTTCTTCTTTCTTTCTTTAAGTTACTTACCTTCTTCAGGAAGTAAGTAACTTATTCTTCTCTTTCCTTCTCTTTTCATCTGCTTCTTCCATTGGTGGCCTTGAAGATCCTTTCTCTTAAGCCTAACAAACAATAGGATATCCAAGCATGATAATGATTAGGGTTGTGATTAGTCCCCCTTAGCTTTTTTACCTTTGAGTCTCCTTGAGTCTCTCTTCTCATCTCCATAATTAGAGACTAAACTCTTAAAGTTTTAGGACTTTGGAATTAAGGTTATTCTTGTATCCTTCTCTTAGGATGGAATGTATAACTTTAATCCTAAGTGTTAAACCTTTAATTTGTTTAAACCTCTTAATCAAAACACACTAATAATCACCAAGACTTTATCTTGTAACTTGGGCCTTACAGTAAGGTTCTAACTCGTCCTTATGGTTAAGAGGGACTAACCCTAGTGTTTAATGGACAAGTCCCCCTCATATTGTCTTAAAAACCATAAAACCAACTTCTTAATCTCATCCCTTAATTAAAATCCACTTAATAAAGGCTTGTTATATAATGAATTTAATCCCTAACCATGGATTAAGTTGATGTATCTTCCTCAGCTTAAGTATTCTCATCTATTATCCTTCTATTAGGATGGTGTAATGAGTTCAGTAATCTGTGATTAGAGATTAAACTCATTACTTAACACTAAACAAAAACCCAAAAACATCTAAATAATCACAAATAGGTTAATGATCTTAATCCTACATCATCATGGTAATTAAGTTGAAATGCTTATCTCATACTTAAGTAAGCTCATTATCCCTAATCAGGGAGGATATAATGAGTTTACAAGCCCCTTGATTTAGGCTTAAGCTCATTAACTTATGCAAAACACCAAAAATAATAACAAAACTGAAAACACAAAAACAAACAATAATCGTCTCCTTCGGGATCTTTTCTCATCATCTTCATTCACAAACGAGAACTTGCTTCTTCCGTCTAATGCAAGACAGTTAGCACTCGAGCCAGACGAGTCATACACTTGAGCATAGACAAGTAAGCAATTCATAGTCAATTTTATTTTCAGTCTCTTTGAGTCGAACTACGGTGTTATGACTTCCTCATTGCACGAGAGGACACGTAGGCATAACTTAACAGTTATCGAACAAAAGTCTCTTTGTCTTCCCCCTCTTTCAGCATTCTTTTATAAGCCTCAGTTCCTAAGCAATTCACACTTCTTTTTGCACTGACACTTGTATATTTCTTTTCCAGCTTTTGCACATAGATAGCACATACCCTACCCCTTTTAAACATAATCTTGTAAGCGTGGATCCCGTCGAGTACGGCGGACAATCTGGGTGCTAATACCTTCCCATATTGTAACCAACCACTTTTCTCAGTTTTTCTAGTTCGCAACCGTCTTATCCATCTCTTTCCAGGTTTATGCAGCATTACCTTTCCTTCTGGATAAAAATGCCTAGCTGGAGACTCTATTCACTTCACTTTCATTCTCTCTTTTCGCCGATCGTTCGCGTCTGCACCCTGGACCCTGGTGTCTTTTCGGGGGAGCGACAATTAGTTAAATTAAACTTTTTTAAGGTTTTATTTATATTTACTCCTCCCTTTCCTTGTTGACACGGGTTAGGGAAAAGGTTCACGGCAGCTTAGGAAATTTAGGACACGTTGATAAAATTTTTCCCCCTTTTTGTTTTTTTAATTTAATTAAAATGTGAAAATTTGTCAAATATTATGTTCCAAAAAATTCATTCAAAATTGAAACCATTGTCATTTAATAATTATAATGGGAAGAACTGTCATTTATTTATTTCCTTAAGATTGTTTTTTAAAATTTAAAGCTTATTTTAAATTTTAATTTAGATTCTTTTAAATATGTTTTTAAATTGTTTAATTTAGATATTTTAATTTCATAATAATTCAAATTAAAATAAATTATTAATTATATTAATATTTTTAATTAATTTAAATACATGTTTAAATATTTATAAAAATATAACAATTAGTTTGACTAAAAATGAAATTAATCGAAAATTTTATCTATATTAAATAATAAATATTTAATATAAATAATATTGAAAGAACTCTATTTATACAATTAATGTTTATTACGTTAAATATTTTTAGAAAATTGCAATGTATTTTTATTTTGTAGGAAATCAATACCTGAAGATTACAACGGTATATTATTTGTAGGAAAGCAATGTATTTTTTATCACTAGTATTAAATTACATTTTTTTAATATTAGCAGACTTATACCAACGGTATATTATAAGTATAAGTATGTAAGTAAAGGTCTTTTATATCTATTGAAATTTTGTCAATCACTAAAAGGTTTCGTTTTGTAGTGGTAGTATGGATATTGCTATTATATTGTAAAAGAACTATAAAAGAAATATAAAAATGAAAGAAAAAAATAGGGAAATTAAAGAAATATAAAAATTAGTGATTATGATTGGCTAAAGTAGTCGCGATAATTCGCCCTAACCGTCGCGAGTATGGAAAGAGGGCGGTTCTTTAGTAACTGTCGCAGTTATTTTACACAACATACCTAAAACATCTGCGACGGTTGGCCCAAACCGTCGTGACAACTGTCGTAGTCCAAGAATTGGGGAGGTTTTGTGATAACTGTTGCAAAAAATCTGCGACAGGTGACCCTAACTGTCGTGACAACCGTCACAATCCAGGAATAAGGTCAATTTTGTGATAACTGTCGCAACTCAAGTGTCGTAAATCTCCGTTTTTTCTTGTAGTGGTTGAGGGCTCAAGAAGATTTATTTTCTTCATGAAAGTGGATGAGAGGTTACTCTCTTTCTAGAGTTCTTATTCAAGCTGGAGGTGCAGTGATGAAGGTTCTTCAGTTCTTTGGATTACTATGCTTTAGTAAGTCCAGTTGGTGGAGCATATCAATAATTTTGTCTTGATGTGTGGAAGATGTTCGAACATTTTGTTAGACATTATATGGGAATGATATCTTTTGTTAAGGATGATTATTGCTCTGGTTCTTGGAGCTTTTTACCTACATGTCCATCGGGGATGGAAAATGTAGAGGAGACCGAAGTAGAACATGATTGATTGCTTTGAAGTCTGAATGTGAATAGCCAACAACTGATTAGGAGTATTCCCGATTATCATACGGGAGAATGATAGGAATGACTACCTGTGGAAAGTTCCGTATGATTGAATGTTATGTGAGGCTTGCTGAGGTTCTGTCTTTTAAAAATCTTGTGGAAGGACTTTTTATCTAGCAATTCATGTTGTTCTTAAGCATGTGTTCATATGAGGTAAAGTGAATATGTCTCATAAAATGGATGGATAAAGGGTTATTCTCTTGAAGACATTGAAGATACGTCTTTTGTTTTCCATTCATTTTATACAAGTGCTCAGGGGTAGTAGAAATTGTCTTAGACAGGGGGAGCTGCCTCTTGATCTAAGGATCATCAACACCAAGCTTGTGGTGAGTAACAAGCAAAGCTTTTCCATCCAGGAGGGATGAAGATGTCAAGTTTTATGTCTTGAAATTATATTTTTGCAAGTTGGGGGAAACTTGACAATACAGACTATATGATTATTATTGGATGATCAAAGAATCATTGAAGAATCTGGGAGAATTTATTTTTCTTTGCAGATTATTATCAGTATTTGTGAAGGTAAATCTGATTGATATGCGATTCTTAGTCTCAATTATTTCTTGTTGCGCAAATGGGTACCAGTTGAGAAGAACCTCTGGTACATGTCAGAAGGAAGGGTAAAAATCGATAGCATTGTATATCATGTGAATGTGTTAGAACTTGTACTTAAGAAAAAGCAGCCAAAACTTGAATAAATACACAAGGAATGTTTTTATTTCTCCAAACCAAGTTAGAAGAAAATATGGAATTTCTAAAGATCTGGATGAGCTTAGTGTGGATCTGGATTAATCTGGGAAATGTTTGTCAAATTTTAACTAAAAAGGGGGAGAGAAGAATTGTTATGCTAATTATAAGTTTTGAAGTTGGAGTCTTCAAAGATGTTCTAACATTATTTCTCAACATCTAAGTGATCTTAGATACTCATGTGTCTTGTGATATGAGTTATGAAAACAATTATGTCCTGTGACCTGAGTTACTCAGGTTAAGTATTTGTCACTAAAAGTATTTCCACTACTTTTCTTCGTGACAAGTATCAGTTCTTGGGTTGAGGGGGAGTATTCTGCATCTTTTCCCTCACGTACCCGGTCAACAATATATAGTGAGTTTAGAAATTATCTTCTCCTTTCTCTATAATAACATGAGTGTTCATTGTATACACCATCGATTTGGAGTTCCTTTGTGCTAGATTGTATTAGCCAAAATTTTCCAAAAGGGGGAGATTGAAAGCTATTCAGATTTGGACAAATTTTGGTAAAACAAAATGTTGGAAGAATTGGTTCAACATGAAGTTCAAAGCTAAAGAATTCTGCAAATGACAAAGATGTCAAAGGAGATGTCCTAACAGAAAGATTGGATATCTTGATTGCTCATCAATCAAACATGTATCAAACATGTTCCAAGATTCTAGGCGCTTTCAGCAATGGATCAAGGAAAGGTTTGAAGCCCAACAAAAGACTATTTAAAGAGACTTAGACTTGAGGCTTAAAAAGGTTAGGGTTTGAAGCCCAACAAAAGACTTTGTAACCTAAATACTTTGTAAAATAAGGGTTTAGGGTTTGAGATTCGTTGGATCTCTTAGGAGTTAAAAGTCTCCCCTCTGCAGTATGGGATGCAGGGAGGAAGGCAGAAATACAAGGGGCTAAACCAGAAGCATTTAGGTAATGGTTCGTGTAATGTTCTTGAACGAATATGTGAAGCAAGTTCATGATAACTTGTAGGTCAAGAAACCGTGACAGGTTCTGGAGAACAACATAAGACATAGACATCACAGGTGGTGATGAAGGATGTGAGTGGTCTCTCATATCAAGGTTGTAAACCATAGAGTTTAGCTTTGGTAAAGATGTTCTTTAGGGTAGTGATTAAGAGCCAGAGTTGTAAACGGGGGGAGTTTAACTTGGTGATACTACTACTATATAGTGAAGTCTTCATCCTCGATTGATATCCCCCAAATTTAGGTTTCTTTACACCAAACTGGATCAATAATTATCTGTGTTCTTTATATTCTGAAGATTTACACTTATTCTGTATGTTGTTCTTAACTAAGATGTCCCAACATGTTTTCTTGACATCTGTTGGTATTTGTGCTGCACTACTTCAAAACAATAATTATGAAATTCTTTTGTTCACTAAAGTGCAATAATAATTGTCTTAACATTATGACAGGACTTTGCAGTATCTGCATAACCAAAATTTCAAGATCAGTTCTGAAGAGATGAAATTTTCCTTTTTGAAGGAATCTAAGAGGAACTTCCCTGCTAGATGATAAGTGAAAATTATGTTTATTTTTGTATATACGTTTTGTTGCACTTATTGATACTATTGTTAAAATCGTTCGAATAACCTCACTTTGTTTGTAAATATGTTTACATTATGTTATAGTGTATATATTATGTTATCGTGCAAATATCATTCAGTTTAATTGTTTTCTATTTATTTTTGTAGGTATTCAATCAAGGATGTCTTGTAATATTCATAAGGATCATTGAATAAACTTTCCAACACTTCGAACCGAGCGAAAAACGGAGTTATAGTTCAAAAGTTATGGTTGAAATAAGAAAACAAAAAATGTTGTCTGTCTGCTTGCGCCTCTGTTGCACCGAACGAAGCAGAGGCAAGCCAGACAGACAGAAACGTGTAAAAAATTCCATAATAAGCCGCCTTACTTGTGTCGAGCGAACCAGAATTGCGTCGGGCGAAACTGGACAGAGAGAAACACCATTTAAAGGCTGAAAACATATTTGTGAGAGGATGGTTTGGGTATTTTTTGCTCCGACTCCATCAAACACCATTTTTTATAGGATTAGCTTAGAAAATAACATTTGTGCTTGTATACAGATGATCCAGAGTGGATTAATCATTGATCGGTGCTGACAAACCAGAAGAGTTTTGGTTCATTTCTCTTTCTCTTTGTATATTCTTCATTTGTTGGGTTATTTTATATGTATTTACTTTGAACTCATGTATATTTATCATCCATGGCATTATATTAAATTTTCTTTACAAATCTTTATTGGTGATTGTCCTTGATTTTTTGCTTAATGCTTGGAGTTTGGGTTGTGTTAGAGATAAACATCACAAACCTTGATTAGGGATGATTATATGTTAGTTTCTGGGTGCTAGATATAGATTTAGAGCTAACAATATGTAACACCCCCAAATTTTCCCTCTCACTTTCGTAACATTTAACCTATCATATTGCATACATATCATTGCATATTTGCATAGAAAAATAAATCATAGTATAAAGCATGGTAGTTATTTTGCTTCAAAAATGCGTTTGTTCAATTATGATCCATTTCATAGGGATGTTTAACCTAATCTTGGTCAAATTATCATAAGAGTGTTTCAACTGCAAGTTATATGTATTGGTGGTTATTCATCAAGCAGTGTGTATTCAATGTTAAGACTTGTTGTGTGAAACGATTCAAACAGATTTAAAGGAATTATGGATTCATCTGATCAGAGATCAGTGGAAAGGTTATTCAGATGGTTGTGCTCCAGAAAAAAATCACGCATTGATCCAAAATTTGTTCAGATGCTTGTGGAAAGAGTGTGAGTTTGATTTTGGGTTGATGTCATGATTTCATATCCAATTTATCTACATATTTCCCTTATCCAATTAAAACCACATATCCAATTTTCAAATTTCTAATCCAAATTTAACACTTTTATTTTAATCCTAATCTGAGCCCATTTCAAAGTCATGTGCCCATAAAGTCCATTTTTTCCCTCTCAAATCAAACCTGATGATCACATTCGTCTGAGTCCAATTTCTAAGAAGACTTTTAAACCCTATTAAAACAAGTCTTTTAGCCAAGTCAAACTCATTTGTTCATCCACTTTTAATTTAACTCCCTTCCAAGTTTGGTTACGTGTACACTTTGACAGCCAAATATAAAACAAAAAAACTCATATGTCATAACACTTTATCATTTTTTAATATTTAGGAGCTCATAGTTAAAAACCATAGAAAAATAACTAAAAAACTCCTAACAAAATTCCACATGAAGGTTGATATACCAGGATGAGGATAATTGAATAGGAAAAGTTCAGTTACATCAGAAAATCCTCCAAACAAAAATTCAATCTCCAACACTAAACAAAACCAGTTACAAAAAATAACAAAAAAAAACTTCAACAGAAGTTACAGAAGAAAGAGATCCAAAAATTCAATTACGATAAGTAGTTACATCAGAAAATTCGGCAAGAAAAAAAACAAGGGAATTCTCACAACAGAAAATTGCAGGAAACAGAATAAAGATATAACAGACTTTTCAAGTAAAGTTTTTTGGAACCTCTCTAGAAACTCTCTCACTCTCTCTCTCTCTCTCTCTCTCTCTCTCTCTCTCTCTCTCTCTCTCTCTCTCTCTCGACACTCTCCCTCTCATATGGGAACCAATGATCAGGACAGAAAAAAGGAGAAGATTTTTATCTGAAATTCATACAAATTGCTAACTGAAAAAACTCAGGATAAGTTCAGTTGAGAATTCAGTTACAAAGAGAAAAACCAATCTGTAACAAACTTTTTCATCACTCACGAAATCTCAGAAACAAACTCTAATCTCTCTCGGCTTCAGCTTCAATCTATCATCATCATTCTTCTACATTCTGCAAGAATCCTCTGCAATCTTCCACATGATTAATCATAAACAATCATAACTCTTCAACACTCTTCTTTGATTCTACTTCAATCTGCAAAAGATCATCACAACAATCAACAATTGCAAGAAGAAGAACGTCGACACACATCGACACGATTCATAATGATAACAACATATTTGCATCGATTCAAACGAGAAGTCGCACACATACTATGGTGACATCTACGATTGAGACATAAGAGGAAATGATAATGAATCAACCATCAGAAAACATACCGAAAAAATCCTCAGCAAGCAATTCTTGAATCCAGAAGTAAACACTGAACTACTCCAACTTCATCTTCATCTTCAACCTTCACTTTCAATCTCAAGGATTCGCTTTGTTCGTTTCTTCCTTCCTCAATTTGCATCTTCACCATCCTCGTCGAACGACATCATAATCGAGCGCCATTACGTTTCTTAATCTAGTTGCTCCATCGATTGATTCTTCGTCACGTTTCTTCAGATTGAACGGACGTAAAAGCTTCGCTATTCTTCATCAATCAAGGTGAAATCTATGCTTCTTGATATCTGCCGCTTTCGTTGATTCAGGTACACACACTTCTTCCTTCATGATAGCCGCATTTGAATTAGAGAGTCTGGTGTTGTATGTTCTTGTTGTTTCTGAGAGTGCTCGATCCGATTGATCGAGAATTTTTAGGAGAATTTAATTTTGGATTTGGATTGAGAACGAAAAACTAGGTAGAGTTTGTTTTGGAATTTTCCTGAATGATGAGTGTTGGGTGCCAGAGAAGACGGCGGCGCCGCTGCCGGCCACCATCATCTCCGGTGGTTTAGGGTTTCAAACGGAACATAGCCCCCAGTGAGAGAGGAGAGAAGCGTGAGTGTGTTGTTTTTGTGTTCTGATTTTTTTTGAGTTCCTTGTATTTATCATAAAGAGATTTAAGAGGAATTTGTGATAAGAGTTGGAAGAAGATAAGTGGATAGGATTTTCTTGATTCCATCCATACCGGCGGTGACACTTGTCACCGTCCGGTAGGACCCTCCCATGGTAATCTCACGCGCGCAGATACACCATAGCATCCTGCACCTTTTGTTTCCTAACCGTCAGATGTGATTACTGTAAAGGTCTTTAGATCAAATGTCCTGGATTGAGTCAACATATGTTGAATGAGTCTTCACAATGCACCCTCTGGCTTGCCTGAGTTTGGGCCTAGGATCCTTGCTAATAGCAGCTCCCCTTTAAGCTCATCCTTTTGTTTTAACTACAAATTACTTTTGTTGCACCCCTCTTTCAATTTCTCTTCTTTTCATTTTTTTTATTTTGCATAGTTTCAATTTTAATACATAAAAAATACAAAAACTCGTAATAAAATTCCCCAAAAATTACTTTCTGAGTGTAGCCATTTTTCAATTTTATTTGGATTTTCCATTTAATTTCTTTTCTATTGAATTCCTTCATGAACACTTCAATTTGTGCAATTACTTTCTCCCACTTCCTGTAACCTTTTTGCCCCATTCTTTTTGCTATGTTTAGATGACTCATAAAAGTACCTGGAAATATTTTTGTTATATTTTTTAGGCCATTTTAACCACTGTTTAGTAGTAGTGTTTGTGCAAACTTGTGAATAATGCTTAAGTAGATTTAGGTGCTCATTTGATATAGCTAGATTCTGAATTCTTAGGATATATTTTGACACAACATTAGATTCAGGTTAGTGACCTTAGGGAATTAATTTCATATTTTTTCAGCACATTTTCTATTTTTAGTACTTTGATTTTGTTCAACTTTTCCATTGCAAATTTACCTAGTTTTCACTTAGGGTTTTATGGTTGCATTAGGAGATAGTTTGATTAGGTTTGATCTTAGAATATTAGAATGCCTTGATTTGGTTTAGCTACTGATTTTAGAATATTTTTATCATATGGGATCTTTTAGCTTTAGGACTTAGGCTTAGAATTCCTTTAAGTGCGTTTCCATGATGTGATTAGTCTTTGTATTTGTCTTATGTGTTTAATATGCATCTTGAAACTAATCCTTGTTTTGTAGGGAGGTTGAGGTAAGACTTTGGTCATATCCTTCTTCTTCACCTCTTTATGCTTTCAAATTTTGTTTGCCTTAGTATTAGTACTTTACTTGCATAGGCTTACCTCTCTTTAGAACCACTTAACTTCCTTAGGAAGTAAGTTGAGTTCCAATTCTCTCTTCTTCTTTTCCTTTTCTTCATTAGGATTAGAAAACTTCACTAACCTTAGGACATCCCATGAATAAACAATAATAGGGTTGAGTCTTAGTCCCCCTTAGTTTGTCCTTTTACAATTTAAGTCCTTCTTTCTCATCTCATAAAGAAAATCATAAAACACCTAATAAAGGTTGAATGTTCTTATACGCTATGAGACTTTGCCATGGGTTACTTATGCGCATTCCATTTCGGAGCGAGGTATAATGCATCTACCATGATGAACAAGTCTTAGTGTGAGAATGTTCATAAACAAATTCAAAAACACTTCTCATAAAAATCAACCAACAAAGACATCGCGTATTCTCTTCTCATCTCCCATTCTTTGTACACGATCACGACTTGTCTAAACAGTTCAAACAAAGATATGGTAAACACCCTCGAGTCAGAGCCGATAATACCTGAGTTAGAACTATGGCAACATCATCCTAAAAACACAAACAAAGTTTCCGCCTTAGTGAGGCGAACTACGTCGACTCTGATCCTCATTTTCCCGATGAGGTACGTAGGCAGCGGGGTAGGGCCCGTTCGAGCACATTCTTTATTTTCCCTACATTTCCCCCTTTCTTTTCATTCTCCTTTTCCATCCCTTTCTCATTTCCATTCTCATTCCAGTTAGCGGTTTTGTTCAGCAACACTTTTATTTCTCACCCTTTGAAACAAACAAACAAGCGTGGATCCCGTCGGGTACGGCGAACGATCTGGGGTGCTAATACCTTCCCAGGTCATAACCGACTTCCGGACCCATATGTTTGGTTCGCAAGGCCTCATCCTTTCCTTCTTCCTTAGGTTTGTGCAGCATTACCTTTCCCATTCATTCGAGATAAAAATGCCAGGCTGGCGACTCTACCTTTTCTGCGCCACTTTCGCGTTTGTACTAGGATGAAAATCCCGGGAGCGACACAATATTTATGGGTATCCGAGCTTAGTTTCATTCATATATCGAGTCAGGTGCGAGAGTAGTGACGAGAGTAATACAATTGTTTTCTCAGCTCATTGTGTCAGAGATGGACATTGTTGTGAGTAATGCCAAATGATATAGAGGAGTATTGTAGATTGAGTATAACTGGTTGATAAGTTTAAGTTTGTGAGAAGTAGATTATATGCATGCTTGACAAGTTTCTTCTCTCTGAAGAATGAATTATTTTTATGTTAATATTTACTTTTCTGTTTCTATGTTTCAAACCATTTTAACTCAAGCTTAAAAACGTAAAGATTATCGAATGACAGTTCAGTAACACCGATCCCTGTGGACACGATAAATTCCCAGAAAAACATTCAAATATTTTGTTGCTTGCTCCTATACTACTCCCAACAAAATGGCGTTGCTACCGAGGATTGATTTTGATATTGAATTTCATTGTGACAGTTTCGATGATTTGGAGCTTTGTACATAATTGTCTATATTGTATATATGCTTATATAGATACTTGTTTTGCTTTTATTTTGCATTATGTTTGTTCAAGTGTGTAATACCTCAAAATTTTCCCTCTCATTTCCTCAACATTTTGCATAGCATTTAGCATACATAAGTTCATGAGATAACCAACAACATTGCATCATGTGTAGCATAGCTGAGGCATAGGTATATGATCAGTGATTGGAGCAACTGAAGGCTATACAAAGGCAATCAAAGGGCCACAAAGTTTCTCAACATTGTGCAAGGGGTTCACAACATCCCACAAGTTCTCATTTGAAGTCACAAGCCATGGAGAGATTTGGTTTGATCAAAGAAGGCAAGCAGTGCAACATATCCTGATGAAAAAAGGCCAAATTAAGGTTTCATTTCTATTGGGCTTCTGCATGAAGTTATGATTCAAAGAGGATTCCATTGTCTTATATATGATGACAAGTGCCTAGGGTTCAAATTTTATCCACAAATTCATTTTGGAAGAGGTTCAATTGGCCAGATGACTGAAAATCAGGGATTTGGGGAAAAGTCAACCATGCTGAAGAAAAAGTCAACTCCTGACTTTTTGAGATCAAAATCATGAAATTAGGGTTACAAAGATCCTATGGTTCAAATTTGATCAAGAAATGATGGAAGAATCAAGAAAACCAAAACTTACCATTTTTGGAAAATTAGGGTTTCCAAAAATGGCAAGTTGTGGCCGTTGTGCAGCATCTTTGAGAGAGGCCTTCTCCCAAAATATGAGGGCTATCAAAATTCTACTTTGATCCAATTAAAGAGGGCATCTTGATCTTCAAATCCATAGGTGGAACTCCCCCCATAACATTATAAATGAGAGAGATATGGCCTTGCAAAGTGGAAGGAAAGTAGGGCAAAATGCAAGGCATGGGCGAGGCAGCCTGCAGGCCAGCACGCGTGCCCTGCCTAGCATTTCATCAAACAGGTGGAGGGTCAAATGTCCAGCCATTTTTCTTGGTCAAAAATACTTCAAATCAATTTTTTGTGAACTACAAAGTTATTCCCCTACATGATCCCTACAATGTTGATGTTTAACATTTTTTCATTTGATCAAAGGATTGAGAGCTATGAGGGGCTAAAGTGAGAGGGTTGCAACTGATCATGCATGGGCACCATGGGCTCGAGGCAAGGCAATCTGGCAGGCCAATTGTGCAGCTTGGTGACATGCTATTCAATGGTCATTTTGAGATGATTAGAGGTCATCATTCATCATGGTACCGACTGCAAACTTGCTCTACACATTGCCAACTTCAATTTGAGTCCAAGAACCACCCCCATTGATTGCTTGAGTTCAAAGAAATCTTCCATTGAAGATCATGGTGTGCAGCCTGGTTTCTTGCATTCTAAGAAAATGATCAAGTGGAGAATTCAGTCTGAGTCTTGATGTGTTTTTCATCATGTTAGGACCATGAGGCTTCCTTTGAAGGGATCAAATCATCACCTACTTGCATCGCCACCCTAGCTGCTATACTTCATCAAGCATCCAAGTCAATGAGCATTGATCATTCATAATGCATTGCTTCAGCTTACACCAAAATGCACCTCACTATAAGGACCATGTTCATGACTGCATTGCATCATTTCATTTCCAAATGCATAAGACCAAGCTGCACTCGAGTCACACCATAAGCAACATGAAGCTTGCAACATTGGATTGAGTTCTATTTGAGAAGCTTCTGGATGTTACAGCTGGCATAACTGCCATAACTACCTCACTCATTTAACCTCACTCACTCAGTTAACCCAAGGCATTATTAACCATGGTTAAGGGCTCTATAAAGCAAGGTCATCACTTTAGTGCAAGGTTCAACTCCATTTTTCATCACAAAATCACCAAAAATTGCAAAGTGTTCTCTCTGATTTTTCACATTGCAAATTGATTTGAGCAAGCTTTGTTATCACTGATCTTGATCCATTCTTACTCCATTGATCATCTTCATCATCTCAAGAACAATCACCATGGATTTTACAACCTAAAAGCTTCAAGATCCAGCACTACACATTGTTGATCTTCACTGCATTTTGGATTCAAACTCATCAAATTGCCACAATCCTGCTTCAATCTATCTCAATCCATCATCAACATTATCTCAAGATCAATCTCCATGGATTACGTAGCTTGATTCATCAAGGATCATCTGCTGCAATATTGAAGTTGCACTACATTTTGGATCGAGGATCTTCTATCATCATCACTTCAGCTTCAATCTACCTCAATTTATCATCTGCATTGTGTTTAGCTTCATCTCCATGGCTTGATCATTCCATATCATCAAGGATTCAACACTACATAACATTGATCCTCACTGCATCTTCATCAATTTCTCAAGATCCACACATCACAAAGTGTTTATTTCACTCTTATTGTCCTAAAGCAAGCTCAAGCATTCTAAGGCGTCTCCTCTCTGGCCTTCTAACAACACTTTGACACCTCTGCAACTCAGGTATGTTCTGAAAATTCACTATCTCAAATTGTGTATGTTGCATTGGTTTTATGCTGTGTTGAGCTTGATAGAAACTATGGAATGACTGGCTAGTTGATATGCACCTTAGGTGCTTAGATCCAATTTTAGGGCTGGAACTGTTTGCGTTCGATTTGCGTGATTCAAGAACCCTAAGCAAAAACTAAGGCCAGATATGTGATTAGGGTGAGGAGACGAGCATAATTGTAGTCTTACATTTCATTTTCATGGTGATTATAGCTATTCCCTAACAGAGGTGCGACGGAGATGGTGATCGGAGGTGAGTTCCGGTCACCTGAACAGTAACCCTTAGTCAGTGGAGAGAATATAACACAACCATTAGATTCATCTGATCCAAGGGCCATTAGCATGCCAACAATAAGAATAAACGTGACCTCACGTGCTTCAGTTTATGAACAAATCCTCAGCATACTATCCACACCCCACACGCGTTTGACCTGAGCCAATTTATGTTGTTTTTGTTGCTTCCAGCACCCCCCAGGTCCAAACCAATTCATTTCATTTTATTTCTTTTTCTCATATTATTACAATTTCGTTTCCTATTTTTAAAATACCAAAATGCATCAAAATATTCCAATTTAATTCATGTAGGATCTTCATAATTTTCTCTAATTTTCCATATTTTTAGATATTATTTTTATCCATTTTTGAAGTCAGAATTAATTTTCCCTCTAATTGTTCCACAATTTCTTCATTTTTGACAAATCATTTTCTACAGTTTTGTTCTCCTAAATAAAAAATTATAAATATACCATTCCTTTTGCATTCTCTTATTTATTCATCATACTTCTTCAAAATATTTTTCTCTGGATTTTTAGGTCATGTTTAGGTCCTTTTAAGTCCATTCTTCCACATAAGTTCATATAAACCCTAATTGCATTCTAGTGATCCTTTGACCATTCAAAACTAGGAGTCTTATTGAGATTTTTTGTGCACAAGTCATTCTCTGGATTTTGATGTTCAATATTAAATTTCATAATTTTTATAAGTAATTTGATATTTTTCCCAAGTTACTTAAGCCCTAAGTCGTTTTTGGTCCCTTTTAGAAGCTTCTTTCATCTCCATTTGAATAAGGCATTCATGCCATTGATCTAAGGTCTTGATTATGAGTGTTTTAGGTTATATTAGAGGTTCTTAAGTGTAGAGTAAAATTATTGGGTCTTTGTCTTTTGATTTTAGGGTTTGCTTGAGTCATAAGTTTCCTTTGCCTCCTTTTGACCTAATTCTTCTTCATCTTCCATCTTAACCTTTCAAAACCAATTTTGTGATAATCATTGTATGTTTAAACCACATCTTAACACTTCATAAAGTCCCTGGTTTTTGTATGGAAAAGTCACATCTCATTATTCATGTTTGAGTTTCTACTTTAAGTTTTTCTCCTTTGAAGTTTTATATGCATTTCTTCTCATTCCCACACCATTACACATAATGTTTGGATCTCTTTCACTTGGATCTCTTCATCCCCTTTTAGTATGACATCATAAGATACTTTAGTTGAGTGTTATCCCCTGGATTTTCTATTCACCTTAGGGTTTATACAAGTTTAGCCTACTTAACCATTTAGGTTTCTTCATGTAACTTTACCTTAGCTCTTATTAGGGTTTAGCTTCCTTTTAGGGCATAGTTTGAAATTGTTCACTCTTATAGCTTTAGAATACTTAAGTTGAGTTTAGCTATTGACTTTTTAAGTTTACCATCTTATAGTTTGCTTTAGGCTTAAGTATTGGTCTTAGGAGTTTACTAACATCTTTATTAGATAGTGTGAGTTGTTTGGAAGTTTTGCCATGCTATAATTGTTCATTTTACTCCATCATGCTAATATTTGTTTTGTAGGGGGGGGGGGGAAGATAAGGTAATCACTTCATTCTTATTCCTTTATGCATTTATTTTCTTTTCCTTAGCACTTTGGTGCTTTGTTCATAGGACCCCTTTCTTTCTTTAGATTTCAACTTAACTTCCTTAGGAAGTAAGTTGAATTCTAACTTGCTCTTTCTTTTCCTTAGGTTAGAATACCTCATTAACCATAGGACCACACTTTTGTACATAATAAGATGACTTATGGTTGTATCTTAGTCCCCCATTAGCTTTGACCTTTGCCTTTTGAGTCTTTCTCTTCTCATCTTCAAACAAAATCCAAAAAGACTTAATAAATGTATGAAAGGATCCCTTGTGTATAGCCTTATTCCATGAGGCACTTGCATTCATTCCATCTTGGAGTGGTGTGGGCTTGTCTAGCATGATGTAAAAGTCTTATCAAGGGGTTGTTTCACAAAGGAAAATCTAAAAGATATTTCTTCATAAAAGCTACAAAAACATTTAGTAAAATTCAACAAGTTAGTGAACTTAAACCCTAATCCTAGGAAACAAGTCTTGGATAAATTCTCCTTGCTTGGTGTGCTTGTTCTATTATTCCATCTTGGAATGTAGTAGCAAGTACACATTCCATGGAAAAGAGTTTGAATTCACTTCCTTGTGCCAAATTCATAAAAACTCTTAAAAAGAAAACAACAAACAATAAGCGATTTTCCTGCGGGAACTTCTCTTTCTCATCTCATTCATTCACAACGCGAACTTGCAATGACTTGTCTCGCATACAAGACAGTAAACGCACTCATACCAGACGAGCCTGCAACACCTGAGCATAGACATACGCAGTGCCAGTTATAAAAAACACAAGCAAATAGTTCCCGCCTTAGTTAGGCGAACTACGTTGACTCTGATCCTCCTTTTCCCGATGAGGTACGTAGGCAGCGGGGTAGGGCCCGTTCGAGCATAATCTTTATTTTCCCTACATTTCTCCATTCTTTATTTCCATTTTCTTTTCCAGTCCCCTTTCTCATTTCCATTCCCATTCCAGTTAGCAGTTCTTTGTTCAGCAACATCTTATTTCTCACCCTTTGAAACAAACAAGCAAGCGTGGATCCCGTCAGGTACGACGGACGATCTGCGGTGCTAATACCTTCCCAGGTCATAACTGACTCCCGAACCCATATCTTTGGTTCGCAGGACCTTATCCTTTCCTTCTTCCTCAGGTTTGCGCAACATTACCTTTCCCATTCCTTCGGGATAAAAATGCCTGGCTGGCGACTCTACTTTTTCCGCGCCACTTTCGCGTTTGTACTAGGATGAAATTCTTGGGAGCGACAAAGTGTTGTATACATTTTGTTCCTGTAACATTTGTTCAAGTGTTTGGTTAGGACACTTTCTTTTGGTTTGCCCGGTGAGGCATCACCATGGCATGAAGGGAGGAAGTTACTAGCTAAGCACAATAAAGGTGTCGAGCTTACGAAGTAAAACAAACACGTTTTATCATTTTTTGTTTCGTTATTACTTTTTCATTCTAGCTTAGGTAGTGTGGTGAACATTCATTCAATAAGTTTTACTCGGATTGTTCATAAAATTCTCAAATCTTCACTTTATAACTTGTTTAATCTATTTTCACCCGGTATTTTAGTTTGCTTTTATTAATATTTTTTGTTTTTGTGTTCCTCGTTGTACTTGCCTATTCAGGGCACACAAATCAATAAAATCAATACTCACTCATACTCTGTTTTGTACCTTTTTGTTTTGTTTGCAAAATGTCCAAAGTTCGTAATACAACATTTGCATGAAAACGTATAAGCCATTTTTAATAAATGCTTGCAGGAAATATGTGCTCTTGAGAGAATCTAACTCCTATGACGGAGTCCAGTTGGGGATACCTCAGGGAACTTGTGCGTTTCCTTTGTTTGACAGGTTTCAGGTACTCAAGGCGGACAACCTTTCACAGCATGGGGCATATCAGGCACTATATCCCCGACCAAGCCAACAATCATATCATCAGAAGGACCACTTGACAAAAGTGTTCCCCCACAGAGTTTTTATCTCCTCAGAGTATCCCCCACAAAGCTGATCCTCCGACAGATTACTTCCCAGAAGTTCTCTCCTCCCTAAGCAGGATCTCCAAAGCGATGCCTGAATCACTTTTCCCCAGCAAAATTGCCAGATCTTCTCATCCCCAACATGGGATCCCCACAGAGTTCTTCCCCCAGAGTTCTCCAGAAAGATCGTACAATGATCCTTTCTCCCCACAGATCGCCCAATGATCCTTTCTCCCAGCAGATTTCAAATCTCGGATCTCGTTTCTCTCATTTGCATAATCATAGCATTCTCATCATTCCTCCCCAAACAGAGCGTAACATTCCGTCTAATACGGAGCATTACGACAAAAATCAAACATTTGCATGATCATAAGCCAGGTTCGAGCCAGTCACCTGCAAATGCTAAAGATCACTCCTCCAACAATACGCAAAAACGTATCCCCTACAGATGAAAGCCAAAATGTACTTTTGCACTCTCATTACAAAATACTTATACATACCTATACACAATCCTTCTGATACTCGTCCATATCCCACTTATACATAATTCTTTGATACTCGTCCGTATCTTATGCGTCTCCCCAGCAGGTCAACACTCGTCCGTGTTCCTTGTTCGAACAATTGATATTCGTCCATATCATCACTCCTTAAACACGCGTCGACATTTGTTTCTATCGATACTCGTCCGTATCATGGTCCTAAGGATACTCGTCCGTATCTTTAATGTATATACACTATCGAAACACTTATACCATTTTATTTTTTAAGGCTTAAACACTCTTCTGTGTTTATCTATCCACAGAAGTCGCCAACAAAACAACTTTCTATCCGACATTCGTCCTATTTAGTGATATTTTTAGCAGCCATCCCCTGCTAGGTGATCGTCCTTCACCTTTTTGATGACCGTCCCTCATCATGTTATCCGATGGCCGTCCCCATCGTTGATCTTTTTATCTGGCATTCGTCCTATGTCGAGATAATCCCCAACAGAGCAGCCGTCCCCTGCTAGGTGATCGTCCTTCACCTCTTGATGAATGTCCCTCATCATTTATTTTGATGACCGTCCCTCATCATTTTATCCGATGGCCGTCCCCATTGTTGGTCTTCCTATCTGACATTTGTCCTATATCGTGATATCTTTTAGCAGCCGTCCCCTGCTAGGTGATCGTCATTCACCTTTTGATGACCGTCCCTCATCATTTATTTACTATTCACCCGATGGCCGTCCGCATCGCAGTTTTTTTATTCTTCAGCCTGACGGTCGTCCCCGTTAGTGCTTTTAAATCCCCAGTAAAGTCACCTTTCTTTACCCGATGGCCGCCCCCATCGCGGATTCTTTATTCCCTAGCATGATGGTCGTCCCCGTCAGTGCGTTTCTCACCGCTTTTATTCCCCAACAGTCGTCCTCTGCTCAATGGTCATCCTCCGTCGCTACCATTTAATATTCAGTCTATACTGTCTATTACAATTTATATCCCTTTTCTTCTCCTCCCTAGTGAGCACAAATTTTGGACTGTCTTTGTATTCAACCACAAGTTACCTTGTTCGTCTGCTAAGCTTGGCATTTACATCTTACACAACTAACTCATGCTTGAATAGGGGCAGCTGTAAACACCCCAAATTTGCCCTCTCACTTTTATCACACCTTTACTTATGTTTATCATCATTGCATAACCAATCATCACACTTCACAATGCATAATCATCCTTAACATTTCATCTGCATAGCTGCATCTAGGGTTTGTGATATGAACAATCCAAGAAGTAATCTGAGCAATATCAAAGTTCATGAAGCATTTCAAGAAGGCCCTTGAGTGGTCTATAATCATCCTATTCCCCCATGGGTCATTTAAATTCAAGAAATGTTAAAGCACTGCAGAGGTATGGAAGCTAAGCTGAGGATTCCTACACAGATGACATGAAATTAGGGTTTTGGTTTCAAAGGCCTTATACCCAAAATTTTTGGTCATTCTTGTTGCTATTGGTCCATATATGTTATAAGGAGCATGTGTATCATATTTCATGGAAAGATTCAATGTGGAAGTCATCTGATCAAATGGTAACTTCCTGAGCAAGAAAAGTCAAAATCAGGGCATCTGAGGCCCCAACAAGGATTCCAATGGGTCATCATCATCATTTTAAAGTCATATGGTTTTTATTTGATCATTGGAATGTTTGGAAGTTCACAAAATTGAAGAAAAATGAACAAAGCCAAAACTTGCGAAAAAGGGAAATGACTTGTAATGTAAACTTTCTATTTTGGGAAAGATCTTCAACCTACTCTTTCTTGATCAAAAAGGTTTCAAATGAAATTTCTTCAAACATGAAAGTTGTATATTGGATCCTCCCATTTTCAAAATGTACAAGAACTCATTCTAACTCTTCCTAGAACTCAAGTTATGACCTTGCAAGGTTGGCAAGAATCACATAATTTCAAGTTTCATGTCAAAGAGAATTTTGTGCATTTTGGCATTTCAAGCATTCACAAGACTTCTAATGTGCACAAATATGTTACAACATGTCAAGGAAGCATCCGAAAATCAGAATTGGCCCAAGAATTTGGCACTTTCATGGCTTGATACATGAGAAATTCAACATGACCAATTCTGCATAAAGCTTGTTATCTCTTCATCTAAGCATTACAATTGCATTTCTTTGATCCAAGGGCCCTCCATGAAGCATGCTGAGGCAATCTATGCTCAGAATCCCTTGCTGCATTGACTCATACCTCAAGTACAAAGAAACTTGACTTTTTGCACAACGCTCCCATACCAATCACACAGTGCCAAACCAACTTCCCTGACCAATAATATGGCTTACATGAACCCTAAAGGCTATAAATATGCAAGCTTCATGGCTGCAAGGGACACACAAGTTCAGAATCAAGAAAATCCACAAAAACTTCATGATATCGAATCTCTCAATCTAGCCAGCAAAAACCACAAATTCTTTCACCAATCAACTCCATATAATCTCAGGAACAATTCCCACCCATCACCATAGCCAAAAACACACCACACAAGAAACACGATTTCTGCAACTTCAGTTTCAAAACTCACAAAATCGCCACTCTAAGCTCCATTCAAGCATTCCATTAAGTCCAGGAGATCAAAAGAGGTTGGATTGCACAAGAGGGAAGCTCAGAAAGCTGCATTTTGAAGGATTCCATCTCAAGTAACCTTCATGTACCTTTTTTTCCAGAAGCATGATTTTAAGTTCTAGAATGAATCTACGTGCTTCCCTGATCATCCTGATATGATTAGAATTGAAAATAGGTTAGAAATGAGGATTTCATGATGTTTTGAAATTTTTGACCTAGAACTTGTTTGCTTTGATTTGGCTTTTTGATGCATGATAAATGTGTTTCGTTTGTTGATTATTGTTGTATGATGTTAGTAGAACGTTTATGGGCAAACAATTGGGAGTTTAGAAGCTTGTAGTGGATTATGGGAATTTTGGCTGCCAGAGAAGATGATCGGAGCTTCCCTCCGATCACCTGAAAGTGTTTAGGCTTAATTAGGGTTTAGCTGCCCAGATTGAATCTCCACCCTAGGATCCTGATTAGGGTTAGGCACAGACGGATTAGATGCGCGTGCTTTAGTTAATTCTGTTTAATTAAATTATAAAAACAATTAATTACCAGATTGAATCCCAACCCTTGGATCTTGCGCGCGTGTTTTCATTTAAACCTAGGCCATAGATCTTGCTTACCTCAAACACCCGCTGACTTAGCTTCTGGACCCTTGATCCCTTCAACTTTTGATCACAACCTTTCATTTGAATTACTTTTCAGATTTCTTTTATTTCTTTTATTTTTTATTTTGTTTTCTTTTCTAAAAATCACAAAAATACTAAAAATGATTTTAAAAAATCTGAAATTTTTTGTCAACACTTCAATTAATTTTTTAGTGCCAAAAATATTTTTTTTTTATTTTTCTCACAAAAAATGCATTTTCAAATAATTTAATTGTATATTTTAATTAATTAAATCCTTTTAATTAATTAAAAATACTTTTAAGTATTTAAAAATCACCAAAAATATCAGAGAGGTTCTTTTAACATTTAGAACAATTTACAAACTCATCTCACAAATTTATTTTAGGGTTTGATCAAACTTTAACAATTTTCCATAAATTGGGGTTTCCAAATTTCCTATTTTTCAACCCTAACTTCAAAAATTCATTTCTCTCAAACTAAGATGAGTTTGCATTTGGTTCTTTTTGCATCTTTTCACAAATTGCCTCTAGTTTCTAAATATAATTTTGTGATATTTTTATCTTGAATTTTCAAATTGATTTGACTTTTTCTTTGAAAGGTATCCAAAACCCTAGCCAATCTTAGGATGACCATAGCTTGAATTTGGTTAAGTTTTATACCTCCCCCTTTGGATGGTGTTCTCATGAGTGCTTAGGGTCCCTTTGGGCGCAATTTCAATTTTTTATCATTTGATTTGCTTCTGCTTTTGGTATTGTACATATTGTGTTTTCAAACTAACCCTTTCAGGTGCATCTGGTAAGTTGTTTAGGATGTGGATGTGCATCCACATCCAACCTCTCCTTATCTCTTTATTCTTATGCATCTTACTTGTGCTTGAAGTGAATCTCATTCACTTATGTTCTCTCTTGTTCCTAGGTTACTTAACTTCTTCATGATGTAAGTAACCTAATCCTTCTCTCTCTCTCTCTCTCTCTCTCTCTCTCTCTCTCTCTCTCTTTTCATCTGCTTATCTTCCTTGGTGGCCATATGAAGATTTCTATTGATGCCTCACAAACCATAGGAACATCCAAGCATGATAACTTTAGGTTTGTACATAGTCCCCACTAGTTTTTACCTTTTGAGTCTCCTTGATTCTCTCTCTCTCTCTCTCTTATCTCATAATCAAGGCTAAACAGTTAAATTTTTGGGACTTTGAATTAGGGTTATGCCTGTATCCTTATCTTAGGATGGAGTGTATAACTTTGATCCTTAGTGCTAAACCTTTAAGTTGTTTTCACCTTCAATCAAAAACACCTAATAATCATTAAAGACTTAAGCTTGTAACTTGGGCCTTATATTAGGGTTACATCTCTGCCTGGTGGTTCAGAGGGACTAACTCTAGTGTTCAATGGACAAGTCTCCCTCATGCTAAAGTCTTGCAAACATAAAAAACACTTCTTCATCCAACCTTTAATTAAAATTCACTTAATAAAGGTTTGTTATATAATGAATTGAATCCCTAACCATGTATTAAGTTGAGGTATCTTCCCCAGCTTAAGTGTTCTCATTTATCATCCTTCTCTTAGGATGGTGTAATGAGTTCACTAATCTTTGATTGGAGATTAAACTCATTACTTAACACTAAACAAAAACCCAAAAACACTTAATAATTACAAGTGGGTTAATGATCTTAGTCCTGCATCATTAGGGTAATTAGGTTGAGACCTTCATCTCATACTTAAGTGGACTCATTATCCCTAATTAGGGAGGATATAATGAGTTTACAACCTTTGGTTTAGGCTTAAGCTCATTATCTTACGCAAAACACCAAAAAAAACAAAAAAAAACTCAAAACACAAAAACAAACAATAAACGTCTCCTCCGGGATTCTTTTCTCATCACATTCACTCTGAAAACGAGAACTTGCTTCTTCCATCTAATGCAAGAAAGTTAGCACTCGAGCCAGACGAGTCACACACTTGAGCATAGACAAGCAAGCAGTTCACAACAAAATCATCCATGTCTCTTTGAGTCGAACTACAATGTTCTGACTTCCTCATTGCACGAGAGGATACGTAGGCATAACTTAACAGTTATCGAACAAAAGTATCTTTGTCTTCCCCCCTCTCCTCTTTCCAGCTTTCTTTTCTTAGCCTCATCTTGAGCACTCACTTCCCTTTCGCACTGACACTCTGTACATCCATTTCTCCACCCCTTTTATACATAGTTTAGCACATATACTATCCCCTTTTAAACACAATCAAATAAGCATGGATCCCGTCGAGTACAATGGACGATCTAGGTGCTAATACCTTCACAGGTCGTAACCTACCCCCTTACTCAGTCTCTTTGGTTCGCAACCGTCTTATCCATATATTTCCAGGTTTATGCAGCATTACCTTTCCTTCGGGATAAAAATGCCTAGCTGGCGACTCTATTTAACCTCAACCTCCAACATCGCTGATGGTTCGCGTTTGCACCGGGACGAAAGTCCGGGGAACGACAACCGTGAGTGAGCTTAAAAAGAGACTATCATACTTATATGATAACTCGAAGGAACGAAACCGGACATGGATGGAATTGAAAATCATTTATCCCACTTGGGAGACAAAGCGAACAAGATACATCGTGAGTGAGCTTGAAAAGAGAATATCATGACTTGGATGATAACTCGAAGGAACGAAACCGGACTTGGAAAGAATCGAAAGCATTTACCACACTTGGGTGATAAAGCGAACAAGACACACTGTGAGTGATCTTGAAAAGAGACTACCATAACTTGTTTGATAACTCGACTGGGGGATAACAAGTGTTGACTGGTAAACGTAATAGTGATGAGGAATGAACTTGGCATTCTTTGTGGGGATACTTCGGTCTGATTGAAGAAATAATGTTTCAGGCTTTTACGCAAGGTACCAAAACTAGGTTATGCTTTGTATGCATATGTTTGAATTTTACCATGGCGTAATGCTCCATAATGATGGAAATGCTACGCTTTAGATGATGCAAATTTAATGATGATTACTAAATGCAAATGCAAGGGGATCTCCTGATAAGGAGGTAACAGGTAACCCTGGAAACTTTACTGGGGAAGATAATTGTTGATCTGATTTCATGAATCCCTATGGGAGGAATAACATCTCTGCTGGTGAGGATGTCAATGGTAGTGGCTTTGAGCTGCCACGACTGCCAAAAGTAAATTGGACTTTGAGAAACTGGAGAATGAAGACCTTGCTAGGGAAAGTCTTAAATGGTCTGAATTTGATTGGGAGGTACACCACCCATAGAAATCTGTTTGAGAAATGATGACCTTCTGACCTGGTTGAGGAAAAGGTTTATTGAGACTCTGCTGAGGAAAAATTCTGTTGGGGAATAAAGAGCCACATATACTACTGGGGGTAAAAAGACTCTTGTGAAGAAAAACTCTCTATTTGAAGGAGGAGTCTCTGCTTGGGGAACACCAACCTTCTGTTGCTCCGCTGGGGAAGATTTTAGTTTTGGACTCTACTGGGGATGATGAAGGGCATCAACGAGAATGTTTCCTGTTGAAGATAAGAGTTTTAGATCGCCTCTTGCTAGGGATAAAAGATATTAAGTGTACCATGCTAGGGATGAGAGAATATATATTATCTCTTAATAACTATATCCTTTGCTTGGGGAGTACCAACCCTATTTGTGGCTCTATTGGAGAAAGGCAATCTGCTGAGACTTGCTGAGGAATCATAATCAATGAATTATGTTGATGGAAAAACTCCTTGATGCCTCGTGCTGGCAATGGCTTCGTTTCTCCGTACCTGCATATTAGTGAACACAATTGATAGTTCCTGCAAAAAAGAAAGTTAGACAAGCCTGCATGCTCCAGGTTTATGGTCTGAATTAACCATCCATGTTACTCAACAATTAAGATGTATGTCAAGTGTTTTACTCTTAAGCATGTATTATGAAGTATCAATGTCTTTGCAATGTAATATCTATCACAATTTTTTTGGATGTTTTTGCAATCAATCAATGATAGATGAAAAAAATGAGAGTTATTTTGAATGAAAATGCATTTTATTGATTGAAAAGGTGGTCCTAGAAAGAGGAAATTTCACTAGGAAACAATCCCTAGAAATAGGAAATTTCACAAAAGGAAAATAAACTATCCTAATGGCAATGTAAAATTGGATCTCATCAAGTTCCAACCCATTTATGACCCGTATGTCCTCGAGACTCTCTGCATACTTGGCTTTTTGAGGAAAATGATTGGACTGATTCTTAACCCTCAGACTATCCATGATTGTAAACGACAAATCATAGATCACGCAGATCGCAGTTGTTCGTTTCAATCCTTCTTTTGTGTGGATCTTCCTTTCGGGTTTTCAATCCATTGGGATACCCTTTTTTATCTGAGTTGTCCAATGTGGCTTTTCAACTCAATGGGTGTACATTTTTGGCTCGTCGAGATGCCTTCTTTTGTCTGGACTCTTCATTTTGTTTTTGTCCAGCGGGTCTCTTTCACACGAAGTATTTTTTAACCGCGACTGTGTTGGCAGAGAATGGAAAGTCTTCTCCATTCACGATTGTTAGAATTAAGGCTCCGCCTGAGAAAACCTTTATAACCACAAATGGACCTTCATAATTGGGTGTCCACTTACCATGTGATCTGTTTGAGGAGGAAGGATCCTTTTCACTACCAAGTCACCAGGTATGTAACATCCAGGTTGTACCTTCTGATCGAACACCCGTTTCATTCTCCGTTGGTACAACTGGCCATGGCATACAACTGCTAAACGTTTCTCTTCAATGAGGCTCAACTGGTTGAATCTATACTGGAGCCATACAACTTCATCAAGCTTAACATCCATCATTATCCTCAAGGAGGGAATCTCAATTTTAACTGATAGGAATGCCACCATACCATATACTAGTGAGAATGGTGTTTCCTTGGTTGACGTGCGTATGGATGTTCGGTACCCATGCAATGCAAACGACAACATCCCATGCCAATCTTTATATGTCACAAACATATTCTGTACTATCTTCATGATGTTCTTGTTGGCCGCCTCTACGACGCCATTCATCTTCGGGGGATACGGAGAAGAGTTGTGATGTTCAATTTTGAAATCCCGACATAGATCTGCCATCATCTTATTATTGAGATTGAAACTGTTATCAGTAATGATTCTCTCGGGTATTCCGTATTGACAAATGATGTCCTTCTTTATGAATCAGGCTACGACCTGCTTGGTGACATTAGCATAAGACGCCGCTTCCGCCCATTTGGTGAAGTGGTCAATGGCAACCAGAATGAAGCAATGACCATTTGAGGCGGTAGGCTCGATCTTTCCGATCATGTCGATTCCCCACATGGAAAAGGGCCAAGGAGAGGACATGATACTCAACGGGTTGGGAGGCACATGCACCTTATCAACATAGATTTGACATTTATGGCATTTATGGGAGTACTTGCAGCAACCAGATTCCATGGTTATCCAATAGTACCCCGATCTCAAAATTTTCTTCGCTATGACATATCCTCCAGCATGGGTATCGAAGGATCCCTCATGAACTTCCTGCATTAACAGGTCTGCTTCGTGTCTATCCACAATCTGAGTAGAACCATGTCTAAGTTCCTTTTGTATAGCACGTCATCCCGATTCAAGAAGAACCCACCTATCTACCTCCTGAAGGTCTTCTTATCTTTGCTGGAAGCCCCTGTCGGGTATTCTTGACATTTCAGGAAATGTTTGATATCATAGTACCAAGGCTTATCATCATTATTAACATCAGTTGCAAATACATAAGCGGGCCTTTCGAGGTGAGACACCATAATTTTGGGCATATAATTCCATTGTTGGACTTTAATCGTGGAGGATAAAGTTGTTAGGGCATTAGCGAATTGATTCTTATCATGAGGTACATAATGAAGGCTTACCATTGTGAAGATTGTCAACAACATCCCGGTGTAGTCCCTATATGGAATCAGATGTGGTTGATGGACAAACCACTTTCCGTTAACTTGATTTATTACCAAAGCCGAATCACCAAAGATATCGAGGGTCTTAATCCATAAATTAATCGCCTCATCAATCTCCATTATGCAAGCTTCGTATTCGGCCTCATTGTTGGTGCAGTCAAACTTCAACCGGGCAGTGAAGGGCATGTGAAATCCTTCTGGTGGGAAAATGATGACATCAACTCTGATGCCATTCATGTTAACGGACCCATCGAACATCATAATCCATTTGGATCCAGGGTCTGACCTCTCCTCCGTGCGATGTAGTTCAATCTTCCTAAGAAGCCACATACTTTTTTTTTTCAGTTTTAGGCTCAGGCATTTCTTAAATTGCTTTCTGTAACACGGTGGGAGAACTGATTTTAGATATGTGTTGCAGATAGCAAGAGTCGCCACCGACTTTTATTTTATCCAAAGGAAAGGACATAAAAGAACAGGAAAGACCTTAAAAAGATTTTTGGGTTCGGGGGGTAGGTTATGTAAAGGGAAGGTGTTAGCACCCTTTACATCCATGGTTATCCATGGGCTCTTAGTTACTTAGCTCACTTTAAAATGTTTTTGAAAAGTGTAGTATGTGATTAGAAATTTTCTTAAGTACTTTATAATGATCCATGTACGGATATATATAAAGCCTTTGTTTTGAAAATTGTTTGAAAATGTGAAGTGTTTTTGAAATGTTTTGAAAAGGTGAGCAAGTACATAAGAGAAACCTACCCTAAGTTAAATCTTTTCTGTTCTTAAATATCCTTTAAATGGTAAGACTATCCCTATTATTAAGGAACAGGTAGTCATTACCTTGGATGTGATGAGGGACAAATGAAGGGACAACGGTGATTAGGCAACTGTAAGGTGTATTTAGCAATTCAAAGGGACTAATCATCTTTATTTGAAAGGGACAAGATCATTTACGAAGGCAACCATGAAGGGACTTGATCTTTTTATCTTTTAAGGGACTAGATGATATAAATAAATTAAGGGACTTTGCTTTATACACCTTACTTGACCTTTTTCTTTAGGCAACATGAGAGGTATCCTTAAGAATGTGAGATGGCGATCCAGGATCGACTTACGTGTGTGCGTGTACCAATTCAAGTATTTATCTTACAAATTAGTGATCTAAATTTAATTTTTAATACAAACATGTTTACACTCCCTATTTTACTAACCATGGCAATTTAAATAAATAATAAAAATAATTCTACAACTATTACATAGTGGGTACAATTACATAATAAAATAATTTAAATAAATAAGCACATAATAAGTAAATAAATAAATTGGTTAGTAATAATAAACAAAAATAAATATAAGAAGATTAGTATAACAATATAATATAGAAACAAATTCAAAATTAAATAAATAATTATTTTTTAAGAGTTTTAATAAAAGAAATAAATAGTAAATATTATATACTAATAAAATATGATTAATAGTCTAATTATTTAATTTTATATACATATTATAAAAATATTTGTTAATTATAATTAAGTAAGCATATAAAAAATAATAAATTAAACTCATAAAATAAAGTTAGGGTTTTTAATTGTTTAGAAAAAATAAATTAGGGTTAACTACTTAATTAAATTATTTATATAAAAAACTACATATAATAATATAAACAAATTATAAAATAAATATATACAATTAAAATTTACAAACACATAAATTAATATTTATAACATAATTAGGGTTTATAAAGAAAATTAGGGTTTTGTATTTAATTTACAAAATAAAACAATTTATTTACAAAAATATGATAATTATACATATATACATATTATGAAATAAATATAAACAATTTAAAATTTTTTTAAGAAAATAAATTATGATATTTTAAGAATATAAAGAAAAGTATTTTAATGGTATTTAGAAAATATTTTTTATAATTTATATTTACTAATTTAAATAAAATAGAATTAAATATAAGAAAATAAATTAAAAGAAGAAAAAACAAAGAAATTGATCAGAAAAAAGAAAGGACCTGGGATTTGAACCCAGGTCCTGCACCTGTCAAGGATGTTCCATAACCAACTGAGCTGTGCGCACCATGTGACTTCTTTGTGGATCAAATTAAACAAATAATAAATCTGGAAAATATCATGAGTTGTAAAAAAAAAGATGGGAAACTTGGGGATCGAACCCAGGTACAACTGCTTCCAAAACGTGCTTATAACCACTGGGACAAGCCATGCGCTTGTGATATTGAATAGCTCCAAGTCATTATATTTTAATCCTGCCAAAATAAATGATAAAGCACAAAAAATTTCCTTCAGCCAGGATCGAACCTAGGTCTTGAAGGTCTTTAACGCGTATGCTTACCACCAGACCAAGTAGCCTTAACTGAAATAAAATAGAAACAATTACAAAAAATATTAAACCAATTTTTAAATTTCCAGATGGCGCCAAGGAGGTCATCTTCTTCCTGGGTTGCTGCGAATTCACCTGCCAAATTACCTATGCATTTTCCTGCGAATTTTTCAATATTCATAACCTGCGAAAATCACATCTCATAGCTAAGCTCATTATTTCATGAAATTGATCAGGTTAATGTGATCCTTGAGAGGTATACGGTCTAGCCATGGTTTTTAAATGGATTTATATTGCCTCCTATGCAAAACCCTAAAACGAGCTTCAAACCCTAACCATGGTGAAACTCCAAACCTGCATCGAAACTCATAACCAACAATCAAGAATCCATGTGCATCATTCAACAAACAATATTACAAGCTCAAATTTAAATGATTACGCATAAAACTTATGAATCGGAAAAAAATATTTTTGACATGAAACCGATTCGGTTTGCATCATTCATGAGGTTATGGATGCTTGTGATCATGTGGATAGCATCCTGAGAGTCCAAGGATCCTCTCTATGTCTTTAGAATACCTTTAAATGCCCTGCAAAGGTGAATCCGAATTTGAGTTTTTCTACCAAATTTTGAAAGTTTGAATATTCTTCTTAGAGGCTGCAATCCGTGTCCCTCACTTGTGTTATGTTCCTCTATATGTAGTGAATCAAATTAGGTTAAAAATGTCATGGTTCTTTGGATTTTTGGATCATTTGAATATTGAGAAAGATATGTCATAAAATTTGAATATTATTTGATCTAACATTGCTATTTTAGGACAATCATCATAACTTGTGTATCAATCTAATCCAAACAATATTCATGACTTTCTAGAAGCAAAATCCCCTTTTAAATATTTGATTTTATATTTTATTTCAATTTAAATGGTATTTTAATGAATAAAATTCAAATAAATATGAAATAAAAAATAAAAATTCAGAAAATAAGTGGGTTGAGTCGTGCTTGGTGTTTTGATAAAGATGGGATGGCAATTTGGTGGGCTCATTTAGCAAAAATTTGATTTTAGGCCTTATTTGCTTCATAAACTTCCCCAAAATTTCCCAACTTTGCAAGGGCACAAATCCTTCAATTTTAATGCTATGAGGGTGTTCTTGGACATTTTGGAAATATTAAAGAGTCCTCTAACCAACCCCATTGGTTTCATGTCCATATCATTTACCATTCTCAAGTTATGCTCCTTTGAAGTTGTTGACTTTTTGTTGACTTTCAAAAGGACCTATAATGTCTTAGCTCATACCTTCCAAATGAAGCATTTTTGGGCTTGGCTTGTGATACAAAAAGTTGTAGAGAATTCAATTTCCTTCAAAATGAGATTTGGATGGGAAAAATTTGATGAAGCATGTGAAAGTTATGGCTGGTCAAAGTTCAGTTGACTTTTCCTGAGGAAACCCTAATTTAGAAACTCCTGATTCTTGATGATCTGAAATCTCCTTGATGAATCATGATCAACCCTTGATCAAATGATGAATTTTAATTCATATACTTGATGTTGGCAAAAAATCATGAATTTTGACTTTGGTTTGACTACAGTTGACCTCAGTTTGACTTTTTAACTGCTTTAACTGATTTTAACCTATCTGATCATCTGACTGAGCAAACCTTTGGGAAAAGTCTTGAAATTTTTCATGGGGATTCTTGAACACATATAAGATGTTATGAAGCTCCCTTGAAGTCTTGTAAGTCCATTTATCCTGATTAAAGTCAAAACCCTAGTTTAGGATGCATTGCTTAGGAGGATGCATTGTCTGAGGGAAATGTCAAATCTTCTGACTAATTGTGAACTTTGTGAACCTTGTGAACCTCATGAGATGTATTGTGAACCTTGTGAACCTTGTGAACCTCTTAGTACACAAAGTCTTGTCTTGTGAGGGCAAATTTTGGGGTGCAACAGCTGCCCCTGTTCAATTTTCTGAAACATGCGGGGTTAGATTGGTATATGTGCCATTCGTGACCTGGAAGGTTGAAAGGGATTGAACACAAAAGCCCAAAAATTTGCACTCACCGGTGCATAGAGTAATACTGATGATTATCTGTATATGCTTGAGTGTGCTTGAAGATGTCACTTGGAGGAATTGGAGATGGGCTTAGAGATGCCACCTAAAATATCAAGATGTGATGATGTCTGTATGTTGATACTGGATATCAGTACTAGGTCTTTGTATAAGCCGTCTCTGAATCATTTATGCAACATGATTTGAATTGTTGGATGGACCAGTAGAAATAAATCTTGTGATGGTTATCTCTTCTGAAATATTTTGGATTAGGGAATGGATCTTTATACGGATCGTTTGCCTATTCTCCAAGGTCAAAAGAACGTCAAGATTTGTTCTTAAGGGTCAAAAGAACGTCAGGATTTGTTCTTCTGAAAAAGTCTTGGGCAAAAGGGCCAAAAGAGCGTCAGGATTTTCTCTTAAGGGTCAAAAGAACGTCAGGATTTGTTCTTCTGAAAAAAAGTCTTGAACAAGGGGCCAAAAGAGCGTCAGGATTTGCTCTTAAGGGTCAAAAGAACGTCAGGATTTGTTCTTCTGAAAAAGTCTTGAACAAGGGGCCGAAAGAGCGTCGGGATTTGCTCTTAAGGGTCAAAAGAACGTCAGGATTTGTTCTTCTGAAAAAGTCTTTAACAAGGGGCCGAAAGAGCGTCAGGATTTGCTCTTAAGGGTCAAAAGAACGTCAGGATTTGTTCTTCTGAAAAAGTCTTGAACAAGAGGTCGAAAGAGCGTCAGGATTTGCTCTTAAGGGTCAAAAGAACGTCAGGATTTGTTCTTCTGAAAAAGTCTTGAACAAGGGGCCGAAAGAGTGTCAGGATTTGCTCTTAAGGGTCAAAAGAACGTCATGATTTGTTCTTCTGAAAAAGTCTTGAACAAGAGGCCGAAAGAGCGCCGGGATTTGCTCTTAAGGGTCAAAAGAACGTCAGGATTTGTTCTTCTGAAAAAGTCTTGAACAAGGGGCCAAAAGAGCGTCAGGATTTTCTCTTAAGGGTCAAAAGAACGTCAGGATTTGTTCTTCTGAAAAAGTCTTGAGCAAGAGGCTAAAAGAGCGTCAGGATTTGCTCTTAAGGGTCAAAAGAACGTCAGGATTTGTTCTTCTGAAAGATGTCTTGAACCAGGGAATGGATCTTTTTACAGACCGTTTGCCTGCTATTAAAGGGCAACTTGAGAAAATGTATGGATCATTTCTGACCCGTTGTAAGTTGTTGATATTGTTTTACCTGCATATAACTATCCTGCAAGGGAAATATTAGTTTGTGCATTATGCATGCATGCCTAGTATGATGCACCTAAGTAATTGTATTATGTACTTATGGATGTGTATGTTATGGTATGATGTAAATGATGTATGTATGCATCATGTAGTCTGAAGCGTCTGGATATCTTCATATATCAACTACTGGCCAGGGAAAATAAATCCCGATTTGTTGCTGAGGAATATGAGGAACTCGTCTTGTTTGATAATATAGTGAAGAATATGAGGAACTCGTTCCCGTCTCGTTTGATAACATAGTATTCATAAACCTCCCGTCTTCGTTTGATAGTATGGTATCCAATACCTCCCGTCTTCGTTCGATAGTATGGTATCCAATACCTCCCGTATTCGTTTGATAGTATGGTATCCATAACCTCCCGTCTTTGTTTGATAGTATGGTATCCATAACCTCCCGTCTTCGTTCTTCATACTCCTATTGAAAGAATAAATTCCCGACTATCCGTCTGAGGATAAAAGAGATGGATATAAATTCCAGGGGAGATGTGACTCGAAGTATCTATGATGATAGATTTGCCCTACTGGGGGTTTGTAGCTGTCTTGTGGGGATGAACCGGCGAAGCTTCGTTGAATTCCTTCCCTCGTTCGTCCTTAGTAAATACTATTACTGCATTTTCATGCATTTCTGGTAAACATCAATCATATTAAGTATTTATGCATTTCTGATAAACATCAATCATATTCAAAAGCATACATACATTCAAACACAACCAATGTACGTTTCTCTTATGTAAATAGGGTAAAAGTAAATCTGGATTCAAAAATGAAATTTTATTTATATCACAAAGTGACCTATACATAGGCAAATTTGTATAAGGAGAAAAAAATCCTAGTAAGAGGGATTCGTCGTAAATTTTTTATAAAACATAGAAAATCAGCTATGTGAGAAATGATCCTATTGAGTTTCAATTCTACTATTGCCATATTCTTCAAGTATCTCATCTTCTGTTGTCGAGACGGAAACGATTGGATTGATCTTTATCTGTTCGAGCTTGAGTAAGTAGCACAACTGATTGTAGTTTCATGGGTGATCCAAACGAGACATAGTCATACGCTTTAATCCCTAACTTTTGCCTGGATTGCCCTTTCAGGTTTTCAATCCACCGGGATACCCTTTTTTTCCCAAGCCGCCTTTTCAGGTTTTCGACTTGCCGGGTGTACATTTTTTTTATATATATCCCTAATTTTTGCCCGAACCCTTTTGGTTCGCCGGGATGCCCTTATTTTTTCCTAGGCCAGTCAACCTAGCGGGTCTCTTTTTATGCGTAGTATTCTTTAACTATGTATGCGTTTACAGGCTGTGGGAAGTCTTCACCATCCATAGTAGTAAGTATCATGGCACCTCCTGAGAATACTGTTTTGACCACAAATGGCCCTTCATATGTAGGGGTCAACTTGCCCCTAGGATCACCCTGTGGTAATATGATACGCTTGATTACCAAGTCACCAGCTTGATATTCTTTTGGCTTAACCTTCTTATTAAAAGCCTTGATCATTCGTTTCTGGTACATCTGGCCATGACAGACAGCTGCTAACCTCTTCTCATCAATCAAATTTATCTGGTCAAGTCGAGTCTGAATCCACTCATCTTCATCCAAGCCTGCATCCTTCATGATTCTTAAGGAGGGTATCTGAACTTCGATGGGCAGAACTGCTTCCATACCATATACTAAGGAGAATGGGGTTGCCCCTGTTGAAGTACGTATTGTAGTACGATAACCATGAAGAGCAAATGGTAACATCTCATGCCAATCCTTATAAGTGATAGTCATCTTCTGTAGAATCTTCTTAATGTTCTTATTAGCAGCTTCTACTGCCCCATTCATCTTCGGACGATACAGAGAAGAGTTGTGATGCTTAATCTTGAACTGTGTGCAGAGATCAGTAATCATAGTTTTGTTCAGATTAGAGCCATTGTTCGTAATAATCCTCTCAGGGATGCCATACCTACATATGAGATTATTCTTAATGAATCGGGCCACCACACTCTTGGTAACAGATGCAAATGAAGCTGCCTCTACCCACTTTGTGAAGTTATCAATAGCAACCAGGATGAAACGATGCCCATTAGAAGCAGTAGGCCTGATCTCACCAATCATATCAATACCCCACATGGCAAAAGGCCAAGGAGCAGTCAACACATTCAATGGTGATGGAGGTATATGTACTTTATCAGCATAAATTTGACACTTGTGACATGTTCTAGAATGTTGATAGCAGTCAGCTTCCATGGTAGACCAATAGTAACTTGCTCTCAATATCTTCTTTGCCATAGTATGACCACTAGAATGAGTGCCAAAGATCCCATCATGCATGTCTTCCATAATATCTGTCGCTTCCTTCTTATCCACACAATGAAGCAAAGTTGAATCATGATTGCGCTTGTACAAAATTCCATTACTCAAGAAGAACTTAGTAGAAAACCTCCTCAGAAACTTCTTATCTTTGACAGATGCCCCTTCAGGGAATTCCTGAGCTTCAAGATACCTTTTCACCTCATAGAACCAAGGCTTCTCCTCTGCTTCTTCAGTGTCAATCTCATTGCAGTATGCAGGCTTCTCAAATCTATCAATAGTAATCTTGGGAGCTTCATCATCCCAGCTAATTTCAAACATAGATGCCATGGTGGCTAATGCATCTGCCAACTGATTTTCTCTTCGTGGAATATGTCCAAAGGTAATCTCTTTAAAATGTGGGATCAAAGACAACACATGCTCTCTGTAAGGAATGAGATTATCATGTTTGGTATCCCAATCTCCTTTGATCTGACTTACTACCAAGGCTGAATCTCCATACACGTCAAGGAACTGAATCTTCATATCAATGGCAGCTTTGATACCCAGGATACATGCCTCATACTCAGCCATGTTATTGGTACAATAGAAACAAAGTCTGGCAGTAATCGGGGTATAACAACCTTCGGGAGAACTGATCACAACACCAACACCATTACCAAGTGCATTAGAAGTTCCATCAAAAACCATAGTCCATCGGGATCCTTGTTCAGGTCCGTCATATTGTCCAGGTTCTTTGGTAATAATCATGATGTCTTCATCAGGGAACTCAAAACTCATTGACCGGTAATCATCCACTGCTTGATGAGCCAAATGATCAGCTACAACACTTCCTTTAATGGCCTTCTGAGTAGTATACTGTATATCGTATTCTGTCAAGATCATTTGCCATCTTGCTATTCGTCCGGAGAGAGCAAGTTTCTTGAATATGTACTTGATTGGATCCATCTTCGAAATCAATAAGGTAGTATGAGTCAACATATACTGTCTTAGTCGGCGAGCAGCCCATGCCAAAGCGCAGCAAGTTTTCTCGAGCAGTGAGTATCTTGTTTCACAGTCGGTAAACTTTTTGCTAAGGTAGTATATTGCTTTCTCTTTTCGACCAGACTCGTCATGTTGCCCCAACACACACCCCATTGAGCTGTCTAATACTGTTAAGTACATAATCAAAGGTCTTCCATCAACTGGTGGCATCAAAATTGGAGGTTCTAGCAGATATGTCTTGATTTCATCAAATGCTGTCTGGCACTCATCATTCCATTCCATTACCTGAGCTTTCTTCAACAACTTGAAAATTGGCTCATAGGTAGCAGTTAATTGGGAAATAAATCTTGCGATGTAATTCAGTCGTCCCAAGAAACCTCTAACCTCCTTCTCAGTACGGGGAGCTGGCATCTCTTGTATAGCTTTCACTTTCGCAGGATCTACTTCAATACCTTTTCCACTAACAATGAAACCCAGGAGCTTACCAGATCTAACTCCAAAAGTACACTTGTTCGGGTTCAATCTCAACTTGTATTTCTTCAATCTCTCAAACAACTTATGCAGATGATCGAGGTGTTGTTCTTCATTCTGGGACCTGGTTATCATATCATCCACATATACCTCTATCTCATGATGAATCATATCATGAAACAAAGCCACCATAGCACGCTGATATGTTGCCCCTGCATTCTTCAAACCAAATGGCATCACTTTATAGCAAAAGGTGCCCCACTGTGTAACAAAGGTTGTCTTCTCCATATCTTCAGGTGCCATCTTGATTTGATTGTAACCAGAGAAACCATCCATGAAAGAGAATACTTTATGCTGAGCAGTGTTGTCTACCAGAACATCAATATGGGGAAGTGGAAAGTCATCTTTGGGGCTGGCCTTGTTCAAATCCATGTAATCTACACACATACGTACCTTACCATCTTTCTTAGGTACCGGTACCACATTTGCAACCCATTGAGGATAAGAAGTCACAACTAAGAACCCTGCATCAAACTGTTTCATCACCTCTGCCTTAATCTTCTCTGACATTTCAGGACGCATGCGATGAACCTTCTGCTTTTTTGGACGACAATCTTCTTTTACCGGTAAACGGTGAACCACAATGTCTGTATCCAACCCTGGCATATCTTCATAGGACCAAACAAAGATCTCCACATAATCATGTAACATCTGAATCAATCTGCTCTTAACACCATCCTCTAATTCTGCCCCTATCTTGACTTCTTTCATGTTTTCTTCAGTTCCCAGATTCACAACTTCGACTGGCTCTTCATGTGGCTGTATAGCTTTCTCTTCTTGTTGTAACAACCTAGCAAGCTCTACAGGTACTTTACAATCTTCCTCCTTTCCATCTTCAGCTTGATAGATCGGATTCTCAAAATTATAATTGGCAATAGTAGAACTGTTATCAACATGATCCAGAGTGGATGAGGATCTTCATTTTAGTGATGTGGGTGTGTGTAAGAACACATAGCTGATAAAACAAGAATAAAATAAAAGAAAGTCAAGGAACACAATATTTACGAAAACGAAACGTCCACTGATTTTTATTGAATGAAGTATGCAAATGAAATGACATCCCGTAACAAGCACACCATTGTGCCCCGGGTAAGGCACAAGGCTTAAGAATTTAATTGTTCAAAAATTACAAACTTTAAAAGTAATAACACAGTAATAGTATTTACTCCTTACTAAAGGAGATAGGAATAACATCTTCAGCCTTCCAATTATTGAGTCCAGCACCCACAGTAGGAAAAATCCAAGCATCCAAGTTGTAGTCTTCATCATAGTCACCCACAACATTAATTTGATCTTTCATAACCCCTTGATTGGTGATACGAACAACACGAGCACGACGAACAACCTTCTGGGACTCTGCAGTGAAACCCAAACCAAATTTGTCAGACTTGTAAGGAATGTCAGGAAGCTGACCCCAAATAGTACAACCACCTTCATCCACCACAGCTCTAGCATCTTTGAGGGAGGCCATTGTAGGAGGTACTCTGGTGACCACCGGAACTTTCTTGACAACAGGAGGAGCTTCATAATTATTAACAACCCAAGGAACTACTTCAAACATCTGACATGGAGTTTCAACATATTCAGCTTCCACTTCAAGATATTTAAATGTGTTCACATGGCTAACTATATATCCTTCCTCTCCGTAAACAGTGACAACTTTTCCTTCTACTGGATATCTCAGCTTCTGATGTAAGGTGGAGGTTACAGCACCTGCCCCATGGATCCAGGGACGCCCAAGCAAACAAGAATACGAAGGACGAATATCCATTACATAAAAAGTAGCATTGAAGACTTGAGAACCTACTTTTATTGGGAGATCAATTTCTCCATGCACCACTCTTCTCGAGCCATCAAAAGCCTTCACCACTATATTACTGGGCTTCAACACAGCATCTTCAGGACTAAGCTTATTCAGAACTTCTTTGGGCAACACATTCAGCGAGGAACCATTGTCTATTAACTCATGTGACAAGGTAGTGCCCCTACATTCAATAGAGATATGTAGAGCCCTATTATGATCCCTCTTGGCAGGAGTCAAATCAGCATCGGAGAAACCTAACCCATTATCATAGGTCAAGTGTGCAACACAATTTTCAAACTGATCTACAGAAATCTCATTTGGTACGTGAGCGGTCTTCAAGAATTTAATCAAGGCTTTAGCATGAGCCTCAGAACACAACAGCAAAGACAACATAGATATCTTGGAGGGAGTATGCCCCAATTGATCAACAATGTCATAATCACTCTTGCGAATGATCTTTAGTACTTCTTCCATCTGCTTAGAAAGATCATCAACAGCTGGTACATCAGTTTGTATAGGTTCAATAACAGGACCTTTTCCCCGAGCATCAGCAGTGGAGGTAGTAGTTGGAGTAACTGTATTCTTGGAAGCAGCCGGAGAAGAGAAAACTCTTCCACTTCGTGTGATCTTACTAGATCCAGCAATATTGTCAACATCAAGGTTTTCATCAGCAATAGGTGCATCAGCCAAGGATTACTGCTTAACACCATGAATATAAACATCGGACCCATAATGCCAAGGCACATCTTTATCAGAAGTATATGGAATAGGACCTGGAGTGGTAATGATCATAGGAGCCACTCTAGCTTTAGCAACAATCTTCACAGGGCCTTCAGCAGTAATTTTAATTGGACCTTTACGAGTGATTTTTACAGGTCCCTTAGAAGTAATCCTTACCGGCACTTTATCAACCATATCCACCTCTTCAACCTTTGCACCTTTAGTTATATGTTCAACCATGCTTTCCACAGAAGGTGTCCTCTCAAACAATATTGTGTAATTGTTCATGAGGCATTGAATTCCGTCCTTCAATCTCCAGCAGCTATCCGACTTATAGGCACAATATAAACAATCTTCATGACAACCCGGAAAGAACCCAGCTTGTACCAACTTCTCCTTAATAACCGAGAATGGTGTGGTTACATCTGCAACTGATGAAATATGTGAAACTTCATCAATGGCATTGACAGTCTTCTCATGATTTGGCATGGGAGCAGTAATCACATTTGGAGTACCCGGAGGGTCAAACTCAATCTCTCCAGCATCAATCATATCTTGAATTTTATTCTTCAATATCCAGCAACTATTGGTATCAAGTCCCTGACAATTTTAATGATATACACATCGTGCATTAGGATTGTACCTGGGAGAGGTAGCATTGGGATTCTGAGGAGGGTCCCTCAAAGTGATGAGTTCACCCTTCAACAAGTGTTGCAAGGCTTGGGCCAGTGACATATTGAGCTTAGTGAACTGCCTTCTAGGCCTCTGCTGATTGCCCTGTGGTGGCTCTGATGTTGCAGGAGTAGGATTGGAGATATGAACTGCACTCACAGATTGATGCCTCCTATTACGATCAGATTGACCATAAACAACATTCGACTCTTTCTTCCCACTAGGGGGCTTCTTTGTAGTACTGGATGAAGAAGCACCCACTTGGATCTTGCCACTCCTTATACCACTTTCTACGCGCTCTCCTGTCATTATCAACTCAGTGAAGCCAAATGATGAGCTTCCAATGAGATGACTATAAAAAGGAAAATTCAACGTGCACATGAACATATCCATTAACTCCCTGTCAGTTAGAGGAGGTTGCACTCTTCCAGCCAAGTCTCTCCACTTCTGGGCATACTCCTTGAAATTTTCTTTAGCACCCATAGACATGCTTTGTAGTTGCATGCGAGTATGAGCTAGATCAGCATTGTATTGATATTGCTTATAAAAGGCTTCAGCAAGATCATTCCAATCACGGATGTTGACACTCTCCAACTGATAATACCATTCCAATTGAGCTCCAGATAAGCTCTCTTGGAAGAAATGGATCCACAACTTCTTATCAGCAGTATGGGGTTGGATCCTCCGGACATAAGACCTCAGATGCAGCTTGGGACAAGAGACACCATCATAAACTACGAAAGTAGGAACCTTGAAACCAATGGGTATGACCACCCCAGATATCAAACTCAGGTCTTCAAAATCCAGCCCAGAAGACTTTTGCAATTCCATAGCATCCATTCTATCCACCAGCATCTTGAACTTATCTTCATTAGGATCATGATAGTAGTTAGCTTCAGAATCAGAATCCCCCATCGTATTATGGAGACTGCCTCCCTCTTGCTCAGACTCCTCAAACTCATAATCTTCAACCTGTTCCTTGGTCTTGACAGGACCTCTGAACCTTCTTCCCATGTTGATTAGACCTCATGACCTTCTAGTCTTCTTAGTCTTCTTGGCCAGCAGTTTCTTCAATTCATCTTGTCCTTTGGACAAGTTCAGGATCAGCTCTTGGAACTGGGCATTTTGTGCCTGGAGATCTTTAACTGTTTGTTCAAGAGCCATTGCTGAAATAAACAGCGAGAAGATAAGAAACCTGTACATAAAAAACCTGTGATGCAGTGATATGGTATGCAAATGCGTATGCAATGTTTTCAAGGACCGCATGATTTAAATTTGCTTAAACAACCAAGAAAGTAAACTTTTATTAGTAATAAATTTGTTTGCCCTTTGGGCTTACAAAATGAAATGAAATAAATACAAAAGATGGGGTTTTAAGTCTCCCATGGACGTTTCCTCTTTGTGTTGAGGTATGAGTTGAGATTCCGCTCCTCGTGAAGTTGCTTTGTAAGCTCCAGGATTCTTTCTTGACTTGCTTTGTAATGAGCCTCGAAAGTATCCCTTTGCTCCTTCAACTGGATCCAAGACCTCTGTAAGTCTTCCATGTCAGTGGGCATGTCTGGGTGAAGGATGGTATAAGAAGTATCCCCTTCAGCAACAGGCTCCATAGTAACTGGCAGGATGGCAGGATATGGCATCATGAGAGTCTGAGCACGAGATCGCACCCATCTGAGGTAAGCTTCCATAGGAATAGTGTACTTGGGCTCCAGAGTCTTTCTGTCAACCTTGTTCACTTTTCCCCATGCTCGTATGAACCTTTGATGGTAACCTTGTAGATCGTTGTCATAGTCAAACACAATACCCTGAATCAACATGTCATGAGGGCTATCACTCCGAGCGTAACCAAACTGTCGTAAAGCTAAGGAAGGGTTGTAAGTAATGCCTCCTCTTATGCCTAGAAGTGGCACATTAGGAAACTCCCCACAACGGTCAATGATAGTGACATTCTCCATAGATCTGGAGCACCAATGGATATCTAAATGAGAGAGCGACATAATCCTCTTGGACCACCTGAACCCTTGTTCATTCTTCATCACTGAGCGAGGAAGGTGAGAACTGAACCACCTAGATAGAAAAGGTATGCAACACATCAGAGTTCCTCGTGCCTTTGTAGTACGAGTATGAAGAGAGTGCAGAATGTCTCCAAGCAATGTAGGCACTGGATTGTGACTCAGAAATATGTTGATGGCGTGAACGTCTATGAACTGATCTGGATTGGGGAACAACACTAAGCCACAAATCAACAAGGCTAAGATCTCCTCAAAAGCATCATAGCTCATAGCCTTCAAGAACACTTGAGCCTTCTCTATCAACACCTTATCAAGAATACCCTTAACCCCGCTTCTCGTTTCTAGGACAATGTTTGATTTCTTCAGATGTAGAGCTGCAGCAATGACTTCAGGTTTGGGCTCTTTTTCTAAGCCTGTGAAGGGTTTCTGATCAAGGATAGTGATGCGTGTTTTTCGCAAGTGTACGAACACGTCAGAGTAATATAAAAGATTGTCGAATCCACAGAGACCAAGTGTCAATCTATCGTACCTGTTCTTATGGTGTGTATCTAAGGCAACTAAATATAGGGGTTTTAAGAAGGGTGCAATGGTAAATAAAATGATAATTTTAAATAATAAAAAAGGACAGGCTCGAATGTAATTCACGTAATCAATGATAATCCAGTATTTGTTAATTGAACTACTTATGGGCAATGTTTTCTCCTTTGAAAAGAACTAATTTAACAGGAACTGTCGCTTTCACGTATTCAGAACCGAGTTGTACTCTCTAATCAACCCCTCCTATTGTCACGGATAAAAAGGTGCGTACTGCGTTAGAGTAGTAAACCTATTTTTAAGAAATGTAGTATCTTAACTAAGTTGAAAAGTATTTTAACCTGGACTTCTTAGCAAAAAGAGGTTCTTACGAACCAGACTCTAAACTTCCTAACGCGTCCGAAAATCGTTTTAAAATCTCTTTTCTTTTTAATCTAAAAACTCCTAATGAACTAGACAAAGCGCTTTTGGCTGTTTTTGAAATTGTTAAAAACAATTAGATTGAAAGATAAAATAGCCTTTAGGTGTTTCCACGAACAATTATATGGATTACTGGTTTAATTACGATCCTTACATCCTAACCTTTATGGAATTAGTTAGACATGATAAAGTAAAGGTTCTTTTTATAATTTTTCATAAAAGTAATTTAGTGCGAGTGCGGAAAGTAAATGAATTTAGTGCGAGTGCGGAAAATAAAGGAATTTAGTGCGAGAAATAAATAAAAGTAAAGAAATGCGGAAAGATAAAATACGAACTGGAATTAAAATGGCGGCAGGATTAACTTCCTCCAGAGTGCTCCAAAACTCGATCACACAGACAGATTACAGACTCGATCACTCGATTGTAGAAACACCCCGATGTGGAATGGTAACTGCTTTGAAACTGATATATGCCTAAAGAAATCTAAGTTTGGATGAAGAAAAACGAAAAACTAAAGTCCTATTTATAGGAAAACTAAATGCGGGAAAAGACCAGGCTGCCCCCTCCACTAAAAATTGGAGGGAACTGTTTTTGCCTTGTGGCGCCCGCCACAAGGTCATGGCTCCCGCCATGAGGCCAATGGAGAATGAAAGAGCGGGGATCGTGGGTCTTGGAAGTTGTGGAGTGGTCTTGAGAAGTGGCCACGTCATGGCTAACCCCATGGCGCCCGCCACAGTGAGTGCCGTAAGTGCAAAACGCTGAATTTCTAGGTTTTCGTCCGTTTCCACTCCTTTTTCGCTCCTTTTCTCGATTCAAGCCCCGATTACATAAAAAACCTGAAAACAAAAGAAAACAAAGTAATAACATAACAAAATAACAATAAAAGCTAAGAATGCATGAGAAATCGGAGTCAGAAATACGGTGAATTTTAGTGTGATCAAATTCTCACACACTTAAACCTTTGCTTATCCTCAAGAAAACATTAAAGCTCAAGAAAATATGGTGTCAACACGTGTCTTTGGGCTAAAGGGCTTCTAAGTTCAAGTCAGGATGCAGTGACGGGTACTAACTAAGTGAACCAAGGGTACCATAGTAACACAAACACAAACTTCAATCCTATATTAACCACTCCATATCATCCCACAATACCTAGGCCTATCTTCTCATCTTTTTGTGTCGTTTTCATTCAGGCGCAATCACATTAAGCCCGTTATCTGTACATGCTTCATAGTAGAGTGATCGGTTAGTGATTCTGATCCATAACATAAGGTTTCTGGCACATAAGCATGTGTAAACCTGTTTTATTTGACCTAATTGTAGCTGCGGGGGATCGAATCGTAATCCGCCCTACCAAGTTCAGTGCCAGATACCTCTGAACCAACTAACAATAGGTGACTGCAATTTTTTTTCTTTTTGTGGCAAAAAAATTTTTTATTCTCTTTTTTTCGGTTTAAATGACTTTGTGAGGGTCACCTATCCCAGAGTTTGCCTTTTTTTTTCTTTCTTTTTTATTAGCACTGGATCATTCACTTATGTTCATCGGCCCCTTACGTAGAGCATGCTTAGGCCGGAGCTGACTGCTAGGATAAACTACTTAGGAAAATTTTTTTTGAATGATAATAAAGGCCATGGTGGTGGGGTTTAGGAGTGATTCCTATATTCAAGAGGTCTATGGTGCTAAAATGGTGCTGATGTTTCAAAAAGTTGACCTAAGTCACCACATCCTAATTTAAACCTGTCTCAAAGCCCAAAAAACATGTGAAACAACATTATTTTCTTTTTAAAATTTTTCTGGTAAGGCTAAGGAAATGGGAAAAAATGAAGGTGAACTAAAAATACACTATACTGGTGACTCGTCAGACTCATGCATTATCTAAGAAAATTAAACTAAATAACTTACTGAAAAGGGAAATAACTGAAAGGAAATAATTAACTAAAAAGGGAAATGACAGAAAGCAATAAAATCCCCTCCCACACTTAAATCGAACATTGTCCCCAATGTTTCGAAATAAGATAAGGGGGGTAACCTGAAAAAGACTACTGAGGAGGAGCACTGGTGCCCTCGCCGTCCTGCTGTGATGGTCTGGAACGACGGGATCTACTACGATGCTGGTCCCTCCGGTCGAGTCGTGCCGATAAGGCAGCCTGAGCACTCCGGACCTCTCGCAGGTTACCTAAGATGGAACCCTGAGTGGCCTCTACAAGCTGGTAGTGCCGGCTGTTGAACTCTCTCTGACGGTTCTGCTCTAATGAGATATCGTTCAAGGTACGACAAACGTTACATAAGCACAATCCAAAACCAATCGCGATTGTTGCATGAAGCTCATGTTGTCCGTCAGTTGTTGTGAGATAGTAGAGAGAAGGCTATCTCGCCTTTCCTCTCTAGCTGTCATATTATGCCACATCTCCTCGGTGACATAGAATCCAGGAGCAGCACCTGTAACAGGGTTAGAGGAAGATGGTGCGGTGTGTGACTATGAAGGACGATGGGGGGACATGTGAGGTATGGGAGACTTCTCTCTCCGATCATACTCTTCATCAGTGTCATGTGCCTCCCCATCAGGAATATTAGGAGGAAGTGGACCCAAAATAGGTGGAGCATTCAGATCATAGGTCCAGTTCCTTTCAATACGTACATCATTACGTCTACTTCATAGTAAAGCAACAGATGGGATAGCTACCCCATGAACCATCAACTCATAACCACCTTCTCTCCTCGTTCGGCACAATTTCATGTCTTTCAGAAATTTTAAATTAATTGTGCGAGGAGGTAGTGGTTCAAGTGTAGCTATCTCATCGTTCAGGCCAAGAGCCCGAGCAATAGACGTAACAAGCCCTCCAAAAACAATCGGTCCTGTTTTATTAGTAAGTAAAGCCATGTGTGCAAGCATAAACGGGATCAGATTGATATGGGTACTAGTGAGGCATACTTGCAAAAATAGGAGTTCTCTAGCATTTACCTTGTTTGGACTCTCCCAGCCAAAAATAGTACATGCCAAAAGATATCTGAAAACTCTTATGGCCGGGTTGTGAATGGTCGACGCAAGTATCCCTTCAAAAGAATTAATTGAAGTACTTGAAAGCCTTTGCCAGAAGGAAAATACCTCGGCCGACCATTCCGCATCCAAAGGTGCCTCACAAATTGCACCTTCCCTATGAGGGATTCCTAACAAGCCTGCTAACTCGTTGGTACTGAATTCATATTCAATTCCAAACAGTCTAAATTTAACAGTACCGACCGTGCTAGCAGTGTTAGGACTGACAGTGTATATCAATGAACTTAAAAACTCAACTGTCAGCCTCTCATAGGTAGGTTCCTGATTAACGAAAATATTATGCAAGCCTAAAAAATCTAATAAATTAAAAACACTATGTTAAATACCCAAAGCATACAGACAGTTATCATCGACGTACCTAGTCGAGAGAATTTCTCGACTCTGAAGCCTCTGAATAATTTTCCTTTGCCTATCACCCGGTCTTCTGTCACGAAGAAGAAATCCATTGAACTCCATTGTTGATTGCTCCTTAGGAAGTGAAAATGGTAGAAAAATGGTTTATGAGAGAAATGATAAAGTTTTGATTTTTATGGTTTGTGGTGGATGAAAATGAAAATGGATTTTGGATAGGTTTTATGGATGGTGGGTATTTTGGAAATGGGGGAGCTTTAATGGGGTTCAAGGAGGTTTTTGAAAGTTGCAAAAATGAGTTTTTGGAGAAGGAAGGTATGAAAATGGTGAAAATGGGAGTTCAGCCCCGAAATAGGGGAGAACGCCATGGCGCCTGCCATGGGCTTGTGGCGCCCGCCACAAGGCTATTTCCTGGGCCTTGGATTTTTTAAAATCCTCCTTTAGGCCTTCTTTGCACCTTCGGTCTTCGGGGGGGGGGGGGGTCTGGACAGCGTTTTCTTCTCCTTTTCAAGGCACGAGGCTTGCATATTTTTTTATGAAGACAAAAATGAAAATATTTTTGTCTTGTATTTTTTTTTCTTTTGCACGACAAAACAAAATAATTAAAAAAATCAAAAAAGGAAAAAAAATCGACATTAGTGCATAATATGTATATATAGGAGGAATTCAAAGTACATGAAAATATAATAGATGCAATAACGTAAGATATGTTGGGAGATGCGATAAATAAAATAAAGCGTGAAGAAAAAAAGAAATTAAATACTAGGGTGATATTGTCAGTGTAGAACGAATCATGTGGTAGGCTTCTCCTCCTGGCTTGATCCACGAATCTCAGCTATCTCCCTCCGAAGCTCTTCAATCTCCTGATATAGAGCATCGGCCTCTGAGGCATGAGTGAGATCAGAAACCTGAATCTGTAATTCCAAGTCCGCCACTTCCTGCTTGAGCAGGGCAGTCTCCTTACGGAGCTCATAAATCTGTGTTTGTAGATCAGGCGGCTGCAGAGACATATTGTTAGACATAACAGTGATTCGGGGAGTAAGAGGTGTAGGAGTGTACTCAGCGGCGGGAGGTGATTTCGGCTCTTCGACAGTCTCTCCATAACCCTCTAGAGCATAACTCCAATTTGCAGGATCATGGACACTGGTCATCAGCGGATCTGGTAATGTAAAGTAATGTATCGCTTCGCCGTCGATCAGTAATCTAAACATGTTGGTCTCAAAAGAAGCCATCCTCATCAGTCCTCTGTCAAGAAAAAAGTCAACATCCAGGGTGGTGTAGCAACAAAAGGTCCTGAGGTGCAATAATTTGCGAGACAAACCCAATGCAGTAGCTATCTGTGTAACAATCCCACCGACATGTATGATGCCTATAGATGATCTGGCAACACTAGCAAGGCCCTTCAACAGAAAGTTGCCACAAGCAACTGATCGAGACTGAGTCGCACAAAACAGTAGGAAAATCTCCTCTTCACTTAGAAGAGTCTCTGTATCTGGCAAACCTAGGAAAGAATGCGCTAGAATCATCAGGAAGTACCTTAACGCAGGGTTGTGGATTACCTGAGAAAACTGAGTGGAAGGATCTTGGCTTCCTCCACCTGATATTTTAGTCCAAAACTTTTCCACTTCTCTGCTCATAAAATACCCGATCGGTGTCTCTGGAATAGCATCAGGAGTAGTCTGAAAACCTAGTAAATCACCAAACTCTTTGTGAGAGAAGGAGTAGTCAATCCCGAACAACCTGAAAACAGCGAGTCCATCGGGTCCAGCCCAAGGGTCATGATGAAACGAGCTGAGGAACTCAAGAGTCAAGTTCCTATAAGTGTTGTTCCTGTCGTCAAACTGGTCCCACTGGAGTTGATGGCATAAGAATCTGACGCTTGGCTCTATCCCCAAGGCATCCATGCAGTCATGGTCAGGGTACCTGGTAGGAGCCATAGGGCGTCTCATGTGGACATAGTAACGCTCTCTCTATGTGTCGTCTCTAAAGGCCACGTGCATGTCATCGGGGTTCTGCATTCTGCACAAGGTTAGCAAACAAGTCCTGAAAGCACATAAAACATTCAATCGTTAGTCCTGACATAATAATAAAGTAAACAAATTAAAATAAAGTAAAAATAAATAAAAAGTACATAAATAAGAAAACCATGGGTTTCCTCCCATGCAGCGCTTGTTTAACTTCATTAGCTCGACGATCGATTTTATACATCATTTGAAGGATATGGTGGATCACTTAGAGTATGACAGGTGTATGTTGTTGGGATGTCACCTCCTTCGTAGGGCTTCAACCTCTGTCCATTGACGATGAATGGTTTACATGTTTGGTTCTTGATTTCAATAGCACCGGATCTTAGGATCTTAGATACTTCGAAAGGGCCAGTCCATCTCGAACGAAGCTTTCCTGGAAAAAGTCGTAACCTAGAATCGAACAAGAGAACAGGATCGCCTATTTTGAAGTCTCTTCTTATGATTCTTTTCTCATGCCAAGCTTTTGTTCTTTCTTTGTATATGATGGCATTTTCGTAGGCGGATTGTCTGAGCTCTTCTAATTTGTGGATATCAAGGATACATTTCTCACCAACAGTCAAGTAATCCAAATTCAAAGTTTTGATGGCCCAATAGGCCTTATGCTCCAATTCAAAAGGTAAGTGACATGATTTTCCATAGACCAGTTGATAAGGGGTTGTTCCTATAGGGGTTTTGAAAGCGGTTCTATAGGCCCATAATGCTTCTTGAAGTTTCTGTGACCAATCCTTTCTAGATATAGAGATAGTCTTCTCAAGGATTTGTTTGATCTCCCTATTAGATACTTCCACTTGTCCATTGGTCTGTGGGTGGTATGGTGTTGCTACTCTATGCTTAACTCCATACTTGCTTAAAAGTTTATCAAATATTCTCGATATGAAGTGTGATCCTCCATCACTTATGACTAAACGGGGTGTTCCAAACCTGGGAAATATATAGTTTTTGAATAATTTGATGATTACTCTGGTGTCGTTTGTGGGTGCGGCGATAGCTTCAATCCATTTAGACACGTAGTCAATAGCTACTAAGATGTACTGATTTCCAAAAGATGGTGGGAACGGTCCCATAAAGTTTATACCCCATACGTTGAAGAGTTCTACTTCTTGGATATTTCTTAACGGCATTTCATTACGTCTTGAAATATTTCCTGTGCGTTGGCATCTGTCACACTTGACAATGAAAGCATGGACATCACGCCACATAGTAGGCCAGAATAGGCCAGCTTGAAGAATCTTGGCATAGGTCTTAGATGTGCTTGCATGTCCACCATAGGGTGCAGAGTGACAATGCTCAATTATATTATTTACCTCTTCTTCTGGAACACAACAGCGGAAAATGCCATCTTTACCTCTCTTTTAAAGAAATGGTTCGTCCCAATAGAAGTTTCTCACATCACTGTAGAACTTCTTCTTCTGGTGGTAGTTTAGATCAGGGGGTATGATGTCAGCGGCTAGATAATTAACAAAGTCTGCATACCAAGGTACATTACTTATAGCTAAGGATTTATGAGAATGCTCATGTAGGTCTGGGTTATCATCTTCAATAGTTTCTAGTTGGGCTATCAGTCTATCATAGGAAAAATCGTCATTTATGGGTACTGAGTCAGGTTTCAGGTATTCTAGCCTAGATAGGTGATCAGCTACCACATTATCAGTGCCTTTCTTATCACGGATATCCAAATCAAACTCTTGCAATAATAGAATCCATCGAAGTAACCTAGGTTTGGCATCCTTTTTACTTAGTAAGTAACAAATGGCAGCATGGTCGGTGTAAACTATAATCTTGGCTCCTACTAGATAAGATCTAAATTTGTCTATGGCAAAAACTACAGCTAGGAGCTCCTTTTCGGTTGTTGCGCAGTTGAGCTGTGCAGCGTCTAGGGTTCTACTGGCATAATAAATTACATGTAACTTTTTGTCTTTTCTCTGACCTAGAACGGCTCCAACAACATAATCACTGGCGTCACACATTATCTCAAACGATTCTGACCAATTAGGGGGTTTCATTATAGGTACTGAAATCAGAGCTTGCTTCAGAAGATTAAATGCTTCAGTACATTTTTCATCGAAGATAAATTCAGCATCTTTCATTAAAAGACCAGTTAAGGGCTTTGTTATTTTGGAGAAATCCTTGATAAAACGTCGGTAAAATACGGCATGTCCAAGAAAACTTCTTATCTCCCTGATAGTCTTCGGCAGTTTTAGATTCTCTATGACTTCTATTTTTGCTTTATCTACCTCTATACCTTTTTCGGAAACTATATGTCCTAAAACAATCCCTCCGGTGACCATGAAATGACATTTTTCCCAATTTAGCACAAGGTTTACCTCCACACATCTTTCCAAGATTTTCTCAAGGTTGATAAGACAATTTTTGAAATCTGATCCACAAATTGAGAAATCGTCCATAAATACTTTCATGATTCCATCTAAATAGTCTGCAAAGATAGACATCATGCAGCGTTGGAAAGTGGCAGGAGCATTACAAAGTCCAAAACGCATTCTTCTATAGGCAAAAGTTCCAACTGGGCATGTAAAGGTAGTTTTTTCTTGATCTTCGGGGTGAATAGGTATTTGGAAGAATCCTGAATATCCATCAAGGTAACAAAAGTAAGAGTGTCTGGCTAGGCGCTCCAACATTTGGTCTATGAATGGTAATGGGAAATGGTCCTTCCTAGTTGCTTTATTTAATTTTCTATAATCTATGCACATACGCCAACCTCCATTGGTTCTTTTTGCTACAGGTTCGCCCTTCTCGTTTTGCACGACTGTGATGCCTCCCTTTTTTGGTACTACATGCACAGGACTCACCCATTTACTGTCCGAGATCTGCTATATTATACCTGCCTCTAGTAACTTAAGAACATCAGTCTTAACTATAGTACTCATTATAGGATTTATTCTTCGTTGGTGTTCTCTGGAAGGTTTTGAATCTTCTTCAAGCAAAATCCGATGCATGCATACGGATGGGCTTATTCCTTTTAGATCTGAGATCTTATATCCTAAGGATGAGGGGTACCTTCGTAAAACATCTAACAATTGGTTTGTTTCTTCTTGGTTCAAGGTAGCACTGACTATAACTGGATGGTTCATCTCTTCATCAAGAAATTCATATCTCAGGTTTTTAGGCAGTTCCTTAAGTTTTACGGTTGGTTTCATAGGGCAAGGCATATGATCTGGGGTAAGAGATAAACATTCGTGAAGGTTATCATCAATGTAGGGTTTTTTATAATTGTCATCTTCCAAAATAAGGGTTGATGGCAATTTTATAGATTCAGTTTCTTCTTCTTGTTCTAATTCCCTAATGCATTCTTCGATGATATCTAAGGCATAACAAGCATCTCCTATCACAGGTGCCATAAGAAATTTTGAAAGTATAAATTCTATCTTCTCGTCACCTACCTCAAAAGTTACTTTCCCTTTTTTAACATCTATTACTGCTCCAGCAGTCGATAAGAACAGTCTACCTAGGAGGATTGGTATGTCGTCATCTTCTTTAATGTCCATGACAACAAAATCAGTAGGTATAAACAGCTGACCTATCCTAACAGGGACGTCTTCAAGTATGCCTATAGGGTATTTAACAGATCTATCGGCTAATTGAAGTGACATCTTAGTAGGTTGTAATTCTCCTAAGTTTAATCTCTCACAAACTGCTAAAGGCATTAAGCTCACACTAGCTCCTAAGTCTAGAAAAGCTTTTTCGATGACATGATTCCCCAAAACACAAGGAATGGAAAAATTTCCGGGATCTTTATCTTTCTTTGCTAACCTATTTTCGGAAATAGAATTACATTCCACGGGTTTCGGATCTTCAAGTCTACGTTTATTTGTAAGTATGTCTTTGAGAAACTTAGCGTAAGAAGGTATTTGGGTGATGGCTTCTGTAAAGGGGATTTCTACGTGAAGTTTTTCTATAACCTTAACGAATTTTTGATATTGATTATCAATTTGGGTTTTCTTTAATCTTTGAGGGTAAGGTATTGGTGGTTTGTATGGCGGTGGTGGTACATAGGTTTTATTTTTAGGTTTTTCTCCTTTTTCTTGACTTTCCGGGGTTTCAGACTCCTCTGGTTCCTTCTCTTCATTCCTCTCAGAAGGTTCGGGCTCACTTAATCTAGGGTTTAAAGGTTCCTTATAAGCGGTTCCACTTCGTAGAGTAATGGCATTAGCTTGCCCTTTCGGGTTTTGTTGAGGTTGTCCAGGGAACTGTCCTCCAGGTGTAGTCTGTGGGGCTTGGTTTAAAGCTACCTGAGAGATCTGGGTTTCAAGCATCTTATTATGAGTAATGATTTGATCAACCTTGGTTCCTAACTGGGTAATTAGTTCGTTAACATGGACGTTTTGGTTCATGAACTCTTTGTTTTGTTGTGTTTGAGCGGTGATAATTTTTTTTACAACTTCCTCAAGGCTCTGACTTGGTGGTATAGGTTGCATAGGTTGATTTGTTCTTGGGGCTTGGTAACCTTGTTGTCTCGGAGGTGCGGTATTTTGAATAGGGTTATTATTTTTGTAGGAGAAGTTTGGTTGATTCCTCCATCCAGGGTTATATGTGTTTGAAAATGGGTTCCCTTGGGTGTAGTTCACTTGCTCAGGATTGGTCTCATTTAACATATTGCATTCGGCGGATTGGTGTCCTTGTGTCCCACATATCTCACAATTCGGCGAAACTGCGGCTACAGTATTCGGAGTTGTGTACATATGTTCGACTCTAAGGGCCAACGCGTCCATTTTAGCTTGCATCATGTCTATAGAGCTTAGCTCATGTATTCCTCCTTGGGCTTCCTTCTTTTCCATTGTCGCTCGTTCTACTCCCCATGATTGATGGTTTTGGGCCATATCCTCGATAAGGGCACTAGCTTCAGGGTAAGATTTGTTCATCAGTGCGCCACCAACGGCAACGTCGATGGTCATCTTAGTGTTATAATGAAGTCCATTATAGAAGGTTTGGATGATTAGCCAATTCTCTAAGCCATGATATGGGCATGCTCTTAATAGTTCTTTATATCTCTCCCAGGCTTCAAACAACGACTCTCCTTGGTGTTGGGTAAATCTAGTTATTAGGTTTCGAAGAAGAGCGGTCTTACTTGGGGGAAAATATCTAGCAAGGAAAACTTTCCTAAGGTCATCCCAAGTTGTTATTGAATTGGGTGGAAGGGAATCTAACTATGATAGAGCTTTATCTCTGAGGGAAAAGGGAAATAATCTTAAGCGTATCGCCTCAGGAGAAGCTCCATTGGTTTTAAAGGTGTCTGCTAACTGAAGAAAGTTTTTTAAATGTTGGTTCGGGTTATCAGTAGCGAGACCTGCGAATTGTCTCTGTTGCAGTAATTGCAGCAGGGACGGTTTAAGTTCAAAATTATTGGCTGGGATAGCGGGGTTTACTATACTGGAACTAGGTTCCTCGTTTGATGGTTGTGCGAAGTCCTTAAGAGGTCTTCTGTTTTGATCTTCGGCCATAGCTTTCCTATTCCTATGGAAAAACAAACGTGCGCGAGCGTAACGTTCAGGTTCAGCTAGAGGGTCTACTAAACTTCCGACACTGCGAGTCTTTCGCATTGACCGGTGGGTAACAACCTTAGTCTAAACGGTATAACTACAGGGTAATGAAATTTGATGAAATTGGTCCCCGGCAACGACGCCAAAAACTTGATGCGTGTTTTTTGCAAGTGTACGAACACGTCAGAGTAATATAAAAGATTGTCGAATCCACAGAGACCATGTGTCAATCTATCGTACCTGTTGTTATGGTGTGTATCTAAGGCAACTAAATATAGGGGTTTTAAGAAGGGTGCAATGGTAAATAAATGATAATTTTAAATAATAAATAAAGGACAGGCTCGAATGTAATTCACGTAATCAATGATAATCCAGTATTTGTTAATGGAACTACTTATGGGCAATGTTTTCTCCTTTGAAAAGAACTAATTTAACAGGAAATGTCGCTTTCGCGTATTCAGAACCGAGTTGTACTCTCTAATCAACCCCTCCTATTGTCACGGATAAAAAGGTGCGTACTGCGTTAGAGTAGTAAACCTATTTTTAAGAAATGTAGTATCTTAACTAAGTTGAAAAGTATTTTAACCTGGACTTCTTAGCAAAAAGAGGTTCTTATGAACCAAACTCTAAACTTCCTAACGCGTCCGAAAATCGTTTTAAAATCTCTTTTCTTTTTAATCTAAAAAATCCCAATGAACTAGACAAAGCGCTTTTGGTTGTTTTTGAAATAGTTAAAAACAATTAGATTGAAAGATAAAATAGCCCTTAGGTGTTTCCACGAACAATTATACGGATTACTGGTTTAATTATGATCCTTACATCCTAACCTTTATGGAATTAGTTAGACATGATAAAGTAAAGGTTCTTTTTATAATTTTTCATAAAAGTAATTTAGTGCGAGTGCGGAAAGTAAATGAATTTAGTGCGAGTGCGGAAAATAAAGGAATTTAGTGCGAGAAATAAATAAAAGTAAAGCAATGAGGAAAGATAAAATACGAACTGGAATTAAAATGGCAGCAGGATTAACTTCCTCCAGAGTGCTCCAAAACTCGATCACACAGACAAATTACATACTCGATCACTCGATTGCAGAAACACCCCGATGTGGAATGGTAACTGCTTTAAAACTGATATATGCCTAAAGAAATCTAAGTTTGGATGAAGAAAAACGAAAAAATAAAGTCCTATTTATAGGAAAACTAAATGCGGGAAAAGACCAGGATGCCCCCTCCACTAAAAAGTGGAGGGAACTGTTTTTGCCTTGTGGCGCCCGCCACAAGGTCATGGCGCCCGCCATGAGGCCAATGGAGAATGAAAGAGTGGGGATCATGGGTCTTAGCAGTTGTGGAGTGGTCTTGAGACGTGGCCACGTCATGGCTAACCCCATGGCGCCCGCCACGGTGGGTGCCGTAAGTGCAAAACGCTGAATTTCTAGGTTTTCGTCCGTTTCCACTCCTTTTTCGCTCCTTTTCTCGATTCAAGCCCCGATTACATAAAAAATCTGAAAACAAAAGAAAACAAAGTAATAACATAACAAAATAACAATAAAAGCTAAGAATGCATGCGAAATCGGAGTCAGAAATACGGTGAATTTTAGTGTGATCAGATAGGTATACCCAGTAGCTTGGAGAACTCTTCCATTGTAGGAACCAGCTGATAGTCGGGGAATGTGAAGCAATGATGTTTAGGATCAAAGAACTGAAATAAGACACTCATCATGTCTTCATTGAACCCTGAAGTAACTAAATCCAATAGGTGACCATGTCTCTTGATGAACTGGGAATTTTCAGAAACTTGAGAGACCAATTTCTTAAGCTTAGGAGGTATTCCTACAAAGTTAATCCGGATAGTATTCCTACGAGAAGAAGCCATGGCCTGCAACAAAGAACAAAGATAAATCCTTTGGTCCTTGAAATGGTTAGTGAAAATGCTATGCTTATGATGCATGATGATGCTATGATGTTATGCTTAATCACAAACATGTGGCACACACAAACAAGTCACACAATAGCCCTAGGTTTGAAGGCTTGCATGAGGTTTAAAGGTAAATACCCTCCCCTGAAGTTTAGATGGTTCATCCTGTCCTATAAAGTAACCAGGTTCTAAGGGATCTCAATATCATTGATCCTTCACAAGGGTGGTTGTTCAGTAGGCAACTTACTTGCCAACAAAAACCCTCCAAGTTTAGAATCTCAATGAGTGTAGCATCAAGTATCAACCAACTTCAGTCTTCACCAAAGCCGGTTATCTCACTACTTTTCTAAAGGACAAGATGGGATAACTAGGGTTCTAAAAGTTAGTTAGTGCATTGACAACATATGGCAGCCTCATATTATCCTCAACTAGACTTAAGGAACATAAGCACCAACCAAGAAGTCACACTAACTATGGCCACCAGATCAACCATATCGGTATACGCCGTATAGTTTCCTTGGTCTATTGCCATTTACCTAAGGTACACTAGATCCGGGTTAGGATCTTTCACACATAAGAGCACCCAACAAGTAAAGTAAAACAAACAAAGCAAACAAGTTTAAAGTGATCTAATTCCTAAGGGTACCTCTCTTTTATTAAATCCCCAGCAGAGTCGCCAGTTCAGTGACACGGTGGGAGAACTGACTTTAGTTATGTGTTGCGGATAGCAAGAGTCGCCACCGAATTTTATTTTATCCAAAGGAAAGGACATAAAAGAACAGGAAAGACCTTAAAAAGATTTTTGGGTTCGGGGGGTAGGTTATGTAAAGGGAAGGTGTTAGCACCCTTTACATCCATGGTTATCCATGGGCTCTTAGTTACTTAGCTCACTTTAAAATGTTTTTGAAAAGTGTAGTGTGTGATTAGAAATTTTCTTAAGTACTTTATAATGATCCATGTACGGATATATATAAAGCCTTTGTTTTGAAAATTGTTTGAAAATGTGAAGTGTTTTTGAAATGTTTTGAAAAGGTGAGCAAGTACATAAGAGAAACCTACCCTAAGTTAAATCTTTTCTGTTCTTAAATATCCTTTAAATGGTAAGACTATCCCTATTATTAAGGAACAGGTAGTCATTACCTTGGATGTGATGAGGGACAAATGAAGGGACAACGGTGATTAGGCAACTGTAAGGTGTATTTAGCAATTCAAAGGGACTAATCATCTTTATTTGAAATGGACAAGATCATTTACGAAGGCAACCATGAAGGGACTTGATCTTTTTATCTTTTAAGGGACTAGATGATATAAATAAATTAAGGGACTTTGCTTTATACACCTTACTTGACCTTTTTCTTTAGGCAACATGAGAGGTATCCTTAAGAATGTGAGATGGCGATCCAGGATCGACTTACGTGTGTGCGTGTACCAATTCAAGTATTTATCTTACAAATTAGTGATCTAAATTTAATTTTTAATACAAACATGTTTACACTCCCTATTTTACTAACCATTGCAATTTAAATAAATAATAAAAATAATTCTACAACTATTACATAGTGGGTACAATTACATAATAAAATAATTTAAATAAATAAGCACATAATATGTAAATAAATAAATTGGTTAGTAATAATAAACAAAAATAAATATAAGAAGATTAGTATAACAATATAATATAGAAACAAATTCAAATTTAAATAAATAATTATTTTTTAAGAGTTTTAATAAAAGAAATAAATAGTAAATATTATATACTAATAAAATATGATTAATAGTCTAATTATTTAATTTTATATACATATTTGTCGCTCCCGATAAATGGGAATGGCCCCCAGATAAAGGTACAGACGCGAACGGTCGGCGAAAGGAGGATGTGAGAACACACAGGAGTGAACTCACAGGGAATGAATAGAGTCGCCAGCTAGACATTTTTATCCCGAAGGAAAGGCAATGCTGCATAGACCTAGAAAGATATGGATAAGACGGTTGCGAACCAGAGAGACTGAGAAAGGGGGTTGATTACAACCTGGGAAGGTATTAGCACCCAGATTGTCCGTCGTACTCGACGGGATCCACGCTTAAAAGATTTGTGTTTTAAATGGGTAGTGTCAGTGCAATTTGTGTGTAAAAGGGCTGGAAAAGGATGTACAGGTGTCAGTGTAAGAGAAGTGAAGTGTATAAGTGAAGTGTCAATGTAAGAACAAAGATGAAATGCTCATGATCATGAGGCTAAAAGAATAAAGCTGGAAAGAGGGGGAATGTACAGAGACTTTTGTTCGATAACTGTTAAGTTATGCCTACGTATCCTCTCGTGCAATGAGGAAGTCAGAACACCGTAGTTCGACCCAAAGAGACTGAAAGATAAATTGACTTGATGAACTGCTTACTTGTCTATGCTCAAGTGTATGACCTGTCTGGCTCAGGTGCAAACTGTCTTGCATTAGACGGAAGAAGCAAGTTCTCGTTTATGAGTGAAGGTGATGAGAAAAGAATCCCGAAGGAGACGATTATTGTTTGTTTTTTGAGTTTTCAATCTTTTATTACTTTTGAAAGTTTGTCATAAGTTAATGAGCTTAAGCCTAAACCAATGGGTTAGTAAACTCATCACATCTTCCCTCTGATTAGGGGTGATGAGAATACCTTAAGTGTGAAGTCAGCATCTCACACTTAATCATCATGATGTAGGATTAAGATCATTAACCTACTTGTGATTATTTAGATGTTTTTGGTGTTTTTGTTTAGTGTTAAGTAATGAGATTAAGCCATAATCAGGGATTAAACAGACTCATTACACCATCCTAATAGAAGGATAATAGATGAGAATGTTTAAGCTGAGGAAAGCTCCTCAACTTAATCCATGATTAGGGATTAAACTCATGACAAAACAAGCCTTTGGTTAAGTGGATTTTATTTAATGATATGATGAAGAAGTGAGTTTTATGGTTTGTAAGACAACTTGAGGAGGACTTGTCCATTAACACTAGGGTTAGTCCTTCTTAACCAGTTAAGGAAGAATTAGAACCCTAATGCAAGGCCCAAGTTACAAGCTTGATGTCTTGATGATTATGAGATGAATTGATTAAGAGATTTAAACACATTAAGGGTTTAACACTTAGGATTAAAGTTATACACTCCATCCTAATAGAAGGATGCAGGCATAAGCTTAATCACAAAGCCTCAAAGCCTTTAGGGTTTAGTCCCAGATTATGAGATGAGAAGAGAAGAATCAATGAGACACAAAGGTAAAACTAAGTGGGGGAATAATCAAAACCCTAATCATTGTCATGCTTGGTTGTTCCTAAGGTTTGTTAGGTTTAAGAAAGAAATCTTCAGACGAACCACCAGGAAGCAGATGAATGGAGCAAAGAGAAGCAAAGCAACTTGCTTCATTTAAGAAGACAAGTCACTTGAAGAAAGAAAGTAAGATGAAGAAGAAAGAGCAAGCTCAATCTCAAACACAAAACAAAATGCAGCAATGATGCATAAGAGGGATGAAAAGAAATTGTGAGAAGTGAAGGCAAATTCACTTCTCAAAGTTACTTACCACCTGAAAAGTTAATGAAAGGAATGCAATGCAATGCAAGATGAGATGAAATGACACGATGCAAATCAAAACCAGAAGCATATACATGATGTTAATGATGCTATGAGATGATGCAAACATGAAACAAAGCATGGGGATGATCATACAAACTTATGGATGCAAATGAAGCAAGTTAAGAACCATGATCATACATGAAAGGTTATAAAGTGCAAATGGCATACAACATGGCAAATTAAAGATGAAATGATCAAACATACTTCTAATATGTCTTAAGATGTCTAATGAATCAAATGGATGCATAAAATGTCATGGCAAGTCATGGTATGTAAGCAAATGCAAGATGGATGCATAAGGAAGCCCAAATTAGGGTTTATGATCAATGCACCAAACAAAAACCAAAATCAAAAACAAACATCAAGATAAAAAATTGAAAATGCATTCAAAGGAAACCTAACCCTACATTAACTCACTGCCCAAAGGAGGGGTTCTAACTCTTAACCTAATGAGAATTATGAATTTCCTAAGATTTCTAGGGTTTTGGGGTGCCTCACAAAGAAAAATACCAAACAAATGGAAAATGAAAGATCAAATTATGCCAAATTAATCTCACAAACTACATGATATGCAAGACACAATGCAAAAAGAATCAAAGTCCAACTCTCAATGGTTAGGCAGAAATGATTTTTTGAAGTTTGGATCAAAATAATGCTTTGAAAATGAATTAATTCCATGGAAAATTGTCAAAATGCATCAAGATCAAAAAAGAAATTTGGTTTGAGGGTTGGACAATGTTTCTAAATGATTTTAAATGTTTCATGAATTTTTTGTGATTTTTAAATACCTAAAAGTATTTTTAATTAATTAATTCTCATTAATTAATTAAAAATAATCTTTTAAATGATTTAAAAATATTTTTTAATGCAAAAAATAAAAATAAAAATGTTTTTGGTTTCTGAAAATTAATAAAAGTTTGTACAAAAATTTTCAGAATTTTTAAAATTGTTTTGCTATTTTAAATAAAATGGAGAAAATAAATGAATTAAAAGAAAAATAAAATGAATTAAACTAAAAATGGGAGAAGTCAGCACATCCAAGGGCCTAGGTTTGAACTGGCAGCGCGCGCGTTTGACTTGGCGCCACATCCAAGGGCTGAAATTCAAACTTTGCTAATTAAATGATTAAGCCTTAATCCTGCCCTAATCACTTTCAGGCGACCAGAACACTGTTCCGGTCGTCTTCTCCGGATAGCTCATTTCTCAAACTCTCTCTACACGCATCAAAAACAAAATCTAACTGCCCAGAATTCATCTCCACTTAAAAACGAATCAAACCCCTCAATCAAACAACATTTTTCATTCCTTAATCAGCCAAATCGAATCAAAACATTTTTAGGGCAAAAAGTTTCAGACAGTTCATACAAGCTGGTTTCTCAACCATTTTCAAAAGTAAACACATATTCATGATCAGGGGAGTGCATAAAAGCTTTTAAGAACTTAAAAACATGTTTCTGGAAAAAAGTTTTGAGATGACTACCTGAACTGAAGCTTTCGATTCAGGAGCTTTCTGGCTGTTTCTTTGGTTCAAATCCACTCCAATGATCCTCCTAAGAAGCTTGCAATGTTTTTTTGAAGTTTGCAATGGCTGGTTTGAGAGATGGCAGAAGTTCTGTTCAATGGCAGGTGGTGATCGTGTTTTTGATTCTTCGAGTTTCAGGCTATGGTGAAGGGTGCTTTGTGACCAGGAAGGTGTATTGAGTTGATTGGTGAAGTTTGTTTGTGTGTTTGTGGCTTGTGTAAGTAGTTTCAAATGCTTTTGCAAGATGAGGTGAAAATGAGAATGCTGTGCTATGGATGGTTTCAGGCTTGTGTTCTAGTTGCTTTGGCTTGCTTTTTGTTTGTATAAACAATTGTGATTGGTCAGAAGAAGTGATGTGTGCTTTATTGATAGGTATGGCTCAAGTTGCCAAAATGTCAAAGTTGTGTAAGAAGGGCATGGGCTACTTGCTAGCAAAGGACAAAAGGCATGTCCTGCGCAACATGATGTGGGGAGAACCCTAGGATGGTTCAGCAAGTCAGCCAGCAAGTGGATGGTAGCTTATGATGAGTTTTGCAACTTGCCTTGCTTTTGCTTCTTATGAAAAATCTTGATCCATAGGCCACAAAAATGAATGATCCCTTGGCCCATTATGAATTTTAGGTCTTGTATGATCATGTTGTGAAGTTTAGAAGTCCATTTGATGCCTTAATTTGCCTTGAGAAGTGAATTTGCAACTTTGCCTCTTTGGTGGAAACTTTGAAATTTTGTGATTTTAGCCAACTTTGACAAACCATAACTTTTGATCCATAATGAATTAGGTCATGTTCTTGTACTTTTTGAAAAGGGAATGATCCATTTTACAACTTTCATGACCAAAGTTTTTCCATTTGAAGCATTTTTGAATCAAAAAGTAAAGGTTGAAAAAGTTTCCTAAAATGGCAATTTCATTAAAAGTCAAACTTTCCCAAAAAGTCAACTTTGCAAAAGACTTGAAATTCTTCAATTTTGTGAACTTACAATATCTTCCATGATCAAATAAAGATCATACACAATCAAAATGATGAAGAACACCCTTTGGTTGGGTCATTGGGGGCCTCAGATGCCCTGATTTTACACTGACTTGCTTGAAAAGTCAACTCTTGGTCAGATGACTTCCCCATTGAATTTCTTCATGAAAATTGATATGAATACTCCCTATACCATATAGAGACCAATAGAAACAAGAATGACACAAAAAAAATGGAGTTATGGCCTCTGAAACCAAAACCCTAATTCTAGGTCAACTGTGCAGTCAAACTTGGCTCTGCTTCCATACCATTTCCAGTTCTTGTGATTTTTTTGACATTCTTGACTTTGAGAGGATATAACATGATGCTTGCACATACATGGACCCCTTTGAAGTGTTTGATGACCTTTGGAGTGGCTCAAGAAGCTCTTGGATTGCTCCGATCACAAACCCTAGATGCAGATGACTTTGAATCTATGCAGTGAATCAAAAATGTGATATGGGATGGTATGAGTGAGTTTATGCATATGAAAAGATCACAAGCCATGGTGTGAATGGGTGAGGGCAAATTTGGGGTGTTTACAGCTTCCCCTATTCAAACATGAGTTAGCTGTGCAGGATGTAAGCGACGACTTATAAGGCAAACAAGATAACTTGTGATTGAATACCAAAGACAGTCCAAAATTTGCACTCACAGAATGAAGAAGAAAAGGGATATAGATTGTAAAGGAAAATAAAGTATATTGTAAAGTGTAGGCGACGGAGGACGACCATCGAGCAGAGGACGACTGCTGGGTAAAGAGCAATGACGGGGACGACCGACATGCTGGGGAGAGTGTGTGAAGTAAAGCAATGACGGGGACGGCCGACATGCTGGGGGTAAAAGGGGTTATGATAGGGACGGCCATCAAGTAAAGCTGTAAAATTCTCTGGGGATTAATGAAAAATGATGGGGACGACCATCAAGTTCATAAAGCAAAGCAACCAACGATGGGGACGGCCATCGGGCTAAAAAGAAAAGGGACCACGACGGGGACGGCCATCGGGTTAAAGAATAAATGAAATAAACAGATGATGAGGTACGGTCATCAAAGGTGAAGGACGATCACCTAGCAGGGGACGGCTGCTCTATAAGGGTTAAGATGAGGGACGGTCATCTAAGGTGGAGGACGACCACCTGGCAGGGTACGGCTGCCGAAAGTATCGTGACATAGGACGAATGCCGGATAAAAGGTCAACGATGGGGACAGCCATCGGATGAGCGTGATGGAGGACGACCATCAAGAGGTGAAGGACGATCACCTAGCAGGGGACAGCTGCTCTCAAGGTTTGTCATGACATATGACGAATGTCAGATAACCAAAATCAACAATGGGGACGGCCATTGGATAAAATGATGAAGGACGATCATCAAGGGGTGAAGGACGATCACCTAGTAGGGGACGACTGCTAAATATCACGACATAGGACGAATGTCGGATAGAAAAGGTCGACGATGGGGACGGCCATCGGATGAGCATGATGGAGGACGACCATCAAGAGGTGAAGGACGATCACCTAGCAGGGGACGGCTGCTCTCAAGGGTTTATCATGACATAGGACGAATGTCAGATAGAAAAGAAAATTTGCTTTGTTGGCGATCTACTGGGGAATAGTAAACACGGACGAGTGTTTGTATCCAAGAAACAAAAGGTATAAGTGTTTAGATGTTTGTGTATAGATTAAAGATGCGGACGAGCATCCTTAAGACTATGATACGGACGAGTATCAGGTAGAAACAAATACTGACACGTGTTCGGAGATGATGATACGGACGAGTATCAACTGGTTAACAGAGAACACGGACGAGTGTTGAATCTGAGGGGACTCTTATGGGGAATAGTAGACACAGACGAGTGTCTATATTCAAAAAGACAAGAGGTGTTTGACACAGTGTATGGATTAAAGATGCGGACGAGCATCCCTAAGACTATGATACAGACGAGTATCAGGTAGAAACAAACGCTAGACACATGTTCTGAGATGATGATACGGACGAGTACCAACTGGTTAACAAAGAACACGGACGAGTGTCGAATCTGCGGGGATATAAATGGTGTATACAAGATACGGATGAGTATCTGTATAAAGTAAGTATGAGTAATGTATATTTGAGTGTAAAACCTGCTGGAGAGAGTGACACGGGCGAGTGTCAAGAGGTATATTATAAACAAGTATATGATTTAGGTAAATGTGCTGGGGGTGATGACACGGACGGATGTCAAGAAAATTATATATATATACAAGTATCTGTGAGTGCAAAGGGGACGCTTTGGCTTTCTGCTGGGGATATGACACGGACGGGTGCCACAAGGAGTGTGTACTGGTGTTTGTGGGTGTAAGAAAACTGTTTTAGCTCTTTGTTGGGGAATCTGGGGAGCATTCCGTATATTGTTGATGGATTGTCATTATTCACAAGTGTTTGATTCACAACATGGCTTATGATTATGCAATATGTTGGATTTTTGACCTAATGCTCCATATTAAACGGAATGCTACGCTTTGTGGGGTGAATATGATGCGAATGCTATGATTATGCAAAGATACCGATCCGGGATGCGGATCCCGTTGCTGTGAAGATCTCTGGTTGATCTGTTTGAAATGAGCATCCCAGTTGGGGATAAGATCATTGGTAGATCTGATGAGATGATTCTGCTTGGGGAAATGGGTCAATGATAGACCTATTCTTGGTAATGAGGGACCCATCTGGGGTTTGTAGAAGCTTTCGTCACTCTGTTGTGATTCCTTCGTGCATTGCTCTTCTGGATAGAGGCTGACACTCTGTGGGGAAGTGGTTCCCTGGCTTTTGTACTTGGCTGAGAAGGAAGAATGATTGGCTCCTCGGCTGGGAGAAGCGACAAGTGGTAACTCATCTGGGGAGAAAACACTTCTGGTGCTAAGGCTGAATGAGTATTGACTCGCCAGCTTGTTGGGGGTGAAGCCTTCATGCCCCATGTTGTGCTTTGAATGCCTGCAATCCTGAAAAGATAGAGAAACGTACAAGTAATCCCGAGGTATCCCTTACCGGATTCCATCATAGGAGTTAGATACTCCCGAGAGTAAGTACATTCCCTGCAAGCATGTATTTTAGAAGAAGAGCATCCGTATTTATGCAATCAGTTTTTTCTTAAGACATCAGACATTCTTTGCAAATAAAAATGTACAAGACGACACATGACTGAAAATTTGCTTTTATTAATTCATGTGCCTCGAATTGGCAAGATACAGTCAAAGAAACATATCCCCTGAAATGAGGAGATTGTTACAAATTGAGAAACAAAATGCTGGCAATGTTGACGACGCTTTTAAGGAGCTTCCCTTTGCTATGACTCGTATGACATTTGACGTTCTTCTCGTTTTGCTTTTTGAAGAAGGTTGGTTCTGACCGACGCTTGATCCTTTTGAAGCTAACCAAGTTGTAAGTAATACAAACGAATTCAGAATGCAGTTGTTCGCTTATTCCCTCGTTTTGCATGGATCGCCCTTTCGGGTTTTCAATCCATCGGGATACCCATTTTTGCCTGAGCTGTCCAATGCGGCTTTTCAACTCAGTGGGTGTACAATTTTTATTTATTTCCCTTATTTTTGCCCGAGTCTTTTATTCTGTTTTTGACTCGCCGGGATGCCCTATTTTTTCCTGGACTTACATTCTGTTTTTATGTCCAGCGGGTCATTTTTATGCGAAGTATTTTTTAACTGCATCTGAATTCACAGGGGACGGGAAGTCTTCACCATCCATGGTGCTGAGCATCAGTGCTCCACCAGAGAAAACTTTCTTTACCACGAATGGTCCTTCATAGTTTGGAGTCCATTTGCCCCTGTGGTCTGTATGAGGAGGGAGGATTCTCTTCAGCACAAGATCTCCCGCTTGGTACTCTCGGAGCCTGACTTTCTGATCGAAGGCTTTCTTCATTCTTTTCTGATACAACTGCCCATGACAGATTGCAGCCAATCTTTTCTCTTCAATCAGACTCAGTTGTTCGTATCGGGATCGGACCCATTCTGCTTCGTTCAGCTTAACATCCATCAGTACCCGTAGGGAGGGTAATTCAACTTCAACTGGTAGGACCGCTTCCATACCATACACAAGCTGATACGGTGTTGCCCCAGTGGATGTTCTGATTGACGTGCGGTACCCATGTAAGGCAAATGGTAGCATTTCATGCCAGTCTTTGTAGGTGACTACCATCTTCTGCACAATCTTCTTGATATTTTTATTAGCCGCCTCAACAGTGCTGTTCATCTTTGGCCTGTAAGGAGAAGAATTGTGGTGTTGGATCTTGAAGTCCCGGCATAGCTCTGCCATCATTTTGTTGTTTAAGTTGGAACCATTGTCAGTAATGATTCGCTCGGGAACTCCGTATCGACAGATGATATCTCTCTTCAGAAATCTAGCTACCACTTGCCTTGTGACATTTGCATAGGAAGCTGCTTCAACCCACTTGGTAAAATAGTCAATGGCTACCAAGATGAATTTGTGACTATTTGAAGCAGTCGGCTCGATCTTGCCAATCATATCAATGCCCCACATAGCAAAGGGCCAGGGTGAAGACATCACATTCAGAAGATTGGGAGGCACATGGACCTTATCCGCATAAATTTGGCATTTATGGCATTTTCTGGCATAGGCACAACAGTCGGCATCCATTGTGATCTAGTAATAACCTGATCTTAGCAACTTCTTGGCCATGGCATGGCCTCCTGCATGGGTACCAAAGGATCCTTCGTGCACTTCGTGCATCAACAAGTCTGCTTATGTTCTATCAACGCATCTGAGGAGTACCATATCAAAGTTTCTCTTGTACAAGGAACCATCAGTGTTCAGAAAGAAACTACCAGCAAGCCTTCTTAAAGTCTTCTTATCATTGGAAGATGCCCCAGGTGGGTATGTTTGATTCTCCAAGAAGCACTTAATGTCATGGAACCAAGGCTTGTCATCTTTTACAGCGTCTGCTGCAAATACATATGCTGGTCTGTCGAGTCTGGACACTGAAATCTGAGGTACAAAGTTGGCAGCTTGAACTTTGATCATTGATGAAATGGTAGCCAGAGCATCTGCAAACTGATTCTCATCCCGAGGGATATACTCAAGCTTGACCGTTGTAAAGAAAGTCAATAAACTCCTTGTATAATCCCTGTAAGGTATCAGTTAATCCTGGTGTGTGTACCATTTGCCGTTGGTTTGATTAACTACCAGAGCTGAATCCCCGAATACAGTCAATGTTTTGATCCTGAGGCCAATGGCTTCCTCAAGACCCATAATGCAAGCCTCGTATTCAGCTTCGTTGTTAGTGCAGTTGAAGGTGAGCTTTGCCGAGAAAGGCATGTGAACCCCCTTAGGTGTAATGAGTACTGCACCAACACCACGACCATTCATATTAACAGCCCCATCAAACATCATAGTCCATTCTTCTTCCGGGTCAGGCCCTTCAGTGTGAACAGGCTCTTCATGATCTTTCGCTTTTATGAACATGATGTCTTCATCAGGGAAGTCAAATCTCATAGGCTGGTAATCATCAATAGGTTGCTCAGCAAGATATTCAGACAATACACTGCCCTTGATGGCTTTCTGAGATGTGTACTGAATGTCATATTCTGTGAGGATCATTTGCCATCTTGCAACCCGTCCGGTAAGAGCTGGCTTCTCGAAAATGTACTTAACTGGGTCCATTTTGGATATCAATAAAGTAGTGTGGGTCAACATATACTGTCTCAGTCGGCGAGCAGCCCACGCTAAAGCACATCAAGTTTTCTCGAGCAGTGAATAACGTTGTTCACAGTCGGTAAACTTTTTGCTCAGGTAGTATATTGCATACTCTTTTCGACCAAACTCGTCATGCTGGCCCAGCACATACCCCATTGATTCTTCTAATACTGTTAAGTACATTATCAGAGGTCTTCCTTCAACTGGAGGCATAAGGATTGGTGGTTCTTGCAGGTATTCTTTGATCTTGTCAAAAGCCCTCTGGCAGTCTTCATTCCACCTGACCGTCTGTTCTTTTCTTAACAGCTTGAACAAGGGTTCACAGGTTGCTGTAAGGTGAGATATGAACCTTGAGATGTAGTTCAATCTACCTAGAAACCCTCGAACTTCTTTTTCAGACTTCGGTGCAGGCATTTCTTGAATGGCTTTGACTTTATCAGGTTCAACCTCAATGCCTTTCTCGCTTACAATAAAACCCAGCATCTTACCAGATCGCACCCCGAATGTGCACTTGTTGGGGTTCAACTTCAGTTGGTACTTCCTCAGACGCTTGAATAGTTTCAGCAGGTTTACCAGGTGGTCTTCTTCTGTAAGGGATTTGGCAATCATGTCATCCACATAACACTCGATTTCCTTATGGATCATATCGTGGAATAATGTTACCATAGCCCGTTGATATGTTGCACCAGCATTCTTCAATCCAAATGGCATCACCTTGTAACAGAACGTGCCCCAGGGGGTGATGAAGGTTGTCTTCTCCATGTCTTCAGGTGACATCTTTATCTGATTGTACCCTGAAAATCCGTCCATGAAGGAGAATACCGAGAACTGAGCCGTATTATCAACCAATACATCAATGTGAGGTAATGGGAAGTCATCTTTTGGGCTGGCTCTGTTCAGGTCCCGGTAGTCAACACACATCCTTAGCTTGCCGTCTTTCTTAGGCACAGGTACTATATTAGCAACTCACGGTGGGTAGCTAGTTACAGAAAGGAACCTGGCGTCCCACTGCTTTTGTACCTCTTCTTTGATCTTCATTGCCATGTCTGGGCGAGTGCGGCGCAATTTCTGTTTAACCGGTGGGCAATCTTCTCTTAAAGGCAGCTTGTGCGTAACAATGTCGGTATCCAACCCTGGCATATCTTGATAAGACCAAGCAAACACATCCACATATTCCTGAAGCAGGTTAATCAGTTGTTTCTTCACTGAGTCTTGTAAACAGGTCCCGATCTTAATCTCTTTCACGTCTTCATCCGTACCAAGATTGACTGTTTCAATCTCCTCCTGATGAGGAGTGATGACCTTCTCCTCTTGTCTTAACAACCTGGCTAGCTCTTCAGGAAGCTCATAATCTTCTTCAACCCCTTCATCGGCTTGATTGATTGGATTGTCAAAGTCATACGAAGCCATAGCTGTGCTGTTGTCGGTGCGGTCTGGAAGGCACTCTCTGCAAGGGTTCAGTTTGTTTATTTTAGTGATTGATTTTAATCTTGTTTAGAAAAGTGAAATAAAGTTGTCATTTTGAAAACATTGCCATTTATTTTTTGTATAAAAAGAAAAATGGAAAAACAGTGAGCGGAAAAGAAAAAGACTCATTTGCAAAAGATGTCTGATATTTCATTGATTAATCTTGTTGCACAAAAATTACAGATGGCCCGATTACAAAATGAGTCTTGTCATCTTGGGCAAGATGCAAGACTTGATGCATGCTTAAAATATACAGGAAATAATAATTACTCTGCAGGAGTAACCCTTATAATTTCCTGGGAAGACCAGTTTGAGATACGGCTCCCCGGGATCCTTGGACGTATCCAGCTCTCCAGGCTGCGCTCATCTTCCGACTCATCTTCCAAGTTGTTTACTGCATCGGGGGTGAGAATCCCCCCACTGACAAAGTTGGGCTTCTTAGCAGCCTCTGCTTGATCTTGTTGAGTTGGTTTGTAACCCAACCCAAATCTATCCTCTTTCTTCTCCACCGGCAACAGTTTGCCCCAGCCTTGAGCATTCCCCTCCTCAACAACCTTCCTGGCTTGCTGGTAGGATGCCATGGAAGTCCCAAGCACAGCAGATGCTTCGTTGATGTTTAGGGCTTCAAAACCCTGACTCATGGTTTCATGGATCTCCCCATCCATCTCAATATACTTGTATGTAGCCAGATGGCTAACAAAGATATCTTCCTCTCCACAAATAGTAACGACTTGGCCCTCCCACTCGAATTTTAACTTCTGGTGAAGGGTTGAGGTCACGGCGCCAGCGGCGTGTATCCATGGCCTACCCAATAGACAGTTGTAGGCAGGCTGTATATCCATCACGAAGAAGGTCGTTTTGAAAGTCTGTGGGCCAATCATTATAGGCAACTCAATTTCTTCCAGAACTGATCTCTTAGAACCGTCAAAGGCTCTTACTACCAAGTTACTGGGGCGTAATGCCAATCCTTCAGACTCCAGCTTCACAAGGGCTTTCTTAGGCAGGACATTGAGGGATGACCATGTGTCCACTAATACATGAGAAAGAACTGCACCCTTACATTCCAAGGTAATGTGCAAAGCCTTGTTGTGATTGCGGCCCTCCGTTGTCAAATCAGTGTTGGTAAATCCTAGTCTATGACTAGCGTTAACATTTCCAACCACAGCTTCCAACTGATTGACGGTAATCTCCTCTGGCACATAAGCTGCGTGCAAGACTTTTAGTAGTGCGTTCCGATGAGCCTCGGAGCACATAAGCAATGATAGAATGGAGATCTTGGAAGGCGTCTGGTGAAGCTGGTCCACTATCTTGTAATCACTTTTCTTGATGATTCTCATGAATTCATCAACCTCTTGATCAAAAGGGGTTTTCAAAACTTCTTTAACAACTTGATCTTCTTGCACCGTGCTCTTCCCTTTTTCCTTGGCAGCAGCTTCTGCTTCAGCAATGGGTCTTGGAATTTGCGGGGCAAAGAGACGTCCGCTTCGAGTGAAGCCTCCGCCTCCCCCCACATTGTCTATTTGTGGTGAAGAAGTTGATGATTAAAAAGTGATTTTTTGTCCTTCGCAGTATAGATCGGAGCCGTAATGCCAAGGGATGGCATTACTGCTTTCATAAGGAACTGGCCCAGGCACCATGATAGTGACTGGACTGATAGTAGCTGCAGAAGGGACCATGATAGTATGTGGATCATAGTATATTGTGACTGGTGCTCTGATAGGAGTGACATTTTGTGAGTTGTAGGCAGAATCATTTGCAGGATCATAATAAATTGTAACCGTTGAGACACTTTCGTTGTTTGCTGTTGGTATTGTAGGAGACACTGTTGACTGGATGGATGTTGTTGTTGTAGGAGATTCTGAATGAAGGGGTGCTGAAGTTGTAGAAGGGATGTTTGTTGATATTTGGTCCGTTGAAGTAACAGATGAAGCATTTGTTGTTGAGATTGAAGAGTTGTTTGGAACAATTGTTGTTGCAGTTGTAGAAGATTCTGGAACTGTTGTTAAGGAGATTGCTGGGTTGGTAGGTATTGATGTTGTGATTTGAAGCAGGCCACTCTGGATGAGACCATCTATGCCATCTCTCAAGTTATCAAACCCATTCACTGAAATGTTGCAATAAGCACATCCTAGCTCACATCCCGGGAACATTTGACATTCAAGGAGTTGAGCTTTAATCTCTACCAAGGGTGTCCGAATCTGACCCACACTGGTTATCAAGTAAGACGGCTTATCTTCCTCAATAGCGTTGATTCTGGGTCCTCCATGGTGTGGCATAGGGTTCTTGTTAACATTTGGTGGTGGTGCAAAGTTTAGAGCTTTGGAATCCACTAGATCCTGCACTTTCATGTGCAAAGCTCTGCACTTATCTGTACTGTGGCCAGGTGCATTCGAGTGAAAAGCACATCTGGCGCTGGCGTCATAATTTCTGGGTAGACTGGCAGGATCTGGAGGGGCCAATGTCCTTAGCTCAACCAGGTTGAGTTTTAGGAGTTGTGGCAATAATGTGGCATAGGGCATAGGGATCGGATCGATCACCCTATTGGCCTGAGATGGTCTCTGTTGATACGGCCTTTGCTGATTGTTGTTGTTGGTGTTGTTGTAATTTCTCTGAGGAGGATACTGAGTTTGTTGCTGGTAATTTTGTTGCTGTGGTTGATAAGCTGGTTGTGGATGAATTGGAGCGGGAATGGTGACTGCTGCCACAGACCTGTGAACATATTGGGGTCTGCCCCTATTGGTATAGATAGCATTGGTCTCACCAGCTCTTCTTGGGCCCACAAAAGGCTTTCTGGGGTTGTTGGATGAGCTTGCACCATTGTAAGAAATCTTGCCCATCTTTAATAGGCTCTCAATTCTTTCCCCGGCTATGACCACGTCAGCAAAGCTAGTGGAAGAAAAGGCAGCTAGCCTGTCAATGTATGTCCCTTGGAGGGTGTTCATAAACATATCAGCCATCTCCCTCTCTGACATGGGTGGCTGGACAGCAGCAGCAAGCTGTCTCCACCTCTGAGCGCACTCCCGGAAGCTTTCCCTGGATGATTGAGACATCCCCATCAGGAGGGTCCTGTTGGGAGCCATATCCAAGTTGTACTGATATTGTCTGATAAAGGCCTCAGCCAGGTCCTTCCAGCACCTGATGGTTGCTCTAGTCAGGTGAGAGTACCATTCCCTTGAAGCTCCTGTTAAACTATCTTCAAAATAAAACATCCATAGCTTTTCGTCCATGGTATATGCCTTCAGCCTCCCCAGAAAGGATTGTAAATGGGTTCGGGGACAGGAAGTTCCGTTGTACTTCTCAAAGCACGGAGGTTTAAATTTGTGGGGAATCCTGACCCCGTCCACTAGACCCATGTCCATAACATCAAAGCCCAAAGAATTTTGAGACTCCAAGGATCTTAATTTATCAGCAATCTCATCTAGTCGTCTGTCATAGGCTTCCTCCCCAGCTCCCATCACTGTAAATTGATCTTCCTGGGGGTCTTCTTGTAACACTCTGCCTGCAGTGGCAGTCCCTTGCACATTAACAGGGATGTTGATCTCTGGATGAAGGTGGGGTCCATAGACTGGAGGATTAACATGAGGTTGAACTCTCTCATTATTGCTTGTCCCAGCAGTCCCTAGATGGGGGTCTTCCTGATTCTGCCTCTCTAATAGTGCTCTTAATCTCTCTTGACTTTGAGCCATATTATTCATCACCTCCATAAACTGAGTCATCTGATTCCTCATTTCTAGTATCTCATTGGCCATTTGAGTCCGGACCTCTGTAAGGTCCTGCTGTACTTGGTCCATTTGTATTCTCGGAAGATTGTTGCGGGTGGGGTATCTGTGTGGACGGTTGAGTGGGAACACCCGACGTTGAGCAATAGTTCCTGAAGTCACAACAGAGTTAGTAACAATAAAACAAAAACCTACAAAACAAAACAAAAGGTTAGTATGCAATGCAGTATGCCTATTTGTTTCCAAGGTATCCGGCTTGGCGCTTGGTTTTGACCTTTCCAGACCCTTGAGGAAGATGCTTTTGATGTTGCTTTGAAATAACTCAGATAAAAACAAACTAGTAAATATATTACAAATGGAAAAACATACATAGTTTGTTTTTTACAATACATGCCCTCTGAGGGGTCCAAAACACAACATAAAGAAAAGTACATGAAATGGAAGCAACAACAAGCAAAATTCAGACACCAAGACCAAACTCATCCTCCTGGACTTCCTTCAGAAGTGCTTCAGTCACAGGGTCAGCTGGATGCTCTGTGAGATTCCTGATGAGAAGATTCCTGGTGGCAATAGCTGCAGTTAGCTTCTTGTGTCTGCCCTGGTCTTTTGACCTCTTCACTCCAGCTCTGAGTTTCAACTCTGAGATCTCCCTCTGGGCTGCTACCAGGGCTTCCTGTTGCTCCTTTGCATTAGCCTCCATCTGCTCAATCTTGTCCTGAGTCCTTTTATCTTCCAGAGTACGAGCTTCGGTGATCCTGACCCACCTAGCTTGACTCTCTTTTAGATACAAATCAGTCCTGGCCTTCTGGAACTGAGCCTCCTTGCAGGCATTCTTCAAGATCTGCTCTCCAGCTCTTGACTTCTTAATGTAGTCCTCTGACTTTCCAATCCTGGCTAGATGCTCCACCTTTAGCTTTTCTAACCTTTCAATGTCCAGACGACCATCACTCCTCTCCCAGAGGGTTCTCTTCAAGGCTTCAGACAAATTCTCATTCCTCTCTTTTAACTTTTCAAACTCCTCCAGGCTGACAGTTGCTGGAGGTGGTGCTGTGGAGGGTCCAGGTACATCTTCAATGGTGAAGGGCATCCCAGAAATTTGAGCCCTGGCATGGGACCACTCATAGTACTGAGCTGAGGCCACATTGTTTCATCTCCCAAGAATGGTTACCCCTTTAGTCTGGACATTGTCCCAAGCCCAGGAGGCTTGCCTGACAATAGCCAGATTAGGCTTGCTCTCACAATAAAGGGTCTCAGCTAGATCCTGTACTCTAGGAGGGTGGACCAATGCATAGCCCAGTTGTCTTTTGAATAGCAGTGGGTTGTAGTTGATGCAACCCTTCACTCCTATCAATGGTACATTGGGGAACTGCCCACAACTAGTAATGATGTCTCTGCCCTTAGTGCTCTGAGTGCACCACCTGATATCATCTGAGGTTAGAGCAACAAGCCTCCTAGCCCAATTTTTCTGCTGGTGAGGGTTCAAGGATGCATCAGTCTTTGGCAAATGCCTAAGCAGCCAGGTATGGAACAAAGGAGCACAGCATCTCACTAATCTTCCCCTTTGCTTTTCATTCCTTTGGTGAACAGAGTAGTAGAAATCTCCCAGTAAGGTGGGCATTGGGTTCCTCAAAATGAAAAGATGGATTGCATTCTTGCTAATAAACCTAGGCTCATCTGCAAATAATATAATCCCATATATGCTAAGGGCTAATAATGCACAGACTGCCTTCCACTCCCCCAAGGAAGCCTTCAGAATAGCCTGAGAGGTCAAGAAATCCAAGTGTAGGCCAGAGATCCCAGCCTTTGCTGTCATGTTCTGCCCAATCAGAACTGGTTCCAGATACAATGCCTTTGCCACCTCTTCATTACTAGGGAATGCCATCTCAGGGTTGAAGGGGACTCCACCCCTGATAGGTACACCAATCAGTGATGAGTACTCTTCCAACAAGGGTCCCAACTGAAAATTTTGGAAGGTGAAGCACCTCAGAGGGGGATCATAGAACTGCAGGCAAGTATGAATCAAGCTCCTCTGTGAAGGGTCCAAATCCATAACCACATCAAGGATTCCTCCATAATGTTCTCTGAATAGTGGTATATGGTCTGGAGTAATCAGGGTCTGGACCTTCCTGATGCCAACTAGCTTAGGCTCAAAGAAATGATAGGAGATGTTGCTCTTCTTAGGTGCCATGTTGCTGAAGAACAGATGCTGATGATGATGACTGATACTAGAAGATGGGCCACTGACAGGCTGAGGCTAGTGATGCAGGTGACTGAAGCAGGTAGCTGATGAGGAAAAGCTGAAGCAAATGCTGGTGAAGATAGGTCTATGCAGATGAAGGGGTCAAAACCAAGCCAAAATACAGTATGGATACCCTGAAAAACAAATAAGCAAATGTTAAATGATGCAAATGATGAGTATGCAAATGATATGCAAGGGTTTGTGATCAAGCTGGATCTGATTAACTGCTTTGATATAGGTCCATGTATGTTCAAGAAATCCAGATGGAGGTTCATAAGTCCAGTAACCAAGGTGGGGGACTCAAATAAAGAGTCACATGTCCTTGGTTAAAAATCACAAGAACTGTTCCAAAATGGAGTACTCTTAATCAAAACAAAATAACAGGGTATGTTGAGGTCAAGGGTACCTGCAAACCTGTAAACAGCCCAACCCCCTCACAGGTGGTGTTCTAAAACTAGGATCCTCAGACTTGGATCAGTTATGAGAAGTGTAAACACTTCTAACCCGGAGGTACAGTGTTTACAATAACCATAAAAGATCCTCCTATAATTCACTTCAGTTTCTGAAGGTCAATACTAAAGGTCATCCAGACTTAGCAGGCTTCCCAGATAGCCCTAGCACTACAGGAAATTTGTAGCACATAGTTCTCAAGAAGAAACCCATATCTGAACCGTGTTTCATATTCCCGCACCAGACCGAAATGGAATGGGAAAGAACATGAACCACTCTAGCCTAGGTGTCACTCAGGTCCCAGGTATAGGACCTCAACTCTCAATAGAACCCCACCCACCAAAGCAATAAAACCAAATCCAGCCAGAACAATATGACAGTGTGATGTATATAAAGCTGTAAAGAAAGCAGTAAACAAACTGTACATAAAGCAATAAATAAAACAATCATACAAACACAAATAGCACATAACACCCCAGTAAACACAAATCAAACAAGCGCTAGGAGGAACCCACAAAAAGAACCAGAAGCCCTGGTTACAGTATAAGGGTCCCCAGCAGAGTCGCCAAGCTGTCGCTCCCGATAAATGGGAATGGCCCCCAGATAAAGGTACAGACGTGAACGGTCGGCGAAAGGAGGATGTGAGAACACACAGGAGTGAACTCACAGGGAATGAATAGAGTCGCCAGCTAGGCATTTTTATCCCGAAGGAAAGGCAATGCTGCATAGACCTAGAAAGATATGGATAAGACGGTTGCGAACCAGAGAGACTGAGAAAGGGGGTTGGTTACAACCTGGGAAGGTATTAGCACCCAGATTGTCCGTCGTACTCGACGGGATCCACGCTTAAAAGATTTGTGTTTTAAATGGGTAGTGTCAGTGCAATTTGTGTGTAAAAGGGCTGGAAAAGGATGTACAGGTGTCAGTGTAAGAGAAGTGAAGTGTATAAGTGAAGTGTCAATGTAAGAACAAAGATGAAATGCTCATGATCATGAGGCTAAAAGAATAAAGCTGGAAATAGGGGGAATGTACAGAGACTTTTGTTCGATAACTGTTAAGTTATGCCTACGTATCCTCTCGTGCAATGAGGAAGTCAGAACACCGTAGTTCGACCCAAAGAGACTGAAAGATAAATTGACTTGATGAACTGCTTACTTGTCTATGCTCAAGTGTATGACCTGTCTGGCTCAGGTGCAAACTGTCTTGCATTAGACGGAAGAAGCAAGTTCTCGTTTATGAGTGAAGGTGATGAGAAAAGAATCCCGAAGGAGACGATTATTGTTTGTTTTTTGAGTTTTTAGTCTTTTATTACTTTTGAAAGTTTGTCATAAGTTAATGAGCTTAAGCCTAAACCAATGGGTTAGTAAACTCATCACATCTTCCCTCTGATTAGGGGTGATGAGAATACCTTAAGTGTGAAGTCAGCATCTCACACTTAATCATCATGATGTAGGATTAAGATCATTAACCTACTTGTGATTATTTAGATGTTTTTGGTGTTTTTGTTTAGTGTTAAGTAATGAGATTAAGCCATAATCAGGGATTAAACAGACTCATTACACCATCCTAATAGAAGGATAATAGATGAGAATGTTTAAGCTGAGGAAAGCTCCTCAACTTAATCCATGATTAGGGATTAAACTCATGACAAAACAAGCCTTTGGTTAAGTTGATTTTATTTAATGATATGATGAAGAAGTGAGTTTTATGGTTTGTAAGACAACTTGAGGAGGACTTGTCCATTAACACTAGGGTTAGTCCTTCTTAACCAGTTAAGGAAGAATTAGAACCCTAATGCAAGGCCCAATTTACAAGCTTGATGTCTTGATGATTATTAGATGAATTGATTAAGAGATTTAAACACATTAAGGGTTTAACACTTAGGATTAAAGTTATACACTCCATCCTAATAGAAGGATGCAGGCATAAGCTTAATCACAAAGCCTCAAAGCCTTTAGGGTTTAGTCCCAGATTATGAGATGAGAAGAGAAGACTCAATGAGACACAAAGGTAAAACTAAGTGGGGGACTAATCAAAACCCTAATCATTGTCATGCTTGGTTTTTCCTAAGGTTTGTTAGGTTTAAGAAAGAAATCTTCAGAGGAACCACCAGGAAGCAGATGAATGGAGCAAAGAGAAACAAAGCAACTTGCTTCATTTAAGAAGACAAGTCACTTGAAGAAAGAAAGTAAGATGAAGAATAAAGAGCAAGCTCAATCTCAAACACAAAACAAAATGCAGCAATGATGCATAAGAGGGATGAAAAGAAATTGTGAGAAGTGAAGGCAAATTCACTTCTCAAAGTTACTTACCACCTGAAAAGTTAATGAAAGGAATGCAATGCAATGCAAGATGAGATGAAATGACACGATGCAAATCAAAACCAGAAGCATATACATGATGTTAATGATGCTATGAGATAATGCAAACATGAAACAAAGCATGGGGATGATCATACAAACTTATGGATGCAAATGAAGCAAGTTAAGAACCATGATCATACATGAAAGGTTATGAAGTGAAAATGGCATACAACTTGGCAAATGAAAGATGCAATGATCAAACATACTTCTAATATGTCTTAAGATGTCTAATGAATCAAATGGATGCATAAAATGTCATGGAAAGTCATGGTATGTAAGCAAATGCAAGATGGATGCATAAGGAAGCCCAAATTAGGGTTTATGATCAATGCACCAAACAAAAACCAAAATCAGAAGCAAACATCAAGATAAAAAATTGAAAATGCATTCAAAGGAAACCTAACCCTACATTAACTCACTGCCCAAAGGAGGGGTTCTAACTCTTAACCTAATGAGAATTATGAATTTCCTAAGATTTCTAGGGTTTTGGGGTGCCTCACAAAGAAAAATACCAAACAAATGGAAAATGAAAGATCAAATTATGCCAAATTAATCTCATAAACTACATGATATGCAAGACACAATGCAAAAAGAATCAAAGTCCAACTCTCAATGGTTAGGCAGAAATGATTTTTTGAAGTTTGGATCAAAATAATGCTTTGAAAATGAATTAATTCCATGGAAAATTGTCAAAATGCATCAAGATCAAAAAATAAATTTGGTTTGAGGGTTGGACAATGTTTCTAAATGATTTTAAATGTTTCATGAATTTTTTGTGATTTTTAAATACCCAAAAGTATTTTTAATTAATTAATTCTCATTAATTAATTAAAAATAATCTTTTAAATGATTTAAAAATATTTTTTAATGCAAAAAATAAAAATAAAAATGTTTTTGGTTTCTGAAAATTAATAAAAGTTTGTACAAAATTTTTCAGAATTTTTAAAATTGTTTTGCTATTTTAAATAAAATGGAGAAAATAAATGAATTAAAAGAAAAATAAAATGAATTAAACTGAAAATGGGAGAAGTCAGCACATCCAAGGGCCTAGGTTTGAACTGGAAGCGCGCGCGTTTGACTTGGCGCCACATCCAAGGGCTGAAATTCAAACTTCGCTAATTAAATGATTAAGCCCTAATCCTGCCCTAATCACTTTCAGGCGACCGGAACACTGTTCCGGTCGTCTTCTCCGGCTAGCTCTTTTCTCAAACTCTCTCTACACGCATCAAAAACAAAATCTAACTGCCCAGAATTCATCCCCACTTAAAAACGAATCAAACCCCTCAATCAAACAACATTTTTCATTCCTTAATCAGCCAAATCGAATCAAAACATTTTTAGGGCAAAAAGTTTCAGACAGTTCATACATGCTGGTTTCTCAACCATTTTCAAAAGTAAACACATATTCATGATCAGGGGAGTGCATAGAAGCTTTTAAGAACTTAAAAACATGTTTCTGGAAAAAAGTTTTGAGATAACTACCTGAACTGAAGCTTTCGATTCAGGAGCTTTCTGGCTGTTTCTTTGGTTCAAATCCACTCCAATGATCCTCCTAAGAAGCTTGCAATGTTTGTTTGAAGTTTGCAATGGCTGGTTTGAGAGATGGTAGGAGTTCTGTTCAATGGCAGGTGGTGATCGTGTTTTTGATTCTTCGAGTTTCAGGCTATGGTGAAGGGTGCTTTGTGACCAGGAAGGTGTATTGAGTTGATTGGTGAAGTTTGTTTGTGTGTTTGTGGCTTGTGTAAGTAGTTTCGAATGCTTTTGCAAGATGAGGTGAAAATGAGAATGCTGTGCTATGGATGGTTTCAGGCTTGTGTTCTAGTTGCTTTGGCTTGCTTTTTGTTTGTATAAACAATTGTGATTGGTCAGAAGAAGTGATGTGTGCTTTATTGATAGGTATGGCTCAAGTTGCCAAAATGTCAAAGTTGTGTAAGAAGGGCATGGGCTACTTGATAGCCAAGGACAAAAGGCATGTCCTGCGCAGCATGATGTGGGGATAACCCTAGGATGGTTCAGCAAGTCAGCCAGCAAGTGGATGGTAGCTTATGATGAGTTTTGCAACTTGCCTTGCTTTTGCTTCTTATGAAAAATCTTGATCCATAGGCCACAAAAATGAATGATCCCTTGGCCCATTCTGAATTTTAGGTCTTGTATGATCATGTTGTGAAGTTTAGAAGTCCATTTGATGCCTTAATTTGCCTTGAGAAGTGAATTTGCAACTTTGCCTCTTTGGTGGAAACTTTGAAATTTTGTGATTTTAGCCAACTTTGACAAACCATAACTTTTGATCCATAATGAATTAGGTCATGTTCTTGTACTTTTTGAAAAGGGAATGATCCATTCTACAACTTTCATGACCAAAGTTTTTCCATTTGAAGCATTTTTGAATCAAAAAGTAAAGGTTGAAAAAGTTTCCTAAAATGGCAATTTCATTAAAAGTCAAACTTTCCCAAAAAGTCAACTTTGCAAAAGACTTGAAATTCTTCAATTTTGTGAACTTCCAATATCTTCCATGATCAAATAAAGATCATACACAATCAAAATGATGAAGAACACCCTTTGGTTGGGTCATTGGGGGCCTCAGATGCCCTGATTTTACACTGACTTGCTTGAAAAGTCAACTCTTGGTCAGATGACTTCCCCATTGAATTTCTTCATGAAAATTGATATGCATACTCCCTATACCATATAGAGACCAATAGAAACAAGAATGACAAAAAAAAATGGAGTTATGGCCTCTGAAACCAAAACCCTAATTCTAGGTCAACTGTGCAGTCAAACTTGGCTCTACTTCCATACCATTTCCAGTTCTTGTGATTTTTTTGACATTCTTGACTTTGAGAGGATATAACATGATGCTTGCACATACATGGACCCCTTTGAAGTGTTTGATGACCTTTGGAGTGGCTCAAGAAGCTCTTGGATTGCTCCGATCACAAACCCTAGATGCAGATGACTTTGAATCTATGCAGTGAATCAAAAATGTGATATGGGATGGTATGATTGAGTTTATGCATATGAAAAGATCACAAGCCATGGTGTGAATGGGTGAGGGCAAATTTGGGGTGTTTACAATATTATAAAAATATTTGTTAATTATAATTAAGTAAGCTTATAAAAAATAATAAATTAAACTCATAAAATAAAGTTAGGGTTTTTAATTGTTTAGAAAAAATAAATTAGGGTTAACTACTTAATTAAATTATTTATATAAAAAACTACATATAATAATATAAACAAATTATAAAATAAATATATACAATTAAAATTTACAAACACATAAATTAATATTTATAACATAATTAGGGTTTATAAAGAAAATTAGGGTTTTGTATTTAATTTACAAAATAAAACAATTTATTTACAAAAATATGATAATTATACATATATACATATTATGAAATAAATATAAACAATTTAAAATTTTTTTAAGAAAATAAATTATGATATTTTAAGAATATAAAGAAAAGTATTTTAATGGTATTTAGAAAATATTTTTTATAATTTATATTTACTAATTTAAATAAAATAGAATTAAATATAAGAAAATAAATTAAAAGAAGAAAAAACAAAGAAATTGATCAGAAAAAAGAAAGGACCTGGGATTTGAACCCAGGTCTTGTACCTGCCAAGGATGTCCCATAACCAACTGAGCTGTGTGCACCATGTGACTTCTTTGTGGATCAAATCAAACAAATAATAAATCTGGAAAATATCATGAGTTGTAAAAAAAAAGATGGGAAACCTGGGGATCGAACCCAGGTGCAACTGCTTCCAAAACGTGCCTATAACCACTGGGACATGCCATGCGCTTGTGATATTGAATATCTCCAAGTCATTATATTTTAATCCTGCGAAAATAAATGATAAAGCACAAAAAATTTCCTTCAGCCAGGATCGAACCTAGGTCTTGAAGGTCTTTAACGCGCATGCTTACCACCAGACCAAGCAGCCTTAACTGAAATAAAATAGAAACAATTACAAAAAATATTAAACCAATTTTTAAATTTCCAGATGGCGCCAAGGAGGTCATCTTCTTCCTGGGTTGCTGCGAATTCACCTGCCAAATTACCTATGCATTTTCCTGCGAATTTTTCAATATTCATAACCTGCGAAAATCACATCTCATAGCTAAGCTCATAATTTCATGAAATTGATCAGGTTAATGTGATCCTTGAGAGGTATACGGTCTAGCCATGGTTTTTAAATGGATTTATATTTCCTCCTATGCAAAACCCTAAAACAAGCTTCAAACCCTAACCATGGTGAAACTCCAAACCTGCATCGAATCTCATAACCAACAATCCAGAATCCATGTGCATCATTCAACAAACAATATTACAAGCTCAAATTTAAATGATTATGCATAAAACTTATGAATCGAAAAAAAATATTTTTGACATGAAACCGATTCGGTTTGCATCATTCATGAGGTTATGGATGCTTGTGATCATGTGGATAGCATCCTGAGAGTCCAAGGATCCTCTCTATGTCTTTAGAATACCTTTAAATGCCATGCAAAGGTGAATCCGAATTTGAGTTTTTCTACCAAATTTTGAAAGTTTGAATGTTCTTCTTAGAGGCTGCAATCCGTGTCCCTCACTTGTGTTATGTTCCTCTATATGTAGTGAATCAAATTAGGTTAAAAAATGTCATGGTTCTTTGGATTTTTGGATAATTTGAATATTGAGAAAGATATGTCATAAAATTTGAATATTATTTGATCTAATATTGCTATTTTAGGACAATCATCATAACTTGTGTATCAATCTAATCCAAACAATATTCATGACTTTCTAGAAGCAAAATCCCCTTTTAAATATTTGATTTTATATTTTATTTCAATTTAAATGGTATTTTAATGAATAAAATTCAAATAAATATGAAATAAAAAATAAAAATTCAGAAAATAAGTGGGTTGGGTCGTGCTTGGTGTTTTGATAAAGATGGGATGGCAATTTGGTGGGCTCATTTAGCAAAAATTTGATTTTAGGCCTTATTTGCTTCATAAACTTCCCCAAAATTTCCCAACTTTGTAAGGGCACAAATCCTTCAATTTTAATGCTATGAGGGTGTTCTTAGGCATTTTGGAAAGCTTAAAGAGTCCTCTAACCAACCCCATTGGTTTCATGTCCATATCATTTACCATTCTTAAGTTATGCTCCTTTGAAGTTGTTGACTTTTTGTTGACTTTCAAAAGGACCTATAATGTCTTAGCTCATACCTTCCAAATGAAGCATTTTTGGGCTTGGCTTTTGAGAGACAAAGTTGTAGAAAATTAAATTTCCTTCAAAATGAGCTCTTGATGGTAACAATTTGATGAAGCATGTGAAAGTTATGGCTGGTCAAAGTTCAGTTGACTTTTCCTAAGGAAACCCTAATTTAGAAACTCCTGATTCTTGATGATCTGGAATCTCCTTGATGAATAATGATCAACCCTTGATAAAATGATGAATTTTACTTCATATACTTGATGTTATCAAAAAATCATGAAGTTTGACTTTGATTTGACTACAGTTGACCTCAGTTTGACTTTTTAACTGCTTTAACTGATTTTAACCTATCTGATCATCTGACTGAGCAAACCTTTGGGAAAAGTCTTGAAATTTGTCATGGGGATTCTTGAACACATATAAGATGTTATGAAGCTCCCTTGAAGTCTTGTAAGTCCATTTATCCTGATTAAAGTCAAAACCCTAGTTTAGGATGCATTGCTTAGGAGGATGCATTGTCTGAGGGAAATGTCAAATCTTCTGACTAATTGTGAACTTTGTGAACCTTGTGAACCTCATGAGGTGTCTTGTGAACCTTGTGAACCTCATGAGATGTCTTGTGAACCTTGTGAACCTCTTAGTACACAAAGTCTTGTCTTGTGACGGCAAATTTTGGGGTGCAACACTTTCACCTTTGTAGGACCAACCTCAATCCCCTTTTCTCTTACTATGAAACCCAACAGTTTACCGGAGCGTACTCCGAAGGTACATTTGTTCGAATTCAACCTTAATTTGAACTTTTGCATCCTGCCAAAAAGCTTGGCTAAGTTGATTAGGTGCTCTTCCTCTATTTGCGACTTTGCAATCATGTTATCAACATAGACTCCAATCTCATGATGAATCATATCATGAAAGAGAGTCACCATTTCCCTTTGGTAAGTTTCTCCAACATTATTTAAACCAAACGACATCACTTTATAACAGAAAGTTCCATAAGGGGTGATGAACGTAGTTTTCTCCATCTCATCTAGAAACATATTGATTTGGTTGTAACCCGAAAAGCCATCCATGAAGGAAAACACCGAAAATTGAGTTGTATTGTCGATCAACACATTAATGTGAGGCAACGGGAAATCGTCCTTGGGACTAGCTGTAACACCCTTCTAACCCCATGAAATAAAAAGAAATAGTACTTAAATAATTCTGAGTACATCTCAGAAAGGCGTCACACTTTCTTCATAAAACATCAATCCTAACCACCTGCTCCGTAACATGGGTTTTCAAAACATTTAAAATATTCACTTCTTTAATAAATCAATAATAAAATTAAACTTTGCAGCGGAAATCATACTTCAAAATTACTTCATTAATTTCATCAAAATATCAAGACCTTTGGTCATTGTCAACAAATCATCATCAACTAAAATTCAGCATCCATTAACTCATAAAAATTATTCTAACAAACACATATTATTCACATAATCATTCCCCTACCCTATGTTACACCTACAAGAGTAAGACACCATATAACTCTACAGAAATAAAGCTAAACTTCACACACCGAGAAGCTACTCCTGAATATCTGCAGGATGGCATAATAGACCATCACCAAAGGCAGACAAGGTGAGTAATCACAAATCAATATAAACAATATAGATAAACTATATTACAACGAACATTCATCATATAGTAACACATCCTAAGTTCTCACCCAACACATCATATAACGCATCAAATCATCTAATCCACACAAATGAAATTATGCTATGCCACCAAGAATGAGATGTAACATCATAGGAATGCATATGGTACCAAATTATCATCACATATGGACACTGGGCCATCAACCCTCCACAAGGGAGCACATCATAAACATCATATCAGTTCAATCCTCACAGTGGGATTGAAGCTACCAACAGACCAAAGTCCTGTCATAATTATACCATGAATGCAAGATGCAACACCATCATAATCTCATCAACATTTCATCAACTAGTGCATCCACATTCATCATCATCACCATCATCATTCATACAACTAACATGTTTCACATATTCATGTCATCATGCCTCACATCATCATAGTCATCATGTTCTCGACAAAATACACATAATTCATCATATAGACATCAATACATGATTATCATCATATAAGTATCAGTACATCATTATCATCACATAACAATCATAAACATCATTTTATAGCATCACAACTTCATTCCACTACCAGATCATAATGCTTGTCACATAGCATGTATAAACATTAAAACATACACCTCATCTATTTATTTCATCATAACATCGTTTAGTAACATCATTCACATGACCATTATCACATAGGTAATCAACACATAATCATCATATAAGTTTCATCATATAATTAACATCATAACACAACAACACCCTATAATTATACTCTAGATCAACATAAGCATCATATAATCTTCAACACATAATCAACATCACAAAGGCATTAGCACATAACTATCATCCAATCAACAACATGAATTCATCATTGCCTATTCATCGAACACCTCTATAAACAATCTTATTACATCACCTACACCTATACGTCACTCTAACTAACTCCTAAACACCGTCTTTACCATCACTAGTCATATGACATCACCATCCTTCCATTTAGAATAAGATTCATCATTTATGGCAACACGTCTTTAGTTCGATATACAATTAATCACCTTCCAACATCAATTCATATCATTTAAATTATTTCTAGAAACATTAGACTATTTTTAAATGAAAGTAAATTGTCTTAGCTTTGCATAACTTTGGACGGTGCATAAATCGGACACTCAAAGCTCAAGATATGAATTTTCAAAGTTTTGGAACAAAACTGCCAGGAGCCACTCGTTGTGGCCTCACTAGGACCTCGCTTAGTGAGCTACTCGCCGTCTGCAAACTTTCCAGAGGTTCATGCGATAACAACACTTTTCCCCTTCGATTCTACCACCTTAAACTGCAGTTTTTTAACCTATATTGACCCAAATTAAGGCAATATAACTTATATCTAACCCACATACATTAATCACATCAAACATCACAAAACAAATCATCAAACTTCATCAATTCTACATCTTTAATCTTATGTTTTCCCTTAAAACCCCTAAAATCCCCAATAACATCTAACTCTATATCATACACATTGAAACACAATACTCCACATACCTTTAAATGGAGCTTTCTACAATCTTCTCTCAAATTCTCCAGAGATTCGTCAAGCCCTTGCCTCAGTTCCTTCTTTCTTCAGAGCTTTCTCTTCTATCTCCCAAACACGATCGTGAAAACTGATCGTATCACAACACCCTCAATTTCCTTTTTGTCAATCTTACCCCTAGGACCCCTAATATGATCTTCCTATAATACTCTCACTTACTCCACATATTATTACCAACATATCCTCATTATCTCTTTTTATTTTAAATAATAATAATAGTCCAAATAATATTAGTCTACTACTATTATTACTAAATAATTCTATATAATCACTTATTTCATCAAATCCCATAACACACGAAATAAACACATCCTACATCATATATCTCACCGAAATTCACCGATAAATCTTGAATATTTATAATAAATCAATTAAATAAATATTCTAATTATTTTGGGGCGTTACACTAGCTCTGTTCAAGTCTCGGCGGTCAACACACATCTGAACTTTGCCATCTTTCTTCGGTACCGGCACGATGTTGGCAACCCATGGTGGATAACTCGTAACAGCCAAGAACCCATCTTCAAAATGTTTCTGAGCCTCTTCCTTGATCTTTATTTCCATACCAGGTCGAGTTCTACACAGTTTTTGTTTCACTGGCGGACAATCTTCTTGGAGAGGTAGTTTGTGTACTACAATATCAGTGTCAAGCCCTGACATGTCTTGGCAAGACCAGGAGAAGATACCAACGTATTCCTGAAGCAGTGCAATCAATCGGCTTCTCACAGATTCTTCTAATGCGGTCCCGATCTTAACATCCTTCTTTGACTCTTTGGTACCCAGGTTTACGATCTCAATAACCTCCTCATGAGGTTGAATCACCCTCTCCTCTTGCTTTAATAATCTAGCTAACTCTTCAGGTAATTCACAACCTTCTTCACCTTCCTCGTCATCTTGGTAAATCGGATTGTCGAAGTCATAGAGAGTCATAGCAAGATTGTCATCGATGAGACCTAATGGGGGAATCTGCATGAATGATGATTCATGCTTAGAAAGAGCATGAAACAAATGAAAAATGAAAAATTCACATTGCCATTTATTATATAAAATGAAAATGAAAGACAGGGCACACCATGAATGAATGCAAAAATTGTCCATTTTATTAATGATTTAGTATTGCAAATTGAAACAACGATGCCCTTATAATGAGCTACTACGCCTTGGGCAAGAAATAGAGCTTTCACACAAGAATAAGAACACAAGACAATTACTCTTGATATTGGGTAACCATGATGATTTCTTCAGACGACCAGTTGCTGAGCTCCACTTATGGGACACTTGGCCTGATCCAATCGTCTATTTTATAGTCGCTATCAACTACGTCCTCTTGAATGGCGCAGATACGACTATGATCCTCCAATCCATCACTGGAGAAATTAATTGGGCCTTTACGACCTCTAGCATGTCGTTCTGATGTTGCATGAGTAGGATTATAACCAATTCCAACCATATCTTCCTTTTTGGGGACCTCTATCATCTTGCCCCAACCTTCACCGTTTCCTGATTCGATCACCTTGAGAGTTTGTTTATAGGATGTAATGGATACACCCTTTTTATTCTCCTTAGAAATGGATGTTGACAATGATGCTGCTTCAGTCTTGACCAGCTCAAATGCTTGGCCCAGGGTCTGTATATCTCACCATCCATCTCCACATACTTGAAGGAAGAGAGGTGGCTTATAAAGACGTCTTCTTCTCCATATACCGTGACGATATGTTCGTCCATAACAAACTTCAACTTCTGATGTAGAGTGGAAGATATTGCCCCAGCTACATGAATCCAAGACCTTTCCAACAAGAAACTGTAGGCATGCTGAATATCCATGACATAAAAGGTCGTGTTGAAAACTTGAGGACCCACCTTGATCGATAATTCTAACTCTCTAAAAACTGACCTCTTGGAACCATAAAATGCTCTGACTACCAAATCACTAGGCCGAAGCACTACTCCCTCATAGTCCAATTTAATCAAGGCCTTTTTCGGGAGCACATTTAACGAGGATCATGTATCTACGAGTACATGGGAAAACACAGCCCCTTTACATTCCATTGAAATGTACAAAGCCCTATTGTGATTGCGACCTTCTGTAGTCAGATCAAAATCTATAAACCCTAACCCTTGACTGGAATTCATGCTAGCAACAACCGTCTCGAGTTGATTCACAGATATCTCTTGCAGAACATAGGAATTATTCAAGATTCTCAACAAAGCCTTCCTATGGGAGTTTGAGCACATAAACAAGGACAATATTGAGATTTTGGAAGGAGTCTGCTGAAGGTGGTTGACTATTTTGTAGTCACTTTTCTTGATGATCCTTAATAACTCTTCGACTTTCTTATCAAAAGCAATGTCCAGATCAGGAGTAGGGACGTCATCAGTCATAACTTGCTTTCCCTTAGCCTTAGCTCGGGCTTATGCATTATCATTCGAGGGCTCCCCACTATTCCTCAGCGTCTGAGGTGTGAACAACCTTCTGCTTCTTGTAAATCCTCCAACTCCTACATTTTCGACATGATGATGAGTTGTTTCGGAAGTAATTACATCTTTCCTTTGGCCATTGCAATAAACTTCTACCCCGTAATGCCACGGGACGACTCTTTCACTTTGGTACGACACAGACCCTGGAGTAGTAAATGTGACTGGTGCTGATCTCGCTGGCACCGAAATTTCAACCGGGGTGAAGTAGATGGTAACTGTAGAGATCTCGTCTTCTTCATTAACAATTCGATCAAACTGGATACCTCTATCATCCATCATTTTTTGAATATCCATCTTCAATTTTTCATATCCATTAGTAGATTCTTCACACTCTTGACAAACCTCCCTGCAACCCGAGAAGAGACCCTTCTTTGCCAAACAATTCTTCACTACTAACAAAGGGGTTTTCAAAGAGTTTACATCATAAACCAAATTCAGTTTATCGCCATCTTCTACGGCCGCCATGGATCTTCCATGCGGAGGCATGGGATTTTGAAGGACATTGGGAGTGGGAGCAAGGTTGATGGATTTATAATCTAGCATGTCTCGGATCACATGCTTAAGGGCTTTGCATTTTTATGTAGTATGACCAATAGCTATAGAATGAAACTCGCAGTAAGCGTTGGCATCGTACCCTTCTGGAATTTGCCTTGACTTTGGTGGAGCTAGAGTTTGAAGTTAAATCATCTGAAGTTTTAATAAGTTTCGTAAAAGTTGCGAGTATGACATTGGTGGTGTCTTAAATTGTCTGTCCTTCGGCCCCGGTGGGTAGTACGGTCTGGGAGTTCGTTGTTGTTAGAAATTTTGTTGACGTTGCTGTGGTGGTTGTTGTGGCTGTTGTTAATTATTTACAGCTGGGATAGTGATGACTGCAGCTTGGTAGTAAGGATTATGATTCCCTCTCTCTCTCTCTCTCTGGGCATATACTGCCCCTTCTTCTCCATCTCGTCTCTTTTGTCCGCTTGCAAATGGCTTCTTGATTCTGGAACTAGAAGCACCACTTTTTTGGATTTTACCTTGCTTTATCCAGTTCTCAACCCACTCTCCCGTCAGTATGATTTCAGAGAAACCACTTGACGAACACCCCGTGAGTCGTTCCATGAAATTCCCTGGAAAGATATCCATGAACAATTCCACCATCTCTTTCTCTCTCTCTCTCTCTCTCTCTCTCTCTCTCTCTCGAGCAGGGGTGGTTGGACTCTAGAAGCTAGCTCGCGCCACCTTTGCACATACTCCTTAAAGCTCTCAGAATTATTCTGTGACAAGCTTTGAAATATGTCCTGCTAGTGGCCATGTCAATCTTGTATTGGTATTGTTTAAGAAATGCCTCTCTAAGTTCCTTCTAATTACGGAAAGCAGTTCATTCCAGCTTCATGTACCATTCTAGGGTCCCTCCAGACAAGCTATCCTAGAAGAAGTACATCCAGAGCTTCTCGTCCTTAGTCTAAGCAAAAATATTATGGTAGAAAGCTTGAATATGGGTTTTGGGACATGAATTCCCGTTGTACTTGTCGATTCTAGGAGCTTTAAACTTTTGTGGGATAACCAAACCCTGCACAAGTCACGTGTCTGAGACGTCAATTCCCAAAGTATCTTTGCACTCGAGAGCCCGAACCTTTTCAACCAACATCTAGAAATCATAAAGATTGTCTCTAGCACTAAATCCTAAGTCCTCATTCAGAAAAGAGAACTGGTCAGCTTGATTGTCTTCCACGTGATGAATTAGAATAGGAATATCCACATGGGTAAGAAGCCTTTCAACTCATATTGGCGTACCAGTGGCGTTGACATGATTACCTTGTGCATATACGTTGACTCCGGCGCCCGGAGTCTCCATATGTGGCGTATCAAGCCTCTGAACTGCATCCCATAACTTTTGTTCCCCCAAGGCAACCCCTTGCATCATGTTCATGAGCTCATTCATGTGTGTGCGGAGCTCGGCCAATTCAGTGGGAACAACATCCATGACGTTTCATTGATTTTGACGAGTGGCGTACCTGTGAAGATGATGGTCCACAATCCTTCCTGAATAAACAAATAAGTTAGGAAACCTGGACAACCTGCAAAGAAAAATGCAACGATGATATGAATGCATGCAAATGTTGTGTTTTCTTATTCTTAAAGTTGTTCATGTCCCCATCCCGATATTCAAGAATATGAAAATCAAGATGGCCTTTGAGACTTTGACTTTTGGGAAGAAAAACTCATATGACACTCAGATAAGATAATTGTGACAAAACGGAGCCTGGAACTCGTGTCGGTGCATAGACAACAATCAGAAATTTGAAATGTATCAAATAACATGAAAAGATCTACCCGAAGGGTACCCGTTCTTACAATAAGGGAAAATATCCAAAGTATAAAGGACTCCCACAAAAATCCTGTGGGTAATCCGTCACAAACAAAAGAAACTAGAGCCTATGAATATTTGTATCCTTCAGCCTCCAACTAAGACACTTGGCCACCTCGAACAAATAGGAGACATCTGGATGACTTGGATCTTCAATGAGCTTTTGAATGAGAAAATCCCTTTAGTTGAAGAAAGCATGGAGCTCACTGATTTTTTTTATGAAGACCTCTTCATTTCCCCTACTGAGACTTGTCTCACACCTGGACCTCTTAATCTATGCATGTACTTTGAGCTCTTCTACTTCTTTCTGAACATCCTCTAATGCTTTCTGGCCTTGTTCTAGCTTTTGGATGTAATCCCTACGATGCTTGTAGGCTAATTGAAGTTCTTCTTTTCGGCTATCCAGCTGTATCTAAAGGTCTTCAATCTTCTGCTTGTATTAAGCTTCAATTTCCTTCTGCTTCTTCTGATTTGTCTCCTATCGTTCTTTCTAGTGAGTTATTGCTTCATTGGCCTCATTCAAAGACTCCTTGATTTTTCGACACTCCTTCTCTTGTTGATCTCAACCAAGCCCTTTTTCTTAAAGTAGAGCTCTCTGTCCTCGAAGTCTGTCTGCTTGATTTCCACCATTCTCTCATTCCTCTAAACCTTTTCTTCTAGCTTCTGATTAAGGTGCACCATTTCTAGTAATAACTATGAACCTCCGTATTCTGTGCCCTGAGTTGTTGAACCAAAGCCTCAAGATTTTGAAACTCTTCCAAGGGTATAGTAGCCTTAGGTTTGACTATTGAAGGGGGAGCTTGAGCAGAGAAAGGTAGTGGGACCACATGGGCTTTCTCTTTTAACCATGAGTCATACTCGGAAAATGTCTGGTTATTGCTTTTACCCAAGCATGCTACACCTCTCCTCAGGATAAGCTTCCAAGAGCCATCAACTTTTCTAACTAGTGGAAGGTTATATTTTATTGGGAAGTAAAAGGTATGGGTTAACTCCAACTCCTCAGGAATATATTTCAATGCCTACCCTAGTTGCCTTCTTAGAAGAATCGGGTTATAATTGATTCCCCTGGTTACTCCTAAGAGTGGCATGTTCGGATAGCTCCCACAGCTAGTGATGAAACTCCTCCCTTTCAATCTCATGGTAATCCAGTTGAGGTCTTTAGCAGATAACATACTTAACCTTTGGGACCAAATCGGGCTAGGATCAGTGAAGGCTTCAGTGCTTGGAAAGTGCCTCATGAACCATCTGTGAAATAAAGGAGCACAACAACGTACTAAACCTCCTTGTTTTTTCTCGTTCTTGAAGTGCACTGAGTAATAGAGGTCTCCCAAAAGAGTGGGTAGTGGATTATTTAGTATGAAGAGATGAATTGTGTTCATGTCTACAAACTTGTCGAGGTCTGCAAACATAATAATCCCATAAATGTAAAGGGCCATAATGGCACAAACAGAGTTCCACTGAGCTTCAGCAGCAAGCTACTCAACTTTCTTCACAAAAAATTCGAGAGAAAAACCAGACATTCCTCCTTTGGTGGTACTTAGATTTGCGGTTACCACCTGTCGCTCCCACCTGATGACACAGGGCCAAGAGGGGTACATATGCGAACGGTCGGCGAAAGAGAGAGAGAACACACAAGGGTGATCTCAAAAGAAAAGAGTCGCCAGCTAGGCATTTTTATCCCGAAGGAAAGGTAATGCTGCATAAACCTAAGAAAGATATGGATAAGACGGTCGCGAACCAGAGAAACTGAGAAAGGGGGTTGGTTACAACCTGGGAAGGTATTAGCACCCAGATTGTCCGTCGTACTCGACTGGATCCACGCTTGAAAGATTTTTGTTTAAAGGGGTAGTGTCAGTGCTATCTGTGTGCAAAAGCTGGAAAGAATGCAAGTGTCAATGTAAAAGAAATGTGAAGTGTATAAGAGAAGTGCCAATGTAAGAACAAGAGTGAAATGCTCAAGATAAAGAGGCTCAAAGAATAATGCTGAAAGAGGGGGGGATATACAGAGACTTTTGTTTGATAACGGTTAAGTTATGCCTACGTATCCTCTCGTGCAATGAGGAAGTCAGAACACCGTAGTTCGACTCAAAGAGACTGAAAGATAAATTGACTTGTGAACTGCTTACTTGTCTATGCTCAAGTGTATGACCTGTCTGGCTCAGGTGCAAACTGTCTTGCATTAGACGGAAGAAGCGAGTTCTCTTTTGTGAGTGAGTGTGATGAGAAAAGAATCCCGAAGGAGACGATTATTGTCTGTTTTTTTGTTTTCAGTCTTTTAGTGTTTTTGGTGTTTGTCATAAGTTAATAAGCCTAAACCAAGGGTTAGCAAACTCATCACATCTTCCCTCTGATTAGGGGTAATGAGAATACCCTAAGTATGAGATAAACACCTCACACTTAGTCACCATGATATAGGATTAAGATCATTAACCTACTTGTAATTATTTAGATGTTTTTGATGTTTTTGTTGAGTGTTAAGTAATGAGTTTAAGCCATAATCAAGGATTTAATGGACTCATTACACCATCCTAATAGAAGGATAATAGATGAGAGCATTTAAGCTGAGGAAGGCTCCTCAACTTAATCCATGATTAGGGATTAACCTCATGACAAAACCAAGCCTTTATTAAATGGATTTTAGTTAATGATAAGGTTAAGAAATGGATTTTATTGTTTGTAAGACAACTTGAGGGGGACTTGTCCATTAACACTAGGGTTAGTCCTTCTTAACCAATTAAGGAAGAATTAGAACCCTAATGCAAGGCCCAAGTTACAAGCTTGATGTCTTAATGATTTATTAGATGGATTGATTAAAGTATTTAAACACATTAAGGGTTTAACACTTAGGATTAAAGTTATACACTCCATCCTAATAGAAGGATACAGGCATAACCTTAATCACAAAGCCTTAAAACCTTGAAGGTTTAGTCCCTGATTACAAGATAAGAAGAGAAGACACAAAAGATGACACAAAGGTAAAACTAATGGGGGGACTAATCAACCCTAATTGTGATCATGCTTAGGTATTCCTAGGGTTTATGAAGCTTGCAAGAAGATATTCAAGAGCAAAGCCACCAAGGAAGAAGCAGGATAAAGGAAGAGAAGCAAGAAGAAGCAAAACAACTTGCTTCACTTAAGAAGACAAGTTGCTTGAAGAAAGAGAGTGAGGAAGGAACATGAGTGAGCAAACTCACTCTAAAACAAAGATAAAATGCAGCAATGATGCACAAAAGAGATGAGAAGAGGTTATGAGAAGTGAAGGCAAATTCACTTCTCAATGACTTACCACTTGAAAAGTTAGTAACAAGAAATGAAATGAAATTACAATGAGATGAAATGCAATGATGCAAACCAAAGTCAGAAGCATAAACATGATGTTAATGATGCTAAGATATGATGCAAACACATGGCAAGAGTTGTGGATGATCATACAAGGATGAGGATGCAAATGCAGCATGTTTTGAACCATGAAAGTTCATGAAAATTTATGAAATGATATGAATGCATAACATGGCAAATGAATGATGAAATGATCAAACATGATTCTAATGTGTCCTAAGATGTCTCATATGTCATGTGGATGCACAAAATCTCATGGCAAGCTCATGTATGCAAGCAAGTGAGGGATGAATGCAAATGAAAGCCAAAATTAGGGTTTATGCACAAGACACAAAGCAAAATTTAAAATCAGAAGCAAATGACAAGATAAAAAATTGCAAATGGGATCAAAGGTACCCTAACCATACACAAGTTCACAGCCCAAAGGGGGGACCTAACTCTTAACCCTAAGGAAGTTATGATTTTCTCAAGTTGGCTAGGGTTTTAAGGCACCTCAAAAGGAAAAATGCACATTAAATTGAAAATGAAAGATAAATTCAAACCAATTTTACCCTGGAAACTACATTGTATGAACAATGCAATGCAAAAAGAATCAACATCAAACTCTTAATGGTTAGGCAGAATGAATTTTTCTAAGTTAGAACAAAAATATTGCCCTTTAAGAACTTTAATTCCAAAGAAAAATGTCAAAATATGTCAAGAACCAAAAAGAAATTTGTTTGAAGGGTTTGATAATGTTTCTAAATGTATGAAGATTCAATGTGAATTTTTTTGGAATTTAAAAATACCTAAATGTATTTTTAATTAATTAATTCTCATTAACTAATTAACAATAATCATTTAAATGATTTAAAAATAATTTTTGATGCAAAAAATAAAAATAAAAATATTTTTGGGTTCCGAAAATTATTAAAAGATTTAATAAAAATTTTCAGAATTTTTGGACCTTTTTTACTATTTTTTAAAATTCGTGGAAATTAAATAGAAATAAAATGAAATAAAACAAATAAAATGGAAAAGTATGAGGATCCTGAGGCTGAGATTCAAAGTTGAGAAAAGATGGTTGACTGGCGCGCTAATGAATGGTCTGGATTTGTCCTGACTAATTAAACCTAATTAATTAATTTAATGATGGATTAGAGTTTAATCAAATGATCTGGGACGTCCACACGCGCGGGTAACTTATGATCTAAAGGCCAATATTCAAACTTAGCCTAATTACAGGATTAGGGCATAATCACTCTCAGGCGACCGGAACAGTGTTCCGGTCGTCTTCTCCGACGAGCACAAACCCTAGCTTCTTCTACAGGCCACTAATCCCCAAATTTCTTGCCCAGAAATGATCCTCTAACCATTCTAAACCTAAACCCCCAACTAAAACTCATTTATTTCACACTATGAACATGAATCGAAGAAAAATGTAAAAACGGGCAAAAGTTTCAGAGATCACATACATGGTGGTTTCTCAACCATTTTCAAAAGTAATCACATCCCCATGATCAGGGGAGCATATAGAACCATAAAAGAACTTAAAAGCTAGCTTCTGGGAAAAAAGTTCATCATGTTACCTGAGATGGAACTTTCTGGTTCTGGGATTTCTGACCTTTCCTTTGCTTCAAGCCCACCTCTTTGAACCTCCTGATGATGAAATGAAGCTTAGAATGAGTTCATATGGCTTGGTTTGAAGGTTTTGGTTCTGATATAGTAGATTTGGAGGGTTGATTATGTGATGTTTCAGGCTGTTTCAATGGTGGATTCTGGTTCTATGGAGGATGTGTGATTCATTGGTGAAGGAAAAATGGAAGTTTGATGGCTGTGGGAGCAGTTTCGAAGAGGAGAAGTTTTTGACAGTGTTTGGGAATCCTAGCTTATGGGAGGTTGCAGGCTTGTGTGTGTTGTGTTTTGGAATGCTTGAGGTCCACATATGAGGCTCTAATTGGGCAGAGAGTTGGTAGTGGCACAGTTTGATTGGCATGGGCAAAAATGCAAAAAGTCAAGATTGTGTGTACCATAGGCATGGCTCGGGTCAGAGGAGATCTTAGGGCTTGTCCTGCTTCAGCTTGAGTCAAGGAAGGCCTTTGGATCTGATTTTGTGAGCTGGATGGTCTTGATCAAGAGTCTTCAATGTTCTTGCATATTTCCCTCTTTGAATATTCTTATGAACCAAGGCAAAGAATCTTGTGAATTCTTGGGCAAAATGCAACAAAAATGGACCATATGAAGTTGCTAGAATGCTTTGAGAGTAATTAGTGTCCAATTCAAGCATCAAAAGTTCCTTTTGCAAAAAAATCAATTTTGGAGATTCATGAAAAAATGCTTTATGTAACTTGTGATTCAAGGCATAGATATGAGAAATTCTTTGGGCAAATCTGAATTATGGGCCATGAATAATGTTTGTGTGATGATTAGAAGTTGATTTGAAGTCACATTTGGTTTTGGCAAAGTGTTTTTGCAAGTTTCCTCTTTGGCACAAAAGTGAAAATTTAGTGATTTTGTCCAACTTTGCATGGCCATAACTTTTGTTCTAAAATGAATTAGAATGAGTTCTTGTACTTTTTGAAAATGGGAGGATCCAATCTACAACTTTCATGACCAAGAATTTTCCATTTGAAGCATTTTTGAATCAAAAAGAGGAGGTTGAAAAACTTTCCCAAAATGGCAAGTTTACATTACAAGTCACTTTCCCAAAATGGCAACTTTGCAAATGGCTTGAAATTCTTCAATTTTGTGAACTTATAACACCTTATAAGATCAAATAAAGATCATACACATCCAAAATGATGGAGAAAACCCTTTGTTTGGATGGTTGGGGGCCTCAGATGCCCTGATTTTGCACTGACTTGTTCAAGAAGTCATCTTCTAATCAGATGCCTTCCCCATTGAATTTCTTCATGAAAATTGGTATGCATGATCCCTATAACATATAGAAACCAATAGAAACAAGAATGACCAAAAAATTTGAAGTTATGGCCTCTGAAACCAAAACCCTAATTTCAGGTCATCTGTGCAGTTAAACCTGGCTCTGCTTCCATGCCTTTCTCAGTTCTTGTGATTCTTTGACTTCCTTGACCTTGGGAGGATATAATATGATTCTTGAACATACATGGACCCTCTTGAGATGATTTAAGGCCTTTGGAGTGGCTCAAATGGCTCAGGGATGGCTCAGATCACAAACCCTAGATGCAGATGACTTAGAACCAATGCAGTGAAGCAAAAAATGTAATATGAGATGATATAATTGAACTTATGCAAATGAAAAGAATCATAAGCCATTGTGAAATGAGTGAGGGCAAATTTGGGGTGTTTACAGCTGCCCCTATTCAAACATGTGTTAGCTGTGTAGGATGTAAGCGACGACTTAACAGGCAAACAAGATAACTTGTGATTGAATACCAAAGACAGTCCAAAATTTGCACTCACTAAATGAAGAAGAAAAGGGATATAGATTGCAAAAGGAAGTAAAGTATGTTTATAAAGTGAGGGCGACGGAGGACAACCGTCGAGCAGAGGACGACTGCTGGGGATGAAGTAATGACGGGGACGACCGACATGCTGGGGAAATAGAGGGATCATGATGGGGACGGCCATCAGACAAAGAAATAAGACTCTCTGGGGATTAAAGGTAAATGATGGGGACGACCATCAGGTTGAAGAAATAAATGATGAGGAACGGTCATCAAAGGTGACGGACGATCACCTAGCAGGGGACGGCTGCTTTGTTGGGGATAAGGATGAGGGACGGTCATCCAGGGTGAAGGACGATCACCTGGCAGGGCACAGCTGCCGAAAATACCACGACATAGGACGAATGTCGGGTAAAAAGGGTCGACGATGGGGACGGCCATCGGATAAGCATGATGAAGGACGATCATCAAGAGGTGAAGGACGATCACCTAGCAGGGTACGACTGCTCTGGGGTTTATCATGACATAGGACGATTGTCAGATAAAGATCAACGATGGGGACGACCATCGGATAAGGTGATGAAGGACGATCATCAGGAGGTGAATGACGATCACCTAGCAAGGTACGGCTGCCGAAAGTATCACGACATGGGACGAATGTCGGATAGAAAGGGGTTCTAATGAATAGAGACTTTGCTAGGGATGATGAAGGACGATCATCGAAAAGGTGAAGGACGATCACCTGGCAGGGTACGACTGCCGGAAGGTATCATGACATAGGACGAATGTCAGATAGAAAGGAAGTAGTTTACTCGGGATTTGCCGGGGACTCTTCTGGGGAATAGTAGACACAGACGAGTGTCTAATTTCAAGAAGATATAAGTTTCTGACACGGTTTATAGATTAAAGATGCGGACGAGCATCCTTAAGACTATGATACGGACGAGTATCAGTAGAAACAAACGCTTGACGCATGTTTAGAGATGATGATACGGACGAGTATCAACTAGTTAACAAAGAACACGGACGAGTGTCGACTCTGAGGGGATTTAAGTGTGTATGCAAGACACAGACGAGTATCTGTATGAGTAAAAAGTATGAGTGAGACACAGACGAGTGTTCAACTTGCTGGGGAGAGTATGATATAGATGAGGATCATAAAGGGAAACATAAGTTATAAGAGATATTCCAAAGATCTATGGGGATAAGATGACACAGACAGGTGTCAAGAAGAGGTGTATTATAGACAAGTGTTTGGTTTACAGTGAGTGTTTAGGCAACCATACTGGGGATGGGTGACACGGACGGGTGTCAGGGAAGTGTGTAGATATATGTAAACATGTATTTGTGAGTGAAAAAGGGACACTTTGGCTTTCTGCTGGGGCGTTTGAGAAGTATTTTGTATATTTGCAAACAGAGTGTTGGTATACACAGCTGTTTGATTCAGAACACGGCTTATGATTATGCAATATGTTTGATTTTTGCCGTAATGTTCCGTATTAGACGGAATGCTACGCTCTGAGGGGAAATATGATGCGAATGCTATGATTATGCAAAGATACCGATCCGGGATTCGGATCCCATTGCAGTGAAGATCTCCGGCTGATCTGCTTGAAGTGGATATCCCAGCTGGGGAATGAAATCATTGGTAGATCTGATAAAATGATTCTGCTTGGGGAAACAGATCACTGATAGACCTATCTTTAATGATGACGAGCCCGGCTAGGGTCTGTGGAAGTTTTCGTCGCTTTGTTGCGAGATCTTCGGACATTGCTCTTCTAGATAGAGGCTGCAACTTTGTGGGGAAATAGTTCCCTGTCTGACACTTAGCTGAGGAGGAATGATGACTGGCAACTCAGTTGGGGATAAAGCATCTCTGGTGCTTAGATGTGATGAGTAAATAGTGATTTAGTAGCTTACTGGGGAGAAGCTTTCATGCCCCCATAATGTGTTCTGAATACCTGCAATCCTGTTATGACAAAGAAATATACAAGTATCCCGAGGTATCCCTTACTGGATTCCATCATAGGAGTTTAGACACTTTCGGGAGTAAGTATATTTCATGTAAGCATGTAATAAGGAAAGGCGTATCTGTACTTATGCAATCAACATCTTAAGGACATCAGACATTTTGCAAATGAAAACAAAACGTACGAGACGAAATATGACTGAAAATCTGATTTTATTAATTTGCGTGCCTTGAATTTGGCAAATACAGTCAAAGAAACCGATCTCCTGAAATGAGGAGATTGTTACAAAATTGAGAAACAAAAAGATGCTGGCAATGTTGACGACGCTTTTGCGAGCTTCCCTTTTGCTATGAATCGTATGACATTGACGTTCTTCTCATCTTGATTTCTGAAGAAGACTGATTCTGACCGATGCACGAACCCTTCGAATCTTGCCATGTGGTAGACGAATTCAGAATGCAGTTGTTCGCTTATTCCCTTATTTTGCGTGGATCTCCCTTTCGGGTTTTCAATCCACCGGGATACCCATTTTTGCCTGAGCTGTCCAATGTGGCTTTTCAACTCAGCGGGTATACATTTTTTATTTATTTTCCCTTATTTTTGCCCGAGTCTTTTATTCTGTTTTTGACTCGCCGGGATGCCCTATTTTTGCCTGGACTTACATTCTGTTTTTATGTCCAGCGGGTCATTTTATGCGAAGTATTTTTTAACTGCATCTGAATTCACAGGGGACAGGAAGTCTTCACCGTCCATAGTACTGAGCATCAGTGCTCCACCAGAGAAAACTTTCTTTACTGTGAATGGACCATCATAATTCGGAGTCCACTTGCCCCTGTGGTCTGTATGACGAGGGAGGAGTCTTTTCAGCACAAGTTTTCCTACTTGGTACTCTCGAAGCCTGACTTTCTGATCGAAGGCTTTCTTCATTCTTTTCTGATACAGCTGCCCATGACAGATTGCAGCTAATCTCTTTTCTTCAATCAGATTTAGTTGTTCCTATCGGGATCGGACCCATTCTGCTTCGTTCAATTTGACATCCATCAGTACCCGTAGGGAGGGTAATTCAACTTCAACGGGTAGGACTGCCTCCATACCATACACGAGCTGATACGGTGTTTCCCCAGTGGATTTTCTGATTGACGTACGGTATCCATGCAAGGCAAATGGTAGCATTTCATTTCAGTCTTTGTATGTGACCACCATCTTTTGCACAATCTTCTTGATATTCTTGTTAGCTGCCTCAACAGCGCCATTCATCTTTGGCCTGTAAGGAGAAGAATTGTGGTGTTGGATCTGGAAGTCCCGACAAAGTTATGCCATCATTTTGTTGTTCAAATTGGAACCATTATCAGTAATGATTCGCTCGGGAACCCCATACCGACAAATGATGTCTCTCTTCAGAAACCGGGCTACCACTTGCCTGGTGACATTTGCATAAGAAACTGCTTCAACCCACAAGGTGAAATAATCAATGGCTACTAGGATGAACCTTTGGCCATTTGAAGCAGTCGGTTCAATCTTGCCAATCATATCAATTGCCCACATGGCGAAGGGCCAGGGTGAAGACATCACATTCAGGGGATTTGGAGGTACATGCACTTTATCTGCATAGATCTGGCATTTATGGCATTTTCTGGCATACGCACAACAGTCTGCATCCATTGTGATCCAGTAATATCCTGATCTTAGCAACTTTTTAGCCATAGCATGCCCTCCAACATGGGTACCAAAAGATCCTTCGTGCACCTCATGCATTAACAAGTCTGCTTCTGCCCTATCAACGCATCTGAGAAGTACCATATCAAAGTTCCTCTTATACAGGGAACCATCAGTATTTAGGCAGAAACTACCAGCCAGCCTTCTTAATGTTTTCTTATCATTGGAAGATGCCCCAGGTAGGTATGTTTGATCCTCCAAGAAGCACTTAATGTCGTGGAACCAAGGCTTATCATCTTCAACAACATCTGCTGAGAATACGTATGCTGGTCTGTCAAGTCTGGATACTGAAATCTGTGGCACAAAGTTGGCAGCTTGAACTTTGATCATGGATGAAATGGTAGCCAGAGCATCTGCAAACTGATTTTCATCTCGAGGGATATACTCAAGTTTGACTGTTGTGAAGAAAGTCAACAACCTCCTTGTATAATCCCGATAAGGTATCAAATGATCTTGGTGGGTGTACCATTTGCCGTTGGTTTGATTAATCACCAGAGCTGAATCTCCGAATACTGTCAAAGTCTTGATCCTGAGGTCAATGGCTTCCTCAAGACCCATAATACAAGCTTCATACTCAGCTTCGTTGTTAGTGCAGTTGAAAGTGAGTTTTGCCGAAAAAGGCATGTGAACTCCCTTAGGTGTAATGAGTACTGCACCAACACCACGACCATTCATATTAACAACCCTATCAAACATCATAGTCCATTCTTCTTCCGGGTCAGGCCCTTCAGTGTGAATAGGCTCTTCATGATCTTTCGCTTTTATGAACATGATGTCTTCATCGGGGAATTCAAATCTCATAGGCTGGTAATTATCAATGGGTTGCTCATCAAGATAATCAGACAATACACTGCCTTTGATGGCCTTTTGAGATGTGTACTGAATGTCGTATTCTGTGAGGATCATTTTCCATCTTGCAACCCGTCCGGTAAGTGTTGGCTTCTCAAAAATGTACTTGACTGGGTCCATCTTCGAGATCAATAAAGTGGTGTGGGTCAACATATACTGCCTTAGTCGGCGAGCATCCCATGCTAAAGCACAGCAAGTTTTCTCGAGCAGTGAATAACGTTGTTCACAGTCGGTAAACTTTTTGCTTAGGTAGTATATTGCATACTCTTTTCGACCAGACTCGTCATGCTGGCCCAACACACACCCCATTGACCCTTCTAATACTGTCAAGTACATGATTAGAGGTCTTCCTTCAACTGGAGGCATAAGGATTGGAGGCTCTTGTAAATATTCCTTGATTTTGTCAAAAGCCCTCTGGCAGTCTTCGTTCCACCTGACCGTTTGTTCTTTTCTCAACAACTTGAACAAAGGTTCACAGGTTGCAGTAAGGTGAGATATGAACCGTGAAATATAGTTCAATCTACCTAGAAACCCCCGAACTTCCTTCTCAGTCTTTGGTGCAGGCATTTCTTGAATGGCTTTGACTTTGTCAGGGTCAACTTAAATCCCTTTTTCACTTACAATAAATCCCAGCAACTTACCGGATCGGACCCCGAATGTGCATTTGTTGGGGTTTAACTTCAATTGGTACTTCCTCAGACGCCTGAATAACTTCAACAGATTTACCAGGTGGTCTTTTTCTGTGAGGGACTTGGCAATCATGTCATCCACATAACATTCAATTTCTTTGTGGATCATGTCATGGAATAATGTTACCATAGCCCGTTGATAAGTGGCACCAGCATTCTTCAATCCGAATGGCATCACCTTATAACAGAATGTGCCCCAGGGTGTGATGAAAGTTGTCTTCTCCATGTCTTCAGGTGACATCTTGATCTGATTATATCCTGAAAATCCATCCATGAAGGAAAACAACGAGAACTGAGCCGTATTATCAACAAATACATCAATGTGAGGTAGAGGGAAGTCATCTTTCGGGCTGGCTCTGTTCAGATCCCGGTAATCCACACACATTCTCACCTTGCCATCTTTCTTAGGTACAAGTACAATATTAGCAACCCACGGCGGATAGCTAGTCACAGCAAGGAAACCGGCGTCCCACTGCTTTTGTACCTCTTCTTTTATCTTCATTGCCATATCTGGGCGAGTACGGCGCAATTTCTGTTTTACTGGTGGGCAGTCTTCTTTCAGAGGTAACTTGTGCATGACAATGTCGGTGTCCAACCCTGGTATATCCTGATAAGACCAAGCAAAAACATCCACATATTCCCGAAGCATGTCAATCAGTTGCTCTTTCACTGAATCTTGTAGGCAGGCCCCAATCTTAACTTCTTTCACGTCTTCTTCCGTACCAAGATTAACCGTTTCAATCTCCTCCTGATGAGGAGAGATAACCTTCTCCTCTTGTCTCAACAACCTGGCTAACTCTTCAGGTAACTCATAATCTTCTTCAACCCCTTCATCGGCTTGATTGATTGGATTGTCAAAGTCATACGAAGTCATAGCAGTGTTGTTGTCGGTGCAGTCTGAAGGGCACTTTCTGCAAGGGTTTAGATTGGTTCATTTTAGTGATCAATTTTTATTTTAGAAAAAGTGAAAATGAAGTTATTTATTTTGAAAAGCATTGCCATTTTATTTTTGTACAAAAAATGAAAAATGAAAAACAGTGAGCGAAAAAGAAAAGACTCGTTTGCAAAAGATGTCCTGATATTCATTAATTGATCTTTGCACAAAATACAAGATGGCCCGATTACAAAATGAGTCCTTACATCTTGGGCAAGATGCAGAACTTGATGCATGCTTTAAAATACAGGAAATAATAATTACTCTGTAGGAGTAACCCTTATAATTTCCTGGGAAGACCAGTTTGAGACATGGTTCCCCGGGATCCTTGGACGTATCCAGCTTTCCAGGTTGCACTCGTCTGCTGACTCATCTTCCAAACTATTCACAGCATCCGGGGTGAGCATCCCCCCACTAATAAACTTGGGCTTCGTTGCAGCCTCTGATTGATCTTGTTGAGTTGGTCTGTAACCCAACCCAAATCGATTTTCTTTCTTTTCCACGGGCAGCAGCTTTCCCCAGCCCTGGGCGGTACCTTCCTCAACAACCTTCCGGGCTTGCTGATATGATGTGATGGAAGTTCCCAGTACAGCAGATGCTTCATTAATGTTGAGGTCCTCAAACCCCTGACTCATGGTCTCATGGATCTCCCCATCCATTTCTATATACTTATACGTAGCCAGCTGGCTAACAAAAATGTCCTCCTCCCCACATATGGTGATGATTTGGCCTTCCCACTTGAATTTTAACTTCTGGTGAAGGGTAGACGTAACAGTGCCAGCGGCGTGGATCCAAGGTCTACCCAACAGACAGCTGTAGGCCGGCTGTATGTCCATCACAAAGAAGGTAGTTTTGAAGGTCTGCGGGCCAATCAACACAAGCAGATCAATCTCCCCAAGCATTGATCTTTTAGAGCCATCAAATGCTCTCACTACCAAATTACTCGGACGCAATGCCAAGCCATCATACTCCAGCTTCACTAAGGCTTTCTTTGGTAGAACATTGAGTGATGACCCAGTGTCCACCAGTACATGATACAGAACAGCACCCTTGATTTCTAAGGTGATGTGCAAAGCCTTGTTATGGTTGCGTCCCTCTGTTGTTAAGTCAGCATTGGTAAAGCCCAGTCCATGACTGGTGTTGACATTTGCAACCACAGTTTATAGCTGATTAACAGTAATCTCCTCTGGCACATATGCTACGTGCAAGACTTTCAACAATGCATTCCTGTGAGCTTCGGAACACATCAACAGTGATAATATGGAGATTTTGGAGGGTGTTTGGTGAAGCTGGTCCACCACCTTGTAATCACTCCTTTTTATGATTCTCATGAACTCGTCTACATCTTGTTCAAAAGATGTCTTCTGAGTGTCTTTGGTAGTCGGCTCTTCAAATACCACACTCTTTCCTTTTGCTTTGGCAGTAGCTTCTGCTTCAACATTAGGTCTTTGTGTTTGTGAAGCAAAAAGGCGTCCGCTTCTGGTGAAGCCTCCACCTCCCCCAACATTATCAACTTGTGGAGAAGAGGTCGATGAATCCAGAGTGATTTTCTCCCCGTTGCAGTAGAGATCAGAGCCATAATGCCAAGGTATGGCACTACTACTTTCATAAGGAACCGGTCCAGGCACTGTAATGGTGACCAGGCTGATTGCTGCAGAGGAGGGTACTGTAATGGTGTGCGGATCATAGTAAATTGTGACTGGTGATCTGGCAGGAGGTGCCACGGTTTGTTGTTGGAAATTGCTGTTGGGAGGAACACTTGATGGGTCATAGTAGATTGTAACTGTTGAAACATCTTCATTAATTTTTGTTGGCATTGTAGAAGATTCTATTGCCTGGATGGGTGTTGAAGTTGTAGCAGGAATGATAACTGAACTTGCATCCATTGAAGTGATTGATTGAGAAGTTGTTGGAGTTGTAGTGGAATTCGTTGGAACAATGGTTGCTGACGTTGTAGGAGTATCTGGAATTGTTGTTGAAGGAATTGCTGGATTTGTAGGCGCCGTTGTCGAAATCTGAAGGATACCATCCTTAATAAGACCATCTATGCCGCTTCTCAGCCTTTCACACCCATTGAATGCAATGTTGCAATACCCACAGCCGAGCTCACACCCGGGGAACACTTGGCATTCTAAAAGCTGAGCTTTAATTTCAACCAAAGGTGTTCGAATTTGTGCAACACTGGGGATCAAGGTGGATGGTTTGCCTTCCCTAATGGCATTGATCCTAGGCCCGTTGTGACTAGGCATTGGATTCCTCGTGACATTCGGAGGAGGTGCAAAGTTAATAGCTTTTGAGTCCACCAGGTCTTGGACTTTCATTTGTAAGGCCCTGCATTTTTAAGTATTATGCCCCGGTGCGTTTGAGTGGAATGCACACCTGGCATTGGCGTCATAGTTCTTCGCATATTGGAGGGATCTGGGGGTGCCAATGTCCTTAACTCAACCAGGTTGAGCTTTAGGAGTTGTGGCAAGAGTTCAGCATACGACATTGGGATTGGGTTAATTACCCTGTTTGCCTGTGATGGTCTTTGTTGAAAAGGACGCTGTTGTTGGTTGTTGTTGTTGTTGTTGTTGTAGGTTCTCTGTTGCGGATACTGAACTTGTTGTTGATACTGTGGTTGTTGTTGTTGAGGATATGTTGGTTGTTGAGGAATCGGAGCTGGAATGGTAACAACTGCTACTGACCGGTGCACATACTGAGGTCTGCCCCTGCTTGTATGAATGGAATTGGTCTCACCGGCTCTTCGGGGTCCCACAAAAGGCTTCCTGGGATTGCTGGATGAACTTGCACCACTGTCAGAAATTTTACCCATTTTTAATAGACTTTCAATCCTTTCACCAGCTATGACGACATCAGCAAAGCTGGTAGAGGAGAAGGCAGCCAATCTATCAATATAGGTTCCTTGCAAAGTATTCATGAACATGTCGGCCATTTCCCTTTCTGACATAGGTGGTTGGACAGCAGCAATAAGCTGTCTCCACCTTTGGGCATATTCCCTGAAGCTTTCTCTGGAAGACTGGGAAATTCCCATCAGGAGGGTCCTGTTGGGAGCCATATCCAGGTTGTATTGATATTTCCTGATGAAGGCTTCAGCTAAGTCCTTCCAGCATCTAATGGTAGCTCTGGTCAAGTGTGAATATCACTCTCTTGAAGCCCCGGTCAGACTGTCTTCAAAGTAGAACATCCACAGCTTTTCATCCATAGTATAAGCTTTAAGTCTTCCCAGGAAAGACTGCAGGTGAGTTTGTGGACAAGAGGTTGCATTATATTTCTCAAAGCACGGGGGTTTGAATTTGTGGGGAATTCTCACCCCATCCACTAGGCCCATGTACATCACATCGAAGCCCAAAGTATTCTGAGACTCCAAGGATCTTAACTTTTCAGCAATTTCATCCAATCTCCTGTCATAGACTTCATCTCCAGCTCCCATAACAGTAAACTGCTCTTCTTGGGGATCCCATCCAAACTCCAAGATTGTCCCCCCAGCAGTATTACCTTGCACATTTCTCGGGATGTTGACTTCCGGATCCAGATGAGGTCCAAATACTGGTGGGTTAATACGAGGCTGGCCCCACTCATTGTTACTAGTCCCTCTTGTTCCAAGATGAGGTTCCTCGGGAGTTTGTCTTTCCACCAGTTCCCTTAACCTTTCTTGACTCTGGGCCAGGCCAGTCATCACAGCCATGAACTGAGTCATCTGATTTCTCATCTCCACTCTTTCATTAGTGTTGCTCCCGATAAATGAGACCGGCTCAGATAAAGGTACAAACGCGAACGGTCGGCGAAAGGATGAAGTGAGAACACACAGGAGTGAACTCACAGGAAAAGAAAAGAGTCGCCAGCTAGGCATTTTTATCCCGAAGGAAAGGTAATGTTGCATAAACCTGAGAAAAGATATGGATAAGACGGTTGCGAACCAGAGAGACTGAGAAAGGGGGTTGGTTACAACCTGGGAAGGTATTAGCACCCAGATTGTCCGTCGTACTCGACGGGATCCATGCTTAAAAGATTAGTGTTTTAAAGGGGTAGTGTCAGTGCAATCTGTGTATAAAGAGCTGGAAAGGGATATACAGGTGTCAGTGTAAAAGGAATATGAAGTATAATAAGTGAGGTGTCAGTGTAAGAACAAAAGTGAAATGCTCATGATAATGAGGCTAAGAAAATAATGCTAGAAAGAGGGGGAATTTACAGAGACTTTTGTTCGATAACTGTTAAGTTATGCCTACGTATCCTCTCGTGCAATGAGGAAGTCAGAACACCGTAGTTCGACCCAAAGAGACTGAAAGATGAATTGACTTGTGAACTGCTTACTTGTCTATGCTCAAGTGTATAACCTGTCTGGCTCAGGTGCAAACTGTCTTGCATTAGACGGAAGAAGCAGGTTCTCGTTTGTGAGTGAATGAGATGAGAAAAGAATCCCGGAGGAGACGATTATTGTTTGTTTTTGTGTTTTCAATCTTTTATTGCTTTTGAAAGTTTGTCATAAGTTAATGAGCTTAAGCCTAAACCAATGGATTTAGTAAACTCATCACATCTTCCCTCTGATTAGGGGTAATGAGAATACCTTAAGTGTGAAGTCAGCTTCTCACACTTAATCACCATGATGTAGGATTAAGATCATTAACCTACTTGTGATTATTTAGATGTTTTTGTTGTTTTTGTTTAGTGTTAAGTAATGAGACTAAGCCATAATCAAGGATTAAACAGACTCATTACACCATCCTAATAGAAGGATAATAGATGAGAATGTTTAAGCTGAGGAAAGCTCCTCAACTTAATCCATGATTAGGGATTAAACTCATGAAAAAACAAAGCCTTTATTAGGTGGATTTTAGTTAATGATTAAATGATGAAGTGAGTTTTAGGGTTTGTAAGACAACTTGAGGGGGACTTGTCCATTAACACTAGGGTTAGTCCTTCTTAACCAATTAAGGAAGAATTAGAACCCTAATGCAAGGCCCAAGTTACAAGCTTGATGTCTTGATGATTATTAGATGGATTGATTAAAGGATTTAAACACATTAAGGGTTTAACACTTACGATTAAAGTTATACACTCCATCCTAATAGAAGGATGCAGGCATAAGCTTAATCACAAAGCCTCAAAACCTTTAGGGTTTAGTCCCTGATTATGAGATGAGAAAAGAAGACTCAAAGAGACACAAAGGTAAAAGCTAAGTGGGGGGACTAATCAACACCTTAATTATTGTCATGCTTGGTTGTTCCTAAGGTTTGTGAGGTTTACAAGAAAGATCTTCAGAGGAACCACCAGGAAGCAGATGAAAGGAGCAAAGAAAAGCAAAGTAACTTGCTTCATTCAAGAAGACAAGTCACTTGAGGAAAGAAGGTAAGAAGAAGAAGAAAGAGCAAGCTCAATCTCAAACACAAGACAAAATGCAGCAATGATGCATAAGAGAGATGAAAAGAAATTGTGAGAAGTGAAGGCAAATTCACTTCTCAAAGTAACTTACCACCTGAAAAGATAGCAAAGGAATGGAATGCAATGCAAATGGAATGCAATGTGATGAGGCAAACCAAAACCAGAAGCATATGTGAGATGATAATGATGCTATGAGATGGTGCAAACATGAAACAAGACATGGGGATGATCATACAAACATGTGGATGCCAGAGAAGCATGCTTAGGATCATGAACATACATGAAAAGTTATGGAATGCAAATGACATACAACATGGCAAATGGATGATGCAATGATCAAACATGATTCTAATATGTCTTAAGATGTCTAATGAATCAAATGGATGCATAAAATGTCATGGCAAGTCATGGTATGCAAGCAAATGCAAGATGAATGCAAAAGGAAGCCCAAATTAGGGTTTTTGATCAATGCACAAAACAAAAACCAAAACCAGAAGCATACATCATGATAAAAAATTGAAAATGCATTCAAAGGAACCCTAAACCTATACAAACTCACTGCCCAAAGGAGGGGACCCAATTCTTAACCTAGTGAAAGTTATGAATTCCTTAAGATTTCTAGGGTTTTAGGGTACCTTGTCAAGGAAAATGCCAAACAAATTGAAAATGCACAATCAATTCATGCCAATTTAATCCTACAAACTACATGATATGCAAGACACAATGCAAAAAGAATCAAAGTCCAACTCTTAAAGACTAGGCAGCAATGAATTTTCAAAGATTGGATCAAAATAATGCCTTGAAATGAAATTAATTCCATGAAAAATTGTCAAAAGACATCAAGATCAAAAAAGAAATTTGGTTTGAGGGTTGGACAATGTTTCTAAATGATTTTAAAGATTTCATGAATTTTTTGGTGATTTTTAAATACCTAAAAGTATTTTTAATTAATTAATTCTCATTAATTAATTAAAAATAACTTTTAAATGATTTAAAAATCATTTTTTATGCAAAATATAGAAATAAAAATGTTTTTGGTTTCTGAAAATTAACAAAAGATTGCATAAAAAGTTTCAGAATTTTCCAATGATTTTTACTATTTTAAATAAAATGTAGAAAACAAATGAAATAAAAAGAAAATAAAATGAATTAAACCTGAAAAATAAGAAACTCAGCAAGATCAAGGGCTGAGGTTTGAACTCACACGCGCGCGAATTGACCTGGCGCGCATCTGGACGGCCAGCATTCAAATTTGCTAATTATGATTAGTGCCCTAATTAAATGCCCTAATGACTTTCAGATGACCGGAACAATGGTTCCGGTCATCTTCTCCGACGAGCCAAATCTCTAACTCTCTCTACACGCAATAAAAATGAAATCTAACTGCCCAGAATCCATCCCCATTCAACATTGAATCAAAACCCCCAAACAAAAATCATTTTTCATTCATCAATCAGCCAAATCGAAGCAAAACATTTCTAGGGCAAAAAAGTTTCAGAGCATTCATATATCCTGGTTTCTCAACCATTTTCAAAAATAATCATATCCCCATGATCAGGGGGTACATATAAGCATTTAAGAACTTAAAATGGAGTTTCTGGAAAAAAAGTTTGAGATGGCTACCTGAGATGGAAACTCCTAGTCCTGAGCTTTCTGGCCTTTCCTTTGCTGCAAGTCCACTCCTTTGAACCCTCTGATGATGAAATGAAGCTTAGAAAGCTTTGAGGATGGCTGGTTTTTGAGATGGCAGAAGTTCTGTTCAATGGAAGGTGGTGATCGTGTTTCTGATTCAGGGAGTTTCAGGGAATGGTGATGGGTGGTTTTTGATCAGTGAAGTATGCTGAGTTGATTTGTGAAGTTGGTTTGTGTGTTTGCAGCTTGTGGAGAGTGTTTCGAAAGCTTTTGCAAAATAGGGTGAAAATGAGAGAGCTGAGTTCTTGGTGCTTTCAGGCATGTGTTGTATGTGCTTTGGCTTGCTTTTTGTTTGTATAAACTAATGGGATTGGTCAGATGAGTTGATGTGTGCTTTTGTGATTGGTATGGCTCAAGTTGCCAAAATGTCAAAGTTGTGTAAGAGAGGCATGGGCTAGTAGCTAGCCAAGGACAGATGGGGTGTCCTGCGCAGCAAGATGTGTGGAGAGCCATAGGATTGGTTGTGAAGTCAGCAAGCAAGTGGATTCACACTTGAGTGAGTTTTTGCAACTTTCTTCACTTTTGTTTCCTTTGAGAAATCTTGCTCCATAAGTCATGAAGATGAGTGATCCCTTGGCCCATTCTGAATTTTAGATGTTATATGATCATTTTGTGAAGAAATGATACACATTTGAGGCCTTTAGAACACTTGAACAAACCATTTTGCAAAATGTCTCTTTGGTAGAAAACTTCAAATTTTGTGATTTTAGCCAACTTTGACAAGCCATAACTTTTGATACAAAATGAATTAGGTCATGTTCTTGTACTTTTTGAAAAGGGAATGATCCATTCTACAACTTTCATGACCAAAGTTTTTCCATTTGAAGCATTTTTGAATCAAAAAGCAAAGGTTGAAAAAGTCAAACTTTCCCAAAAAGTCAACTTTGCAAATGACTTGAAATTCTTCAATTTTATGAACTTCCAACATCTTCTATGATCAAATAAAGATCATACACAATCAAAATGATGAAGAACACCCTTTGGTTGGGTCATTGGGGGCCTCAGATGCCCTAATTTTACACTGACTTGCTTGAAAAGTCAACTCTTGATCAAATGACTTCCCCATGGAATTTCTTCATGAAATTTGATATGCATGATCCCTAGACCATATAGAGACCAATAGAAACAAGAATGACCAAAAAATTTGGAGTTATGGCCTTTGAAACCAAAACCCTAATTCTAGGTCATCTGTGCAGTCAAACCTGGCCCTGCTTCCATACCATTCTCAGTTCTTGTGATTCTTTGACATTATTGACTTTGAAAGGATATAATATGATGCTTGAACATACATGGACCCCTTTGAAGTGATTGATGACCTTTGGAGTGGCTCAAGAAGCTCTTGGATTGCTCAGATCACAAACCCTAGATGCAGATGACTTTGAATCCATGCAGTGAATCAAAAGTGTGATATGAGATGGTATGATTGAGTTTATGCATATGAAGAGATCACAAGCCATGGTGTGAATGGGTGAGGGAAAATTTGGGGTGTTTACAGCTGCCCCTATTCAAACATAAGTTAGCTGTGCAGGATGTAAGCAGCGGCTTAACAGGCTAACAAGATAACTTGTGGTTGAATACCAAAGACAATCCAAAATTTGCACTCACAGAATGAAGAAGAAAAGGGATATAGATTGTAAAAGAAAATAAAGTGTGAGCGACGGAGGACGACCGTCGAGCAAAGGACGACTGCCGGGGAAAGAGCAATGACGGGGACGGCCGACATGCTGGGGAGAGTGCGGGAAATAAAGCAATGACGGGGACGGCCGACAAGCTGGGGATAAAAGGGGTTATGATGGGGACGGCCATCAAGTTCAGCTATAAAATTCTATGAGGATTAATGAACAAATGATGGGGACGGCCATCAAGTTCATAAAGTAAGGTAACCAACGATGGGGACGGCCATCGGGCTAAACTGATGAAGGACGATCACCAGGAAAAGAAAAAGGGACCACGACGGGGACGGCCATCGGGTTAAAGAATAAATGAAATAATGATGAGGGACGGTCATCAAAGGTGAAGGACGATCACCTAGCAGGGGACGGCTGATCTGTTGGGGATAAGATGAGGGACGGTCATCTAAGGTGAAGGACGATCACCTGGCAGGGTACGGCTGCCGAAAGTATTGCGACATAGGACGAATGCCGGATAAAAGGTCAACGATGGGGACGGCCATCAGACGAGCATGACGAAGGACGATCATTAAGAGGTGAAGGACGATCACCTAGCAGGGGATGGCTGCTCTCAAGGTTTATCATGACATAGGACGAATGTCAGATAACAAAATCAATGATGGGGACGGCCATCGGATAAAATGATGAAGGACGATCATCAAAAGGTGAAGGACGATCACCTAGCAGGGAACGGCTGCTAAATATCACGACATAGGACGAATGTCGGATAAAAGGTCAACGATGGGGACGGCCATCGGATGAGCATGATGAAGGACGATCATTAAGAGGTGAAGGACGATCACCTAGCAGGGGACGGCTGCTCTCAGGATTTATCATGACACAGGACGAATGTCAGATAGAAAAAGGTTGCTTTGCTGGCGACTTACTGGGGAATAGTAAACACGGACGAGTGTTTACATCCAAGAAATAAAAGGTATAAGTGTTTTGATGTTGTGTATAGATTAAAGATGCGGACGAGCATCCCTAAGACTATGATACGAATGAGTATCGGGTAGAAACAAATACTGACACGTGTTCAGAGATGATGATACGGACGAGTATCAACTGGTTAACAAGGAACACGGACGAGTGTTGATTTTGAGGGGACTCTTCTGGGGAATAGTAGACACAGACGAGTGTCTAAATTCAGAAAGACAAGAGTGTTTGACACGTGTATGGATTAAAGATGCGGACGAGCATCCTTATGACTATGATACAGACGAGTATCAGGTAGAAACAAACGCTTGACGCATGTTCTGAGATGATGGTACGGACGAGTACCAACGGGTTAACAAAGAACATGGACGAGTGTAAAATCTGCGGGGATATAAATGGTGTATACAAGATACGGACGAGTATCTGTATAAGTATGAGTGGGGTATAGATGAGTGTTTAACTTGCTGGAGAGAGTGACACGGACGAGTGTCAAAAGGTATATTATAAACAAGTATATGCTTTACAAAGTGTTTAAGTAACTATGCTGGGGAAGGTGACACGGACGGATGTCAGGAAAATTATATATATATGTATCTGTGAGTGCAAAGGGGATACTTTGGCTTTCTGTTGGGGATATGACACGGACGGGTGCCACAAGGAGTATGTACTGGTGTTCGTGGGTGTAAGGCAACTGCTTTAGCTCTTTGCTGGGGAATCTGGGGAGCATTCCGTATATTGTTGATGGATTGTCATTATTCACAAGTGTTTGATTCAGATCATGACTTATGATTATGCAACATGTTTGATTTTTTGCCGTAATGCTCCGTATTAGACGGAATGCAACGCTTTGTGGGGTGAATATGATGCGAATGCTATGATTATGCAAAAGATACCGATCCGGGATTCGGGTCCCGTTGCTGCAAAAATTTCTGGCCGATCTGTTTGAAGTGGACATCCCAGTTGGGGATGAGACCATTGAGATGTATCTGCTTGGAGGAATAGGTCACTGATAGACCCATTCTTGGTAATGAGGGACCCAGCTGGGGTTTGTAGAAGCCTTCGTCACTCTGTTGTGATTCTTTCGTGTGCTGCTTTTCCGGATAGAGGTTGACGCTCTGTGGGGAGATGGTTCCCTGGCTTGACTGTGGAGGAATAATAAATGGTAACTCGGCTGGGGAGGAACAACAAGTGGCAACTCAGCTGGGGAGAAAACATTTCTGGTGCTAAGGCTGAGTGAGTATTGATTTGCCAGCTTGTTGGGATGAAGCTTTCATGCCCCATGTCGTGCTTTGAATACCTGCAATCCTGCAAAGATAGGAACGTACAAGTAATCCCGAGGTATCCCTTACCGGATTCCATCATAGGAGTTCAGAAACTCCCGGGAGTAAGTATATTTCCTGCAAGCACGCATTCTTTAGAAAGGAAACATCTGTGTTTATGCAATCAGCATCTCTAAAGACATCAGACATTTTGCAAATGAAAATAAAATGTACAAGACGAGACATGACTGAAAAATTGATTTATTAATTCATATGCCCTGATTTGGCAAGATACAGTCAAAGAAACATATCCCCTAACATGAGGAGATTGTTACAAATTGAGAAACAAAATGTTGGAAATGTTGACGACGCTTCAAGGAGCTTCCCTTTTGCTATGACTCGTATGACATTTGACGTTCTTCTCGTCTTGCTTTCTGAAGAAGGTTGATTCTGAAAGAAGCTTGATCCTTTCGAAGCTTACCAAGTTGTAAGTGATACAGACGAATTTAGAATGCAGTTGTTCGCTTATTCCCTTATTTTGCATGGATCGCCCTTTCGGGTTTTCAATCCATCGGGATACCCATTTTTTCCTGAGTTGTCCGATGCGGCTTTTCAACTCAGCGGGTGTACATTTTTGTTTATTTCCCTTATTTTTGCCCGAGTCTTTTATTCTGTTTTTGACTCGCCGGGATGCCCTATTTTTGCATGGACTTACATTCTGTTTTTGTGTCCAGCGGGTCATTTTATGCGAAGTATTTTTTAACTGCATCTGAATTCATAGGGGACGGGAAGTCTTCACCATCCATGGTGCTGAGCATCAGTGCTCCACCAGAGAAAACTTTCTTGACTACAAATGGTCCTTCATAGTTCGGAGTCCACTTGCCCCTGTGGTCTGTATGAGGAGGGAGGATTCTTTTCAGCACAAGATCTCCTACTTGGTACTCTCGGTGCCTGACTTTCTGATCGAAGGCTCTCTTCATTCTTTTCTGATACAACTGCCCATGATAGATTGCAACCAATCTTTTCTCTTCGATCAGACTTAGTTGTTCGTATCGGGATCGGACCCACTCTGCTTCGTTCAGCTTAACATCCATCAGTACCCGTAGGGAGGGTAATTCAACTTCAACTGGTAGGACTGCTTCCATACCATACACAAGCTGATATGGTGTTGCCCTAGTGGATGTTCTGATTGACGTGCGGTACCCATGCAAGGAGAACGGTAGCATCTCATGCCAGTCCTTGTAGGTGACTACCATCTTCTGCACAATCTTCTTGATATTCTTATTAGCCGCCTCAACAGCGCCATTCATCTTTGGCTTGTAAGGAGAAGAATTGTGGTGTTGGATCTTGAAGTCCCGGCACAGCTCTGCCATCATTTTATTGTTCAAGTTGGAACCATTATCAGTAATTATTCGCTCGGGAACACCGTATCGACAGATGATATCTCTCTTCAGAAATCTGGCTACCACTTGCCTTGTAACATTGGCATAGGAAGCTGCTTCGACCCACTTGGTGAAATAGTCAATGGCAACCAGGATGAATCTGTGGCCATTTGAAGCAGTAGGTTCAATCTTGCCAATAATGTCAATACCCCACATAGCAAAGGGCCAAGGCGAAGACATCACATTCAAAGGATTGGGAGGCACATGCACCTTATCCGCATAAATCTGGCATTTATGGCATTTTCTGGCGTAAGTACAACAGTCGGCCTCCATTGTGATCCAATAATAGCCTGATCTTAGCAATTTCTTAGCCATGGCATGCCCTCCTGCATTGGTACCAAAGGATCCTTCGTGCACCTCGTGCATCAACAAGTCTGCTTCTGTTCTATCAACGCATCTGAGGAGTACCATATCAAAGTTTCTCTTGTACAGGGAACCATCAGTATTCAGAAAGAAACTACCAGCAAGCCTTCTTAGAGTCTTTTTATCATTGGAAGATGCCCCAGGCGGGTATGTTTGATCCTCCAAGAAGCACTTAATGTCATGGAACCAAGGCTTATCATCTTTGACAACGTCTGTTGCAAATACATATGCTGGTTTGTTAAGTCTAGATACTGAAATCCGAGGTACGAAGTTGGCAGCTTGAACTTTGATCATGGATGAAATGGTAGCCAGAGCATCTGCAAACTGATTCTCGTCCCGAGGGATATACTCAAGCTTGACCGTTGTAAAGAAGGTCAATAACCTCCTTGTATAATCCCTATAAGGTATCAGATGATCCTGGTGGGTGTACCATTTGCCGTTGGTTTGATTAACTACCAGAGCTGAATCTCCGAATACAGTCAATGTTTTGATCCTGAGGTCAATGGCTTCCTCAAGACCCATAATGCAAGCTTCGTATTCAGCTTCGTTGTTAGTGCAGTTAAAGGTGAGTTTTGCCGAGAAAGGCATGTGAACTCCCTTAGGTGTAATGAGTACTGCACCAACACCACGACCATTCATATTAACAGCCCCATCAAACATCATAGTCCATTCTTCTTCCGGGTCAGGCCCTTCAGTGTGAATAGGCTCTTCATGATCTTTTGCTTTTATGAACATGATGTCTTCATCAGGGAAGTCAAATCTCATAGGCTGGTAATCATCAATAGGTTGCTCAGCAAGATAATCAGACAATACACTGCCCTTGATGGCTTTCTGAGATGTGTACTGGATGTCATATTCTGTGAGGATCATTTTCCATCTTGCAACCCGTCCGGAAAGAGCTGGCTTCTTGAAAATGTACTTAACTGGGTCCATTTTTGATATCAACAAAGTGGTGTGGGTCAACATATACTGTCTCAGTCGGCGAGCAGCCCATGCTAAAGCACATCAAGTTTTCTCGAGCAGTGAATAACGTTGTTCACAGTCGGTAAACTTTTTGCTCAGGTAGTAAATTGCATACTCTTTTCGACCAGACTCGTCATGCTGGCCCAACACACACCCCATTGACTCTTCTAATACTGTCAAGTACATTATCAGAGGTCTTCCTTCAACTGGAGGCATAAGGATTGGAGGTTCTTGCAAGTACTCCTTGATCTTGTCAAAAGCCCTCTGGCAGTCTTCGTTCCACCTGACCGTTTGTTCCTTTCTTAACAGCTTGAACAAGGGTTCACAGGTTGCTGTAAGGTGGGATATGAACCTGGAAATGTAGTTCAATCTACCTAGAAACCCTCGAACTTCTTTTTCTAACTTCGGTGCAGGCATTTCTTGAATGGCTTTGACTTTATCAGGGTCAACCTCAATCCCTTTCTCGCTCACAATAAAGTCCAACAGCCTACCAGATCGCACCCCGAATGTGCATTTGTTGGGGTTCAATTTCAGTTAGTATTTCCTCAGACGCTCGAACAACTTCAATAGATTTACCAGGTGGTCTTCTTCCGTGAGGGACTTGGCAATCATGTCATCCACATAACACTCGATTTCTTTATGGATCATATCATGGAATAATGTTACCATAGCCCGTTGATATGTTGCACCTGCATTCTTCAGTCCGAATGGCATCACCTTATAACAGAACGTGCCCCAAGGTGTGATGAAAGTTGTCTTCTCCATGTCTTCAGGTGACATCTTGATCTGATTGTATCCTGAAAATCCATCCATGAAGGAGAATACCGAGAACTGAGCCGTGTTATCAACCAATACATCAATGTGAGGTAATGGGAAATCATCTTTCGGGCTGGCTCTGTTCAGATCCCGGTAGTCAACACACATTCTTACTTTGCCGTCCTTCTTAGGCACAGGTACTATATTAGCAACCCACGGTGGATAGCTAGTTACAGCAAGGAACCCGACATCCCACTGCTTTTGCACCTCTTCTTTGATCTTCATTGCCATGTCTGGGCGAGTACGGTGCAGTTTCTGTTTAACCGGTGGGCAATCTTCTTTTAAAGGCAGCTTGTGCATGACGATATCGGTGTCCAACCCTGGCATATCCTGATAGGACCAAGCAAACACATCCACATATTCCTGAAGCAGGTCAATCAGTTGTTTCTTCACTGAGTCTTGTAAGCAGGCCCCGATTTTTACTTCTTTCACATCTTCATATGTACCAAGATTAATCGTTTCGACCTCCTCCTGATGAGGAGTGATAACCTTCTCCTCTTGCCTTAACAACCTAGCTAGCTCCTCAGGAAGCTCATACTCTTCTTCAACCCCTTCATCAGCTTGATTGATTGGATTGTCAAAGTCATACGAAGTCATAGCCGTGTTGTTGTCGGTGCGGTCTGAAAGGCACTCTCTGCAAGGGTTCAGTTTGTTCATTTTAGTGATTGATTTTAATCTTGTTTAAAAAGAGTGAAATGAAGTTATCATTTTGAAAACATTGCCATTTATTTTTGTACAAAAAGAAAAATGGAAAAACAGTGAGCGGAAAAGAAAAAAAGACTCATTTGCAAAAGATGTCTGATTATCATTGATTGATCTGTTTGCACAAAATTACAGATGGCCCGATTACAAAATGAGTCTTGACATCTTGGGCAAGATGCAAGACTTGATGCATGATTAAAAATATAGGAAATAATAATTACTCTGCAGGAGTAACCCTTATAATTTCCTGGGAAGACCAGTTTGAGATACGGCTCCCCGGGATCCTTGGACGTATCCAGCTCTCCAGGTTGCGCTCATCTTCCGACTCATCTTCCAAGTTGTTTACTGCATCGGGGGTGAGCATCCCCCCACTGACAAAGTTGGGCTTCTTAGCAGCCTCTGCTTGATCTTGTTGAGTTGGTTTGTAACCCAACCCAAATCTGTCTTCTTTCTTCTCCACAGGCAACAGCTTGCCCCAGCCCTGGGCATTCCCTTCTTCAACAACCTTCCGGGCTTGCTGATAAGATGTCATTGAGGTTCCAGGTACAGCGGATGCTTCATTTATGTTCAGGGCTTCGAATCCCTGACTCGTGGTTTCATGGATCTCCCCATCCATCTCAATGTATTTGTATGTAGCCAGATGGCTAACAAAAATATCCTCTTCACCGCAAATGGTGATGATCTGGCCCTCCCACTCGAATTTTAACTTCTGGTGAAGGGTAGACGTAACTGCACCAGCGGCATGAATCCAAGGTCTACCCAACAAACAGCTGTAGGCCGGCTGAATATCCATCACATAGAAGGTTATTTTAAATGTCTGTGGGCCAATCATCACAGGTAAATCAATCTCCCCTAGCACTGATCTCTTAGAGCCGTCAAATGCTCTCACTACCAAATTACTTGAACGCAACGCCAAGCCATCATACTCCAGCTTCACCAAGGCTTTCTTTGGTAAGACATTGAGTGAAGACCCAGTGTCTACCAGTACATGTGATAGGACAACACCCTTGCATTCGAGAGTGATGTGTAAAGCCTTATTGTGGTTACAACCCTCAGTTGTTAAATCAGCATTGGTAAAACCCAATCCATGGCTGGTATTGACATTTGCTACCACGGTCTCCAGCTGATTAACGGTGATCTCCTCTGGCACATATGCTGCGTTCAAGACTTTTAGTAATGCATTCCGGTGAGCTTCGGAACACATCAGCAGGGATAGAATGGAGATTTTTGAGGGAGTTTGGTGAAGCTGATCCACCACTTTGTAATCACTCCTCTTGATAATTCTCATAAACTCGTCTACATCTTGTTCAAAAGATGTCTTCTGTGTTTCTTTGAGAATGGGCTCTTCAGCTATTACACTCTTTCCCTTTGCTTTGGCAGCAGCTTCTGCTTCGGCATTAGGCCTTTGTGATTGCGAGGCAAAAAGGCGTCCGCTTCTGGTGAAGCCTCCGCCTCCCCCGACATTATCAATCTGTGGAGAAGATGTTGAAGAGTCAAGAGTGATTTTCTCTCCATTGCAGTACAGGTCAGAGCCATAATGCCAAGGGATGGCATTACTGCTTTCATATGGAACGGGCCCAGGTACCGTGATGGTAACCGGGCTGACTGCAACAGAGGAGGACGTTGCAATAGTATGTGGATCATAGTAGATGGTAACTGGTGATCTGGAAGGAGATGCCACTGTTTGTTGTTGAAAATTGTTGTTCGGAGGAATACTTGACGGATCATAATAAATAGTGACTGCTAAGATATTTGTTGGTGTTGTAGGAGAAGATTCTGAATAGAGGGGTGCTGACGTTGTAGAAGTAATGTTTGTTGATATCTGGCTTGTTGAAGTGATATTTGAAGCGTTTGTTGATGAAACTGAAGAATTGTTTGGAATAATTGTTGTTGCAGTTGTAGGAGACTCTGGAACTGTTGTCGGAGGGATTGCCGGATTTGAAGGTATTGATGTTGTGATTTGAAGTAGACCATTCTGGATAAGACTGTCTATGCCGCTTCTCAGATTTTCACACCCATTTACCGAAATGTTTCAATAACCGCACCCAAGCTCACACCCAGGGAATATATGACATTCAAGGAGTTGAGCTTTAATCTCTACCAGGGGTGTCCTAATTTTCCCAACACTGGTTATCAAGAAAGACGGCTTATCTTCCTCAATAACATTGATTATGGGCCCTCCATGGTTGGGCATGGGGTTTTTGTTGACATTTGGCGGGGGTGCAAAGTTTAGAGCTTTGGAATCCACTAGATCTTGCACCTTCATCTGTAAAGCTCTGCACTTCTCTGTACCGTGGCCAGGTGCGTTGGAGTGAAAAGAACATCTGGCATTGGCGTCATAATTTCTTGGCAAACTGGAAGGATCTGGTGGTGCCAACGTCCTTAACTCAACCAAGTTGAGCTTCAGGAGCTGTGGCAGTAATGCGGCATAAGGCATAGGGATCGGATCGATCACCCTATTGGCCTGAGATGGTCTCTGTTGAAATGGTCTTTGCTGATTGTTGTTGTCGTTGTTGTAGTTTCTCTGAGGAGGATACTGAGTTTGTTGTTGGTAATGGGGTTGTTGTTGTGGTTGATATGCGGGTTGCTGAGGAATTGGAGTGGGAATGGTGACTGCTGCCACCGACCTATGAACATATTGCGGTCTGCCCCTGCTGGCCTGAATAGCATTAGTCTCACCGGTTCTTCTTGGACCTACAAAAGGTTTTCTGGGGTTGCTGGACGAGCTCGCACCGTTGTCAGAAATTTTGCCCATCTTTAATAGGCTTTCAATCCTTTCTCCAGCTATGACTACGTCAGCGAAGCTGGTGGAAGAAAAGGCAGCTATCCTGTCAATATATGTCCCCTGAAGGGTGTTCATAAACATGTCGGCCATTTCCCTTTCCGACATGGGTGGCTGGACAGCAGCAGCAAGCTGTCTCCACCTCTGGGCGTATTCCCGGAAGCTTTCCCTGGATGATTGAGACATTCCCATCAGGAGGGTCCTGTTAGGAGCCATATCCAAGTTGTACTGGTATTGTCTGATAAAGGCCTCAGCCAGGTCCTTCCAGCATCTGATGGTTGCTCTGGTCAAGTGAGAGTACCATTCCCTTGAAGCCCATGTTAAGTTATCTTCAAAATAAAACATCCATAGCTTTTCATCCATGGTATATACCTTCAGCCTCCCCATAAAGGATTTTAAATGGGTTCGTGGACAGGAAGTTCCGTTGTACTTCTCGAAGCACGGAGGTTTAAACTTGTGGGGAATCCTTACCCAGTCCACTAGACCCATGTCCATAACATCAAAGCCCAAGGAATTCTGGGACTCCAAGGATCTCAATTTTTCAGCAATTTCTTCTAGCCTTCTGTCATAGGCTTCATCCCCGGCTCCCATCACAGTGAATTGATCTTCTTGGGGGTCTTCTTGTAGTACTCTGCCTGTAGTAGCATTCCCTTGCACATTAGCAGGGATGTTGATCTCTGGGTGAAGGTGAGGCCCATACACAGGTGGGTTGACATGAGGCTGAACCCTCTCATTGTTGCTTGTTCCCCCAGTCCCTAGATGGGGTTCCTCCTGGGTCTGCCTTTCTACTAATGCCCTTAATCTCTCTTGGCTCTGTGCCAGTCCATTCATCACCTCCATAAACTGGGTCATCTGATTTCTCATTTCCAGTCTCTCATTGGCCATTTGAGCCCTGACCTCTGTAAGATCCTATTGTACCTGGTCCATCTGTATACCCGGAAGGTTGTTGTGGGTAGGATATCTGTGTGGACGGTTGAGTGGGAACACCCGTCGTCGAGCAATAGTTCCTGAATCACAACAGAGTTAGTAACAAACAAAACAAAAACCTACAAAACAAAAGAAAAGTTAGTATGCAATGCAGTATGCTTATTTGTTTCCAAGGTATCCGGCTTGGCATTTGGTTTTGACCTTTCCAGACCCCGAGGAAGATGCTGTTTGATGTTGCTTAGGAGAGAGAGATTCAAATGAAACAAACTAATGAATATATTACAAAAAAAGTGAATGATACATAGTTTGTTTTTTACAATACATGCCCTCTAAGGGGTCAAAATACAACATAAGAAAAAGAAAAGTACATGAAATGAAAACAACAACAAGCAAAAGTCAGACATCAAGGCCAAACTCATCCTCTTGAACTTCCTTCAGAAGTGCTTCAGTCACAGGGTCAGCTGGATGCTCTGTGAGATTCATGATGAGAAGATTCCTGGTGGCAATAGCTGCAGTTAGCTTCTTGTGTCTGCCCTGGTCCTTTGACCTCTTCACACCAGCCCTAATCTTCAACTCTGAGATCTCTTTCTGGGCTGCTAGCAAGGCTTCCTGTTGCTCCTTTGCAATAGCCTCCAATTGCTCAATCTTTTCCTGAGTCCTCTTATCCTCCTGAGTGCGAGCTTCAGTGATCCTGACCCACCTAGCTTGACTCTCTTTCAGATAGATATCAGTCCTAGCCTTCTGGAACTGGGCCTCTTTACAAGCATTCTTCAAAATCTGTTCTCCAGCCCTTGACTTCTTGATGTAGTCTTCTGACTTATCAATCCTGGCTAGATGTTCCACCTTTAGCTTTTCTAACCTCTCAATGTCCAGACGACCATCACTCCTCTCCCAGAGGGTCTTCTGCAGAGCTTGAGTCAAATTCTCATTCCTCTCTTTCAGTTTCTCAAACTCTTCCAAGCAGACAGTGGCTGGAGGTGGTGTTGTAGATGGCCCAGGTACATCCTCAATGGTGAAGGGCATCCAAGAAATTTGAGCCCTGGCATGAGACCACTCATAGTACTGAGCTGAGGCCACATTGTTGCATCTCCCAAGAATAGCCATCCCTTTGGTCTGGACATTGTCCCAAGCCCAGGATGCTTGCTTGACAATAGCCAAATTAAGCTTGATCTCACAATAAAGGGTTTCAGCCAAGTCTTGTGCTCTAGGAGGGTGGACCAATGCATAGCCCAATTGTCTTTTGAATAGCAGAGGGTTGTAGTTGATGCAACCCTTCACTCCTATCAGGGGTATATTGGGGAACTGCCCACAACTAGTAATGATGTCCCTGCCCTTGGTGCTCTGAGTGCACCACCTGATGTCAGCTGAGGTTAAAGCAATGAGTCTTCTAGCCCAATTCTCTTGCTGGTGAGGATTCAAGAATGCATCAGTCTTGGGAAAGTGCTTGAGCAGCCAGGTATGGAATAGGGGAGCACAGCATCTCACCAATCTTCCTCTTTGCTTTTCATTCCTTTGGTGAACAGAGTAGTAGAAATCTCCCAGTAAGGTGGGCACTGGGTTCCTCAGAATGAAAAGGTGAATGGCATTCTTGCTAATAAACTTAGGCTCATCTGCAAATAATACAACCCCATATATGCTAAGGGCTAATAATGCACAGACTGTCTTCCATCCTCCCAAGGAGGCTTTCAAGATAGCCTGAGAGGTCAAGAAATCCAAGTGTAGACCAGAGATTCCAGCCTTTGCCGTCATGTTCTGCTCAATCAGAACTGGTTCCAGATACAATGCCCTTGCCACCTCTTCATTACTAGGAAAGGCCATCTCAGGGTTGAAGGGGACTCCACCCCTGATAGGTACACCAATCAGTGATGAATACTCTTCCAACAAGGGTCCCAACTGAAAATCCTGGAAGGTGAAGCACCTCAGAGGGGGATCATAGAACTGCATGCAAGTATGAATCAAGCTCCTCTGGGAAGGGTCCAAATCCATAACCACATCAAGGATGCCTCCATAATGTTCTCTGAATAGGGGTATATGGTCTGGAGTAATCAGGGCCTGGACCTTCCTGATTCCAGCCAGCTCAGGCTCAAAGAAATGGTAGGAGATGTTGCTCTTCTTGGGTGCCATGTTGCTGAAGAAAAGCTGAAACAGGTGCTGATGATGATAACTGACACTAGAAGATGGGCCACTGACAGGATGAGACTGGTGATGCAGGTGACTGAAGCAGGTAGCTGATGAGGATAGCTGAAGCAGATACTGGTGAAGATAGGTCTATGCAGATGAAGGGGTCAAAACCAAGCCAAAATATAGTATGGATACCCTGAAAAACAAATAAGAAAATGTTAAATGATGCAATGATGATGTATGCAAATGATATGCAAGGGTTTGTGATCAAACTGGATCTGATTAATTGCCTTGATATAGGTCCATGTATGTTCAAGAAGTCCAGATGGAGGTTCATAAGTCCAGTAACCAAGGTGGGGGACTCAAATAAAGAGTCACATGTCCATGGTTAAAAATCACAAGAACTGTTCCAAAATGGAGTACTCTTAATCAAAACAAAGTAACAGGGTATGTTGAGGTCAAGGGTACCTGCAAACCTGTAAACAGCCCAACCCCCCTCACAGGTGGTGTTCTAAAACAAGGGTCCTCAGACTTGGATCAGTTATGAGAAGTGTAAACACTTCCAACCCGGAGGTACAGTGTTTACAATAACCATAAAAGATCCTCCTCTAATTCACCTCAGTTTCTGAAGGTCAATACTAAAGGTCATCCAGACTTAGCAGGCTTCCCAGATAACCCTAGCACTACAGGAAATCTGTAGCACAGAGTTCTCAAGAAGAAACCCATATCTGAACCGTGTTTCATATTCCCGCACCAGACCGAAATGGAATGGGAAAGAACATGAACCACTCTAGCCTAGGTGTCACTCAGGTCCCAGGTATAGGACCTCAACTCTCAATAGAACCCCACCCACCAAAGCAACAAAACCAGATCCAGCCATAACAGTATGACAGTATGGTGTATATAAAGTTGTAAAGAAAGCGGTAAACAAACTGTACATAAAGCAATAAAACAAATATACAAGCACAAATAGCACATAACACCCCAGTAAACACAAATCAAACAAGCGCTAGGAGGAACCCACAAAAAGAACCAGAAGCCCTGGTTACAGTATAAGGATTCCCCAGCAGAGTCGCCAAGCTGTCGCTCCCGATAAATGAGACCGGCTCAGATAAAGGTACAGACGCGAACGGTCGGTGAAAGGATGAAGTGAGAACACACAGGAGTGAACTCACAGGAAAAGAAAAGAGTCGCCAGCTAGGCATTTTTATCCCGAAGGAAAGGTAATGCTGCATAAACCTGAGAAAAGATATGGATAAGACGGTTGCGAACCAGAGAGACTGAGAAAGGGGGTTGGTTACAACCTGGGAAGGTATTAGCACCCAGATTGTCCGTCGTACTCGATGGGATCCACGCTTAAAAGATTTGTGTTTTAAAGGGGTAGTGTCAGTGCAATCTGTGTATAAAGAGCTGGAAAGGGATATACAGGTGTCAGTGTAAAAGGAATATGAAGTATAATAAGTGAGGTGTCAGTGTAAGAACAAAAGTGAAATGCTCATGATAATGAGGCTAAGAAAATAATGCTAGAAAGAGGGGGAATTTACAGAGACTTTTGTTCGATAACTGTTAAGTTATGCCTACGTATCCTCTCGTGCAATGAGGAAGTCAGAACACCGTAGTTCGACCCAAAGAGACTGAAAGATGAATTGACTTGTGAACTGCTTACTTGTCTATGCTCAAGTGTATAACCTGTCTGGCTCAGGTGCAAACTGTCTTGCATTAGACGGAAGAAGCAGGTTCTCGTTTGTGAGTGAATGAGATGAGAAAAGAATCCCGGAGGAGACGATTATTGTTTGTTTTTGTGTTTTCAATCTTTTATTGCTTTTGAAAGTTTGTCATAAGTTAATGAGCTTAAGCCTAACCCAATGGATTTCGTAAACTCATCACATCTTCCCTCTGATTAGGGGTAATGAGAATACCTTAAGTGTGAAGTCAGCTTCTCACACTTAATCACCATGATGTAGGATTATGATCATTAACCTACTTGTGATTATTTAGATGTTTTTGTTGTTTTTGTTTAGTGTTAAGTAATGAGACTAAGCCATAATCAAGGATTAAACAGACTCATTACACCATCCTAATAGAAGGATAATAGATGAGAATGTTTAAGCTGAGGAAAGCTCCTCAACTTAATCCATGATTAGGGATTAAACTCATGACAAAACAAAGCCTTTATTAGGTGGATTTTAGTTAATGATTAAATGATGAAGTGAGTTTTAGGGTTTTTAAGACAACTTGAGGGGGACTTGTCCATTAACACTAGGGTTAGTCCTTCTTAACCAATTAAGGAAGAATTAGAACCCTAATACAAGGCCCAAGTTACAAACTTGATGTCTTGATGATTATTAGATGGATTGATTAAAGGATTTAAACACATTAAGGGTTTAACACTTAGGATTAAAGTTATACACTCCATCCTAATAGAAGGATGCAGGCATAAGCTTAATCACAAAGCCTCAAAACCTTTAGGGTTTAGTCCCTGATTATGAGATGAGAATAGAAGACTCAAAGAGACACAAAGGTAAAAGCTAAGTGGGGGGACTAATCAACACCCTAATTATTGTCATGCTTGGTTGTTCCTAAGGTTTGTGAGGTTTACAAGAAAGATCTTCAGAGGAACCACCAGGAAGCAGATGAAAGGAGCAAAGAAAAGCAAAGTAACTTGCTTCATTCAAGAAGACAAGTCACTTGAGGAAAGAAGGTAAGAAGAAGAAGAAAGAGCAAGCTCAATCTCAAACACAAGACAAAATGCAGCAATGATGCATAAGAGAGATGAAAAGAAATTGTGAGAAGTGAAGGCAAATTCACTTCTCAAAGTAACTTACCACCTGAAAAGATAGCAAAGGAATGGAATGCAATGCAAATGGAATGCAATGTGATGAGGCAAACCAAAACCAGAAGCATATGTGAGATGATAATGATGCTATGAGATGGTGCAAACATGAAACAAGACATGGGGATGATCATACAAACATGTGGATGCCAGAGAAGCATGCTTAGGATCATGAACATACATGAAAAGTTATGGAATGCAAATGACATACAACATGGCAAATGGATGATGCAATGATCAAAAATGATTCTAATATGTCTTAAGATGTCTAATGAATCAAATGGATGCATAAAATGTCATGGCAAGTCATGGTATGCAAGCAAATGCAAGATGAATGCAAAAGGAAGCCCAAATTAGGGTTTTTGATCAATGCACAAAACAAAAACCAAAACCAGAAGCATACATCATGATAAAAAATTGAAAATGCATTCAAAGGAACCCTAAACCTATACAAACTCACTGCCCAAAGGAGGGGACCCAATTCTTAACCTAGTGAAAGTTATGAATTCCTTAAGATTTCTAGGGTTTTAGGGTACCTTGTCAAGGAAAATGCCAAACAAATTGAAAATGCACAATCAATTCATGCCAATTTAATCCTACAAACTACATGATATGCAAGACACAATGCAAAAAGAATCAAAGTCCAACTCTTAAAGACTAGGCAGAAATGAATTTTCAAAGATTGGATCAAAATAATGCCTTGAAATGAAATTAATTCCATGAAAAATTGTCAAAAGACATCAAGATCAAAAAAGAAATTTTGTTTGAGGGTTGGACAATGTTTCTAAATGATTTTAAAGATTTCATGAATTTTTTGGTGATTTTTAAATACCTAAAAGTATTTTTAATTAATTAATTCTCATTAATTAATTAAAAATAACTTTTAAATGATTTAAAAATCATTTTTTATGCAAAAAATTGAAATAAAAATGTTTTTGGTTTCAGAAAATTAACAAAAGATTGCATAAAAATTTTCAGAATTTTCCAATGATTTTTACTATTTTAAATAAAATGTAGAAAACAAATGAAATAAAAAGAAAATAAAATGAATTAAAACTGAAAAATAAGAAAGTCAGCAAGATCAAGGGCTGAGGTTTGAACTCACACGCGCGCGAATTGACCTGGCGCACATCTGGACGGCCAGCATTCAAATTTGCTAATTATGAATAGTGCCCTAATTAAATGCCCTAATGACTTTCAGATGACCGGAACAATGGTTCCGGTCATCTTCTCCGACGAGCCAAATCTCTAACTCTCTCTACACGCAATAAAAATGAAATCAAACTGCCCAGAATCCATCCCCATTCAACATTGAATCAAAACCCCCAAACAAAAATCATTTTTCATTCATCAATCAGCCAAATCGAAGCAAAACATTTCTAGGGCAAAAAAGTTTCAGAGCATTCATACATCCTGGTTTCTCAACCATTTTCAAAAATAATCATATCCCCATGATCAGGGGGGTACATAGAAGCATTTAAGAACTTAAAATGGAGTTTCTGGAAAAAAGTTTGAGATGGCTACCTGAGATGGAAACTCCTGGTCCTGAGCTTTCTGGCCTTTCCTTTGCTGCAAGTTTACTCCTTTGAACCCTCTGATGATGAAATGAAGCTTAGAAAGCTTTGAGGATGGATGGTTTTTGAGATGGCAGAAGTTCTGTTCAATGGAAGGTGGTGATCGTGTTTCTGATTCAGGGAGTTTCAGGCAATGGTGATGGGTGGTTTTTGATCAGTGAAGTATGCTAAGTTGATTTGTGAAGTTGGTTTGTGTGTTTGCAGCTTGTGGAGAGTGTTTCGAAAGCTTTTGCAAAATGGGGTGAAAATGAGAGAGCTGAGTTCTTGGTGCTTTCAGGCCTGTGTTGTATGTGCTTTGGCTTGCTTTTTGTTTGTATAAACTAATGGGATTGGTCAGATGAGTTGATGTGTGCTTTTGTGATTGGTATGGCTCAAGTTGCCAAAATGTCAAAGTTGTGTAAGAGAGGCATGGGCTAGTAGCTAGCCAAGGACAGATGGGGTGTCCTATGCAGCAAGATGTGTGGAGAGCCATAGGATTGGTTGTGAAGTCAGCAAGCAAGTGGATTCACACTTGAGTGAGTTTTTGCAACTTGCTTCACTTTTGTTTCCTTTGAGAAATCTTGCTCCATAAGTCATGAAGATGAGTGATCCCTTGGCCCATTCTGAATTTTAGATGTTATATGATCATGTTGTGAAGAAATGATACACATTTGAGGCCTTTAGAACACTTGAACAAACCATTTTGCAAAATGTCTCTTTGGTAGAAAACTTCAAATTTTGTGATTTTAGCCAACTTTGACAAGCCATAACTTTTGATCCAAAATGAATTAGGTCATGTTCTTGTACTTTTTGAAAAGGGAATGATCCATTCTACAACTTTCATGACCAAAGTTTTTCCATTTGAAGCATTTTTGAATCAAAAAGCAAGGGTTGAAAAAGTTTCCCAAAATGGCAATTTCATTAAAAGTCAAACTTTCCCAAAAAGTCAACTTTGCAAATGACTTGAAATTCTTCAATTTTGTGAACTTCCAACATCTTCTATGATCAAATAAAGATCATAAACAATCAAAATGATGAAGAACACCCTTTGGTTGGGTCATTGGGGGCCTCAGATGCCCTAATTTTACACTGACTCTCTTGAAAAGTCAACTCTTGATCAGATGACTTCCCCATGGAATTTCTTCATGAAATTTGATATGCATGATCCCTATACCATATAGAGACCAATAGAAACAAGAATGACCAAAAAATTTGGAGTTATGGCCTTTGAAACCAAAACCCTAATTCTAGGTCATCTGTGCAGTCAAACCTGGCCCTACTTCCATACCATTCTCAGTTCTTGTGATTCTTTGACATTCTTGACTTTGAAAGGATATAATATGATGCTTGAACATACATGGACCCCTTTGAAGTGATTGATGACCTTTGGAGTGGCTCAAGAAGCTCTTGGATTGCTCAGATCACAAACCCCAGATGTAGATGACTTTGAATCCATGCAGTGAATCAAAAATGTGATATGAGATGGTATGATTGAGTTTATGAATATGAAGAGATCACAAGCCATGGTGTGAATGGGTGAGGCCAACAAAGCTTCTTGCTGCTTCTTTTCATTGGCCTCTAACTGTTCAATCTTGGCTTGAGTTTTCTGGTCTTCTTGTGTTCGGGCTTCAGTGATCCTGACCCACCTAGCCTGGCTCTCTTGCAGATAGAGCTCAGTCCTAGCCTTCTGAATCTTGGCCTCTTTACAGGTATTCTTCAATATTTGTTCCCCAGCTCTTGCTTTCCTGATGTAATCCTATGTCTTCTCAATTTTGGCAAGATGCTCCACCCTGAGCTTTTCCAATCTCTCAATGTCCAGACGACCATCCCTTCTTTCCCAAAGAGTCTTCTTCAAGGCTTGAGATAGGTTCTCATTCCTTTCCTTCAGCTTCTCAAATTCTTCTAGGATGACAATTGCTGCAGGTTGTACTATTGAGGGTCCAAGTATGTCCTCCAAGGTGAAGGGCATTCCAGTAATCTGAGCTCTAGTGCGGGACTAGTCATAGTACTGAGCTGAAGCAATATTATTACACCTTCCCAGAATTGCCACCCCTTTTGTCTGAATGTTGTCCCAAGACCAGGATGCTTGTCTGACAGCAACTGAATCAGGTTTTACTTCACAATACAAGGTCTCATCCAAATCTTGCACTCTAGGAGGGTGAACCAAAGCATAGCCCAGTTGTCTCTTAAACAGTAAAGGATTGTAGTTGATGCAACCCTTTACTCCTATCAGAGGCACATTTGGGTACTGTCCACAGCTGGTGATAATGTCCTTGCCTTTGGTGCTCTGGGTGCACCATTTAATATCATCTGAAGTCAAAGCAATGAGCCTCTTGGCCCAGTTCTTCTGTTGGTGAGGGTTCAGGAAGGCATCTGACTTAGGCAGGTGTTTGAGCAGCCAGGAGTAAAACAAAGGAGCACAACATCTGACCAGCTTCCCCATTTGTTTCTAATTCCTCTAATGAATGGAGTAATAAAAGTCTCCCAGCAGTGTAGGCACTGGGTTCCTTAGAAGAAACAGATGGATGGCATTCTTGCTGACAAATTTGGGCTCATCTGCAAATAGTATAGCCCCATATATGCTGAGGGCTAACAGTGCACAGACTGCCTTCCATTCTCCCAAAGAGGCCTTCAGGATGGCCTGAGAAATCAAGAAGTCCAAGTGCAAACCAGGGATCCCAGCTTTTGTTGTCATATTTTGCTCAATCAAAGAAGGTTCCAAGTACAGTGCTTTTGCTACTTCTCCATTGCTGGGAGCTGGAATTTCTGGGTTGAAGGGGATGCCACCCCTAATAGGTACCCCAATCAATGAAGAAAATTCCTCCAGCAGAGGCCCTAGCTGGAAGTCTGGAAAGGTGAAACATCTCAAGGGAGGGTCATAAAACTGTAAGCATGTGTGGATCATGCTTCTCTGAGAAGGGTCAAGGTCCATAACCATGTCCAGGATTCCTCCATAATGCTCTATAAACAAAGGGATGTGGTCAGGTGTGATAAGTGACTGGACCTGCCTGATACCAGTCAACACAGGCTCAAAGAAATGGTAGGATATGTTGCTCTTCCTGGGAGTAGTCATGAATGCTGCTGAAGATACCGGAGATTAGTACAGATGAAGATCACAGACTAATACTGGAGATGGGCCACTGACAGGCTGATGCTAGTGATGATGAAGATAGCTGAAGCAGATAGCTGAGGCAGACAACTGATGAAAATAGCTGAGGCAGAGGTCTATGCAAAAGAAGGGGGCAAAACCAAACCAGATGTGATATGGATACCCTGAGATACAACTAAACAAATGTTAAATGATGCAATGATGATATATGCAAATGATATGCAAGGGTTTGTGATCAAGATGGATCTGATTATCTGTCTTGATATAGGCCCATGTATGTTCAAAGGTCCAGATGAAGGCTATGAAATCCAGTAACCAGGGTGGGGGACTCAAATAAAGAGTCACATGTCCAGGGTTAATCACAAGAACTGTCCAAAATGAGGTACTCTTAAACATTATAGTAACATGGTATGATGTGGCCAAGGGTACCTGCAAACCTGTAAACAGCCCAACCCCCTCACAGGTAATGTTCTAGAACAAGGATCCTCAGACTTGGATCAGTTATGAGAAGTGTAAACACTTCTAACCTGGAGGTATAGTGTTTACAATAACCATAAAAGATCCTCCTCTAATTCACCTCAGCTTCTGAAGGTCATAATAAAGGTCATCCAGACTTAGCAGGCTTCCCAGATAGCCCTAGCACTACAGGAAATTTGTAGCACAGAGTTCTCAAGAAGAAACCCACATCTGAACCGTGTTTCATATTCCCGCACCAGACCGAAATGGAATGGGAAAGAACATGAACCACTCTAGCCTAGGTGTCACTCAGGTCCCTGGTATAGGACCTCAAACTCTCAATGCAACCCCACCCACCAAAACAGAAGCCAGATCCAGCAATGATAATGACAGTATGAAATATGAAAAACTGTAAAGGAGAGCAATAAATAAAGATGTACATAAAGCAGTAAATAAAGCAAATAAATAAACACAATTAGCACATAACACCCCCAGTAAACACAAATCAAACAAGCGCTAGGAGGAACCCACAAAAAGAACCAGAAGCCCTGGTTACAGTATAAGGATCCCCAGCAGAGTCGCCAAGCTGTCTCTCCCACCTGATGACATAGGGCCAAGAGGGGTACAGACGCGAACGGTCGGCGAAAGAGAGAGAGAACACACAAGGGTGATCTCAAAAGAAAAGAGTCGCCAGCTAGGCATTTTTATCCCGAAGGAAAGGTAATGCTGCATAAACCTAAGAAAGATATGGATAAGACGGCCGCGAACCAGAGAAACTGAGAAAGGGGGTTGGTTACAACCTGGGAAGGTATTAGCACCCAGATTGTCCGTCGTACTCGACGGGATCCACGCTTGAAAGATTTGTGTTTAAAGGGGTAGTGTCAGTGCTATCTGTGTGCAAAAGCTGGAAAGAATGCAAGTGTCAGTGTAAAAGAAATGTGAAGTGTATAAGAGAAGTGCCAATGTAAGAACAAAAGTGAAATGCTCAAGATAAAGAGGCTCAAAGAATAATGCTGAAAGAGGGGGGGATATACAGAGACTTTTGTTCGATAACAGTTAAGTTATGCCTACGTATCCTCTCGTGCAATGAGGAAGTCAGAACACCGTAGTTCGACTCAAAGAGACTGAAAGATAAATTTACTTGTGAACTGCTTACTTGTCTATGCTCAAGTGTATGACCTGTCTGGCTCAGGTGCAAACTGTCTTGCATTAGACGGAAGAAGCGAGTTCTCGTTTGTGAGTGAGTGTGATGAGAAAAGAATCCCGAAGGATACGATTATTGTTTGTTTTTGTGTTTTCAGTCTTTTAGTGTTTTTGGTGTTTGTCATAAGTTAATAAGCCTAAACCAAGGGTTAGCAAACTCATCACATCTTTCCTCTGATTAGGGGTGTCGCTCCCACCAAATGACACCCAGGTCAGAAGGGGTACAGACGCGAACGGTCGGCGAAAGGAGAGAGAACACACAAGGGTGAACTCAGAAGAAAAGAGTCGCCAGCTAGGCATTTTTATCCCGGAGGAAAGGTAATGCTGCATAAACCTAGGAAAAAGATGGATAAGAAGGTTGCGAACAAGAGAGACTGAGAAAGGGGGTTGGTTACAACCTGGGAAGGTATTAGCACCCAGATTGTCCGTCGTACTCGACGGGATCCACTCTTAAAAGATTTGTGTTTTAAAGGGGTAGTGTCAGTTCAATCTGTGCGTCAAAGCTGGAAAGAATGCAAGTGTCAGTGCAAAAGGGAATGTGAAATGTATAAGTGAAGTGTCAGTGTAAGAACAGGAGTGGAATGCTCATGACTATGAGGCTTAAAGAATAATGCTGGAAGAGGGGGAAATGCAGAGACTTTTGTTCGATAACTGTTAAGTTATGCCTACGTATCCTCTCGTGCAATGAGGAAGTCAGAACACCGTAGTTCAACTCAAAGAGACTGAAAGATAAAATGACTGATGAACTACTTGTTTGCCTATGCTCAAGTGTATGACCTGTCTGGCTCAGGTGCAAACTGTCTTGCATTAGACGGGAGAAGCGAGTTCTCGTTTATGAGTGAATGAGATGAGAAAAGAATCCCGGAGGAGACGATTATTTTTTGTTTTTATGTTTTCAATCTTTTATTGCCTTTTTGATTTGTCATAAGTTAGTGAGCTTAAGCCTAAACCAAGGGTTAGTAAACTCATCACATCCTCCCTCTGATTAGGGGTAATGAGAATACCTTAAGCATGAAGTAAGCACCTCATACTTAATCACCATGATGTAGGATTAAGATCATTAACCTACTTGCATTTATTAGATGTTTTTGTTGTTTTTGTTTAGTGTTAAGTAATGAGTTTAAGCCATAATCAAGGACTTAATGGACCCATTACACCATCCTAATAGAAGGATAATAGATGAGAACATTTAAGCTGAGGAAGACTCCTCAACTTAATCCATGATTAGGGATTAACCTCAAGACAGAACAAAGCCTTTATTAAGTGGATTTTAGTTAATGATAAGATGGAGAAGTGATTTTATGGTTTGTAATACAACTTGAGGAGGACTTGTCCATTAACACTAGGGTTAGTCCTTCTTAACCAATTGAGGAAGAATTAGAACCCTAATGCAAGGCCCAAGTTACAAGCTTGATGTCTTAGTGATTATTAGATGGATTGATTAAAGTATTTAAACACATTAAGGGTTTAACACTTAGGATTAAAGTTATACACTCCATCCTAATAGAAGGATGCAGGCATAAGCTTAATCACAAAGCCTTAAAACCTCTAGGGTTTAGTCCTTGGTTATGAGCTGAGGGGAGAAGACTCAAAGATGACACAAAGGTAAAAGCTAAGTGGGGGACTAATCAAACCCTAATTGTGATCATGCTTGGGTATCCTAGGGCTTGTGAGGCTTAAGAGAGAAAGAATCTTCAAAGAGCCACCAAGGAGAGAAACAGATGAAAGGAGGAGAAGCAGAAGAAGCAAGACAACTTGCTTCACTTAAGAAGACAAGTTTCCTGAAGGAAGAAAGTGGGAAAGAGAATGAATGTGCAAGCTCATTCTAATACAAATATAAAATGCAGCAATGATGCATAAGATAGATGAAAAGAGATTGTGATAAGTGAAGGCAAATTCACTTCTCAAAACAACTTACCACCGTAAAAGTTAGCAAAAGAAATGAAATGCAATGCAAATGAGATGAAATGTCATGATGCAAACCAAAGTCAGAAGCATAAACATGATTTCAATGATGCTAAGAGATGATGCAAACACATGTCAAGAGTTGTGGATGATCATACAAGGGTGTAGATGCAAATGAAGCATGTTTTGAACCATGAAAGTTCATGAAAGCTTATGTAATGCAAAGGATACAAAACATGGCAAATGGATGATGCAATGATAAAACATGATTCTAATATGTCCTAAGATGTATTATATGTCATATGGATGCACAAAATGTCATGGCAAGTTATTGGATGCAAGCATATGAGAGATGGATGCAAAGGAAGGCAAGAATTAGGGTTTACGAACAACATGCAACACAAAAATTCAAAACCAGAAGCAAATGACATGACAAAAAATTGAAAATGGGATCAAAGGAACCCTAACCCTACACAAGGTCACTGCCCAAGGGAGGAGACCTAAATCTAAACTTAATGGAAGTTATGATTTTTCTAAGTCAACTAGGGTTTCAAGGTACCTCAGAAGGAAAAATGAAAAACAAATTGAAAATGAAAGATAAATTCAAACCAATTTTACCCTAAAAACTACATGATATAAAGGATGCAATGCAAGAAGAACCATTATCAAACTCTTCATGGTTAGGCAGAATGGATATTTTGAAGTTGGATCAAAATATTGCCTTTAAACAAATTTAATTCCAATGAAAATTATCAAAATAGGTCAAGAACCAAAAAGAAATTTGTTTTGAGAGTTGGATAATGTTTCTAAATGTTTTACAATGCAATGTGAATTTTTTTTGTGATTTTTATATACCTAAATGTATTTTTAATTAATTAATTTCCATTAACTAATTAAAAATAAACATTTAAATTATTTAAAAATAAGTTTTAACGCAAAAAATAAAAATAAAAATATTTTTGGGTTCTGAAAATTAATGAAATGTTTGACAAAAAAAATAAGAATTTTTCAATGTATTTTCCTATTTTTAAAAATTCGTGGAAGTTAAATGAAAAGAAAATGAAATAAAAATTTAAATAAGAGAAAGTAGGTTGATCCAAGAGCTGAGATTCAAATGGATTTGGAGGGAGTTGACCCGCGCCAGATCCTAGGGCTGTAATTCAAACTGACTAAATTTAAATTAAACCTAATTAATTAATTTAATAAATCAGGATTAGGGTTTTAATGATGGATCTGGGCCACTCATTCGCGCGCGGGTCAACAAGGGTCAACAGGATCTATGGCTCACATTCAAACTGATCCCTAATCACAATTAAGGCATTAAGGACTTTCAGGTGGCCGGAAATGACCTCCGGTCATCTTCTCCGGCCACACCCCTCCTTGAAAATTGCTATCTCTCTCCCCAAGCTTCTAAAACCTAATCTCTCTGCCCAGAATCCAACCCCACACATCACTCAACAAGAAACACCCACTAAAACAAATTTATTTCACATATTCAAGCTGAATCGAAGCAAATTAGTTCTAGGTCAAAAAATTTCAGAGAGCTCATACATGCTTAATACTTGACTATTTTCAAAACCAAACACATCAGCATTATCAGTGAATCATGGAGAATCAATTAATAACTTAAAAACACGTTTCTGGGAAAATTGTTCTTGAGCTCACCTGAACTGGAGCTTTGAACTTTGGAGCTTTCTGGCTGCTTCTTTGGTCCAAGATGCCTTTAATGAACCTCCTGAGAAGTTTGCAATGCTTGTTTGAAATTTCTTATGGCTGGTTTAAGAGATTGATGAAGCTCTGACCAAGGGGAGTGAAAAATCGTATTTCTGTTTGGGAGGGTTTCAGGATCAAATGATGGTTGGGAAATGATCAGAGGATCATGGTGAGTGATTCTATGAAGTTTGTTTTGAGGTTTGTGGCTTGTGTATTGAGTTTCGAAAGAAAATGCACAAAGAGGGATTTTTGAGAATGCTGACTTGTGGGAGAGCTCAGGCTGTGTTGTGTGGTGTGTTGAGTTCCATTTTGTCCATGTATCAAGTTTGGATAGGTCAGAGAGTTGTTGCTGGCCTATGTTGATTGGTATGGGCCATTTTGCCAAAAGTCAATGTTAGGTGTCCTTTGAGGTATGGGCAAGTGGGAGGCTGAGATAGGGGCATGGTCCTGCGCATCAAAGATCAAGGAATGTCATGAAATCAGATTTTGTGAGCTGGCTTAAATGGATGAAGGGTTATGAAGCATTTTGCAACCTGGTGAACCTTTGGCCCATTTGTGATTTCTTAATGATCTAGGCATGGAAATGAACAATTCTTTGGTGCATTCTGAATTTTAGGTCATGACTTATGTTTGTGTGATAGTTAGAAGTCCATTTGAAGTTACATTTTGCCTTGGCATGAGGTTTTGCAACTTTCCCTCTTTGGTACAAAAGTGAAAATTAAGTGATTTTGCCCAACTTTGACAAGCCATAACTTTTGATCCAAAATGAATTAGAAAGAGTTCTTGTAATTTTTGAAAATGGGAGGATCCATTCTACAACTTTCAAGACCAAAGTTTTCTCATTTGAAGCATTTTTGAATCAAAAAGAGGAGGTTGAAAAACTTTCCCAAAATGGCAAGTTTACATTATAAGTCACTTTCCCAAAAAGGCAACTTTGCAAATGGCTTGAAATTCTTCAATTTTGTGAACTTCTAACATATTCTATGATCAAATAAAGATCATACACATTCAAAATTATGGAGAACACCCTTTGGTTGGGTCACTGGGGGCCTTAGATGCCCTGATTTTGCACTGACTTGCTCAAGAAGTCATCTCTTGATCAAATGCCTTCCCCATTGAATTTCTTCATGAAAATTGATATGCATGATCCTCATAACATATAGAGACAAATAGAAACAAGAATGACCAAAAAAATTGGAGTTATGGCCTTTGAAACCAAAACCCTAATTTTAGGTCATCTGTGTAGTTAAACTTGGCTCTGCTTCCATGCTTTTCTCAGTTCTTGTGATTCTTTGACTTCTTTGATCTTGAGAGGATATAATATGATGCTTGAACATACATGGACCCCTTTGAAGTGATTGATGACCTTTGGAGTGGCTCAAATGGCTCAGGGATGGCTCAGATCACAAACCCTAGATGCAGATAACTTAGAAACAATGCAGTGGAGCAAAAATGCAATATGAGATGCTATGATTGAACTTATGCACATGAAAAGATCACAAGAAATGGTGTGAATGGGTGAGGGAAAATTTGGGGTGTTTACAGCTGCCCCTATTCAAACATGAGTTAGCTGTGCAGACTGTAAGCAACGACTTAACAGGCAAACAAGATAACTTGTGGTTGAATACCAAAGACAGTCCAAAATTTGCACTCATAGAATGAAGAAGAAAAGGGATATAGATTGTAAAAGGAAATAAAGTATAGTTATAAAGTGCGGGCGATGGAGGACGTCAAGCCGAGGACGACTGCTGGGGATGAAGCAATGATGGGGACGACCGACATGCTGGGGAAAATGCAGGAAATAAAGCAATGACGGGGACGACCGACAAGCTGGGGATATAAGAGATTATGATAGGGACGGCCATCAGGTAAAGCTATAATACTCTCTGGGTATTATAGGTAAATGATGGGGACGACCATCAAGTTCAAGGTATGAATGACATAAATGATGAGGTACGGTCATCAAAGGTGAAGGACGATCACCTGGCAGGGGACGACTGCTTTGTTGGGGATAAGATGAGGGACGGTCATCTAAGGTGAAGGACGATCACCTGGAAAGGTACGGTTGCCAAAAGCATCACGACATAGGACGAATGTCGGATAAAAAGGTCGCCGATGGGGACGGCCATCGGATAAGCATGATGAAGGACGATCATCAAGAGATGAAGGAAGATCATCAAGAGGTGAAGGACGATCACCTAGCAGGGTACGACTGCTCTCAGGGTTTATCATGACATAGGACGAATGCCAGATAACAAGATCAACGATGGGGACGACCATCGGATAGGATGATGAAGGGTGATCATCAAGAGGTGAAGGACGATCACCTAGCAGGGGACGACTGCTGAAAATATCACGACATAGGACGAATGTCGGATAGGAAGGGGTTCTAATGAATAGAGACTCCACTGGGGGTGATGAAGGACGATCATAAAAAATGTGAAGGATGATCACCTAGCAGGGTACGGCTGCCGAAGGGTATCATGACATAGGACGAATGTCAGATAGAAAGGAAATAGTTCATCAAGATTTGCCGGGAATTCTTCTGGGGAACGGTAGACACAGACGAGTGTATAAATTCAAGAAGACATAAGTGTTTGACACAGTGTATAGATTAAAGATGCGGACGAGCATCCTTAAGACCATGATACGGACGAGTATCAGTAGAAACAAACGCTTGACGCATGTTCAGAGATGATGATACGGACGAGTACCAACTGGTTAACAAAGAACACGGACGAGTGTCGAATCTGAGGGGATTAGGTGGTATATACAAAATACGGACGAGTATCGGTAAAAAGTATGAGTAAGACACAAACGAGTGTTCAGTATGTTGGGGAGGGTGCGACACAGACGGGTGTCGGAAAAAAGTGTATTATAAACAACTATTTGGTTTACCAAGTATTTAGGCACTATGCTGGGGGGTGACATGGATGAATGTCAAGGAAGTTGTATATATATGTATCTGTGTTAGTGAGTGCAAAGGGGACGCTTTGGCTTTCTACTAGGGGTATGACACAGACGAGTGTCAAGAAGCATCTGTTATGTGTAAGTATCTGTTTGGGTGATTTTACTGGGGAATGATGACACAGACTAGTGCCAAAAGGAGCGTGTTCCTGTATTTGTAAAGGAAATGCTTTGGCTCTCTGGTGGGGAATAGGGAAATATTCTGTATATTGTTGATGGATTATCAGTATTTACAAGCGTTTGATTCAGAACATGGCTTATGATTATGCGATATGTTTGATTTTTTCCGTAATGCTCCGTATTAGATGGAATGCTACGCTCTGTGGGAAAATATGATGCGAATGCTATGATTATGCAGAGATACCGATCCGGGACTCGGATCTTGTTGCTGCAAAGATCTCTGGATGATCTGCTTGAAGTGGATATCCCAGCTGGGGATGAGATCATTGGTAGATCTGACATATCTGACTCTGCATGGGGAAATAGATCTTTGAGAGACCTTCCTTAGTAATGAGGGACCCAGCTGGGGCCTGTAGAAGCTTTCTTTACTTTGTTGTGAGATCTTCAGGCGTTGATCTTCTGGATAGAGGCTGAAACTCTATGGGGGGATGGTTCCCTGTCTAGCACTTGGCTGGGGAAGAAGAAAGATCACTGAAAGATCTTCCTAGAGATTTCTGTGGGGATCCTGCTGAGGATGATACTTGACAACTCAGTTGGGGATATGAAAACCTTCAGGTGCTGCTCTTTGAAGGAAATGTTGGAGAAGTGATGCCTGGCAACTCTGATGGGGAGAAAGCATCTCTGGTGCTGTTTGGAAGGTGTGCTGAGGAAATAATGATTTGGCAGCATACTGGGGAGAAACTTTCATGCCCCATGTTGTGCTTTGAACACCTGCAATCCTGTAAAGACAAAAGAAACGTACAAGTATCCCGAGGTATCCCTTACTGGATTCCGTCATAGGAGTTTAGATACTCCCAGGAGCAAATATATTTCCTGTAAGCACGTATTTTTAGAAGGGAAGCATTTGTATTTATGCAATCAATATCTCAAGGACATCGGACATTTTGCAAATGAAAAATAAAACGTACGAGACAAGATATGACTGAAAATCTGATTTTATTAATTTATGCGCCCTGAATTGGCAAGATACAGTCAAAGAAACGGATCCCCTGGAATGAGGAGATTGTTACAAATCGAGAAACAACAAGATGCTGGCAATGTTGATGACGCTTCAGTGAGCTTCCCTTTTACTATGACTCGTATGACTTTGACGTTCTTCTCATCTTGCTTTCTGAAGAAGACTGATTCTGACCGATGCACGAACCTTTCGAAGCTTACCATGTTGCAAGTGATATAGATGAATTCAGAATGCAGTTGTTCGCTTATTCCCTTATTTTGCGTGGATCGCCCTTTCGGGTTTTCAATCCACCGGGATACCCTTTTTTTTTTCCTGAGTTGTCCAATGTGGCTTTTCAACTCAGCGGGTGTACATTTTTTTATTTATTTTCCCTTATTTTTGCCCGAGTCTTTTATTCTGTTTTTGACTCGCCGTGATGCCCTATTTTTTCCTGGACTCACATTCTGTTTTTATGTCCAGCGGGTCATTTTATGCGAAGTATTTTTTAACTGCAACTGAATTCACAGGGGACAGGAAGCCTTCACCATCCATAGTACTGAGCATCAATGCTCCTCCAGAGAAAACTTTCTTTACTATGAATGGGCCGTCATAATTCAGAGTCCACTTGCCCCTGTGGTGTGTATGAGGAGGGAGGAGTCTCTTCAGCACAAGATCTCCTACTTGGTATTCTCGAAGCCTGACTTTCTGATCGAAGGCTTTCTTCATTCTTTTCTGATACAGCTGCCCATGACAGATCGCTGCTAATCTCTTCTCTTCGATCAGACTTAGTTGTTCGTATCGGGTTCGGACCCACTCTGCTTCATTCAACTTAACATCCATTAGTACCCGCAGGAAGGGTAATTCAACTTCAACAGGTAGGACTGCCTCCATACCATACACAAGCTGATACGGTGTTGCCCCAGTGGATGTTCTGATTGACGTACGGTACCCATGCAAGGCAAATGGTAGCATTTCATGCCAGTCTTTGTAGGGGACCACCATCTTTTGTATAATCTTCTTGATATTCTTGTTAGCTGCCTCAACAACGCCGTTCATCTTTGGCCTGTAAGGAGAAGAATTATGATGTTGGATCTTGAAGTCCCGGCACAACTCTGCCATCATTCTGTTGTTTAAGTTGGAACCATTATCAGTAATGGTTCGCTCGGGAACTCCATACCGATAGATGATGTCTCTTTTCAGAAATCGAGCTACCACTTGTCTTATAACATTTGCATAGGAAGCTGCTTCAACCCACTTGGTAAAATAGTCAATGGCAACCAGGATGAATCTGTGGCCATTTGAAGCAGTCGGTTCAATCTTGCCAATCATGTCAATGCCCCACATAGCAAAGGGCCAGGGTGAAGACATCACATTCAGAGGATTCGGAGGCACATGCACTTTATCCGCATAGATCTGGCATTTATGGCACTTTCTGGCATAGGCACAACAGTCTGCATCCATTGTGATCCAGTAGTAGCCTGATCTTAGCAACTTTTTAGCCATAGCATGCTCTCCAGCATGGGTACCAAAAGATCCTTCGTGCACCTCGTGCATTAACAAGTCTGCTTCTGTTCTATCAACGCATCTGAGGAGTACCATATCAAAGTTCCTCTTGCACAGGGAACCATCAGCATTCAGGAAGAAACTACCAGCTAGCCTTCTTAATGTCTTCTTATCATTGGAAGATGCCCTAGGTGGGTATGTTTGATCCTCCAAGAAGCATTTGATGTCATGGAACCAAGGCTTGTCATTTTTAACAACATCTGCAGAGAACATATATGCTGGTCTGTCAAGTCTGGACATTGAAATTCGAGGCACAAAGTTGGCAGCTTGAACTTTGGTCATGGATGAAATGGTAGCCAGAGCATCCGCAAACTGATTTTCGTCTCGAGGGATATACTCAAGCTTGACCGTTGTGAAGAAAGTCAATAACCTCCTTGTATAATCCCGGTAAGGTATCAGATGATCTTGGTGGGTGTACCATTTGCCATTGGTTTGATTAATTACCAGAGCTGAATCTCCGAACACAGTCAAAGTCTTGATCCTGAGGTTAATGGCTTCCTCAAGACCCATAATACAAGCTTCGTATTCAGCTTCGTTGTTAGTGCAGTTAAAGGTGAGTTTTGCCGAGAAAGGCATGTGAACTCCCTTAGGTGTAATGAGTACTGCACCAACACCACGACCATTCATATTAACAGCCCCGTCAAACATCATAGTCCATTCTTTTTCCGGGTCAGTCCCTTCAGTGTGAATAGGCTCTTCATGGTCTTTTGCTTTTATGAACATGATGTCTTCATCAGGGAAGTCAAATCTCATAGGCTGGTAATCATCAATGGGTTGCTCAGCAAGATAATTAGACAATACACTGCCTTTGATGGCCTTTTGGGGTGTGTACTGAATGTCATATTCTGTGAGGATCATTTGCCATCTTGCAACCCGTCCGGTGAGTGCTGGCTTCTCAAAAATGTACTTAACTGGATCCATCTTTGAGATCAACAAGGTAGTGTGGGTCAACATATACTGCCTTAGTCGGCGAGCAACCCATGCTAAAGCACATCAAGTTTTCTCGAGCAGTGAATAACGTTGTTCACAGTCGGTAAACTTTTTGCTTAGGTAGTATATCGTCATGCTGGCCCATCATACACCCCATTGACTCTTCTAATACTGTCAAGTACATTATCAGAGGTCTTCCTTCAATTGGAGGCATAAGGATTGGAGGCTATTGCAAGTACTCCTTGATTTTGTCAAAAGCCATCTGGCAATCTTCATTCCACCTGACTGTTTGTTCTTTCCTTAACAATTTGAACAAAGGCTCACAGGTTGCTGTAAGGTGAGATATGAACCTTGAAATGTAGTTCAATCTACCTAGAAACCCCCGAACTTCTTTTTCTGACTTTGGTGCAGGCATTTCTTGAATGGCTTTGACTTTATCAAGGTCAACTTCAATTCCTTTCTCACTTACAATAAATCCCAGCAGCTTACCGGATCGTACCCCGAATGTGCATTTGTTGGGGTTTAACTTCAGTTGGTACTTCCTCAAACGTTTGAATAACTTCAACAGATTTACCAAATGGTCTTCTTCTGTGAGGGACTTGGCAATCATGTCATCCACATAACATTCAATTTATTTGTGGATCATGTCATGGAATAATGTTACCATAGCCCGTTGATAAGTGGCGCCAGCATTCTTCAGTCCGAATGGCATCACCTTATAACAGAATGTGCCCCAGGGTGTGATGAAAGTTGTCTTCTCCATGTCTTCAGGTGACATCTTGATCTGATTGTATCCTGAAAATCCATCCATGAAGGAGAACACCGAAAACTGAGCTGTATTATCGACCAATACATCAATGTGAGGTAAAGGGAAGTCATCTTTCGGGCTGGCTCTGTTCAGATCCCGGTAGTCCACACACATCCTCACCTTGCCGTCTTTCTTAGGCACAGGTACAATGTTAGCAACCCACGGCGGATAGCTAGTCACAACAAGGAAACCGGCGTCCCACTGCTTTTGCACCTCTTCCTTTATCTTCATTGCCATATCTGGGCGAGTACGGCGCATCTTCTGTTTTACTGGCGGGCAGTCTTCTTTTAAAGGCAGCTTGTGCATGACAATATCGGTGTCCAACCCTGGCATATCCTGATAAGACCAAGCAAAGACATCCACGTATTCCCGAAGCATATCAATCAGTTGCTCTTTCACTGAATCTTGTAAGCAGGCCCTGATCTTAACCTCTTTCACGTCTTTTTCCGTACCAAGATTAACCATTTCAATCTCCTCCTGATGAGGAGTGATAACCTTCTCCTCTTGCCTTAACAACCTGGCTAGTTCTTCAGGAAGCTCATAATCTTCTTTAACCCCTTCATCAGCTTGATTGATTGGATTGTCAAAGTCATACAAAGTCATAGCAGTGTTGTTGTCGGTGCAGTCTGGAAGGCACTTTCTGCAAGGGTTAGATTTGGTTTATTTTAGTGATCAATTTTAATTTTGTTTAGAAAAAGTGAAAATGAAGTTATTTATTTTGAAAACATTGTGTAAACACCCCAAATTTTCCCTCACCCATTCACACCATGGCTTGTGATCATTTCATATGCATAAACACAAACATAGCATCTCATATTGCATTTTTGATTCACTGCATCTAGGGTTTGTGATCTGAGCAATCCAAGAGCTTCTTGAGCCACTCCAAAGGTCATCAATCATCTAAAAGGGGTCCATGTATGTCCAAGCATCATATTATATTCTCTCAAGATCAAAGAAGTCAAAGAATCACAAGAACTGAGAATGGCATGGAAGCAGAGCTAGGTTTAACTGCACAGATGACCTAGAATTAGGGTTTTGGTTTCAAAGGCCATAACTCCAAATTTTTTTGTCATTCTTGTTTCTATTGGTCTCTATATGGTATAGGGATCATGCATATCAATTTTCATGAAGAAATTCCATGGGGAAGTCATCTGATCAAGAGTTGACTTTCTGGGCAAGTCAGTGTAAAATCAGGGCATCTGAGGCCCCCAATGACCCAACCAAAGGGTGTTCATCATCATTTTGATTATGTATGATCTTTATTTGACCATAGAAGATGTTGGAAGTTCACAAAATTGAAGAATCTCAAGTCATTTGCAAAGTTGACTTTTTGGGAAAGTTGACTTATATTGAAAATTGCCATTTTGGGAAACTTTTTCAACCCTTGCTTTTTGATTCAAAAATGCTTCAAATGGAAAAACTTTGGTCATGAAAGTTGTAGAATGGATCATTCCCTTTTCAAAAAGTACAAGAAGATGACTTAATTCATTATGGATCAAAAGTTATGGCTTGTCAAAGTTGGCAAAAATCACAAAATTTGAAGTTTTCTACCAAAGAGGCAAAGTTGCAAATTCACTTGCCAAGGCAAATTGAGCTATCAAATAAACTTCTATTCTTCATACAAGCATGTACCAAGACCTAAAAGTCAGATTGCACCAAAGGATCACTCATTTTTATGACTTATGGAGCAAGAAATTTCAAAGGGGGCAAACATGAACCAAGTTGCAAAACCTCACTCAAGGATGGATCCACTTGCTTGCTGACTTCACAAACAATCCTAGGGCTCTCCACACATCTTGCTGCTCAGGACACCCCATTTGTCCTTGGCTAGCTAGAAGCCCATACCTCTCTTACACAAATTTGACATTTTGGCAACTTGAGCCATACCAATCACAGCAGTACACATCAACTCATCTGACCTATCACACTTGTTTATACAAACCAAAAGCAATCCATTTCACATATAACACAAGCTTGAAAGCACCAAGAAGACAACTCTCTCATTTTCCACCCCATTTGCAAAATCATTCGAAACACTCTCCACAAGCTGCAAACACATAAACAAACTTCACAAACAAACTCAGCATACTTCACTGATCAAAAAGCACCCATTACCATAGCCTGAAACTCCCTGAATCAAAAACATGATCACCACCCCCCCTTGAACAGAAATTCTGTAATCTTCCAAACCAGCCATCACAAACTTCTTCCAAGTATCAAGACTTCATCAGGGGCTTAAGAGGAGTGGTTTGCACAAAGAAAGAAGGTCAGAAAGTTGCAAACTGAGAAAGCTCAAGTTCAGGTATCTCAAGAACTTTTTTTCCAGAAATGAGTTTTTAAGTTTCTAGATTGTTCCTCATGCTTTGCTGATCACTCTGATGTTTTTACTTTTTGAAATGGTTAAGAAATAAGCATGTAATCTTGTTCTGAAATTTTTCTGACCTAAATATGTTTTGCTTCGATTCACATGATTGATGAATTAAAAATGATTTTTGTTTGGGGGTTTTGATTTAGTTTTGAATGGGGATGGATTCTGGGCAATTAGATTTCATTTTCATGACGTTTTGAGAAAGTTAGCAACTTTCAGGTGAGAGTCTCGCCGGAGAAGACGACCGGAAGTCTTCTCCGGCCACCTGAAAGTGTTTAGGGTTTAATCAGGGTCATTAATGAAGTTTGAATGTGGTGCGTTGGATAGGCTGACCAGAGTTGACTCGCGCGCGTTTTGATGGCTAGGATGTGTCATTAGAAACCCTAATCCATAATTAACCTAATTAATTCAGTTTAATTAATATAAAATGAAAATTAGGCCAGTTTGAATCTCAACCCTAGGATTACGCGCGCAGCCTTTCCCTCCTTCCTGAGTTTGAATCCTGGCCACTGGATGCGCATACTTTTCATTTAATTCATTTTATTTCCTATTTTATTTCATTTGTTTTCTATATTTTATTTAAAATAGTAAAAATCATTGGAAAATTCTGAAAATTTTTGTCCAAGCTTTTATTAATTTTCAGAAACCAAAAATATTTTTGTTTTTATTTTTTGCATTAAAAATTATTTTTAAATCATTTAAAAGTTTATTTTTAATTATTTAATGAGAATTAATTAATTAAAAATACTTTTAGGTATTTAAAAATCATTTAGAAACATTGTCCAACTCTCAAACCAAATTTCTTTTTTGATCTTGATGTCTTTTGGCAATTTTCCATGGGATTAATTTCATTTTTAGGCATTATTTTGATCCAATATTCAAAAATTCATTTCTGCCTAGCCTTTAAGAGTTGGACTTTGATTCTTTTTGCATTGCATCTTGTTTGGCATGTAGTTTATAGGATTAAATAGGCATGAATTGATTTTGCATTTCCTATTTGTTTGGCATTTTTCTTGACAAGGTACCTTAAAACCCTAGCATTCTTAAGAAATTCATAACCCTAATTAGGGCAGTGAGTTTGTATAGGTTTAGGGTTCCTTTGAATGAATTTTCAATTTTTTATCATGATGTTTGCTTCTGGTTTTGGTTTTTGTTTTGTGCATTGATCATAAACCCTAATTTGGGCTTTCATTTGCATCCATCTCCCATTTGCTTGCATACTATGACCTGCCATGACATTTTGTGTATCCATTTGATTCATAATACATCTTAGGACATCTTAGAATCATGTTTGATCATTGCTTCTTCCATTTGCCATGTTGTATGTCATTTGCATTCCATAACTTTTCATGTATGTTCATGGTTCTAAGCATGCTTCTCTTGCATCCATGTGCTTGTATGATCATTCTCATGCCTTGTTTCATGTTTGCATCATCTCATAGCATCATTAACATCATGTATTTGCTTCTGGTTTTGGTTTGCATCATGCCATTTCAACCCATTTGCATTGCATTTCATTCCTTTCACTAACTTTTCAGGTGGTAAGTTACTTTGAGAAGTGAATTTGCCTTCACTTCTCACAATCTCTTTTCATCTCTCTTATGCATCATTGCTGCATTTTGTCTTGTGCTTGAGATTGAGCTTGCTCATTCTTCTTCATCTTACTTTCTTTCTTCAAGTGACTTGTCTTCTTAAATGAAGCAAGTTACTTTGCTTCTCTTTGCTCCTTTCATCTGCTTCCTGGTGGTTTCTCTGAAGATCTTTCTTGCAAACCTCACAAACCCTAGAAATAACCAAGCATGACAATAATTAGGGTTTTGATTAGTCCCCCATTTAGATTTTACCTTTGTGTCATCTCTTGAGTCTTCTCTTCTCATCTCATAATCAAGGACTAAACCCTAAAGGCTTTAAGGCTTTGTGATTAAGCTTATGCCTGCATCCTTCTATTAGGATGGAGTGTATAACTTTAATCCTAAGTGTTAAACCCTTAATGTGTTTAAATCCTTTAATCAATCCCTCTAATAATCATCAAGACATCAAGCTTGTAACTTGGCCCTTGCATTAGGGTTCTAATTCTTCCTTAATTGGTTAAGAAGGACTAACCCTAGTGTTAATGGACAAGTCCCCCTCAAGCTGTCTTACAAATCATAAAATCCATTTCTTCATCTTATCATTAACTAAAATCCACTTAATAAAGGCTTTGTTTTGTCATGAGTTTAATCCCTAATCATTGATTAAGTTGAGGAGCTTTCCTCAGCTTAAACATTCTCATCTATTATCCTTCTATTAGGATGGTGTAATGAGTTTGTTTAATCCTTGATTATGGCTTAACCTCATTACTTAACACTAAACAAAAACACCAAAAACATTTAAATAATCACAAGTAGGTTAATGATCTTAATCATACACCATGGTGATTGAGTGTGAGAAACTGACTTCACACTTAAGGCATTCTCATTACCCCTAATCAGAGGGAAGATGTGATGAGTCTACTAAATCCATTGGTTTAGGCTTAAGCTCATTTTCTTATGACAAACTTAAAAAGCAATAAAAGACTGAAAACTCAAAAACAAACAATAATCGTCTCCTACGGGATTCTTTTCTCTTCTCATTCACTCACAAACGAGAACTTGTTTCTTCCGTCTAATGCAAGACAGTTTGCACCTGAGCCAGACAGGTCATACACTTGAGCATAGACAAGCAAGCATTTCACAAGTCAATTTATCTTTCAGTCTCTTTGAGTCGAACTACGGTGTTCTGACTTCCTCATTGCACGAGAGGATACGTAGGCATAACTTAACAGTTATCGAACAAAAGTCTCTGTATATCCTCCCTCTTTCCACTATCATTCTTTAGGCCTCATAGTCTTGAGCATTTTATTCCTGTTCTTACACTGACACTGTACATTTATACACTCCACATTCTTTTACACTGACACATGTACATCCTTTTCCAGCTCTTTATACACAAATTACACTGACACTACCCATTTAAAACACAAATCTTTTAAGCGTGGATCCCATCGAGTACGACGGACAATCTGGGTGCTAATACCTTCCCAGGTTGTAACCAACCCCCTTTCTCAATTTCTCTGGTTCGCAACCGTCTTATCCATATCTTCCTAGGTTTATGCAGCATTACCTTTCCTTCGGGATAAAAATGCCTAGTTGGCGACTCTTTCTTTCTCTTGAGTTCACTCCTATGTGTTCTCATTTCACTTCTCCTTTCGCCGACCGTTCGCGTCTGTACCTTTATTTGAGCCAGTCTCATTTACGGGGAGCGACAGCTTGGTTACTCTGCTGGGGACCCTTATATTGTAATCAGGGCTTCTGGTTCTTTTTGTGGGTTCCTCCTAGCGCTTGTTTGATTTGTGTTTATTAGGGGGTGTTATGTGCTATTTGTGTTTGTATATTTGCTTTATTTACTGCTTTATGTACAGTTATTTATCGCTTTCTTTACAGCTTTATATACACCATACTGTCATACTGTTCTGGATGGATCTGGTTTTGTTGCTTTGGTGGGTGGGTGTTCTATTGAGAGTTTGAGGTCCTATACCTGGGACCTGAGTGACACCTAGGCTAGAGTGGTTCATGTTCTTTCCCATTCCATTTAGGTCTGGTGAGGGAATATGAAACACGGTTCAGATATGGGTTTCTTCTTGAGAACTCTGTGCTACAGATTTCCTGTAGTGCTAGGGCTATCTGGGAAGCCTGCTAAGTCTGGATGACCTTTACTATGACCTTCAGAAACTGAGGTGAATTAGAGGAGGATCTTTTATGATTATTGTAAACACTGTACCTCCGGGTTAGAAGTGTTTACACTTCTCATAACTGATCCAAGTCTGATGATCCTTGTTTTAGAACATCACCTGTGAGGGGGTTGGGTTGTTTACAGGTTTGCAGCTACCCTTGACCTCAGCATACCCTGATACTTTGTTATGTTTGAGAATGCTTCACTTTGGACAGTTCTTGTGATTTAACCCTGGATATTTGACTCTTTATTTGAGTCCCCCACCTTGGTTACTGGACTTATGGACCTCCATCTGGATTTCTTGAACATATATGGACTTATACCAAGGCAGTAATCAGATCCAGCTTGATCACAAACCCTTGCATATCATTTGCATACATCATCATTGCATCATTTAACATGTGTTTATTTGTTTTTCAGGGTATCCATATTACAGTTGGCTTGGTTTTGACCCCTTCATTTGCATAGGCCTTTTGTTCACCAGCTACCTGCTTCAGCAACCTCCATCATCATCCTAAGCCTATCAGTAGCTCACCTCCAGTGTTAGTCATCATCATCAGCATCTATCTCAGCTCTTCAGCAGCAGACATGGCACCCAAGAAGAGCAACATCTCATATCATTTCTTTGAGCCTGAGTTGGCTAACATCAGGAGGATCCAGGCCCTTATTACTCCAGACCATATACCACTGTTCAGAGAACATTATGGAGGCATCCTTGATGTGGTTATGGATTTAGACCCTTCCCAGAGGAGCTTGATTCATACTTGCCTGCAGTTCTATGATCCTCCTCTGAGGTGCTTCACCTTCCAGAATTTTCAGTTGGGACCCTTGTTGGAAGAGTATTCATCACTAATTGGAGTGCCTGTTAGGGGTGGTGTCCCCTTCAACCCTGAGATGGCTTTTCCCAGTAATGAAGAGGTGGAAAAGGCATTGTATCTGGAACCAATTCTGATTGAGCAGAACATGACAGCAAAGGCTGGAATCTCTGGTCTACACTTGGATTTCTTGACCTCTCAGGCTATCCTGAAGGCCTCCTTGGGGGAATGGAAGGCAGTCTGTGCATTATTAGCCCTCAGCATATATGGGGTTATATTATTTGCATATGAGCCTAGGTTTATTAGCAAGAATGCAATCCATCTCTTCATCCTGAGGAACCCAGTGCCTACCTTACTGGGAGATTTCTACTACTCTGTCCACCAAAGGAATGAAAAGCAAAGAGGAAGATTGGTGAGATGTTGTGCTCCCCTATTCCATACCTGGCTGCTCAAACACCTGCCCAAGACTGATGCATTCTTGAATCCTCACCAACAGAGGAATTGGGCTAGGAGACTTGTTGCTTTGACCTCAGATGACATCAGGTGGTGGACCCAGAGCACCAAGGGCAGGGACATCATTACTAGTTGTGGGCAGTTCCCCAATGTGCCTCTGATAGGAGTGAAGGGTTGCATCAACTACAACCCTCTGCTATTCAAAAGACAACTGGGCTATGCATTGGTCCACCCTCCTAGAGAGAAAGATCTAGATGAGACCCTTTATTGTGAGATCAAGCCTAATCTGGCTATTGTCAGGCAAGCATCCTGGGCTTGGGACAATGTCCAGACCAAAGGGATGGCCATTCTTGGGAGATGCAACAATGTGGCCTCAACTCAATATTATGAGTGGTCCCATGCCAGGGCTCAAATTTCTGGAATGCCTTTCACCATTGAGGATGCACCTGGACCATCCACAGCACCTCCTCCAGCCACTGTCAGTCTGGAGGAGTTTGAGAAGCTAAAAGAGAGGAATGAGAATTTGTCTGAAGCCCTGAAGAGAACCCTCTGGGAGAGGAGTGATGGTCGTCTGGACATTGAAAGGTTAGAAAAGCTTAAGGTGGAGCATCTAGCCAGGATTGAAAAGTCAGAGGACTACATCAAGAAGTCAAGGGCTGGGGAGTAGATTTTGAAGAATGCCTGTAAAGAGGCCCAGTTCCAGAAGGCCAGGACTGATCTCTACCTGAAGGAAAGCCAAGCTAGGTGGGTTAGGATCACTGAAGCTCGCACTCAGGAGGATAAGAGAACCCAGGATAAGATTGAGCAGTTGGAGGCTAATGCAAAGGAGCAACAGGAAGCCCTACTAGCAGCCCAGAAGGAGATCTCAGAATTGAAGCTTAGGGCTGGTGTGAAGAGGTCAAAGGACCAGGGCAGACACAAAAAGCTAACCACTGCCATCACCACCAGGAATCTTCTCATCAGGAACCTCACAGAGCATCCAGCTGACCCTGTGACTGAGGCACTTCTGAAGGAAGTTAGGGAGGATGAGTTTGGTCTTGGTGTCTGACTTTTGCTTGTTGTTGCTTTCATTTCATGTACTTTTCTTTTATGTTGTATTTTTGACCCCTCAGAGGGCATGTATTGTAAAAAACAAACTATGTATGGTTAACCATTTGTAATATATTCATTAGTTTGTTCATCTGAGTTCTTTTTCTCTCAAGCAACATCAAAGCATCTTCCTCAGGGGTCTGGAAAGGTCAAAACCAAATGCCAAGCCGGATAACTTGGAAGCAAATAAGCATACTGCATTGCATACTAACTTTTTTGTTTTGTTTTGTAGGTTTTTGTTTTGTTTGTTTCTAACTCTGTTGTGATTCAGGAACTATTGCTAGACGTCGGGTGTTCCCACTCAACCGTCCACACAGATATCCCACTCGCAACAACCTTCTGGGTATACAAATGGACCAAGTACAGCAGGACCTTACAGAGGTCAGGACCCAAATGGCCAATGAGAGACTGGAGATGAGAAATCAGATGACCCAGTTTATGGAGGTGATGAATGGATTGGCACAGAGCCAAGAGAGATTAAAGGCATTAGTAGAAAGGCAGACCCAAGAGGAACCCCATCTAGGGACTGGGGGAACAAGCAACAATGAGAGGGTTCAGCCTCATGTTAACCCACCTGTGTATGGGCCCCACCTTCATCCAGAGATCAACATCCCTGCTAATGTGCAAGGGAATGCCACTGCAGGCAGGGTATTACAAGAAGACCCCCAAGAGGATCGATTCACTGTGATGGGAGCTGGGGATGAAGCCTATGACAGAAGGCTAGATGAAATTGCTGAGAAATTGAGATCCCTGGAGTCTCAGAATTCCCTGGGCTTTGATGTTATGGACATGGGTCTAGTGGACGGGGTAAGGATTCCCCACAAGTTTAAACCTCTGTGCTTCGAGAAGTACAACGGAACTTCCTGTCCACGAACCCACTTACAATCCTTTCTGGGGAGGCTGAAGGCGTACACCATGGATGAAAAGCTATGGATGTTTTATTTTGAAGATAGCTTAACAGGGGCTTCAAGGGAATGGTACTCTCACTTGACTAGAGCAACCATCAGATGCTGGAAGGACCTAGCTGAGGCCTTCATCAGACAATACCAGTACAACTTGGACATGGCTCCTAACAGGACCCTCCTGATGGGAATGTCTCAATCATCCAGGGAAAGCTTCCGGGAATACGCCCAGAGGTGGAGACAGCTTGCTGCTTCTGTCCAACCACCCATGTCGGAAAGGGAAATGGCCGACATGTTTATGAACACCCTCCAAGGGACATACATTGACAGGCTAGCTGCCTTTTCTTCCACTAGCTTCGCTGACGTAGTCATAGCTGGGGAAAGAATTGAGAGCCTATTGAAGATGGGAAAAAATTCTGATAACGGTGTGAGCTCGTCCAGCAACCCCAGAAAGCCTTTTGTAGGTCCAAGAAGAACCGGTGAGACTAATGCTATTCAGGCCAACAGGGGCAGACCACAATATGTTCATAGGTCAGTGGCAGCAGTCACTATTCCCGCTCCAATTCCTCAGCAACCGGCATATCAACCACAACAGCAACCCCACTACCAGTAACAAGTTCCATATCCGCCTCAGAGAAACTACAACAACAACAACAGCAACAATCAACAAAGACCGTTTCAACAAAGACCATCTCAGGCCAATAGGGTGATTGATCCAATCCCTATGCCTTATGCCGCTTTACTGCCACATCTCCTGAAGCTCAACTTGGTTGAGTTAAGGACGTTGGCACCACCAGATCCTTCCAGTCTGCCAAGAAACTATGACGCCAACGCCAGATGTGCCTTTCACTCTAATGCACCCGGCCACAGTACAGAGAAATATAGGGCTCTACAAATGAAAGTACAGGACTTGGTAGATTCTAAAGCTCTAAATTTTGCACCCCCGCCAAATGTTAACAAGAACCCCATGCCCAACCACGGAGGACCAAGAATCAATGCTATTGAGGAAGATAAGCCGTCTTTCTTAATAACCAGTGTTGGGAAGATCCGGACACCCCTAGTAGAGATTAAAGCTCAACTCCTAGAATGCCAGATATTCCCTGGGTGTGAGCTCGGGTGCGGTTATTGCATCATTTCGGTAAATGGATGTGATAACTTGAGAAGCGGCATAGATAGTCTCATCAAGAGTGGCCTACTTCAAATCACAACATCAACACCTTCAAATCCAGCAATCTCCCTAACAACAGTTCCAAAATCTCCTACAACTGCAACAACAATTATTCCAAACAATTCTTCAGTTTCATCAACAAATGCTTCAAATATCACTTCAACAAACCAGACGTCAACAAACATTCCTTCTACAACATCAGCACCCCTCTATTCAGAATTTTCTCCTACAACACCAGCAAATATCTCAGCAGTCACTATTTATTATGATCCGTCAAGTATTCCTCCGAACAACAATTTTCAACAACAAGCAGTGGCATCTCCTGCCAGGACACCGGTTACCATCTACTACGATCCACACACTATTTCAACACCCTCCTCTGCTGCAGTCAGCCCGGTTACCATCACGGTACCTGGGCCTGTTCCATATGAAAGCAGTAATGCCATCCCTTGGCATTATGGCTCTGACTTTTACTGCAATGGGGAGAAAATCACTCTTGACTCTTCAACATCTTCTCCACAGAATGATAGTGTCGGGGGAGGCTTCACCAGAAGCGGACGCCTTTTTGCCTCGCAATCACAAAGGCCTAATGCCGAAGCAGAAGCTGCTGCCAAAGCAAAGGGAAAGAGTGTAATAGCTGAAGAGCCCATTCTCAAAGAAACACAAAAGACATCTTTTGAACAAGATGTAGACGAGTTTATGAGAATTATCAAGAGGAGTGACTACAAAGTGGTGGATCAGCTTCACCAAACTCCCTCAAAAATCTCCATTTTATCCCTGCTGATGTGTTCCGAAGCTCACCGGAATGCATTACTAAAAGTCTTGCACGCAACATATGTGCCAGAGGAGATCACCGTTAATCAGCTGGAGACCGTGGTAGCAAATGTCAATACCAGCCATGGATTGGGTTTTACCAATGCTGATTTAACGTCTGAGGGTTGTAACCACAACAAGGCTTTACACATCACCCTGGAATGCAAGGGTGCTGTTCTATCACATGTACTGGTAGACACTGGGTCTTCACTCAATGTCTTACCAAAGAAAGCCTTGGTGAAGCTGGAGTATGATGGCTTGGCATTGCGTCCAAGTAATTTGGTAGTGAGAGCATTTGATGGCTCTAAAAGATCAGTGCTAGGAGAGATTGATCTACCTGTGGTGATTGGCTCACAGACGTTGAGATGGATGGAGAGATCCACGAAACCATGAGCTAGGGATTTGAAGCCCTGAACATTAATGAAGCATCTCCTGTACTTGGGACTTCCATGACGTCTTATCAGCAAGCCAGGAAGGTTGTTAAAGAGGGGAATGCTCAAGGCTGGGGCAAGCTGTTGCCTGTGGAGAAGAAGGAGGACAGATTTGGGTTGGGTTACAAACCAACTCAACAAGATCAACCAGAGGCTGCTAAGAAGCCCAGTTTTGTTAGTGGGGGGATGCTCACCCCTGATGCTGTAAACAACTTGGAAGATGAGTCGGAAGATGAGTGCAACCTGGAGAGCTGGATACGTCCAAGGATCCCGGGGAGCCGTATCTCAAACTGGTCTTCCCAGGAAATTATAAGGGTTACTCCTGCAGAGTAATTATTATTTCCTGTATATTTTAAGCATGCATCAAGTCCTGCATCTTGCCCAAGATGACAAGACTCATTTTGTAATCGGGCCATCTTGTAATTTTGTGCAAACAGATCAATCAATGAATATCGGACGTCTTTTGCAAATGAGTCTTCTTTTCTTTTCTGCTCACTGTTTTTCATTTTTCTTTTTGTACAAAAATAAAATGGCAATGTTTTCCAAAATGATAAACTTCATTTCACTTTTTCTAAAACAAGATTAAAATCAATCACTAAAATGAATAATCTAAACCCTTGCAGAGAGTGCCTCTCAGACCGCACCGACAACAACACTGCTATGACATCGTATGACTTTGACAATCCAATCAATCAAGCTGATGAAGGGGTTGAAGAAGATTACGAGCTTCCTGAAGAGTTAGCCAGGTTGTTAAGGCAAGAGGAGAAGGTTATCACTCCCCATCAGGAGGAGATTGAAACAGTTAATCTTGGTACGGATGAAGATGTGAAAGAGGTTAAGATTGGGGCCTGCCTACAAAACTCAGTGAAAGAACAACTAATTGATTTGCTTCGGGAGTATGCAGATGTGTTTGCTTGGTCTTACCAGGATATGCCAGGGTTGGACACCGATATCGTCATGCACAAGCTGCCTTTAAAAGAAGACTGCCCGCCAGTAAAACAGAAGTTGCGTCGTACTCGCCCAGATATGGCAATGAAGATAAAAGAAGAGGTACAAAAGCAGTGGGACGCCGGGTTCCTCGCTGTAACTAGCTATCCATCGTGGGTTTCTAATATTGTACATGTGCCTAAGAAAGACGGCAAAGTGAGAATTTGTGTTGACTACCGGGATCTGAACAGAGCCAGCCCAAAAGATGATTTCCCATTGCCTCACATTGATGTATTGGTTGATAATACGGCTCAGTTCTCGGCATTCTCCTTCATGGACGGATTTTCAGGATACAATCAGATCAAAATGTCACCTGAAGACATGGAGAAGACAACTTTCATCACACCCTGGGGAACTTTCTGTTACAAGGTGATGCCATTCGGACTGAAGAATACTGGTGCAACATATCAACGGGCTATGGTAACATTATTCCACGACATGATCCATAAAGAAATCGAATGTTATGTGGATGACATGATTGCCAAGTCCCTCACAGAAGAAGACCACCTGGTAAATTTGCTGAAACTATTCAAGCGTCTGAGGAAGTACCAATTAAAATTGAACCCCAACAAGTGCACATTCGGGGTGCGATCTGGTAAGCTGCTGGGCTTTATTGTAAGCGAGAAAGGGATTGAAGTTGACCCTGATAAAGTCAAGGCCATTCAAGAGATGCCTGCACTGAAGACAGAAAAAGAAGTTCGAGGGTTTCTAGGTAGATTGAACTACATATCGAGATTCATATCTCACCTTACAGCAACCTGCGAACCTTTGTTCAAGCTGTTAAGAAAGGAACAAACGGTCAGGTGGAACGAAGACTGCCAGAGGGCTTTTGACAAGATCAAGGAGTACTTGCAAGAACCTCTCATCCTTATGCCTCCAGTTGAAGGAAGACCTCTGATAATGTACTTGACAGTATTAGAAGAGTCAATGGGGTGTGTGTTGGGTCAGCATGACGAGTCTGGCCGAAAAGAGTATGCAATTTACTACCTGAGCAAAAAGTTTACCGACTGTGAACAACGTTATTCACTGCTCGAGAAAACTTACTGTGCTTTAGCGTGGGCTGCTCGCCGGCTGAGACAATATATGTTGACCCACACCACTTTATTGATATCCAAGATGGACCCAGTTAAGTACATTTTTGAGAAGCCAGCACTTACCGGACGGGTTGCAAGATGGCAAATGATCCTTACAGAATATGATATCCAGTACACATCTCAGAAAGCCATCAAGGGCAGTGTACTGTCTGATTATCTTGCTGAGCAACCTATTGATGATTACCAACCTATGAGATTTGAATTCCCTGATGAAGACATCATGTTCATAAAAGCAAAAGATCATGAAGAGCCTATTCACACTGAAGGGCCTGACCCGGAAGAAGAATGGACTATGATGTTTGATGGGGCTGTTAATATGAATGGTCGTGGTGTAGGTGCAGTACTCATTACACCTAAGGGAGTTCACATGCCTTTCTCGGCAAAGCTCACCTTTAACTGCACTAACAACGAAGCTGAATACGAAGCTTGCATTATGGGTCTTGAGGAAGCTATTGACCTCAGGATCAAGACATTGACTGTATTCGGATATTCAACTCTGGTAGTTAATCAAACCAACGGCAAATGGTACACCCATCAGGATCATCTGATACCTTACAGGGATTATACAAGGAGATTATTGACTTTCTTTACAACGGTCAAGCTCGAGTATATCCCCCGGGACGAGAATCAGTTTGCAGACGCTCTGGATACCATCTCATCCATGATCAAAGTTCAAGCTGCCAACTTTGTGCCTCGGATTTCAGTGTCCAGACTCGACAGACCAGCATATGTGTTCTCAGCAGATGTTGTCAAAGATGATGAGCCTTGGTTCCATGACATTAAGCGCTTCTTGGAGGATCAAACATACCCGCCTGGGGCATCTTCCAATGATAAGAAGACTTTAAGAAGGCTTGTTGGTAGTTTCTTCCTGAATACTGATGGCTCCCTGTACAAGAGAAACTTTGATATGATACTCCTCAGATGCGTTGATAGAACAGAAGCAGACTTGTTGATGCACGAGGTGCACGAAGGATCTTTTGGTACCCATGCCGGAGGACATGCAATGGCTAAAAAGTTGCTAAGATCAGGCTATTACTGGATCACAATGGATGCCGACTGTTGTGCCTATGCCAGAAAATGCCATAAATGCCAGATCTATGCGGATAAGGTGCATGTGCCTCCCAATCCCCTGAATGTGATGTCTTCACCCTGGCCTTTTGCTATGTGGGGCATCGATATGATTGGCAAGATTGAGCCGACTGCTTCAAATGGCCACAGATTCATCCTGGTAGCCATTGACTATTTTACCAAGTGGGTTGAAGCAGCTTCTTATGCAAACGTTACAAGGCAAGTGGTAGCCCGATTTCTGAAGAGAGACATCATCTGTCGATACGGAGTTCCCGAGAGAATCATTACTGATAATGGTTCCAACTTGAACAACAAAATGATGGCAGAGCTATGTCGGGACTTCAAGATCCAACACCACAATTCTTCTCCTAACAGGCCAAAGATGAACGTTGCTATTGAGGCAGCTAACAAGAATATCAAGAAGATTGTGCAGAAGATGGTAGTCACCTACAAAGACTGGCATGAGATGCTACCATTTGCCTTGCATGGGTACCGCACGTCAATCATAACATCCACTGGGGCAACACCTTATCAACTTGTGTATGGTATGGAGGCAGTCCTACCTGTTGAAGTTGAGTTACCCTCCCTACGTGTACTGATGGATGTTAAGCTAAACGAAGCAGAATGGGTCCGATCCCGATACGAACAACTGAGTCTGATCGAAGAGAAAAGATTGGCTGCAATCTGTCATGGGCAGTTGTATCAGAAAAGAATGAAGAAAGCCTTCGATCAGAAAGTTAGGCTCCGAGAGTACCAAGTAGGAGATCTTGTGCTGAAAATAATCCTCCCTCCTCACACAGACCACAGGGGCAAGTGGACTCCGAACTATGAAGGACCATTCGTAGTAAAGAAAGTTTTCTCCGATGGAGCACTCATGCTCAGTACTATGGATGGTGAAGACTTCCCGTCCCCTGTGAATTCAGATGCAGTTAAAAAATACTTCGCATAAAATGACCCGCTGGACATAAAAACAGAATGAAAGTCCAGGCAAAAATAGGGCATCCCGGCGAGTCAAAAACAGAATAAAAGACTCGGGCAAAAATAAGGGAAATAAACAAAAGATGTACACCGGCTGAGTTGAAAAGCCGCATTGGACAACTCAGGCAAAAATGGGTATCCCAATGGATTGAAAACCCGAAAGGGAGATCCGTGCAAAATAAGGGAATAAGCGAACAACTACATCCTGAATTCGTTTGTATCACCTACAACTTGGTAAGCTTCGAAAGGATCAAGCCTCTTTCAGAATCAGCCTTCTTCAGAAAGCGAGACGAGAAGAACGTCAAGTGTCATACGAGTCATAGCAAGGGGAAGCTCCTTGAAGCATCGTCAACATTGCCAACATTTTGTTTCTCAATTTGTAACAATCTCCTCATTTTTAGGGGATATGTTTCTTTGACTGTATCTTGCCAATTCAGGGCATATGAATTAATAAAATCAGATTTTCAGTCATGTCTCGTCTCGTACATTTTATTTTCATTTGCAAAATGTCCGATGTCTTTAAGATACTGATTGCATAAACACAAATGCTTCTTTTCTAAAGAATGTGTGCTTGCAGGGAATATACTTACTCCCGGGAGTGTCTGAACTCCTATGGTGGAATCCGGTAAGGGATACCTCGGGATTACTTGTACGTTCCTATCTTTGCAGGATTGCAGGTATTCAAAACACGACATGGGCATGAAAAATTCACCCCCAGCAAGCTGACAAATCAGCACTCACTCAGTCTTAGCACCCAAAGTGCTTTCTCCCCAGCCGAGTTACCATTTACTATTCCTCCACAGTCAGGTGCAAGGCCGAGAAACCATCTCCCCATAGAGCTTCAGCCTTTATCCAGAAGCGCGATGCACGAAGGAATCACAACAGAGTGAAGAAAGCTTCTACAAACCCCAGCTGGGTCCCTTATCACCAAGAATGGGTCTACCAGTGACCTATTCCTCCAAGCAGATACATCTCAATGATCTCATCCCCAGTTGGGATGTCCACTTCAAACAAGATCGGACAGAGATCTTCGCAGCAACGGGACCCGAATCCCGGATCGCTATCTTTTGCATAATCATAGCATTCACATCATATTCACCCCACAAAGCGTAGCATTCCGTCTAATATGGAGCATTACGGCAAAAATCAAACATGTTGCATAATCATAAGTCATGGTCTGAATCAAGCACTTGTGAATAATGACAATCCATCAACAATATACAGAATGCTCCCCAGATTCCCCAGCGGAGAGCTAAAGCTAAAGCAGTTGCCTTACACTCACAAACATCAGTACATACTCCTCCTGACGCCCGTCCATGTCACATCCCCAGTAGAAAGCCAAAGCGTCACCTTTGCACTCACAGATACATATACACATATATAATTTTCTTGACATCCGTCAGTGTCGCTTTCCCCAGCATAATTACCTAAACACTTTGTAAAGCATATACTTGTTTTTAATATACCTCTTGACACTCGTCCGTGTCACTCTCTCCAGCAAGTTAAGCACTTGTCATTACACCACTCATACTTATTAATCCTGTTTTCACTCATACAGATACTCGTTTGTATCTTGTATATATCACTCAAAACCCCTCAGATTCGACACTCGTCCGTGTTCTTTGTTAACCAGTTGGTACTCGTCCGTAACATCATCTCAGAACATGCGTCAAGCGTTTGTTTCTACCTGATACTCGTTCGTATCATAGTCTTAGGGATGCTCGTCCGCATCTTTAATCCATACACTGTGTCAAACACTCTTGTCTTCTTGAATATAGACACTCGTCTGTGTCTACTATTCCCCCAGAAGAGTCTCTCAGAATCAACACTCGTCCGTGTTCTTTGTTAACCAGTTGATACTCGCCCGTATCATCATCTCTGAACATGTGTCAGTTTTTGTTTCTACCTGATACTCGTCCGTATCATAGTCTTAGGGATGCTCGTCCGCATCTTTAATCTATACACAACGTCAGAACACTTATACCTTTTATTTTCCTGGATATAAACACTCGTCCGTGTTTACTATTCCCCAATAGGTCGCCAGCAAAGCAAAATTTATTTTTCTATCTGACATTCGTCCTATGTCATGATAAACCCTGAGAGCAGCCGTACCCTGCTAGGTGATCGTCCTTCACCTCTTGATGATCGTCTTTCATCATACTCATCCGATGGCCGTCCCCATCGTTGATCTTTTTTATCCGACATTCTTCCTATGTCGTGATATTTAGCAGCCGTCCCCTGCTAGGTGATCATCCTTCACCTCTTGATGATCGTCCTTCATCATTTTTATCCGATGGCCGTCCCCATCGTTGATCTTTTTATCTGACATTCGTCCTATGTCATGATAAACCTTGAGAGCAGTCGTCCCCTGCTAGGTGATCGTCCTTCACCTCTTGATGATCTTCCTTCATCATGCTCGTCCGATGGCCGTCCCCATCGTTGACCTTTTATCCGACATTCGTCCTATGTCGCGATACTTCGGGCAGCCGTACCCTGCCAGGTGATTGTCCTTCACCTTAGATGATTGTCCCTCATCTTATCCCCCTCAGAGCAGCCGTCCCCTGCTAGGTGATCGTCCTTCACCTTTGATGACCGTCCCTCATCATTATTTCATTTATTCTTTAACACGATGGCCGTCCCCGTCGTGGTCCCTTTTCCTTTTCCCGATGATCGTCCTTCATCAGTTTAGCCCGATGGCCGTCCCCATCGTTGTTTGCATTACTTTATAAACCCGATGACCGTACCTCATCATTTATTTTTACCTATAATCCCCCGGAGAGTCCTGATGGCGGTCCCCATCATAATCTTTTATATCCCCAGCATGTCGGCCGTCCCCGTCATTGCTTTATTTCCCACATTCTCCCCAGCATGTCGGCCGTCCCCGTCATTGCTTTATTTCCCACATTCTCCCCAGCATGTCGGCCGTCCCCGTCATTGCTCTTTCCCCCAGCAGTCGTCCTCTGCTCGACGGTCGTCCTCCGTCTCCCGCACTTTATAAACATACTTTATTTTCCTTTACAATCTATATCCCTTTTCTTCTTCATTCTATGAGTGCAAATGTTGGACTGTCTTTGGTATTCAACCACAAGTTATCTTGTTTGCCTGTTAAGCCGTTGCTTACATCCTACACAGCTAACTCATGTTTGAATAGGGGCAGCTGTAAACACCCCAAATTTTCCCTCACCCATTCACACCATGGCTTGTGATCATTTCATATGCATAAACACAAACATAGCATCTCATATTGCATTTTTGATTCACTGCATTGTTTCAAAGTCATCTGCATCTAGGGTTTGTGATCTGAGCAATCCAAGAGCTTCTTGAGCCACTCCAAAGGTCATCAATCATCTCAAAGGGGTCCATGTATGTCCAAGCATCATATTATATTCTCTCAAGATCAAAGAAGTCAAAGAATCACAAGAACTGAGAATGGCATGGAAGCAGAGCCAGGTTTAACTGCACAGATGACCTAGAATTAGGGTTTTGGTTTCAAAGGCCATAACTCCAAATTTTTTGGTCATTCTTGTTTCTATTGGTCTCTATATGGTATAGGGATCATGCATATCAATTTTCATGAAGAAATTCCATGGGGAATTCATCTGATCAAGAGTTGACTTTCTGGGCAAGTCAGTGTAAAATCAGGGCATCTGAGGCCCCCAATGACCCAACCAAAGGGTGTTCATCATCATTTTGATTATGTATGATCTTTATTTGACCATAGAAGATGTTGGAAGTTCACAAAATTGAATAATCTCAAGTCATTTGCAAAGTTGACTTTTTGGGAAAGTTGACTTATATTGAAAATTGCCATTTTGGGAAACTTTTTCAACCCTTGCTTTTTGATTCAAAAATGCTTCAAATGGAAAAACTTTGGTCATGAAAGTTGTAGAATGGATCATTCCCTTTTCAAAAAGTACAAGAACATGACTTAATTCATTTTGGATCAAAAGTTATGGCTTGTCAAAGTTGGCAAAAATCACAAAATTTGAAGTTTTCTACCAAAGAGGCAAAGTTGCAAATTCACTTGCCAAGGCAAATTGAGCTATCAAATAAACTTCTAATCTTCATACAAGCATGTACCAAGACCTAAAAGTCATATTGCACCAAAGGATCACTCATTTTTATGACTTATGGAGCAAGGAATTTCAAAGGGGGCAAACATGAACCAAATTGCAAAACCTCACTCAAGGATGGATCCACTTGCTTGCTGACTTCACAAACAATCCTAGGGCTCTACACACATCTTGCTGCGCAGGACACCCCATTTGTCCTTGGCTAGCTAGAAGCCCATACCTCTCTTACACAAATTTGACATTTTGGCAACTTGAGCCATACCAATCACAGCAGTACACATCAACTCATCTGACCTATCACACTTGTTTATACAAACCAAAAGCAATCCATTTCACATATAACACAAGCCTGAAAGCACCAAGAAGACAGCTCTCTCATTTTCCACCCCATTTGCAAAATCATTCGAAACACTCTCCACAAGCTGCAAACACATAAACAAACTTCACAAACAAACTCAGCATACTTCACTGATCAAAAAGCACCCATTACCATAGCCTGAAACTCCCTGAATCAAAAACACGATCACCACCCCCCTTGAACAGAACTTCTGTAATCTTCCAAACCAGCCATCACAAACTTCTTCCAAGTATCAAGACTTCATCATGGGCTTAAGAGGAGTGGTTTGCACAAAGAAAGAAGGTCAGAAAGTTGCAAACTGAGAAAGCTCAAGTTCAGGTATCTCAAGAACTTTTTTTCCAGAAATGAGTTTTTAAGTTTCTAGATTGTTCCTCATGCTTTGCTGATCACTCTGATGTTTTTACTTTATGAAATGGTTAAGAAATAAGCATGTAATCTTGTTCTGAAATTTTTCTGACCTAAATATGTTTTGCTTCGATTCACATGATTGATGAATGAAAAATGATTTTTGTTTGGGGGTTTTGATTTAGTTTTGAATGGGGATGGATTCTGGGCAATTAGATTTCATTTTCATGACGTTTTGAGAAAGTTAGCAACTTTCAGGTGAGAGTCTCGCCGGAGAAGACGACCGGAAGTCTTCTCCGGCCACCTGAAAGTGTTTAGGGTTTAATCAGGGTCATTAATGAAGTTTGAATGTGGTGCGTTGGATAGGCTGACCAGAGTTGACTCGCGCGCGTTTTGATGGCTAGGATGTGTCATTAGAAACCCTAATCCATAATTAACCTAATTAATTCAGTTTAATTAATATAAAATGGAAATTAGGCCAGTTTGAATCTCAACCCTAGGATTACGCACGCAGTCTTTCCCTCCTTCCTGAGTTTGAATCCTGGCCACTGGATGTGCATACTTTTCATTTAATTCATTTTATTTCCTATTTTATTTCATTTGTTTTCTATATTTTATTTAAAATAGTAAAAATCATTGGAAAATTCTGAAAATTTTTGTCCAAGCTTTTATTAATTTTCAGAAACCAAAAATATTTTTGTTTTTATTTTTTGCATTAAAAATTATTTTTAAATCATTTAAAAGTTTATTTTTAATTATTTAATGAGAATTAATTAATTAAAAATACTTTTAGGTATTTAAAAATCACAAAACAATTCATGAAACATTTAAAATCATTTAGAAACATTGTCCAACTCTCAAACCAAATTTCTTTTTTGATCTTGATGTCTTTTGGCAATTTTCCATGGAATTAATTTCATTTTTAGGCATTATTTTGATCCAATATTCAAAAATTCATTTCTGCCTAGCCTTTAAGAGTTGGACTTTGATTCTTTTTGCATTGCATCTTGTTTGGCATGTAGTTTATAGGATTAAATTGGCATGAATTGATTTTGCATTTCCTATTTGTTTGGCATTTTTCTTGACAAGGTACCTTAAAACCCTAGCATTCTTAAGAAATTCATAACCCTAATTAGGTTAAGAGTTAGAACCCCTCCTTTGGGCAGTGAGTTTGTATAGGTTTAGGGTTCCTTTGAATGCATTTTCAATTTTTTATCATGATGTTTGCTTCTGTTTTTGGTTTTGGTTTTGTGCATTGATCATAAACCCTAATTTGGGCTTTCATTTGCATCCATCTCCCATTTGCTTGCATACTATGACCTGCCATGGCATTTTGTGTATCCATTTGATTCATAATACATCTTAGGACATCTTAGAATCATGTTTGATCATTGCTTCTTCCATTTGCCATGTTGTATGTCATTTGCATTCCATAACTTTTCATGTATGTTCATGGTTCTAAGCATGCTTCTCTTGCATCCATGTGCTTGTATGATCATTCTCATGCCTTGTTTCATGTTTGCATCATCTAATAGCATCATTAACATCATGTATTTGCTTCTGGTTTTGGTTTTCATCATGCCATTTCATCCCATTTGCATTGCATTTCATTCCTTTCACTAACTTTTCAGGTGGTAAGTTACTTTGAGAAGTGAATTTGCCTTCACTTCTCACAATCTCTTTTCATCTCTCTTATGCATCATTGCTGCATTTTGTCTTGTGCTTGAGATTGAGCTTGCTCATTCTTCTTCATCTTACTTTCTTTCTTCAAGTGACTTGTCTTCTTAAATGAAGCAAGTTACTTTGCTTCTCTTTGCTCCTTTCATCTGCTTCCTGGTGGTTTCTCTGAAGATCTTTCTTGCAAACCTCACAAACCCTAGAAATAACCAAGCATGATAATAATTAGGGTTTTGATTAGTCCCCCATTTAGATTTTACCTTTGTGTCATCTCTTGAGTCTTCTCTTCTCATCTCATAATCAAGGACTAAACCCTAAAGGCTTTAAGGCTTTGTGATTAAGCTTATGCCTGCATCCTTCTATTTGGATGGAGTGTATAACTTTAATCCTAAGTGTTAAACCCTTAATGTGTTTAAATCCTTTAATCAATCCCTCTAATAATCATCAAGACATCAAGCTTGTAACTTGGGCCTTGCATTAGGGTTCTAATTCTTCCTTAATTGGTTAAGAAGGACTAACCCTAGTGTTAATGGACAAGTCCCCCTCAAGCTGTCTTACAAATCATAAAATCCATTTCTTCATCTTATCATTAACTAAAATCCACTTAATAAAGGCTTTGTTTTGTCATGAGTTTAATCCCTAATCATGGATTAAGTTGAGGAGCTTTCCTCAGCTTAAACATTCTCATCTATTATCCTTCTATTAGGATGGTGTAATGAGTTTGTTTAATCCTTGATTATGGCTTAACCTCATTACTTAACACTAAACAAAAACATCAAAAACATTTAAATAATCACAAGTAGGTTAATGATCTTAATCCTACACCATGGTGATTGAGTGTGAGAAACTGACTTCACACTTAAGGCATTCTCATTACCCCTAATCAGAGGGAAGATGTGATGAGTCTACTAAATCCATTGGTTTAGGCTTAAGCTCATTTTCTTATGACAAACTTAAAAAGCAATAAAAGACTGAAAACTCAAAAACAAACAATAATCGTCTCCTACGGGATTCTTTTCTCTTCTCATTCACTCACAAACGAGAACTTGTTTCTTCCGTCTAATGCAAGACAGTTTGCACCTGAGCCAGACAGGTCATACACTTGAGCATAGACAAGCAAGCAGTTCACAAGTCAATTTATCTTTTAGTCTCTTTGAGTCGAACTACGGTGTTCTGACTTCCTCATTGCACGAGAGGATACGTAGGCATAACTTAACAGTTATCGAACAAAAGTCTCTATATATCCTCCCTTTTTCCAGTATCATTCTTTAGGCCTCATAGTCTTGAGCGTTTTATTCCTGTTCTTACACTGACACTGTACATTTATGCACTCCACATTCTTTTACACTGACACTTATACATCCTTTTCCAGCTCTTTATACACAAATTACACTGACACTACCCCTTTAAAACACAAATCTTTTAAGCGTGGATCCCGTCGAGTACGACGGACAATCTGGGTGCTAATACCTTCCCAGGTTGTAACCAACCCCCTATCTCAGTTTCTCTGGTTCACAACCGTCTTATCCATATCTTCCTAGGTTTATGCAGCATTACCTTTCCTTCGGGATAAAAATGCCTAGCTGGCGACTCTTTCTTTCTCTTGAGTTCACTCCTATGTGTTCTCATTTCACTTCTCCTTTCACCGACCGTTCGCGTCTGTACCTTTATTTGAGCCAGTCTCATTTACGGGGAGCGACATATTGCCATTTTATTTTTGTACAAAAAGAAAAATGAAAAGACAGTGAGCGAAAAAAAGAGACTCGTTTGCAAAAGATGTCTGATATTCATTGATTAATCCATTTGCACAAAATTACAAGATGGCCCGATTACAAAATGAGTCTTGACATCTTGGGCAAGATGCAAGACTTGATGCATGCTTTAAAATACAGGAAATAATAATTACTCTGCAGGAGTAACCCTTATAATTTCCTGGAAGACCAGTTAAGGACTTGGCTCCCCGGGATCCTTGGACGTATCCAGCTCTCCAGGTTGCAGTTGCTTTCCTCCTCGTCTTCCAAGTTGTTCATAGCATCTGGGGTGAGCATTCCCCCGCTGACAAAATTGGGCTCCTTTGCAGCCTCTGATTGATCTTGTTGAGTTGGTTTGTAACCCAAACCAAATCTGTCTTCTTTCTTCTCCACGGGCAGCAACTTGCCCCAGTCTTGGGCAATACCCTCTTCAACAACCTTCCGGGCTTGCTGATATGACGTTATGGAGGTTCCCAGTACAACAGATGCTTCATTAATGTTCAGGGCCTCGAACCCTTGGCTCATAGTTTCATGGATCTCCCCATCCATTTCTATGTACTTATACGTAGCCAGATGGCTAACAAAGATGTCTTCCTCCCCACAGATGGTGATGATTTGGCCTTCCCACTCGAATTTCAACTTCTGGTGAAGGGTAGACGTAACAGCGCCAGCGGCGTGGATCCAGGGTCTACCCAACAAACAGCTGTAGGCCGGCTGAATGTCCATCACATAGAAGGTAGTTTTAAAAGTCTGCGGGCCAATCATCACAGGCAGATCAATCTCCCCAAACACTGATCTTTTAGAGCCATAAAAAGCTCTCACCACCAAATTACTCGGACGCAGTGCCAAGCCGTCATACTCCAGCATCACTAAGGCTTTCTTTGGCAGAACATTGAGTGATGACCCAGTGTCCACCAACACATGAGATAGAACAACACCTTTGTGTAAACACCCCAAATTTTCCCTCACCCATTCACACCATGGCTTGTGATCTCCTCATAAGAAATAGATCCAATCATAGCATCTCATACCACATTTTTGATTCACTGCATTGTTTCAAAGTCATCTGCATCTAGGGTTTGTGATCTGAGTTATCCAAGAGCCACTTGAGCCACTCCAAAGGTCATCAATCACTTCAAAGGTGTCCATGTATGTTCAAACATCATATTATATCCCCTCAAAGTCAAGAATATCAAAGAATCACAAGAACTGAGATTGGCATGGAAGCAGGGCCAGGTTTAATTGCACAGATGACCTAGAATTAGGGTTTTGGTTTCAGAGGCCATAACTCCAAATTTTTTGGGTCATTCTTGTTTCTATTGGTCTCTATATGGTATAGGGATCATGCATATCAATTTTCATGAAGAAATTCAATGGGGAAGTCATCTGATCAGGAGTTGACTTTTTGAGCAAGCCCGTGCAAAATTAGGGCATCTGAGGCCCCCAATGACCCAACCAAAGGGTGTTCTTCATCATTTTGATTGTGTATGATCTTTATTTGATCATAGAAGATGTTATAAGTTCACAAAATTGAAGAATTTCAAGCCATTTGCAAAGTTGACTTTTTGGGAAAGTTGACTTATAATGAAAATTGCCATTTTGGGAAACTTTTTCAACCCTTGCTTTTTGATTCAAAAATGCTTCAAATGGAAAAACTTTGGTCATGAAAGTTGTAGAATGGATCATTCCCTTTTCAAAAAGTACAAGAACTTGACCTAATTCATTTTGGATCAAAAGTTATGGCTTGTCAAAGTTGGCCAAAATCACATAATTTGAAGTTTTCTACCAAAGAGGCATTTTGCAAAATGGTATGATCAAGTGTTCTAAAGGCCTCAAATGTGTACAAATTCTTCACAACATGATCACATGACCTCTAAAATTCAGAATGGGCCAAAGAACTTCGCATTTTGATGCCTTGAATCTCAAGAATTTCCAAAGGGGCCAAGCTTTGTGAAAATTGCAAAACACTACACAAACCTTGATCAACTTGCTGATTCATCCCATAAACAATTCCATGGCTCTCCCTAAACTCAGCTGAACCAAGACAAGCCAAAAAGCAAGTTGTACCATTGCCCATACCTCAAGTACAAGTCAAGTTGACATTTTGGCAACTTGCCCATACCAATCACAATAGGCCAGCACCCACTCTCTGACCTATCACACTTGTTTATACAAATCAAAAGCAAGCCAAAGCACATAACCATTCAGGCTGAAACACACCCCAAGCCCTAGTAAAAAGTTTATGCTTCATTTGCAAAACTCTTCGAAACACTATCCACAAGCCTCAAACACACAAACAAACTTCACAAACAATCTCAACATGCTTCATTGATCACAAACCAACCATTGAAACAACCCAGAACCTCACAGAAGCAAAATACGATTTCTGCCCCTCTTTGAACAGAACTTCAGCAATCTCTCAAACCAGCCATTTCAAACTCCAACCAAGCATTGCAAGCTTCCCAGGAGGTCCATTGGAGTTGATTGGAAGCAAGAGACTGGTCAGAAAGTCCCTGATTTGAAAGCTTCGATTCAGGTAGCCTTGGAAATTCATTTTTCCAGAACTCATATTTCTTGTTTCAAAAATGATCTATATGCTTCCCTGAGTTCACTGAACCTTTTACTTGTGAAAATGATTAAGTTTTGAGGATGTATGGCTTGTCTGAAACTTTGCCCGAAAACTTGATTTTTGTTTGTTCTTCATGATTCACGAAAAAGAAATGGATTTTGTAGCTGGATTGTTGTTTAGGATGTTTAGTTGAGTTGATCTGGAGGTTTTGGCATGATTTAGTGAGGATTTGAGAGAGTTTGGTTGAAGGTCTCGCCGGAGAAGACGACCGAAAGTCTTCTCCGGCCACCTAAACTCATTAGGGTTAATCTGTGTCATTAACGAAATTTGAATTGGGGCCCTTGGATGCGTTGACCCGCGCGCGTTTGGATGCTCAGGATTTCACCATTTTGCCCTAATCCTCATTTGACTTTTTTAAATCAGTTTAATTAATTTTAATTGGAAATTAACTCAGTTTGAATCCTAGCCGCAGGATCTGGCGCGCAGTCTTTCCCTCCTTCCTGAGTTTGAATGCTGACCTTTAGATGCGCATACTTTCCTTTTTATTCATATTTATTTTCATTTTATTTCATTTGTTTTGTTCATTTATTTAAAAATAGTAAAAATCATTGAAAAATTCTGAAAATTTTTATTAAACCTTTTATTAATTTTCAGAAACCAAAAAATTTTTTATTTTTATTTTTGGCATTAAAAATATTTTTAAATCATTTAAAAGATTATTTTTAATTAATTAATGAGAATTAATTAATTAAAAATACTTTTAGGTATTTAAAAATCATAAAAAAAATTCATGAAACACTTAAAATCATTTAGAAACATTGTCCAACTCTCAAACCAAATTTCTTTTTTGATCTTGATGCCTTTTGACAATTTTCAATAGAATTAATTTCATTTCAAGGCATTATTTTGATTCAATCTTCAAAAATTCATTTCTGCCTAGCCTTTAAGAGTTGGACAATGATTCTTTTTGCATTGCATCTTGTATAGCATGTAGTTTGTGGGATTAAATTGGCATGAATTGATCTTGCATTTCCTATTTGTTTCGCATTTTTCTTGACAAGGTACCTTGAAACCCTAGAAATCTTAAGAAATTCATAACTCTCACTAGGTTAAGAGTTGGATCCCCTCCTTTGTGCAGTGAGTTTGTATAGGTTTAGGGTTCCTTTGAGTGCATTTTCAATTTTTTATCATGGTGTTTGCTTCTGGTTTTGATTTTTGTTTTGTGCATTGATCATAAACCCTAATTTGGGCTTTCATTTGCATCCATTTTCCATTTGTTTGCATACCATGACTTGCTATGACATTTTGTGCATCCCTTTGATTCATAATACATCTTAGGACATATTAGAATCATGTTTGATCATTGCATCTTTCATTTGCCAAGTTGTATGTCATTTGCATTTCATCACTTTTCATGTACATTCATGGTTCTAAGCATGCCTCATTTGCATCCATATGTTTGTATGATCATTCTCATGCCTTGCCTCATGTTTGCATCATCTCTTAGCATCATTAGCATCATACTCATGCTTCTGGTTTTGGTTTGCATCATCCCATTTCATCTCATTTTGCATTGCATTGCATTTCTTTCACTAACGTTTCAGGTGGTAAGTTGTTTTGAGAAGTGAATTTGCCTTCACTTCTCACAATTTCTTTTCATATCTCTTATGCATCATTGCTGCATTTTGTCTTGTGTTTAAGATTGAGCTTGCTCATTCTTCTTCATCTTACTTTCTTTCTTCAAGTGACTTGTCTTCTTGAGTGAAGCAAGTTACTTTGCTTCTCTTTGCTCCTTTCATCTGCTTCCTGGTGGTTTCTCTGAAGATATTTCTTGTAAACCTCACAAGCCTTAGGAACAACCAAGCATGACAACAATTAGGGTTTTGATTAGTCCCCCCACTTAGCTTTTTCCTTTGTGTCATCATTGAGTCTTCTCTTCTCATCTCATAATCAGGGACTAAACCCTAAGGGCTTTAAGGCTTTGTGATTAAGCTTATACCTGCATCCTTTTATTAGGATGGAGTGTATAACTTTAATCCTAAGTGTTAAACCCTTAATATGTTTAAATCCTTTAATCAATCCATCTAATAATCATCAAGACATCAAGCTTGTAACTTGGGCCTTGCATCAGGGTTCTAATTCTTCCTTAATTGGTTAAGAAGGACTAACCCTAGTGTTAATGGACAAGTCCCCCTCAAGTTGTCTTACAAACCCTAAAACTCACTTCATCATCTTATCATTAATTAAAATCCATTTAAATAAGGCTTTGTTTTGTCATGAAGTTAATCCCTAATCATGGATTAAGTTGAGGAGCTTTCCTCAGCTTAAACATTCTCATCTATCATCCTTCTATTAGGATGGTGTAATGAGTCTGTTTAATCCTTGATTATGGCTTAATCTCATTACCTAACACTAAACAAAAACACCAAACACATCTAAATAATCACAAGTAGGTTAATGACCTTAATCCTACACCATGGTGATTAAGTGAGAGAAGTTTACTTCACACTTAAGGCATTCTCACTACCCCTAATCAGAGGGAAGATGTGATGAGTTTACTAAATCCATTGGTTTATGCTTAAGCTCATTAACTTATGACAAATCCAAAAAGCAATAAAAGACTGAAAACTCAAAAACAAACAATAATCGTCTCCTCCGGGATTCTTCTCTCATCTCACTCACTCATAAACGAGAACTTGCTTCTTCCGTCTAATGCAAGACAGTTAGCACCTGAGCCAGACAGGTCATATACTTGAGCATAGACAAGTAAGCTGTTCACAAGTCAATTCATCTTTCAATCTCTTTGGGTCGAACTACGGTGTTCTGACTTCCTCATTGCACGAGAGGATACGTAGGCATAACTTAACAGTTATCGAACAATTTTTTTTTGTATATTCCCCCTCTTTCCAGCATTATTTTCTTAGCCTCATTATCATGAGCATTTCACTCTTGTTCTTACACTGACACTTCACATACTTCACTTTACCCTTCTTTTACACAGACACCTGTACATCCTTTTCCAGCTCTTTTACACACAAATTGCACTGACACTACCCCTTTAAAACACAAATCTTTTAAGCGTGGATCCCGTCGAGTACGACGGACAATCTGGGTGCTAATACCTTCCCAGGTTGTAACCAACCCCCTTTCTCAGTCTCTCTGGTTCGCAACCGTCTTATCCATATCTTTCTAGGTTTATGCAGCATTACCTTTCCTTCGGGATAAAAATGCCTAGCTGGCGACTCTATTCATTTCATCCTTTCGCCGACCGTTCGCGTCTGTACCCCTTCTGACCTGGGTGTCATTTGGTGGGAGCAACACTTTGCATTCCAAGGTGATATGTAAAGCCTTGTTGTGGTTACGTCCCTCCGTTGTTAAGTCAGCATTGGTAAAACCCAGTCCATGACTGGTGTTGACATTTGCCACCACGGTTTCTAGTTGATTAACGGTAATCTCCTCCGGCACATATGCTGTGTGCAGGACTTTCAATAATGCATTCCTGTGAGCTTCAGAACACATCAACAGGGATAATATGGAGATTTTTGAGGGAGTTTGGTGAAGCTGGTCCACCACCTTGTAATCACTTCTTTTTATGATTCTCATGAACTCGTCTACATCTTGTTCAGAAGATGTCTTCTGAGTTTCTTTGACAGTTGGCTCTTCAAACACCACACTCTTTCCTTTTGCTTTGGCAGCAGCTTCTGCTTCAACATTAGGTCTCTGTACTTGTGAGGCAAAAAGGCGTCCGCTTCTGGTGAAGCCTCCGCCTCCCCCAACATTATCAATTTGTGGAGAAGAGGTTGACGAGTCCAAAGTGATTTTCTCCCCGTTGCAGTAAAGATCAGAGCCATAATGCCAAGGTATGGCATTACTGCTTTCATAAGGAACGGGTCCAGGCACTGTAATGGTGATCGGACTGACTGCTGCAGAGGAGGGTACTGTAATGGTGTGTGGATCGTAGTAAATTGTGACTGGTGATCTGGCAGGAGGTGCCACTGTTTGTTGTTGGAAATTGTTGCTGGGAGGAACATTTGATGGGTTATAGTAAATTGTAACTGCTAAGACATCTTCATTAATTTTTGCTGGTGTTGTAGAAGATCCTGCTAATGAAACGGATGCTGATGTTGTAGAAGAAATGGTTGTTGAAATTTGACTTGTTGAAGTGATGGACGGAGCCATTGCCGATGATATTGATGAATCAGTAGGAATGATTGTTGCTGCTATTGTAGAAGAATCAGGAATTGTTGTTAAAGGAATTGCTGGATTTGTAGGCGCCGTTGTTGAGATCTGAAGGATTCCATCCTTGATAAGACCATCTATGCCGCTTCACAAATTATCACACCCGTTGACTGCAATGTTGCAATACCCACAACCGAGCTCACACCCGGGAAACACCTGGCACTCTAGAAGATGAGCTTTAATTTCGACCAAAGGTGTTCGAATTTGTGCAATACTGGTAATCAAAGTAGATGGTTTGTCTTCCTCAATGGCATTAATCCTCGGCCCGCCATGATTAGGCATAAGGTTTTTGTTGACATTTGGAGGAGGTGAAAAGTTGAGGGCTTTATAATCCACCAGATCTTGGACTTTCATTTGCAAGGCCCTGCATTTTTCAGTATTGTGGCCAGGTGCATTGGAGTGGAAAGCACACCTGGCGTTGACATCATAATTCCTTAGGAGATTGGAGGGATATGGGGGTGCCAATGTCCTTAACTCAACCAAGTTAAGCTTCAGGAGTTGTGGCAACAAGGCAGCATAAGGCATAGGGATAAGGTCAATCACCCTGTTTGCCTGTGATGGTCTTTGTTGGAAGGGTCGTTGTTGTTGATTGCTATTGTTGTTGTTGTAGGTTCTCTGTTGCGGATACTGAACTTGCTGTTGATAATGTGGTTGTTGCGGTTGTTGATATGCTGATTGCTGAGGAATCGGAGCTGGAATTGTGACAGCTACTACTGATCTGTGGACATACTGAGGTCTGCCCCTGCTGGCATGAATGGAATTTGTCTCACTGGTCTTTCGGGGTCCCACGAAAGGCTTCCTGGGATTACTAGATGAACTTGCACCATTATCAGAAATTTTGCCCATTTTTAGCAGACTTTCAATTCTTTCACCGGCTATAACTACATCTGCGAAGCTGTTAGAAGAAAAGGCAGTCAATCTATCAATATATGTTCCTTGTAGAGTATTCATAAACATGTCGGCCATTTCTCTTTCCGACATGGGTGGTTGGACAGCAGCAGCAAGCTGTCTCCACCTCTGGGCATATTCTCTGAAGCTTTCTCTGGAAGATTGAGACATCCCCATCAGGAGGGTCCTGTTAGGAGCCATGTCCAGATTGTATTGATACTGCCTGATGAAAGCTTCAGCTAGGTCCTTCCAGCATCTGATAGTAGCTCTGGTCAGGTGTGAATACCACTCTCTTGAAGCCCCAGTCAAACTGTCTTCAAAGTAGAACATCCACATCTTTTCATCCATGGAATAGGCTTTAAGTCTCCCCAGGAAAGACTGCAGGTGAGTTCGTGGACAAGAGGTTCCATTGTATTTCTCAAAGTACGGGGGTTTGAATTTATGGGGAATTCTCACCCCATCCACTAGCCCCATATCCATTACATCGAAGCCCAAGGAGTTCTGAGACTCCAGAGATCTCAATTTCTCAGCAATTTCATCTAACCTCCGGTCATAGACTTCATCTCCAGCTCCCATGACAGTAAACTGCTCCTCTTGGGGATCCTCTTGCAGGATTCTCCCTCCAGCAGTATTTCCTTGCACATTACCCGGGATGTTGACTTCCGGATCTAGATGGAGTCCAAATACTGGTGGATTAACATGAGGCTGGCCCCTCTCATTGTTTCTAGTTCCTCCAGTTCAAGGATGAGGTTCCTCGGGGGTTTGTCTTTCCACCAATGCCCTTAACCTCTCTTGACTCTGAGCCAAGCCAGTCATTACATTCATGAATTGGGTCATTTGGTTTCTCATCTCCACTCTTTCATTAGCCATCTGAGTCCTGACCTCAGTCAGGTCCTGCTGTACTTGCTCCATTTGGATACCAGGAAGATTGTTGCGAGTAGGGTACCGGTGCGTACGGTTGACAGGGAACACTCTTTTGCGAGCAATATTTCCTGAGAACACAACAGAGTTAGAAACAGAGATAATAATAAAACCTACAAAACAAAACAAAAGTTAGTATGCAATGCAACATGCTTATTTGTTTTCCAAGGTATCCGGCTTGGTTCTTGGTTTTGACCTTTCCAGACCTCGAGGAAGATGCTTTGATGTTGTTGAGAAAAGAAAACCCAAATGGAAACAAACTAAAATATATTACAAATGATGAATAATACATAGTCTGTTTTTTACAACACATGCCCCTGAAGGGTCAAAATACAACACAAAAGAAAAGTACATCAAATGAAAACAACAACAAACAAAAAGTCAGACATCTAGTCCAAACTCATCCTCCTTAACCTCCTTCAGAAGTGCCTCAGTCACTGGACCAGCTGGATGCTCTGTAATAGTCCTGATGAGGAGGTTTCTGGTGGCAATGGCAGTGGTCAGCTTCTTGTGCCTATTCTGATCCTTTGATCTCTTCAACCCAGCCCTAAGCTTCAACTCTGAAATCTCCTATGGGCTGCCAACAAAGCTTCCTGCTGCTTCTTTTCATTAGCCTCTAACTGTTCAATCTTGGCTTGAGTTCTCTGATCTTCTTGTGTCTGGGCTTCAGTGATCCTGACCCACCTAGCCTGACTTTCCTGCAGATAGAGCTCAGTCCTAGCCTTCTGAATCTTGGCCTCTTTACAGGCATTCTTCAATATTTGCTCCCCAGCTCTTGCTTTCTTGATGTGGTCCTCTGTTTTCTTAATCTTGGCCAGATGCTCCACCCTAAGCTTCTCCAACCTTTCAATGTCCAGACGACCATCACTCCTTTCCTAAAGGGTCTTCAGAGCCTGAGACAGATTCTCATTCCTTTCTTTCAGCTTCTCAAATTCTTCCAGGCTGACAGTTGCTGCAGGTTGTATTGTAGAGGGTCCAGGTATGTCCTCCAAGGTGAAGGGCATTTCAGTAATCTGAGCTCTAGCATGGGACCAGTCATAGTACTGAGCTGAAGCAACATTATTACACCTCCCAAGAATAGCCATCCCTTTTGTCTGGATGTTGTCCCAAGCCCAGGATGCTTGTCTGACAACAGCTGAATTTGGCTTCACTTCGCAATACAGGGTCTCAGCTAAATCTTGCACTCTAGGAGGGTGAACCAAAGCATAGCCCAGTTGTCTCTTAAACAGCAAAGGATTGTAGTTGATGCAACCCTTTACTCCTATCAGAGGTACATTTGGGTATTGCCCACAGCTAGTGACAATGTCCTTGCCTTTGGTACTCTGGGTACACCATCTGATGTCATCTGAAGTCAAAGCAATGAGCCTCTTGGACCAATTCTTCTGTTGGTGGGGATTCAGGAAGGCATCTGATTTGGGCAGGTGTCTGAGCAGCCAAGTGTGAAACAAAGGAGCACAACATCTCACCAACTTCCCTCTTTGTTTCTCATTCCTCTGATGAATGGAGTAATAGAAATCTCCCAGCAATGTGGGTACTGGGTTCCTCATAAGGAAAAGATGAATGGAATTCTTGCTGATAAATTTGGGCTCATCTGCAAACAGTAAAACCCCATATATGTTGAGGGCTAACAGTGCACAGACTGCCCTCCATTCTTCCAAAGAGGCCTTCAGGATGGCCTGAGAAATCAAGAAGTCTAAGTGCAAACCAGGGATCCCAACCTTTGTTGTCATATTTTTCTCAATCAAAGTAGGCTCCAGGTACAGTGCTTTTGCTACTTCTCCATTGCTGGGAGCTGGCATCTCTGGGTTGAAGGGGACTCCACCCCTGACAGGCACTCCAATCAATGAGGAAAACTCTTCCAGCAGAGGTCCTAGCTGAAAGTCTGGGAATGTGAAGCATCTCAAAGGAGGGTCATAAAACTGTAGGCAGGTGTGGATCATGCTCCTCTGAGAAGGGTCTAGGTCCATAACCATATCAAGGATACCTCCATAATGCTCTCTGAACAAAGGGATGTGGTCAGGGGTGATAAGTGACTAGACCTGCCTGATACCAGTCAATGTAGGCTCAAAGAAATGGTAAAATATGTTGCTCTTCCTGGGAGTATCCATGAATACTGCTGAAGATGATGAAAATAGCTACTGATGAAGATCAAGACTGATACTGGAGATGAGCCACTGATAGGATGATGCTGGTGATGATGGAGACAGCTGAAGCAGACAACTGATGAAGATAGCTGAAGTTGAGGTCTATGCAAAAGAAGGGGTCAAAACCAAACCAGATATGAGGTGGATACCCTGAAAAACAAATAAACAAATGTTAAATGATGCAATGATGATGTATGCAAATGATATGCAAGGGTTTGTGATCAAGCTGGATCTGATTATCTGTCTTGATATAAAGTCCATGTATGTTCAAGAAGTCCAGATGGAGGTTCAGAAATCCAATAACCGAGGTGGGGGACTCAAATAAAGAGTCACATGTCCAGGGTTAAATCACAAGAACTATCCAAAATAAGGTACTCTTAATCAAAACAAGTAACAAGGGATGATGTGGCCAAGGGTACCTGCAAACCTGTAAACAGCCCAACCCCCTCACAGGTGGTGTTCTAGAACAAGGATCCTCAGGCTTTGATCAGTTATGAGAAGTGTAAACACTTCTAACCCAGAGGTACAGTGTTTACAATAACCATAAAACATCCTCCTCTAATTCACCTCAGCTTCTGAAGGTCATAATAAAGGTCATCCAGACTTAGCAGGCTTCCCAGATAGCCCTAGCACTATAGGAAATCTGTAGCAAAGAGTTCTCAAGAAGAAACCCACATCTGAACCGTGTTTCATATTCCCGCACCAGACCGAAATGGAATGGGAAAGAACATGAACCACTCTAACCTAGGTGTCACTCAGGTCCCAGGTATAGGACCTTAAACTCTCAATGGAAACCCCACCCATCAAAACAGAAACCAGATCCAGCAATGATAATATGACAGTATGAGGCATAAAACTGTAAAGAAAGCCATAAACAAGACTGTACATAAAGAAATAAACAAAACAAATAAACACAATTAGCACATAACACCCCAATAAACACAAATCAAACAAGCGCTAGGAGGAACCCACAAAAAGAACCAGAAGCCCTGGTTACAATATAAGGGTCCCCAGCAGAGTCGCCAAGCTGTCGCTCCCACCAAATGACACCCAGGTCAGAAGTGGTACAGACGCGAACGGTCGGCGAAAGGAGAGAGAACACACAAGGGTGAACTCAGAAGAAAAGAGTCGCCAGCTAGGCATTTTTATCCCGGAGGAAAGGTAATGCTGCATAAACCTAGGAAAAAGATGGATAAGACGGTTGCGAACCAGAGAGACTGAGAAAGGGGGTTGGTTACAACCTGGGAAGGTATTAGCACCCAGATTGTCCGTCGTACGCGACGGGATCCACGCTTAAAAGATTTGTGTTTTAAAGGGGTAGTGTCAGTGCAATCTGTGCATCAAAGCTGGAAAGAATGCAAGTGTCGGTGCAAAAGGGAATGTGAAATGTATAAGTGAAGTGTTAGTGTAAGAACCTGAGTGGAATGCTCATGACTATGAGGCTTAAAGAATAATGCTGGAAGAGGGGGAAATGCATAGACTTTTGTTCGATAACTGTTAAGTTATGCCTACGTATCCTCTCGTGCAATGAGGAAGTCAGAACACCGTAGTTCGACTCAAAGAGACTGAAAGATAAAATGACTGATGAACTACTTGCTTGCCTATGCTCAAGTGTATGACCTGTCAGGCTCAGGTGCAAACTGTCTTGCATTAGATGGGAGAAGCGAGTTCTCGTTTATGAGTGAATGAGATGAGAAAAGAATCCCAGAGAAGACGATTATTGTTTGTTTTTATGTATTCAATCTTTTATTTCCTTTTTGATTTGTCATAAGTTAGTGAGCTTAAGCCTAAACCAAGGGTTAGTAAACTCATCACATGCTCCCTCTGATTAGGGGTAATGAGAATACCTTAAGCATGAAGTAAGCACCTCATACTTAATCACCATGATGTAGGATTAAGATCATTAACCTACTTGCATTTATTAGATGTTTTTGTTGTTTTTGTTTAGTGTTAAGTAATGAATTTAAGCCATAATCAAGGATTTAATGGACCCATTACACCATCCTAATAGAAGGATAATAGATGAGAACATTTAAGCTGAGGAAGACTCCTCAACTTAATCCATGATTAGGGATTAACCTCATGACAGAACAAAGCCTTTATTAAGTGGATTTTAGTTAATGATAAGATGGAGAAGTGATTTTTATGGTTTGTAAGACAACTTGAGGAGGACTTGTCCATTAACACTAGGGTTAGTCCTTCTTAACCAATTGAGGAAAAATTAGAACCCTAATGCAAGGCCCAAGTTACAAGTTTGATGTCTTAGTGATTATTAGATGGATTGATTAAAGGATTTAAACACATTAAGGGTTTAACACTTAGGATTAAAGTTATACACTCCATCCTAATAGAAGGATGCAGGCATAAGCTTAATTACAAAGCCTTAAAACCTTTAGGGTTTAGTCCTTGGTTATGAGCTGAGGGGAGAAGACTCAAAGATGACACAAAGGTAAAAGCTAAGTGGGGGACTAATCAAACCCTAATTGTGATCATGCTTGGGTATCCTAGGGCTTGTGAGGCTTAAGAGAGAAAGAATCTTCAAAGAGCCACCAAGGAGAGAAACAGATGAAAGGAGGAGAAGTAGAAGAAGCAAGACAACTTGCTTCACTTAAGAAGACAAGTTGCCTGAAGGAAGAAAGTGGGAAAGAGCATGAATGAGTAAGCTCACTCTAATACAAAGATAAAATGTAGCAATGATGCATAAGAGAGATGAAAAGAGATTGTGAGAAGTGAAGGCAAATTCACTTCTCAAAACAACTTACCCCCTGAAAAGTTATGATTTTTCTAAGTCAACTAGGGTTTCAAGGTACCTCAAAAGGAAAAATGCAAAACAAATTGAAAATGAAATATAAATTCAAACCAATTTTACCCTAAAAACTACATGATATGAAGGATCTAATGCAAGAAGAACCATTATCAAACTCTTCATGGTTAGGCATAATGGATATTTTGAAGTTAGGATCAAAATATTGCCTTTAAACAAATTTAATTCCAATGAAAATTGTCAAAATAGGTCAAGAACCAAAAAGAAATTTGTTTTGAGAGTTGGATAATGTTTCTAAATGTTTTACAATGCAATGCGAATTTTTTTTGTGATTTTTAAATACCTAAATGTATTTTGAATTAATTAATTTCCATTAACTAATTAAAAATAAACATTTAAATAATTTAAAAATAATTTTTAATGCAAAAAATAAAAATAAAAATATTTTTGGGTTCTGAAAATTAATGAAATGTTTGACAAATAAAATCAGAATTTTTCAATGTATTTTCCTATTTTTAAAAATTCGTAGAAGTTAAATGAAAAGAAAATGAAATAAAAATTTAAATAAAAGAAAGTAGGTTGATCCAAGAGTTGAGATTCAAATGGATTTGGAGGGAGTTGACCCGCGCCAGATCCTAGGGTTGTAATTCAAACTGATTAAATTTAAATTAAACCTAATTAATTAATTTAATAAATCAGGATTAGGGTTTTAATGATGGATCTGGGCCACTCATTCGCGTGCGGGTCAACAAGGGTCAACAGGATCTATGACTCACATTCAAACTGAGCCCTAATCACAATTAAGGCATTAATGACTTTCAGGTGGCCGGAAATGACCTCCGGTCATCTTCTCCGGCCACACCCTCCCTGAAAATTGCTATCTCTCTCCCCAAGCTTCTAAAACCTAATCTCTCTGCCCAGAATCCAACCCCACGCATCACTCAACAAGAAACACCTACTAAAACAAATTTATTTCACATATTCAAGCTGAATCGAAGCAAATTAGTTCTAGGTCAAAAAAATTCAGAGAGCTCATACATGCTTAATACTTGACTATTTTCAAAACCAAACACATCAGCATTATCAGTGAATCATGGAGAATCAATTAATAACTTAAAAACACGTTTCTGGGAAAATTGTTCTTGAGCTCACCTGAACTGGAGCTTTGAACTTTGGAGCTTTCCGGCTGCTTCTTTGGTCCAAGATGCCTTTAATGAACCTCCTGAGAAGTTTGCAATGCTTGTTTGAAATTTCTTATGGCTGGTTTAAGAGATTGATGAAGTTCTGACCAAGGGGAGTGAAAAATCGTATTTCTGTTTGGGAGGGTTTCAGGATCAAATGATGGTTGGGAAATGATCAGAGGATCATGGTGAGTGATTCTATGAAGTTTGTTTTGAGGTTTGTGGCTTGTGTATTGAGTTTCGAAAGAAAATGCACAAAGAGGGATTTTTGAGAATGCTGACTTGTGGGAGAGCTCAGGCTGTGTTGTGTGGTGTGTTGAGTTCCATTTTGTCCATGTATCAAGTTTGGATAGGTCAGAGAGTTGTTGTTGGCCTATGTTGATTGGTATGGGCCATTTTGCCAAAAGTCAATGTTAGGTGTCCTTTGAGGTATGGGCAAGTGGGAGGCTGAGATAGGGGCATGGTCCTGCGCATCAAAGATCAAGGAATGTCATGAAATCAGATTTTGTGAGCTGGCTTAAATGGATGAAGGGTTATGAAGCATTTTGCAACCTGGTGAACCTTTGGCCCATTTGTGATTTCTTAATGATCTAGGCATGGAAATGAACAATTCTTTGGTGCATTCTGAATTTTAGGTCATGACTTATGTTTGTGTGATAGTTATAAGTCCATTTGAAGTTACATTTTTCCTTGGCATGAGGTTTTGCAACTTTCCCTCTTTGGTACAAAAGTGAAAATTAAGTGATTTTGCCCAACTTTGACAAGCCATAACATTTGATCCAAAATGAATTAGAAAGAGTTCTTGTACTTTTTGAAAATGGGAGGATCCATTCTACAACTTTCATGACCAAAGTTTTCTCATTTGAAGCATTTTTGAATCAAAAAGAGGAGGTTGAAAAACTTTCCCAAAATGGCAAGTTTACATTATAAGTCACTTTCCCAAAAAGGCAACTTTGCAAATGGCTTGAAATTCTTCAATTTTGTGAACTTATAACATCTTCTATGATCAAATAAAGATCATACACATTCAAAATGATGGAGAACACCCTTTGGTTGGGTCACTGGGGGCCTCAGATGCCCTGATTTTGCACTGACTTGCTCAAGAAGTCATCTCTTGATCAGATGCCTTCCCCATTGAATTTCTTCTTGAAAATTGATATGAATGATCCTCATAAAATATAGAGACCAATAGAAACAAGAATGACCAAAAAAATTGGAGTTATGGCCTTTGAAACCAAAACCCTAATTTTAGGTCATCTATGCAGTTAAACCTGGCTCTGCTTCCATGCTTTTCTCAGTTCTTGTGATTCTTTGACTTATTTTATCTTGAGAGGATATAATATGATGCTTGAACATACATGGACCCCTTTGAAGTGATTGATGACCTTTGGAGTGGCTCAAATGGCTCAGGGATGGCTCAGATCACAAACCCTAGATGCAGATGACTTAGAAACAATGCAGTGGAGCAAAAATGCAATATGAGATGCTATGATTGAACTTATGCACATGAAAAGATCACAAGCCATAGTGTGAATGGGTGAGGGAAAATTTGGGGTGTTTACAAGGGGTAATGAGAATACCCTAAGTATGAGATAAACACCTCACACTTAGTCACCATGATATAGGATTAAGATCATTAACCTACTTGTAATTATTTAGATGTTTTTGATGTTTTTGTTTAGTGTTAAGTAATGAGTTTAAGCCATAATCAAGGATTTAATGGACTCATTACACCATCCTAATAGAAGGATAATAGATGAGAGCATTTAAGCTGAGGAAGGCTCCTCAACTTAATCCATGATTAGGGATTAACCTCATGACAAAACAAAGCCTTTATTAAATGGATTTTAGTTAATGATAAGGTTAAGAAATGGATTTTATGGTTTGTAAGACAACTTGAGGGGGACTTGTCCATTAACACTAGGGTTAGTCCTTCTTAACCAATTAAGGAAGAATTAGAACCCTAATGCAAGGCCCAAGTTACAAGCTTGCTGTCTTAATGATTTATTAGATGGAATGATTAAAGGATTTAAACACATTAAGGGTTTAACACTTAGGATTAAAGTTATACACTCCATCCTAATAGAAGGATACAGACATAACCTTAATCACAAAGCCTTAAAACCTTGAAGGTTTAGTCCCTGATTATAAGATAAGAAGAGAAGACACAAAAGATGACACAAAGGTAAAACTAATGGGGGGACAAATCAACCCTAATTGTGATCATGCTTAGGTATTCCTAGGGTTTATTATGCTTGCAAGAAGATCTTCAATAGCAAAGCCACCAAGGAAGAAGCAGGATAAAGGAAGAGAAGCAAGAAGAAACAAAACAACTTGCTTCACTTAAGAAGATAAGTTGCTTGATGAAAGAGAGTGAGGAAGGAACATGAGTGAGCAAGCTCACTCTAAAACAAAGATAAAATGCAGCAATGATGCACAAAAGAGACGAGAAGAGGTTATGAGAAGTGAAGGCAAATTCACTTCTCAATGACTTACCACCTGAAAAGTTACTAACAAGAAATGAAATGCAATTACAATGAGATGAAATGCAATGATTCAAACCCAAGTCAGAAGCATAAACATGATGTTAATGATGCTAAGAGATGATGCAAACACATGGCAAGAGTTGTGGATGATCATACAAGGATGAGGATGCAAATGAGGCATGTTTTGAACCATGAAAGTTCATGAAAATTTATGAAATGATATGAATGCATAACATGGAAAATGAATGATGAAATGATCAAACATGATTCTAATGTGTCCTAAGATGTCTCATATGTCATGTGGATGCACAAAATCTCATGGCAAGCTCATGTATGCAAGCAAGTGAGGGATGAATGCAAATGAAAGCCAAAATTAGGGTTTATGCACAAGACACAAAGCAAAATTCAAAATCAGAAGCAAATGACAAGATAAAAAATTAAAAATGGGATCAAAGGTACCCTAACCCTACACAAGTTCACTGCCCAAAGGGGGGGACCTAACTCTTAACCCTAAGGATGTTATGATTTTCTCAAGTTGGCTTGGGTTTTAAGGAACCTCAAAAGGAAAAATGCACATTAATTGAAAATGAAAGATAAATTCAAACCAATTTTACCCTAGAAACTAAATGGTATGAAGAATGCAATGAAAAAAGAATCAACATCAATCTCTTCATGGTTAGGTAGAATGAATTTTTCTAAGTTAGAACAAAAATATTGCCCTTTAAGAACTTTAATTCCAAAGAAAAATGTCAAAATATGTCAAGAACCAAAAAGAAATTTGTTTGAAGGGTTTGATAATGTTTCTAAATGTATTAAGATGCAATGTGAATTTTTTTTGGAATTTTTAAATACCTAAATGTATTTTTAATTAATTAATTCTCATTAACTAATTAACAATAATCATTTAAATGATTTAAAAATAATTTTTGATGCAAAAAATAAAAATAAAAATATTTTTGGGTTCTGAAAATTATTAAAAGATTTAATAAAAAATTTCAGAATTTTTGGACCTTTTTTACTATTTTTTAAAATTCGTGGAAATTAAATAGAAATAAAATGAAATAAAACAAATAAAATGGAAAAGTATGAGGATCCTGAGGCTGAGATTCAAAGTTGAGAAAAGATGGTTGACTGGCGCGCTAATGAATGGTCTGGATTTGTCCTGACTAATTAAACCTAATTAATTAATTTAATGATGGATTAGGGTTTAATCAAATGATCTGGGACGTCCACACGCGCGGGTAACTTATGATCCAAAGGCCAATATTCAAACTTAGCCTAATTACAGGATTAGGGCATAATCACTCTCAGGCGACTGGAACAGTGTTCCGGTCGTCTTCTCCGAAGATCACAAACCCTAGCTTCTTCTACAGGCCACTAATCCCCAAATTTCTTGCCCATAAATGATCCTCTAACCATTCTAAACCTAAACCCCCAACTAAAACTCATTTATTTCACACTATGAACATGAATCGAAGAAAAATGTAAAAACGGGCAAAAGTTTCAGAGATCACATACATGGTGGTTTCTCAACCATTTTCAAAAGTAATCACATCCCCATGATCAGGGGAGCATATAGAACCATAAAAGAACTTAAAAGCTAGCTTCTGGGAAAAAAGTTCATCATGTTACCTGAGATGGAACTTTCTGGTTCTGGGATTTCTGACCTTTCCTTTGCTTCAAGCCCACCTCTTTGAACCTCCTGATGATGAAATGAAGCTTAGAATGAGTTCATATGGCTTGGTTTGAAGGTTTTGGTTCTGATATAGCAGATTTGAAGGGTTGAGTATGTGATGTTTCAGGTTGTTTCAATGGTGGATTCTGGTTCTATGGAGGATGTGTGATTCATTGGTGAAGGAAAAATGGAAGTTTGATGGTTGTGGGAGCAGTTTCGAAGAGGAGAAGTTTTTGACAGTTTTTGGGGATCCTGGCTTATGGGAGGTTGCAGGCTTGTGTGTGTTGTGTTTTGGAAGGCTTGAGGTCCACATATGAGGCTCTGATTGAGCAGAGAGTTGGTAGTGGCACAGTTTGATTGGCATGGGCAAAAATGCAAAAAGTCAAGATTGTATGTACCATAGGCATGGCTCGGGTCAGAGGAGATCTTAGGGATTGTCCTGCTTCAGCTTGAGTCAAGGAAGGCCTTTGGATCTGATTTTGTGAGATGGATGGTCTTGATCAAGAGTCTTCAATGTTCTTGCATATTTCCCTCTTTGAATATTCTTATGAACCAAGGCAAAGAATCTTGTGAATTCTTGGGCAAAATGCAACAAAAATGGACCATATAAAGTTGCTAGAATGCTTTGAAATCAATTAGTGTCCAATTCAAGCATCAAAAGTTCCTTTTGCAAAAAAATCAATTTTGGAGATTCATGAAAAAATGCTTTATGTAACTTGTGATTCAAGGCATAGAAATGAGAAATTCTTTGGGCAAATCTGAATTATGGGCCATTAATAATGTTTTTGTGATGATTAGAAGTTGATTTGAAGTCACATTTGGTTTTGGCAAAGTGTTTTTGCAAGTTTCCTCTTTTGCACAAAAGTGAAAATTTAGTGATTTTGTCCAACTTTGCAAGGCCATAACTTTTGTTCTAAAATGAATTAGATTGAGTTCTTGTACGTTTTGAAAATGGGAGGATCTAATCTATAACTTTCATGACCAAGAATTTTCCATTTGAAGCATTTTTTAATCAAAAAGAGGAGGTTGAAAAACTTTCCCAAAATGGCAAGTTTACATTACAAGTCACTTTCCCAAAATGGCAACTTTGCAAATGGCTTGAAATTCTTCAATTTTGTGAACTTCTAACACCTTCTAAGATCAAATAAAGATTATACACATCCAAAATGATGGAGAAAACCCTTTGGTTGGATGGTTGGGGGCCTCAGATGCCCTGATTTTGCACTGACTTGTTCAAGAAGTCATCTTCTAATCAGATGCCTTCCCCATTGAATTTCTTCATGAAAATCGGTATGCATGATCCCTATAACATATAGAAACCAATAGAAACAAGAATGACCAAAAAATTTGAAGTTATGGCCTCTGAAACCAAAACCCTAATTTCAGGTCATCTGTGCAGTTAAACCTGGCTCTACTTCCATGCCTTTCTCAGTTCTTGTGATTCTTTGACTTCCTTGACCTTGGGAGGATATAATATGATGCTTGAACATACATGGAACCTCTTGAGATGATTGAAGGCCTTTGGAGTGGCTCAAATGGCTTAGGGATGGCTCAGATCACAAACCCTAGATGCAGATGACTTAGAACCAATGCAGTGAAGAAAAAAATGTAATATAAGATGATATAATTGAACTTATGCAAATGAAAAGAATCATAAGCCATGGTGAAATGAGTGAGGGAAAATTTGGGGTGTTTACACCACCGATGTGCTCAAATAAAGAGCCTTAGCAATATCAACATGTGTAGGTTTAGCCATCTATGAATTGAAAGGAACCTGATCCTAAAGAGGTACCCCCAAGATCAAAGCATATTCTTCTAACAAAGGGCCCAACTGAAAGTCATGGAATGTAAAGAATCTCAGTCGAGGGTCATAGTAGTGCAACAAAGTATGGATAACACTTCTCTCAGAATTATCCAGATATAACCATATTCAGAATACCCCATGAACCTTCCAGAAGTCTTCAATATGATCTGGAGTGATTAGAGCCACCATATCTTTAGCATATCAATCTTAGTGTCGAAGAACTTGTAATGAATATTCTTCTTCATGGAATCTTCCATCTCTGAACAAGAAATCTGACCGGAACTGGGAACAGTATGTAAACCCTGAGAATGAAAAAACACAAATGATTAATGATGTTATGTGATCAGTGATGTGTTTCTGTGTTGGTGTCGAGCAATGAACCAAGTGTCTGTGGAGAGTCATAATATTACTATTATCTCTATGCATAATCCCAAAATTAAGAACTAAAGGACCACATAGAACTAGATCACGTCATATAATAACACTGATGAAGTGGGTATGTTGAAGGTTAAGATTCCTTAAACCTTTAAACAATCCCCCCATCTCATAGGTGTGCTACTACGGGTTAATATCACAAACTCTCAGGTCGAGTAGTGATAATATGTTCACCATTTCCGAGAAACGGTTTGGCATTATATACTAAAAGAGGAGGTCTCATCTGAATCATGAAAAACAAGTATCCCTTATTTGTTCTTAGCTTCAAGCACTGAGATCGAGAAACAATAGTATATTCATCCCGAAGGGTACAATACTATTGTCGTATGAAAAGTGCTTTAACTGAGTTCCTATGAGAGAACCAAGCCATCATATGCGAGTTCCTAATGGGCCCTTAGGTGCGAGTGAGTTTGACAATAAATATGGTCTTCCATTGTCCTCACTAGAGAGAGATGTTTCCACGAAGGTCCTCAATGATTGGTTACCAGATGCACATAACTATCAAGGTCGTATCTTCAAGTGGAGGGAATCCCCCCACATAATATTTCCAAGACGGTCGTAATCTGGGTGGGGAACACATCCCCACTCATCATGATGATATATCATGGAAGTATAATGTATGTCCATGCTAAAGTCTATGGTGCACTCGAGCCTTGGTATTGGGCTCATCTAACAGTAACCCCATCCCGCCAAAGAAAACCAGACAGTATAATAATGATGCATGATAAATAAATAGTGAGACAATAAATAAAGCTGTAAAGTAAGATTGCAAAATAAAAACAGTAACCTAAACTAAAGCACACAACAAACATATAAGCACCCAAAGAAACAAAAACAAACAAGCTCTAGGATTGACTCTCATAGTGGAAACCAGAGATTCTGGGTATCGATCCCATGCAGAGTCGCAAGCTGTCGCTCCCGGGATTTTCATCCTACTACAAACGTGAAAGTGAGGCGGAAAAGAAACAGAGTTGCCAGCCAGGAATATTTTATCCCAAAGAAAGGGAAAGGTAAATGCTACACAAACCTGGGGAAAGGAAAGAACAAGGTCTTGCAAACCAAAAAGACTGGGTTCACGAGTCGGTTACGAATTGGGAAGGTATTAGCACCCAAGATTGTTCGTCGTACCCGACGGGATCCACATTTTCTTGAATTGTTTCTAAGTGTAAGAATAATTTGCTGCTGAACTGGAAAAAGAAGGAATGGGAAAAATGTATGGAAAATAAATAATATTATCTAATGGGCCTTACAGAACATGTAATTAAGAACGAGTGCAGACATACATAGATCATGCACCTTTTATCAATTAAGATGCCACGTTTTCAATTATGCGCATGAGTGTCCAAAACAATCATCGATCATGAAATTAATGCCAAACAGAACTTTAAACAATCATTATCATGCCAACAACAAGGTTCAAACATGGAAACAACATTCACAACACACCATGAGCACTAATTCACATTTATGAAAAAAACAAAAATAAACAACACGCTCATCAAATGATGTTGAAGCTACACGAACCTGCACCAAAATAGCCCCTTAAAACTTCCTTAAATCATATACTAAGGATCCATGATGATTGGAGGGGGAATGTATAACAAAAAAGCAAGGAAAAACAAGAATTTTTCATTTTGGTTCAGTGGTAAACGGTTACTACCAGGGTGGTAACCGATTACTTGATGCAAAATCTATTTTCTACGCAAATTACAACAGGTAATCGGTTACTACCAGAATGGTAATCGGTTACTCTAGGATCATAATAAAAAATTCTGCAATTTCTTGGAAAAATGAGTAGCAGCTTATTCAAAGAACTTCTAATGTAATGCATATCAATTGAATACGAAATTTACACCTAAATGTAACAATTTAAAATCAATTGAAACCACAAACACATCAAGATCCTAAAACCTAACGATCCAATCAATTAAAGCATCAAAAATCAACAAAACGCGAAGAACACTGATAACGAGAAAACGTATCGATTATATTGCTAGGTTTCAATGACGTTTTATCGCATAATCATCGTTTTAACACTTGATTTCTCGAGTTTTTCTTACCATTTTGCAGGTACATCATATATGGAGCTAAATCATAAAGTAAGAGCAAAAGGAACAAAAGCAACCATAAAAAGATGAAGAAATGAAGAAGCCTGCAGAACTGCATAATTTGTTGCAGTCACGGTCGTCACCAAGGTGTCACGACCGTGACACCCAAAAAGAAGCCATCACGACCGTGAGAACATTGTCACGACTGTGACACTTAAAAGCCACAGGACACGAGCGTGAAGACCTTGTCACGACCGTGACAAGGGTAAAAATAGGTTATTGACTGAGACCACGTCAAAGCATTACGTGAAGAAATTTTCTCCTACTTTTTTGCCACGTTCCTACATCTCCTCCACCACTTCAGCAAGGCCCAATGCAACAAAGTCCAATTTTCAAGCCCATTAATGGTTCTATAAATAGCACAATTTTTATGAAGAAACTACAGAGCATTTTTTATTCGATTTTCTGCGGAAGCACTGCCGATTTATTTTACGACCCTGTTTCTATTTCTGCATTATTTTCAGTTTTTCATTCTTATTGTATCCAAACCAGCCATATAACAATTTCCAACATCAGGAAATTGTTATACATTTACTTGCTTCTAAACCTTCAGAATTTGTTTATTTTCGATTTTCGCCAACTCCAAGCTTTCCGGTCTGTGGAAGAAGGAGTCTGCTATAATATTTGTTAACCAGGTTTTTTATTATATTGCAATTTTAATATTTATAATGTTTATTTATTTTTCTGCCATGAGTATTTTATTATTTGTTTTTCTGTCTCTGTCTAGTTCAACATCAATGAGTAGCTAATTACCTTAGGGCGGTATGTAGTTAAAACAAACTTAATCGGTAAAATTTAACCATAGGCTAAAAATAATTAATAACTTAACATTCTGGCTGACACTTTTTAATTAAAATCGACCTTTTTGTTACGAGAGTAAGAAAAGAGTATTAGGTTAGGTCAAGACCACGAGAGTGTGAGATTTTAACCAGATAGCTAAAGTTAGGCATTTAAATTAAACACAGCGAGAGCGCTTTAAAATAAATTAGAATTACTAAGTTTCCAAAAATTACCTCTAAACACTTATGGGCTAGCAAGAGCAGGCATAGGGCTTTAGGGGTAAGATCTGAGATAAGACCACGAGAGTGTGAGTTGAGGGTATTTAAACTGGTAACCTCTACCGAATAGATTAAGTAAACACCTTTATAAGCCTAGGTTAGATTGACCCACCTAAGTTAGTATAATTACATACCGACCGCCTTAGTATTATTTTATTAAAACTTAAATTTAATTCCGCCTTTAATATCTTAAAATCAACAAAAAATCGTGACAACCATTCGCCTTAGCTAAACTAGAAGTTCATCTAGCACTAAGTAACCATAGAATCCCTGTGGATCGATAATCTTAAATATTACTTCGATAGGCTGTGCACTTGCAGTTAAGATACCGCTAGACACATAATTAGACACGTCTTTAGCCCATCAAGTTTTTGGCGCCGTTGTCGGGGATTCCTTAATTTAGTTACTAGTGCATTTAGGTAGCATTGTCTAGACTAAGGTATCAACTATTTAATTTAATTTAATCTCCGAGTGTATGCCAAGTACTCGCTCTAAAAGCGAAGACTTGCAACCTCTAATCCCTGAATCGGAACGCTTCTTACACGTAAGAAGACGTATATTCGATTACGAAAAAACTTACAATATTCCAGATCTTCAATTAGATCCGCCTAAACCAGTCGTAACATCAAAGGACGCAGAGATGGCTGAAGAACAGAATCACCCACTCAAGTATTACGCCAGTCCTTCGCAAGCTGAACCGCATTCAAGCATTACAGCACCGGCTATCAACCGAAATGATTTCGAACTAAAACCTTCGTTGATATCAGCCGTGCAACAAAATCAATTCGCCGGAAATCCTACCGAGGATCCGAACCTTCATCTTTCGATCTTTGTGCAATATGCAGATACCGTAAAAGCCAATGGAGTTACCCAAGAAGCTATTAGACTACGTTTATTTCCTTTTTCACTTCGAGACAGAGCAAGAGCTTGGCTTCAATCTCTGCCTTCGAACTCAGTAACTACGTGGGAGGAACTAAAGAGAGTTTTCTTGAACAGATATTTTCCACCTAGCAAGACAGCTATGCTGAGAGCTCAGATTAACGGATTTAAGCAAAGGGAAAGCGAATCATTATTCGAAGCTTGGGAACACTATAAGGATCTGCTGAGACTTTGTCCACATCACGGATTAATAGAATGGATGGTCATCCATACCTTCTATAATGGACTCTTGTACAATACAAGAATGACAATTGACGCTGTCGCGGGCGGTGCATTGATGGACAAAGAATATAATGATGCTTATGCACTCATCGAAAGTATGGCTCAAAACCATTACCTTTGGGGAAGCGAGAGAGTCGCAACTGAGAAACCAACAAAAGGAGGTATGTACGAAGTGAGTAGTATGGACCAAGTCAATGCGAAGTTTGACCAACTAAGCCAAAAGATCGACAACTTGGCCATAACACCAACAGCCACCGTGGTTGCAGTAACACCTAACTGTGAGTTATGTGGAGTCCCAGGACACGAAGTTTCTGATTGTCAACTATTGACAGGAACTCCCACTGGTCAAGTGAATTATGCTCAAGGAAACCCATACTCAAACACATACAACCCAGGTTGGAAAAATCATCTGAACTTCTCCTATAAGAATAACAATGCTTTATACGCACCAGGTCAAGCACCAGCTACATCACCAGGATATCAAAAGACTGCTCCTAATGTCCCTAGAAAATCGAACCTTGAGTTGATGATGGAGAACTTTATAGCTAACCAATCTCAAACAAACAAGGACTTCTTAAACCAAAACATTCACACTAGTGAGCAGATTAAACAATTAGTGAGCAAAGTAGATGCATTAGCTACACATAACAAAATGCTTGAAACTCAGATTTCACAAGTAGCTCAACAACAAGCACCTACTGCTGCACCAGCTGGAGTATTCCCTGGACAACCTCAACCTAATCCGAAAGGACATGCTAATGCCGTAATATTAAGAAGTGGCAAGGAACTTGACGGACCTACCGATCCAAGACTTGACAATCCAGCCAAGTACCAAAAACCGGATAAACCGACTGAAGTGGTGGATGATCCAGAAGAAAAGGAAGATGATAATCAAGAGGTAGTGGAGAAAGAACAACCTTATGTGCCTCCACCACCCTATAAACCACCAATTACGTACCCTCAAAGATTAACAAATTCCAAGACGACGGGTCAATTTAAGAAATTTGTTGAACTTCTGAAACAGTTGAATATTACTATTCCGTTTACAGAAGCTATCACCCAAATACCCTCGTATGCTAAGTTTTTAAAAGAAATCTTATCAAATAAGAAAAAGATAGAGGATAACGGAACAGTTACACTTACTGCCGAGTGTAGCGCCATAATTCAGAATAATATGCCTCCTAAGCTAAAAGATCCAGGAAGTTTCTCTATACCCTGTGTAATAGGAAAATTCGTCATTGACAAAGCTCTATGCGATTTAGGAGCCAATATCAGTGTTATGCCCTTAACAATTTGCAAAAGGCTAGACATGGGAGACCTAAGACCAACTAAAATGTCTGTTCAACTAGCCGATCGCTAAGTTAAATATCCTGTAGGCATACTAGAAAACGTCCCAGTGCGTATAGGACAATTCTACATCCCTACTGATTTTATAATCATGGACATCTCTGAAGACTCCACTACACCTATCATACTAGGAAGACCATTCTTAGCTACCGCCGGAGCTATAATAGACGTAAAAAGAGGAAAGCTAACCTTTGAAGTAGGTGAAGAAAAAGTTGAATTTATTTTAACACAATTCTTACAATCACCAGCTATAGAGGATACATGCTATCTATTGGACGTAATTGACGAATGTGTAAGAGAAATGGAACTGAAAGAGACTACCTATTCTGAAATAATGAAAATTCAAATCCCTCCTATTTTCGAAGATGATAATTGGCGTGCACCGTATCAGGATGATAGTCTAAGCGAAAGTTTAGCACTTACACCGGATCCCATGCCAAGTAAAGATAAACCTACATTAGGATTAAAAACTTTACCTCATAACCTAAGATACGAATTCTTAGACGTTGAATGTAAAAGACCAGTTATAATAAATTCCAGTTTAGAAACTATAGAAACAAAGAAACTTTTAGATGTCTTGAAGAAATATCCAACTGCATTAGGATATAACATATCTGACCTCAAAGGAATATGCCCTTCAGTCTGTATGCATCGTATTCTGCTAGAAGAAGATTGCAGAACCTCCAGAGAATCTCAAAGAAGAATTAACCCAATCCTTAACACTGTAGTAAAAGAAGAAGTTAAGAAACTACTAGATGCCGGAATAATATATCCAATCTCTGATAGTGAATGGGTTAGTCCAATACATGTAGTACCAAAGAAAGGAGGTATCACTGTAGTGAAAAACGCTCAAGGCGAATCGATATCGCAAAGAGTAGTGACGGGACATAGAGTATGCATAGATTATCGTAAACTAAACAAAGCCACTCGAAAAGATCATTTCCCACTACCCTTTATAGATCAAATGTTAGAACGATTAGCCAAACATTCTTACTTCTGTTATCTTGACGGTTACTCAGGATTTTTCCAAATCCCTATCCATCTTGATGATCAAGAGAAGACTACATTCACATGCCCATATGGAACGTTCGCTTATAGACGAATGCCCTTTGGATTATGCAACGCTCCTGCAACCTTTCAAAGATGTATGATGTCAATCTTCGCAGATTTTATAGACAACATCATGGAAGTGTTCATGGACGACTTCTCTGTATGCGGGCAAAGTTTTGAAGGATGCTTATCAAACTTATAAATGGTGTTAGAAAGATGTGTAAAAGTAAACCTCGTGCTTAACTGGGAAAAATGTCATTTTATGGTCAAAGAAGGAATCGTATTAGGTCACGTAATATCCGACAAGGGAATTGAAGTTGATAAAGCTAAGATTGAAGTCATAAAAGATCTTCAATCCCCTAAAACCATTCGAGAAATACAAAGCTTTTTAGGACACGCCGGTTTTTACCGACGATTCATCAAAGATTTCTCGAAAATCACTAAACCTCTTACTGGTTTATTAATGAAAGACGCTGAGTTCATATTCAATGAAGATTGTCTTAAAGCATTCGAAACTCTAAAAACAGCCCTCATCACCGCACCAATCATGCAACCCCCTGACTGGAGATTACCTTTCGAAATCATGTGCGATGCGAGTGACTATGCTGTAGGAGCAGTTCTAGGCCAGAGGAAGGAAAAGAAACTTCATGCGATTTACTATGCCAGTAGAACCTTAGATTCTGCCCAGATGAACTACGCCACTACCGAAAAAGAATTGTTAGCAGTTGTCTTTGCGCTTGACAAATTCCGTTCTTACCTAGTAGGAGCGAAAATAATCATTTACACAGACCATGCTGCTATCCGATATTTATTAACTAAGAAAGATGCTAAACCAAGACTCTTGAGATGGATTTTACTCTTACAAGAGTTTGATCTCGAAATAAAAGATAAGAAAGGTACTGAGAACGTCATAGCGGACCATTTATCTAGAATAGAAGGTATTAAACCCGAACAAGTGCCGATTAACGATGATTTTCCGTATGAACAACTGATAGCACAAATAGGAAGCAACCTAGTTCAGTTAGACATAAATGAACCAGAACCCGTAGAAACAATCCAGACAACTGTAGGATTGCCATGGTACGCTGACATTGTCAACTACCTAGCCGCAGGAGCTCTTCCACCCGATCTAACCTATCAGCAGAAAAAGAAATTCTTTCACAATTTGAAACATTACTATTGGGATGAACCATTATTGTTCAAAAGAGGACCCGATGGAATCTTTCGCCGATGTATTCCCGAAGAAGAAATAGAAGATGTCATTGCTCAATGCCATTCATCTCCTTATGGTGGACATGCAAGCACTTCCAAGACTTGTGCAAAAATCTTGCAAGCCGGTTTATTCTGGCCTAATCTATGGAAGGATGTCCACATCGCTGTCATAAATTGCGATCGGTGTCAACGCACTGGCAATATTTCAAGAAGAGATGAAATGCCTCAAAAAGGAATATTAGAAGTAGAAATCTTTGACGTCTGGGGAATAGATTTCATGGGACCATTCCCATCATCTTTCGGTAATAATTACATACTCGTAGCTGTTGATTATGTTTCGAAATGGATTGAAGCTATAACTTCTCCTACAAACGATACACGAGTAGTAATAAAGCTTTTCAAAAATATAATCTTTCCCAGATTTGGTGTGCCTAGACTCGTCATAAGTGACGGTGGCTCGCACTTCATTTCAAAAATCTTTGACAAATTACTATCTAAGTATGGAGTAAGACACCGTGTGGCTACACCATATCACCCACAAACAAGTGGACAAGTCGAAGTCACAAACAGAGAAATTAAACAAATCTTAGAAAAGACTGTCGCCATATCTCGGAAAGATTGGTCATCTAAACTTAATGAAGCTTTATGGGCTTATAGGACCGCTTACAAGACACCCATAGGTACTACACCTTTCAAACTAGTTTATGGAAAATCTTGTCACCTCCCAGTAGAACTAGAACACAAAGCTTATTGGGCGATTAGAACTCTCAATATAAACTATAATGCTGCAGGAGAAAAGCGAATCCTAGACATTAACGAATAAGAAGAATTAAGGCTAGATGCTTATGAAAATGCTAAGATATATAAAGAAAGAACTAAGCGATGGCATGATAAACGCCTATCTAGGAAAGAATTTAGTGTGGGAGACGTTGTACTCCTCTTTAATTCAAGACTTAGGCTCTTTCCTGGAAAACTAAAATCTAGATGGTCAGGACCCTTTGAAATAACTAAAGTATTCCCGAGTGGAGCAATAGAAATTAAGGGTAGGAATAGTGAACCATTCATAGTAAACGGACAACGTTTAAAACATTATCATAAAGTTGAAAATAGAGATTATGCAAATAATCTAAGGCTTTTAGAGTTGTCCACTGATTCCCCTGATTAATCTAAACCTAAGCATTACGTCAGGCTTTTGACGATAAAAACAGCGCTTAGTGGGAGGCAACCCATTTACTCATTTAATTATTTAAACTATTCTCTTTATCATTCTATTATTTTCTTTATTATTTATCGTTTTATCTATTTAATTGTTTTGTCATTTTATAGTTTTATTTCATGTTACTAGTATTGCTTTTAAATTATGCATTTCATTTTCTTATTTTTATCTTAAATCACTTTTTACAGATTTTCTAAAAGTCTTTTCCACTTTCCTTCTTCCCCTGATTTGTTTCCTCCATATTTGCACTGACCATGGCTAACCAACCCATAAACCATATGGAAACCAAATTTAGAGGTAGGAACCAAAGAATGAAGTTTGAAGAGTTATCACAGAGGCAAATGGATTTGACCCTGTACCCGGATGACCAGACTATGGAAACCCTAGGTATACATGATAGCATCCTGTACTTGTTTAACCGACTTGGATGGGAGAATGCATTGATCCAACATAAGTTTGTGACTTACCGCGAGCTCACCCTTGAGTTCCTTAGCTCCTTAGTTTACCTACCTGAGCGCGGTTTTGGATTTAGGAAAGGATTTATCAGTTTCCGCCTATTTGGAATAGAATATGACTTTAACCATAAAGAACTAGCTGACTTATTAGGATTCCCTAGTGGACCATTTGCTTTTACTACCACACAGGTAGAATTGATGGATATTGAGCTAGATTTCTTTTGGGGAACTTTAACCGGAAACTACCACCCTGAACCAAATAGCATGAATAATGATGAGATCCATAACCCTGCTCTCCGTTACTTCCATAAAATCCTTGCCCACACTTTCTTTGGAAAAGAAGAAAACATTACCGGAGTTTCTAAAGATGAGATATTTATTATGTCATGTTTCACTAATGGACAGCCTGTTAATGGTGTACCTTTCATGATGCAAACCTTCACCCGTATCCAAGAAGAACCTGAATTACCTATATTAGTAGGAGGTCTTGTAACCATGATTGCTGATGCCTTAGGACTTAGGTACCAATTGCACAGGTACAACCGTTTAGGTACCATCCGTCCTATGAATCTTAACTTCTGCTTTAATAGACATATCATAAGGAATTTAGGACATCCACCTTTTGAGTACCTAATCCGGAATGAGGTAGTAACCCTGTTCACATTGCCAAACCATGCTAGAGTAAGTGTTCACAATAAGGATAACTGGCTTTATGAGTTAACCCCACCTGATTATCCATCCACTCCTGAAACACCTCAGTCTTACAAGATAAAAGATGATATAATGACCGATGTCGAAACTGACCCTGAGACACCTCCTGGTTACCATGACATTGACCACACTGACGAAGTAAATGAAACCCCTGAAGTGAATCAAGGAGATTATGCTAACAACTTACAGAATATTATGAACACTCTTGAAGCTTACCAAACTGATATAAATTCATTTAAAAAAGACATTAAGAGCATGCGATTGGACATTATAGGTTTGACTGACATAACCTGCGAACAATTCTATCACTTGAACTCCGCAATCGAAGATTTGAAGAAACGCTTTTGAAAATGCTATAAGTGATTTAGTATATTTTTCTCATTGTTTTCGTTTCTAGTTAGATTTATTTTTCGCAAACAATTTCGTACCGTATTTTCATTAATGTAATTTCATTTTCAATTACCTTATGCAATGCACTTCTAATTCCAAAATTTCTCCATTTTAATCAATTTATATATTTTTAGTTATATGTACTGTTATGTTGCATTTACTCCTATTATATAAAAATCTCTCATGCCATGCAAGTTAGTAAAGTACTATGTTAAAATAAATTATTATATGGTGTTTTAATGTAATATTGAGTGAGAAGTGAAGAAAATAAATTATTATAAAGTATGTGAAATATATGAGATAGTGTTTCTGGAAATTATTCAACGAAGCAAGCCCTCACGGTCGTCACACCCCCTAACGATCGTGACGTGCTCATTTAGCGTGTCACGACCGTCACCTCCCTGTCACGACCGTGACAACCCTAATTACAGGATTCGTGAGAAACAGAACTGTTTCTCTTCGTGACCTCTTCTTCTTCTTCCTCCATAACTTCCAAAAACCACCCATTTTCTCCATAACTTCCGTAACCTCCCATTACCAACTTTAAACTCATTAACCCCCCATTATCACCACACCTATCACATTCTCACCTTCCAATATTTATTCCGAATCATTATTTCTCTCATTTTATCATTTTTTCACAAAAAATCAAAAATCTTCATCTTTCACTCTACCTCTTGCATGCAATGGATACCATTCAATTTAGAGAAGGTGATGCTGGAGAAACCCAGAGAGAAAGATTTATCCGATTCCAGAACCGCGGTGTGCAACCTACACGTTATATCGACACTGTCTGTTTGAGGGAACTCGGAATGCTTACCAGTGTCAAGAGCCTGCTTCAAAAAGTCGGTCTGTGGGATCTTTGCATTCAACCTCAGCCCACATTCGAGCTTCTGACATTGGAGTTCCTTAGCTCATTCCAGTACATCACTCCTGCCGGTTCTCAGAGTCAACTCACCGGTTTCGCAAAATTCAGATTGCATGGCCAGGAGTTTAACCTTTCGCAAAACAGGATAGCCGAGTTGCTAGGCTTCGATCACGGAAATGAAGCTCACCTCCGCGTGCCGGATAATTTTAGTGAAACCGCTTTCACTTTATGGCACGACATAACCAATACCCGTGCCTCAGCCTTCCAAAGCCTCAATGCTACACACATTCACAACCCGACAATCCGTTATTTCCACCGAGTCATTTGCAACACCATATTCGCTCGAGAAAGTAACCATAAGCTCAACTCCAAGGAGCTTCTATTCTTGCACTACGCTCTAAATGACGAGCCGATCAACGCTGCCCCGTTCATGCTTTATCACATCCAGGCTATTGCGCATAGAGGATCAACCCCATTTTTCATAGGCGGCATTGTCACCTCCCTCGCCATTCAGTTGGGGCTTGGTGACTTGGTCGTAAATCATCCTTTCAGAGAAGCAGAATTCCTCACCAAGAGTTATTGCAGGTCGGCTCACCTGATTGCGCAGCGAGAGGATGGCAGGTATAGCCCTGTTGTCCATGGCACCATTTTTCACCATATCATTCTGCCGTCCCGCGACCGCATCGACCCATCCAGCCGAGCCAACTGGCTCTTTATTTTACCAGATGCTACCGACCACGCTCCTATTCATGATGATCAGGCAGATCCTCCAGCGGATGAGATGCAGGACGCTATGGATGCAGCTGAGCCTGTCCAGGATATACCAGAGTCATCTACCCGACAGCCTCCTGCACCGGAATTCACTCTTGAGGATGTCCTCCGTGCGATTCATCAGCAGAACCAGATGAACGCCGCACTGGAGCGAAGGCAGAAGGAGCAATATGATGCTTTACTCAGCACTATTGCAGTAAACCAGGAAGCTACTAATGAGAAGTTTGGAGAAATTTTCAGCGAGCAAGAGGCCTTACGCATTGATATCACTGCGACCACCGGCACCGGTTCTGATCCTGAAGCGACTCCTTTCAGACGCCGCTCCCGCACCAGAAGCCGACCCCGCGGTCCTTAGCAGCCATAGTTCTAGTTTTGCTTATGTTTGTTTTTCGTTTTTGTCGTTTGTACTGTACTTTTACCGCATTTATATCACAACATTGAGGACAATGTCTGATATAGTGTGGGAGAGGTACCTTTCATTTCCGCATTTTTCCCTTTTCGCACTTTTCCATTTCGTTGTATTTTCAATTCCGTTGTATTTCTTTTCGTAAGTTAATGAAACGAGCAATTTTTGTGCTATTTTCTTTAGTTTCGAACTTTCCCCGTTTATTTAGCCATACCAGAAAAAAAAAATCTTTAATTATTCGCATTACCCGACTTACCTACGGAATCGTAATTAGGAAGCCGAGAACGATTAAACAAGACCAATACAATCTTGACACCTTTGACTTCCCACTTGAGCGATTCCATTCCGATTATCATTACGAGTACACTTTAAGTTTCAGTTCAAAAGTAACCCCTAGTAGTTTATACTAGCAGTCAGCACCGTCTGAACACAAACCACGTGGGGAGCCGATGAATATAAGCGTTTGATGCCTAATCAATAATGATCCTTCATATCTCGACACAAATGAAAAGAAATTGCACCAAAGTACACGGTCGCATATAAGAAACGAGAAATATGAGAAGGAGTCCATTGCGGGTTGGTTCAGAGGTACTGGTTCTGAACTTGGTAGGGCGTGCTACGGCTCGATCCCCCACAACCTCCAAATCGGATAATATATGTAGGGTTACCGCACTCGTGTACCAGACCCCGTGCTTAAAAAGGATCAAAGTCGCTAACCGGCTACCCCACTACGTGCGTGCTAAGGCAAAGGGCTTAATGTGATTGCGCTAGAATGAAACCGGGCGAAATAAGATCGAAAAACTCTAGGTGAAACCGTAAGGAAATTTCTGATCGTTTCGTTTAACGGGAAGTCGACGACATAGCTTGTTGCTTGTGTCATTAGTGTATCGGTAGTGTTCTATCAAAGTACCGGATTATCCGACAAAACGATCCCTCGTACGGTTTGTTATATGAGTATGCGTCAATAAAAACTTGTCTGCCGATTTTCAACCGACTATTTGCTTGAGGACAAGCAAAGGTTTAAGTTTGGGGAAGTTTGATAACGAGAAAACGTATCGATTATATTGCTAGGTTTCATTGACGTTTTATCGCATAATCATCGTTTTAACACTCGATTTCTCGAGTTTTTCTTACCATTTTAAAGGTACATCATATATGGAGCTAAATCATAAAGTAAGAGCAAAATGAACAAAAGCAACCATAAAAAGATGAAGAAATGAAGAAGCCTGCAGAACTGCATAATTTGTTGCAGTCACGGTCGTCACCAAGGTGTCACGACCGTGACACCCAAAAAGAAGCCATCACGACCGTGAGAACATTGTCACGACCGTGACACTTAAAAACCACAGGACACGAGCATGAAGACCTTGTCACGACCGTGACAAGGGTAAAAATAGGTTATTGACTGAGACCACGTCAAAGCATTACGTGAAGAACTTTTCTCCTACTTTTTTGCCACGTTCCTACATCTCCTCCACCACTTCAGCAAGGCCCAATGCAACAAAGTCCAATTTTCAAGCCCATTAATGGTTCTATAAATAGCACAAGTTTTATGAAGAAACTACAGAGCATTTTTTATTCGATTTTCTGCGGAAGCTCTGCCGATTTATTTTACGACCCTGTTTCTATTTCTGCATTATTTTCAGTTTTTCATTCTTATTGTATCCAAACCAGCCATATAACAATTTCCAACATCAGGAAATTGTTATACATTTACTTGCTTCTAAACCTTCAGAATTTGTTTATTTTCGATTTCCTCCAACTCCAAGCTTTCCGGTCTGTGGAAGAAGGAGTCTGCTATAATATTTGTTAACCAGGTTTTTTATTATATTGCAATTTTAATATTTATAATGTTTATTTATTTTTCTGCCATGAGTATTTTATTATTTGTTTTTCTGTCTCTGTCTGGTTCAACATCAATGAGTAGCTAATTACCTTAGGGCGGTATGTAGTTAAAACAAACTTAATCGGTAAAATTTAACCATAGGCTAAAAATAATTAATAACTTAACATTCTGGCTGACACTTTTTAATTAAAATCGACCTTTTTGTTACGAGAGTAAGAAAAGAGTATTAGGTTAGGTCAAGACCACGAGAGTGTGAGATTTTAACCAGATAGCTAAAGTTAGGCATTTAAATTAAACATAGCGAGAGCGCTTTAAAATAAATTAGAATTACTAAGTTTCCAAAAATTACCTCTAAACACTTATGGGCTAGCGAGAGTAGGCATAGGGCTTTAGGGGTAAGATCTGAGATAAGACCACGAGAGTGTGAGTTGAGGGTATTTAAACTGGTAACCTCTACCGAATAGATTAAGTAAACACCTTTATAAGCCTAGGTTAGATTGACCCACCTAAGTTAGTATAATTACATACCGAACGCCTTAGTATTATTTTATTAAAACTTAAATTTAATTCCGCCTTTAATATCTTAAAATCAACAAAAAATCGTGACAACCATTCGCCTTAGCTAAACTAGAAGTTCATCTAGCACTAAGTAACATAGAATCCCTGTGGATCGATAATCTTAAATATTACTTCGATAGGCTGTGCACTTGCAGTTAAGATACCGCTAGACACATAATTAGACACGTCTTTAGCCCATCAAACACACGTGTCGAGAAAATGCGAAATAACTTAAAACAGAAGTGATTATGAGTTTCACCAACTTACAAAACGGAGGTTTTTTTGGAAATCGTTGCAAATAAGAATCAACATGCTATAGAAGAGAAAACCGTAGATCCTAAGCTTTTCCAAGAGAATACAGTGATTTGATGAAAAACCTAGATGAACCTCTTCAAGAATCACTTCCAAAATGAGAATTTCACACCAAAATAGTAGCAAATTCTTCAATAATCCATGAAATCAATGCAATGATGGAGGTTTAGCTTCAAATTCTTCAAGTTCCAATGCAAAACTTGAAGAATTTTGGAAGATTAAGCTTTGAGTGGGGTTTTGGAAAATGAGAGAAAATGTGAGTGATGGGAGAAAAATGTGAAAAATGAAGTTTTGTTGTGAGGTTTGGAGAGAAAAATGCTTATATACATGCTAGGCTTGGAGTGTGCTTTGGGTTAGGAGTAAGACTTGGGCATTAGCTTAGGAATTAGGTTTGAGATTATGGTTAGGAGTTAGTTATGAAAAATTCTAGAACCTTCCCTTGGAAAATGGTAGAATATTCTAGAATATTCCCTTGGAAAGTGGTAGAATAAAAGGCAAAGTTGGAGTAAAAAAGTGTGGAAAACCCCTCAAAGCTAAAAAAAATTGAATTTTTCCAAATTTGCATGTGGTAACCGATTACTACAAGGGTGGTAACCGGTTACTTAACACAAAATTGATTTTTTTTTGCCTTCTTAGTGGTACACCTTGGATATCCGGCCTTGGTCATTCGTCTTGAGATTAATTTTCTTCTAAGACCCGATAAATGATATTACCACTAAATAACCCTTGATCACATTCATCATGCCTTGACCGATGATGTATGTTTTATAATTATTTTTATTTATTTTTATTACGATTTAAATGTAATTTATGAAAGGATATTCTAAATGATGCGAAAATGAAGCATAAACTACTTGAAATTTGTAATAAATAAGAGGGAAAATTTTGGGGTGTTACACCACCTTTTTTGCGAGGAAGCCTTCCATTGTTCATATATGCGGGGAGTACCAACTTTCTTGTTTTAACTGGATTTTATTATACTTAGTCATTTGTTTATGTTGATGATATGAAAGCATGAAAAGGATCAAAGCGTTTGTTTCATTTTGAGCACAACTACCTAGCCAAATAGTCAATTCACCTTATGCGTATGTGAGCATTTGTTGAACCCCTTTGAGCCTTTCTATCAGTATCCATGTTGTTTGAACTTAATGTAACACCCCAAATTTTCCCTCTTATGTTTGGCATCATCATCATATCATAATCATCATAAGCATGTCATGTCCTTAGCATTCTTTGCATAGAAAGATGAAGCATAGTACTCACATGTTCTAGCATAAGGCATATGATCAGTCATCCGGGAAATTCAAAGCACTACAAGGCAAAATAAAAAGCATGGTGACCTGGCAAGAAGCTCACAGGATCTTTTATGCAAGTTCTTTATCATGTTCAAAGCCCTAAAAAGGATTGAGGATCAAAATCAGATCAAACGGTTGGCGACGGGTTATTCTTGAGGTTTCCCACCAAAAGGAGGAAAAATTCAAAATTCACTGGCGTTAACCGGTTAACGCTTTGGTTAACCGGTTAACGGCTGCAAATTTTGAATTCCAGCAGCAATTCAGCATGTGTTTTGGCTCCAATTTTCTGATTTTTATTCATTTTGAATTAAGGAGAAGGATCCAGATCATTTATCCAAGCCTAATCCCAATGCTAGATCCTAATCACTTCCCCAAACCATATTTTTGGATCCCAAGCCTAAATTTTGGGCCCCAAACCTAAACCATATTTATTTCATTTTCCTCCAAACCAAGAGGGAGGTCTCTCATAATTCACTCCTCTTCATTTTTTTTGAATTTTGATCTCTCTCACCATTCTCTCACTTTTTTCTCTCAATTTTCCAAATCACTCAAAGTTCCTCTTTGAAGATCACATAACTTTGCATTAAAGTGTGTAGATCTTGGAACTAGACCTCCATCCATATCTTATTTGCATCATTTTGCTGGTTTACTACTTGGTTCAGATCTGATTTGGAGATTAGAAGTGATTTTGGAGCCAAAATTCTGCATCAAGATCCTTTGCTTGCATTTATTTTGCATGGAGTGTGAGGATTAGCACTGGATCTTTAAAGTTTTCCGCGAGATTCCTCATTTCCAGCTCAAACAACAATTACCAAAGCATACCTCGGCTTTGTAGGTTGGTTAAATTCAGATCTAGTTCTGTTTTCGCTTATTTGCATGCTTGTGCTTTAGATCCACCACGTGCTTGTGTATTTGCTTGAATTGATTGGTTAATTTGTAACCGGATATATGTGCTAATGTTCATGAGATTAACGGTAGTGATTAATGTGAAGTGATCCATTTATTTCATGCATAATTGATTGTTGGTCTGGTGTGAGATTATTGGAATAAGTTGGATTTGAGCAGATTTTCTTGCAGGATTTGTTGCTGTTTTGACAGTGTTAACCGGTTAACGCTCTGGTTAACCGGTTAACGCACATGTTTATGTGTTGATTTCCTGCAGGTTTGAACTGGTTAATCGGTTAACGCTTTGGTTAACTGGTTAACACTGATGCAGAATTCCATTTTGGAGCTATTTTGAGCTTGTTTGATCCCCTTACTTCTTTTAATTGCCATGGATCATTATATGATCATTGAATATGCTAGTTAAGGGTGATTTGCTTGTTGGTTGATGTATGCTTTCATGTTCTTGACACGTAAATGCTTGTATGTGCAAAGCTTGGCATGTTGTTTGATCTTTGTTGATTTGAGCTTTGAGCATGCTATTTCCATGAGTTTTGTTGATGAATATTTGCTGGAATTTTGTTAACATTTCAGGGGCTCATGGTAAGAGAAGTGTGGATTTTCATCCACATTTCAACTCTTCGTCTTTTATTTTTAAATTGCTTTTTACTTTGTGGTTTTGATGTGCCTTTACCCATCATGTGATCCAATTTGCATCTCCCCCCCTTAGAAGCAACTTATCTCCTTTAGAGGAGTAAGTTGTTCTCTAGCTTTCTTTCTCCTCTTCTTTTCTTCTCTTGTGTTTCTTCTTTTCATTAGGATAGAGTTCAAACCTCACTAACCTTAGGACCACTTTTTGCATGACAACTTTAGGTTTAGTCTTTCCCCATTAGACTTTCGCATTTTGCTCCTTTTGGTTCTTTCTCTCTTCTCATCTCAAAACAAAAACCTAAAAAACATTAATAAAGAAAGAAGTGACTTCTTGTGTAATAGCCTTATTCCATGGGACATATGTATTCGTTCCATCTTGGAATAGTGCATTTGTCCAGCATGATGCACAAGTCAGATCATGAAGTCATCTTCATCAAGAAAAATCCTAAAATTACTTCTTCATCTTAATCACTAAAGCATCTAATAAATTCAACAAGTCAATGAAATTAGGCCCTTGCCCGTGGAAATAAGTCTTGGATAAATTCTCCTTACTTGGTGTGCTTGTTCTATTATTCCATCTTGGAATGTAGTATCAAGTACACATTCCATGGAAAAGAATTTGAGTTCATTCCCTTATGCCACACCAATAAAAGACTTCTAAAAAACACAAAAAAAACAATAATCATCTTTCCTTCGAGAATTCTTTTCTCATCTCCTTCGCTCCGTATGTGAACTTGCTCCTAGTTGTCATTTTGCAAGACGGTAACACACTCGTCGTCCGAGCCTGCAACACCTGAGAATTGACATAAGCAGGTTAAGCTTAAAACACAAGCAATTATTTTCCACCCCTAGTTAGGGGAACTACGGAGACTCTGATCCTCATGTCCAGTGAGGTACGTAGGCAACGGGGTAGGGCCCGTTCGAGCACACTCTTTTATTTTCCCTACATTTTACCCCCGTTCTTTTCTTTTATCCAGTTTCAGTTTCAGTTTTGCAGGAGCTTTCATTTCTTCACCCTTTGAAGCAGTTTCTTTGCAAGCATGGATCCCGTCGGGTACGGCGGACGATCTGGGGTGCTAATACCTTCCCAGGTTGTAACTGACTCCCGAATCTAGTCTCTTTGGTTCATAGGACCCGTGTCCTTCCTTTTCTTTTCTTCTGGTTTGTGCAGCATTACCATTCCCGTTCCTTCGGGATAAAAATGCCTGGCTGGCGACTCTACCTCTTTCCGCGCCACTTTCGCTTTTGTACCAGGATGGAAATCCAGGGAGCGACAACTGGCGACTCTGCTGGGGAACTCCTAACCAGAGTATCTCTGGTTCCCCTTGAGATTCTATCCTAGCGCTTGCGTGTTTCTGTTTCGTTGGGTGTTGATTGTTTGTTGTTGAGTGTTTATTTTACAGTTGTTTATTTACAGTTTTATTTATAGCTTTATTTACAGTTTTTCAGTATTTATTTTCATGCAGCATATTATACTGGACTGCCTGGCTGTGCTGGTTTCATTTTTTCTGTGGGGTTGGGAATTGTTACTGAGACATGAGCTCGTAACCGAGGCTCGAGTGCACCTTAGGACTTAGAGTGGACAATCACTTTGGATTCATGGCATCTTGCTATATTGGTAGTAGTGAGTTCCACACCCAGACATGCGACCGTCTTGGAAATGTGTCGATGCCGGAATCTTTCTGGGGTCATACACAACCTCGATAGTTATGTGAATCTGGGGACCGATCATTGAGGACCTTTGTGGAAACATCCCTCTCCAGTGGTGACAGTGGCAGACCACATTTTGTGGCAAACCCATTCGCACCCGAGGGCCCACTGGGAACTCGCATAGGATGGCCTGGTTCTTTTATAGGAACTTAGTCAAAGCATCTGGTCGTATGACGATAGTATTGTACCCTTCGGGATGAATGTACTATTGTTTCTCGATTCCAGCGCTTGAATCTGGGAACTGATAAAGGATGCTTGTTTTCCCGGACTCACGCTGAGACCTCCCTGAGTAGTACATAATGCCAAACTGATTCCCTAATCTGGTCATGAGCCATTTCTCGGAAATGGTGAACGTATTATCGCTATTCGGCTTTGAGAGTTCGTGATGTTTGACCCGGAGTACACCTGTGATATTGGGAGGGGTTTACAGGTTTCCAAGAACCCTCGACCTCATCATACCTCATGGCCAGTACTATGATTTGATATGGCTACATGGATTTCAGATATCTGATTTGGGGGCTTATTTGAGACTGAATTCTTGTTCATGGGGCTTTATTCAGAGGATCTTGGTTCTTGGTCACTTGGGTCCAGTGTTCCGTATCCAAACAGTCCCAGTTGTTGATCATATGCCTGCATTGCATTTGCATCGCATCATACTTGCATTAACTGTTTGTGTTTCCATTACAGGTTATCATTTATTCTTTGTACCCAGTTCTGGTATTCGTTGTTTCTCCAGATGACAGAAATCCAAGAGATACCTAGAAAAAAGAATGCTCATGACACTTTCCCGCAACCAAAAATTGAGGAGATTCAGAAACTGGTGGGCTTGATGAGCGACAAGGTTTTGGATGATTTCAGAAGCCGGTATGGGAAGATCTTGGGGTACGTGAATTTTTGTGCTCCGTTGTTTGCTGAATGGTTTGCCAAGAAGCTTCCAAAGTCTGGACTGTTCAAAGACCTTAAGCAAGATTGGAAGTGGGCTAAAAGATTGATGGGGTTAACATCTGATGACATAGCTTGGGGATGTAGCAGAAGCTTAGCGGGAAAGGAGTTTATTACGAGGTGTGGTGATTTTCCCTATGTGCCTTTGTTAAGTAGGAAGGGAGTTATAAGTCATAACCCGGTGCTGTCTAGAAAGAAATTTGGCTATCCATTGAAGGATCCTCCATCAGATGAAGAAATAGCTAAGACTCTGTACTTTCCAGCTGAAGATAATGAGCATTTGGTTATTCAAGTATCTCAAGCTTGGGAAACAAAGGTTAGGGAGGGTAAGAAAGAATTTGGAAAGGTAGATCCTAAGACTTATCCCTCTTTTGCTGCTTGGATACAAGGTAGGGTTGATACCTTCTTCCTTCCATTCTCAGTTGAGGCCCCACTAAATCCAAAAGAGGTACCGGTACAAACCACTATTTCTCTTGAAGACTACAAGAAGTTGGAAGCTCAGTTGCACAAGGTTCGGGTAGAGAGTTCTGAAATGGCTAGCTTGTATCACCGTGCCAATCATGCTAAGCAAGAAGCAAAGGAAAAGCTACAGAGGATGCAAGCTGCCTTAGAAGCTAAAGAAAAGGAGTTTGCTGGAAGAGAAGCTCATTTTCAAAGATTGGGTTTAATAGAGTCAAAAAGAGAAGCGGAGCATAAGAAGACTTTGAAGACTCTTAGAGAAGCTCGTCAGTCCATTACTTGGTTACAGGGCCAAAGAGAACAGGAGCAGAATAAGTACAGAGAAAAGGAAGAATTCTTTGAGGTGCAGATGGAATTCAAGAAAGAAAAGGTAGAACAAGTTCACAAAATACGAAGGGAAAAGACTCAGCAATTGGTACAGAGCCAACTAGTCTTGGAGGAAGCAATGAAGGAGATCGTGGATCTTAAGCTGAGAGCAGGCGTCAAGAAGAACCAGACAGAGGTAGGGACTGCAGAAGAGGAGCCTGAATCTTCCTTTAGCCTAGGGTTTTAGTTTTTTTGTTGTTTGTATCCAGACTACCTACAGGCTTGTTGTAGGAGTCTTGCTTTAACTTTCTGTTTTTTTAGCATTGAATTGTACCCCTTTGGGAATTCTGGTTTTGTCTATAACTCTGGTTGTTGGTAGTTTGTTTATATAATGCAATGATACTTCCCAGTTACTGTTTCTGAATGAGCAAAGTTGTTTGTCCGAAGCCATCAGGGTCTGAATACTCCTCGAAAGAGTTTGAAAAGTTAGTTTCTAAAAAGTCATCTGGAGTATTTTCTGTCAAAATACCATAACTGGGGCATATTAATGCCTGGACGTGGAGACATGAATAGTTACATTGCATGCATATAATGGGTTTGTTCTTTTATAGGTAATTCGTCATTTTTCTAACATTTATGTCGCTTTCAGGCACTATAGCTCCCAAGAAGGTTCAGAGACAACCAACTGTACACAGATACCCTACAAAGGTGAACAAAGAGAGAGCAATGGAGCAGATGCAAGCAGATATGGCTGACTTGAGGACAAGAATGGACAAATTCATGACCCTCATGGCTGGGATGGGTCAAACTCAAGAGCACTTGCGCGAAATGGTGGAGAACAATCAAGCCAGGAACAATGGGACATCAGATGGAGGTAATCGCAATGGAGCTGGCGCCCGTCATGTTGAAATCCTTGTGGTGCAACCAGGGGTCACTATTATCAATGATGGAGTGAATAACATGCAGATGGATGGGAAGGACGAGCAGTTCACCTTACTGGATGAGACGGAAGGCCAGGGGGTTGACATGAATAGGAGGTTTGAAGAAATGGCTGAGCAGATTCGCGCCATTCAGTCTCAGAGTTATCTAGAGTTTGACATCACTGATCTGGGCTTAGTGCCAGGGGTGAGAATTCCCTACAAGTTCAAGGTCCCTACTTTTGATAAGTACAATGGAACAGCTTGCCCGAAAACTCACCTTCAGTCGTTTGTGGGAAGGATTGCTGCGCATACAGATGATGAGAAACTATGGATGTATTACTTCCCGGATAGTCTTGTAGGAGCTTCCTTGGAATGGTACCTGAAGCTGAGCCAGGTCAATATTCAAAGCTGGAAGGATTTAGCTGAGGCGTTTGTGAAGTAGTATCAGTATAATTTGGATATGGCTCCAAATCGTACCCAGTTGCAGACGATGTCTCAGAATGCTAAAGAAGGGTTCAAAGAGTACGCCCAGAGGTGGCGTCATCTTGCTGCTCGAGTGCAACCTCCCTTGTTAGAGAATGAAATGGAAGATATGTTTATGGGAACACTGTAAGGGGTGTTTATTAAGAGATTGGCGTCTTGTTCAGCGACCAAGTTTAACGACATCGTGATAGCTGGAGAGAGGGTTGAAACTCTTCTGAAAATGGGGAAGATCTAAGACAATGGTGCGAGTAGCTCAAGCGGTGTGAGAAAGGATTTCAGTGGACCTCCAAGAAGAAGGGAGGGAGAAGCTAATAATGTGTACGGTCGAGGCTAAGGCCGTGGATACAGAGGATCTTACGAGCAGGTGGCAGCTGTCACAATCCCCACAGGTCTTGTGCAACAACCACCACAACAACAACAACAGCCGCAACGCAATAACTATCAACAAAGACCCTATCAACAGAGACAAGCTCGTCCAGCTAACAGGGTGCTTGAAGCCATCCCGATGACATACACAACATTACTCTAGAGATTGTTAGACTAGAACTTGGTTCAGTTGAGGACATTAGCACCACCTCCACCTGGAGAGCTTCCAGTGGGGTATGACGCTAGTGCAAGATGCGCATTTCATTCAGGAGCTCCCGGGAACTCAACGGAGAAGTGTAGGGCATTACAGCATAAGGTCCAAGACTTGATTGACTCGAAAGTAATTAACTTCGCACCGCCTCCAAATGTTACATCAAACCCCATTCCAAATCATGGAGGGGCCAGGATAAACGTTGTCGACAGTGGCGAGAGGTTGAACCTAATCTTGAATGTGGATGAAATGAAGACTTCGTTGTTTGTGGTAAGAGACAGATTGCTGAAAGGGAAAGTGTTCTCAAGTTGTGGTTTTGACTGTGAGGGTTGCATGAATTCAGTTTATGGTTGCAGAGATCTGAAAGTTGGGATGCAATGTTTGATTGATGAATGGTCTCTACAGTTCGACAAGGTCGATAATAGAAGTGATTGTGTGTCTACAGTGACGATTTACTTTGATCCTACTGAAGTTACTGCCCAGAGAGAGACGATGACTATCTATGTTCCAGAAGTGAGTCCAGTTACAATCACTGTTCCGGGACCAGTTCACTATGTTGATGACAAGGCCATCCCTTGGTATTATGGCTCAGACGTGTACGTGGAAGGCCAAAAGGTGGAGAGTAAAACAGTGACAATTGACCCGACTGTTGTGAATGTCGGAGGAGTTGGTGGATTTACACGGAGTGGGCGTCTCTTTGCTCCTCAAGCTCTTAGAGGTGATCCCGAAGCTGAGGCTGCTGCAAAGGCTAAGGGTAAACAGATAGCAACTGAAGAGGTGATAACTCCTGCTGCTAGTCAAGGCACTTTTGAAAAAGAAGTCGAAGAATTCATGAGAATAATTAAGAAACGCGACTACAAGGTGTTTGAACAGCTGAATCAGACCCCGTCCAAGATATCCATTATGTCGTTGTTGATGTGTTCTCAAGCTCACCGGGAGGCTTTTCTAAAAGTTTTGCAAATGGCGTATGTACCACAAGAGATAACTGTTAACCAGTTGGAGGCTGTGGTAGGCAGCGTGAATGCCAGCCATGGGTTTGGATTCACAGATAGAGATCTCACTTCCGAGGGGCGTAATCACAACAAGGCCTTACACATCATCATGGAGTGTAAGGGTGTTGTTCTATCACACGTCTTGGTAGATACATGCTCTTCTCTTAATATGCTCCCTAAGAAGGTCTTAATGAAGTTGAATGTTGATGGCATTGTTTTGCAACCCAGTGATTTGATTGTGAAAGCCTTAGATGGGTCGCGAAGATCTGTGTTCGGGGAGGTGGAGCTACCAGTAAATATTGGGTCTCAGGTATTCAAGAGTACATTCTATGTTATGGACATTCAACCCGCTTATAGCTGTCTGCTAGGGCGTCCTCGGATTCACGCTGCAGGCGTAGTAACATCCACGTTGCATCAGAAGTTGAAGTATGTGGTAGACGGCCAGGTTGTTACTGTATGCGGGGAAGAAGATATTTTTGTAAGCCATCTGTCGACCTTCAAGTATGTGGAAATGGACGGGGAGATCCATGAGACACTTTGCCAAGCTTTTGAGACGGTTAATGTTAGTACTTTGTCTCCGGTTGCTGTAGTTCAGAGTAATAAGAAGGAAAGGACTCCTATCTACTCCTACAAGCAAGCTAAGGAAGTAGTCTAATCTGGAAGTGCCCAAGGTTGGGGCAAGTTGTTAGAAGTGGAAAGGAAAGATGACAAGTTCGGTCTCGGATATCAACCTGGTGGGTCTAGCTGGACTCATGGCAGTAAGCCCATATCATTCACAAGCACTGGAATGCTCGACTACAACCACATTTGTGCAACAGATGTAGATGGGGATAGTGACTGCGACTTGGATAACTGGATTCACCCATGCGTACCTGGGGAGGAGCTCCGAAACTGGTCTGCCGAAGATTTTGTTCAAGTTACTTGGCAGTCAAAGTAATTTTCTTTGTTTCCATTTTTATCATACTGCATGTCAAATCCTACACTCTGCCCAAGGTGCATGGATCCATTTGTAGGGCCACCATGTTTCAATGCATTTACTTTTTCCATGAAATAAAGGACATTTTTCAAGCAAATTGTGTTCTCTTTCTTTCGTTTTAAAATTTTTCACAAAAAAAACAAATAAAATGGCAATGTTTTCTCTCTAGTATTTTTGTGTGTTTGCGTATCTTTTGAAAAAAAACAACAGATTCTAAAATAAGCACATCATTCATGCAGTGTTGATCATTCGGATTCTTGTGATAACGTTCCTGCCATGACTATGCATGACTTCGACAATCCTATCTACCAAGCTGATGAAGGGGTTGAGGAAGATTGTGAACTCCCGGAAGAATTGGCTAGGTTGTTGAAACAAGAAGAAATGATCATTCAGCCTCATCAGGAGGAAATAGAGATCATCAACATCGGGTATGAGGATGTAAAGAAAGAGATAAAGATTGGGGCCAGTCTGCAGGTCGAGGTAAAGAAGGAATTGATTGGTATGCTTCATGAATATGTATATATATTCGCCTGGTCGTATCAAGATATGCCAGGGTTGGATACTGACATCGTTGTACACAAGCTGCCACTAAAGGAAGACCTCCCTCTGGTAAAACAAAAGCTGAGAAGAACTAGCCCTAATATGGCTATGAAGATCAAGGAGGAAGTTCAGAAGTAGTGGGATGTCGGGTTCCTTGTCGTGACTAGTTACCCACCTTGGGTAGCTAACATTGTGCCTGTACCAAAGAAGGATGGCAAGGTCCGGATGTGCGTCGATTATCGGGATCTAAACAGAGCAAGTCCAAAGTATGACTTTCCATTACCTCATATAAATGTGCTGGTAGATAACACCACTCAGTTCTCGGTATTTTCTTTCATGGATGGCTTCTTCGGGTACAATCAAATTAAGATGGCACCGGAAGACATGGAGAAAACGACGTTCATTACCCCGTGGGGTACATTCTGTTACAAGGTTATGCCCTTTGGATTGAAGAATGATGGGGCAATGTATCAACGGGTTATGGTAACTTTGTTCCACGATATGATACACAAGGAAATTGAGTGCTATGTGGACAATATGATTGCCAAGTCCCAGGACAAAGAAGGGCACCTGGTCAATCTCAAAAAGTTGTTTGATAGATTGATAAAGTACAAACTGAGGTTGAATCCAAACAAGTGTACTTTCAGAGTGCGTTTCGGTAAGTTGTTGGGTTTCATTGTTAGCCAAAGGGGGATCGAGGTGGATCCTGCAAAAGTAAAAGCAATACAAGATATGCCTGCACCGAAAACTGAAAAAGAAGTGCGTGGGTTTTTAGGGAGATTGAATTACATTTCACGGTTTATATCTCATCTAACTTCCACATGCGAGCCAATATTCAAATTGTTAAGAAAAGAACAAACGGTCAGGTGGAATGAAGACAATCAAAGAGCCTTTGAAAAAATAAAAGAGTATTTGCAAGAGCCTCCGATCCTAATGCCTCCAGTTACAGGACGACCACTTATCATGTACTTAACTGTGTTAGAAGGGTCGATGGGGTGTGTTCTAGGCAAACATGACGAGTTTGGTCGAAAAGAGTATGCTATTTACTACCTTAGAAAAAAGTTTACCGACTGTGAATCCCATTACTCACTGCTTGAGAAAACTTGTTGCGCTTTGGCATGGGCTGCTCGCCGACTAAGACAGTACATGTTGACCCACACCACATTGATAATCTCAAAAATGGACCCTGTCAAGTATATTTTCGAGAAACCAGCATTAACCGAAAGGGTTTCAAGGTGGCAAATTTTCTTAATAGAGTATGACATACAATATACTTCCCAGAAAGCCATCAAAGGAAGTGTATTGTCAGATTATCTAGCACAACAACCGCTTGAAGACAACTATCAGCCGATGAAGTTTGATTTCCCTGATGAGGACATCGTGTACCTCAAAGCAAGAGATTGCGAGGAACCACTTTCGGAGGAGGGACCTGACCCTGAATCCGAATGGAAGTTGACGTTTGATGGGGCAGTCAATATCAACGGACGTGGAGTTGGTGCTGTTCTTATCACTCCCGAAGGTGTTCACTTTCCCTTCGCTGCCAGAATTACTTTTGGATGCACCAACAATGAAGTGGAATACGAGGCGTGCATAATGGGAATAGAGGAGGCTATTAATCTTCGGATTAAGACCCTCGATATATTCGGAGATTCAGCCCTCATTATCAACCAAATTACTGGAAAGTGGTATACGCATCAAGAACATTTAATTCCTTATAGGGATTATGCCATAAGACTGTTGACGTTCTTCACAACGGTTAGGCTTCAATACATACCACGATATGAGAATCAATTTGCCGATGAATTGGCTACTCTTTCTTCGTCCATCAAAGTCTTGTGTTGGAACTACGTGCTCAGGATTGACATTTCCAAGCTTGACGCACCAGCTTATGTGTTCTCTGTAGACGCAGTGTTTGATGAGAAACCTTGGTACTTTGATATCAAGATTTTTTTGGAAAAGCAAGAATACCCAGCTGGGGCATCATCCAATGACAAGAAGTCATTGATATGACTTGCTGCTAGCTTCTTCTTGAATGCAGACAGGGTTCTATATAAGAGGAACTTTGACATGGTCTTGCTCAGATGCGTGGATAGACACAAAGCAAACCTGTTAATGCAGGAAGTCCACGAGGGATCTTTCGGTACTCATGCAGGAGGACATGCTATGGCTAAGAAGTTTTTGAGATCAGGGTACTATTGGCTAACAATGGATGCAGACTGTTGTTCATATGCCCGTAAATTCCACAAGTGTCAGATATATGCAGATAAAGTGCATGTTCCTCCTAGCCCGCTCAACGTCATGTCATCTCCCTGACCCTTTTCTATGTGGAGCATTGACATGATCGGGAAAATAAAGCCTACTGCTTCAAATGGTCATCGTTTCATCTTGGTTGCGATTGATTACTTTACCAAATGGGTTGAAGCAGAATTTTATGCCAATGTCACTCGTCAAGTGCTAGACAGATTTCTGAAGAAAGATATCATTTGCAGATACGGAGTGCCCGAGCGAATCATTACTGTAGATGTTTAGAATTGGCAGAATTTTTGACCAACAAGAAGTGTTGAATTTTAGTTCAGGATGTCACATCAGATGTTGGGACATTATCAAACAGAGTATAAGTAAATGAACTTAATTCAGGATGTCACACCAGATGTTGGGACATTGTATCAGTTAATGAAATAAGTTCAGTTTACAGGATGTCACACCAGATGTTGTGACATTGTATCAGTAAATGAAGTAAGTTCAGTTTTCAGGATGTCACACCAGATGTTGTGACATCTCAAAACTGCTACCAGAATTAATTAATGACTAACAGAACTGAGCAAATTAAGGGAAGTACTCTGGAATTAATTATGGATGAATGAAACAGAATAAGGCGCATCTGTAGGGAGTTTTGTTATGTGACTTCAGCATAATCAGAAGAACTGAATCACCTAGAATCTAGGAAGTAACAAACCCTAATTCAAGGTGGAGGCAGCATGCGTTTCAGGATTGGATAAACCTACAGAAAGCCCAAAATCCAAACACCTATTTAAGCAACAGAAACTCTCAGAATAAAGTACGAATTTAAGAAGACAAAATAGGGTGTTTGGTGTTTTAATTGCAGGCTGTTTAATTGTACCACTTTATAAGCTTTTAAGCAAAAGTGTATTTGTGTCTTGATTGAAACTGTGAAGTAAGATCAAGCTGTTTATGTTTGAAGTATGACTTCAATTTTATTAAACTTGTAAACATATCACTGTGTGATTGAGGGGGAGTGAGTTGGTACTCATATCTAAGTTGTGTCTTAGGTAGAAATTGCATTGGGTAGATATTAAGTGAAAGATTAAACTGGGTGGTTTAAGTCTAGAATTAATATTACTTATATTGGATTTCCTCCTGGCTTGGTAGCCTCCAGATGTAAGTGTGGTTATACACTGAACTGGGTTAACAAATTCCTATGTTGTTTAATTTTTCTGCACTTTAAGTTTTAGTTAAGTCTTCAAGTGTTTAAACATCTCATTCGACATCTCATACCTGATCACAAAATTTCAATTGGCATCAGAGCAGGCACCCTGCCTATTTATACTGGGTGAGATCTAGGGACTGCAAATTCTGGAAACATGGACAGAGATGTAGGATCAGTAAATAGACCACCTATATTGGATGGATCTAATTATGACTACTGGAAGCCAAGAATGATTGCATTCTTAAGATCACTTGACAATAGGGCCTGGAAAGCAGTCAACAATGGATGGGAACACCCTGTCCAAGACACTAAAGATGGAGCAAAAGTGTTGAAACCTGAAGAAGAATGGAGTAAGGAGGAAGAAGATTCAGCACTTGGCAACTCCAAGGCCTTAAATGCTTTATTCAATGGCATTGATAGAAACATCTTTAGACTTGTGCATCACTGTGAGCTGGCCAAAGATGTTTGGGACACTCTCAAAACAACTCATGAAGGAACATCAAAGGTAAAGATGTCAAGACTTCAACTTCTCACCACCAAGTTTGAAAACTTGAGAATGAAGGAAGATGAGACAATTCATGAGTTCTACATGAACATCTTAGAAATTGCCAATACTTCTGGAGCTTTGGGAGAAAAGATGACTGATGAAAAGCTTGTAAGAAAGATTCTTAGATCTTTGCCAAAAAGATTTGACATGAAGGTCACAGCAATAGAAGAAGCTCAAGACATATGCAAAATGAAAGTTGAAGAGCTCATTGGTTCCCTTCAAACATTTGAGATGGGAATGAATGACACAGGTGTAAAGAAGAACAAAAGCATAGCTTTGGTGTCAAATACTGATAAAGAAGAAGAAGATAATGAATCAGAACCTGAAGAAAATTTATCAGAAAACATTGCTATGCTTGGAAGACAATTCAAAAAGATTCTCAGAAAGATGGAAGACAAGTCCAAACCAAGTGGAAGATACACAAACCCTTCTGAGAACAAAAGACCTTATGATGCAAATAGAAGGTCAAATTATGATGAAAAGACCAGTCAAGAAAAAGGGATTAAATGTCATGGATGTGAAGGATATGGACACATCAGAAATGAATGTCCTACTTATTTAAAAAGACAAAAGAAAGGACTCTCTGTAACCTTGTCTGATGAAGACTCAGGATGTGATTCAGAAGAAGAATCAACTAAGCATATCACTACTCTAGCTGGATTATGTGAATCTGAAAGTGAATCCAGTGATGGGGAGCTTACTTTTGAAGAGCTTGAGCAATCATACAAAGAACTGGTTAAAAGGAGCACTGAAATATGCATGGAGAGTATAAAGCAAAAGAAGCAGATTGAGGCACTAAAGGATGAAAAAACAAGTGATCTAGAGATCATTGACACCTTGAAAAGTGAAGTAAATCTTCTCAACTCCAAGTTGGAGCATATGTCCAAATCTGTTAGAATGCTGAACAGTAGCTCAAGCACACTGGATGTTATTCTCAACAACAATAAGCATTCAGGTGATAGAAGTGGACTGGGATTTAACAAAGTTTATAAGGTTGAAGCTAACACCAGCAAAACTACTTCAAATTCCATACAGTCAAACAAGATGTCCCAACAGATGCTTCAACATCATGAAAAGAACACAAAGTCAAACATAATGTTTCAACAGATGTCTCAACATCATGAAAAGAACATAATGAAGAAGAAGTATCAAAGATGGAGATGTCATCATTGTGGAAGGTTTGGACACATCAAACCTCATTGTTACAAGTTGCATGGATATCCAAATCAGATGTATCAGCAACCCCCTAAGCAGAAGACAGAGGACATCAAGAAAGTATGGGTACCTAAAGCTAGTCTTCATGCTGATCAAAGCTACATGCCCAAGAACAAGTTCAACAAACAACCTGGGAGCTCTTCTAATGGACATTACATAGGGCAGAGGCATCAAAAGAAACCTCAATACAAATGGTCAAAGAAGGGTGTTGCATATATAGCTCATACATCTCTAAGAGTATCAGCTAAAGAAGACTGGTACTTTGACAGTGGATGTTCAAGACACATGACTGGATTGAAGAATCTTCTAGTAGACTTAAAGTCATATTCATCCAGATATGTAACCTTTGGAGATGGAGCTAAAGGAGAAATCAAGGGAGTTGGGACCTTGGACTGTCCAGATGTACCAAGACTAGATGATGTGCTGCTAGTAAAAGGTTTGACTGCTAACTTGATCAGCATAAGTCAATTATGTGACCAAGGTTACAATGTAAACTTCACCAAAACTGAATGCATAGTGTCCAATAAAGAACAGGAGGTTGTCATGAGAGGAGCCAGATCTAAAGACAACTGTTATATGTGGGAACCTCAAGATTTCAGTCTCACTTCAACTTGCTCTTTAGCCAAAGAAGAAGAAATGAAACTATGGCACCAAAGACTGGGTCATCTTCATTTCAGAGGCATAAAGAAAATCATATCTATGGAAGCTGTGAGAGGTATTCCTAAACTGAAGATTGATGATGGAAAAATATGTGGTGAATGTCAAATAGGCAAGCAAACCAAGATGTCTCATCCAAAGCTCCAACATCTGACAACTTCCAAAGTTCTGGAATTATTGCATATGGATCTTATGGAACCTATGCAGGTTGAGAGCCTTGGTGGTAAGAGGTATGCATATGTGGTGGTCTATGACTTTTCAGGGTATACATGGATAAATTTTATCAAAGAAAAGTCTGATGTATTTGATGTATTCAAAGACTTATGCCAAAGAATACAAAGAGAAAAAGCCAGCTGTGTGATCAGAATAAGAAGTGACCATGGAAAGGAGTTTGAGAATCAAAAATTCTTAGATTTCTATTCTTCAGAAGGAATAAATCATGAATACTCTTCACCAATCACTCCTCAACAGAATGGGATTGTTGAGAGAAAGAATAAAACTATCCAAGAATCAACAAGAGCTATGATCCATGCTAAAAAGTTACCTTTGTACTTCTGGGTTGAAGCTATGAACACAGCTTGTTACATCCATAATAGAGTCACTCTAAGGAAAGGAACCTTGTCCACAATCTATGAAGTCTGGAAGGGCAGAAAACCCACAGTTAAGTACTTCCATGTGTTTGGAAGTAATTGTTATATTTTGGCTGATAGGGAGCAAAGAAGAAAAATGGATCCTAAAAGTGATGAAGGGATTTTTCTTGGATACTCTATAAACAGCAGAGCATTTAGAGTATTTAACTCCAGAACCAAGGTTATCATGGAGTCCATAAATGTGATAATTGATGATACTCCTGCAGATGTTACAGAAGATGTTGGAACATCTGCTGACAGTCAAACTGAAGCTGAAGAAAAGAATGATCATTCAGACTTCACTCAAACTGATGCAAGGACAGAACAATCCAGCAAACCTCCCTCCATAAGAATCCAGAAGGATCATCCCAAAGATTTGATAATTGGGGATCCCAACAGAGGTGTAAGCACTAGATCAAGAGAGGTGATTTCAGGTTCCTGTTTTGTCTCAAAAATAGAACCTAAAAACATCAAGGAAGCTCTTACTGATGAGTACTGGATTTGTGCAATGCAAGAAGAATTAGGTCAATTTACAAGGAATGAAGTGTGGGATCTTGTTCCTAGACCTGATGACATAAATGTGATTGGCACTAAATGGGTGTATAAGAACAAGTCAAATGAGCAGGGAGTTGTTACAAAGAACAAACCTAGACTTGTAGCTCAAGGATACACACAAATTGAGGGAGTAGACTTTGATGAAACCTTTGCACCAGTAGCAAGGCTTGAATCAATCAGACTACTTTTAGGAATAGCTTGTATCCTGAAGTTCAAGCTATTTCAAATGGATGTGAAAAGTGCTTTTCTGAATGGATATCTTAATGAAGAAGTGTATGTAGAACAACCTAAGGGATTTGTTGATCCAAGCTGTCCAAACCATGTGTACAAACTAAGGAAGGCTCTTTATGGACTGAAGCAAGCCCCAAGAGCATGGTATGAAAGGCTGACTACTTTTCTTATCAAGCAAGGGTACAGGAAATGTGGAATAGACAAAACCTTGTTTGTGAAGGATGATGAAGGTAATGTCATGATTGCTCAAATATATGTAGATGACATTGTCTTTGGTGGGATGTCAAACAGGATGGTTAAACATTTTGTCACTCAAATGGAATCTGAATTTGAGATGAGCCTAGTAGGAGAACTAACCTACTTCCTTGGATTGCAAATAAAGCAAATGGAGGATTCCATGTTCATTTCCCAAAGCAAGTATGCTAAGAACATTGTCAAGAAATTTGGGATGGATAATGCTACTCATAAAAGAACTCCTGCCCCCACACATTTAAAGTTGACTAAAGATGACAGGGGTGAGAATGTAGATCAAAGCCTATACAGAAGTATGATTGGAAGCTTATTATATTTGACTGCTAGCAGACCAGACATAGCATTTGCAGTAGGTGTATGTGCAAGATATCAAGTTGATCCAAAAGTTAGTCATCTAAACCAAGTCAAGAGAATTCTGAAATATGTTAATGGTACTTGTGACTATGGCATAATGTACTTTCATGGATGCAAACCAATTCTCACTGGCTTCTGTGATGCTGATTGGGCTGGAAGTGCTGATGACAGAAAAAGCACTTCAGGAGGATGCTTCTTTTTAGGAAACAATTTGATTTCTTGGTTCAGTAAGAAACAAAATTGTGTATCCTTATCTACTGCTGAAGCTGAATATATTACAGCTGGAAGTAGTTGTTCACAGTTGGTTTGGATGAAGCAAATGCTCACTGAGTACAATGTCCCACAAGATGTCATGACATTGTACTGTGACAATTAAGTGCTATTAACATATCAAATAATCCTATCCAATATAGCAAGACCAAGCATATTGATATCAGACATCATTTCATCAGAGATCTTGTGGAAGAGAAAGTGATTTCATTGGAACATGTAGCTACAAATCTGCAATTCGCTGATATATTTACTAAAGCCTTGGATGCTACCCAATTTGAAAACCTAAGGGGTAAATTGGGAATCTGCTTATGTGAAATTTAGCAATTATGGAGATGTGCCAACATGTCATATGACATCGTGTGGCATGATCACCAGATGGCAACACCAGTCTGGTCAAGCACCTTGTGTATTCCACTCCTAGAAATTCTCCAAGTAACGGCTCTTATAAGAATATCAGCTCACTTTCAACTATTCATCTTCTCATCATTCTCTCACAACAACTTGCTTGCTATAGCTAACTTTCAGAGATCATCAAACTCAACCAATCTCAATCTCTTTCTTCACCACATTCTAAAATTGCTCAACACCAAAACCCTAACATCTCTGAAGAAATCCTCAACAAGGAAGATGTGGTGCATGCAACCCCCATCTCCGTGGTACCCATGGATTCAACTCCAATGGACGAAATCAGAGGAAGTGTTCCTCTTGCTCAAAAGCCAAGAACCCCTACTGTGAGAAGGGCAAAGGAACCTGTATTCAGCAAGGCCAAAGGCATGCCTTCATCATCAAACACCACTCCAAAAGCTTCTGAATATGTGGATGATTCCATAAAGGAGCTGGTAAACAGGATCTTATCTGAGCAAAGAGTGGTGAGTGGTATATCTATCCCTCTGAACACCATGGCATCTCCACAAGAAGAACAACAAAATCAGGCTGAAAAGGACACTCCTGCTCAACAGGATGTCCCAATAGATGTTGAAACATCTGAAGACCAGCTCAAGGCCTCATCTGGTACTGCTGATGAAACATCTAAGGACCAGCAAAAGGCCTCCACTGATAGTGATGAAGAAACATCTGAGGACCAGCACAAGTCCTCCACTAAAGATCAAACCTCTGTTGATCCACCTGCTGAAGAAGAGACTGCTCAACCTCCTCCTATGGTAAACCTAGAGCATGATTCTGATACAGAAATCATTGCTTCTGTAAACCCTAGTATAGCCAAAAGGCCTAGAACTAGGAAGGAAAAGAAGAATGCAGGACATGCGACTCCTGAGAAGAAGCAAGCTACACCAAAGAAGGACAAAGCTAAAGTTGCTTTTGGTCCCACAAAACAATGGAGCAAGGTGCAAACACAGAAGAGGAAAGCTGTCACCCCTCCAGATTCAGATGTTGAAGAGGATGTCCCAACATCCCCACCAAAGAAGAAACCAGCACCCTGAAGGTCATCAATTGTTGTTCCAGAAGCTCCTCTGGACAACATCTCTTTCCATCATGTTTCAAGTGTGAACAGATGGAAGTTTGTCTATCAAAGAAGGGTAGCACTTGAAAGAGAGCTGAGCAGTAATGCACTTGAGTGCACAGAGGTAATTGATCTCATCTCTTCTGCTGGCCTATTCAAAACTGTATCCAACTTCTCTCCTTGCTATGAGCTGCTAGTCAAGGAATTCATTGTAAACCTCCAAGAAGATTGTGTTGATGGTAAGTCAGCTGACTTCAGAAAAGTATATGTAAGAGGGAGATGTGTGGAATTCTCTCCTAGGGTTATCAACCACTACCTTGGAAGAGAATCTGATGGTCCAAATGAGTTAGGGAAGACTGATAACCAGGTTTGCAAGGTTATCACTGCTAATCAGGTCAGGACTTGGCCAGTCAAGGGGAAGCTCTCTGTTAGCCTGCTGACAAGGAAGTATGCCATGCTGCATAGGATTGGCACTACAAACTGGGTCCCTACCAACCATACCTCCTCAATAGCAACTGGATTGGGCAGGTTTATATATGCTGTGGGCACCCAAACAAAGCTGGATTTTGGAGCTTATATATTTGATCAGACATTGAAGCATGCTGGATCATCTGCAACTAAGCTGCCAATTGCCTTCCCTTCCTTGCTGTGTGGAATTATGCTTAGTCAATATCCAGGTATCCTCACTGAGAAGGACTCCATTTGCAAAAGAGAAAGTCCTCTGGCCTTCCACTACAAGCTGTTCTTGAGTCATCATGCAGCTGATGTTGAAGCTCCCTCTGGGACATCTGCTGGTCCTTCAAAGGCAAAGTCCCCAATCTCCAAAGCTTCCTTGATTGCTGAGCTGAAGAGCACATGCAAAGAACTGGAGGCAAGGAAGAAGAAGCTTGAGGAGATTATCCAAAGGCTGGAGATTGAAGAGAGTGCTCAGAAAGCTGCTGCTTCTGATGAGGAGACTGAGGAAGAGGAAGACACTGAATATGAAGAGTCTGAGTGAAAATTGTATGTGAGGAATATGTAATGACTGCTTCTACATTGTAATTTTGAATTAGTAACTTTGGCCCCAATTTATGTCTAACAAGGGGGAGAACTGAACAACAACAACAATGTATGATGCTGATTACTGATTAAGGAAAAACTTTTGTTTGCTTCTGAACTAAAATTGTGCTTTTAATGAAAAATTTCTGTTGCAACAAGTCTGAACAAATGTAGAATTGAGGGGAAGTAAACTCTCACATGACTCAACATAAAAGAACTGCTGTACTCTGATAAAAGAACTTCTGCTGCACTCTGATAACCAGAAAAGTATGTTAGCAAAAAATTAGCCAAAGGGGGAGTTTGTAGATGTTTAGAATTGGCAGAATTTTTGACCAACAAGAAGTGTTGAATTTTAGTTCAGGATGTCACATCAGATGTTGGGACATTATCAAACAGAGTATAAGTAAATGAACTTAATTCAGGATGTCACACCAGATGTTAGGACATTGTATCAGTTAATGAAATAAGTTCAGTTTACAGGATGTCACACCAGATGTTGTGACATTGTATCAGTAAATGAAGTAAGTTCAGTTTTCAGGATGTCACACCAGATGTTGTGACATCTCAAAACTGCTACCAGAATTAATTAATGACTAACAGAACTGAGCAAATTAAGGGAAGTCATCTGGAATTAATTATGGATGAATGAAACAGAATAAGGCGCATCTGTAGGGAGTTTTGTTATGTGACTTCAGCATAATCAGAAGAACTGAATCACCTAGAATCTAGGAAGTAACAAACCCTAATTCAAGGTGGAGGCAGCATGCGTTTCAGGATTGGATAAACCTACAGAAAGCCCAAAATCCAAACACCTATTTAAGCAACAGAAACTCTCAGAATAAAGTACGAATTTAAGAAGACAAAATAGGGTGTTTGGTGTTTTAATTGCAGGCTGTTTAATTGTACCACTTTATAAGCTTTTAAGCAAAAGTGTATTTGTGTCTTGATTGAAACTGTGAAGTAAGATCAAGCTATTTATGTTTGAAGTATGACTTCAATTTTATTAAACTTGTAAACATATCACTGTGTGATTGAGGGGGAGTGAGTTGGTACTCATATCTAAGTTGTGTTTTAGGTAGAAATTGCATTGGGTAGATATTAAGTGAAAGATTAAACTGGGTGGTTTAAGTCTAGAATTAATATTACTTATATTGGATTTCCTCCTGGCTTGGTAGCCTCCAGATGTAAGTGTGGTTATACACTGAACTGGGTTAACAAATTCCTGTGTTGTTTAATTTTCCTGCACTTTAAGTTTTAGTTAAGTCTTCAAGTGTTTAAACATCTCATTCGACATCTCATACCTGATCACAGAATTTCAATTGGCATCAGAGCAGGCACCCTGCCTGTTTATACTGGGTGAGATCTAGGGACTGCAAATTCTGGAAACATGGGCAGAGATGTAGGATCAGTAAATAGACCACCTATATTGGATGGATCTAATTATGACTACTGGAAGCCAAGAATGATTGCATTCTTAAGATCACTTGACAATAGGGCCTGGAAAGCAGTCAACAATGGATGGGAACACCCTGTCCAAGACACCAAAGATGGAGCAAAAGTGTTGAAACCTGAAGAAGAATGGAGTAAGGAGGAAGAAGATTCAGCACTTGGCAACTCCAAGGCCTTAAATGCTTTATTCAATGGCATTGATAGAAACATCTTTAGACTTGTGCATCACTGTGAGCTGGCCAAAGATGTTTGGGACACTCTCAAAACAACTCATGAAGGAACATCAAAGGTAAAGATGTCAAGACTTCAACTTCTCACCACTAAGTTTGAAAACTTGAGAATGAAGGAAGATGAGACAATTCATGAGTTCTACATGAACATCTTAGAAATTGCCAATACTTCTGGAGCTTTGGGAGAAAAGATGACTGATGAAAAGCTTCTAAGAAAGATTCTCAGATCTTTGCCAAAAAGATTTGACATGAAGGTCACAGCAATAGAAGAAGCTCAAGACACAAAAACAGAATTAAAGTCCAAGCAAGAAAAGGGCATCTCGGCAAGCTAAAAACAGAATAAAAAGCTCGGGCAAAAGTTTAGGGAAAATAAAGAAAAAACGTACACCCGCTGAGTTGAAAAGCCACATCGGACAACTCAGGCAAAAAAGGGTATCCCGGTGGATTGAAAAACCAAAAGGGAGATCCATGCAAAACAAGGGAATACGTGAACAACTGCGATCCGGGTAATCTGAACCAAACCATCGTTTCATACAGTCTGGAAATATCAGAAGGATAGGAATTAATTCCCTCGTCTTCTTCAGAGAAAAAGGGTAAGAACAGAAAGCCTTGAAGATATGCTGATCATAGCAGGAAGGAAACTCATTGGAATGTCGTGTACATTGCCATTATTTCTTTTCTCAATTGTATGGTAGCTACCTCTTTCCAGGTAGTTGCTTCCTGATGTAGAACTTTTCCTATTCAGAGGCCATTCAATGAATGAATATTCTGCCAAAAAATCGTGTTGTGTTTTGTTTACTTTGTTTGCAAAAATGTCCTGAGTTTTTGGCAAAAAGAACATTGCATACGAAACATGTTGATTTTTCCAAGAAAATTGACATTGTAGGGAAACATTTAAAATTGTCTTTGAGTGTCGGGTGACTATGGATGAACAGATCATACCATGTAAATCCTCAGGGCACGTGTGTGTATACTGTTGTTGCAGGTTTTGCAGGGCGATGTGGTATTTCCCCAAGCAGAGAGTGACCCCCGGCTGAGCTATAGCAAGTGGAATCACCAGAAAGAAAACTTCAAACCTAATCAAAGAGGTGTCCTCCCCAAGCGGCGTTTGTCCTTCACAAGAAAGACATGGTTATCCCCTGTAGAGTTCAGATGGAACCTTCCCCAACTGAGTCAGAGTAGGGTGGTATCCCCAGCAGGACTTCGAACCCAGATGGGTTATTCCCAGCAAGCAGCTGAATGCCTAATTCCCCATAGAGTTTTAACTGTCATAGCTCTTTCCCTAGCAAAGGTTTATTTGACCAAGCATTTCCCCTAGACGGGTCGGAAGTTCGTCATTTCCTCACAGAGTTTCACGATTGGTATGCAACCATCATTAAGGTATTGCCAGGAAATCCTGGTTATTTCCCCAGCATAATTCCAAGGCTAATTGAAGAGCTTTCCTCCCCAGGCAGTTTATCTTTCCACGAGTGGAATTATCCCCAGCGAGCGGTGGTGCGCCTTATTTCTCCACAGAGTCGGAATTTTTAGAATTCTCTCCCCAGCTAGAGTTTTGGCCAAGCATTCCCAGCCAAGTCTGAAGGCGGTTATCCCTACAGAGTTCATGTTTGGGACTTGCTCCCATCGTTGAAATATTCCCCAGAGAAGTCGCCAATTTAGTTTTGGCCATTATGATGATACAGACAGGTATTCATCTCCCCAGTCAAAGTTAAGCATCGTCAAAACCTCTTGATCTAGTTCTCCCCTGCAGAGCCATGATTATGGTTGCCAATCAGGGCACTTTGTTTGATGCTCGTTCGCATTCCCTGGCACTCGTCGGTGCTCGCGCTTCGTTTGGTGCTCGTATGCACGTCCTAACACTCGTTTGTGTTTGATGTTTGATAGTTGTTCGTCTGCATCCGTCCTAACACTCGTCTGTGTTTGATGTTTAATATCTGCTGGATGTTCGTCTACATTCCCAACACTCACTCGTTTGTGAATTATTCTTCGTTTGATTCTCCCCGGCAGAGTTGTGTTTCTTACCAGGCATCTGTTTCCCGTACGCACGCCCTAACATTCGTCTGTGTTTGGTATCTGCTTGACGCTCGATTGCATTACCTGGCACTCGTCCGTGTTTGAAATTTGCTGATGCTCATCTGCATCCTCGGCACCCGTCTGTGCTTGATACTCATTTGATGCTCGTATGCTTTCCCCAGCAGTCGCCTGTGTGTGATAGAGGTTGATGCTCGTCCGCATTCCCCGCCACTCGTCTGTGTTTGGTTTTCGTTTGATCCTCGTCTGCATTCCCTAACACTCGTATGTGTTTATTATCTGTTCAAAACTCGTTTGCATTTTTTGAATACTCATCTGTATCGTCTCTGATACTCGTCTGTATTGCTACTCCAAATGCTCGTCTGTGTTGGATTTCTGGTATTCGTATATATCAGTGGTTGATATTTGTCTGTATCATCGCCTGAAGCACTCGTCCGTGTTTCTTAGATCATCGTCTGATATTCGTTTGTATCATTGACTTATGGCACTCGTCTGTGTTCTTTTGATGATCATCCAATGCTCGTCTGTGTTCTTTTGATGATCATCCAATGCTCGTCTGTGTTGAAGAGGTTTGAAGTCCTGACGGTGGGATTAAACGTCAAAATGGTTACCGGTCCTGGCGTAACAGGTTTATCCGAAGGAGGTTCGTCTGTCTCAGAGACCACTTATCTACGCAAGATTCGTGAAGAGAGTTTGTCCAATCCTATTGTCGCACCTGGCGTAACAGGTTATCTGAAGAAGACTCGTCTATCTTAGACCATATATCTACGGATAATATGAAGAGGGTTCGTCTATCCTGATTATGCATGTCTATCCCACAGACTTAAGTGCATCACTGATCCTGGCGTAACAGGCTTATCCGAAGGAGGTTCGTTTGTATCAGATCATATATTGCAAAATGTATGAAGAGGGTTCGTATGTCCATCTCCTGGCGTAACAGGTTTGCTCGAAGAAGACTCGTATGTCCTTCTCCTAGCGTAACAGGTTTGCTCGAAGAAGACTCGTATGTCTAGGTTTTTTATCCGAAGTAACAATTCAATTTGGAAGGAGCTCGTCTGCTTTGTCCCCACTTCAGTTGCCAAAGCGTCATTTGGTTGGGTTTATTTCCCATTGCTCGCATTCTCTAGCAGAGTGAAAATTCAAGTCTTCTTGATATTCAACCACAGTTTATCTTGAACAGTCGATAGCCGTGCTACCGTCCTTTTTCAGATTAATAGTTGCTTGAATAGGGGCAGTTGTAACACCCCAAATTTGCCCTCTTTTGTTTGGCATCATCATCATCATATCATAATCATCATAAGCATGTCATGTACTTAACATTCTTTGCATAGAAAGATGAAGCATAGTGTAACACCCCAAATTTTCCCTCTTCTTTTAAGCATCATATCACATCATATTCCTCATACTCATATCATTTCCTTAGCATCATATCATAGAAAGATGAAGCATAACATCCCCTCATGTCCTAGCATCAGCATATGGTCATCTGTGGAGTTCCCAGAAGCATTTCAAGCCATGACAAGGGTCCCAATGAGTTTGTCCAAGTTCTATGGTGAGTCTACACTCCATTTTCAAGATCAAGTCCATTGGCAAAAGCTCATAAGATTGCATGATCATCAGAGATCTCAGGACAAGGCAAAGCTCTTATGCAGTGCACCCAAATTAGGGTTTGGGATTCAAGTACCATAGTCTCACAAATTTGGCCATTTCTTGTTAGCCAAGTCTTCTACATGTTAAGAGGATCCTATGTGTCAAATTTCATGAGAAAATTCCATGTGGAAGTCAGGCAGTGCCTCAGTTGCTTGCAGATGAAGGAAAAAGTCAACAGAGCCATGAAAAAGTCAAATGTGCAATTTCAAAGGGGTCCAACCCAATTTTTTTTGCCAAGAGGGGTCCTTAATATGTTATAAGAGGTTTGGAATGCTTAAAGTTCAAGAATCATGGAGATTTTAGGGGTTTTGCAAAAATGGTACAAAGTTGGTTTTTGAAATTTTGCAAATTTGGCAACTTTGGCTCTAATCTTCAAGTGGCCTTAACATGATCAAAAATTCTCCGAATGGACCAAAGTCAAACATGAAAGTTGGAGAGTAAGGGCTGCCATTTTTAAAAAGTAAAAGTGCGTTTTCACCGGATTTACCAATCTCCCTCTAAGGCATTCGAAAATTCCTCTATATAGGTCATTTTTTCACTTTTCCAAAAGTGCATCATGTGCAAGAAGGCTCCAATCTTGATTTTTGTGAATTGGTTCAGGCCCAAACTTGTTTCTAACTTGAAATACATTGCCTTAAGACCAATTTGCTCCAAAAAAATAGTCATTTTCATACACTTTTGAAAAATCCCTCCAAAACACTCCAATTTGCAAAATTCATGAATTAAGTGTGAAGGTTTGATCTAAGGGCCAGGAGTGAATGGATTTGGATCAAGGGTGGAGAATAAAACTTACACTTGCTGAGAAGCCCAAGGAAGCATGAGGGAAGCATGCATATCTCACTAAGTGCACAATTTGCATATTCACACTTTTCTCATTCAATTTTCGTGCACTTTCCATCACACTTTCAACACTCACTCTAAACATCACAACAAAGAAAAAGAAGCAAAAACCAGATCTGAATTCTCTCTCATTCTCTCATTATCAACCTTCTTGCATTCTTGCATTTTGCTTCATATCTCTCCATTCCTTTACATTCTCCACAAAACTCTTCCATATTCTTGATTAGTGAATCACCAAGATCAAGAATCATCCACTCATTCAAGCTTAAATCACAGAATTGGAGGTTCACCATTTCAAAGCCTCTTGTGTTGAAACTTCAGATCTATACCATTTCAAGACCTTAGATGAATTTATTTTGCATCTAAGGAGTAAGAGGAGTGATTTGCACGGATTATTTGGCTTTCTATTTCAACATTTCGAGATCTCCATCTCAGGTATGGCTTGAAACTTTTTGTTCTGGAAATGGAATTTTATGGTTGATATGTGTTCCTTGTTCTTCCCTGATCATGCTGCACTTCGTAGATTTGATTTTTGCGCATTATATCATAAGCTATGTGCATTTAAAGTTTGATGATCAATGTTGTTTTTCTTCAATCCGGCCGATCCTTTGAGTTTTAGCTATTTTTGATGTCATATTTGGATTCAGTGATGTTGAGTTAGTCGATTTGGACTATTGGTTTGCATTATTTGATGAATTTTTGGAACCATTGGATCTTAGATCCAAGGCTTGAGAATGCGCCACCTAGCGCAATTGTTGCTGTTGTTTTTATGTTTTTCGTTGGCTTCATTTTAATTCCACATGTGGTAAGGTGTATGTTAGCTTCCGTGAGCTCACCAATGGGAGCGCGATATTCCTCCAGCTCATTTAATGAGAGCCCGTCCGTGACCCTTTGATCCATCCTGCAGCCCACTCTTTTCCAGCCTTAGTTTTATTATTTCAAATAATTCCCATAGTAATTCCCATGAGCCATCAGCGCAGCCTTGGGCCTGCGTATGTACTTTTTGCACCTCACCAATCCTGGCCCATCCCATTTTACACGCACCAGCCCTACTTTTAACACCACCTCCAAGTTTATTTCAATTTCTTTTTTCCTTTGTTTTTCTTTAATTCAGTTTTCATTTTAATTCATATTAAATACTTCCATTCACGTAAAAATTCAAAAAAAATTCCCGAATGTTATTTTATGTCTCTAGGTTTTTATCATATTTTTATTTTATTTTTTTTTCATTAATCCACGTGCCAGAATTAATTCTCCATTGCTCATAGCTTCTTTTTAAGCCTTTCTTGACCAGTCTGCCTTGTTTATTTTCCATAGCCTTCAATATTTTGAGTTTTGATCCCATTATTTTTGATTTGAACTCCTAATTAATTGTACGTTTCATGTGATTTTTCTCTGAATTTTTAGAAATTTATTTCTTGAGTCTTGGTCTTGTAACTTGTGATGTAAGTTTTCTGTCCTAACTTGGGTTCTTGCCTCCATTTGACTTAGTTCCTTTCTGAATCTTTGCAAATCCTTTTGGATAGTTGATATAACATGTTTGAGGACCATTTGGTTTCAATTGTGGAATTTATAGATGGCTGGTTGTTTTATTGTGGATTTTATCTTGAACCTTGTCCCGTTTTGCTTCCTTTGAACCTTTAAGTCTCTCATAAGCCTAAAAAACCACTTGTGCCCTCTTTTCCTTCTCATTTGGGGTTCCTTTGGGGTGTGGGTACCTTCCTGGTCCTAGGATAGGTCTTTTGTCTTCTGAATTTTTGAATTTGTTTCTTATTCAAGTCATTTGCTTCTTTAAGTGTTTTAACCTCATCTTTTGGTTCTTTTGCTTCCATTTTGATATTGTTTGGTCTTGTGTGACCTCTTTCTTCATCTTGTGTGACCTCTTTCTTCATTTGCTTCTTTAAGTGTTTTAACCTCATCTTTTGGTTCTTTTGCTTCCATTTTGATATTGTTTGGTCTTGTGTGACCTCTTTCTTCATCTTGTTGGCTTCCTAAGCCATTATTCATCCCATTTTGGTTCTGGTCTTGAGCTTTGGGTTTTTATTTTGTGCATTTTGCTTTGCATATTTCATAAGTGTGTATTTGTTTTCATATGTATTCATGTTGCATCCTTTTGAGTCATAAGTCTTTTCTCCTCATTTCTTTGAGTTGCATTTGCATTGTGCATTTGTTCGTATCATGTAACTTCTGATTGTTTGATGTTAGCATGTCATCTTGCTCATTTTGTTTCATGTATGTGCATACTAACCTTGCAGGGGCTATGGTAAGTGTGAGATGTGGGAATTGAGTTCCACATCTCCAATTCTCATCTCTTCCTCTTATGTTTATGTGAACTAACCCTTTGTTGTTGGGACTAGGCCTTTCTCATCCCTTCTTCTATCTTCTTCTTCTCTTCTTCATTAGGGTAGAAACCTCACTAACCCTTAGGACATCCATGCATGTTAACACTTAGGATTATTTTAGTCCCCCCTTTAGAATTTTTACTTTGAGATCCTTTGGTGCTCTCTCTTCTCATCTCCAAATTTAATTCTAATTCACTTAATAAAGGTTGAGTACTTTCATGTGACATGAGACTTTGCTATGAGATGCTTGCACGCGTTCCGTTTCGGGGCGAGGTGTGAGTCATCATTCGTGGTGGATAGGTCTTAGCATGAGTACATCACAAAGAAAAGCTAAAAAACACTTCTTAACCAAAAAAACCACAAAAATATTTAATAATGGTAATAGGCTAGTGTGCTCAAGCCTTCACTTGTGGGACTAGCTTTGGGGATTTCCTCCATAGATAGGTGTGCCTCTTGTGCATTCCATTTCGGGATGATGTGAGACGTACACATCCCATTGAGTAAGACTTAGGTACACTTACCTATGCAGACTTTCACTCATAAAAGCTTCTAAAAAACACCAAACAAACAATAAGCGTCTTTCCTTCGGGAATTCTTTTCTCACCTCCTTCGCTCCGTCCGCGAACTTGCTCCTACTTGTCACTTTGCAAGACGGTTACGCACTCGTCGTTCGAGTTTGCAACACCTGAGCAATGGCATAGGCAGTTCAAGCTTTAATTCACAAGCAATTTCCTTTGGTACCCCTAGTTAGGGGAACTACGGCGTCTCTGATCCTCATTATCCTGATGAGGTACGTAGGCAGCGGGGTAGGGCCCGTTCGAGCACAATCTTTATTTTCCCTACATTTTTTCTCTTGGTTCTCTTATTCATTTCTTTTTCCAGTTCCCGTTCATTTTCATTTCTTTTGCTGCAGTTTTCATACCCTCACCCTTTGAAATAGTTATCTTTGCAAGCGTGGATCCCGTCGGGTACGGCGGACGATCTGGGTGCTAATACCTTCCCAGGTCGTAACCGAGTCCCGAACTCAGTCTCTTTAGTTCGTAGGACCCGTGTCCTTCCTCTTCTTTCTTCTGGTTTGTGCAACATTGCCATTCCCTTTCTTTGGGATAAAAATGCCTGGCTGGCGACTCTATTCTTTTTCCGCGCCACTTTCGTGTTTGTACCAGGATGGAAATCCGGGGAGCGACAGCTGGTGACTCTGCTGGGGACCGAACCCAGAATCTCTGGTTCCCCTGTGAGTCTCTCCTAGCGCTTGTGTGTTACTGTTTCATTGGGTGATGTTTGCTTGCTGTGGCTTGTTGTATTTTATTGTTGTTTATTTACAGCTTTATTTACAGTTTTCAGTATTTATTTTCCTCATCATGTATATCATACTGGACTATCTGGACTGGTTTTCTGTTTGGTGGGCTCGGGTGATACTGTTTCTGAGAGATAAGCATGGTACCCGACTTGAGTGCACCCTAGGATTAGAGTGGACATATTGTACTCGCATGTGACATGATGAGTGGCGATGTGTTTCACGCCCAGATTGCGACCGTCTTGGAAATATCTTGTGTGGGGATTTCCTCCACTTCGGGATAGGACCTTGATAGTTATGTGCATTTGGGGACCGATCATTGAGAACCTTTGTGGAAACAACCCTCTCCAGTGGTGGCAGTGGCAGACCACATTTTGTGGCAAACCCATTCGCACCCGAGGGTCCACTGGGGACTCGAATAGGATGGCCTGGTTCTCTTATAGGAACTCAGTTAAAGCATCTGGTCGTATGACATTAGTATTGTATCCTACGGGCTGAATGTACTATTGTTTCTCGATTTCAGCGCTTGAAGCTGGGGACTTATAAGGGATGCTTGTTTTTCCCAGACTCAGCTGAGGCCTCCCTGCGTAGTACATAATGCCTAACCGATTCCCTGATTTGGTCATGAGCCATTTCTCGGAAATGGTGAAAGTATTATTGCTATTCGGCTTTGAGAGTCCGTGATGCTTGACCTGGAGCACACCTGTGAGATTGGGAATAGGTTTACAGGTTTGCAGGAACCCTTAACCTCATCATACCCTTGTTACCAGTACAATTCATGTTATGATACAGTTACTTTGGTTCTGGAGTTCTGGTTTTCTTGTTCTGGTATTCTTGATATTGTGGTCCTGAGATCTTCTTCAGAGAGTTGTAATTATCAGAGAGTGTGACTCAGTGTACTTTTGGTTTGCTAGTTATTTAGAGGGGCCCTTGTCAGTGTCCAGATTCCAGACAGTCCCAGATGACCATATTGTCTTTGCATTTGCATCTGCATTGCATCATTGCATCATTAATCATTATTTTGTTTTCATTCACATGTTCATATCTTTGCTTCCGGTTCCGGTATCCTCTTCAAAGATGGAAGATCCTCGCAAGCATAATATTCATTTCAAGTTCTTTGACACCAAGGTTGGCCTGTTGAAGAAGATGGTAAAACTGATTACACCCAACCATGTGGAGAGATTCAGGAAAGCTTACGAGAGTATTCTTGATGTGGTGGTAGAGCTAGATCCTTCCGAGATGAGTGCCATTCATACCCTGCTTCAGTATTATGATCCTCGGCTCCGTTGCTTCACCTTTCCTGATTTTCAATTGGGCCCTATGTTGGAGGAGTATGCTCTGATCCTGGGTGTGCCTATTTGAGACCAGGTTCCTTTCAATGTTGAGATGAGTAGACTTGCACCTGAGGTTATTGCCAAGGCTCTTTATTTGAGCGCTTCTATGGTGAATTCTTTGACCATCATTAAGGGAGGTGTGCCTGGGTTTTCTTTGGAGGCTCTGGTAAAGAAAGCGGAAGAGTTGGCTCTTGAGGAAGAATGGGATGTTGTTTGTGCTATCTTGGATATTTCTATCTATGGCATTATCTTTTTTGCTGATATGGATAAGTTCATAGATATGAATGCCATACATCTCTTTTTGCTGAAGAATCCTGTGCCTACCTTGATCGGGGATTTGTATTACTCAGTTCACTACAAAACTGAGAAGAAGAGGGGAGTTTGGTCCGTTGTTGTGCTCCTCTATTTCACATGTGGTTCATGAGGCATCTGACTAGTACGAGAGTGTTTAGTGACCACACCTTGGTATGGGCTCAGAAGATGGAAAAGTTGCTTGCCAAGGATGTCAGGTGGATTACTCAAAGGCTGCAAGGTGCGCGTTTCATCACTAGTTGCGGGAGTTATCATAGTGTGCCTTTGTTGGGAATAACTGGAGGGATTAATTACAATCCAATCTTGTTAAGAAGACAATTGGGATATGCCTTGAGAGAGGTTCCAGAAGAACTGAAGCTGACCCCTATTTTCTACTTCCCGGTGAAAGACATTATGCCCTTAGTGAGGAAGGTGGTTGGAGCTTGGAAGTGCATTAAGGGAGAAGGGATAGCTAGTTTCGGAAAGTGCAACAATCAGACATTCCCAGAGTATGAAGCTTGGTTGAAAGACAGAGCCAGAAGAGTTTTGTTGCCATTCTCACCACCAGTTCCTCCAGTATCTGAGTCCATTGATACTATGCCCTTGGAGGAGTTCAAGAAGTTGGAAGCCCAGCTACATGCAGTTAGAGTTGAAAATACTGAGATGGTAAGCCTGTACCACCATGCCAACCGGGCCAAGATTGAAGCTGAGGAGAAGTTGTTGAAGATGCAAACTGCTTTGGAGGCTAAGGAGAAGGACTTTGCAGGTAGAGAAGCACATTTCCACAGGTTAGGGATGATGGAAGCCCAAAGAGAAGCTGAACACAAGAAGAATTCAAAGACCCTCAAAGATGCTCGTCGGTCTATTGTCTGGTTGTGGGAACAGAGAGAGCAAGAGTTGAAGCAATATAAGGAAAAAGAAGAATCATTTGAGGTGCAGATGGCCTACAAAAAAGAAGAGGTGGAGAAAGTCCACAAGATTCGCAGGGAGAAGACTCAACAGCTAGCAGACAGTCAACAAGCTCTCGAAGCAGCACTTAAAGAGATGGAAGACCTCAAGTTGATGGCTGGAGTCAAGAGGGTTAGGTCTGATATGGGGTATAGTGATGGAGCTTCAGGGTCCTCAGGCAGTGGTTTTGCTTCTTAGTTTTTTTTCTTTATATCTGGATTACCTACAGGTATGTTGTAGGAGTCCTGGCTGTTTGTTTTCTTTTTAGAAACTTGTACCCTGCAGGGAATTCTGTTTTATTTGCCTAATAGGCTGATTTATGTTATGGCTTTTTCCATTATTTCTTGGTTTGCTCGCTATTATGGTTTGAATGTGGTTTCTCGCGAAGGTTTCTGAAAGTCGAGGATCGGTTCCCATCTGGTTTTCTTTGCTAAATATCGGAACCGGGGGATGAATGGCCTGGGATTGGAAACATAAACAACTGCATTGCATACATATAACCTATTTGTTTGTTTTGCAGGTGTTGTCTCAGTTACTAACGTGTTTTGTGTTGCAGGCACTATAGCTCCCCGGAAAGTTCGGGAACAACCAGGTGTGCACAGATATCCAACCAAGATTAACAGAGAACGAGCCATGGACCAGATGCAAGCGGACTTGGCAGATCTGAGATTGAGAATGGATAACTTTATGACAGTGATGGCCGGCATGTGGCAAAACCAAGAGCGTATGCGGGAGATGATTGAGAACAACCAACCCAGGAACACTGCTGCTGCTGCTACTGCTGCTGACAATCGTACCGGTGCGGGCGCACGTCAGGTTGAACCTCCTGTTACACAGCCAGGAGTGACAATAATCAATGACGGGTTGAATAATATTCAAATGGATAATCATGACGACCAGTTCACTCTACTTGATGAAACTGAAGGTCAAGGAGCTGAAATGAATAAGAGGTTCAAGGAGATGGCTGAGCAAATCAAAGCTATTCAATCCCAGAGCTCCTTGGGATTTGACATAACAGATTTGGGCTTGGTTCTTGGGGTCAGGATCCTATACAAGTTCAAAATTCCAACCTTTGAGAAGTATAACGGCACTGCATGCCCGAAGACCCATCTTCAATCATTTGTTGGGAGAATTGCTGCTCACACGGATGATGAGAAGCTCTGGATGTATTATTTTCAAGACAACTTGGTTGGAGCTTCGCTGGAATGGTACATGAAGCTCAGCAGAGTAAATATCAAGAGTTGGAAGGATCTAGCTGAAGCCTTTATGAGGCAGTATCAATATAACATGGACATGGCTCCGAACCGCACGCAGTTGCAGCACATGGCTCAGACGGCTAAAGAAGGTTTCAAAGAGTATGCACAGAGGTGGCGCCAGCTCGCTGCCTGGGTGCAACCACCGCTGCTTGAGAACGAAATGGTTGATATGTTTATGGGCACGCTGCAGGGTGTATTTCTTGAAAGACTGGCGTCCAGCTCTGCTACTAAATTCAACGATATTGTTATTGCTGGAGAAAGAGTTGAGACATTGCTGAAAATGGGGAAGATACAAGATCCTAGTGCTAGCAGCTCAAATGGAGCGAGGAAGGCTTTTAGTGGACCTCCTAGAAGAAGAGAAGGAAAGACGAATGTTGTATTTGGCCGAGGCCGGGGCCGTGGCTATAGAAGAACCTATGAGCATGTGGCAGCAGTCATAATTCCTGCAACTCCAGTACAATAGATGCAACCTCCTCCACAACAACAACATCAACAACAACACCAACCTCGTACCAACTATCAGCAGAGACCGTATCAGCCGAGGCAGACTCGCCCGGATAATAGGGGGATTGAGGCTATCCCGATGACCTATGCTGCCTTACTTCCAAGACTGTTGGATTTGAACCTAATTCAACTCAGAACTTTGGCACCACCACCTCCTGGAGAGCTTCCAGTTGGTTATGATGTCAACGCACGATGCGCTTTCCACTCTGGAGCACCCAGGAACTCGACTGAGAAGTGCAGAGCTTTGCATCACAAGGTTCAAGATCTTGTTGACTCTAAGGCAATCAACTTTGCGCCACCACCGAATGTTAATTCGAATCCTATGCCGCATCATGGAGGGGCAAGAGTAAATGCTGTTAAGGGTGGTGACAAGTTGAGTCTCGTGTTGAGTATTGATGAAGTGAAGACTCCCTTGAGGGTAGTGAAAGAGAGACTGCTGAATGGTCAAGCTTTTCCTGGTTGCTGTCTTTATTGTGAAGACTGTATGAGTGCTGAGAATGGTTGTGAGAAGTTGAGGATGGGTTTGCAGGGTTTGATTGATGATGGATCCTTGCAGTTTAGTAAAATTGGTAATGATAAGGTTGATGATGTGTCAACCATTACTATTTTCTACGATGAAGCTGACATGCCTGTCAGAAGAGAACCGATTACGATCTATGCTCCTCAGATTAGTCCCGTGACTATCACAGTACCTGGGCCTGTGTCGTACACAGACAATAGAGCCATTCCTTGGCATTATGGCTCAGAGGTATATGTAGCTGGACAGAAGATTGAGAGAAAATATGTTGCTGACCCGACTGTAGAGAATGTTGGGGGTGTTGGGGGTTTCACCCGAAGTGGTCGTTTGTTCGCTCCCCCTGTGCTGAGAGGGGATCCTGAGGCTGAGGCTTCGTCCAAGGCCAAAAAAAAAGCAGGCTGTGAATGATGAGTCAACTACTCCTGTGGCTGGGCAGGGTACATTTGAAAAAGAAGTCGAGGAATTCATGAGGATTATCAAGAAGAGTGACTACAAGGTGGTCGATCAACTGAACCAGACGCCTTCAAAGATTTCCATCTTGTCACTGCTGATGTGCTCCCACGCACACCGAGAGGCCTTACTGAAAGTCCTGCAAATGGCCTACATTCCTCAGGAGATCACTGTCAACCAACTCGAAGCTGTTGTTGGAAGTGTCAATGCAAGCCATGGCCTAGGCTTTACTGACAGATGTCGCTCCCACCAAATGACACACGGCCAGAAAGGGTACAGACGCGAACGGTCGGCGAAAGGAGAGAGAACACACATGGGTGAGCTCAAAAGACAAGAGTCTCCGGCTAGGCATTTTTATCCCGGAGGAAAGGTAATGCTGCATAAACCTAAGAAAAGATATGGATAAGACGGTTGCGAACCAGAGAAACTGAGAAAGGGGGTTGGTTACAACCTGGGAAGGTATTAGCACCCATATTGTCCGCCGTACTCGACGGGATACACGCTTAAAAGATTTGTGTTTTAAAGGGGTAGTGTCAATGCAATTTGTGTATCAAAGCTGGAAAAGAATGCAAGTGTCAGTGTAAAAGAAGTATGAAGTGTATAAGAGAAGTGTCAGTGTAAGAACAGGAGTGAAGCTCAAGACTATGAGGCTTAAAGAATAATGTTGTAAGAGGGGGAATATACAAAGACTTTTGTTCGATAACCGTTAAGTTATGCCTACGTATCCTCTCATGCAATGAGGAAGTCAGAACACCGTAGTTCGACTCAAAGAGACTGAAAGATAAATTGACTTGTGAACTGCTTGTTTGTCTATGCTCAAGTGTATGACCTATCTGGCTCAGGTGCAAACTGTCTTGCATTAGACGGAAGAAGCGAGTTCTCATTTGTGAGTGAATGAGATTAGAAAAGAATCCCGGAGGAGACGATTATTGTTTGTTTTTGGTGTTTTCAGTCTTTTATTGCTTTTTGGATTTGTCATAAGTTAATGAGCTTAAGCCTAAACCAAGGGTTAGTAAACTCATCACATCCTCCCTCTGATTAGGGGTAATGAGAATACTTTAAGCATGAAGTAAACACCTCACACCTAGTCACCATGATGTAGGATTAAGATCATTAACCTACTTGTGATTATTTAAATGTTTTTGGGGTTTTTGTTTAGTGTTAAGTAATGAGTTTAAGCCATAATCAAGGATTTAATGGACTCATTACACCATCCTAATAGAAGGATAATAGATGAGAAAATTTAAGCTGAGGAAGGCTCCTCAACTTAATCCATGATTAGGGATTAAGCTCATTACAAAACAAAGCCTTTATTAAAGTGGATTTTAGTTAATGGTAGGATTAAGAAGTGGATTTTATGGTTTGTAAGACAACTTGAGGGGGACTTGTTGTAAACACCCCAAATTTGCCCTCACCCATTCACACCATGGCTTGTGATCATTCCATATGCATAAACTCAATCATATGCATCTCATATCCCCTTTTTGATTCACTGCATAGATTCAAAGTCATCTGCATCTAGGGTTAGTGATCTGAGCAATCCAAGAGCTTCTTGAGCCACTCCAAAGGCCATCAATCACTTCAAATGGGTCCATGTGTGTTCAAATATCATATTATATTCTCTAAAAGTCAAGAATGTCAAAGAATCACAAGAACTGGGATTTGAATGGAAGCAGAGCCAGGCTTGACTGCACAGATGACCTAGAATTAGGGTTTTGATTTCAGAGGCCATAACTCCATTTCTTTTGGTCATTCTTGTTTCTATTGGTCTCTATATGGTATAGGGAGTATGCATATCAATTTTCATGAAGAAATTCCATGGGGAAGTCATCTGATCAAGAGTTGACTTTTCAAGCAAGTCAGTGCAAAATCAGGGCATCTGAGGCCCTCAATGACCCAACCAAAGGGGGTTCTTCATCATTTTGATTGTATATGATATTTATTTGATCATAGAAGATGTTAGAAGTTCACAAAATTGAAGAATTTCAAGTCTCCTGCAAAGTTGACTTTTTGGGCAAGTTTGACTTTTAGTGAAAATGTCATTTTAAGCAACTTTTTCAACCTTTACTTTTTGATTCAAGAAAGCTTCAAATGGAAAAACTTTGGTCATGAAAGTTGTAGAATAGATCTTTCCCTTTTCAAAAAGTACAAGAACATGACCTAATTCATTTTGGATCAAAAGTTATGGTTTGTCAAAGTTGGCAAAAATCACTAAATTTCAAGACATGCACCAAAGAGGCAAAGTTGCAAATTCACTTCTCAAGGCCAATTAAGTCATCAAATGCACTTATAATCCACACAACATGATCACACAACATTCAAAAATCAGAATGGGCCAAGGAATCACATGTTTCATGGCTTATGGATCAAGTTTCTTTCATGAGAACCAAAGGCAAGGCAAGTTGCAAAATCCATCATAGCATCTCATCCACTTGCTGGCTAGCTTGCTGATCAACCCTAGGCTCTTCCTCACATCATGCTGCGCAACACACCCTCCTTGTACTTAGCTAGAAAGTGACCCATGCTTCTCTTACACAAAGTTGACATTTTTGCAAAAGCACCCATACCAATCAATAAAGCACATGTCACCTCATCTGACCAATGGGAATTGTTTATGTGAATCAAATGCAAGCTAAACATAACAAGAAGCAAGCCTGAAACACACCACAAGCCAGCATTCTCATTTTCACCCTCTTGAGCAAAAGCTTTCGAAACTCTTAACACAGGACACAAACACACAAACAAACTTCACCAATCATCTCACCATGCTTCACTGAACACAAACCAACACTCAAAACAGCCTGAAAGCCATTGAATCAAAAACACGATTTCCTCACTCCACTGAACAGAACTTGTTCAAACTTCCAAACCAGCCATTTTAAACTCCAACTAAGCACTGCAAGCTTCTCAGGAAGTCCATTAGAGGCATTTTGAATCAAAGGGCTAGCCAGAAAGTGTCAGAAATCAAAGCTCCAGTTCAGGTGAGCTCAAGAACATTTTTTCCAGAAACTTCTTTTTAAGTTCTTAAATGATTCTCTATGTTCCACTGATCATGCTGATATGTTTTGTTTCGAAAATAATTGAGTATTGAGCATGTATGTTGTTCCTGAAACTTTTTGACCTAAACCCCTTTTGATTCGATTCAGCCTGGATACGAAAAATAAATGCATTTTGTTTGTTGATTCATGTTGTATGATGTTTGGGGGTTGATTATGGGCAGAAATAATTTGTTTTAGATGCCCAGGGAGTGAGATTGAGATTCTCAGGGGAGAGTGTGGCCGGAGAAGATGACCGGAGGTCATTTCCGGCCACCTGAAAGTCATTAGTAACTTAATTAGGGTTAGGGCAAACTTTGAACGTGGACCCTTGGATCTGTCTTCCCGCGCGCGTTTGAGTGGTCTGGATCATATCATTAGTTGTTAATTAGGATTAATTTATTTAATTAATTGAAATTAGGAAGTTTGAACTTGGGCCGTCCAGATGCGCGCCCAGTCAAACATTTTAAACCCAGTTTCAATCTGAGCCTTCCATCCTGCATACTTCCCATTTATTTCATTTTATTTTCTTTTTATTCCATTTAATTTGTCCATTTAATTTAAAATAGCAAAATCATTTTAAAAATTATGAAATTTTTTATATAAACTTTTATTAAATTTCAGAAACCAAAAACATTTTTATTTTTATTTTTTGCATTAAAAAAATATTTTTAAATATTTAAAAGTTTATTTTTAATTAATTAATGAGAATTAATTAAATAAAAATATTTTTGGTATTTAAAAATCACCAAAAAATCCATGAAACCTTTAAAAACATTTAGAAACATTGTCCAACCCTCAAACCAAATTTCTTTTTTGATCTTGATGCATTTTGATAATTTTCCATGGAATTAATTCATTTTCAAAGCATTATTTTGATCCAAACTTCAAAAAATCATTTCTGCCTAACCCTTGAGAGTTGGACTTTGATTATTTTTGCATTGTGTTGTGCATATCATGTAGTTTGTGAGATTAAATTGGCATGAATTGATCTTGCATTTTCCATTTGTTTGACATTTTTCTTGTTAAAGTACCCAAAAACCCTAGAAATTTTAGGAAATTCATAACTCTAATTAGGTTAAGAGTTGGAACCTCTCCTTTGGGCAGTGAGTTAGTATAGGTTTAGGGTTTATTTGAATGCATTTTCAAATTTTTATCTTGATGTTTGCTTCTGATTTTGGTTTTTGTTTGATGCATTGATCATAAACCCTAATTTGGGCTTCCATATGCATCCATCTTGCATTTGCTTGCATACCTTGACTTGCCATAGCATTTTGTGCATCCATTTGATTCATTAGACATATTAAGACATATTGAAAGCATGTTTGATCATTGCATCTTGCATTTTCCATGTTGTATGCCATTTCCACTTCATAACTTTTCATGTATGATCATGGTTCTTAACTTGTTTCATTTGCATCCATAGGTTTGTATGATCATCCCCATGTGTTGTTTCATGTTTGCATCATCCCATAGCTTCATTATCATCATGTATATGCTTCTGTTTTTGGTTTACATCATCCCATTTCATCTCATTTTGTATTGCATTGCATTTCTTTCACTAACCTTTCAGGTGGTAAGTCACTTTGAGAAGTGAATTTGCCTTCACTTCTCACAACTCCTTTCCATCTCTCTTATGCATCATTGCTGCATTTAGTTATGTGTATGAGATTGAGCTTTCTCTTTATTTTGCTTCTTACTTTCTTTCCTCAAGTGACTTGACTTCTTGAATGAAGCAAGTTACTTTGCTTCTCCTGATCTTTTCATCTGCTTCCTGGTGGTTCCTTTGAAGACTTCTTTCTTAAACCTCACAAAATTTAGGAACAACCAAGCATGACAATGATTAGGGTTTTGATTAGTCTCCCCACTTATTTTTTACATTTGTGTCTCTTTGAGTCTTCTCTCCTCATCTCATAATCAGGGACTAAACCCTAAAGGCTCTAAGGCTTTGTGATTAAGTTTATGCCTGTATCCTTCTATTAGGATGGAGTGTATAACTTTAATCTTAAGTGTTAAACCCTTAATGTGTTTAACTCCTTTAATCAATTCACATAATAATCATCAAGACATCACACTTGTAACTTGGGCCTTGCATTAGGGTTCTAATTCTTCCTTAACTGGTTAAGAAGGACTAACCCTAGTGTTAATGGACAAGTCCCCCTCAAGTTGTCTTACAAACCATAAAATTCACTTCATCATCTCACCATTAAATAAAATCCACTTAATCAAAGGCTTGTTTTGTCATGAGTTTAATCCCTAATCATGGATTAAGTTGAGGAGCTTTCCTCAGCTTAAACACCCTCATCTATTATCCTTCTATTAGGATGGTGTAATGAGTCTGTTTAATCCATGATTATGGCTTAATCTCATTACTTAACACTAAACAAAAACACCAAAAACATCTAAATAATCACAAGTAGGTTAATGATCTTAACCCTACATCATGGTGATTAAATGTGAGAATCTAACTTCACACTTAAGGAATTCTCATTACCCCTAATCAGAGGGAAGATGTGATGAGTTTATTAATCCATTGGTTTAGGCCTAAGCTCATTAACTTATGACAAACTTTCAAAAGCAATAAAAGACTGAAAACTCAAAAACAAACAATAATCGTCTCCTTCGGGATTCTTTTCTCATCTCATTCACTCATAAACGAGGACTCGCTTCTTCCGTCTAATGCAAGACAGTTTGCACCTGGGCTAGACAGGTCATACACTTGAGCATAGATAAGTAAGCAGTTCACAAGTCAATTCACCTTTCAGTCTCTTTGGGTCGAACTACGGTGTTCTGACTTCCTCATTGCACGAGAGGATACGTAGGCATAACTTAACAGTTATCGAACAAAAGTCTCTGTATATTCCCCCTCTTTCAGCATCATTCTTTTAACCTCATGATCTTGAGTATCTTATTCCTGTTTCTTCTGCACTGACACTGTATATATCACATATCACTTTCTTCTACACTGACACCTGTACATTCTTTTCAGCCTTTTTACACACAAATTGCACTGACACTACCCCTTTAAAACACAAATCTTTTAAGCGTGGATCCCGTCGAGTACGACGGACAATCTGGGTGCTAATACCTTCCCAGGTTGTAACCAACCCCCTTTCTCAGTCTCTCTGGTTCGCAACCGTCTTATCCATCTTTCCTAGGTTTATGCAGCATTACCTTTCCTTCGGGATAAAAATTCCTAGCTGGCGACTCTATTCATTCCCTGTGAGTTCACTCCTGTGTGTTCTCACACCCTCCTTTCGCCGACCGTTCGCATCTGTACCCTATTTGACCCGGCTTCATTTAGTGGTGTAAACACCCCAAATTTACCCTCACCCATTCACACCATGGCTTGTGATCATTTCATATGCATAAACACAATCATAACATCTCATATCACATTTTTGATTCACTGTATAGATTCAAAGTCATCTGCACCTAGGGTTTGTGATTTGAGCAATCTAAGAGCTTCTTGAGCCACTCCAAAGGCCATCAATCACTACAAAGGGGTCCATGTATGTCCAAGCATCATATTACATCCTCTCAAAGTCAAGAATGCCAAAAGATCACAAGAACTGAGGATGATGTGGAAGCAGAGCCAGGCTTGACTACACAGATGACCTAGAATTAGGGTTTTGGTTTCAGAGGCCATAACTCCAAATTTTTTGGTCATTCTTGTTTCTATTGGTCTCTATATGGTATAGGTAGTATTCATATCAATTTTCATGAAGAAATTCCATGGAGAAGTCATCTGATCAAGAGTTGACTTTTCAGACAAGTCAGTGCAAAATCAGGGCATCTGAAGCCCCCAATGACCCAACCAAAGGGCATTCTTCATCATTTTGATTGTATATGATCTTTGTTTGATCATAGAAGAGGTTGGAAGTTCACAAAATTGAAGAATTTGAAGTTTTTGCAAAGTTGACTTTTTGGGCAAGTTTGACTTTTAATGAAAATGTCATTTTAGGCAACTTTTTCAACCCTTACTTTTTGATTCAAGAAAGCTTCAAATGGAAAAACTTTGGTCATGAAAGTTGTAGAATAGATCTTTCCCTTTTCAAAAAGTACAAGAACATGACCTAATTCATTTTGGATCAAAAGTTATGGATCATCAAAGTTGGCAAAAATCACTAAATTTCAATTCATGCACCAAATGGAAAACTTGCATTTTCTCATACCAAGCATTCTATTGTCCTCAAAATGACTTCTAAACTTCATCACATAATCATACATGACCTAAAAACAGATTGGCCCAAGGAATTTTTCATTTTTGTGACTTGATTTTCAAGAAATCCATAAGTCATTTTCCATACAAGTGCAAAGAGGGATTTTTGACAAAATCACCCTCCAAGGAATTATGTGATCACTAGCTGATTTCTATGCATTGCCATGACTAAATGAAGTTCCATGCATCAAAATTCAGCAAGAATCATCTCATGTACATAGCACAAAATCACAAGAAAACACAAGTGGGCAAGTTGCAAGATCTAGCATAGCTCATGATCCACATGCTGCAGACATCCACAAGCAATCTAAGGGTCATCCTTGACCCAAGCTGAAGCAAGACATGCCCTAAAACTGCTGCTGCCATAGCCCATGCTGCAAGTACAAGTCACATTGACTTTTTTGCCAAAACCCCCATGCTCTTGGAACAGTGAGCAGCCACCTCTACTGACCTGCTCCACAGGCTACTCATACATTGTGGGAGTGTTATAGCAAGACATTGGCCCTTGAAGCAAGCCAGAACACAGCCTTCACAAAAACTGTCAAAGAACTCCTCTTCTTCGAATCTCATTTTCCATCCATCAAACATCCAATTTCTCTTCACCAATCAATCATACACACTCAAGAGAACCAAAATCCACCATTGAAGTAGCTTGAAACTTCACAAATCCTGACTGTGGAATCTGCTGCACCAGAACACTTCCTCCCAAATCAGTCATCCACAAGAACTTTGAAGCATCTCATTGAGTTCAAGAGGGTCAAAAAAGTTCACTTGCACAAGTAGGAGACTCTGGAAGCTCACCATTGAAGCTTTCCAGCTCAGGTATGGCCATGAACTTTTTCTCACAGAGCTTGCATTTTATGTTATAAATTGATAGTGTATGTCTTGCTGGTCATGGGGATGTCCTTAGATTTGAAAATAGTGAAGGAATGATCATTTTATGCTTCTCTGAAATTTTGCCCGTGTTTGAGTTTGAGCTTGTTCTTCTTTGTTCATGGTGGATAAATGGTTTTTAGGGTTGGATTTAGGTTTAGTTTGAGGAGGGGAAGGTTTCTGGGCATTTAATTTGACTGGGGGTAGCCTGTAGGAGAACCTAGGGTTTTGACCCTGCCGGAGAAGACGACCGGAGCTCATCTCCGGTCGCCTGAGTGTGATTAGGGTTAAGCCTGATTAATTACGTAAATTCAAATCCTGTCCCTTGGATGCTGCTTCCCGCGCGCTTGTGAACGGCCCAGATGCTTCCATTTTGCCCTAATCTCCATTAACCTAATTAATCCCATTTAATTAATTTGTAAAACCTAATTAAGTCAGAGTCCATCCTGACCCTTGATTCACGCGCCAAGTCAACAGCTGACCCCCCAACTTTGAATCTGATGCGTTGGATCAGATTACTTTTCATTTTTATTAATTTTATTTCATTTCTTTTATTTTTCTTTTGTTCATTTATTTTAAATAGTAAAACAATTTCAAAAATTCTGAATTTTTTTTATACACACTTTTATTTAATTTCAGAACACAAAAATATTTTTATTTTTATTTTTTGCATTCAAAAAATATTTTTAAATATTTAAAAGTTTATTTTTAATTAATTAATGAGAATTAATTAATTAAAAATGCTTTTAGGTATTTAAAAATCACCAAAAAAATTCAAGAAACATTTAAAAATATTTAGAAACATTGTCCAACCCTCAAACCAAATTTCTTTTTTGATCTTGATGCATTTTGAGAATTTTTCATGGAATTAAAATCATTTTTATGCATTATTTTGATCCAAACTTCAAAAAATCATTTCTGCCTAACCCTTGAGAGTTGGACCTTGATTCTTTTTGCATTGCATTGTGTTTAGCATGTAGTTTGTGATATTAAATGGCCATGATTTGATCTTTCATTTTCAATTTGTTTGGCAATTTTCTTGTTAAGGAACCCTAAAACCCTAGAAAACTTAGGAAAATCATAACTTGAATTAGGTTAAGAATTGGAACTTCTCCTTTGGGCATTGAGTTAGTATAGGATTAGGGATCCTTTGAGTGCATTTTCAATTTTTTATATTGATGTTTGCTTCTGATTTTGGTTTTTGTTTGTTGCTTTGATCATAAACCCTAATTTGGGCTTCCATATGCATCCATCTTGCATTTGCATTCATACCTTGACTTGCCATAGCATTTTGTGTATCCATTTGATTCATTTAACATCTTAAGACATATTGAAAGCATGTTTGATCATTGCATCTTGCATTTGCCATGTTGTATGCCATATGCATCTCATAACTTTTTCATGTATGATCATGGTTCCAAATTTGTTTCATCTGCATCCATAAGCTTGTATGATCATCACCATGCCTTGTTTCATGTTTGCATCATCTCATAGCATCATTATCATCCCATATATGCTTCTGGTTTTGGTTTGACTCATGTCATTTCATCCCATTTTGCATTGCATTGCATTTCTTTCAATAACTTTTCAGGTGGTAAGTTATCTTGAGAAGTGAATTTGCCTTCACTTCTCATAACTTCTTTTCATCTCTTTTTATGCATCTTTGCTGCATTTTTGTTTGTGCTTGAGATTGAGCTTGCTCATTCTTTTTCTTCTTACTTTCTTTCCTCAAGTGACTTGTCTTCTTCAATGAAGCAAGTTACTTTGCTTCTCCTGATCCTTTCATCTGCTTCCTAGTGGTTCCATTGAAGACTTCTCTTGTAAACCTCACAAACCTTAGGAACAACCAAGCATGACAATGATTAGGGTTTTGATTAGTCCCCCCACTTAGCTTTTACCTTTGTGTCTCTTTGAGTCTTCTCTTCTTACCTCATAATCTGGGACTAAACCCTAAAGGCTTTAAGGCTTTGTGATTAAGCTTATGCCTGCATCCTTCTATTAGGATGGAGTGTATAACTTTAATCCTAAGTGTTAAACCCTTAATGTGTTTAACTCCTTTAATCAATTCACTTAATAATCATCAAGGCATCATACTTGTAACTTGGGCCTTACATTAGGGTTCTAATTCTTCCTTAACTGGTTAAGAAGGACTAACCCTAGTGTTAATGGACAAGTCCTCCTCAAGTTGTCTTACAAACCCTAAAAATCACTTCATCATCATATCATTAAATAAAATCCACTTAATAAAGGCTTTGTTTTGTCATGAGTTTAATCCCTAATCATGGATTAAGCTGAGGAGCTTTCCTCAGCTTAAACATTCTCATCTATTATCCTTCTATTAGGATGGTGTAATGAGTCTGTTTAATCCCTGATTATGGCTTAATCTCATTACTTAACACTAAACAAAAACACCAAAAACATCTAAATAATCACAAGTAGGTTAATGATCTTAATCCTACATCAGGGTGATTAAGTGGGAGAACCTGACTTCACACTTAAAGTATTCTCATTACCCCTAATCAGAGGGAAGATGTGATGAGTTTACTAACCCATTGGTTTAGGCTTAAGCTCATTGACTTATGACAAATTCCCAAAAGCAATAAAAGACTGAAAACTCAAAAAAAAAAAACAATAATGGTCTCCTCCGGGATTCTTTTCTCATCTCATTCACTCACAAACGAGAACCTGCTTCCTCCGTCTAATGCAAGACAGTTTGCACCTGAGCCAGACAGGTCATACACTTGAGCATTGATAAGCAAGCAGTTCACAAGTCAATTTACCTTTCAGTCTCTTAGGGTCGAACTACGGTGTTCTGACTTCCTCATTGCACGAGAGGATACGTAGGCATAACTTAACAATTATCGAACAAAAGTCTCTGTATATTCCCCCTCCTTCTAGCCTTATTCTTTAGCCTCATGATCTTAAGCATTTCATTCTTGTTCTCACACTGACACTTTTCTTATACACTTCACTTCTTTTACACTGACACCTGTACATTCTTTTCCAGCTATTATACACAAATTGCACTGACACTACCCCTTTAAAACACAAATCTTTTAAGCGTGGATCCCGTCGAGTACGACGGACAATCTGGGTGCTAATACCTTCCCAGGTTGTAACCAACCCCCTTTCTCAGTCTCTCTGGTTCGCAACCATCTTATCCATCTCTTTCTAGGTTTATGCAGCATTACCTTTCCTCCGTGATAAAAATGCCTAGCTGGCGACTTTTTTCTTTTCCAGTGAGTTCACTGTTGTGTGTTCTCATTGTTCTTTTCGCCGACCGTTCGCGTCTGTACCATGTTTGAGCCAGTCTCATCTTTTGGGAGCGACAGCTTGGCGACTCTGCTGGGGACCCTTATACTGTAACCAGGGCTTCTGGTTCTTTTTGTGGGTTCCTCCTAGCGCTTGATTGATTTGTGTTTACTGGGGTGTTATGTGTGCTTGTATTTGTATTTATTTTTGCTTTATGTACAGTTGTTTATTGCTTTCTTTATAGCTTTACATATATCATACTGTCATACTGTGCTGGCTGGGTCTGTTTGTTGCTTTGGTGGGTGGGTGTTCTATTGAGAGTTGAGGTCCTATACCTGGGACCTGAGTGACACCTAGGCTAGAGTGGTTCATGTTCTTTCCCATTCCATTTCGGTCTGGTGCGGGAATATGAAACACGGTTCAGATATGGGTTTCTTCTTGAGAACTCTGTGCTGCAGCTTTCCTGTAGTGCTAGGGCTATCTGGGAAGCCTGCTAAGTCTGGATGACCTTTAGTATTGACCTTCAGAAACTGAGGTGAATTAGAGGAGGATCTTTTATGGTTATTGTAAACACTGTACCTCCGGGTTAGAAGTGTTTACACTTCTCATAACTGATCCAAGTCTGAAGATCCTTGTTTTAGAACATCATCTGTGAGGGGGTTGGGTTGTTTACAGGTTTGCAGGTACCCTTCACCTCAGCATACCCTGTTACTTAAGAATACTCCATGTTGGAACAGTTCTTGTGATTTTAACCCTGGACATGTGACTCTTTATTTGAGTCCCCCACCTTGGTTATTGGACTTATGAACCTCCATCTGGATTTCTTGAACATACATGGACCTATATCAGAGCACTTGATCAGATCCAGCTCAGTCACAAACCCTTGCATATCATTTGCATACATCCTCATTGCATAATTTTAACATGTGTTTATTTGTTTTTCAGGGTATCCATCCTACATTTTGGCTTGGTTTTGACCCCTTCTTCAGCTTAGACCTATCTTCATCAGTATCTTGCTTCAGTTATCAGCTACCTGCTTCAGTCACCTGCATCACCAGTCTCAGCCTGTCAGTGGCCTATCTTCAGTGTTATTCTCAGCATCTGTCTCAGCAACATGGCACCTAAGAAGAGTAACATCTCCTATCATTTCTTTGAGCCAGAGTTGGCTAGCATCAGGAAGATTCAGACCCTGATTACTCCAGACCATGTACCACTATTCAGAGAACATTATGGAGGAATCCTTGATGTGGTTATGGATTTGGACCCTTCACAGAGGAGCTTGATTCATACTTGCTTGCAGTTCTATGATCCCCCTCTGAGGTGCTTCACCTTCCAGAATTTTCAGTTGGGACCCTTGTTAGAAGAGTATTCATCACTGATTGGTGTACCTATCAGGGGTGGAGTCCCCTTCAACCCTGAGATGGCTTTCCCTAGTAATGAAGAAGTAGCAAAGGCCTTGTATCTGGAACCAGTTCTGATTGGGCAGAACATGACTACCAAAGCAGGAATCTCTGGTCTACATCTGGATTTATTGGTCTCTCAAGCTATTCTGAAGGCCTCCTTGGGGGAGTGGAAGGCAGTCTGTGCTTTGTTGGCCCTTAGCATATATGGGATCATACTTTTTGCAGATGAGCCTAGGTTTGTTAGCAAGAATGCAATCCATCTTTTCATCCTGAGGAACCCAGTGCCCCCCTTACTGGGAGATCTTTACTACTCTGTTCATCAAAGGAATGAAAAGCAAAGGGGAAGATTAGTAAGGTGTTGTGCTCCTTTGTTCCATACTTGGCTGCTCAAACATTTGCCAAAGACTGATGCATTCTTGAACCCTCACCAGCAGAAAAATTGGGCTAAAAGACTTGTTGCTCTAACCTCAGATGACATCAGGTGGTGCACTCAGAGCACCAAGGGCAGAGACATCATTACGAGTTGTGGGAAATTTCCCAATGTACCTCTGATTGGAGTGAAGGGTTGCATCAATTACAACCCTCTGCTGTTCAAAAAACAACTGGGCTATGCATTAGTCCACACTCCTAGGGCACAGGATCTGACTGAGACCCTTTATTGTGAAATCAAGCCTAATCTGGCTATTGTCAGGCAGGCATCCTGGGCCTGGGACAATGTGCAGACTAAGGGGGTAACCATTCTTGGGAGATGCAATAATGTAGCCTCAGCCCAGTACTATGAGTGGTCTCATAACAGGGCTCAGGTTTCTGGAATTCCCTTCACTATTGAAGATATGCCTGGACCTTCCACAGCACCACCTCCAGCAACTGTCAGCTTAGAGGAGTTTGAGAAATTGAAAGAGAGAAATGAGAAGCTGACTCAAGCTCTACAGAAGACCCTCTGGGAGAGGAGTGATGGTCGCTTGGACATTGAAAGGTTAGAGAAGCTAAAGGTGGAGCATCTAGCCAGAATTGAGAAGTCAGAGGATTACATTAAGAAGTCAAGGGCTGGAGAACAGATCTTGAAGAATGCCTGCAAGGAAGCTCCGTTCCAGAAAGCCAGGACTGATTTGTATCTGAAGGAGAGTCAGGCTAGGTGGGTCAGGATCACCAAAGCCCGTACTCAGGAGGATAAGAGGACTCAGGACAAGATTGAGCAGCTGGAAGCTAGTGCAAAAGAGCAATAGGAAGCCCTGGCAGCAGCCCAGAGAGAGATCTCAGAGTTGAAGATTAAAGCTGGTGTGAGGAGGTCAAAGGACCAGAGTCGACACAAGAGGCTAACTGCAGCTGTTACTACTAGGAATCTCCTTATCAGGAATCTTACAGAGCGTCCAGCTGATCCTGTGACTGAAGCACTTCTAAAGGAAGTTCAGGAGGATGAGTTTGGTCTGGGTGTTTGACTTTTGCTTGTTGTTGCTTTCATCTCATGTACTTTTCTTTATGTTGTATTTTTGACCCCTCAGAGGGCATGTATTGTAAAAAACAATTTATGTATCATTTACTTTTTGTAATGCATGTGTTGGTTTGTTTTATCTGATTTCTTTCAAAGCAACATCACAAGCACCTTCTTCAAGGGTTTGGAAAGGTCAAAACCAAGTGCCAAGCCGGATACCTTAGAAACAAATAAGCACACTGCATTGCATACTAACCTTTTTGTTTTGTTTTGTAGGTTTTTGTTTTATTGTTACTAACTCTGTTGTGACTTCAGGAACTATTGCTCGACGTCGAGGGTTTCCACTCAATCGTCCACACAGATATCCCACCCGCAACAATCTTCCGGGCATACAAATGGACCAAGTACAGCAGGACCTTACAGAGGTCAGGACTCAAATGGCCAATGAAAGGCTAGAAATGAGGAATCAGATGACACAGTTTATGGAGGTGATGAATAATATGGCTCAAAGCCAAGAGAGGTTGAGAGCACTAGTAGAGGGGAGGAATCAAGAAGACCATCATCCAGGGACTGTTGGGACAAGCAACAATGAGAGAGTCCAGCCTCATGTGAATCCCCCAGTCTTTGGACCCCACCAGCATCCAGAGATCAACATCCCTGTCAATGTGCAAGGGACTGCCACAGCAGGTAGAGTGCTACAAGAAGACCCCCAGGAAGATCAGTTCACAGTGATGGGAGTTGGGGAGGAAGCCTATGACAGAAGGCTAGATGAGATTGCTGAGAAACTAAGGTCCTTGGAGTCTCAAAACTCTTTAGGCTTTGATGTTATGGACATGGGCCTAGTGGACGGGGTCAGGATCCCCCACAAATTTAAACCACCATGCTTTGAGAAGTATAACGGGACTTCCTGCCCGCGGACCCATTTACAATCCTTTCTGGGGAGGCTGAAGGCCTATACCATGGACGAAAAGCTATGGATGTTTTATTTTGAGGATAGCTTAACCGGAGCTTCAAGGGAATGGTACTCTCATCTGACCAGAGCAACCATTAGATGCTGGAAGGACTTGGCTGAGGCCTTTATCAGACAGTATCAGTACAATTTGGATATGGCTCCCAACAGGACCCTCCTGATGGGGATGTCACAGTCATCCAGGGAAAGCTTCCGGGAGTACGCTCAAAGGTGGAGGCAGCTTGCTGCTTTTGTCCAGCCACCCATGTCAGAGAGGGAGATGGCTGATAAGTTTATGAACACCCTCCAAGGAACATACATTGACAGGCTGGCTGCCTTTTCTTCCACTAGCTTTGCTGATGTAGTCATAGCCGGGGAGAGAATTGAGAGCCTGTTAAAAATGGGTAAGATTTCTGACAACGGTGCCAGCTCATCCAGCAACTCAAGGAAGCCTTTTGTAGGCCCAAGAAGAACTGGTGAGACCAATGCTATCCACACCAGCAGGGGCAGACCCCAATATGTTCATAGGTCTGTAGCAGCAGTCACCATTCCCGCTCCAATTCATCCTCAACCAGTTTATCAACCTCAGCAACAAAATTATCAGCAACAAACTCAGTATCCTCCTCAGAGAAATTATAACAACAACAGCACCAACAACAACAGTCAGCAAAGACCATTTCAATAGAGACCTTCTCAGGCCAATAGGGTGATCGATCCGATCCCTATGCCCTATTCCACATTACTGCCACAACTCCTGAAACTCAACCTGGTTGAGCTAAGGACATTGGCACCTCCAGATCCTGCCAGTCTACCCAGAAATTATGACGCCAGCGCCAGATGTGCCTTTCACTCAAATGCACCTGGCCATAGTACAGAGAAGTGCAGAGCTTTGCACATGAAAGTACAGGACTTGGTAGATTCCAAAGCTCTAAACTTCGCACCACCACCAAATGTTAACAAGAACCCTATGCCGCACCATGGTGGTCCCAGAATCAATGCTATTGAAGAAGACAAGCCGTCTTACTTGATAACCAGTGTGGGTCAGATTCGGACACCTTTGGTAGAGATTAAAGCTCAACTCCTTGAATGTCAAATGTTCCCGGGATGCAAGCTAGGGTGTGCTTATTGCAACATTTCAGTGAATGGTTGTGATAACTTGAGGGATGGCATAGATGGCCTCATCCAGAGTGGTCTGCTTCAAATCACAACATCAATACCTACCAATCCAGCAATCTCCTTAACCACAATTCCAGAACCTCCTACAACTGCAACAACCATTGTTCCAAACAACTTTTCGGTTTCATCAACAAATTCTTCATCTGTTACTTCAACGGACCAAATATCAACAAGCATCCCTTCTACAACTTCAGCACCCCTTCATTCAGAGTCTCCTACAACAACAACCCCCATCCTTCCAACAATGTCTCCTACAACATCAGCAACAAACAGTGCAAGTGTTTCAACAGTTACAATTTATTATGATCCTGCCAATGATTCTGCCTACAACTCACAAAGTGCCACTCCTACCAGAGCACCAGTCACAATATATTATGATCCACAGACTATCATGGTTCCTTCCGCAGCTGCCATCAGTCCAGTCACTGTCACAGTGCCTGGGCCAATACCTTATGAAAGCAGTAATGCCATCCCTTGGCATTACGGCTCCGACCTATACTGCGAAGGACAGAAAATCACTTTTGAATCATCAACTTCTTCACCACAAATAGACAATGTGGGTGGAGGCGGAGGCTTCACTCGAAGCGGACGTCTTTTCGCCCCGCAAATTCAAAGACCCACTGCCGAAGCAGAAGCTGCTGCCAAGGCAAAAGGGAAGAGCATGGTGCAAGAAGAGCAGGTTGTTTGAGAAGCTTTGAAAACACCTTTTGATCAAGAAGTTGATGAGTTCATGAGGATCATCAAGAAAAGTGATTACAAGATAGTGGACCAGCTTCACCAGACGCCTTCCAAGATCTCCATTCTATCATTGCTTATGTGCTCCGAGGCTCATCGGAATGCACTACTCAAAGTCTTGCACGCAGCTTATGTGCCGGAAGAGATCACCGTCAATCAGTTGGAAGCCGTGGTTGGAAATGTTAATGCTAGTAATGGACTAGGATTCACCAACACTGATTTGACTACGGAAGGCCGTAATCATAACAAGGCTTTGCGCATTACCATGGAATGTAAGGGTGCAGTTCTTTCTCATGTGCTGGTAGACACATGATCATCCCTCAATGTCTTGCCTAAAACGGCCCTTGTGAAGCTAGAATACGAAGGATTGGCATTACGTCCCAGTAACTTGGTAGTAAGAGCCTTTGACGGCTCTAAGAGATCAGTTCTGGGGGAAATTGAGTTGCCTGTAACAATTGGCCCACAAACTTTCAAAACGACCTTCTACGTGATGGACATTCAGCCGGCCTACAGTTGTTTGTTGGGTAGACCATGGATTCATGCCGCTGGCGCAGTTACGTCTACCCTTCACCAGAAGTTAAAATTCGAGTGGGAGGGCCAGGTCGTTACTATTTGTGGAGAGGAGGATATTTTTGTTAGCCATCTGGCTACCTACAAATATATTGAGATGGATGGGGAGATCCACGAGACGATGAGTCAAGGGTTTGAGGCCCTGAATGTTAATGAAACCTCTGCTGTACTTGGAACTTCCATGACATCCTACCAGCAGGCCAGGAAGGTTGTTGAGGAGGGGAATGCTCAAGGCTGGGGCAAATTGTTGCCTGTGGAGAAGAAAAAGGATAGATTTGGGTTGGGTTACAAACCAACTCAACAAGATCAAGCAGAGGCTGCTAAGAAGCCCAACTTTGTTAGTGGGGGGATGCTCACCCCCGATGCTGTCAACAACTTGGAAGATGAGTCGGAAGATGAACGCAACCTGGAAAGCTGGATTCGTCCAAGGATCCCGGGGAGCCGTATCTCAAACTGGTCTTCCCAGGAAATTATAAGGGTTACTCCTGCAGAGTAATTATTATTTCCTGTATATTTTAAGCATGCATCAAGTCTTGCATCTTGCCCAAGATGACAAGACTCATTTTGTAATCGGGCCATCTGTAATTTTTGTGCAACAAGATTAATCAATGAAATATCAGACATCTTTTGCAAACGAGTCTTTTTCTTTTCCGCTCACTGTTTTTCCATTTTTCTTTTTGTACAAAAAAATTAATGGCAGTGTTTTCAAAATGACAACTTTATTTCACTTTTCTAAAACAAGATTAAAATCAATCACTAAAATGAACAAACTGAACCCCTGCAGAGAGTGCCTTCCAGACAGCACCGACAACAGCACGTCTATGACTTTGTATGACTTTGACAATCCAATCAATCAAGCTGACGAAGGGGTTGAAGAAGATTACGAGCTTCCTGAAGAGCTATCCAGGTTGTTGAGACAAGAGGAGAAGGCTATCACTCCTCATCAGGAGGAGGTAGAAACGATTAATCTTGGTACAAATGAAGATGTGAAAGAAGTTAAAATCGGGGCCTGTTTACAAGACTCAGTGAAGAAACAACTGATTGGCCTGCTTCAAGAATATGTGGATGTGTTTGCCTGGTCTTATCAGGATATGCCAGGGTTGGATACCGACATTGTTATGCACAAGCTGCCTTTAAGAGAAGATTGTCCGCCGGTTAAACAGAAACTGCGCCGTACTCGCCCAGACATGGCAATGAAGATCAAAGAAGAGGTACAAAAGCAATGGGACACCGGGTTCCTTGCTGTGACTAGCTATCCACCGTGGGTTGCTAATATTGTGCCTGTGCCTAAGAAAGACGGCAAAGTAAGGATGTGTGTTGACTACCGAGATCTGAACAGAGCTATCCCGAAAGATGACTTCCCATTACCTCACATCGATGTATTGGTGGATAATACGGCTCAGTTCTCGGTATTCTCTTTCATGGACGGATTTTCAGGATACAATCAGATCAAAATGTCACCTGAAGACATGGAGAAGACAACCTTCATCACACCCTGGGGCATGTTCTGTTACAAGGTGATGCCATTCGGATTGAAGAATGCTGGTGCAACATATCAACGGGCTATGGTAACATTATTCCACGATATGATCCATAAAGAAATCGAGTGTTATGTGGATGACATGATTGCCAAGTCCCTTACAGAAGAGGACCACCTGGTAAACCTGCTGAAACTATTCAAGCGTCTGAGGAAGTACCAACTGAAGCTGAACCCCAACAAGTGCACATTCGGGGTGCGATCTGGTAAGCTGCTGGGTTTTATTGTAAGCGAGAAAGGGATTGAGGTTGACCCTGATAAAGTCAAAGCCATTCAAGAAATGCCTGCACCGAAGTCAGAAAAAGAAGTTTGAGGGTTTCTAGGTAGATTGAACTACATTTCCAGGTTCATATCTCACCTTACAGCAACCTGTGAACCCTTGTTCAAACTGTTAAGAAAAGAACAGACGGTCAGGTGGAATGAAGACTGCCAGAGGGCTTTCGACAAGATCAAAGAATACCTGCAAGAACCTCCAATCCTTATGCCTCCAGTTGAAGGAAGACCTCTGATAATGTACTTGACAGTATTAGAAGAGTCAATGGGGTGTGTGCTGGTCGAAAAGAGTACGCAATATACTACCTAAGCAAAAAGTTTACCGACTATGAACAACGTTATTCACTGCTCAAGAAAACTTGTTGTGCTTTAGCGTGGGCTGCTCGCCGACTGAGACAGTATATGTTGACCCACACTACTCTATTGATCTCAAAGATGGACCCAGTTAAGTACATTTTCGAGAAGCCAGCTCTTACTGGACGGGTTGCGAGATGGAAAATGATCCTCACAGAATATGACATTCAGTACACATCTCAGAAAGCCATCAAGGGCAGTGTACTGTCTGAATATCTTGCTGAGCAACCTTTTGATGACTACCAGCCTATGAGATTTGACTTCCCTGATGAAGACATCATGTTCATAAAAGCAAAAGATCATGAAGAGCCTGTTCACACTGAAGGGCCTGACCCGGAAGAAGAGTGGACTATGATGTTTGATGGGGCTGTTAATATGAATGGTTGTGGTGTTGGTGCAGTACTCATTACACCTAAGAGAGTTCACATGCCTTTCTCGGCAAAACTCACTTTCAACTGCACTAACAACGAAGCTGAATACGAAGCTTGCATTATGGGTCTTGAGGAAGCCATTGACCTCAGGATCAAGACTTTGACTGTATTCGGAGATTCAGCTCTGGTAGTTAATCAAACCAACGGCAAATGGTACACGCACCAGGATCATCTGATACCTTACAGGGATTATACAAGGAGGTTATTGACTTTCTTCACAACGGTCAAGCTTGAGTATATCCCTCGGGACGAGAATCAGTTTGCAGATGCCCTAGCTACCATTTCATCTATGATCAAAGTTCAAGCTGCAAACTTTGTACCTCAGATTTCAGTGTCCAGACTTAACAGACCAGCATATGTATTCGCAGCAGATGTTGTCAAAGATGATAAGCCTTGGTTCCATGACATTAAGTGCTTCTTGGAGGATCAAACATACCCATCTGGGGCATCTTCCAATGATAAGAAGACTTTAAGAAGGCTCGCTGGTAGTTTCTTTCTGAACACTGATGGTTCCCTATACAAGAGAAACTTTGATATGATACTCCTCAGATGCGTTGATAGAACAGAAGCAGACTTGTTGATGCACGAGGTGCACGAAGGATCCTTTGGTACCCATGCAGGAGGGCATGCCATGGCTAAGAAATTGCTAAGATCAGGCTATTACTGGATCACAATGGATGCTGACTGTTGTGCCTATGCCAGAAAATGCCATAAATGCCAGATCTATGCGGATAAGGTGCATGTGCCTCCCAATCCTCTGAATGTGATGTCTTCACCCTGGCCCTTTGCTATGTGGGGCATTGATATGATTGGCAAGATTGAGCCAACCGCTTCAAATGGCCACAAATTCATCCTGGTCGCCATTGACTATTTCACCAAGTGGGTTGAAGCAGCCTCATATGCAAATGTTACAAGGCAAGTGGTAGCCAGATTTCTGAAGAGAGATATCATCTGTCGATACGGAGTTCCCGAGCGAATCATTACTGATAATGGTTCCAACTTGAACAACAAAATGATGGCAGAACTATGTCGGGACTTCAAGATCCAACACCACAATTCTTCTCCTTACAGGCCAAAGATGAACGGCGCTGTTGAGGCAGCTAATAAGAATATCAAGAAGATTGTGCAGAAGATGGTATTTACGTACAAAGACTGGCATGAGATGCTACCGTTTGCCTTGCATGGGTACCGCACGTCAATTAGGACATCCACTGGGGCAACATCGTATCAGCTTGTATATGGAATGGAAGCAGTCCTACCTGTTGAAGTTGAGTTACCCTCTCTGAGGGTGCTGATGGATGTTAAGCTGAACGAAGCAGAGTGGGTCCGGTCCCGATACGAACAACTGAGTCTGATTGAAGAGAAAAGATTGGCTGCAATCTGTCATGGGCAGTTGTATCAGAAAAGAATGAAGAAAGCCTTCGATCAGAAAGTCAGGCTCCGAGAGTACCAAGTAGGAGATCTTGTGCTGAAAAGAATCCTCCCTCCTCATACAGACCACAGGGGCAAGTGGACTCCGAACTATGAAGGACCATTCGTGGTAAAGAAAGTTTTCTCTGGTGGAGCACTGATGCTCAGCACCATGGATGGTGAAGATTTCCCGTCCCCTGTGAATTCAGATGCAGTTAAAAAATACTTCGCATAAAAATGACCCGCTGGACACAAAAACAGAATGTAAGTCCAGGCAAAAATAGGGCATCCCGGCGAGTCAAAAACAGAATAAAAGACTCGGGCAAAAATAAGGGAAAATAAACAAAAAAATATACACCCGCTGAGTTGAAAAGCCGCATTGGACAGCTCAGGCAAAAATGGGTATCCCGATGGATTGAAAACCCGAAAGGGCGGTCCATGCAAAATAAGGGAATAAGCGAATAACTGCACTTCGAATTCGTCTGTATTACCTACAACTTGGTAAACCTCGAAAGGATCAAGCTTCTGTCAGAATCAACCTTCTTCAGAAAGCAAGACGAGAAGAGCGTCAAAAGTCATACGGGTCATAGCAAGAAGGGAAGCTCCTTGAAAGCGTCGAACAACATTGCCAGCATTTTGTTTCTCAATTTGTAACAATTTCCTCATTTCAGGAGATTCGTTTCTTTGACTGTATCTTGCCAATTCAGGGCATTTGAATCAATAAAATCAGATTTTTCAGTCATGTTTCGTTATGTACATTTTTATTTTCAAGAATGTCTGATATCTTAAAGGAAACTGATTGCATGAATACAAATGCTAAATTTTTAAAAAAAATAAAGAAAAAGAACGTGCTTACAGGGAATATATTTACTCTCAGAAGTGTCTCACTCCTATGACGGAATCCAGTAAGGGATGCCTTGGGATTACTTGGGCGTTTCTCTGTCTTTGCAGGATTGCAGGTATTCAAAAGCGCAACATGGGGCATGAAAGCTTCATCCCAGCAAGCTGGCAAATCAACACTCACTCAGTCTTGGCACCCAAGTGCTTGCTCCCCAGCTGAGTTGCCACTTGCTTTTTCTCCCAGCCGAGTTGCCAATATTTCTTCCTCAGCTAAAGGGCCAGGGAACTATCCCCCACAGAGTTCAGCCTCTATCCAGAAGAGCTACGCACGGAGGAGTCGCAACAGAGTGACGAAAGATTCTACAAACCCCAGCTGGGTCCCTCATTTATAGGAATAGGTCTATCACAGACCCATTTCCCCAAGCAGAGTCATTTCATCAGATCTACCAATTATCTTATCCCCAGCTGGGATGTTCACTTCAAACAGATCGACCAGAGATCTTCGCAGCAGCGGGATCCGAATCCCGGATCGATATCTTTTGCATAATCATAGCATTCGCATCATATTCACCAAACAAAGCGTAGCATTCCGTCTAATATGGAGCATTACGGCAGAAATCAAACATGTAGCATAATCATAAGCCATGGTATGAATCAACACTTGTGATTATTATCAACCCCTCAACAATATACAGAACACCCCCAGGGTCCCCAGCAAAAGCAGTTGCCTCACATTCACCAATACAAATACATACTCCTTGTGGCACCCGCCCGTGTCTCATCCCCAACAGAAAGCCAAAGACATCCCCTTTGCACTCACGGATACTTGTATATATATAACTTTCTTGACATCCGTCCATGTCACTCTCCCCAGCACAGTAACCTAAACACTTTGTATACCAGATATTTTGGCACTCGCCTGTGTCGTTCTCCCCAGCAGATTGAACACTCATCTATACATCACTCATACTTTCTACTCATACTTATACAGATACTCGTCCATATCTTGTATACACCATTTATATCCCTGCAGATTCGACACTCGTCCGTGTTCTTTGTTAACTCGTTGGTACTCGTCCGTATCATCATCTCAGAACATGCGTCAAGCGTTTGTTTCTACTTGATACTCGTCCGTATCATAGGTCTTAAGGATGCTCGTCCGCATCTTTAATCCATACACCGTGTCAAACACTTTTGTCTTCTCGAATATAGATACTCGTCTGTATCTACTATTCCCCAGAAGAGTTCTTTCAGATTCGACACTCGTCCGTGTTCTTTGTTAACCAGTTGGTACTCATCCGTACCATCATCTCGGAACACGTGTCAGTTTTTGTTTCTACCTGATACTCGTCCGTATCATAGTCTTGAGGATGCTCGTCCGCATCTTTAATCTATACACAATACCAAACACTTATACCTTTTATTTCTTGAATTATAAACGCTCGTCCGTGTTTACTATTCCCCGGTAAAAACAATTTTCTTCTTATCTGACATTCGTCCTATGTCATGATAAACCCTGAGAGCAGCCGTACCCTGCTAGGTGGTCGTCCTCCACCTCTTGATGGTCTTCCTCCGTCATGCTCATCCGATGGCCGTCCCCATCGTTGACCTTTCATCCGACATTCGTCCTATGTCGTGATATTTAGCAGCCGTCCCCTGCTAGGTGATCGTCCTTCACCTTTTGATGATTTTCCTTCATCATTTTATCCAATGGCCGTCCCCATTGTTGATTTTGGTTATCTGACATTCTTCCTATGTCATGATAAACCTCGAGAGCAGCCGTCCCCTGCTAGGTGGTCGTCCTCCACCTCTTGATGGTCGTCCTCCATCATGCTCATCCGATGGCCGTCCCCATCGTTGACCTTTTATCCGGCATTCGTCCTATGTCGCGATATTTTCGGCAGTCGTACCCTGCCCGGTGGTCGTCCTCCACCTTAGATGACCGTCCCTCATCTTATCCCCAACAGAGCAGCCGTCCCCTGCTAGGTGATCGTCCTTCACTTTTGATGACCGTACCTCATCATCTGTTTTATTTCATTTATTCTTTAACCCGATGGCCGTCCCCGTCGTGGTCCCTTTTCTTTCTAGCCCGATAGCCCGTCCCCGTCGTGGTTTACATACAAGATCCTAGTGCTAGCAGCTCAAATGGAGCGAGGAAGGCTTTTAGTGGACCTCCTAGAAGAAGAGAAGGAAAGACGAATGTTGTATTTGGCCGAGGCCGGGGCCGTGGCTATAGAAGAACTTATGAGCATGTGGCAGCAGTCATAATTCCTGCAACTCCAGTACAATAGATGCAACCTCCTCCACAACAACAACATCAACAACAACACCAACCTCGTACCAACTATCAGCAGAGACCGTATCAGCCGAGGCAGACTCGCCCGGCTAATAGGGGGATTGAGGCTATCCCGATGACCTATGCTGCCTTACTTCCAAGACTGTTGGATTTGAACCTAATTCAACTCAGAACTTTGGCACCACCACCTCCTGGAGAGCTTCCAGTTGGTTATGATGTCAACGCACGATGCGCTTTCCACTCTGGAGCACCCAGGAACTCGACTGAGAAGTGCAGAGCTTTGCATCACAAGGTTCAAGATCTTGTTGACTCTAAGGCAATCAACTTTGCGCCACCACCGAATGTTAATTCGAATCCTATGCCGCATCATGGAGGGGCAAGAGTAAATGCTGTTAAGGGTGGTGACAAGTTGAGTCTCGTGTTGAGTATTGATGAAGTGAAGACTCCCTTGAGGGTAGTGAAAGAGAGACTGCTGAATGGTCAAGTTTTTCCTGGTTGCTGTCTTTATTGTGAAGACTGTATGAGTGCTGAGAATGGTTGTGAGAAGTTGAGGATGGGTTTGCAGGGTTTGATTGATGATGGATCCTTGCAGTTTAGTAAAATTGGTAATGATAAGGTTGATGATGTGTCAACCATTACTATTTTCTACGATGAAGCTGACATGCCTGTCAGAAGAGAACCGATTACGATCTATGCTCCTCAGATTAGTCCCGTGACTATCACAGTACCTGGGCCTGTGTCGTACACAGACAATAGAGCCATTCCTTGGCATTATGGCTCAGAGGTATATGTAGCTGGACAGAAGATTGAGAGAAAATATGTTGGTGACCCGACTGTAGAGAATGTTGGGGGTGTTGGGGGTTTCACCCGAAGTGGTCGTTTGTTCGCTCCCCCTGTGCTGAGAGGGGATCCTGAGGCTGAGGCTTCGTCCAAGGCCAAAAAAAAAGCAGGCTGTGAATGATGAGTCAACTACTCCTGTGGCTGGGCAGGGTACATTTGAAAAAGAAGTCGAGGAATTCATGAGGATTATCAAGAAGAGTGACTACAAGGTGGTCGATCAACTGAACCAGACGCCTTCAAAGATTTCCATCTTGTCACTGCTGATGTGCTCCCACGCACACCGAGAGGCCTTACTGAAAGTCCTGCAAATGGCCTACATTCCTCAGGAGATCACTGTCAACCAACTCGAAGCTGTTGTTGGAAGTGTCAATGCAAGCCATGGCCTAGGCTTTACTGACAGATGTCGCTCCCACCAAATGACACACGGCCAGAAAGGGTACAGACGCGAACGGTCGGCGAAAGGAGAGAGAACACACATGGGTGAGCTCAAAAGACAAGAGCCTCCAGCTAGGCATTTTTATCCCGGAGGAAAGGTAATGCTACATAAACCTAAGAAAAGATATGGATAAGACGGTTGCGAACCAGAGAAACTGAGAAAGGGGGTTGGTTACAACCTGGGAAGGTATTAGCACCCATATTGTCCGCCGTACTCGACGGGATCCACGCTTAAAAGATTTGTGTTTTAAAGGGGTAGTGTCAATGCAATTTGTGTATCAAAGCTGGAAAAGAATGCAAGTGTCAGTGTAAAAGAAGTATGAAGTGTATAAGAGAAGTGTCAGTGTAAGAACAGGAGTGAAGCTCAAGACTATGAGGCTTAAAGAATAATGTTGGAAGAGGGGGAATATACAGAGACTTTTGTTCGATAACCGTTAAGTTATGCCTACGTATCCTCTCATGCAATGAGGAAGTCAGAACACCGTAGTTCGACTCAAAGAGACTGAAAGATAAATTGACTTGTGAACTGCTTGTTTGTCTATGCTCAAGTGTATGACCTATCTGGCTCAGGTGCAAACTGTCTTGCATTAGACGGAAGAAGAGAGTTCTCGTTTGTGAGTGAATGAGATTAGAAAAGAATCCCGGAGGAGACGATTATTGTTTGTTTTTGGTGTTTTCAGTATTTTATTGCTTTTTGGATTTGTCATAAGTTAATGAGCTTAAGCCTAAACCAAGGGTTAGTAAACTCATCACATCCTCCCTCTGATTAGGGGTAATGAGAATACTTTAAGCATGAAGTAAACACCTCACACCTAGTCACCATGATGTAGGATTAAGATCATTAACCTACTTGTGATTATTTAAATGTTTTTGGGGTTTTTGTTTAGTGTTAAGTAATAAGTTTAAGCCATAATCAAGGATTTAATGGACTCATTACACCATCCTAATAAAAGGATAATAGATGAGAACATTTAAGCTGAGGAAGGCTCCTCAACTTAATCCATGATTAGGGATTAAGCTCATTACAAAACAAAGCCTTTATTAAAGTGGATTTTAGTTAATGGTAGGATTAAGAAGTGGATTTTATGGTTTGTAAGACAACTTGAGGGGGACTTGTTGTAAACACCCCAAATTTGCCCTCACCCATTCACACCATGGCTTGTGATCATTCCATATGCATAAACTCAATCATATGCATCTCATATCCCCTTTTTGATTCACTGCATAGATTCAAAGTCATCTGCATCTAGGGTTAGTGATCTGAGCAATCCAAGAGCTTCTTGAGCCACTCCAAAGGCCATCAATCACTTCAAAGGGGTCCATGTGTGTTCAAATATCATATTATATTCTCTAAAAGTCAATAATGTCAAAGAATCACAAGAACTGGGATTTGAATGGAAGCAGAGCCAGGCTTGACTGCACAGATGACCTAGAATTAGGGTTTTGATTTCAGAGGCCATAACTCCATTTCTTTTGGTCATTCTTGTTTCTATTGGTCTCTATATTGTATAGGGAGTATGCATATCAATTTTCATGAAGAAATTCCATGGGGAAGTCATCTGATCAAGAGTTGACTTTTCAAGCAAGTCAGTGCAAAATCAGGGCATCTGAGGCCCTCAATGACCCAACCAAAGGGGGTTCTTCATCATTTTGATTGTATATGATCTTTATTTGATCATAGAAGATGTTATAAGTTCACAAAATTGAAGAATTTCAAGTCTTCTGCAAAGTTGACTTTTTGGGCAAGTTTGACTTTTAGTGAAAATGTCATTTTAAGCAACTTTTTCAACCTTTACTTTTTGATTCAAGAAAGCTTCAAATGGAAAAACTTTGGTCATGAAAGTTGTAGAATAGATCTTTCCCTTTTCAAAAAGTACAATAACATGACCTAATTCATTTTGGATCAAAAGTTATGGTTTGTCAAAGTTGGCAAAAATCACTAAATTTCAAGACATGCACCAAAGAGGCAAAGTTGCAAATTCACTTCTCAAGGCCAATTAAGTCATCAAATGCACTTATAATCCACACAACATGATCACAAAACATTCAAAAATCAGAATGGGCCAAGGAATCACATGTTTCATGGCTTATGGATCAAGTTTCTTTCATGAGAACCAAAGGCAAGGCAAGTTGCAAAATCCATCATAGCATCTCATCCACTTGCTGGCTAGCTTGCTGATCAACCCTAGGCTCTTCCTCACATCATGCTGCGCAGCACACCCTCCTTGTACTTAGCTAGAAAGTGACCCATGCTTCTCTTACACAAAGTTGACATTTTTGCAAAAGCACCCATACCAATCAATAAAGCACATGTCACCTCATCTGACCAATGGGAATTGTTTATGTGAATCAAATGCAAGCTAAACATAACAAGAAGCAAGCCTGAAACACACCACAAGCCAGCATTCTCATTTTCACCCTCTTGAGCAAAAGCTTTCGAAACTCTTAACACAGGCCACAAACACACAAACAAACTTCACCAATCATCTCACCATGCTTCACTGAACACAAACCAACACTCAAAACAGCCTGAAAGCCATTGAATCAAAAACACGATTTCCTCACTCCACTGAACAGAACTTGTTCAAACTTCCAAACCAGCCATTTTAAACTCCAACTAAGCACTGCAAGCTTCTCAGGAAGTCCATTAGAGGCATTTTGAATCAAAGGGCTAGCCAGAAAGTGTCAGAAATCAAAGCTCCAGTTCAGGTGAGCTCAAGAACATTTTTTCCAGAAACTTCTTTTTAAGTTCTTAAATGATTCTCTATGTTCCACTGATCATGCTGATATGTTTTGTTTCGAAAATAATTGAGTATTGAGCATGTATGTTGTTCCTGAAACTTTTTGACCTAAACCCCTTTTGATTCGATTCAGCCTGGATACGAAAAATAAATGCATTTTGTTTGTTGATTCATGTTGTATGATGTTTGGGGGTTGATTCTGGGCAGAAAGAATTTGTTTTAGATGCCCAGGGAGTGAGATTGAGATTCTCAGGGGAGAGTGTGGCCGGAGAAGATGGCCGGAGGTCATTTCCGGCCACCTGAAAGTCATTAGTAACTTAATTAGGGTTAGGGCAAACTTTGAACGTGGACCCTTGGATCTGTCTTCCCGCGCGCGTTTGAGTGGTCTGGATCATATCATTAGTTGTTAATTAGGATTAATTTATTTAATTAATTGAAATTAGGAAGTTTGAACTTGGGCCGTCCAGATGCGCGCCCAGTCAAACATTTTAAACCCAGTTTCAATCTGAGCCTTCCATCCTGCATACTTCCCATTTATTTCATTTTATTTTCTTTTTATTCCATTTAATTTGTCCATTTAATTTAAAATAGCAAAATCATTTTAAAAATTATAAAATTTTTTATATAAACTTTTATTAAATTTCAGAAACCAAAAACATTTTTATTTTTATTTTTTGCATTAAAAAAATATTTTTAAATATTTAAAAGTTTATTTTTAATTAATTAATGAGAATTAATTAAATAAAAATATTTTTGGTATTTAAAAATCACCAAAAAATTCATGAAACCTTTAAAAACATTTAGAAACATTGTCCAACCCTCAAACCAAATTTCTTTTTTGATCTTGATGCATTTTGATAATTTTCCATGGAATTAATTCATTTTCAAAGCATTATTTTGATCCAAACTTCAAAAAATCATTTCTGCCTAACCCTTGAGAGTTGGACTTTGATTCTTTTTGCATTGTGTTGTGCATATCATTTAGTTTGTGAGATTAAATTGGCATGAATTGATCTTGAATTTTCCATTTGTTTGACATTTTTCTTGTTAAAGTACCCAAAAACCCTAGAAATTTTAGGAAATTCATAACTCTAATTAGGTTAAGAGTTGGAACCTCTCCTTTGGGCAGTGAGTTAGTATAGGTTTAGGGTTTATTTGAATGCATTTTCAAATTTTTATCTTGATGTTTGCTTCTGATTTTGTTTTTTGTTTGATGCATTGATCATAAACCCTAATTTGGGCTTCCATATGCATCCATCTTGCATTTGCTTGCATACCTTGACTTGCCATAGCATTTTGTGCATCCATTTGATTCATTAGACATCTTAAGACATATTGAAATCATGTTTGATCATTGCATCTTGCATTTTCCATGTTGTATGCCATTTTCACTTCATAACTTTTCATGTATGATCATGGTTCTTAACTTGTTTCATTTGCATCCATAGGTTTGTATGATCATCCCCATGTGTTGTTTCATGTTTGCATCATCCCATAGCTTCATTATCATCATGTATATGCTTCTGTTTTTGGTTTACATCATCCCATTTCATCTCATTTTGTATTGCATTGCATTTCTTTCACTAACCTTTCAGGTGGTAAGTCACTTTGAGAAGTGAATTTGCCTTCACTTCTCACAACTCCTTTCCATCTCTCTTATGCATCATTGCTGCATTTAGTTATGTGTATGAGATTGAGCTTGCTCTTTCTTTTTCTTCTTACTTTCTTTCCTCAAGTGACTTGACTTCTTGAATGAAGCAAGTTACTTTGCTTCTCCTGATCTTTTCATCTGCTTCCTGGTGGTTCCTTTGAAGACTTCTTTCTTAAACCTCAAAAACTTTAGGAACAACCAAGCATGACAATGATTAGGGTTTTGATTAGTCTCCCCACTTAGTTTTTACATTTGTGTCTCTTTGAGTCTTCTCTCCTCATCTCATAATCAGGGACTAAACCCTAAAGGCTCTAAGGCTTTGTGATTAAGTTTATGCCTGTATCCTTCTATTAGGATGGAGTGTATAACTTTAATCTTAAGTGTTAAACCCTTAATGTGTTTAACTCCTTTAATCAATTCACATAATAATCATCAAGACATCACACTTGTAACTTGGGCCTTGCATTAGGGTTCTAATTCTTCCTTAACTGGTTAAGAAGGACTAACCCTAGTGTTAATGGACAAGTCCCCCTCAAGTTGTCTTACAAACCATAAAATTCACTTCATCATCTCACCATTAAATAAAATCCACTTAATCAAAGGCTTGTTTTGTCATGAGTTTAATCCCTAATCATGGATTAAGTTGAGGAGCTTTCCTCAGCTTAAACACCCTCATCTATTATCCTTCTATTAGGATGGTGTAATGAGTCTGTTTAATCCCTGATTATGGCTTAATCTCATTACTTAACACTAAACAAAAACACCAAAAACATCTAAATAATCACAAGTAGGTTAATGATCTTAACCCTACATCATGGTGATTAAATGTGAGAATCTAACTTCACACTTAAGGAATTCTCATTACCCCTAATCAGAGGGAAGATGTGATGAGTTTACTAAATCCATTGGTTTAGGCCTAAGCTCATTAACTTATGACAAACTTTCAAAAGCAATAAAAGACTGAAAACTCAAAAACAAACAATAATCGTCTCCTTCGGGATTCTTTTCTCATCTCATTCACTCATAAACGAGGACTCGCTTCTTCCGTCTAATGCAAGACAGTTTGCACCTGGGCCAGACAGGTCATACACTTGAGCATAGATAAGTAAGCAGTTCACAAGTCAATTCATCTTTCAGTCTCTTTGGGTCGAACTACGGTGTTCTGACTTCCTCATTGCACGAGAGGATACGTAGGCATAACTTAACAGTTATCGAACAAAAGTATCTGTATATTCCCCCTCTTTCAGCATCATTCTTTTAACCTCATGATCTTGAGTATCTTATTCCTGTTTCTTCTGCACTGACACTGTATATATCACACATCACTTTCTTCTACACTGACACCTGTACATTCTTTTCAGCCTTTTTACACACAAATTGCACTGACACTACCCCTTTAAAACACAAATCTTTTAAGCGTGGATCCCGTCGAGTACGACGGACAATCTGGGTGCTAATACCTTCCCAGGTTGTAACCAACCCCCTTTCTCAGTCTCTCTGGTTCGCAACCGTCTTATCCATCTTTCCCAGGTTTATGCAGCATTACCTTTCCTTCGGGATAAAAATGCCTAGCTGGCGACTCTATTCATTACCTGTGAGTTCACTCCTGTGTCTTCTCACATCCTCCTTTCGCCGACCGTTCGCATCTGTACCCTATTTGACCCGGCTTCATTTAGTGGGAGCGACACTTGTCCATTAACACTAGGGTTAGTCCTTCTTAACCAATTAAGGAAGAATTAGAACCCTAATGTAAGGCCCAAGTTACAAGCTTGATGTCTTAGTGATTATTAGATGGATTGATTAATGGAATTAAACACATTAAGGGTCTAACACTTAGGATTAAAGTTATACACTCCATCCTAATAGAAGGATGCAGGCATAAGCTTAATCACAAAGCCTTAAAACCTTTAGGGTTTAGTCCTTGATTATGAGATGAGAAGAGAAGACTCAAAGATGACACAAAGGTAAAATCTAAGTGGGGGACTAATCAAACCCTAAATATGATCATACTTGGAAATCCTAGGGTTTGTGAGGATTAAGAAAGAAAGAGATCTTCAAAAGGCCACCAAGGGGGAACAAGATAGAAAAGAGATGAGATGAGAAGAGAAAAGAGGGAAGAGAGGCACAAGTGAGCAAGCTCACTCAAAGACAAGTAAGAATGCAGCAAGGATGTAAAATGATGAGGTGAGAAGAGGTAGGAGGTGAAGGCAAATCCACCTCCCAAACAAACTTACCATTAACCTGAAAAGTTAGTACAAGATGCATAAGAGAAGAAATGAGATGAAACAATGCATATGGATGGACAAATGCCAAAGTCAGAAACATACATATGATGCAAATGATGTCAAGAGATGGTGCAAAGTCATACAAGATGCATATATGTGAGCATACAAGAGAATGGATGCATATGGAGCATGCCTTGAACCATGAAAGCTCATGAGAGTTTATGAAATGTAATGAACATATAACATGGCCAATGAAAGATGCAATTGTCAAACATGATTCTAATATGTCCTAAGATGTCTTATGTGTCATGTGGATGCACAAAATGTCATGGCAAGTTCTTGAATGCAAACATATGAGAGATGGATGCAAAGGAAGGCAAGAATTAGGGTTTACATACAATATGCAATGCAAAATTCAAAATCAGAAGCAAATGACATGATAAAAAATTGAAAATGGGATCAAAGGAACCCTAACCCTACACAAGTTCACTGCCCAAAGGAGGGGGCCTAAATCTAAACCTAATGGAGGTTATGATTTTTCTAAGTCAACTAGGGTTTCAAAGCACCTCACAATGAAAAATGCAAAACAAATTGAAAATGAAAGATAAATTCAAACCAATTTTACCCTAGAAACTACATGCTATGAAGGATGCAATGCAAGAAGAACCATCATCAAACTCTTCATGGTTAGGCAGAATGAAATTTTCCAAGTTTGAACAAAAATATTGCCTTTAAACAACTTTTATTCCAAAGAAAATTGTCAAAATAGGTCAAGGACCAAAAAGAAATTTGTTTTGAGAGTTTGAGAATGTTTCTAAATGTTTTAAAATGCCATGTGAATTTTTTTGTGATTTTTAAATACCTAAATGCATTTTTAATTAATTAATTTCCATTAACTAATTAAAAATAAACATTTAAATGATTTAAAAATAATTTTTAATGCAAAAAAAAAAAAAAAATATTTTTGGGTTCTGAAAATTAATGAAATGTTTGACAAAAAATTTCAGAATTTTTCAATGTATTTTACTATTTTTAAAAATTCGTGGAAGTTAAATATAAAACAAAAGAAATTAAAATAAAATTAATGAGAAAATGGGAAAGTCAAACAATCCAAGGGCTGTGGTTCAAACTCAGGGAAGCGGGAATTGACTACGCGCGCTAATGGACGGCAAAAATTCAAACTCACATAATTATGTCATTAACCCTAATCCTGAGCCCTAATGACTTTCAGATGACCGGAACAGTGTTCCAGTCATCTTCTCCGGCTAGCTCCTCACCCCATCTCCCTCAATACGCAACCCCAAGACCCCTAAAGCTCCAGAAATGATCCTCTCCTCAACCCCAACAAGAATCAAACATCAAAACTCATTTATCCAACCCCAAAATCATGAATCGAAGCAAAACGGAAAGTATGGCAGAAATTTCAGAAGATCAATACATGCTTAATACTTGACTATTTTCAAAACCAAACACATCAGCATTATCAGTGAATCATGGAGAATCAATTAGTAACTTAAAAACACATTTCTTGAAAAAAAAATCTTGAGCTCACCTGAACTGGAGCTTTGAACTTTGGAGCTTTCTGGCTGCTTCTTCGGTCCAAGATGCCTTTAATGAACCTCCTGAGAAGTGTGCAATGCTTGTTTGGAATTTCTTATGGCTGGTTTAAGAGATTGATGAAGTTCTGACCAAGGGGAGTGAAAAATCGTATTTCTGTTTGGGATGGTTTCAGGATCAAATGATGGTTTGGAAATGATCAAAGGATCATGGTGAGTGATTCTATGAAGATTGTTTTGAGGTTTGTGGCTTGTATCTTGAGATTCGAAGAAAAATGCATAAAGAGGGATTTTTGAGAATGCTGACTTGTGGGAGAGCTCAGGCTGTGTTGTGTGTTGTGTTGAGTTGCTTTTGGTCCATGTATCAAGTTGGGATAGGTCAGAGAGTTGTTGCTGGCCTATGTTGATTGATATGGTCCATTTTGCCAAAAGTCAATGTTAGGTGTCCTTTGAGGTATGGGTCATGGCAGGCTGGTTTAGGGGCATGGCTTGGTTCAGCTGAGATCATGGAATGCTTATGGATCAGATTTTGTGAACTGAGGCAAGTGGATGAGAAGCTTTGGGTCATTTTGCAAATTGGTACAACTTTGCCCCTTTTGGAAATTCTTTAAGTTCAAAGCACCAAAATGCATAATTCTTGGGCCAATTCTGATCTTTAGAGGTCACATGAGCATGTTGTGAAGTGTTTGTGCACATTTGAAGCCTTTAGAATGCCTTATCATACCATTTTGCAAAATGCCTCTTTGGTGTAAAACATGAAATTATGTGATTTTTGCCAACTTTGACAAGCCATAACTTTTGATCCAAAATGAATTAGAATGAGTTCTTGTACTTTTTGAAAATGGGAGGATCCATTCTACAACTTTCATGACCAAAGTTTTCTCATTTGAAGCATTTTTGAATCAAAAAGAGGAGGTTGAAAAACTTTCCCAAAATGGCAAGTTTACATTATAAGTCACTTTCCCAAAAAGGCAACTTTGCAAATAACTTGAAATTTTCCAATTTTTTGAACTTCTAACATCTTCTATGATCAAATAAAGATCATACACATTCAAAATGATGGAGAACACCCTTTGGTTGGGTCACTGGGGGCCTCAGATGCCCTGATTTTGCACTAACTTGCTCAAGAAGTCATCTCTTGATCAGATGCCTTCCCCATTGAATTTCTTCATGAAAATTGATATAAATGATCCTCATAACATATAGAAACCAATAGAAACAAGAATAACCAAAAAATTTGGAGTTATGGCCTCTGAAACCAAAACCCTAATTTTAGGTCATCTGTGCAGTTAAACCTGGCTCTGCTTCCATGCCTTTCTCAGTTCTTGTGATTCTTTGACTTCCTTGACCTTGTGAGGATATAATATGATGATTGAACATACATGCACCCCTTTGAGATGATTGAAGACCTTTGGAGTGGCTCAAATGGCTCTTGGATTGCTCAGATCACAAACCCTAGATGCAGATGACTTAGAAACAATGCAGTGAAGCAAAAATGCAATATGAGATGATGTGATTGAACTTATGCATATGAAAAGATCACAAACCATGGTGAAATGAGTGAGGGAAAATTTGGGGTGTTTACAGCTGCCCCTATTCAAACATGAGTTAGCTGTGCAGGATGTAAGCAACGGCTTAACAGGCAAACAAGATAACTTGTGGTTGAATACCAAAGACAGTCCAAAATTTGCACTCACAGAATGAGGAAGAAAATGGATATAGATTGTAAAAGGAAATAAAGTATAATTATAAAGTGCGGGCGACGGAGGACGACCGTCAAGCAGAGGACGACTGCTGGGGATGAAGCAATGACGGGGACGACCGACATGCTAGGGAAAATGCGGGAAATAAAGCAATGACGGGGACGGCCGACAAGCTGGGGATGGGGACGGCCATCAAGTTCAAGGTATGAATGAAATAAATGATGAGGTACGATCATCAGAGGTGAAGGACGATCACCTAGCAGGGGACGGCTGCTCTATTGGGGATAAGATGAGGGACGGTCATCCAAGGTGAAGGACGATCACCTGGCAGGGTACGGCTGCCAAAAATATCACGACATAGGACGAATGTCGGATAGAGAAGGTCGACGATGGGGACGGCCATCGGATCAGCATGACGAAGGACGATCATTAAGAGGTGAAGGACGATCACCTAGCAGGGGACGGCTGCTCTCGGGGTTTATCATGACATAGGACGAATGTGAGATAACAGAATCAACGATGGGGACGGCCATCGGATAAAATGATGAAGGATGATCATCAAGAGGTGAAGGACGATCACCTAGCAGGGGACGGCTGCTGAAAATATCACGACATAGGACGAATGTCGGATAGGAAGGGGTTCTAATGAATAGAGACTCCACTTGGGATTATGAAGGACGATCATCAAAAAGGTGAAGGACGAGCACCTGGCAGGGTATGGCTGCCGAAAGGTATCATGACATAGGAAGAATGTCAGATAGAAAGGAAATAATTTACTGGGATTTCCTGGGACTCTTCTGGGGAATAGTAGACACAGACGAGTGTCTAAATTCAAGAAGACATAAGTGTTTGACACGGTGTATAGATTAAAGATGCGGACGAGCATCCTTAAGACTATGATACGGACGAGTACCAGTAGAAACAAGCGCTTGACGCCTGTTCAGAGATGATGATACAGACGAGTATCAACTGGTTAACAAAGAACACGAACAAGTGTTGATTCTGAGGGGATTCAAGTGGTATACACAAGATACGGACGAGTATCTGTATGAGTAAAAAGTATGAGCGAGACACAGGCGAGTGCTCAACTTGCTAGGGAGAGTGCGACACGGACGGGTGTCGGAAAAAAGTGTATTATAAACAAGTATTTGGTTTACAAAGTATTTAGGCACTATGCTGGGGGGTGTGACACGGAAGAGTGTCAAAGAAGTTGTGTATATATATGTAAACATGTGTTTGTGAGTGCAAAGGGGACGCTTTGGCTTTCTACTGGGGATATGACACGGACGGGTGTCGAGAAGTATCTGTAATGTATAAGCATCTGTTTGCTCGGGCAATTTTACTGGGGAATGATGACACGGACGAGTGCCAAAAGGAGCATGTATCTGTATTTGTGAGTGTAAAGGAAATGCTTTGGCTCTCTGGTGGGGAATTTGAGAGATATTTTGGTATTTACAAGTGTTTGATTCAGAACATGGCTTATGATTATGCAGTATGTTGGATTTTTGCCGTAATGCTCCGTATTAGACGGAATGCTACGCTCTGTGGGAAAATATGATGCGAATGCTATGATTATGCAAAGATACCGATCCGGGATTCGGATCCCGTTGCTGCATGGATCTCTGGCTGATCTGCTTGAAGTGGATATCCCAACTGGGGATGAGATCATTGGTAGATCTGACATATCTGACACTGCATGGGGAGATAGATCTCTGATAGACCTCCCTTTGTAATGAGGGACCCAGCTGGGGCCTGTAGAAGCTTTCGTCACTCTGTCGTGCGATCTTCAGGTGTTGCTCTTATGGATAGAGGCTAAAACTCTGTGCGGAGATGGTTCCCTGTCTAGCACTCGGCTGGGGAAGAAAAAAAAAGATCACTGAAAGATCTTCCTATAGTTTCTGCGGGGATCCTGCTGAGGATGATACTTGACAACTCAGCCAGGGATATGAACACCTTCAGGTGCTGCTTTTTGAAGGAAATGTTGGAGAAGTGATGCCTGGAAACTCTGATGGGGAGAAAACATCTCTGGTGCCGTTTGGAAGGTGTGCTGAGGAAATAATGATTTGGCAGCCTGCTGGGGAGAAGCTTTCATCCCCCATGTTGTGCTTCGAACACCTGCAATCCTGCATGACAAAGAAACATACAAGTTCCCCGAGGTATCCCTTACCGGATTCCGTCGTAGGAATTTAGACACTCCCGGGAGTAAGTATATTTCCTGTAAGCACGTATTTTTAGAAGGGAAGCATCTATATTTATGCAATCAATATCTTAAGGACATCGGACATTTTTGCAAATGAAAATAAAATGTGCGATGACTGAAAATCTGATTTTATTAATTTGTGCGCCCTGAATTGGCAAGATACAGTCAAAGAAACAGATCCCCTGAAATGAGGAAATCGTTACACATTGAGAAACAAAAAGATGCTGGCAATGCTGATGACGCTTCAAGGAGCTTTCCTTTTGCTATGACTCGTATGACTTTTGTCGTTCTTCTCATCTTGCTTTTGAAGGAGGCTGATTCTGACCGACGCTCGAACCTTTCGGAGTTCACCTTGTTGTAAGTGCTACAAACGAACTCAGAATGCAGTTGTTCGCTTATTCCCTTATTTTGCGTGGATCTCCCTTTCAGGTTTTCAATCCACCGGGATACCCATTTTTGCCTGAGTTGTCCAATGCGGCTTTTCAACTCAGCGGGTGTACACATTTTCTTATTTATTTTCCCTTATTTCTGCCCGAGTCTTTTATTCTGTTTTTGACTCGCCGGGATGCCCTATTTTTGCCTGGACTTACATTCTGTTTTTATGTCCAGCGGGTCATTTTTATGCGAAGTATTTTTTAACTGCATCTGAATTCACAGGGGGTACAGGAAGTCTTCACCATCCATAGTACTGAGCATCAATGCTCCACCAGAGAAAACTTTCTTTACTATAAACGGACCATCGTAATTCGGAGTCCACTTGCCCCTGTGGTCTGTATGAGGAGGGAGGAGTCTTTTCAGCACAAGATCTCCTACTTGGTACTCTCGGAGCCTGACTTTCTGATCGAAGGCTTTCTTCATTCTTTTCTGATACAGCTGCCCATGACAGATTGCAGCTAATCTCTTCTCTTCAATCAGATTCAGTTGTTCGTATCGGGATCGGACCCACTCTGCTTCGTTCAACTTAACATCCATCAGTACCCACAGGGAGGGTAATTCAACTTCAACAGGTAGGACTGCCTCCATACCATACACAAGCTGATACGATGTTGCCCCAGTGGATGTTCTGATTGACGTACGGTACCCATGTAATGCAAACGGTAGCATTTCATGCCAGTCTTTATAGGTAACTACCATCTTCTGCACAATCTTCTTGATATTCTTATTAGCCGCTTCTACATCGCCATTCATCTTTGGCCTGTAAGGAGAAGAATTGTGGTGTTGGATCTTGAAGTCTCGGCATAGTTCTGCCATCATTTTATTGTTCAAGTTGGAACCATTATCAGTAATGATTCGCTCGGGAACTCCATACCGACAGATGATGTCTCTCTTCAGAAATCGGGCTACCACTTGCCACGTAACATTTGCATATGAAGCTGTTTCAACCCACTTGGTGAAATAGTCAATGGCTACCAGGATGAATCTATGTCCATTTGAAGCAGTCGGTTCAATCTTGCCAATCATATTGATGCCCCACATGGCGAAGGGCCAAGGTGAAGACATCACATTCAAAGGATTGGGAGGCACATGCACTTTATCCGCGTAAATCTAGCATTTATGGCATTTTCTGGCATATGCACAACAGTCTGCATCCATTGTGATCCAGTAATAACCTGATCTTAGCAACTTTTTAGCCATTGCATGCCCTCCAGAATGGGTACCAAAGGATCCTTCGTGCACCTCGTGCATCAACAAGTCTGCTTCTGTCCTATCAACGCATCTGAGGAGTACCATATCAAAGTTTCTCTTGTACAGGGAACCATCGGCATTCAGGAAGAAACTACCAACTAGCCTTCTTAATGTCTTCTTATTGTTGGAAGATGCCCCAGGTGGGTATGTTTGATCCTCCAAGAAGCATTTGATGTCATGGAACCAAGGCTTATCATCTTTGACAATATCTGTTGAGAACACATATGCTGGTCTGTCAAGTCTGGACACTGAAATTCGAGGCACAAAGTTGGCAGCTTGAACTTTGATCATGGATGAAATGGTAGCCAGAGCATCTGCAAATTGATTTTCGTCTCGAGGGATATACTCAAGCTTGACCGTTGTGAAGAAAGTCAATAACCTCCTTGTATAATCCCGGTAAGGTATCAGATGATCTTGGTGCGTGTACCATTTGCCGTTGGTTTGATTGATTACCAGAGCTGAATCTCCGAATACAATTAAAGTCTTGATCCTGAGGTCAATGGCTTCCTCGAGACCCATAATACAAGCTTCGTATTCAGCTTCGTTGTTAGTGCAGTTAAAGGTGAGTTTTGCCGAGAAAGGAATGTGAACTCCTTTAGGTGTAATGAGTACTGCACCAACACCACGACCATTCATGTTAACAGTCCCATCAAACATCATAGTCCATTCTTCTTCCGGGTCAGGCCCTTCAGTGTGAACAGGCTCTTCATGATCTTTTGCTTTTATGAACATGATGTCTTCAGCAGGGAAGTCAAATCTCATAGGCTGGTAATCATCAATGGGTTGCTCAGCAAGATAATCAGACAATACACTGCCCTTGATGGCCTTTTGAGATGTGTACTGAATATCATATTCTGTGAGGATCAGTTGCCATCTTGCAACCCGTCCGGTAAGTGCTGGCTTCTCAAAAATGTACTTAACTGGATCCATCTTTGAGATCAATAAAGTAGTGTGGGTCAACATATACTGCCTTAGTCGGCGAGCAGCCCACGCTAAAGCATAGCATGTTTTCTCGAGCAGTGAATAACGTTGTTCACAGTCGGTAAACTTTTTTCTTAGGTAGTATATTGCATACTCTTTTCGACCAGACTCGTCGTGCTGGCCCAACACACACCCCATTGAGTCTTCTAATACTGTCAAGTACATGATTAGAGGTCTTCCTTCAACTGGAGGCATAAGGATTGGAGGCTCTTGCAAGTATTCCTTGATTTTGTCAAAAGCCCTCTGGCAGTCTTCATTCCACCTGACCGTTTGTTCTTTTCTTAACAGCTTGAACAAAGGCTCACAGGTTGCTGTAAGGTGAGATATGAACCTTGAAATGTAGTTCAATCTACATAGGAACCCTCAAACTTCTTTCTCAGTTTTCGGTGCAGGCATTTCTCGAATGGCTTTGACTTTGTCAGGGTCAACTTCGATCCCTTTCTCACTTACAATAAATCCCAGCAGCTTACCAGATCGTACCCCGAATGTGCACTTGTTGGGGTTTAACTTCAGTTGGTACTTCCTCAGACGCTTGAATAACTTCAATAGATTCACCAGGTGGTCTTCTTCTGTGAGGGACTTGGCAATCATGTCATCCACATAACATTCAATTTCTTTGTGGATCATGTCATGGAATAATGTTACCATAGCCCGTTGATAAGTTGCATCAGCATTCTTCAGTCCGAATGGCATCACCTTATAACAGAACATGCCCCAGGGTGTGATGAAAGTTGTCTTCTCCATGTCTTCAGGTGACATTTTGATCTGATTGTATCCCGAAAATCCATCCATGAAGGAGAATACCGAGAACTGAGTCGTATTATCAACCAATACATCAATGTGAGGTAAAGGGAAGTCATCTTTTGGGCTGGCTCTGTTCAGGTCCCGGTAATCCACACACATCCTCACCTTGCCATCTTTCTTAGGCACATGTACAATATTAGCGAACCACGGCGGATAGCTAGTCACAGTAAGGAAACCGGCGTCCCACTGCTTTTGCACCTCTTCCTTTATCTTCATTGCCAAATCTGGGCAAGTACGGCGCAGCTTCTATTTTACTGGCGGGCAGTCTTCTTTTAAAGGCAGCTTGTGCATGACAATATCGGTGTCCAACCCTGGCATATCCTGATAAGACCAAGCAAAGACATCCACGTACTCCCGAAGCATATCAATCAGTTGTTCTTTTAATGAATCTTGCAGGAAGGCCTCGATCTTAACCTCTTTCACGTCTTCTTTCGTACCAAGATTAACCGTTTCAATCTCCTCCTGATTAGGAGTGATAACCTTCTCCTCTTGTCTTAACAACCTGGCTAGCTCTTCAGGTAGCTCATAATCTTCTTCAACCCCTTCATCAGCTTGATTGATTGGATTGTCAAAGTCATACGAAGTCATAGCAGTGTTGTTGTCGGTGCAATCCGGAGGGCACTTTCTGCAAGGTTTAGATTGGTTTATTTTAGTCATCAATTTTAATCTTGTTTAGAAAAAGTGAAAATGAGGTTATTTATTTTAAAAAACATTGCCATTTTATTTTTTTTACAAAAAGAAAAATGAAAAGACAGTGAGCGAAAAAGAGACTCGTTTGCAAAAGATGTCCGATATTCATTGATTAATCCATTTGCACAAAATTACAAGATGGCCCGATTACAAAATGAGTCTTGACATCTTGGGCAAGATGCAAGACTTGATGCATGCTTTAAAATACAGGAAATAATAATTACTCTGCGGGAGTAACCCTTATAATTTCCTGGGAAGACCAGTTAAGGACATGGCTCCCCGGGATCCTTGGACGTATCCAACTCTCCAGGTTGCGGTCGCTTTCCTCCTCGTCTTCCAAATTGTTCACAGCATCCGGGGTGAGCATTCCCCCGCTGACAAAATTGGGCTCTTTTGTAGCCTCTGATTGATCTTGTTGAGTCGGTCTGTAACCCAACCCAAATTTGTCTTCTTTCTTCTCCATGGCCAGCAACTAATCTTTCGGGCTTGCTGGTACGATGTTATGGAAGTTCCCAGTACAGCAGATGCTTCATTAATGTTGAGGGCCTCAAACCCCTGGCTCATGGTTTCATGGATTTCTTCATCCATTTCAATGTACTTATACATAGCCAGATGGCTAACAAAGATGTCTTCCTCCCCACAGATGGTGATGATTTGGCCTTCCCACTCGAATTTCAGCTTCTGGTGAAGGGTAGACGTAACAGCTCCAACGGCGTGGATCCAGGGTCTACCCAACAAACAGCTGTAGGCTGGATGAATGTCCATCACAAAGAAGGTAGTTTTAAAAGTCTGCGGGCCAATCATCACAGGCAGATCAATCTCTCCAAGCACTGATCTCTTAGAGCCATCGAATGCTCTTACCACCAAATTACTTGGACGCAGTGCGAAGCCATCATACTCTAGCTTCACTAAGGCTTTCTTTGGAAGAACATTGAGTGAGGACCCAGTGTCCACCAGCACATGAGATAGAACAGTACCCTTGCATTCCAAGGTGATATGTAAAGCCTTATTATGGTTGTGCCCCTCCGTTGTTAAGTCAGCATTGGTAAAGCCCAGTCCATGACTGGTGTTGACATTTGCCACCACAGTTTCTAGCTGATTAATAGTGATCTCCTTTGGCACGTATGCTGCGTGCAGGACTTTTAATAATGCATTCCTGTGAGCTTCAGAACACATCAACAGTGATAATATGGAGATTTTTGAGGGAGTTTGGTGAAGCTGATCCACCACTTTGTAATCACTTCTTTTTATGATTCTCATGAACTCGTCTACATCTTGCTCAAAAGATGTCTTCTGAGTTTCTTTGACAATTGGCTCTTCAGGTACCACACTCTTTCCTTTTGCTTTGGCAGCAACTTCTGCTTCAACATTAGGTCTTTGTGTTTGTGAGGCAAAAAGGCGTTCGCTTCTGGTGAAGCCTCCGCCTCCCCCAACATTATCAACTTGTGGAGAAGAGGTTGAAGAATCCAGAGTGATTTTCTCCCCGTTGCAGTACAGATTAGAGCCATAATGCAAAGGTATGGCATTACTGCTTTCATAGGGAACTGGTCCAGGCACCGTGATAGTAACTGGACTGACTGCTGCAGAGGAGGGTACTGTAATGGTGTGCGGATCGTAGTAAATTGTGACTGGTGACCTGGCAGGAGGTGCCACTGTTTGCTGTTGGAAGTTGTTGTTGGGAGGAACGTTTGATGGGTCATAGTAGATTGTAACTGCTGAGACATCTTTATTAATTTTTGCTGGCGTTGTAGAAGATCCTGCTAATGAAATGGATGCTGATGTTGTAGAAGAAATGGTTGTTGAAATTTGACTTGTTGAAGTGACGGACAGAGCCATTGCTGATGATATTGATGAATCGGTAGGAATGATTGTTGCTGCTGTTGTAGAAGAATCAGGAATTGTTGTTAAAGGAATTGTTGGATTTGTAGGCGCCGCTGTTGAGATCTGAAGGATACCATCCTTAATAAGACCATCTATGCCACCTCTCAAACTTTCACACCCGTTGACCGCAATGTTGCAATACCCACAACCGAGCTCACACCCGGGGAACACTTGGCACTCTAGAAGCTGAGCTTTAATTTCGACCAAAGGTGTTCGAATTTGTGCAACACTGGTGATTAAGGTAGATAGCTTATCTTCCTCAATGGCATTAATCCTCGGCCCTCCATGATTAGGCATAGGATTCTTGTTGACATTCGGAGGAGGTGCAAAGTTGAGGGCTTTAGAATCCACCAGATCTTGGACTTTCATTTGCAAGGCCCTGCATTTTTCCGTATTGTGGCCAGGTGCATTGGAGTGGAAAGCACATCGGGCGTTGACATCATAATTCCTTGGGGGATTGGAGGGATCTGGTGGTGCCAATGTCCTTAACTCAACCAAGTTGAGCTTCAGGAGTTGTGGCAATAAGGCAACATAAGGCATAGGGATAGGGTCAATCACCCTGTTTGCCTGTGATGGTCTTTGTTGGAAGGGTCGTTGTTGTTGATTGCTATTGTTGTTGTAGGTTCTCTGTTGCGGATACTGAACTTGCTGTTGATAATGTGGTTGTTGTTGTTGTTGATATGTTGATTGTTGAGGAATCGGAGCTGGAATGGTGACAGCTGCTACTGATCTGTGAACATACTGAGGTCTGCCCCTGCTTGCATGAATGGCATTGGTCTCACCGGTTCTTCGGGGACCCACAAAAGGCTTCCTAGGATTACTGGATGAACTTGCACCATTATCAGAAATTTTACCCATTTTTAAAAGGCTTTCGATCCTTTCACCGGCTATGACAACATCAGCAAAGCTGGTGGAGGAAAAGGCAGCCAGTCTGTCAATATATGTTCCTTGCAAAGTATTCATGAACATGTCGGCCATTTCTCTTTCCGACATGGGTGATTGGACAGCAGCATCAAGTTGTCTCCACCTTTGGGCATATTCCCTAAAGCTTTCTCTGGAAGATTGAGACATCCCCATTAGTAGAGTTCTATTAGGAGCCATGTCCAGATTGTATTGATACTGTCTGATGAAGGCTTCAGCCAAGTCCTTCCAGCATCTGATAGTAGCTATGATCAAGTGTGAATACCACTCTCTTGAAGCCCCAGTCAGACTGTCTTCAAAGTAGAACATCCACAGTTTCTCATCCATGGTATATGCTTTAAGTCTTCCCAGAAAAGACTGCAGGTGAGTTCGTGGACAAGAGGTTCCATTGTATTTCTCAAAGTACGGGGGTTTGAATTTGTGGGGGAATTCTCACCCCATCCACTAGCCCCATATCCATTACATCGAAGCCCAAGGAATTTTGAGACTCCAAATATCTCAACTTCTCAGCAATTTCATCTAACCTTCTATCATAGAATTCGTCCCCTGCTCCCATGACAGTAAACTGCTCCTCTTGGGGATCCTCTTGTAAAATTCTCCCCCCCAGCAGTATTTCCGTGCACATTTCCCCGGATGTTGACTTCCGGATCTAGATGAGGTCCAAATACTGGTGGATTAACATGAGGCTGGCCCCTCTCATTATTACTTGTTCCTCCAGTTCCAGGATGAGGTTCCTCGGGAGTTTGTCTTTCTACCAATGCCATTAACCTTTCTTAGCTCTGAGCCAAGCCAATCATTACAGCCATGAATTGGGTCATTTGGTTTCTCATCTCCACTCTTTCATTAGCCATCCGAGTCCTGACCTCAGTCAGGTCTTGCTGTACTTGCTCCATTTGGATACCAGGAAGGTTGTTGCGAGTAGGGTACCGGTGCGTACGGTTGACAGGGAACACTCTTCTGCGAGCAATATTTCCTGAGACCACAACAGAGTTAGAAACAAATAATAACAAAACCTACAAAACAAAACAAGGTTAGTTGCAATGCAGTATGCTTATTTGTTTTCCAAGGTATCTGGCTTGGTTCTTGGTTTTGACCTTTCCAGACCTCGAGGGGGATGCTTTTGAGAAAATAAATCCAAATGGAAACAAACTAAAATATATTACAAATGATGAATACATAGTTTGTTTTACAACATATGCCCCTGGAGGGTCAAAATACAACAAAAGAAAAGTACACCAAATGGAAATGAACAACAAGCAAAGAAATCAAACATCCAATCCAAACTCATCCTCCTTAACCTCCTTCAGAAGTGCCTCAGTCACTGGACCAGCTGGATGCTCTGTAATGGTCCTAATGAGGAGGTTCCTGGTGGAAATGGCAGTGGTCAGCTTCTTGTGCCTGTCCTGATCCTTTGATCTCTTCAATCCAGCCCTAAGCTTCAACTCTGAAATCTCCTTCTGGGCTGCCAGCAAAGCATCCTGTTGCTTCTTTTCATTGGCCTCTAACTGTTCAATCTTGGCTTGAATTCTTTGATCTTCTTGTGTCCGGGCTTCAGTGATCCTGACCCACCTAGCCTGACTTCCTTGCAGATAGAGCTCAGTCCTAGCCTTCTGACTCTTGGCTTCCTTACAGGCATTCTTCAATATTTGCTCCCTAGCTCTATCCTTCCTGATGTAGTCCTCTGTTTTCTCAATCTTGGCCAGATGCTCCACCCTAAGCTTCTTCAACCTCTCAATGTCCAGACGACCATCACTCCTTTCCCAAAGAGTCTTCTTCTGAGCTTGAGACAGATTCTCATTCCTTCCCTTTAGCTTCTCAAATTCTTCTAGGCTGACAGTTGCTGCAGGTTGCACTGTTGAAGGTCCAGGTATGTCCTCAATGGTGAAAGGCATTCCAGTAATCTGAGCTCTAGCATGGGACCCGTCATAATACTGGGCTGAAGCAACATTATTACACCTCCCTAGAATAGCCATCCCTTTTGTCTGGATGTTGTCCCAAGCCCAGGATGCTTGTCTGACAACAGCTGAATTTGGTTTTACTTCACAATACAGGGTCTCAGCTAAATCTTGTACTCTGGGAGGGTGAACCAAAGCATAGCCCAGTTGTCTCTTAAACAGCAAAGGATTGTAGTTGATGAAACCCTTTACTCCTATCAGAGGTACATTTGGGTACTGCCCATAGCTAGTGATAATGTCCCTGCCTTTGGTGCTCTGGGTGCACCATCTGATGTCATCTGAAGTCAAAGCAATGAGCCTCTTGGCCCAATTCTTCTGTTGGTGGGGATTCAGGAAGGCATCTGTCTTAGGCAGGTGTCTGAGCAGCCAGGTGTGAAACAAAGGAGCACAACATCTCACCAACTTCCCCCTTTGTTTCTCATTCCTCTGATGGATGGAATAATAGAAATCTCCCAACAAGGTGGGTACTGGGTTCCTCATAAGAAAAAGATGAATGGCATTCTTGCTGACAAATTTGGGTTCATCTGCAAACAGTATAACCCCATATATGCTGAGGGCTAACAGTGCACAAACTGCCTTCCATTCTCCCAAGGAGGCCTTCAGGATGGCCTGAGAAATCAAGAAGTCTAAGTGCAAACCAGGGATCCCAGCTTTTGTTGTCATGTTTTGCTCAATCAAAGCAGGCTCCAAGTACAATGCTTTTGCTAATGCTCCATTGCTGGGAGAAGTCATCTCTGGGTTGAAGGGGACTCCACCCCTGACAGGTACTCCAATCAATGATGAAAACTCCTCCAGCAGAGGTCCTAGCTGAAAGTTTGGGAAAGTGAAGCATCTCAAGGGAGGGTCATAAAACTGTGGGCATGTGTGGATCATGCTCCTCTGAGAAGGGTCAAGGTCTATAACCATATCCAGGATACCTCCATAATGATCTCTGAACAAAGGGATGTGGTCAGGGGTGATAAGTGACTGGACCTGCCTGATACCAGTCAACACAGGCTCAAAGAAATGGTAGGATATGTTGCTCTTCCTGGGAGTAGCCATGAATGCTGCTGAAGAACTGAAGATAAGTGCTGATGAGGATCAAGACTGATACTGGAGATGAGCCACTGATAGGCTAATGCTGGTGATGATGAAGATAGCTGAAGCAGGCAACTGATGAAGATAGCTGGAGTTGGAGTCTATGCAAAGGAAAGGGTCAAAACCAAGCCAGATATAATGTGGATACCCTGAAAAACAAATAAACAAATGTTAAATGATGCAATGAGGATGTATGCAAATGATATGCAAGGGTTTGTGATCAAGCTGGATCTGATTATCTGTCTTGATATAGGGTCCATGGATGTTCAAGAAGTCCAGCTGGAGGTTTAGAAATCCAGTAACCAAGGTGGGGGACTCAAATAAAGAGTCACATGTCCAGGGTTAAATCACAAGAACTGTCCAAAATGAGGTACTCTTAACCAAAACAAGTAACAGGGTATGATGTGGCCAAGGGTGCCTGCAAACCTGTAAACAGCCCAACCCCCTCACAGGTCGTGTTCTAAAACAAGGATCCTTAGACTTGGATCAGTTATGAGAAGTGTAAACACTTCTAACCCGGAGGTACAGTGTTTACAATAACCATAAAAGATCCTCCTCTAATTCACCTCAGCTTCTGAAGGTCATAATAAAGGTCATCCAGACTTAACAGGCTTCCCAGATAGCCCTAGCACTACAGGAAATCTGTAGCACAGAGTTCTCAAGAAGAAACTCATATCTGAACCGTGTTTCATATTCCCGCACCAGACCGAAATGGAATGGGAAAGAACATGAATCACTCTAGCCTAGGTGTCACTCAGGTCCCAGATATAGGACCTTAAACTCTCAATGAAACCCAACCCATCAAAACAGAAACCAGATCCAACAATGATAATATGACAGTATGAGGCATAAAACTGTAAAGAAAGCAATAAACAAGATTGTACATAAAGCAATAAACAAAGCAAATAAACACAATTAGCACATAACACCCCAATAAACACAAATCAAATAAGCGCTAGGAGGAACCCACAAAGAGAACCAGAAGCCCTGGTTACAATATAAGGGTCCCCAGCAGAGTCGCCAAGCTGTCGCTCCCACCAAATGACACACTGCCATAAGGGGTACAGACGTGAACGGTCGGCGAAAGGAGAGAGAACACACAGGGGTGAGCTCAAAAGACAAGAGTCGCCAGCTAGGCATTTTTATCCCGGAGGAAAGGTAATGCTGCATAAACCTAAGAAAAGATATGGATAAGACGGTTGCGAACCAGAGAGACTGAGAAAGGGGGTTGGTTACAACCTGGGAAGGTATTAGCACCCAGATTGTCCGCCGTACTCGACGGGATCCACGCTTAAAAGATTTGTGTTTTAAAGGGGTAGTGTCAGTGCAATTTGTGTATCAAAGCTGGAAAAGAATGCAAGTGTTAGTGTAAAATAAGTATGAAGTGTATAAGAGAAGTGTCAGTATAAGAACAGGAGTGAAGCTCAAGACTATGAGGCTTAAAGAATAATGCTGGAAGAGGGGGGAATATACAGAGACTTTTGTTCGATAACCGTTAAGTTATGCCTACGTATCCTCTCATGCAATGAGGAAGTCAGAACACTGTAGTTCGACTAAAAGAGACTGAAAGATAAATTGACTTGTGAACTGCTTGCTTGTCTATGCTCAAGTGTATGACCTGTCTGGCTCAGGTGCAAACTGTCTTGCATTAGACGGAAGAAGCGAGTTCTCGTTTGTGAGTGAATAAGATTAGAAAAGAATCCCGGAGGAGACGATTATTGTTTGTTTTTGGTGTTTTCAGTCTTTTATTGCTTTTTGGATTTGTCATAAGTTAATGAGCTTAAGCCTAAACCAAGGGTTAGTAAACTCATCACATCCTCCCTCTGATTAGGGGTAGTGAGAATACTTTAAGCATGAAGTAAACACCTCACACCTAGTCACCATGATGTAGGATTAAGATCATTAACCTACTTGTGATTATTTAAATGTTTTTGGGGTTTTTGTTTAGTGTTAAGTAATGAGTTTAAGCCATAATCAAGGATTTAATGGACTCATTACACCATCCTAATAGAAGGATAATAGATGAGAACATTTAAGCTGAGGAAGGCTCCTCAACTTAATCCATGATTAGGGATTAACCTCATGACAAAACAAAGCCTTTATTAAAGTGGATTTTAGTTAATGGTAGGATTAAGAAGTGGATTTTATGGTTTGTAAGACAACTTGAGGGGGACTTGTCCATTAACACTAGGGTTAGTCCTTCTTAACCAATTAAGGAAGAATTAGAACCCTAATGTAAGGCCCAAGTTACAAGCTTGATGTCTTAGTGATTATTAGATGGATTGATTAAAGGAATTAAACACATTAAGGGTCTAACACTTAGGATTAAAGTTATACACTCCATCCTAATAGAAGGATGCAAGCATAAGCTTAATCACAAAGCCTTAAAACCTTTAGGGTTTAGTCCTTGATTATGAGATGAGAAGAGAAGACTCAAAGATGACACAAAGGTAAAAGCTAAGTGGGGGACTAATCAAACCCTAAATATTATCATACTTGGAAATCCTAGGGTTTGTGAGGCTTAAGAAAGAAAGAGATCTTCAAAAGGCCACCAAGGGATAACAAGATAGAAAAGAGATGAGATGAGAAGAGAAAAGAGGGAAGAGAGGCACAAGTGAGCAAGCTCACTCAAAGACAAGTAAGAATGCAGCAAGGATGTAAAATGATTTGGTGAGAAGAGGTAGGAGGTGAAGGCAAATCCACCTCCCAAACAAACTTACCATTAACCTGAAAAGTTAGTACAAGATGCATAAGAGAAGAAATGAGATGAAACAATGCATATGGATGGACAAATGCCAAAGTCAGAAACATACATATGATGCAAATGATGTCAAGAGATGGTGCAAATTCATACAATATGCATATATGTGAGCATACAAGAGAATGGATGCATATGGAGCATGCCTTGAACCATGAAAGCTCATGAGAGTTTATGAAATGTAATGAACATATAACATGGCCAATGAAAGATGAAATGGTCAAACATGATTCTAATATGTCCTAAGATGTCTTATGTGTCATGTGGATGCACAAAATGTCATGGCAAGTTCTTGAATGCAAACATATGAGAGATGGATGCAAAGGAAGGCAAGAATTAGGGTTTACATACAATATGCAATGCAAAATTCAAAATCAGAAGCAAATGACATGATAAAAAATTGAAAATGGGATCAAAGGAACCCTAACCCTACATAAGTTCACTGCCCAAAGGAGGGGGCCTAAATCTAAACCTAATGGAGGTTATGATTTTTCTAAGTCAACTAGGGTTTCAAAGCACCTCACAATGAAAAATGCAAAACAGATTGAAAATGAAAGATAAATTTAAACCAATTTTACCCTAGAAACTACATGCTATGAAGGATGTAATGCAAGAAGAACCATCATCAAACTCTTCATGGTTAGGCAGAATGAAATTTTCCAAGTTTGAACAAAAATATTGCCGTTAAACAACTTTTATTCTAATGAAAATTGTCAAAATAGGTCAAGGACCAAAATGAAATTTGTTTTGAGAGTTTGATAATGTTTCTAAATGTTTTAAAATGCCATGTGAATTTTTTTGTGATTTTTAAATACCTAAATGCATTTTTAATTAATTAATTTCCATTAACTAATTAAAAATAAACATTTAAATGATTTAAAAGTAATTTTTAATGCAAAAAATAAAAATAAAAATATTTTTGGGTTCTGAAAATTAATGAAATGTTTGACAAACAATTTCAGAATTATTCAATGTATTTTACTATTTTTAAAAATTCGTGGAAGTTAAATATAAAACAAAAGAAATTAAAATAAAATTAATGAGAAAATGGGAAAGTCAAACAATCCAAGGGCTGTGGTTCAAACTCAGGGAAGCGGGAATTGACTACGCGTGCTAATGGACGACCAGAATTCAAACTCACGTAATTATGTCATTAACCCTAATCCTGAGCCCTAATGACTTTCAGATGACCGGAACAGTGTTCCGGTCATCTTCTCCGGCTAGCTCCTCACCCCATCTCCCTCAATACGCAACCCCAAGACCCCTAAAGCTCCAGAAATGATCCTCTCCTCAACCCCAACAAGAATCAAACATCAAAACTCATTTATCCAACCCCAAAATCATGAATCGAAGCAAAACGGAAAGTATGGCAGAAATTTCAGAAGATCAATACATGCTTAATACTTGACTATTTTCAAAACCAAACACATCAGCATTATCAGTGAATCATGGAGAATCAATTAGTAACTTAAAAACACGTTTATGGAAAAATTGTTCTTGAGCTCACCTGAACTGGAGCTTTGAACTTTGGAGCTTTCTGGCTGCTTCTTTGGTCCAAGATGCCTTTAATGAACCTCCTGAGAAGTGTGCAATGCTTGTTTGGAATTTATTATGGCTGGTTTAAGAGATTGATGAAGTTATGACCAAGGGCAGTGAAAAATCGTATTTCTGTTTGGGATGGTTTCAGGATCAAATGATGGTTGGGAAATGATCAGAGGATCATGGTGAGTGATTCTATGAAGTTTGTTTTGAGGTTTGTGGCTTGTCTCTTGAGATTCGAAGAAAAATGCATAAAGAGGGATTTTTGAGAATGCTGACTTGTGGGAGAGCTCAGGCTGTATTGTGTGTTGTGTTGAGTTGCTTTTGGTCCATGTATCAAGTTGGGATAGGCCAGAGAGTTGTTGCTGGCCTATGTTGATTGGTATGGTCCATTTTGCCAAAAGTCAATGTTAGGTGTCCTTTGAGGTATGGGTCATGGCAGGCTGGTTTAGGGGCATGGCTTGGTTCATCTGAGATCATGGAATGCTTATGGATCAGATTTTGTGAACTGAGGCAAGTGGATGAGAAGCTTTGGGTCATTTTGCAAATTGGTATAACTTTGCCCCTTTTGGAAATTCTTTAAGTTCAAAGCACCAAAATGCATAATTCTTGGGCCAATTCTGATCTTTAGAGGTCACATGAGCATGTTGTGAAGTGTTTGTGCACATTTGAAGCCTTTAGAATGCCTTATCATACCATTTTGCAAAATGCCTCTTTGGTGTAAAACATGAAATTATGTGATTTTTGCCAACTTTGACAGCCATAACTTTTGATCCAAAATGAATTAGAATGAGTTCTTATACTTTTTGAAAATGGGAGGATCCATTCTACAACTTTCATGACCAAAGTTTTCTCATATGAAGCATTTTTGAATCAAAAAGAGGAGGTTGAAAAACTTTCCCAAAATGGCAAGTTTACATAAGTCACTTTCCCAAAAAGGCAACTTTGCAAATGACTTGAAATTTTCCAATTTTGTGAACTTCTAACATCTTCTATGATCAAATAAAGATCATACACATTCAAAATGATGGAGAACACCCTTTGGTTAGGTCACTGGGGTCCTCAGATGCCCTGATTTTGCACTGACTTGCTCAAGAAGTCATCTCTTGATCAGATGCCTTCCCCATTGAATTTCTTCATGAAAATTGATATGCATGATCCTCATAACATATAGAAACCAATAGAAACAAGAATAACCAAAAAATTTGGAGTTATGGCCTCTGAAACCAAAACCCTAATTCTAGGTCATCTATGCAGTTAAACCTGGCTCTGCTTCCATGCCTTTCTCAGTTCTTGTGATTCTTTGACTTCCTTGACCTTGTGAGGATATAATATGATGATTGAACATACATGCACCCCTTTGAGATGATTGAAGACCTTTGGAGTGGCTCAAATGGCTCTTGGATTGCTCAGATCACAAACCCTAGATGCAGATGACTTAGAAACAATGCAGTGAAGCAAAAATTGCAATATGAGATGATGTGATTGAACTTATGCATATGAAAAGATCACAAGCCATGGTGAAATGAGTGAGGGAAATTTGGGGTGTTTACAACAGAGACCTCACGTCGGAGGGCAGAAACCACAACAAAGCACTACACATCACGATGGAGTGCAAGGGCGATGTGCTGTCTCATGTTCTTGTAGATACAGGCTCTTCCCTGAATGTGCTTCCGAAGAAGGCACTGATGAAGCTTAATATCGATGGGATTGTCCTAACGCCAAGTGATCTGCTTGTTAAAGCTTTCGATGGTTCGAGAAGATCAGTTTTTGGAGAGGTTGAGTTGCCCGTCAAGATAGGCTCTCAAGTCTTCAAAAGTGTTTTCTACGTTATGGACATCCAGCCTGCATATAGCTGTTTGTTGGGAAGGCCGTGGATACATGCTGCTGGAGCCGTTACTTCAACCCTGCATCAGAAGCTTAAGTACGTGGTTGACGGCCAGGTCATCACAGTTTGTGGCGAGGAGGACATATTCGTCAGCCATTTGTCAACGTTCAAGTACGTAGAGATGGATGGAGAAATCCATGAGACTTTATGCCAAGCCTTTGATGCAGTCAACGTCAGCATCCTGACTCCTGTGGAGAAGAGCAATGAGAAGGAGGGCACATCCATCCATTCCTACAGAGAAGCAAAAGAGGTTGTTCAATCAGGCATTTCCCAAGGCTGGGGCAAGCTGTTGGAGCTGGAAAAGAAAGATGATAAGTTTGGCTTAGGGTATCAGCCTGGTGGTTCTACTCAGAGTGGTAAGGATATCACGTTCACAAGTGTTGGGTTACTCGACCATAGCCAGATCTGTACAGCAAGCCAAGATGGGGATAGTGACGGAGACTGGGACAATTGGATCCACCCGTGTGCGCCCTGCGAGGAGCTAGCAAATTGGTCTGCAGAAGACATTGTTCAAGTCACTTGGTTCTCAGAGTAATTATTTTTGTTTCCTTTTATTAGCATACTGCATTGTCAAATCCAGCATTCTGCCCAAGATGCTTGGATCCATTGTATTGGGCCACCATGTTTTGTATTGTATCGTTATTTTGCTATGAAATAAAAGGACATTTTCAGACAAACTGTGTTCCCTGTCTTTGTTTTTAAACTTTTTCACAAAAAATATAAAATGGAAATGTGTTTTTCCTTTTTGTTTTTGTGTTAGCGTCTCTTTTTCAAAATAATCAGATTCTGAATAAGCACATCATCTGTGCAGTGTTGATCATCCGGATTCCATGGATAATGTTCCTGCTATGACTATGCATGACTTTGACAATCCAGTCTACCAAGCTGATGAAGGGGTTGAGGAAGACTGTGACCTCCCTGAAGAATTGGTCAGATTGTTGAAACAAGAGGAACGAGTTATTCAGCCTCATCAAGAAGAGATTGAGATCATCAACATTGGCAGTGAAAATGCAAAGAAAGAAATCAAGATTGGGGCCAGTCTGCAGGCCCACGTCAAGAAATAGCTGATCAGTATGCTGAGAGAGTATGTGGATATCTTTGCTTGGTGATATCAAGATATGCTAGGTTTGGATACCGACATTGTGATGCATAAGCTACCTCTGAGAGAGGATTGTCCTCCTGTAAAGCAGAAATTGAGAAGAACTCGTCCTGACATGGCGATGAAGACTAAAGAGGAGGTTCAGAAGCAATGGGATGCCGGTTTCCTTGCTGTGACTAGTTACCCACCTTGGGTAGCTAACATTGTACCTGTACCGAAGGAGGACGGCAAGGTCCGGATGTGCGTTGACTACCGGGATTTGAATAGAGCAAGCCCAAAAGATGACTTTCCGTTGCCACACATTGACGTGTTGGTAGACAATACTGCTCAATTCTCGGTATTCTCCTTCATGGATGGCTTCTCCGGTTACAATCAGATAAAGATGGCGCCGAAAGACATGGAGAAGACAACGTTCATTACCCCGTAGGGTACATTCTGCTATAAGGTCATGCCCTTGTGTTTGAAGAACACCGGGGCAACGTATCAACGGGCAATGGTCACATTGTTCCATGACATGATCCACAAGGAGATCGAGTGTTATATGGACGATATGATTGCTAAGTCCCGAGACGAAGAGGAGCATCTGGTCAACCTGAAGAAGCTATTTGATAGACTGATCAAATACAAGCTGAGGTTGAATCCAAATAAGTGCACTTTCGGAGTGCGTTCAGGAAAACTGTTGGGTTTCATTGTTAGTCAAAGAGGAATTGAGGTAGATCCTGCTAAAGTAAAAGCTATTCAAGATATGCCTGCACCGAAGACAGAAAAAGAAGTGCGCGGGTTTTTAGGGAGGTTGAACTACATTTCTCGGTTCATATCTCATCTAACTACCACGTGCGAACCAATATTCAAATTGCTGAGAAAAGAGCAAACGGTCAAGTGGTACGATGACTGCCAAAGAGCTTTCGACAAAATAAAAGAATATTTGCAGGAGCCTCCAATTCTAATGCCTCTAGTGGAAGGAAGACCATTAATCATGTACATGACCGTGCTAGAAGGGTCAATGGGGTGTGTGCTAGTCCAACATGACGAGTCTGGTCGAAAAGAGTACGCCATTTATTACCTTAGCAAAAAGTTTACCGACTGTGAATCCCGATACTCAATGCTCGAGAAAACTTGCTGCGCTTTGGTATGGGTTGCTCGCCGACTGAGGCAGTACATGTTGACTCATACCACATTGCTCATTTCCAAAATGGATCCTGTCAAGTACATCTTTGAGAAACCAGCGTTGACCGGAAGGGTTGCTAGGTGGCAGATGATTTTAACTGAAATCGACATCCAGTATACTTCTCAGAAAGCCATCAAGGGAAGTGTATTGTCGGATTACCTTGCACAGCAACCTCTTGAGGATGATTATCAGCCAATGAAGTTTGATTTCCCTGATGAGAACATCATGTACCTCAAAACCAACGATTATGAGGAACCACTTCCGGAGGAGGGGCAGACCCTGAATCCAAATGGAAGTTGATGTTTGATGGGGAAGTCAATATCAATGGTCGTGGAGTTGGTGTCGTACTCATTACTCCTGAAGGTGTTCATTTACCCTTCGCTGCCAGAATTGCTTTTGGTTCCACCAACAATGAAGCGGAATACGAGGCGTGTATAATGGGAATAGAGGAGGCAATTGATCTTCGGATTAAGGACCTCGATATATACGGAGATTCAGCCCTCGTCATTAACCAAGTTACCGGCAAGTGGTATACGCATCAAGAGCATCTAATTCCATACCGGGATTATGCTAGAAAACTGTTGATGTTCTTCACGACAGTTAAACTTCAATACATACCACGTGATGAAAATCAGTTTGCCGACGCATTGGCCATTCTCTCTTCGTCAATTAAAGTCTTGTGTTGGAATTATGTGCCCATAATTGATATATCCAGGCTTGACGCTCCAGCTTATGCCTTCTCTGTAGACGCCGTGTCTGACGAGAAACCTTGGTATTTTGATATCAAGTTATTCCTGGAAAAGAAAGAATACCCAACTAGGGCATCTTCCAATGACAAGAAGACCTTGAGGCGACTTGCTGCTAGCTTCTTCTTGAATACAGACGGGGTTTTGTACAAGAGAAACTTTGACATGGTCTTGCTCAGATGCGTGGATAGACACGAAGCAAGCCTGTTAATGCAGGAAGTCCACAAAGGATATTTCGGTACCCATGCAGGAGGGCATGCTATGGCAAAGAAATTGCGGAGGTCAGGGTATTACTGGATGACAATGGATGCAGACTGTTGTTCATTCGCTCGTAAGTGCCACAAGTGCCAAATATATGCAGACAAAGTGCATGTTCCTCCAAGCCCGCTCAACGTCATGTCATCTCCTTGGCCCTTTTCTATGTGGGGGCATTGACATGATAGGGAAGATCGAGCCAACTGCTTCAAATGTTCATCGCTTCATCTTGGTCGCGATTGATTACTTCACCAAATGGGTAGAAGCAGCATCTTATGCCAACGTCACTCGTCAAGTGGTGGCAAGATTTCTGAAAAGAGATATCATATGCAGATACGGAGTACTCAAAAGGATCATTACTGACAATGGTTCTAATCTCAACAACAAGATGATGGCAGACTTGTGTCGGGACTTCAAAATATAGCATCACAATTCTTCTCCTTACCGACCAAAGATGAATGGTGCGGTAGAGGCAGCTAACAAGAATATCAAGAAGATTGTGCAGAAAATGGTTGTCACCTACAAAGATTGGCATGAGATGTTACCATTTGCTTTGCATGGGTATCGAACGTCAGTCAGGACGTCAATAGGGGCAACTCCCTTCTCTCTGGTGTATGGCATGGAAGCAGTCCTGCCTGTGGAAGTAGAGATTCCTTCACTACGTGTGATGATGGATGTCAAGCTGGATGAGGCTGAATAGGTGCGTGCTCGTTATAATCAGCTGTGCCTAATTGAGGAAAAGAGATTAGCGGCTATCTATCATGGTCAGCTTTATCAGAGGAGAATGAAGCGTGCATTCGACCAACGAGTACGTACTCGGGAGTATCAAGTGGGAGAGCTTGTGTTGAAGAGGATCGTTCCTCCAGGTTCAGATCACAGGGGCAAGTGGACCCCAAACTATGAAGGACCATTCACAGTGAAGAAAGTCTTTTCAGGAGGAGCATTGATGCTCACCACTATGGATGGAGATGACTTCCAGCCCCCTGTTAACTCAGACGCAGTTAAAAAATACTTCGCATAAAGAGACCCGCTGGACACAAAAACAGAATTAAAGTCCAGGCAAAAAAAGGGCATCCCGGCGAGCAAAAAACAGAATAAAAAGCTCGGGCAAAAGTTAGGGAAATAAAAAAAAATGTACACCCGCTGAGTTGAAAAGCCACATTGGACAGCTCAGGCAAAAAAGGGTATCCTGGTGGATTGAAAACTCGAAAGGGCGATCCACGCAAAACAACGGAATAAGCGAACAACTGCGATCCGAGTTATCTGAATCACATCATCGTTTCGTACAACTTTACAATATCAGAAGGATGGGAAACAGTCCCATCATCCTCGCAGAAAGCCAAAGCAGAATGGAGAGTCTTGAAGACATGCTGGTCATAGCAGGAATGGAACTCCTTGGAATGCCGTGTACATTGCCATTAGGATAGTTTCTTTTTTCTCAATTTTATAGTGGCTACCTCTTTCCACGTGGTTTCTTCCTATTGTAAATATTTGCCTATTCAGAGGCCATTCAATAAAAAGAATATTCAGTCAAAAGCTGTGTGTGTTTATTTTTGTTTGCAAAATGTCTTGAATTTTCAGCAAAAAAATAGCATTGCATCTAAACATGGTGATAATCTTGAAAAGAAAACTGACATGCAGGGAAACTGTAACCCTCTTTGAGTGTCGGGTGACGATGGATGAACAGATCATTCCATGCAAATCTTCGGGGCACACTTGTGTTTGTTGTTGTTGCAGGTTGCAGGATGGCGTCACATTCTTAAGCAATTTACTCTTCCCCAATAGAGTATCTCCCCACGCAGAGATTTCTTCCCCCGTCAAGTATCTGAAAGCCTGGTATCTCCAGCAGAGATTTTCTCCAGCTAAGCCTTGGCAGCAACCCAAGCAGTTTCTTCTTCCCCAGTGAAGCTAGTAGTCCATTTTTCCCCAGTGGAGTATACCCGGCAGGTATCTGAAAGCCTGACATCACCAGGGTTGGAATTATCATTATTCTATCCTCAGCAAGAGTCCTTCTCTGTAGGTGGGACTGAAAGCCTGATATCCCCTCAGAGTCTTGAATCAGCAGATGCTCTCCCCAGCCAGAGTATTGTTCAAGCAACTTCCCCATCTGAGTCTAAAGATGATCCTGTCCCCACAGAGTTCATATTTGATTTTCACTTCCGTTAGTGAAGTAATCCCCAGCAAAGTTGCCATACTTTTGGGTATTTTGATGATACAATCAGGTATTCATCACCTCAGTCAGATTTGGGTATCCAGACCTCTTGACTTGTCTTCCCCTGCAGAGTTGTAACTCTTGCTGCCAATCAGGCATTCGTTGTTGCTCGTCTGCAACTCCGCAACACTCGTCTGTGTTACCCCTAAGCAGGGTTTTCCCCAACAGGGGCATATTACTGTTTTATTGATGCTCGTCTGCACCTCTCAGCACTCGTCTGTGTTATGTTTGGTATTGCCCGTTTTCTTTCCCCAAGCAGTGGTTTATGATTACCTTGATGTTGCTCGTCTGCAATTTTATAACACTCGTCTGTGTTCTGATATGATATTTGTTGTTGCTCGTCTGCAATTTTCTAACACTCGTCTGTGTTCTGATATGATATTTGCTGTTGCTCGTCTGCAATTTTCTAACACTCGTCTGTGTTCTGATATGATATTTGTAGTTGGCTCGTCTGCAATTCTCAACACTCGTCTGTGTTCTGATGTGATATTTGTTGTTGGCTCGTCTGCAATTCTCAACACTCGCTTGTGTTCTGATATGATATTTGTTGTTGCTCGTCTGCAACTTTCCAACACTCATCTGTGTTTGGTATCGGATCCTTTGCTGCACTCGTCTGTGCCTTGATGTATTTTCTGCTATTGCTCGTCTGCAACTGTCCAACACTCGTCTGTGTTTGTTTGAAGCTCGTCTACTTTTATTCCCCAGAAGTCGTCTGTGTTGATTACCCGTTAAATCTCGTCTGCTTTGCTTGGATACTCGTCTGTATCAATCCCCAACACTCGTCTGTGCTAGTTTGTATCTGTATGTGAGGATTTGCTGTTTATCCTGGTATTTCTATTGCTACTTCAAATGCTCGTCTGTGTTTGAATTGCTGGTATTCGTCTATACCAGTGGCTGATACTCGTCTGTATCATTGCCTGAAGCGCTCGCCCGTGTTTCTCAGATTATCGTCTGATACACGTCTGTATCATTAACTTATGGCACTCGTCTGTGTTATCTTGATGATCATCCAATACTCGTATGTATTGAAGAGGTTTCAAATCCTGACAGTGGGAATTAATGTCAAAATGGTTACCGGTCCTGGCGTAACAGGTAAATCCGAAGGAGGCTAGTCTATCTCAGGCACCAATTATGGTTGCTGCACCTGGCGTCACAGGTTTGATAAGAAGACTCGTCTGTCTTATACCATATATCCGCGGATAATATATGAAGAAGGTTCGTCTTCCTTGATGATTGCATGTCTATCCCACAGACATAAGTGCATTACCAGTCCTGGCGTAACAAGTAAATCCGAAGGAGACTCGTCTGTCTCATGTTCTTACAGTGTTTGGGGACTCGTCTGTTCAGCTCCTGGCGTCACAGGATTGTTTGAAGACTCGTCTGTCTCAGATTATGTTCTTGCAGTATTTGAGGACTCGTATGTCCAGCTCCAGGCGTCACAGGATTGTTTGAAGACTCGTCTGTCAACTTGTTCTTACTCCAGATATCAGTTTCAACTTGGAAGAAGCTTGTCTGCTTCTTTCTCCCCTACAGTCCCCAGAGCGTCATCTGGTTGGGTTTATTTCCCGGTGTTGCATTCTTCGTCAGAGTGCAAATTTCTGGTCTTCTTGGTATTCAACCACAGTTTATCTTGAATGGTCGATAGCCCGTACTATCGTCCTTTTCAGATTAACTGATGATTGAATAGGGGCAGCTGTAACACCCCAAATTTTCCCTCTTCTTTTAAGCATCATATCACATCATATTCCTCATACTCATATCATTTCCTCAGCATCATATCATAGAAAGATGAAGCATAACATCCCCTCATGTCCTAGCATCAACATATGGTCATCTGTGGAGTTCCCAGAAGCATTTCAAGCCATGACAAGGGTCCCAATGAGTTTGTACAAGTTCTATGGTGATTCTACACTCCATTTGCAATATCAAGTCCAATTGCAAAAGCTCAGAAGATTGCATGATCGTCAGAGATCTCAGAACAAGGCAAAGCTCCTATACAGTGCACCCAAATTAGGGTTTGGGATTCAAGTACCATAGTCTCACAACTTTTGCCATTTCTTGTGATCCAAGTCTTTTACATGTTAAGAGGATCCTATGTGTCAAATTTCATGAGAAAATTCCATGTGGAAGTCAGGTAGTGCCTCAGTTGCTTGCAGATGAAGGAAAAAGTCAACAGAGCCATAAAAAAGTCAACTATGCAATTTCAAAGGGGTCCAACCCAAATTGTTTGGCCAAGAGGGGTCCTTACAATATTATAAGAGGTTTGGAATGCCTAAATTTCAAGAATCATGGATATTTGAGGGGTTTTGCAAAAATGGTACAAAGTTGGTTTTTGAAATTTTGCAAATTTGGCAACTTTGGCCCTAATCTTCAAGTGGCCTTAACATGATCAAAAATTCTCCGAATGGACCAAAGTCAAACATGAAAGTTGGAGAGTAAGGGCTGCCATTTTTAAAATGTATAAGTGCGTTTTCACCGGACTTACCAATCTCCCTCTAAGGCATTCGAAAATTCCTCCATATAGGGCATTTTTTCACTTTTCCAAAAGTGCATCATGTGCAAGGCTCCAATCTTGATTTTTGTGAATTGGTTCAGGCCCAAACTTGTTTCTAACTTGAAATACATTTCCTTAAGACCAATTTTCTCCAAAAAAAATAGTCATTTTCATACACTTTTGAAAAATCCCTCCAAAACACTCCAATTTGCAAAATTCATGAATTAAGTGTGAGGGTTTGATCTAAGGGCCAGGAGTGAATGAATTTGGATCAAGGGTGGAGAATAGAACTTACACTTGCTGAGAAGCCCAAGGAAGCATGAGGGAAGCATTCATATCTCACTAAGTGCACAATTTGCATATTCACACTTTTCTCATTCAATTTTCGTGCACTTTCCATCACACTTTCAGCACTCACTCTAAACATCACAACAAAGAAAAAGAAGCAAAAACCAGATCTGAATTATCTCTCATTCTCTCATTCTCAACCATCTTGCATTCTTGCATTTTGCTTCATATCTCTCCATTCCTTTACATTCTCCACAAAACTCTTCCATATTCTTGATCAGTGAATCACCTAGATCAAGAATCATCCACTCATTCAAGCTTAAATCACAGAATTGGAGGTTCACCATTTCAAAGCCTCTTGTGTTGAAACTTCATATCTACACCATTTCAAGACCTTAGATGCATTTATTTTGAATCTAAGGAGTAAGAGGAGTGATTTGCACGAATTATTTGGCTTTCTATTTCAACATTTCGAGATCTCCATCTCAGGTATGGCTTGAAACTTTTTGTTTTGGAAATGGAATTTTATGGTTGATATGTGTTCCTTGTTCTTCCCTGATCATGCTGCACTTTGTAGATTTGATTTTGGTGCATTATATCATAAGTTATGTGCATTTAAAGTTTGATGATCAATGTTGTTTTTCTTCGATCCGACCGATCCTTTGAGTTTTAGCTACTTTTGATGTCATATTTGGATTCAGTGATGTTGAGTTAGTCAATTTGGACTATTGGTTTGCATTATTTGATGAATTTTTGGTACTGGTTTGATCTCCGGTGCCGCAGCCCTAGCTCCGGTCACCGGAATTTGTCTTGCATGAATCTAGGGTTTCACATGAAGAAGATGAAGTTGGAACCATTGGATCTTAGATCCAAGGCTTGAGAATGCGCCAGCTAGCGCAATTGTTGTTGTTGTTTTTATGTTTTTCGTTGGCTTCATTTTAATTCCACATGTGGTAAGGTGTATGTTAGCTTCCGTGAGCTCACCAATGGGAGCGTGATATTCCTCCAGCTCATTTAATGAGAGCCCGTCCGTGACCCTTTGATACATCCTACGGCCCACTCTTTTCCAGCCTTAGTTTTATTATTTCAAATAATTCCCATAGTAATTCCCATGAGCCATCAGCGCAGCCTTGGGCCTGCGTATGTACTTTTTTCACCTCACCAATCCTGGCCCATCCCATTTTACACGCACCAGCCCTGCTTTTAACACCACATCCAAGTTTATTTCAATTTCTTTTTTCCTTTGTTTTTCTTTAAATCAGTTTTCATTTTAATTCATATTAAATACTTCCATTCACCTAAAAATTCCTAAAAAATTCCTGAATGTTATTTTATGTCTCTAGTTTTTTATCATATTTTTATTTTATTTTTTTCATTAATCCACGTGCCAGAATTAATTCTCCATTGCTCATAGCTTCTTTTTAAGCCTTTCTTGACCAGTCTGCCTTGTTTATTTTCCATAGCCTTCAATATTTTGAGTTTTGATACCATTATTTTTGATTTGGACTCCTAATTAATTTTACTTTTAATGTGATTTTTCTCTGAATTTTTAGAAATTTATTTCTTGAGTCTTGGTCTTGTAACTTATGATGTAAGTTTTCTTTCCTAACTTGGGTTCTTGCCTCCATTTGACTTAGTTCCTTTCTGAATCTTTGCAAATCCTTTTGGCTAGTTGATATAACATGTTTTAGGACCATTTGGTTTCAATTGTGGAATTTTTATATGGATGGTTGTTTTATTGTAGATTTTATCTTGAACCTTGTCCCGTTTTGCTTCCTTTGAACCTTTAAGTCTCTCAAAAGCCTAAAAAACCACTTGTGCCCTCTTTTCCTTCTCATTTGGGGTTCCTTTGGGGTGTGGGTACCTTCCTCGTCCTAGGATAGGTCTTGTGTCTTCTGAATTTTTGAATTTGTTTCTTATTCAAGTCATTTGCTTCTTTAAGTGTTTTAACCTCATCTTTTGGTTCTTTTGCTTCCATTTTGATATTGTTTGGTCTTGTGTGACCTCTTTCTTCATCTTGTTGGCTTCCTAAGCCATTCTTCATCCCATTTTGGTTCTGCTCTTGAGATTTGTGTTTTTATTTTGTGCATTTTGCTTTGCATTTTTCATAAGTGTGCATTTGTTTTCATATGTATTCATGTTGCATCCTTTTGAGTCATAAGTCTTTTCTCCTCATTTCTTTGAGTTGCATTTGCATTGTGCATTTGTTCGTATCATGTCACTTCTGATTGTTTTATGTTAGCATGTCATCTTGCTCATTTTTTTTCATGTATGTGCATACTAACCTTGCAGGGGCTATGGTAAGTGTGAGATGTGGGAATTGAGTTCCACATCTCCAATTCTCATCTCTTCCTCTTATGTTTATGTGAACTAAACCTTTGTTGTTGGGCCTAGGCCTTTCTCATCCCTTCTTCTATCTTCTTCTTCTCTTCTTCATTAGGGTAGAAACCTCACTAACCCTTAGGACATCCATGCATGTTAACACTTAGGATTATTTTAGTCCCCCCTTTAGAATTTTTCCTTTGAGATCCTTTGGTGCTCTCTCTTCTCATCTCCAAACTTAATTCTAATTCACTTAATAAAGGTTGAGTACTTTCATGTGACATGAGACTTTTCTATGAGATGCTTGCACGCGTTCCGTTTCGGGGCGAGGTGTGAGTCATCACTCGTGGTGGATAGGTCTTAGCATGAGTACATCACAAAGAAAAGCTAAAAAACACTTCTTAACCAAAAAACCACAAAAATATTTAATAATGGTAATAGGCCAGTGTGCTCAAGCCTTCACTTGCGGGACTAGCTTTGGGGATTTCCTCCATAGATAGGTGTGCCTCTTGCGCATTCCATTTCGAGATGATGTGAGACGTACACATCCCATTGAGTAAGACTTAGGTACACTTACCTATGCATACTTTCACTCATAAAAGCTTCTAAAAAATACCAAACAAACAATAAGCGTCTTTCCTTCGGGAATTCTTTTCTCACCTCCTTCGCTCCGTCCACGAACTTGCTCCTACTTGTCACTTTGCAAGACGGTTACGCACTCGTCGTCCGAGTTTGCAACACCTGAGCAATGGCATAGGCAGTTCAAGCTTTAATTCACAAGCAATTTCCTTTGGTACCCCTAGTTAGGGGAACTACGGCGTCTCTGATCCTCATTATCCTGATGAGGTACGTAGGCAGCGGGGTAGGGCCCGTTCGAGCACAATCTTTATTTTCCCTACATTTTTTCTCTTGGTTCTCTTATTCATTTCTTTTTCCAGTTCCCGTTCATTTTCATTTCTTTTGCTACAGTTTTCATACCCCCACCCTTTGAAATAGTTATCTTTGCAAGCGTGGATCCCGTCGGGTACGGCGGACGATCTGGGTGCTAATACCTTCCCAGGTCGTAACCGACTCCCGAACTCAGTCTCTTTGGTTCGCAAGACCCGTGTCCTTCCTCTTCTTTCTTCTGGTTTGTGCAACATTGCCATTCCCTTTCTTTGGGATAAAAATGCCTGGCTGGCAACTCTATTCTTTTTTCCGTGCCACTTTCGCGTTTGTACCAGGATGGAAATCCGGGGAGCGACACATAGTACTCACATGTTCTAGCATAAGGCATATGATCAGTCATCCGGGAAATTCAAAGCACTACAAGGCAAAATCAAAAGCATGGTGACCTGGCAAGAACCTCATAGGATCTTTTATGCAAATTCTTTATCATGTTCAAAGCCCTAAAAAGGATTGAGGATCAAAATCAGATCAAACGGTTGGCGTCGGGTTATTCTTGAGGTTTCCTACCAAAAGGAGGGAGAATTTAAAATTCACTAGCGCTAACCGGTTAACTCTTTGGTTAACCAGTTAACGGCTGCGAATTTTGAAATCCAGCATGTGTTTTGGCTCCAATTTTCCAATTTTCTGATTTTTATTCATTTTGAATTAAGGAGAAGGATCTAGATCATTTATCCAAGCCTAATTCCAATGCTAGATCCTAATCACTTTCCCAAACCATATTTTTGGATCCCAAGCCTAAAGTTTGGGCCCCAAACCTAAACCATATTTATTCCATTTTCCTCCAAACAAAGAGGGAGGACTCTCATAATTCACTCCTTTTCATTTTTCTGAATTTTGATCTCTCTCACCATTCTCTCATTTTTTTCTCTCAATTTTCCAAATCGCTCAATGTTCCTCTTTGAAGATCACATAACTTTGCATTAAAGTGTGTAGATCTTGGAACTAGACCTCCATCCATAGCTTCTTTGCATCATATTGTTGGTTTACTACTTGGTTCAGATCTGATTTGGAGATTAGAAGTGATTTTGGAGCCAAAATTATGCATCGAGATCCTTTGCTTGCATTTATTTTGCATGGAGTGTGAGGATTAGCACCGGATCCTCAAAGTTTTCCGCGAGATTCCTCATTTCCAGCTCAAACAACAATTACCAAAGCATACCTCGGCTTTGTAGGTTGGTTAAATTCAGATCTAGTTCTGTTTTAGCTTATTTGCATGCTTGTGCTTTAGATCCACCATGTGCTTGCTTATTTGCTTGTGTTACTTTAATTGATTGGTTGATTTGTAACCGGATCCGTGCGCTAATGTTCATGAGCTTAACGGTAGTGATTAATGTGAATTGATCAATTTATTTCATGCATAATTGATTGCTGGTCTGGTGTGAGATTATTGGAATAAGTTGGATTTGAGCTGATTTTCATGCAGGATTTGTTGTTGTTTTGACAGTGTTAACCGGTTAACGCTTTGGTTAACCGGTTAACACACCTGTTTCTGTGCTGATTTGCTGCAGGTTTGAACTGGTTAACCGGTTAACACTGATGTAGAATGCCATTTTGGAGCTATTTTGAGCTTGTTTGATCCCCTTACTTCTTTTAATTGCCATGGATCATTGTATAATCATTGAATATGCTAGTTTAGGGTGATTTGCTTGCTGGTTGATGTATGCTTTCATGTTCTCGACGCATAAATGCTTGTATGTGCAAAGCTTGACATGTTGATTTGAGCTTTGAGCATGCTATTTCCATGAGTTTTGTTGATGAATATTTGCTGGAATTTTGTTAACATTTCAGGGGCTCATAGTAAGAGAAGTGTGGATGTTCATCCACATTTCAACTCTTCATCTTTTCTTTTTAAATTGGTTTCTACTTTGTGGTTTTGATGTGCCTTATGCCATCATGTGATCCAATTTGCATCTCCCCCCCTTAGAAGCAACTTATCTCCTTTAGAGGAGTAAGTGGTTCTCTAGCTTTCTTTCTCATCTTCTTTTCTTCTCTTGTGGTTCTTCTTTTTATTAGGATAGAGTTCAAACCTCACTAACCTTAGGACAACTTTTTGCATGACAAATTTAGGTTTAGTATTTCCCCATTAGACTTTTGCCTTTTTCTCCTTTTGGTTCTTTCTCTCTTCTCATCTCAAAACCAAAACCTAAAAAACATTAATAAAGAAAGAAGTGACTTCTTGTGTAATAGCCTTATTCCATGGGGCATATGTATTCATTCCATCTTGGAATAGTGCATTTGTCCAGCATAATGCACAAGTCGTATCATGAAGTCATCTTCATCAAGAAAAATCCTAAAAATACTTCTTCATCTTAATCACTAAAGCATCTAATAAATTCAACAAGTCAATGAAATTAGGCCCTTGCCCGTGGAAACAAGTCTTGGATAAATTCTCCTTACTTGGTGTGCTTGTTCTATTATTCCATCTTGGAATGTAGTAGCAAGTACACATTCCATGGAAAAGAGTTTGAGTTCATTCCCTTGTGCCACACCAATAAAAGACTTCTAAAAAACACAAATAAACAATAAGTGTCTTTCCTTCAGGAATTCTTTTCTCATCTACATCGCTCCGTATGCGAACTTGCTCCTACTTGTCATTTTGCAAGACGGTAACGCACTCGTCGTCCGAGCCTGCAACACCTGAGTATTGACATAAGCAGGTCAAGCTTAAAACACAAGCAATTCTTTTCCATCCCTAGTTAGGGGAACTACGGCGACTCTGATCCTCATGTCCAGTGAGGTACGTAGGCAGCGGGGTAGGGCCCATTCGAGCGCACTTTTTCATTTTCCTTACATTTTCTCCTCGTTCTTTTCTTTTATCCAGTTTCAGTTTCAGTTTTGCAGCAGCTTTCATTTCTTCACCCTTTGAAGTAGTTTCTTTGCAAGCGTGAATCCTGTCGGGTACGGCGGACGATTTGGGGTGCTAATACCTTCCCAGGTCGTAACTGACTCCCGAACCCAGTCTCTTTGGTTCGCAGGACCCGTGCCCTTCCTTTTCTTTTCTTCTAGTTTGTGCAGCATTACCATTCTTGTTCCTTCGGGATAAAAAGGCCTGGGTGGCGACTCTACCTCTTTCCGTGCCACTTTCGCATTTGTACCAGGATGGAAATCCAGGGAGCGACACTTAGGATTGTCTATGAGTATTGAATTCACTTTTTGTGTGGATTTTGATTGTTTTTTTCTTAAATCCTCAACTTTGTGTTGTTTTATGAATTTTTACCCTGTCTTAGAAAGTACGGAGTATTCACATGATGATGTGGTTGAATTCAAATTGGGGAGAGAATGATTGATTACTCATTGGTTGGTTTTTATGAGGTTTAAAAAGAAAAGAAAAAATCGAAAAAATCGAAAAAGAAAATAAAAAAAGAGAAAGGAAAAGAAAATCGTTGAGAAAGGAAACAAAAAGAGTTCAAATAATTGTGCTAAATAAGTATTGTGTTTTGTGTAACACTTGGGATTTTGGAAGAATTTGATTGGAATTTTTTGTTTGAGTCTTTGTGATTTTACTACTCCCTTAGGTTTAGGCAAGTTTTTGTTTCAATTACCTTTAGAAATTGCCCCTTGTTTGTTTAACCGACCATGCTACAACCTTGAAAGCACTTATGATTCTTGATTTTATGTTTTCAATATGATTTTTGGATGAGCGCATAATTTAATATTTCGTTTGCAAGATTCTTGTGTGAGTGAAAAGTACCTCATTTTGTGTTTTTTCATCTACCGATGATTGTTTTTGCTAGGTGTGATTCATTTATGAACTAGTATTGTTTTAGAATGTTTGGCATGGATCTTTGTATTTTGCATTTGTTTCGTGATTATGTTATAGTTGTAGTTTAGTGGTAAGTATTTACTTTGCTTGTACGTTTAAGATTTGAACTATAAAATTGTTTTTCGTTTTCAAAACCTATTGATTTGTGATTATTGGATTATCGTCTTTTGTTTCTGTAAGTTTGTTTGGCTTTGTTTGAGGACAAACAATTATGTATGTTGGGGAGAGTTTGATAAGTGCAAATTATAGTTATTTTTGTATATTCCTTTTTTTACAGTTATCAATGCCTTTTGTTAAAATCCTTCGAATAAACCCGCTTTGTTTGTAAATACGTTTAATTTATGTTATAGTGTATATATCGCGTTATCTTGTAAATATCATTGAGTTGAATTAATTTCATTTATTTGTCAGGTATTCAAGAAATGATATCTTATCATATTCATAAAAAGCATTGAATAAGTTTTCTAATGCTTTGAACCGGGAGAAAAATAGAGTTACGGTTCAAAAGTTATGGTCGAAATAAGAAAAGAGAAAATGTCGTTTGTCTGCTTGCGCATCTGTTGCGTTGGGCGAAGTAGAGGCGAACAAGACAGATAGAAACGTGTAAAAAAGTCTAATAAGCCTCCTTACTTGCACCAGGCGAAATAGAGTTGCGTCTGGCGAAACTGGACGAACATAAACACCATTTAAGGGCTAAAAACACATTTTTTTAGAGGATGGTTTGAGTATTTTTTTCCTCCCACTCCATCAAACATCATTTGTTTTCATAGGATTAGCTCAGAAAACAACATTAGAGCTTGTATACAGATGATCCAAAGTGGATTGATCATCAATCGACGCTGATAAACCAAGAGGTTTTTGGTTCATTTCTTTTCCTCTTTTTTTATTTTTCATTTGTTGGCTTGTTGTATATGTATTTACTTTAAACTCATGTATATTTGTCGCCCATGGCTTTATATTAAATTTTCTTTACAAATATTTATCGGTGATTATCCTTGATTTTTTGGGTTATGCTCGGTGTTTGGGTTGTGTTAGAGACAAACATCACAAACCTTGATTATAGATTATTATCTGTTAGTTTCTAGATGCTAGAGATATATTTAGAGCTAACAATCTTTATGGGTATCAGAGCTTAATATCATCCGTATTTCGAGTCGGCTGGGAGAGCGATGACGAAAGTAATACAGTTTTTCTCATAGCTTAGTGTGTGTTATAACCTAAATTTTTACCCTAAGATATACACCTCATCAGAGAAAATCCACTGACCAAAGGACTATGACAGACTGATCAGGACAATATCTCTGTAATGGATCAAGATTCTTGAGTCCCTCAGTGGATTCAGGAAAAGGAACAATCATTAATACATAAGTGTAGTGGTAAAATCATGAGTGTAAGTTATTAGTTAACTTAACTCAAAGTGAATCAGAGTCGCCACCGCACTTTTATTTTATTCCAAGAGGAAAAGGAAAAAAGAGCAAATAAATCCTAATGAATATAAAAGCAAAAAGCTAAAGAAACACAACAGAGAAACAGGTAAGGGGATAGGTTACACAATGGGAAGGTTTTACGCACCCAAAATGTATGTAGTACTCCACGGGAGCCTTTTGAAAATTTACTGCTTTTGGTTCGAAAGAAGTTTGTTAAATGAGAGTGGAGGGATGAGAAAAGAATTATTATTTTAATATTTTATGTTTGGAGAGGCTTACCATCTCATGCCTACGTACCCACAAAGTGCAATGCGATATCAAAACCCCGTAGTTTGTGGTATAAATAGTGAAAAGGGTTGGTTATGATTGATTTTATTAAGTGAAGAGAATTTGTCATCTTCAAGTGGATGGCCAAACAAACTACCATGAGAATGAAGGCATGGACTCATACATCATTATAGGGAGGGCGCCAACTCGGATAAAATCAAGGAGTATGCCACTAAACCTCCACAAATGACAAGAGACTCAATTACATCAAACTACAACCATGGAGATTGAAAGACTTGAACCCGACTAAATAATAATGATTCATAATCGGCACTTTTTTAAAGAAAATAAACAAAAGTGCACAAAGGCACAAAACAACTTGAATGAGTATGATTCTTTTTATTTTTTGAATTAAGGTCAACATGATTAGATTCATTGATTTTAAAAGAAAAGAAAAAAGGTAAAAGTCCACTTGACAAAGTCAAGGTTTTGTTTATTAAAGAGGTGATGATTTAAAAAGAAGGAATCCTTTGAAAAAGGGAGAATATTTTGAAAATTAAAGAAGGGGAGGAGATGAAGAGACTATCCTAAAAAAGAAAATAAGGAGATAACGGAAGAAGGATCTAACCAAACTTGATGATACTTCAAATTATGAGCATAAAAGTTCCATCCTTATAAGCTAGCAAATGGCCAAATAAAGGCAAATTCCAACTTCATGAAGGTCAAGGCAAAGGAAATGTGTCCTAAGAATCTAAGTCCAAATCTTTATTCCAAAGCCAAGGATAGTAACCAATAGTCCATAAATTAAAGTCACAAGTTTTTTTAGAAGTTTAATCCTTTATTAATGTTTTTGCGTCCAGATGGACAAAGGGAAAATCAACAAAACAATAATAAGAGTAAATAATAAACATGATATGGATTAATAAAGTATAATAAAGCAAAATAAAATAAAAGTAATAAAAGTGCAAGATTTTAAATGTTAGTAGCAAAAGCAATTAAAGTGCAAGAATCTAAAATAATAATAATAATAATAATAATAATAGTATAATAATATTTACATAATAATAATGGTATGGTGAACTTAATCAACCACAACCAAAAAGAGCCACCAAAATTGAAAGGCAAACGAATCCGCTTAGCATCTTACACTATAGCGATTAATCAAGGCAAGCCAAACTGAATTCAATGAAATTTGAAAGGCGATTGAGAGATCCAAAGCACCTACGCATCAAACATGCATAAGTCTCAATTCTTAATGCAATATGATTAACCAATTTGGGATTACACGACCAACAAGAGGTCCGGTCCACGAAAGTGCAAGTACCTAATTAGATTTTTATTCCGAATTAGGGACAAATTTAGGTCTATGTTAAGTAATCTCCGAGTAATTTACGAAGTAATTACCCTACAAATGAGGCTGGCCACCACCGATTAAGGTGCATAATGTTAGTGCTAATGCATACGAGATAAACGATATGTAAATCGCTATCCGGACGCAATACCGCACAAAACTAAAGGTGAATACCAAATTGAGCCACTCATCATATCCTTCCATCCTTAAGTTCAATCACTCATCTCGGTGGATTCAAGCATGAAAATGTATCACTAACGCAAAGTACCTTAAATGAATTAAATAATCCACTTAAAGGTAGTTTTGAATTAATGATCATTAACTACTCTAATATACACCCAAAGTTCATTGAAATTAAGGAGAAATCATTCCCAAAAGTGCTTCCCAAGGTAAAAATAAAAAGGAGGAAGAAGGAGAAGAAAGAGGAACCAAAAATGGGCTTGAAACAAGCCAAAAAAACCATTTTGACTTGCGTTAACCAGTTAACGAATTGGCTAACCGGTTAACGTAGCAAAAACCTCCGCAGTTTTAAAGATGGTTAACTAGTTAACCAAATGGTTAACCGGTTAACGTTGTACCAGAAGCATAAAAATGCAGAAAATTCAGCATGATCCATTTTAAAACCTTTTCTCAAACATTTGATGATCATGATCTGAATTTGCACGAATTTTAAAACCAAAATACAGTGGAATCTCTGCAATCAAACAACAAATAAAGATCCAAAGGATCTAGAAACAAAGGCACCAAAGATCTACATCTTGAATGTTGATGGTGATTATGGGTTTATGGAAAGAGATGAATTACCAAAAGCACTTCTTCAAATTGGACCAAATCAAGCTAGATCTTGCTGAAATTGATGAACAAGAGAAGGAAAGGATGAAGGTTTAGCTCAAGTTAGTCGAGAATTTAATGTGAATTCTTGATAACTTCAAAAGAAAGAAAATGAGCTTTTAGTGAATTTTTGGTTTTGGGAGAATGTTTTGCAAGGGGTTTTTTGGCTCTCAAAAGCTTGGTGAATGAATGAAATTATGGTCCTATTTAAAGACTTTAGGTATGGGAATTTGGTGGAATGGAGCTTGCTTTGGTAATTAAAATTAGGCTTGGTAATTGCAATTTTGGTGGGAAATGGAAAAGAGTGGTGATTAGTGAGGGTTTATGGTAGGAAATGATCAAAGTGATGTAGAGAAATAAGAAACCAAGGGATCTAGAATATTCCAATTATACTAATGATCTAAGGGTGTTGAATTTGAATAAAAAATTCAAATTTCGCACTGGTTAACCGGTTAACGGATTGGTTAACCGGTTAACCAAGCTGAATTTTAAAATGTTTTATTCAAACATGTTTGCTTGGTTGTTGTGGCCCGATTATTTTTGTACATCGAAGAAGGCATGGAAATAAACGCATGAACCTTGGAAATCCTTTGAATGGATCAAATAACTTGGGAAATCTTGATCAGATAAATTTGAATTATTTGCGGATCAACTTCGACTTTTGTCTGTGAAATTTTACTTGAGCTGCAGGACTGCTATTTTTGGCATTTTCAATGGTTCCTCTTCCTGAAAAAAGGTTAGTAAAAGGAAACAAAATATTTTTGGATTTAAATTAATGGTTAGTAATAATAAATAAATAAAGTAATTTAAAGACAACGGTGATCTCTTGCGAGGCATAAACCTAACCCGAGAAGAACCGTGCAACCAGTGCAATCTTGTTTGTATGCAAGATGCAGATGAAAAAGCGAAGAAAACTTAGGGCAAAAATTAGGGTGCAGCAGCTGCCCCTATTTAAGTTTCTTCAATCTGAAGATATGAAGATTGACATCTTCGTCTCTGCAAGATGGGAGATACTTAAATACAGAAAACCCAAAGTTTTGTCCTAAGAGAACATGATATGATATGATATGAATGTGATATGATATGCAAACCCAAGATCTCTGTGGGGAACATGCGGCCATCAGAGGAAAGCAAAAGCTTGGGGACACAGAAGAAAAACCTCGCTGGGGAATACGAAAGACACCTAAAGAGTTACCAGGAAAATAAATCACTAGATAGCCGACTCTACATGGGGGACAAGTTCAATGATATAATCAAGGTAAAAGATTCCACGAGGGAGAGTAAACTCTCTTCCAGGGAATAATAACCAAAAAAGTATTTGAGTCCAAAAATGGAGGAATACTAAGTTGGAAAATAATCATACACTACTGGTTTACTGGGTAGAAGTTATGGAAATAATGGACTCAACTATCGATTTACTGGATAGGAGCAAAGCAAAGAGGGATAACCTCCACTACCTTTTTACTAGGTAGAAAAATTCTCAACTACCGGATTTACTGGGTAGGAGTTCAAGCAAAAGAGATAACCTCTGCTACCTTTTTTCTAGGTAGAAAAATTTGTATGGGTTAAAAGAATTCTCAACTACCAGATTTACTAGGTAGGAGCTCATGTAAAGGGAAACAACTTCTATTACCTTTTTACTAGGTAGAAAGAAGAACTCTCGACTACCGGATTTACTGGGTAGGAGTACAAGCAAAAGAGCTTGAATAGCTTGGTAATATTACCCACTATCGAATAATTGATACCTTAATTCCAAAGTAATACACTCAAGCCGGGGAAAATATTGCCTACTATCAGACAATGATAACTTAATTCCAAAGCAATAAAAATTCACACAAACGAACAAAGTTCAATCCAAGAACAAATTGGAGAGAAACGGTCAAACAAGACTCATCCCAAGGAGGAAATATCTCAACTAGGGAAATTCCATCCAGATGATAAACTGGGGAGGAAACTGAATCAAAATCATCCACGAGAAACAAACTTGGTGGAGAAATAGAAAGGATCAATACTTTCTGCTTAATGGTCGACATTCTAAACTTGAGAGGAAGACACCACACACACTCTGTGGGGAAAGATCACACCAAAGAGCGGGGAACAACGATAAATGCTAGAATGCAAGCAAATGATGATATGCTTATGCGTATGAATATGCTTACAAAACAGACATAAAGATAAGCGACAAGAGACATAAACACCACAACAACCGAGTACTCGACTAATCAAGGCAACAAGGCCGGGGACCATGTTGGAGATTCGATTCAAAATCCTGCAAGGGAACATCAAAAGCCATCAAAGGAATAAAATCCTAGTACAAGGCATAACTCAGACTGGGGAAAACAACGGCTAGAGATCCAATTCAGAAAGCAATCTTCAAGAATCCATAAAAGGATAACACCAGATATTCTACTATGAGAGGAAACATGTTGGAGAAACAACAATCAACACAACATCTTCCACTCTTTAGGGATGGAGGGAAAAGTCCTTGTTAAACTCTGATGGGAACAAATATCTTTACAACTATGTTTGGAGAAACCAGATAAAGATCTATCAGTGATGCAAATAAAGCATATTCTACTGGAGTATCAAACATCAAACATCAACTTTGCGTAGGGACATTGCTTTGCTGAGGAAAGGTAATAATCAGTCGGGGATGGGGAAAGCTTCCACGATCCTTGTTAGGGACAAAAGTGTTCTTAATCAAACTTCTGCAGGGAATAATCATCATACTTTTCCTGCTCCACTCGGGGAAAGAGTCATGCCACTCTTGCTCTTCTTTGGGAAGGAGTTATGCCACTCTTTCTCTGCTTGGGGGAAGAGTGTAAAACTTGTTGAAGATCAAAATAGAAATCTACTGGAAATAATCACACACAGACCTACTGGGGATCTATGGAGATCAATAATCACTGAAAATTTGGGCTTTTCGACCCATGCGGGGATACCAGAACTTAATAATCATGGCGAAACACAGTTACGAGGGATTTTAAATCAATACCCACCTACAGGTGAAAGAAAACCTCTAAATTGATTGTTATACCAATACTTCTGCTAAGGGATGCAACCAACTAAAACTGAGGAACAAGAACTCGAATGAGGATTCACAATGCTTCTCATGTCAAAGGTAAACTGCTGAGGAAGAGATCAAAACTCAGCTGGGGATTTCCAAGAATATCCCTTATAACAACTCTTCTGGGAAGGAATCAGAACTATGAGCACTTACAATCCTCGTTCGTGCTGGTGGGGTCCAAAACATCATTAACATTAACATGCCAGGACCATTCAGGAATTCCACATGGATAAAATCAGATCAAACCTTGCTTTGGGAGAGACAAGTTACACACATCCGGACTTTACCATCCCTGGAATCACTATTGATATCCTTTCTTTGTTCTTATATCAAAATAAAAATGTTTTTATAACCTTCAAATATTAAATTTATTAAATTTGTTTCAAAAATCATCATCAACAATAAATTGAAATTTTGTAAATAAAAACAATATAAAGGATTTCAAACAATTGGATAAAATCTCAAATTCATTGATAGAATGGTAGTCGGCAAATGGCATAACTCCACGGATCATTACAAGTTTGAAAAATGGTAAATACATGGAAAAGGGCTACATTGAAATACAATGATTACTATTATCCCTATCAACTTTGAACTCCACTAAGTCCGAAAACTTCAGTCAAGGATCTTTGATGGGAAATTCTTCTAAGGGATAGAATCTAAAATCCTCAGTCAACCAGTGATCCAGTCTGTCGATGCAGTTACTTGCCATGATCCCTAACTTTTGCCTAGATTACCCTTTCGGGTTTTCAATCCACCGGGATAATTATTTTTGTTTATGTCTCTAATTTTTTTCCTAGACCTCCCTTTCGGGTTTTCAACTTAGCGAGTTGTTCTTTTTATTTTTTAGGCGAAGTATTTCTTGATTGCATCCGCATTCACAGGACGAGTGATCTCCTCACCATCCATAGTTTCAAGAAATAATGAACTGCCAGAGAAGGCTTTCTTAACAACATATGGGCCATCATAGTTCGGAGTCCACTTGCCCCGAGAATCTGTAATGAAAGACTGAATCTTTTTTAGCACGAGGTCGCCTTCTCTGAATACACAAGGTTTGACCTTCTTGTCAAAAGCTTTCTTCAGTCTTTGTTGGTACAACCGACCATGACACACAGCTGTTATTCTCTTTTCCTCAATCAAATTCAACTGATCAAATCTACTTTGACACCATTCAGCCTTAGTCAACTTGACTTCCATCAGAACTCTCATTGATGGGATCTCAACCTCGACGGGGAGCACTGCTTCTGTACCATAAACAAGTGAGAAAGGGGTTGCCCCTGTTGAAGTGCGGACAAATGTACGATACCTATGAAAAGCAAAAGGGAGCATCTCATGCCAGTCTTTATATGTCAGAACCATCTTCTGAATGATCTTCTTAATGTTCTTATTTGCAGCTTCAACGTCCCCATTCATCTTCGGTCTATAAGGAGAAGAATTATGGTGTTGAATCTTGAATTCTTCAAAAAGCTCTTTCATCATCTTATTATTCAAGTTCGAACCCTTATCAGTAATGATTCTATTCAGAACACCGTATCTGTAGAAAATGTTATTCTTGATAAACCGAACCACAACTTGCTTGGTCACATTAGCATATGATGCTGATTCCACCCACTTGGTGAAGTAATCAATTTCCACAAGAATAAAATGATGTCCATTCGAAGCCTTGGGTTCAATCATACAAATCATATCAATTCCCCACATAGAGAAAGGCCACGGGGAAGAAATTACTTTGAGATGATTTGGTGGCACATGAATCGTATCAACATACACTTGGCACTTATGACACTTTTTCACATACTTGCAATAATCAGATTCCATTGTCAACAAATAGTAACCTGCTCTTAACATATTTTTAGCCATTGCATGCCCATTAGCATGAGTAACAAAAGATCATTCATGAACTTCTTTCATTAACAAATATGCTTTGTGTCTATCCACGCATTTGAGAAAGACCATGTCAAAATTCCTCTTATAAAGCACATTTTCATTCATGAAGAAATTGCCTGCCAATATCCTTAAAGTCCTCTTATCTTTATCAGATGCCCAAAGTGGGTTGTAATACCCTGTATTTAATTAAACACCATGGATAATATTAATTAGGATAAATTAGTATTATCCGACTCAGAGATATTTTCTGGATATTCTCAAATTGGACCCGTTAGTATACTAACTATCATATATTGGTATAATATACATAGTTTGGTTTTAGAGAGAAAGAGAAACAAGTTATGTGTTATAAAAGGAAAAGAAAGGAAAGAAAGTTGGTAAGAGAAAGAAAAGAGAAAGAAGGAAAAAGAAGAGAAAGAAAGGGGGAAGAGAAGAGAAGAAGAGGAAGAAAAACCCTAAGAGAGGAAATGCTTGGACCATCATCATTTCTCCATCAAATTTTCATCTTCACCAACCTCCTCTTCATTGGCAAGGTGGGTTCTTAGTTATAAACATTTTCTTTTAGTTTTGGTTGAATTTGTGAGTTTTAGGGTTTTATAGAAAATCTAAGAATTGATAGATTAAACAGTTAAGACTCGATTAAATGGAAGTATAATGTCTAATATATGCTCTGATACATGTTTGGTGACCGATTCTTCCGTGTTGGTGATGTTTGGGTCGAGTTTGGCATGGAAATGTAGTTTTCCGTAAGCCTAGAAAATTCTAGAATCGCAGAGCTTGCTCAGTGAGCAGGAGCTCGCTCAACGAGAAATGCAGGAAGTTCCTCGCTCAGCGAGACCAGAGAGTTCTGTTTTGTATTTTTAAATCGTAACTTGTGATTCGGGTATCCGATTTTAGTGTTCTGCATATCGATTCGAAGCTGAGAATATTTAATAATTGATGGTGCTAAAATATATTACGTTTACCCGACTTTTATCCTACTTTTCCGATTAACCGTAATTATGTTAGTTAGGTAATTTTGGAAGGTGTGCCCAATCATGAGGATTGATTAAGAGTAGATACATGAGATCATTGTGAGAATTGTTTAATAGAGATAACTAGACTAAAAGGTTAGGATTATATGTTTACGAACTATAATTTAAAAGTATCAAGAATGGAGAAAGAGTGAGGAAATCTTGCCATAAACAAGTAGTGTGGCCTAGTAGTGCAACTAGGATTATTGGGTGATATAACTTGTGAAATGCCTAGTTTTACTTAGGTTGTTGAGAACCGTTGGCGTGCTATACACTAGACTCTCCATAATAGTCTTGTGTAAGTCTTGATGTGGGTGATATTGAGTCCCACGGGAAGCATCCGTAAAGATTTGAGGTGTGTGTGTTACAAGATCCTCCGGATTAGTCTTGTGTAAGCCTTGAGGTGGGTAGATCTTGGTCCTATGGGAAGCATCTGTAAAGGCTAGAGGTGTGTATTATACGGTATCCTCCGTAAAGTCTTGTATAAGTCTCATTGTGGTTACTTTGTGTTTCGCAAGAGCATCCATAAAGATTGAGGTACCGGTTGTATAGATGCGGGTATTTTGTCTGAGGTGTGTATGTCATGAGTCCTCTGTAAGGTATTGAGTAAGTCTTGAGGTGGGTTTCTTTTAGTCCCACGCGAAGCATCCGTAAATACTTGAGGTAAAGTGCTACTCTATTTAGACGATGATCTTGAGTAAGCCTTGAGGTGCGTTACCTTTAGTCCCACGTGAAGCATCCGTAAAGATTGAGGTTAGTGTTATATTGAATCCTCCGTAATAGTCCTGAGTAAGTCTTGAGGTGGGTTATCTTTAGTCCCACGGGAAGCATCCGTAAAGGCTTAAGGTAGATGTTTCACTCGTTTAGTGGTGTGAGCGTTGTTATGAACCGTTGTTTCATCTCGTACCAGATCATTTTGAGAAGTGACCAAGGGCTTGAGTTAGGTTTGATAGAACCATGTAGAGACGAGAGAACTCTAAGATAGAGAACCCATTGAGATATTGTTATCCCACCCCACTATTGTTGTTGCTTTTCAGGTTTCTTGTGCAGGTTTGATTTACAAGTGGAGCTATGCTCGGGATGTTTCAAGTGAAGCATAGTTGTGGTTTTCCGTTGTGTACTTCTGTTTATTTTTACAATAATGGATATTGTATTGTCTTAGCTTTTAGTCCTCTTTTAGTATGATTTCCATGTCTTGTGCCATAGCTTTTATAGTTTAAGATTTTGGACAAGAATGTGAATAATACTAGTAGGTATTTATGATGGTGTAAATACCCAAAAATTAACAATGTATGATATTATTCTAGATATATATTATATGGGTGTTACAGTTGGTATCAGAACATGTCGTATCCTCGACCTAGCCTTGAAACATCATAAGTAAATATTTCCTGCCTCTTAAGTGTGTCTGGCCAACATGATCCTTAATATCACACTATGTAGTAATGGGTATGATCAGCCTAGTGCTATGTATGTGGTAGGTAGGATCATGGTTGTGCTACCATGAGGATTCTGTAGTGTTGTTGAAACTTGTGCTGTGAGAGTGGGCTCAAGCCAAGAGTTAGCAGAAGGAGCTTTGGTCAGCTTAGTTGGAGTCTTCTTAAGAATTTTACTTCATGTGACGTGAGATTGCAGAGAAGTGTGTGGGTTGAGGAATCCTTTGGAATGGATAGGATCCGAAGGGTAAATATATCTACGGGATAATGGTCAGTGTCTCAGGGAATGAGTAAGGTCATTGGTGGACCAGTAATAGTCACTGGTATAATCTAGAGCGTTGAGAAGCCTCATTCCGCGAAAAGAGAGAGTACTTGCGAAATGTGTGTCGTAACTTCAGGAGTGAGTAATTCTTGTGAGTGTTTCAATTCTAAGGACGCGATGGCATCATGGATGATCGAAAGCACCTCAAGGAATGTATTCGGATAATACCTCCCATATGGATTGAAGCTACCAGTTAAGAATGTTCATTTTCTTTTGGGAACCCAAAATTATGGTGAAATGTGAAGAAGAACACAAGGATGTGACCACAAGTTTCAAGTGAGACATGTACACCCCAGACGAAGGATAGAATTCTTCTTCTTCTTCTTCAAAAGCTTTTCTAGATTGATCTTCGTTTAGGCACAAGAAAGATTTCTTCCTCTTTATTCACATAAGAACATTTCTGGATGACATCCCATGTTCTTCTTCAATCCAATGATCACTTCAGTAGTTAATTTGTTGTTGAAGCTTTCATGATCATCTTCATTGTCTTCTGCGACTTTGCAAGTCTTCTGCAACATATGAAGCTAAGCACATTATGAATTTAAGATCACTCTGCTTTTAGCAGATTGTTGTCAAAGATTAATTATCTAGAAGAGCTGCATATTCAGGTAGACTCTTTGTGACTTGTTCCAATGTTATCTTTGTTTATCATCAAGCTTATGTGATTGTATAACAACATCATCAACATGGTTCAAAGACCATTTGACAACTTGGTTTTATGTGTGTTTATGAACCTTTCGGTTATATCAATCAACATCAAAACATAAACCAAAATGGTTGTATCCTTGATTACTTCATATAGAAGAATATTTTGTTTGTGGATAATCAACCAGGTTGCGCTTAAGCAAAACCAACAATGGTTGGGATCCTTTCAAGACCAAAAATATTTGGGTTCACTCGCACCAACAACTTCACAAAGCATGTGATGTTTTCCTTTTATAACCAAACATAAAAGAGTCGTTACAACTCAATTCATTTACTAAGGAATCCTCTACACAAGGAATCAAATAGTATAGCCACATATTGTCCTTTTCCACAATTCAAAGATAGTGGAGAGGTAGTGGGATAAAGCATTATCATACTGTGATTTATCCTTGCCAATGGTAACATTGTCATATGAACTTCATAGGATTCTAATTATAAATCAATGAATGAAGCATGAGTTAGGACAATGATACTTGGGTTTTCGGAGAACCTAAGTCTTTAGTCTTCAGAACTTGTTCACATAGAACTACTTTCTTCAGGACTTTATCACTTGGCTTGAAACCCATGGTCTTCATAACTTCAAGTATTAGAGTCTTCAGAACTTTGTTCACATAGTACATTGTCTTCAGAGTTTTTAGCACTTGGTTCTTTAGAATCATTCTTCAGAACTTTAAGTCTTTGAGACTTCATAACTTTTTTCACATAGAACATTGTCTTCAGAGTCTTCAGAACTTAGTTCTTCAGAATCTTAATCTTCAGAACTCGTAGGTCTTCAGAATCTTTCAGGCACTTGGTCTTCAGAAGTTAAGTCTTTAGAACTTCAAGTCTTTAGAGTCTTCATAACTTAGTTCTTCATAGGATTAATTTTAGAAGCTTCGCTTCACTATCTGGTCAGAACCACGTTCAGAACAACATCCACAAGAGCATTTCCAATGCAACATCCGTATCCTTGGAGCTTTCTAATTATGTTGAGATTCATAAGCACACTTGCTTCTTCAGCACACTTGTGACTAATGTTACACATAATAACTTCGCATAATAGCATTTGCATACGCGTTCATAATGTTTGTTTGATCTTAATATATAAAATATTCATGATCTGCACTTTAACAAACATCAGAACATAAAATGGTTCTCTCATAAATATTCCATTGTTATCATCAAAACATAGAGATGGAATGCACAGAGAACTCTTGTTCTTACAATAAACATCACTTTGATGTTTTTATGTTATTAAACTAAGAAAAAATTGTTCATATGGTTTTGCCATCATCAAAGAGTAGAAGATTGTTAGATCAAGATTTGATTATGCATATAGCTTTTAATTTTGAGGATAACAATGTATTAATTCTTAGAGAACAATGTTGTACACTAATGGTTTGTGTCTAGTGTGTAGATTTTGCTTAACAGGTTCTGACTTTGAAACATTGATGTGTGAAGTCATCATATTTTGGAATCAACACAATCTAACTCTAAAGAGATACAAGTGCTTTACAATATTCTATAAAGTCATAGAAAGCTCTTAGACATCAATTCTAAAGAACGTTCACGCTATAGCTTCTGATTGTGACTCTGATTAAAGAGCCTCTGAAGGATTTTCTACCTTCAAGATTTTGTGCTCAGGTTCTCTAGATTCTAAAGAACAAAGTGTTGAATACTTTGAAGACCAGGTTCTGAGGAATAGTACCAAGACTTTGAATACTTAGTTTTTTAATTCTCTCAACCAAGCCATTAACTCTTCTAAACATGCTTCGACAAATTCATTTATAAGCCTCTGAAGAATAAAATATAAGATCAAGATTTTACGTGAGATAAATAGTACACACTATAGGATCAAACATTCCTTCCACTATGTGGATTTTATGGTGTAAGGACATTATATTGTATGATCTTGTCTCTCATCATTGATGATGGTTATTCAAGGTGCCAACTTATTCATGAAGATTCATATTCTATCCTCCAACAAATTTTTCTTTGGCTATATAAGGAAGACATGAAAAAATGAATGAGGTTGCTAATTCACAAACTACTCAACACTTTTCACGATGCATCGTTTTCTATGAAAATATTATTCTTGTGAATATTGTATAGAAACACACATAGAGCTTTTGTTCATATTGTATGAGTATTTCATTGTACGTAAATTGTGTGTTAATCTGCTTACTAGAAGCATCCTTTGTAAAAATAATTTTTAAATCTCAAATATTGTTTGAGTTGTTTCCTTTAGTGATTATGTTTTAGTCATGTATACTCAAGGAGACAAGGACATTTTGTCTTTGTTGTGTCTGTAATCAGTTTCAATTATAGTGGATTAAGTCCTTTTTCAGAAGGCGAGATCATCTTGGTAGGGTGGATTAAAGGTAGCTTAGATAATAGTGAACCAATATAAATATATCGTGTTATTTTAATTATTCGTGTTTTTTTTCGTTGATTTGGTTTTTAAAAGTATTGATTTTCAGAAACCAAATTCAACCTATACCATTTCTTGTATTTCAGAGGCAAAAAAATTATGAGCAGAAAATGCACATAAAAATAGTGTTTGAGATTTTACCAGATCTGGATAAAAATAATTTAAAAATCTTATTTGATTTCCCCTTTTTCAAAGAATTAAAAAATTTGAGAAAGTAATTATAAACATACTAGAATGGTTGAAAACAACTTCTTCAATTCTCAAAATGGTAAAAAAAAAAGGTTCTGACATGTAAGCATTTAATGGGATTAAGGAAGTCAAGATTGGGGATATGTACTTAAATACCAATAATATATCTCTCTCCACAATCCATTGGTGCACAATAATCAACATTTATTATGCTTCACCCCAGAATTTATTTAAAAATCATTTTGTTACCATTAAAGTCACAATCATTTCCATCCATCTCTTCTCATAACTGATAATATGAGTAATTCATCCAAGAATTCTCAGGAGAGCTCTTCCAAGGAGATTGGAAAGATTATCAAGGATGCTGAAGGAAGGAAACTTTTGAATGATAATCTCAATAAGGATAAAGGTCCAAAGTCACAACCTGATTCATCTGCAGGAGCTTCTTTGGTGGGGAGAAAATCAGTCTCCAAGATAAAGAAACTCAAGATTAGTCAGGTTCCAACTTATGACTATGATTCAGATGATGACAAAGATTAAATGAACAACCTCAACCTACCTCAAACTTATGAGAATGAATTATGATTTTTAATAATTTCTTATAAATAATAACAAATCATTTTCCTTTTGTATGCATGATTCTTTTGTCATAAGAATCCATTTGTTAAGCCATCAAGAAGAATGTTACAAATAAGTTTTCAACCATTTCAACCAATTTTGTGATATATGTGTTAAAAATAAAAGAGTAAAAAAAAATTAAATCACACACCCATAAAAGAATTGATTTAAGGGGAATCAAAATAAAATTTAAATTTATCCAGGAAAATGATTCTCAAAGGCAACACAAAAAGTTTTGTTATAAGAAGGAATATGTATTAGAAATGTCACACTCCTTTGCTTAAACAAACATGATTAGTTAGGTTCATTAATATAACTTAGAGATCAAAAGACAAAAATTTCTCAGAAGAATTCTAACTTTGAACCTTCTGAACCAAAAAATCTTCTTAATTAGAGAACTAACTGGTTTAGAGTCGAATATCTTAGAAATACATAGAAACCAATCATAGAAACAAGGAAATGTGATGGTAACAAAACATATGATAATGAACAATGGTGTTGAGCCAAAGTATTAAAAAAAACTTATATCATTAACAACCAGTTATTATCCAACAACTGAAAAACCAAGTTTTAGAAAACCTTTCAGATTCATGACATATAGGTGTACAAATTATATAAAAAATTCCCATGTTTATGCTATTAGAGGAAACTAATCAAATTTTGAGAATCAGAGGCTGAATTGCATCAAATGTTACTATTCATTATAGCTAGTTCAGAGCTTCTGACCACAGTAGCTTCAGATCATCATCAGACTTTAATCATTCATTCAGAAGAATGCACTTATCTTTAACAAAATGTATGTTTGTATTCTTTTTGATAAAATAAAATCTTTCAATAGAAATATGCTTGGTAAATATATCAACCTATTGATGATTTGTATCAATGAATTGTATATCTATCACACCCTTCTAAACATAGTCTATTATAAAATGATATTTTATTTCTATGTGCATGATTCTAGAATGTTGAATATGATTTTTTGTCAAATAGATAGCAACAATATTATCACTAAATATTGGAATACTACTTCCACTTATGTGATAGTCTTCAACTAATATTTTATCCAGAGTAGTTGTGTGCAACAACTTACAGTTGAGATGTATTTTGCTTCTACTGTAAATAAAGAAATAGTTGCTTATCTTTTACTAGCCCAGGATATTAGGTTTTCACCTATGAATTGACAGCTTACACTAGTGGATTTTCTCTCAATTCTATCCCAAACATAGTCATCATCTGAGAATCTAACTAGCTTATAATCTAGAGATTTTTTTATAGAGCAAACCTAAATTGGTTATTCCTTTCAGATACCTAGATCCTCTTAAGAAATGTTAAGTAAGTCTCTCTAGGATCTTTTGCTCCCTGGATTTCCATCCTGGTACAAACGCGAAAGTGACGCGGAAAAGAAGGTAGAGTCGCTAGCCAGACATTTCTATCCCGAAGGAATGTGAACAGTAATGCTGCATAAACCAGAAGTAAAGAAAAGGAAGGACACAGGTTCTGCGAACCAAAGAAACTGAGTTCGGGAGTCGGTTATGACCTGGGAAGGTATTAGCACCCCAGATCGTCTGCCGTACCCGACGGGATCCACGCTTGCAAAGAAACTGTTTCAAAGGGTGAAGGAATGAAAGCTGCTACAAAGAAAAGGGAATGAACTGGACAAAAAGAAAAGAAAGGGGGAAAATGTAGAGAAAATAAAAGAGTGTGCTCGAACGGGCCCTACCCCGCTGCCTACATACCTCATCTAGACATGAGGATCAGAGACGTCGTAATTCCCCTAACTAGGGGGGAAAGATTGCTTGTGTCTTAAGGCTTGAACTGCCTATGTCATTGCTCAGGTGTTGTAAGCTCGAACGACGAGTGCGTTACCGTCTTGCAAAGTGATAAGTAGTGACAAGTTCGCGTACGGAGCGAAGGAGATGAGAAAAGAAGTCTCGAAGGAGACGCTTATTGTTTATTTGTGTTTTTTAGAAGTCTTTTATTGGTGTGGCACAAGAGAATGAACTCAAACTCTTTTCCATGGAATGTGTACTTGCTACTACATTCCAAGATGGAATAATAGAACAAGCACACCAAGTAAGGAGAAATTATCCAAGACTTGTTTCCAATGGTAAGGGCCTAAGCTCATTGACTTGTTGAATTTATTAAGTGTTTTAGTGATTAAAAATGAAGAAATATTTTTTAGGATTTTTCTTGATGAAAATGACTTCATGATCCGACTTGTGCATCATGCTAGACAAATGCACTATTCCAAGATGGAATGAATACATATGCCCCATGGAATAAGGCTATTACACAAGAAGTCACTTGTTTTTTATTAATGTTTTTTAGGCTTTTGTTTTGAGATGAGAAGAGAAAGAGAACCAAAGGAGCAAAAGGCAAAAGTCTAATGGGGGAAGACTAAACCTAAAGGTATCATGAAAAAAGTGGTCCTAAGGTTAGTGATGTTTCTACTATCCTAAGAAAAAAGAAGAACCAAAGAGGAGCAAAAGAGAAGAGGAGAAAAAATCTAGCAAGCAACTTACTCCTCTAAAGGAGATAAGTTGCTCCTAAAGGGGGAAGAAAAGAGTTGAATCACATGATGGCATAAGGCACATCAAAAATCACAAAGTAGAAAGCAACTTAAAAGATAAAGGTGAAGAGTTGAAATGTGGATAAAGATCCACACTTCTCTAACCATAAGCTCCTGCAATGTTAGCAAAACAAATCCAGCATATGTTCATCAACACAATCATGGAATTAGCATGCTCAAAGTTCAAATCAACAAATATCAAACAAATATGCCAAGCTTTGCACATACAAGCATTTACGTGTCAAGAACATGAAGGCATGCATCAACCAGCAAGAAAATCACCCTAAACTAACATATTCAATGATCATACAATGATCCATGGCAATTAAAACAAGTAAGGGGATCAAACGAGCCCAAAACAGCTCAAATATGACAATCTGCATCAATGTTAACCGGTTAACCAGTCCAAACCTGCAGCAAAATTATGCTAAAAAAGGGTGCGTTAACCGGTTAACACTGTCAAAACAACAACAAATCCTACATGAAAATCAACTCAAATCCAGCTTATCCAAATAATTCCACACCAGACCAGCAATCAATTAAACATGAAATAAATGGATCAATTCACATTAATTAACATCATTAAGCTCATGAACATTAGCACACGGATCCTGTTACGAATCAACCAATCAATTCAAGCAACACAAGCAAATACACAAGCACATGGTGGATCTAAAGCACAAGCATGCAAATAAGTTAAAACAGAGCTAGATCTGAATATAACCAACATACAAAGCTGAGGTATGCTTTGGTAGTTGTTGTTTGAGCTGGAAATGAGAGATTGCACGGAAAAATTTGAAGATCCGGTGCTAAGCTTCACACTCCATGCAAAATAAATGCAAGCAAAGGGTCTTGATGCAGAATTTTGGCTCCAAAAGCATTTCTAATCTCCAAACCAGATCTGAACCACCAAGTAAACCAGCAAAATGATGCAAATAAGCTATGGATGGAGGTCTAGTTCCAAGATCTACACACTTTAAGGCAAAGTTATGTGATCTTCAAGAGGAACTTTGAGTGATTTGGAAAATTGAGAGAAAAAAAGTGAGAGAATGGTGAGAGAGATCAAAATTCAGAAAATGAAGAGGAGTGAATTATGAGAGAGACTTCCTTGGTTTGGAGGGAAATGGATTAAATATGGTTTAGGTTTGGGGCCCAAAATTTAGGCTTGGGATCCAAAAAATATGGTTTGGAATTGGCTTTAGAAAGTGATTAGGACCTAGCATTGGAATTAGGCTTGGATAAATGCTCTAGATCCTTCTCCTTAATTCAAAATGAATAAAAATCAGAAAATTGGAAATTGGAGCCAAAAATACATGCTGAATTTGCTACTGGAATTCAAAATTTGCAGCCGTTAACCGGTTAACCAAAGCGTTAACCGGTTAACGCCATTGAATTTTGAATTTTCCCTCCAATTGGTGGGAAACCTCAATAATAACCCGGCGCCAACCGTTCTGATCTGATTTTGATCCTCCATCTTTTTTAGGGGTCTTGACCATAATGCCAAGCTTGTATAACATGCCTTGTGAGCTTCTTGGCAGGTCACCATGCTCTTGATTTTTCCTTGTAGTGCTTCAAATTTCCTGGATGATTGACCATATGCCTTATGCTAGAACATATGATTGCTATGCTTCATCTTTCTATGCAAAATGCTAAGGACATGACATGCTTATGATGATTATGATATGATGATGAAGCTAAACAGAAGAGGGCAAATTTGGGGTGTTACAGGATCTTACTGAAATCTTGCATACAAATAAACATTAAATAAAATATATGGTCTAGAATTTTTAAAATAAATAAGAGAACCAATCATACCTCTTTATATCTTTTGATAGATCTTGGTGTTGTTTTCCTCTTTGCTCAAGTTGCATGTTGGATGCATATGAATGCTTATGATCTTGTCGTCTTCAAGCTTGAACTTCTTCATCAGCTCCTTTGTATACTTAGTCTGATGCATATAGATTCCCTCTTTGTGTTGATTGATTTGAATAACAGGAAAGAACTTCATCTCTCCTATCATACTCGGTTCAAAATCAGCCAGCATTATCTTTGAAAATTCTTGGCAATGAAAAGCATTAGTTGAACCAAATATAATATCATCAACATAAACTTGTACAATTAAGATATTGTTTTCAAGTGTCTTTCTGAAATGTGTAGTGTCTACTTGCACTTTATGAAATCCATTTTCTAACAAAAAATTACCTAGTCTCTCATACCAAGCTCTAGGAGCTTGTTTGAGTCCATAAAGTGATATCTTCAATTTGAAAACATAATTTGAGTAGACCGAGTCCTCAAATCCAGGTGGTTGTTTGGCATACACTTCTTCAGAAATGACTCTATTTAATAATTCACTCTTAATATCCATTTGATATAAAATAATGTCATGATTAATAGAATGAGAGATAAGTAACATGATTGGCTCTAACCTTGCAATTGGTGCAAAGGTTTTAGAGAAATCTATACCTTCCTCATGATTGTAGCCTTGAGTTACAAGTCTAGCCTTATTTCTTAACACTTCTCCTTGATCATTAAAGTTGTTTCTAAATATCCATTTTTCTCCAATAATGTTCTTCTACAAAGGTTTGGGTACCTGATTCTTGACATCATTTCTTTCAAACTGATTCAACTCTTCTTGCATATCAATAATCCAACCATCATCAGAAATTGCTTCATCAATAGAAGTAGGTTCATTAATGGAGAGTAGTCCTAACATTGAATGATTTTATATAAATGAAGACCTTGTATTTATAGGTCTATCTTTGTTTCCTATAATTAAATCTTATGGATGAGAATACATGTACTTGAAGGTCTTCTTGGATTGTGATGCATCTGAGGAGCCATCTTGAGCTTCTTTAGATTCTTCAACATTTGGATGAGCTTATGAGACTGGATCATCTAGACCACTGGATTATGAAGTTATGATAGCTTATGAGCATCCAACTTCTGATGAATTGTTAGCTTCTGAACTTCCAACTTTTTGACATATAGCTCCTAATGTGTCTTATAGATTTTTGAAGAAAAAAAATTGAACTAGCTCTGACATTTTACTATTAGGCTCTTCTCATCAAATTTGATGTGTATCGACTCTTCAACCATATCGGTTTTAGTGTTATACACCCGGTATGCCTTAAAGCGTTCAAAGTATCCCAAAAAGATACCCTTATGAGCTTTGGCATCACATTTCCTCATATATAATTTATTATTTAAAACGTAACATGTACATCCAAATGGATGAAAATAAGAAATGCTTGGCTTTCTTCCCTTGAATAACTCATATGAAGTCTTGTTTAGAATAGGTCTAATATAAATTCAATTCTGAACATTACATGTTGTGTTCACGGCTTCTTCCCATAAGTACTTAGGTAAGTTGGTTTCATGAATCATGGTTCTAGACATCTCTTGTAAAGTTCCATTCTTTCTATCTACAACTCTTTTTTTTCGTGGAGTTCTAGGAGAAGAGAACTCATGGAGAATTCCATGTTTTCACAAAAACTCTCAAATGGCTCATTTTCAAATTCACCACCATGATCATTTATTACCTTTAAATTTCTTATCCTTTTTCAACTACTAATTATATGCAAAAGATGTTGAATACATCATATTATTCACCATTGGTGATTCTAACGAATTTAACCCAAGTCCATATGCTTTAGTCATCAACTATGACTAGTCCATATTTCTTCTCATTGATTTATGCAGTACTAACAGGACTAAACAAATCAATGTGAATCAATTCTAAGGATATGGAGGCAGAGATAATATTTTTAGTTTTGAAAGAAATTTTACTAATTTTCTCTAATTGGCATGCTACATTAAGAGAATCTGCGTGATAATTAAGATCTGGAAATCCTTTAACACGTTTCAACTTGCTAAGTTTAGAGACTAATCTTCAATTAGCATAACCTAACCTTCTGTTCCAGATCCACTTCTCATCAATCATTGATAGAAGGCAAAGTACCTTTTGATCAACCAATTCAGAAAAAATTAATTTTATAAACATTTCCTTTCCTCATACCTTTGAATATTATGGACTTGTCACATTCATTCATGACTATACAGGTGTTATTATTAAACATGACTTCATAACTATTGTCACAAAATTGAATAATCTACAGTAGGTTATGTTTAAGTCCATCTACAAGCCAACCATTATTAATTGAGATAGAAGATTTTCTAATAGTACCCATACCAGTGATCTTTCCTCTCTAGTTTCCTCCAAATCCCACAGTTCCTCCCTCTTTCATAGTTAGAGTTTGGGACATAAGCCTTTATCCATTCTTATGTTATGAGCAACCACTGTCCAAGTACCATGATTGCTAATTTGCTTCTCCCTTAAAGCATATATATAGCAAACAAATTGAGATTTAGGTACCCATAGTCTTATGGGTCCTTTAGGGTTAGTTCTAACATGTTTGTTCTTATTTTGTAGCGTTTATCTCATATGATAAGGCTTATGATCATTCAAGACTTTTGATTTCAAAGTTTGTTGTCTTGAATGGACTTTGGCCTTAGGTTTTGAACCTTTCAAAACCTTAGCTCCTGATATCTTAGGTTCTGACTTCTTTAGAACATTTGACTTTAGATTCTTAGGCTCTAGTTTCTTCAGAACCCTTGACTCAGCAACTTTAGTTTCTGACTTATTCAGAAAATTTGCATTTTCAGGAACAGGTACAAAACAAGAGTCAATCCCTTTTTGAGCCATGCTTGTATAAGAAGGATCTATTGATTTACTTAAGGTTTCAAACCTTAGGTTAAAATATTTTTGCGAGTAACCAAAACCTTCCCATTTGCTTCTACTTACTTCGTAAATCATGGAGGCAAGTTTAGTTCCATTTAAGCCAGTTATGATAAATTCTTGAAGAATAATTGTGTGTTCATTAAGAGGTTTATTAGACATTTTTTTGTACTTGAGGAATATGATATTTCTCTAGAGCTTCATTTTTACTTTTGAAATTCTGGCAACAATCACACAATGTCACGACACTTAGTAAAAACAAACTGTAAATGACAAAGACAGAATATAAAAGGCACAGAAAGTTGTTAACCTAGTTTGGTGCAATCACACCTACTCTAGGGGCTTCCAAGCCTGGAAGGAACTTCATTATCTGTAGTATCAATTCAAAGATCCACAGCAAACACCTACAATTTACAATCTTTTCACTTAATCCCTACCTAATGACAGTTCTACCTAAGAACTCCTTGATATGAGACCCATCTCACTTCCTACACAATCACAATCAATGATCTTAAATAAAAACACCAAGAAAAAGAAGACACTCTTAAAAACAATCTTTGACCTGCTTAAAAGCTTCACTCAAATACAAACATTGTTGCTTAAAAGCTTCGAGTGTACAAAATACAAATGAATACCTAGTCCAAAACAATCATAAAAAGACAATTGCTTTGCTCACAAGAAAAACTAACACACACGTGAAAAACACTAAAAATACAATCCTTATTTTCCACACGTTCACACTAGGGTTGAGCAGCCTTAAATAGAAACTCCAATGGGCATTGGGCTTGTTGAACTTGCACACAATTCAGAATAAATAGTTCCTTAATTATAGGAACAAGAATAGCAAGAAAATATATTCTGCTATAACAAATCCAAATTGAATCCTCCTTTTCCTTCTGAAGCAAACGCGCTAAAACCACAATAAAATCTCAGCAATAAAGACAGCATGATACGCGCACAAATTAGGATTCAACTAGGTCTTCAGGACCAGCCACAGATGTCATGACACCAGTCTTGACATCCTGAAAACAAATAGTTGCACAAACACACTACACACCTACATAATGCTTAAATCACATGTCATAACATTGCTTATGACATCCTGAAATACACAAGAGTTTTACCACAAAATATAGCCAATTAAAACATCTACAACTTTGAATAGAATTTAATTCTTCTTTCAAAATATCATATTTCTTTTTCAATATTTTCATGTGTTTGGCTTTCTGTTGACATCTTCCCATGATATCTTGAATGAAAGTAATCAAATCAGAACAAGATAATTTAGAAAATACCTCATCCTCTTCCTCATACTCAGAACTAGAATTTGACTCTCAAATTCTACTTTAGAAGATGTAAGAGCCACCAAATCAAGGTTGGATTGCTCTTCATCCTTTTCAGAGCCTTTTTCATTACCAAGTTCATCCCATGTTGCCATGAGATTTTTATTGAATTTATTTCTGAAGCTATCTTTCGAAAAGCTTCCTTTATTTGACTTGTCCTTTTTTAGTTCTATACATTCAACAATGAAGTGACCAGGCTTCTTGCAGTTGAAGCATCCTTTTTATCATCATTCTTCACTCTAGAACTAGATCCTATTAAGCCATTGATTTAACCATAGAATCTCTTATTTTTCTTGACCAGATATTGAAACCTTTTAATGATGAAAGCAATTTCCTTATCAATCTGGGTCATAATTAGAACCTTCTACATGAGAAGCTTCTTCATACTCCCAGGCTTCAAGAACCTTATCAGGTTTAGCAACAAATTTCAAAGCTAGAGGCTTTGAATTTCTGATATGTTCATATCCATTGACCTTCATCTCATGGCTTTGAAGATTTCTGATAATACTTTCAAGACTTAATGTGTTTAAGTCTTTAGCCTCTTGATTAGATGTCACTTTAGGTTTGTATCTGACATAAAGAATCCTAAGAATCTTCTTGACATGATCAGATGTAATATAGCTCTTGTTCAAAACTTGAAGTCCATATACAAGAATTTGAAACCTAGAAAACATGGTTTAAATGTCTTCTTCCTCCTTCATTTTGAACATATCATATTGGTGAACCAGAAGGTTAGCCTTAGCTTCCTTAACCTGTTAATTCCCTTCATAAGTGGAACATAGAGATTCAAAAATGGTCTTAGTAGTAGATTTATCAATGTTTTGATGTACTCAGAATGAGGTAGAGCATCAACAGAAATGCCTCTAACTCTATGATGTTTTCTATATATCTTTTTCAGAGTTGGTGTGAGATTTTTTCTATTAGACACCATTATAACTCCATTTACTAGAATATTAATGTGATCTTCTATAATATCCCATGACTCATCATTAAGACCTATTGTATAAGTATGCATCCTACTCTTCCACCATTAAAACTCAATAGAGTCTCCACTGAAATTTGGAGGTCTAATTGTATAATTGTTCTTTTATGAATTTATATAATCATGATTAATAGAAGTTTGTGGATTAGGAGTACCATTTCTAGATTCATAAACTCCAAATATGATTAAATATGTTTTTCTCAGGATCTTTTCTACACTTGTCGTGCTCTGATGCCAAATGTAGGTGAGAAAAACACAAGGGATTGATTTTTGTTGACTTTTTCTTTATTTTTAAATTATTGGTCACATTATAAACACAAGTTATAGATTCTGATTCAGTTAGAGGTAGACAACATATATGAAATGCAAGAATGAAAATTAACATATAGAGGTATCATGTTCCTCTCACAACTTGAGAGTAATCTTGTCCCCTTGAACTTAAATAAAGTTTTCACTATAATCACACAAGATTACAATTTTATAAAGCACACAAGCAAGAGACTTCCAATGCTCAAACACTAAATTAAGAGACCTCCAATGCTTAAGCACACCAGCAAGAGACTTCTATGCTCAAGCACACAAGCAAAAGACTTCAAATGCTCAAACACTTGGTAGGATACTTCTAACAATCTACCTAGCATGTAAATGAATGTTGGGAAAAAACACTTGATATACAATGAGAGGTGTATAAATAACATAGAGAAAATAGATTATTTCAAGACTTATGGATTTCTAAGATATACAAGGATATGAAATCCTAAGTTCAACTTGTGATTTTATGTTGACATAGTAACTTCTCTTTTTGTGTCAATTGGTGTATTTTTCTTCAAGTCTTAAACTCCTTATTTAGAGAGGTAAAAAAAATTGAATATCCAACACAATATAGTCTTTTGAGAATCTTAAAAAGAGATGTTGGGGTGTTTCACCAAATATTCAGGGTTGGTGAAGGCTAGTGTGAAAACCTTTTACTACAAAAAGAATTAGCAGTTGTATCTGTAGACTCTATGAAGAAAATAAATACTATGTATTCACATGGAAAAATATACATGGAGGTTGATAGTGACCCATCAGAGTCACCTTAGATCCTTACGCTTTGATTGGCTCAGATTTTGAACATAAAAAACAAACTTCTTCAGAAGCTGACTCCTCCAGACTCAGATATTCAAATGTTGACCTCTTCAGAAGTTTCCTTCTTTAGAGTCTGGTCTTCACCTTCTGATCCACCATATTTTGGTCTGAAAGCTTCTCTTTGGATGTTCAAAGTCATAACCAATGCTTGGATTCTAGATGAAATTCTAGACTATGGTCCTACACACTTGAATAAACATTAGTATACCCAATTGTTCTTTAAATACTTTGTTATCATCAAAACCTAAGGGATATGGTACAAAAAAATTTTGTTCCAACATTATATTGGTTGAACGCCATGAAGAATGAGTATGAGACACTTCTATCTAATCACAAATGGTCATTGACATCACTTCCACCTCATAGGAAGCCCGTGGGATGTAAGTGGGTGTTTATGGTAAAGGAGAACCATGATAGAACGATCAACAAATACAAAGAATGCATCATGGACAAAGGTTTTCATCAACAATTTGTGTTTGATTTCAATGAGACATTCTCACATGTGGTTAAATCGGCCACTATTTGTATTATACTCACATTAGGTTTAACCAATAAGTGATAACTTCAACAAATAAATGTCAACAATGTGTGTCTTAATGGCTCACTGCAAGAAGACATATGTATGATTCAACCACCTGGCTTTGAAAATCAGGATTCCTCACTAGTATGCAAACTCCACAAGGCGTTATATGGACTTAAACAAGCCCATCGTGTGTGGTAAGAAAATTTAACTCATGCACTTGTTCATTTTTTCTTCACATATAGTAAGTGTGAACACTCCTTGTTCATCTAAAATCATCAAGGAATTACTCTCTTTTCCCTAGTCTATATGGATGATATCTTGATCACTGACTCAAAAACTCATTGACTCCCTCCATGAAAAATTTGGTCTGAAAAAGCTAGGGTGTCATGAGTATTTCTTAGGTATTGATATTAGTCATTTATCTTCAGGTTGTCTCCTACTCACACAAGCAAAATACATATGTGATCTTCTAAATTGTGCTAACATGAATCATGCCAATGGTGTTTTCACGCCTATGCTAACATGATGCAAGCTCAATAGACACGGTGCAAACCCTATTTTAGATCCTCATCAATATCAGTCAATGATTGAAGCTCTTAAATATGTCACACTTACACAACCCGTCATTGTGTTTAGTGTCAACAAAGCATGCCAATTTATGGTGGTACCTCTGCAAAAATCATTGGTTAATTGTGAATTGCATACTGGAATACCTCAGCAATACAATTCATCATAGATTCATGTTATCTCCATCTCTTATGTCTAGCACACTATCTCTTCAAGCATATAGTGACTCCGACTGGGCAAGTAACCCAGATGACTGACGCTCAACATTAGGCTCATGCATATTTGTATGTCTAATCTCATCACGTAGAGGCTTTAAGAAACAACCATTAGTTGAACGATCAATAACTAAGGCATAATATCGTGTTCTAGCTTACACGATGTCAAATATTTTGTGGCTTGAATTGTTACTTATAGAACTTGGCGTATCATTCTTCCCTCACACGTTGTTATGCGACAATCTCAGTGTTGTTCTTCTTTCATACAATCAAATACTTCATGCCCGCACCAAGCATATTGAGCTTGAATTTCATTTTTTGCGAGAATGCGTGATTGAAAATATTTGAAGATTCAACATGTTCCTAATACTATGTAAATATCTGACACTGGAGCTTTTCAAGACTTGTGCACCAAGCTCAAAGTTGTGTTATTTGATCCTCCTTGAGTTTGTGGGGGAGTAATATAGCATTGTGCAAGGATGTAATAATAATAAACATCAAAGGAATGAAATAAGAGGATAAAATCACAAACATATTCACTACTACAAATAATCCTATTTCCCCTCGGATGTGAAATGGATTGTACCTCGGTTACCCAGGCAAAGTAATGAAGGGCGACATGAAATATTTTCACTTTACCCCTCGATTTTTTGAATAACCTAGAGGAAGAGAGTTGAACTTGGAGCGGGTTTGATCCCCAACAACTACATATATTTATTTTTTTAAAGGCACCACTTTACCTCTTGATTATATCTATATATATATATACTACATTTGTGATTCCCCAACAACTATATATATACTACATTTGCAATCGAATTAAATTTAAACAATGAAATGAAAATGAAGTTCACATTATCATTTTCCATTATCACCAATAACCTAATTGTTTTTTTTAAAAACTATTCAATTTATAAATATTTGTGTTTATCTATCTTGTAAAACAAGATCTTCAATGTTTTAATATCGAAGACAATGTTCATCACGCATAAGGAAGGTTAAAAAATACGTACTCATAATAAATTTTGTCATAGATACATGACAATAGTTTAATTGATATTGACAGATAAAATGAGTGGATATTTAAATATCCGTTTTTAATGGATACAAATGCGAATTTAATGATAACATGCCGACAAAAATTTGTATCCGTTAATAAATTATCAAAATTATTTAAATATCTTTAATTTATTATACTTGTCTTTTCATCTTTAAAAAAACAGTTAATTTTATCATATATTTTCCTTTTCTTTGAAGTAAACCTTTCATATTTCATGCAAATCTTATTTGGTTATTTTATACTTAAGTTTCTTTTGTACTCCACATTTAACTTCCACAATTTCACCATCCAATCAACCAGTATTGTCCTTCCTCTAGTTAAACATTGTCTACCTTCATATTCCTCCGTCATTCACTCTTTTATAATAACTCACAATCATAATATTTTTTATTTGTGTTTGTTAAAAATAAAATATATGAATGTTATTATGTTTTGGTGAAGAAAATAAAATTAATGTGACGATTTTTTTAGTTAAATTGAGAGTAAGTTTTATGAATATTATGTGATAATAATTTTTATATCTTTAAAAGAATCTGAAAATATTTTTCTTAAAAAAAATTTTAAAAAAAAATTATTCATGAATATTTGTATATATATATATATATATATATATATATATATATATATATATATATATATATATATATGTATGTATCTTAAAATCTATGGAATATTCGCTTAATTGAATATATGTACGAATATGAAACAGAAACATCTATCATATTTATCCAACCGAAAAAACACATATTATCAAATCTTGTTGGAGCATAGTAGGTACTGATATTTCTAACTGTGTCCTTGAATTTTTCAGGACAGGTATTCTTCCTAAGGTTTTCGCATCTTCCTTCATATCCCTTGTACCTAAGATTAACAACCCTCAAACTTTTGGTGATTTCAGACCGATTAGTCTGATAAGTTGCATCCTCAAAATAATTTCTAATATGATGGCTTGTAGATTGAGTTGTGTAATCAACAACTTGATTTCACCATCTCAAACACCCTTCATTCCGGGAAGACAACTCTTAGATGGTGTCCTCGTTGCCAATGAAACGATTGATTGGGCTCGTAGAAAGAAAAGAAAATGCTTGATGTTTAAAGTTGATTTCGCTCAAGCTTATGAATGTGTTGAATGGGATTTATTGGACTTTATGCCTGTGAAGATGGGATTCAATGTTAATTGGTTGAAGTGGATTAAAGGTTTCGTTTACAATACTTTCTTCTTGCTTTTAATCCACAATAGTCCTTCTTCATACTTCAAATCCTCTAGAGGATTGAAACAAGGGGATCCCCTCTTCCCTTTTTTGTTCGCAATCGTTTCGGAAGGCCTTTCACATTTGGTTAGAAGAGCCCAAGTCTTAAATTTATATTTAGGATTCAGTTTTCATGAAACAATAAGTGTAAAAATTTTGCAATTTGCAGATGATACACTGCTTGTGTGTGACGGTGCTTACCAAAATCTTTGCGCAATCAAATCAATTCTGTGGGGATTTGAGCTTTTATCAGGTCTGAAAATATCTTTTCAAAAAGTTGTTTGTTTGGAATTGGATTAGATTGCGGATTCCTGTCTGCAACGGAGGTTTTCCTCAATTGCCAATTGAAACCTCTTCCATTTAAATTCCTTGGTTTGGTCATTGGTGGGAACCAAAGGAATTTGACTTTTTGGCATTCGATTATAAACTATTTTAGAGATCTTCTCTCATCTTGGATTGGTCGTAATCTCTCCATTGGTGGTCGAGTCATTCTCATCAATTTCGTGCTTACTAACTTACCGATCCACTATCTTTCGTTCTACAAACTTCCAGCTTTGGTCGTCAAGAAGATTATTGCCATTCAACACAAATTCCTTTGGGGTGGATCCTCGGGGAGCACAATCATTCCTTGGGTTAGTTGGGTTTTCGTTTGCAAACCAAAGAACCGAGGAGGTCTTGGAATCAAGCACATATGAAACTTTAATTCGGCTCTTCTTGCAAAATGGTTATAGAAATTTTTTCAAGAAGGACAAGAACTTTGGAGACACATTTTAGAGGCCAAATACGGGAACCTTTGAAAATTAGTATTGGAGAAATTGTTGGCTCACAACACGTTTCAGTGGCGGAATAAGGAATCATTTTGGTTGCATGACGTCATTTTGGCTGGGAATGCAGCAGGTACGGTTCTTTTTCCTAGTCTTATTTCATGTGCTGTCAGAGACGGCAAGTCGGCGTTCTTTTGGCAATCACAATGGTACGACACCGATTACATGTGTTCTGTCTTTCCTAACCTTTTCCAAGATTTTAAGAATAAATGGGCCACTATTTTTGGAGCCGGTTGCTGGATTGATGGGTTATGGCATTGGAAATTCAACAACTTGGATTTCGAAGAATTCCCTAGCCGTAACACTGACTTGGATGCTTTGGAGAATTTTTTGTGGTAGGATATTTTATTTACGGAATTCGAGGAAAAATGGTTGTGGAAACCAGACTTACCCAACGGTTTCTCTGTTAATTCGTTTTATGACATTATTGACATTAGTGATAACGATGCATTGTCGAATGACTCCTTTTCGTCTGTGTTGGATTTTCTTTGGGAATCATTCTCTCCTTTAAAAGTGAAAGTGTTCGCTTGGCGTTTATTCCGTAATAGATTGCCTACTCAGTATAATCTTACGAAAAGAGGTATCATTCACAATATTCATGATAAAGTGTGTGTTCTGTGTTTTTCAGAATTGGAAGAGGTGGACCCCCTTTTTGGTTCTTGCCGAAAGGTTTCGTCGATTTGGAGGAAGGTCTTCACATGGTTAAATATCGACGACATCAACAGTGTATATTGCTACAACCATTTTCTTTCTTGGTGTGAGAAGCTAAAAGGAAAATGCAAGAATGAATTCATAGCATCGTTTTGGATGATTACATGTTGGAATATTTGGAAGGTTAGGAACAACATTGTTTTTAATGATGAAATTTGCAACATTGATAATATTTTCCATAATATTGTAGCTTCATAGTGGTTTTGGATGGCGATAAGAGACAAGGGTAGTCTTTCTTGTAGCTTTTAGAATGGACTAAGTTTCCATTAGATTTTATTAATTGAGAGGTGGGTTACAATCTTTTATTGTTTGTATGTTCCATCCTATTTTGGTTTACTAAACTTTTAGCTTTTACTTTGGTTTGCCTCTTTATTTCCTTGGGATAAGAGATTCCTTTTTTCTCTTATTATTGTATTTTGCTTATAAAAAAAATACTATATGCTCATAGATTATTATGAATATCAATTAAATCAACAAAATAAGTCTTAATTAATATCTCATTTTTTGGTTAGTTAAGCTTAGTTAGTTGATATTGGTTGTTAGTTAGAGAATCTTCATTCTCATTGGTTGGTTGTGTTGTATAAATATTGTATCTTATCTCTTTACTAATCAATGAAGAGTTATCATTCATTCTCTTTTCCTTCTTCATTCTTCAGAATAATCTCTTTTCATCTCAGCTCCACATTAACTTGTTGCACTACAATATGGTATCACTCGCCATTCCGGTCCTCCTACCACTCTTCTTCGCCTAAGCTCTTTCATCTGTTTTCATGGCGCCTCTGCGACCACCACCACTCGATCCTATTATGGATCCAACATCACCTTTCTTCGTTCATCCAAGTGACGGACCTGGTTCCGTCACCGTTCTTCCGAAACATACAGGCTCCAATTACCATTCTTGGGCTCGATCCATGAGAATGGAACTGGTTGGCAAGATGAAGATAGAGTTCATTGATGGATCTCTCCCAGCTCTGTTAGATTCCTTCGATCGTTCAATTAGAGCTTGGAATCGATGCAATATGTTGGTCCATTCTTGGATCATGAATTCAGTTTCAGAATCAATTGCTCAATCTATTGTCTTCATGGAAAACACACTCGACATATAGAAAGATCTCAAAGAAAGGTTCTCTCAAGGCGATCTTATTTGTATCTCTGAACTGCAACAAGAAATATACAACTTGAAGCAAGAATCGAAATCGGTAACTGAATTCTTTTCTGATCTCAAAATTCATTGGGAAAAACTTGATTTGTACATACCATTGCCTATGTGCACATGTAAAATTAAGTGTTCTTGCGAAGCTATGCATAGTGCTAGATATAATCATGAATTGTTGCGTATAATTCATTTCTTAACTGGTCTGGATGAATAATTTGCGATTGTAAAGTCACATGTTTTGTTAATGGATCCATTGCCCTCCATAAATAAGATCTTTTCTATGGTGATTCAACATGAAAGACAGGTGCACGTGAAACTTCCTCCATAAAATGATGATTTTCAATATTTAATTAATGTTGTGGACTCTAAGAAGTTTGGTTCAAGACAAAGCTCATTTAAGCATGGAAATTGCGTATGCACATTTTGTGGTAAAACTAACCACATCGTTGACAACTGTTTCAAGAAGCATGGAGTACCTCCACATATGCAAAAGTAATTCCCAAATGCTGCAAATAATGTTTCTTCAGATGGTAATGGTGATGGATCTATCTTCCAAAGTGCTGACACTAGAGATGATAATTCTCCTATGACTCAAGGTCAATTCAATGTGTTAATGGAGCTACTACAAAAATCTAATCTTGGTCAAATGTCAGGACATGCTTCTTCTTCCAATCAAGTTGTTGTTCGTCATTCATCAACAGGTAACATGCATCATATTTCTCATATTAGTAGTCTAGGATCTTGGATTATTGACCCAGGAGCTACTAATCATATCAGTAGTTCCATTAGGTGGTTTAATGATTACAAAGAAATAATTCCCATTAGTGTAAAGTTACCAAATGGTCAATGTCTTATTGCCAAATACTCAGGAACTATCAATTTCCCCCCTGAATTTTCTGTTTCAAATGTCTTACTTATCCCTGAATTTTCTTTAAATTTACTATTTGTATCAAAGTTGTGTGATGGATCCAACTGTAATGTAAATTTTGTTGATTCTAAATGTGTCATACAGGACAAAACCAAGAGGATGATTGGTTCTGCTGAAAAGAAAGATGGGTTGTATTTCCTAAAGCTAGGAGATAATGATTCTCATGTTAATTTTGAACATAGGAATACCTTAGCAGCTACTATAACATTACCTGATAGGGATCTTTGGCACTTTAGATTAGGACATCTATCTCAAAACAGATTATTGTACTTACACTCTCAATTTCCTTTTATCACTGTTAATAATAAAGATATATGTGATGTGTGTTGTTTTGCTAGATAAAGAAAGCTTCCTTATAATGTTAGTAACAGTAGAGCTGCAAACCCTTATGATTTAATCCACTTTGACATTTGGGGATCCCTTGGAATCAAGTGTTTACATGGTCATGAATATTTTCTAACAGTTGTCGATGATTGCAACAGATATACATGGATAACACTTATGAAATCCAAATTTGAAGCTAGACAGCATGTCATAAACTTTGTAAAATTTATTGAAAATCAAAAAGACACTACTGTCAAGACAAATAGAACTGATAATGGTCTTGAGTTTCATATTCCTGAATTTTATGCTTTTAAAGGTATATTACATCAAACAAGTTGTGTGGAATCTCCACAACAAAATGGTAGAGTGGAGAGGAATCATCAACATCTTTTAAATGTAGGTAAAGCTCATCTATTTCAATCAAAACTGCCAAAAGAATTTTGGTCATATGCCATACTACATGCAACTTTTATCATAAATAAACTTCCAACCAGAGTTCTTAACAATTTCTCACCTCATTTCATATTTCATAATGAAATTCCTGATATGCATAGTTTAAAAGTTTTTGGATCATTAGCATATGCATAAACTTTCCATATGCATAGAGCCAAACTTGAACCAAGAGGTAGAAAATGTGTCTTCCTAGGATACAAAAATGGTATGAAGGGTGTTGTGCTCTATGATCTAAAAAATCATGAAGTTTTTGTTTCTAGAAATGTTACACATCATGAATATGTTTTCCCTTATTTGGATGACAAACATTCTACTTGGGAATACCACTCTCATACTGATTCTAGTCATATCCATCCACCTAAAAATTCTTTTGTTCCTCATGTCGCTCCCACCAAATGACACTCGGTCAAGAGGCGTACAGATGTGAACGGTCGGCGAAGGAGAAGGAATGAATAGAGTCGCCAACTAGGCATTTTTATCCCGAAGGAAAGGTAATGTTGCATAAACCTAAGAAAGGATGGATAAGACGGTCGCGAACCAGAGAAACTGAGAAAGGGGGTTGTTTACAACCTGGGAAGGTATTAGCACCCAGATTGTCCTCCGTACTCGACGGGATCCACGCTTAAAAGATTTGTGTTTTAAAGGGGTAGTATCAGTGCAATCTGTGTATCAAAGCTGGAAAGAATGCAAGTGTCAGTGCTAGAAAAAAGTGAAGTGAAATGTGTGAAGTGTCAGTGTAAGAACAGGAGTGTAAAGCTCAAGAAAATGAGGCTAAAGGAATAATGCTGGAGGAGGGGGGATATACAGAGACTTTTGTTCGATAACTGTTAAGTTATGCCTACGTATCCTCTCGTGCAATGAGGAAGTCAGAACACCGTAAACCCTAAAACCCTAAAACCCTAAACCCTAAACCCTAAACCCTAAACCCTAAACCCTAAACCTGCTTACTTGTCTATGCTCAAGTGTATGACCTGTCTGGCTCAGGTGCAAACTGTCTTGCATTAGACGGAAGAAGCAAGTTCTCGTTTATGAGTGAATGAGATGAGAAAAAGAATCCTGGAGGAGACGATTATTGTTTGTTTTGTGTTTTCAGTCTTTGCTCTTGGAGTTTGTCATAGGAAAATGAGCTTAAGCCTAAACCAAGGGTTAGTAAACTCACCACATCCTCCCTCTGATTAGGGGTAATGAGAATACCTTAAGTATGAAGTAAGCACCTCACACTTAATCACCATGATGTAGGATTAAGATCATTAACCTACTTGCATTTATTTAGATGTTTTTGGAGTTTTTGTTTAGTGTTAAGTAATGAGTTTAAGCCATAATCAAGGATTTAGTGGACTCGTTACACCATCCTAATAGAAGGATAATAGATGAGAACATTTAAGCTGAGGAAGGCTCCTCAACTTAATCCATGATTAGGGATTAACCTCATGACAAAACAAAGCCTTTATTAAAATGGATTTTAGTTAATCGTAAGATTAAGAAGTGAATTTTATGGTTTGTAAGACAACTTGAGGAGGACTTGTCCATTAACACTAGGGTTAGTCTTTCTTAACCATTTAAGGAAGAATTAGAACCCTAATGCAAGGCCCAAGTTACAAGCTTGATGTCTTAGTGATTACTAGATGGATTGATTAAAGGGTTTAAACACATTAAGGGTTTAACACTTAGGATTAGAGTTATACACTTCATCCTAATAGAAGGATACAGGCATAACCTTAATCACAAAGCCTTAAAACCTTTGAGGTTTAGTCCTTGGTTAAGGGATGAGAAGAGAAGACTCAAAGATGACACAAAGGTAAAACTAAAGGGGGGACTAATCAAACCCTAATTGTGATCATGCTTGGGTGTTCCAAAGGTCTATGAGGCTTGCAAGAAGATCTTCAAGAAGAGCCACCAAGGAAGAAGCAGGATGGAAGAAGAAGAAGCAGAAAGAAGCAAGACAACTTACTTCATTTAAGAAGATAAGTTGCTTGAAGAAAGAAAGAGAGGAAGGAGCATGAATGAGCAGGCTCACTCTAATCCACAAATAAAATTCAGCAATGAATGCATAAGAGAGATGAGAAGATATTTTGGGAAGTGAAGGCAAATTCACTTCTCAAATACTTACCACCTGAAAAGTTAGTACAAAGAAGTGAAATGAAATAAAAATGGGATGGAATGCAATGATGCAAACAAAAATCAGAAGCATATCATGAGGCAAATGATGCTATGGGATGTATGAAAGCATGTCATGTGATGTGGATGATCATACAAGAATGAGAATGCAAATGAAGCATACAAGAGGCATGAAAGTTCATGAATGCACATGACATCAAATGGAAGCAAAAATAAATTTGTCAAGAAGGGTTTGATAATGTTTCATTTGATAATGCACATGACACCAAAGAAAAATGTCAAAATAGGTCAAGAACCAAAAATAATTTTGTTTGAAGGGTTTGATAATGTTTCTAAATGTATCAAGATGCAATGTGATTTTTTTTGTGATTTTTAGAAACTTAAATGCTATTTTAATTAATTAATTCTCATTAATTAATTAAAATAAACATTTAAATATTTTAAAAATACGAATTTTATGCAAAAAATAAAATAAAAATTATTTTCAGAATGAGAAAAATATTTTAAAGGGAAATGCAAAAAATAAAAATTTTTGAAAGAGTTTTGCTATTTTTAATAAAATGTAGAAAGAAATGCAATTAAAATGAAATTAAAATGTGAATTAATGGAAGTCAACTGATCCAGTGGCCCAAATTTGAAATAAAAAGGGAGGGAATTGACCAGCGCACGCATCTGGATGGCTGAGATTCAAACTACGCTAATTACATCATTAAGCCCTAATCTGAACCCTAAACACTTTCAGGTGACCGGAACAGTGTTCCGGTCATCTTCTCCGGCTATCCTCTCAAGCTATCTCACTCAATACGCAACCCCAAGCCCCTAAACTCTCTAGAAATGATCCCCACCCCATTATAAACATGAATCAACAACCAAACAGAATTTATTTCACATGAACAGAGAGATTCGAATCAAAACGGGAAATTTCACAGAAATTTCAGAAGCTTCATACATGCTTAAAACTGAATCATTTTCAAAACCAAAAGGTGCAGTGTGATCAGTGAAGCATGGAGAATAATCTAAGAACTTAAGAAATCATTTCTGGAAAAAATGTTCTTGATGATACCTGAACTGAAGCTTTCGAAAATGGCACTGGCTGGCTGCTTCTTTGCTTCAAATCAGCTCCAATGATCCCCCTGAAGAGTTTGTGATACTTGGTTGGAGTTTAAATGGTCTCTAAATGAAGTTGGCAGAAATTCAGTCCAAGCAATGTCAAAATCGTGTTTTTGATTCTGGGTGTTTTAGGGCAAAATGAAGGGTGGGAAATGATCAGTGATGTTTATGAAGTTGAATGGTGGAAAAAGTTTTGAGGTTTGATGGTTGAGCTATGAGTTTCGAAGGCTTTTGCATAAGAGGGAGTTTTTGGGATTGCTGAGTTCTTGGAGGTTTCAGCTTGTGTTATGTGTCGCTCCCGATAAGTGGGAATGGCCCAAATAAAGGTACAGACGCGAACGGTCGGCGAAAGAGGGATGTGAGAACACACAGCCGTGAACTCACTGGAGATGAATAGAGTCGCCAGCTAGGCATTTTTATCCCGGAGGAAAGGTAATGCTGCATAGACCTGGAAAGATATGGATAAGACGGTTGCGAACCAGAGAGACTGAGAAAGGGGGTTGGTTACGACCTGGGAAGGTATTAGCACCCAGGTTGTCCGTCGTACTCGACGGGATCCACGCTTAAAAGATTTGTGTTTTAAAGGGGTAGTGTCAGTGCAATTTGTGTGTAAAATAGCTGGAAAAGAATGTACAGGTGTCAGTGTAAAAGAAGTGAAGTGTATAAGAGAAGTGTCAGTGTAGGAACAGGAATAAGATGCTCAAGATAGTGAGGCTAAGAAAATAATACTGAAAGAGGGGGAATATACAGAGACTTTTGTTCGATAACTGTTAAGTTATGCCTACGTATCCTCTCGTGCAATGAGGAAGTCAAAACACCGTAGTTCGACCCAAAGAGACTGAAAGATGAAATGACTTGTGAACTGCTTACTTGTCTATGCTCAAGTGTACGACCTGTCTGGCTCAGGTGCTAATTGTCTTGCATTAGACGGAAGAAGCAAGTTCTCGTTTATGAGTGAGGATGATGAGAAAAGAATCCCGGAGGAGACGATTATTGTTTGTTTTTGTATTTTCAGTCTTTTATTGTTTTTGGATTTTGTCATAAGTTAATGAGCTTAAGTCTAAACCAATGGATTTAGTAAACTCATCACATCTTCCCTCTGATTAGGGGAAATGAGAATACCTTAAGTGTGAAGTCAGATTCTCACACTTAATCACCTTTGATGTAGGATTAAGATCATTAACCTACTTGTGATTATTTAGATGTTTTTGTTGTTTTTGTTTAGTGTTGAGTAATGAGATTAAGCCATAATCAGGGATTAAACCGACTCATTACACCATCCTAATAGAAGGATAATAGATGAGCATGTTTAAGCTGAGGAAAGCTCCTCAACTTAATCCATGATTAGGGATTAAACTCATGACAAAACAAAGCCTTTATTAGATGGATTTTAGTTAATGATATGATAATGAAGTGATTTTTATGGTTTGTAAGACAACTTGAGGGGGACTTGTCCATTAACACTAGGGTTAGTCCTTCTTGACCAATTAAGGAAGAATTAGAACCCTAATGCAAGGCCCAAGTTACAAGCTTGATGTCTTGATAATTATTAAGTGATTTGATTAAAGGAGTTAAACACATTAAGGGTTTAACACTTAGGATTAAAGTTATACACTCCATCCTAAGAGAAGGATACAGGCATAAGCTTAATCACAAAGCCTTAAAGCCTTTAGGGTTTAGTCCCTGATTATGAGATGAGGAGAGAAGACTCAAAAGAGACACAAAGGTAAAACTAAGAGGGGAGACTAATCAAGACCCTAATCATTGTCATGCTTGGTTGTTCCTAAGGTTTGTGAGGTTTTCAAGAGAAGTCTTCAATGGAACCACCAGGAAGCAAATGAAAGGATCAAGAGAAGCAAAGCAACTTGCTTCATTCAAGAAGTCAAGTCACTTGAAGAAAGAAAGTAAGAAGAATAAGAATGAGCAAGCTCAAACCCAAACACATATAAAAATGCAGCATGGATGCAAGAGAGATGAAAAGAAAAGTTATGAGAAGTGAAGGCAAATTCACTTCTCAAAGTTACTTACCACCTGAAAGGTTAGAAATGCAATGCAATGCAAAATGGAATGAGATGACATGATGAGAAACAAAACCAGAAGCATATACATGATGCTAATGATGCTATGAGATGCTACAAACATGAGGCAGCACATGGAGATGATCATACAAGTTCATGAATGCAACTGAAACAAGTTAGGAATCATGAATATACATGAAAGGTTATGAAGTACATATGACAAACAATATGGCAAATACATGATGCAATGATCAAACATGCTTTCAATATGTCTTATGATGTCAAATGGATCACATGGATGCTTGAAATGTCATGGCAAGTCATGTTATGCAAGAGAATGCAAGATGGATGCATATGGAAGCCCCAAATTAGGGTTTATGATCAATGCAACAAACAAAACCCAAAACCAGAAGCAAACAACATTAAAAAAATTGAAAATTCACTCAAAGGACCCCTAATCCTATACTAACCCAATGCCCAAAGGAGAAGCTTCAACTCCTAACCAAATTCAAGTTATGGTTTCCTTAAGATTTCTAGGGTTTTAGGGTTCCTAAACAAGAAAATTACCAAACAAATTGAAAATGAAAGATCAAATCATGGCCATTTAATCTCACAAACTACATGCTAAACACAATGCAATGCAAAAAGAATCAATGTCCAACTCCTCATGGATAGGCAGAAATGATTTTTGGAACTTTGGATCAAATTAATGCATAAAAATGATTTTAATTCAATGAAAAATTCTCAAAATGCATCAAGATCAAAAAAGAAATTTGGTTTGAAGGTTGGACAATGTTTCTAAATGTCTTAGAACATTTCATGAATTTTTTGGTGATTTTTAAATACCTAAAAGTATTTTTAATAAATTAATTTCCATTAATCAATTAAAAATAAACTTTTAAATATTTAAAAATACTTTTTAAATGCTAAAAATGAAAATAAAAATATTTTTGTGTTTTAAAAATTAATGAAACTCTTGACAAAAAGTTTCATAATTTTTAAAACAATTTTGCTATTTTAAATAAATTATGTAAAACAAATATGAAATAAATGAAATAAAAATGAAAATAGACTGAAGTATGCAGGATGGAGGGCCAGGATTGAGTCTGGGTTTGAAATGGTTGACCACGCGCGTGAATGAAGGGTCTAGATTGCTTCTGAGTTAATTAATTATGATTATTTTAATTAAACAAGATTAGGGCAAATGAACGAATCTGGACCATTCATGCACGCGGGAAGTCAACAAAGTCAAGCCATCCAACGCACGAAATTCAAATGGAATTAATTACACTGATTAAACCCTAATGATTTTCAGGTGGCCGGAGAAGACCTCCGGTCATCTTCTCCGGTGGGAACCCCACCTGAAAATCCCTAAAAACCTCAAAACGCAATCAAAATGAAAACCAAGCTTACAGAAATGATTCCCATAACCCACTGAATCAAAACCCCATCACAAACAACATTTATATTCCCTCAAGCTCATGAATCGAAACAAACATTTTTTAGGTCACAGAGTTTCAGAACGCAATTAAACTCTTATTTCATCACCATTTTCAAAACTAAAGACATCAGAACAATCAGTGAATCATGAGGAACAACTTAAGAACTTAAAAAGTGATTTCTGGAAAAAATGTTCTTGAGCTACCTGAGTTTCGAAGCTTTCACTCTTGCTACTTTCTGTCCTCCCCTCTTGATGCAATCCACTCCACTTGATCCCCTGATGATGCTTGAATGCTTAGAAGAAATTTATGTTGGCTGGTTAAGGAGTTTGAACAGCTTCTGCTCAAGCTCAGTTGAAAATGGTGATGGTGATTCAGGCTGTTTCAGGCATGGGTGAGGGGTTCTCTGTGCTCAGGGTGATGTTTTGAGAAGGTTTGTGGAGTTTGTTTGAGTGTCTATGGCCTGTGGAAGATGTTTCGAAGGAAAGTGCAGGTTGGAGTGAAAATGGAGAAATGGTGTTCTTGTTTGATTCAGGCCTAAGTCTTGCTGGTTTTGGCTCAATGAAGCATGTTGATATGATTAGTGAAACTTGTTTGAATGTTTGTGGCTTGTGCAGAGAGATTCGAAGAGAAATGCTTGAGGGAGTGAGTTTGTGAATGTTCTGTTCTTGTGTGTTTCAGCCTTCCTCTCTTTTGAAATGGCTAGCAAATGGATAGTATAAACAATTCCAAATGGTCAGAGGATGTGACTTGGCCTGCTGTGATAGGTAAGTTCACTTTTGCAAAATGTCAACTTTGGTGTAAGAGAAGCATGGGCTTGGTTCTAGGCTAGTACAAGCATGGGGCTGGCGCAACATGGTATGTGAGTGAGGCTAGGGTGGTTCAATGGCCAATGCAGCAAGTGGGTGAAGTGTGATGAGTGGTTTTGCAACTTGTTTACTTTTGAAACTTCATGAAAATCTCTTACTTTGCCAACCATGAACATGTGATCTTTTGGTTCAAATCTGATTTTTAGGTCACATGTGATGTTTGTGTAATGGTTTGATGTCAATTAGAAGTTACAATTTGCCTTGGTTCATGATTTTTGCAAATTTTCCAATTGGTGCATATCTTGAGAATTAGTGATTTTTGCCAACTTTGACACACCATAACTTTCGATCCAAAATGAATTAGGTCATGTTCTTGTACTTTTTGAAAAGGGAAAAATGTATTCTACAACTTTCATGACCAAAGTTTTTCCATTTGAAGCATTTTTGGATCAAAAAGCAAGGCTTGAAAAGTGGCATAAAATGACATATTCCTTAAAAGTCAACCATGCCCTAAAAAGTCAACTTTGCAAAAAACTTGTAATTCTTGAATTTTGTAAACTTCAACCTTCTTCCATGATCAAATAAAGATCATATACACTCAAAATGATGAAGATCACCCCTTGGTTGGGTCATTGGGGGCCTCAGATGCCCTGATTTTGCACTGACTTGTCCAGAAAGTCAACCCTTGATCAGATGACTTCCCCATGGAATTTCTTCATGAAAATTGATATTCATGCTCCCTATACAATATAGAGACCAATGGAAACAAGAATGACCAAAAAATTTGGAGTTATGGCCTCTGAAACCAAAACCCTAATTTTAGGTCAACTATGCAGTCAAGCCTGGCTCTGCTTCCACACCAATCCCAGTTCTTGTGATTCTTTGGCATTTTTGACTTGGAGAGGATGTAGTATGATATAAGAACAAACATGGATCCCTTTGAGGTGATTGTTGACCTTTGGAGTGGCTCAAGAAGCTCTTGGATTGCTCAGATCACAAACCCTAGGTGCAGATGACTTAGAAACTATGCAGTGAACCAAAAATGTAATATGAGGTGATATGATTGTGTTTATGCATATGAAATGATCACAAGCCATGGTGTGAATGGGTGAGGGCAAATTTGGGGTGTTTACAGCTGCCCCTATTCAAACATGAGTTAGCTGTGCAGGATGTAAGCAACGGCTTAACAGGCAAGCGAGATAACTTGTGGTTGAATACCAAAGACAATCCAAAATTTGCACTCACAGAATGAAGAAGAAAAGGGATATAGATTGTAAAGGAAAATAAAGTATATTGTAAAGTGTAGGCGACGGAGGACGACCTTCGAGCAGAGGACGACTGCTGGGTAAAGAGCAATGACGGGGACGGCCGACATGCTGGGAAAAGTGCGGAAAATAGAGCAATGACGGGGACGGCCGACATGCTGGGGATAAAAGAATTATGATGGGGACGGCCATCAAGATAAAGCTGTAAGATTCTCCGGGAGTTAATGAAACATGACGGGGACGGCCATCAAGTTCACGAAGCAAAGTAACCAGCGATGGGGACGGCCATCGGGTTAAAAAGAAAAGGGACCACGACGGGGACGGCCATCGGGTTAAAGAATAAATGAAATGAACAGATGATGGGGTACGGCCATCAAAGGTGAAGGAAGATCACCTAGCAGGGGACGACTGCTCTGTTGGGGTTAAGATGAGGGACAGTCATCTAAGGTGGAGGACGACCACCAGGCAGGGTATGGCCGCCGAAAGGTGTCGCGACATAGGACGAATGTCGGATAAAAGGTCAACGATGGGGACGGCCATCGGACGAGCATGATGGAGGACGACCATCAAGAGGTGGAGGACGACCACCTAGCAGGGGACGGCTGCTCTCAGGGTTTACCATGACATAGGACGAATGCCAGATAACCAAAATCAACAATGGGGACGGCCATTGGATAAAATGATGAAGGACGATCATCAAAGGGGTGGAGGACGACCACCTAGCAGGGGACGGCTGCTGAAAATATCAACGATGGGGACGGCCATCGGATGAGCATGATGGAGGACGACCATCAAGAGGTGGAGGACGACCACCTAGCAGGGTACGGCTGCTCTCGGTTTATCATGACACAGGACGAGTGTCAGATAAGAAGGAAAATTTTGCTTACTTGGCGATCTACTGGGGATATAGTAAACACGGACGAGCGTTTACAACCAAGAAAAGAAAGTATAAGTGTTTAGATGTTTGTGTATAGATTAAAGATGCGGACGAGCATCCTTAAGACTACGATACGGACGAGTATCGGGTAGAAACAAACTGACACGTGTTCAAAGATGATGATACGGACGAGTATCAACTGGTTAACAGAGAACACGGACGAGTGTTGAATCTGAAAGGATTCTTCTGGGGAATGATAGACACAGGCGAGTATCTATATTCAAGAAGACAAAAGTGTTTGACATGGTGTATGGATTAAAGATGCGGACGAGCATCCTTAAGACTATGATACGGACGAGTATCATGTAGAAACAAACGCTTGACGCATGTTCTGAGATGATGGTACGGACGAGTACCAACGAGTTAACAAAGAACAAGGACTAGTGTTGAATCTGTGGGGATATAAGTGGTATATACAGGATACGGACGAGTATCTGTATAAGTATGAGTGTGAATTTTGTATAGATGAGTATTTATCTGCTGGGGAGAGTGACACGGACGAGTGTCAAGAGAGAAAAGTATAATAATATCAACAAGTATCTGATATACAAAGTGTAGATGACTGTGCTGGGGATATGACACGGACGGGTGTCAAGAAAGTGTATGTAAGTATATGTGAGTGCAAAGAGGATGTCTTCGGCTTTTCGCTGGGGTATGACACGGACGGGTGTCAGGAAATATCTGGTGATCTTGTTCGTAAAGAGTGTTCAGGCAACTTTACTGGGGAAAGATGGCACGGACGAGTGTCAAAATGAGTATATACTGGTGCTTGTGGATTGTGAGGCAGCTGCTTTTGCTAGGGACTCTGGTGGGATTTTTTTTTTTTTTTTGTACGCTGGTGAACTGTCATTATTCACAAGTGTTGGTTCAAGACATGGCTTGTGATTATGCTATATGTTTGATTTTTGCCGTAATGCTCCGTGTTGAAACGGAATGCTACGCTTTGTGGGTGATTATGATGCGGATGCTATGATTGTGCAAAGATACCAAACCGGGATCCGGGTCCCGTTGCTGCGAAGATCTTCGATCGATCCGCCTGAAGCGGACATCCCAGCTAGGGGTGAGATCATTGGTAGATCTGATGAGATGATATCTGCTTGGGGATATAGGTCATTGATGAACCTATCCTGGTAGTGATGGACCCAACTGGGGTTTGAAGAAGCTTTCTTTCACTCTGTTGTGATTCTTCGTGCGTTGCTCTTCTGGATAGAGGCTGGAGCTCTGTGGGGAGATGGCTCCCTGACTTTTGTACTCGGCTGAGGGCGAGATGGCAACTCGGCTGGGGAAAAAGAGAGGAATTACTGAAATACCTCCTTGGAAATTCAGTTGAGGTGGATTCTTTGACTCAGCCGGGGATATGGGCGCCTTCTGTGATGCCTGGCAACTCTGATGGGGAGGAGTAATAAGTGGCAAACTCAGCTGGGAGGAGTCATGAAAGGCCACTCAGCTGGGGAGAGAGCACTTTAGGTGCTAAAATTGAGTGTTGACTTGCTAGCTTGCTGGGATGAAGCTTACATGCCTCAAGTTGCGTTCTGGATACCTGCAATTCTGAAAAAGATAGAGAAACGCACAAGGTAATCCCGAGGTATCCCTTACTGGATTCCGTCATAGGAGTTAGGCACTTCTGAGAGTAAGTATATTTCCTGCAAGCATGTTTCTGTTTGAAGATAAACATCTGTATTTTATGCAATCAGTTTCCTTTAGACATCAGACATTTTTTGCAAATAAATGAAAATGTACAAGACGAGACATGACTGAAAATCTGATTTATTAATTCATATGCCCTGAATTGGCGAGATACAGTCAAAGAAACAAATCCCCCGGAATGAGGAGATTGTTACAAATTGAGAAACAAAATGCTGGCAATGTTGATGACGCTTTAAGGAGCTTCCCCTTTCACTATGACTCGTATGACTTTTGATGTTCTTCTCATCTTGCTTTCTGAAGAATGTTGATTCTGAGTGAAGCTTGATCCTTTCGAAGCTCACCAAGTTGTAAGTGATACAGACGAATTCAGAGTGCAGTTGTTCGCTTATTCCCTTATTTTGCATGGATCGCCCTTTCGGGTTTTCAATCCATCGGGATACCCATTTTTGCCTGAGTTGTCCAATGCGGCTTTTCAACTCAGCAGGTGTACATTTTTTGTTTATTTTCCCTTATTTTTGCCCGAGTCTTTTATTCTGTTTTTGACTCGCCGGGATGCCCTATTTTTGCCTGGACTTACATTCTGTTTTTATGTCCAGCGGGTCATTTATGCGAAGTATTTTTTAACTGCATCTGAATTCACAGGGGACGGGAAGTCTTCACCATCCATGGTGCTGAGCATCAGTGCTCCACCAGAGAAAACTTTCTTTACTACGAATGGTCCTTCATAATTTGGAGTCCATTTGCCCCTGTGGTCTGTATGAGGAGGGAGGATTCTTTTCAGCACAAGATCTCCTACTTGGTACTCTCGGTGCCTGACTTTCTGATCGAAGGCCTTCTTCATTCTCTTCTGATACAACTGCCCATGACAGATTGCAGCCAATCTTTTCTCTTCGATCAGACTCAGTTGTTCGTATCGGGACCTAACCCAATCTGCTTCACTCAGTTTAACATCCATTAGTACCCGCAGAGAGGGTAATTCAACTTCAACCGGTAGGACTGCTTCCATACCATATACGAGCTGATACGGTGTTGCCCCAGTGGATGTTCTGATTGACGTACGGTACCCATGCAAGGCAAATGGTAGCATCTCATGCCAGTCTTTGTAGGTGACTACCATCTTCTGCACAATCTTCTTGATATTCTTGTTTGCCGCCTCAACAGCGCCATTCATCTTTGGCCTGTAAGGAGAAGAATTGTGGTGTTGGATCTTGAAGTCCCGGCATAACTCAGCCATCATTTTGTTGTTTAAGTTGGAACCATTATCAGTAATGATTCGCTCGGGAATTCCGTATCGACAGATGATATCTCTCTTTAGAAATCTGGCTACCACTTGTCTTGTAACATTTGCATATGAGGCTGCTTCGACCCACTTAGTGAAATAATCGATGGCAACCAGGATGAATCTGTGGCCATTTGAAGCAGTTGGCTCAATCTTGCCGATCATATCAATGCCCCACATGGCAAAGGGCCATGGTGAAGACATGATGTTCAAAGGATTGGGAGGCACATGCACCTTATCTGCGTAGATCTGGCATTTGTGGCATTTTCTGGCGTAGGCACAACAGTCTGCATCCATCGTGATCCAGTAATACCCTGATCTCAACAATTTCTTAGCCATGGCATGCCCTCCAGCATGGGTACCAAAGGATCCCTCGTGCACTTCATGCATTAACAAATCTGCTTCTGTCTTGTCGACGCATCGGAGGAGTACCATATCAAAGTTTCTCTTATACAGGGAACCATCGGTGTTCAGAAAGAAACTACCAGCAAGCCTTCTCAAAGTCTTCTTATCATTGGATGATGCCCCAGGTGGGTATGTTTGGTCCTCCAAGAAGCACTTAATGTCATGGAACCAAGGCTTATCATCTTTAACAACATCTGCTGCGAACACATATGCTGGTCTGTCAAGTCTGGACACTGAGATTTGAGGTACAAAGTTGGCAGCTTGAACTTTGATCATGGATGAAATGGTAGCAAGAGCATCTGCAAACTGATTCTCGTCCCGAGGGATATACTCAAGCTTGACTGTTGTAAAGAAAGTCAATAACCTCCTTGTATAATCCCTATAAGGTATCAGATGATCCTGGTGAGTGTACCATTTGCCGTTGGTCTGATTGATTACCAAAGCTGAATCTCCGAATACGGTCAATGTTTTGATCCTGAGGTCAATGGCTTCCTCAAGACCCATAATGCAAGCTTCGTATTCAGCTTCGTTGTTAGTGCAGTTGAAAGTGAGTTTTGCCGAGAAAGGCATGTGAACTCCTTTAGGTGTAATGAGTACTGCACCAACACCACGACCATTCATATTAACAGCCCCATCAAACATCATAGTCCATTCTTCTTCCGGGTCAGGCCCTTCAGTGTGAACAGGCTCTTCATGATCTTTTGATTTTATGAACATGATGTCTTCATCAGGGAAGTCAAATCTCATAGGCTGGTAGTCATCAATGGGTTGCTCAGCAAGATATTCAGACAATACACTGCCCTTGATGGCTTTCTGAGATGTATATTGGATGTCGTACTCTGTAAGGATCATTTGCCATCTTGCAACCTGCCCGGTAAGTGCTGGCTTCTCAAATATGTACTTAACTGGGTCCATCTTGGAGATCAATAAAGTAGTGTGGGTCAACATATACTGTCTCAGTCGGCGAGCAGCCCACGCTAAAGCACAGCAAGTTTTCTCGAGCAGTGAATAACGCTGTTCACAGTCGGTAAACTTTTTGCTTAGGTAGTATATTGCATACTCTTTTCGACCAGACTCGTCATGATGGCCCAACACACACCCCATTGACTCTTCTAATACTGTCAGGTACATTATCAGAGGTCTTCCTTCAACTGGAGGCATAAGGATTGGAGGTTCTTGCAGGTATTCCTTGATCTTGTCAAAAGCCTTCTGGCAGTCTTCATTCCACCTGACCGTCTGTTCTTTTCTTAACAATTTGAACAAGGGTTCACAGGTTGTTGTAAGGTGGGATATGAACCTTGAGATGTAGTTCAATCGACCTAAGAACCCTCGAACTTCTTTCTCCGTTTTCGGTGCAGGCATCTCTTGGATGGCTTTGACTTTATCAGGGTCAACTTCAATCCCTTTCTCACTTACAATAAATCCCAGCAGCTTACCAGATCGCACCCCAAATGTGCATTTGTTGGGGTTCAGCTTCAATTGGTACTTCCTCAGACGCTTGAATAACTTCAGTAGATTCACCAGGTGATCTTCCTCTGTAAGGGACTTGGCAATCATGTCATCCACATAACACTCGATTTCCTTATGGATCATATCGTGGAATAATGTTACCATAGCCCGTTGATATGTTGCACCAGCATTCTTCAATCCGAATGGCATCACTTTGTAACAGAACGTGCCCCAGGGTGTGATGAAGGTCGTCTTCTCCATGTCTTCAGGTGACATTTTAATTTGGTTGTATCCTGAAAATCCATCCATGAAGGAGAATACCGAGAACTGAGCCGTATTATCCACCAATACATCAATGTGAGGTAAAGGGAAATCATCTTTCGGGTTGGCTCTGTTCAGATCTCGGTAGTCAACACACATTCTTACTTTGCCGTCTTTCTTAGGCACAGGTACTATGTTAGCAACCCACGGCGGATAGCTAGTCACAGCAAGGAACCCGGCGTCCCATTGCTTTTGTACCTCTTCCTTGATTTTCATTGCCATGTCCGGGCGAGTACGGCGCAGTTTCTGTTTAACCGGCGTGCATTCTTCTCTCAAAGGCAGCTTGTGCACGACAATGTCGGTATCCAACCCTGGCATATCTTGATAAGACCAAGAAAACACGTCCACATACTCTCGAAGCAGGTCAATCAGTTGTCTCTTCACTGAGTCTTGTAAGCAGGCCCCGATTTTAACTTCCTTCACGTCTTCATCTGTACCAAGATTGATCACTTCAACCTCCTCCTGGTGAGGAGCAATAACCCTTTCCTCTTGTCTTAACAACCTGGCTAGCTCTTCAGGAAGCTCATATTCTTCTTCAACCCCTTCATCGGCTTGATTGATTGGATTGTCAAAGTCATACGCAGTCATAGCCGTGCTGTTGTCGGTGCTGTCTGGAAGGCACACTCTGCAAGGGTTCAGTTTGTTCATTTTAGTGATTTGATTTTAATCTTGTTTTTAAAAGTGAAATAAAGTTGTCATTTTGAAAACACTGCCATTTATTTTTTTGTACAAAAAGAAAAATGGAAAAACAGTGAGCGGAAAAGAAAAAGACTCGTTTGCAAAAAGATGTCTGATATTTCATTGATTAATCTTGTTTGCACAAAAAGTACAGATGGCCCGATTACAAAATGAGTCTTGTCATCTTGGGCAAGATGCAAGACTTTGATGCATGCTATAAAATACAGGAAATAATAATTACTCTGCATGAGTAACTCTTATAATTTCCTGGGAAGACCAGTTTGAGATACTGCTCCCCGGGATATTTGGACGAATCCAGCTTTCCAAGTTGCGTTCTTCTTCCAGCTCGTCTTCCAAACAGTTGACAGCATCAGGGGTGAGCATCCCCCCACCCACAAAGTTGGGCCCTTTCGCAGCCTCTGCTTGATCTTGTTGAGTTGGTTTGTAACCCAACCCAAATCTATCCTCTTTCTTCTCCACCGATAACAGTTTGCCCCATCCTTGGGCGTTTCCTCCCTCAACAACCTTCCGGGCTTGTTGGTATGATGATATTGAAGTACCAGGCACAGCAGATGTTTCATTGACATTCAAGGCTTCAAAACCTTGGCTCATTGTTTCATGGATCTCCCCATCCATCTCAATGTATTTATAGGTAGCCAGGTGGCTGACAAAAATATCCTCCTCTCCACAGATTGTAACGATTTGACCCTCCCACTCATATTTTAACTTCTGGTGAAGGGTAGAGGTCACGGCGCCAGCGGCGTGAATCCATGGCCTACCCAATAGACAGCTGTAGGCAGGCTGTATATCCATCACGTAGAAGGTCGTTTTGAAAGTTTGCGGGCCAATCGTTATGGGCAACTCGATCTCTCCCAGAACCGATCTCTTTGAACCATCAAAGGCTCTCACCACCAGGTTGCTGGGTCTTAACGCCAATCCGTCATACTCTAGCTTCACAAGGGCCTTTTTGGGTAAGACGTTGAGGGATGACCCCGTGTCTACCAGCACATGGGAAAGGACAACACCTTTACATTCCATGGTTATGTGCAAGGCCTTGTTATGGTTGCGGCCTTCCGTTGTCAAATCAGTGTTGGTGAACCCTAGTCCATGACTAGCATTAACATTTCCAACTACAGCTTCCAGCTGATTGACAGTGATCTCTTCAGGCACATAAGCTGCGTGCAAGACTTTGAGTATTGCGTTCCGATGGGCTTCGGAGCACATAAGCAATGATAGGATTGAGATCTTGGAAGGCGTCTGATGAAGCTGTTCCACTATTTTGTAATCACTCTTCTTGATGATTCGCATGAACTCATCAACCTCTTGATCGAAGGGTGTTTTCAAAGCTTCTTTAACAGCATGGTCTTCCTGCACCAAGCTCTTCCCTTTTGCCTTGGCAGCAGCTTCTGCTTCGGCAGTGGGTCTTTGAATTTGTGGAGCGAAGAGACGTCCGCTTCGAGTGAAGCCTCCGCCTCCTCCCACATTGTCTACTTGTGGTGCAGGGGTTGATGATTCAAAAGTGATTCTTTGTCCTTCGCAGTACAGGTCAGAGACGTAATGCCAGGGGATGGCATTACTGTTTTCATAAGGTATCGGTCCAGGCACCGTGATAGTGACTGGATTGATTGCAGCTGTGGAAGGAATTATGATAGTCTGTGGATCGTAATAAATTGTGACTGGTGCTCTGATGGGAGCAGCATTTTCTGAGTTGTAGGCAGAGTTGTTTTCAGGATCATAAAATATCGTGACAGTTGAGACATCTTCATGATTTGTTGCTGATGTTGTAGGAGACATTGTGGGAAGGATGGGTGCTGTTGTTGTAGGAGTTTCAAAATGGAGTGGTGCTGGAGTTGTAGAAGGAACATTTGTTGATATCTGGTCAGTTGAGACGACAGATGAAGTACTTGTTGATGAAGCCGAAGAATTGTCGGGAACAATGGTTGTTGCAGTTGTAGGAGTTGCTGGAACTGTTGCTGGTGAGATTGCTGGATTTGTTGGAAATGATGTGGTGATTTGAAGTTGGCCACTCTGAATAAGACCATCTATGCCATTCCTCAGGTTATCGCACCCATTTACTGAGATATTGCAGTAAGCACACCCCAACTCACACCCCGGGAACATTTGACATTCGAGGAGCTGAGCCTTAATTTCTACCAACGGTGTCCGGATCTGACCCACACTGGTTATTAAATAAGACGGCTTGTCTTCTTCAACAGCGTTAATTCTGGGACCACCGTGGTTCGGCATGGGGTTCTTATTGACATTGGGTGGTGGTGCGAAGTTCAGAGCTTTTGAGTCTACCAGGTCTTGTACCTTCATGTGCAGGGCTCTACACTTTTCTGTACTGTGGCCAGGTGCATTTGAATGAAAAGCACATCTGGCGTTGGAGTCATAATTCCTGGGTAAACTGTTGGGATCTGGAGGCGCCAACGTCCTTAGCTCAACTAGGTTGAGTTTCAGGAGTTGTGGCAGCAATGTAGCATATGGCATAGGGATTGGATCGATCACCCTATTGGCTTGAGAGGGCCTCTGCTGAAATGGCCTTTGCTGGTTGTTGGTGTTGGTGTTGTTGTAGTTTCTTGGAGGATATTGAGCTTGTTGATGGTACTGAGGTTGTTGCTGATAGTTTTGTTGCGGAGGTTGATAAACTGGTTGAGGGTGAGCTGGAGCGGGAATGGTAACTGCTGCCACTGACCTGTGAACATATGGAGGTCTGCCCCTGTTGGTGTGGATGGCATTGGTCTCGCCAGTTCTTCTTGGGCCCGCAAAAGGCTTCCTTGTACTGCTGGACGAGCTGGCACCATTGTCATAAATCTTGCCCATCTTTAACAGGCTCTCAATTCTCTCCCTAGCTATGACAACATCTGCAAAGCTAGTGGAAGAGAAAGCAGCCAACCTGTCAATATATGTTCCCTGGAGGGTATTCATAAACATATCCGCCATTTCCCTCTCAGACATAGGTGGCTGAACAGCAGCAGCCAATTGCCTCCATCTCTGGGCATATTCTCGGAAACTTTCCCTTGACGACTGTGACATTCCCATTAGGAGGGTCCTGTTGGGTGCCATATCTAAGTTGTACTGATACTGTCTGATGAAGGCCTCTGCCAGGTCCTTCCAACACCTGATAGTTGCTCTTGTCAAGTGAGAGTACCATTCTCTTGACGCTCCAGTTAAGCTATCCTCAAAATAGAACATCCAGAGCTTCTCATCCATAGTATAGGCCTTCAGCCTTCCCAGAAATGATTGTAAGTGAGTCCGGGGGCATGAAGTCCCGTTGTATTTCTCAAAACAAGGAGGCTTGAACTTATGGGGGATCCTGACCCCGTCTACCAAGCCCATGTCCATGACATCGAAACCCAAAGAGTTTTGAGACTCTAAGGACCTCAATTTCTCAGCTATCTCATCCAGCCTTCTATCATAAGCTTCCTCCCCAGCACCCATTACCGTGAACTGGTCCTCTTGAGGGTCTTCTTGCAGTACCCTGGCTGCAGTGGCGGTCCCTTGAACATTTGCAGGGATGTTGACCTCCGGATGAAGATGGGGGCCAAATACAGGGGGGTTAACATGAGGTTGGACCCTTTCATTATTGCTTGTGCCGGCAGTCCCTATATGTGGATCTTCTTGATTTTGCCTTTCCACCATGGCCCTCAATCTTTCCTGGCTCTGAGCCATGTTGTTCATCACTTCCATAAACTGAGTCATCTGCGTTCTCATTTCCAATCTTTCGTTTTCCATTTGATTTCTGACCTCTGCAAGGTCCTGCTGTACCTGATCCATTTGTATGCCCGGAAGATTGTTACGGGTTAGATAACGGTGCGGACGGTTGAGGGGAAATACCCGGCGTCGAGCAATAGTTCCTGATTATCACAACAGAGTTAGCAACAATAAAACAAAAACCTGCAAAACAAACAAAGGATTAGCATGCAATGCAGTATGCTTATTCGTTTTCAAGGTATCCGGCTTGGCATTCAGTTTTGACCCTTCCAGACCCTTGAAGATGCTGTTGATGTTGCTTTTGAAGTGGAACAAACTAATACATACATTACAAAAGGCAAATGGTACATAGTTTGTTTACAAATACAAGCCCTCGGAGAGGTCAAAATACATTACAAGAAAGTAAAAGTACATGGAATGAAAGCAACAACAAGCAAATGGTCAAACACCAAGACCAAACTCATCCTCACGAACTTCCTTGAGGAGTGCTTCGGTCACAGGATCAGCCGGACGCTCCGTGAAATTCCTGATGAGGAGATTCCGGGTAGTAACAGCTGCTGTTAGCTTCTTGTGCTGACTTTGGTCCTTTGACCTCTTCACTCCAGCTTTGATCTTCAGCTCTGATATCTCCCTCTGGGCTGCTGCCAGGGCTTCTTGCTGCTCTTTTGCACTAGCTTCCAGTTGCTCTATCCTGTCTTGGACTCTCTTGTCCTCCAGAGTATGAGCTTCGGTGATCCTGACCCACCTAGCCTGACTCTCCTTCAGATACAAGTCTGTCCTTGCTCTCTGGAACTGGGCTTCCTTGCAAGCATTCTTCAGAATTTGTTCTCCAGCCTTAGACTTTTTGATATAATCCCCAGACTTCTCAATCTTAGCCAGATGCTCCACTCTCAACTTCTCTAACCTCTCAATCTCCATCCTACCATCACTCCTCTCCCGGAGGGTCTTCTGCAAAGCCTGAGTCAACTTCTCATTTCTCTCCTTCAAGCTCTCAAACTCCTCTACGCTGACAGTGGCAGGAGGTGGTGCTGAAGATGATTCAGGCATATCTTCTATGGTAAAGGGCATTCCAGAGAATTGAGCCCTGGCATGGGACCACTCATAATATTGTGCTGATGCCACATTGTTGCACTTCCCTAGAATGGTCACTCCCTTGGTTTGAACATTATCCCAGGCTCAGGTTGCCTGCCTAACAATAGCCAGATTAGGCTTGTTCTCACAATAAAGAGTCTCAACCAAGTCTTGTGTCTTAGGAATGTGGACCAGTGCATAGCCCAATTGCCTTTTGAACAGCAGAGGGTTGTAATTAATACTACCCTTAACTCCTATTAGGGGCACATTGGGAAAATGCCCACAGCTGGTGATGATATCCCTACCTTTTGTGCTTTGAGTGCACCACCTGATATCGGCTGAAGTTAGAGCAGTGAGTCTTCTAGCCCAGTTTCTCTGTTGATGAGGATTCAAAAATGCATCTGTCCTGGGCAAATGCCTGAGAAGCCAAGTATGGAACAAAGGAGCACAACACCTCACTAATCTTCCCCTCTGCTTTTCATTCCTCTAATGCACTGAGTAATAGAGATCCCCCAATAAAGTGGGCACTGGATTCTTCAGGATGAAAAGATGGATTGCATTCTTGCTAATGAATCGAGGCTCGTCTGCAAACAATACAATTCCATATATGCTCAGGGCCAATAAAGCACAGACAGTTTTCCACTCTCCTAAAGAAGCTTTCAGGGTAGCTTGAGAGATCAAGAAATCCAGATGGAAGCCAGGGATTCCAGCTTTAGAAGTCATATGTTGCTTGATCAGAACAGGTTCCAGATGCAAAGCCTTGGCTACTTCTCCATTACCAGGAAAAACCATCTCAGGGTTGAAAGGGATTCCACCCCTGATGGGTATACCAACCAATGATGAGTATTCTTCTAATAGAGGGCCCAGCTGAAAGTCCTGAAAAGTGAAACACCTCAGTGGGGGATCATAAAACTGAATGCAAGTGTGGATCAGGCTTCTCTGTGAAGGGTCCAGATCCATGACCATATCAAGTATATCCCCATAGTGTTCCCTGAACAATGGTGTGTGATCTGGAGTGATCAGGGTCTGAATCCTCCTGATGTCAGATAGCTCTGGCTGGAAGAAGTGATAGGTGATGTTGCTCTTTTTAGGAGCCATGATGCTGAAGATGAGTAGAGACAGGTGCTGATGATAACACTGAAGAATGGGCCACTGATTGGCTGGTGCAGGTGACTGGAATAGATAGCTGATAACTGAAGCAGATGCTGATGAAGATGGGTCAATACTGAAGATGGGGTCAAAACCAAAACCAAAGATGAAAGAGGATACCCTGAAACACAAATAAGCAAATGTCAATATGATGCAATGAGTATGTATGCAAATGATATGCAAGGGTTTGTGACTGAGCTGGATCTGATCAAAAGCTCTGATGTAGGTCCAAGTATGTTCAAGAAATCCAGATGGAGGTCTATAAATCCAGTAACCAAGGTGGGGGACTCAAATAAAGAGTCACATGTCCAGGGTTTTAGAATCACAAGAACTGTTCCAAAATGAAGCACTCTTAAACAAACAAAGTAATAGGGTATTCTGAGGCCAAGGTACCTGCAAACCTGCAAACAGCCCATCCCCCTCACAGGTGGTGTTCTAGAACAAAGATCCTCAAACTTGGATCAGTTATGAGAAGTGTAAACACTTCTAACACGGAGGTACAGTGTTTACAATAACCATAAAAGTTCCTCCTCTAATTCACCTCAGTTTCTGAAGGTCAATACTAAAAGGTCATCCAGACTTAGCAGGCTTCCCAGATAGCCCTAGCATTGCAGGAAATCTGCAACACAGAGTTCTCAAGAAGAAACCCATATCTGAACTGTGTTTCATATTCCCGCACCAGACCGAGATGGAATGGGAAAGAATATGAACCACTCTAGCCTAGGTGTCACTTAGGTCCAAGGTATAGGACCTTAACTCTCAATGGAACACCCACCCACCAAAACAGAAACAACAGATCCAGCCAGAATAGTATGACAGTATGATATATGCAAAACTATAAAGAAAGCAATAAAACAACTGTACATAAAGCAAAAATAAATACAAATATACAAACACAAATAGCACATAACACCCCAGTAAACACAAATCAAACAAGCGCTAGGAGGAACCCACAAAAAGAACCAGAAGCCCTGGTTGCAGCATAAGGGTCCCCAGCAGAGTCGCCAAGTTGTCGCTCCCGATAAGTGGGAATGGCCCAAATAAAGGTACAGACGCGAACGGTCGGCGAAAGAGGGATGTGAGAACACACAGCCGTGAACTCACTAGAGATGAATAGAGTCGCCAGCTAGGCATTTTTATCCCGGAGGAAAGGTAATGCTGCATAGACCTGGAAAGATATGGATAAGACGGTTGCGAACCAGAGAGACTGAGAAAGGGGGTTGGTTACGACCTGGGAAGGTATTAGCACCCAGGTTGTCCTTCATACTCGACGGGATCCACGCTTAAAAGATTTGTGTTTTAAAGGGGTAGTGTCAGTGCAATTTGTGTGTAAAATAGCTGGAAAAGAATGTACAGGTGTCAGTGTAAAAGAAGTGAAGTGTATAAGAGAAGTGTCAGTGTAGGAACAGGAATAAGATGCTCAAGATAGTGAGGCTAAGAAAATAATACTGAAAGAGGGGGAATATACAGAGACTTTTGTTCGATAACTGTTAAGTTATGCCTACGTATCCTCTCGTGCAATGAGGAAGTCAGAACACCGTAGTTAGACCCAAAGAGACTGAAAGATGAAATGACTTGTGAACTGCTTACTTGTCTATGCTCAAGTGTACGACCTGTCTGGCTCAGGTGCTAACTGTCTTGCATTAGACGGAAGAAGCAAGTTCTCGTTTATGAGTGAGGATGATGAGAAAAGAATCCCGGAGGAGACGATTATTGTTTGTTTTTGTATTTTCAGTCTTTTATTGTTTTTGGATTTTGTCATAAGTTAATGAGCTTAAGTCTAAACCAATGGATTTAGTAAACTCATCACATCTTCCCTCTGATTAGGGGAAATGAGAATACCTTAAGTGTGAAGTCAGATTCTCACACTTAATCACCTTTGATGTAGGATTAAGATCATTAACCTACTTGCGATTATTTAGATGTTTTTGTTGTTTTTGTTTAGTGTTGAGTAATGAGATTAAGCCATAATCAGGGATTAAACAGACTCATTACACCATCCTAATAGAAGGATAATAGATGAGCATGTTTAAGCTGAGGAAAGCTCCTCAACTTAATCCATGATTAGGGATTAAACTCATGACAAAACAAAGCCTTTATTAGATGGATTTTAGTTAATGATATGATAATGAAGTGATTTTTAGGGTTTGTAAGACAACTTGAGGGGGACTTGTCCATTAACACTAGGGTTAGTCCTTCTTGACCAATTAAGGAAGAATTAGAACCCTAATGCAAGGCCCAAGTTACAAGCTTGATGTCTTGATAATTATTAAGTGATTTGATTAAAGGAGTTAAACACATTAAGGGTTTAACACTTAGGATTAAAGTTATACACTCCATCCTAAGAGAAGGATACAGGCATAAGCTTAATCACAAAGCTTTAAAGCCTTTAGGGTTTAGTCCCTGATTATGAGATGAGGAGAGAAGACTCAAAAGAGACACAAAGGTAAAACTAAGAGGGGAGACTAATCAAGACCCTAATCATTGTCATGCTTGGTTGTTCCTAAGGTTTGTGAGGTTTTCAAGAGAAGTCTTCAATGGAACCACCGGGAAGCAAATGAAAGGATCAAGAGAAGCAAAGCAACTTGCTTCATTCAAGAAGTCAAGTCACTTGAAGAAAGAAAGTAAGAAGAAGAAGAATGAGCAAGCTCAAACCCAAACACATATAAAAATGCAGCATGGATGCAAGAGAGATGAAAAGAAAATTTATGAGAAGTGAAGGCAAATTCACTTCTCAAAGTTACTTACCACCTGAAAGGTTAGAAATGCAATGCAATGCAAAATGGAATGAGATGACATGATGAGAAACAAAACCAGAAGCATATACATGATGCTAATGATGCTATGAGATGCTACATACATGAGGCAGCACATGGAGATGATCATACAAGTTCATGAATGCAACTGAAACAAGTTAGGAATCATGAATATACATGAAAGGTTATGAAGTACATATGACAAACAATATGGAAAATACATGATGCAATGATAAAACATGCTTTCAATATGTCTTATGATGTCAAATGGATCACATGGATGCTTGAAATGTCATGGCAAGTCATGTTATGCAAGAGAATGCAAGATGGATGCATATGGAAGCCCCAAATTAGGGTTTATGATCAATGCAACAAACAAAAACCCAAAACCAGAAGCAAACAACATTAAAAAAATTGAAAATGCACTCAAAGGACCCCTAATCCTATACTAACCCAATGCCCAAAGGAGAAGCTTCAACTCCTAACCAAATTCAAGTTATGGTTTCCTTAAGATTTCTAGGGTTTTAGGGTTCCTAAACAAGAAAATTACCAAACAAATTGAAAATGAAAGATCAAATCATGGCCATTTAATCTCACAAACTACATGCTAAACACAATGCAATGCAAAAAGAATCAATGTCCAACTCCTCATGGATAGGCAGAAATGATTTTTGGAACTTTGGATCAAATTAATGCATAAAAATGATTTTAATTCAATGAAAAATTCTCAAAATGCATCAAGATCAAAAAAGAAATTTGTTTTGAAGGTTGGACAATGTTTCTAAATGTCTTAGAACATTTCATGAATTTTTTGGTGATTTTTAAATACCTAAAAGTATTTTTAATAAATTAATTTCCATTAATCAATTAAAAATAAACTTTTAAATATTTAAAAATACTTTTTAAATGCTAAAAATGAAAATAAAAATATTTTTGTGTTTTAAAAATTAATGAAACTCTTGACAAAAAGTTTCATAATTTTTATAACAATTTTGCTATTTTAAATAAATTATGTAAAACAAATATGAAATAAATGAAATAAAAATGAAAATAGACTGAAGTATGCAGGATGGAGGGCCAGGATTGAGTCTGGGTTTGAAATGGTTGACCACGCGCGTGAATGAAGGGTCTAGATTGCTTCTGAGTTAATTAATTATGATTATTTTAATTAAACAAGATTAGGGCAAATGAACGAATCTGGACCATTCATGCACGCGGGAAGTCAACAAAGTCAAGTCATCCAACGCACGAAATTCAAATGGAATTAATTACACTGATTAAACCCTAATGATTTTCAGGTGGCCGGAGAAGACCTCCGGTCATCTTCTCCGGTGGGAACCCCACCTGAAAATCCCTAAAAACCTCAAAACGCAATCAAAATGAAAACCAAGCTTACAGAAATGATTCCCATAACCCACTGAATCAAAACCCCATCACAAACAACATTTATATTCCCTCAAGCTCATGAATCGAAACAAACATTTTTAGGTCACAGAGTTTTAGAACGCAATTAAACTCTTATTTCATCACCATTTTCAAAACTAAAGACATCAGAACAATCAGTGAATCATGAGGAACAACTTAAGAACTTAAAAAGTGATTTCTGGAAAAAATGTTCTTGAGCTACCTGAGTTTCGAAGCTTTCACTCTTGCTACTTTCTGTCCTCCCCTCTTGATGCAATCCACTCCACTTGATCCCCTGATGATGCTTGAATGCTTAGAAGAAATTTATGTTGGCTGGTTAAGGAGTTTGAACAGCTTCTGGTCAAGCTCGGTTGAAAATGGTGATGGTGATTCAGGCTGTTTCAGGCATGGGTGAGGGGTTCTCTGTGCTCAGGGTGATGTTTTGAGAAGGTTTGTGGAGTTTGTTTGAGTGTCTATGGCCTGTGGAAGATGTTTCGAAGGAAAGTGCAGGTTGGAGTGAAAATGGAGAAATGGTGTTCTTGTTTGATTCAGGCCTAAGTCTTGCTGGTTTTGGCTCAATGAAGCATGGTGATATGATTAGTGAAACTTGTTTGAATGTTTGTGGCTTGTGCAGAGAGATTCGAAGAGAAATGCTTGAGGGAGTGAGTTTGTGAATGTTCTGTTCTTGTGTGTTTCAGCCTTCCTCTCTTTTGAAATGGCTAGCAAATGGATAGTATAAACAATTCCAAATGGTCAGAGGATGTGACTTGGCCTGCTGTGATAGGTAAGTTCACTTTTGCAAAATGTCAACTTTGGTGTAAGAGAAGCATGGGCTTGGTTCTAGGCTAGTACAAGCATGGGGCTGGCGCAGCATGGTATGTGAGTGAGGCTAGGGTGGTTCAATGGCCAATGCAGCAAGTGGGTGAAGTGTGATGAGTGGTTTTGCAACTTGTTTACTTTTGAAACTTCATGAAAATCTCTTACTTTGCCAACCATGAACATGTGATCTTTTGGTTCAAATCTGATTTTTAGGTCACATGTGATGTTTGTGTAATGGTTTGATGTCAATTAGAAGTTACAATTTGCCTTGGTTCATGATTTTTGCAAATTTTCCAATTGGTGCATATCTTGAGAATTAGTGATTTTTGCCAACTTTGACACACCATAACTTTCGATCCAAAATGAATTAGGTCATGTTCTTGTACTTTTTGAAAAGGGAAAAATGTATTATACAACTTTCATGACCAAAGTTTTTCCATTTGAAGCATTTTTGGATCAAAAAGCAAGGCTTGAAAAGTGGCATAAAATGACATATTCCTTAAAAGTCAACCATGACCTAAAAAGTCAACTTTGCAAAAACTTGTAATTCTTGAATTTTGTAAACTTCAACCTTCTTCCATGATCAAATAAAGATCATATACACTCAAAATGATGAAGATCACCCCTTGGTTGGGTCATTGGGGGCCTCAGATGCCCTGATTTTGCACTGACTTGTCCAGAAAGTCAACCCTTGATCAGATGACTTCCCCATGGAATTTCTTCATGAAAATTGATATGCATGCTCCCTATACCATATAGAGACCAATGGAAACAAGAATGACCAAAAAATTTGGAGTTATGGCCTCTGAAACCAAAACCCTAATTTTAGGTCAACTGTGCAGTCAAGCCTGGCTCTGCTTCCACACCAATCCCAGTTCTTGTGATTCTTTGGCATTTTTGACTTGGATAGGATGTAGTATGATATAAGAACAAACATGGATACCTTTGAGGTGATTGTTGACCTTTGGAGTGGCTCAAGAAGCTCTTGGATTGCTCAGATCACAAACCCTAGGTGCAGATGACTTAGAAACTATGCAGTGAACCAAAAATGTAATATGAGGTGATATGATTGTGTTTATGCATATGAAATGATCACAAGCCATGGTGTGAATGGGTGAGGGCAAATTTGGGGTGTTTACATTATGTTATGGAATGGCTTGCTTTTGGTACACATATCATGCTGGGATAGGTCAGAGGGTGGGTGGTGGCCTATGTTGATTGGTATGGGCAAGTTGCAAAAATGTCAAGAGTTGGTGTACTTGGGGTATGGGAAAGTGGAAGGCTGAGACAGGGACATGGCTATGCGCAGCAAGGATCAAGGAATGCTATGAAATCAGATTTGATGAGCTGTGGCAAGTGGATGAAAGGTTTTGATCCATTTTGCAAATTCATGAAGTTTTGGCCCCTTTTGGATTTTGTAAAGTTCAAGGCATGAAACTTGGAATTTCTTTGGGCAATTCTGAATTTTAGGTAATGTGTGATGTTTATGAAATGCTTAGAAGTCAAATTGAGGTCACAAAATGCTTTGGCAAGTGTTTTTGCAAACTTCCCTCTTTGGTGCATAAGTGAAATTTTGTGATTTTTCCCAACTTTGCAAGGCCATAACTTGAGGTCTATGATGAATTAGATCAAGTTCTTGTACTTTTTGAAAAGGGAATGATCCAATATACAACTTTCATGACCAAGAATTTTTCATTTGAAGCATTTTTGAATCAAAAAAGAGGAGGTTGAAAAACTTTCCCAAAATGGCAATTTTGCATTACAAGTCACTTTCCCAAAATGGCAACTTTGCAAATGGCTTGAAATTCTTCAATTTTGTGAACTTATAACTTCTTATAAGATCAAATAAAGATCATATACACCCAAAATGATGGAGAAGACCCTTTGGATGGGTGATTGGGGGCCTCAGATGCCCTGATTTTGCACTGACTTGTTCAAGAAGTCATTTATTGATCAGATGCCTTCCCCATTGAATTTCTTCATGAAAATTGGTGTGTATGATCCTTATAACATATAGATACCAATAGAAACAAGAATGACCAAAAAATTTGGAGTTATGGCCTCTGAAACCAAAACCCTAATTTTAGGTCATCTGTGCAGTTAAACCTGGCTCTGCTTCCATGCCTTTCTCAGTTCTTGTGATTTCCTGACTTTCTTGATCTTGGGAGGATATAATATTATGCTTGAACATACATGGACCCTCTTGTGATGATTGGAGACCTTTGGAGTGGCTCATATGGCTCTTGGTTTGCTCAGATCACAAACCCTAGATGCAGATGACTTTGAACCAATGCAGTGAAGCAAAAATGCAATATGAGATGATATGATTGAACTTATGCAAATGAAAAGAATCACAAGCCATGGTGAAATGAGTGAGGGCAAATTTGGGGTGTTTACAGCTTCCCCTATTCAAACATGAGTTAGTTGTGTAGGATGTAAGCGACGGCTTAACAGGCAAACAAGATAACTTATGGTTGAATACCAAAGACAGTCCAAAATTTGCACTCACTGGGTGAAGAAGAAAAAGGATATAGATTGTAAAAGAACACAAAGTATGATTATAAATTGCGGGCGACGGAGGACGACCGTCGAGCAGAGGATGACTGCTGGGGATAAAGCAATGACGGGGACGGATGACATGCTGGGGTGATGGAAGTATCATGATGGGGACGGCCATCAGGTTTATAAAGGAACGGGTAAACAACGATGGGGATGGCCACCGGGTTAATGAATCAAAGGTGAAGGACGATCACCTAACAGGGGACGGCTGCTCTGTTGGGGATAAGGATGAGGGACGGTCATCAAAGGTGAAGGACGATCACCTGGCAAGGTACGGTTGCCAAAAGCATCACGACATAGGACGAATGTCGGATAAAAAAGGTTGACGATGAGGACGGCCATCGGATAAGCATGATGAAGGACGATCATCAAGAGGTTAAGGACGATCACCTAGCAGGGTACGGCTGCTCCCGGGGTTCATCATGACATAGGACGAATGTCAGATAACAAGATCAACGAGGGGGACGGCCATCGGATAAAATGATGAAGGAAGATCATCAAGAGGTGAAGGACGATCACCTAGCAGGGGACGGCTGCTAAAAATATCACGACATAGGACGAATGTCAGATAGAAAAGGGTTCCAATAATGGAGACTCCGCTGGGGGGATGATGAAGGACGATCATCAAAAGGTGAAGGACGATCACCTGGCAGGGTACGGCTGCCGAAAAGTATCATGACATAGGACGAATGTCAGATAGAATGGAAATAATTTATTGGGATTTGCTGGGGATTCCTTTGGGGAACGGTAGACACAGACGAGTGTCTAAATTCAAGAAAGAAAAGGTTTAAGTGTTTGACACTGTATATAGATTAAAGATGCGGACGAGCATCCTTAAGACTACGATACAGACGAGTATCGGTAGAAACAAACGCTGACGCATGTTCAGAGATGATGATACGGACGAGTACCAACTGGTTAACAAAGAACACGGACGAGTGTTGACTCTGAGGGGAAATAAGTGTGTATACAAGATACAGACGAGTATTCGTATGAGTAAAGATTAGCATTGGTGAGACACAGACGAGTGTTCAACTTGCTGGGGAGAGTGACACGGACGAGTGTCAAAAGAGAAAGCGTATAAATTATGAATTTTAGTGTAAAATGTAATCCAGTGATCTGTGGGGATAAGATGACACGGATGGGCGTCGAAAGAAGTGTATTATAAACAAGTGTTTGGCAACCATGCTGGGGAATGGTGACACGGACGGGTGTCCGGGAAGTGTGTAGACATATGTAAATATGCATTTGTGAGTGCAAAGGGGACGCTTTGGCTTTCTGCTGGGGATATGACACCGACGAGTGTCAAGAAGCATCTGTAATGTATAAGCACCTGTTTGTAGGGGATGTTCTGGCAACTTTCTGGGGAAAGATGACAGAGACGAGTGTCAAAAGGAGCATGTATTTGTATCTGGGACTTGTAAAGAAAATGCTTTGGTATTCTGCCAGGGAATTTGAGAGGTATTATGTATGTTGTTGATGGTGTGTCAGTATTCACAGGTGACTGATTCAAAACATGGCTTGTGATTATGCAATATGTTTGATTTTTGTCGTAATGCTCCGTATTAGACGAAATGCTACGCTCTGGGGGAAATATGATGTGAATGCTATGATTATGCAAAAGATACCGATCCGGGATTCGGATCCCATTGCTGTGAAGATCTCTGGTTGATCTGCTTGAAGGAGTGTCCTAACTGGGGATGAGGTCATCGATAGATCTGATAAGATGTATGACTCTGCGTGGCGAAATAGGTCACTGATGGACCTTTCTTGGTAATGAGGAACCTAGTTGGGGTTTGCGGAAGCTTTCGCCACTTTGTCGTGAGATCCTCAGACATTGCTCTTGGGTGGAGGTTGAAACTCTGGTGGGGAGATGATTCCCTGTCTTTGCACTTGGTCGGGGAGGAATGATCACTGAACAATCCTCCCAGAGATTTCTGTGGGGAGTCTGCTGAGGATGATGTACTTAGCTGGAGATATGAGCCCCTCATGATGCTACTTTGAAAAAGATGTTGGGGAAGAATGCTTTTGGCAACCTGCTGGGGAGAGGCTTTCATGCCCCATGCTGCGCTTTGGATTCCTGCAATCCTGTTATGACAAAAGAACGTACAAATATCCCGAGGTATCCCTTACTGGATTCCATTATAGGAGTTCAGACACTCCCGGAAGTAAATATATTTCCTACAAGCATGTAATTTAGAAAAGACGCATCTGTATTTATGCAATCATTATATTAAGGACATCGGACATTTTTTGCAACTAAAGATAAAATGTACGAGACAAAAGTGTGACTGAAGATCTGATTTTATTAATTTGTGTGCCCTAAATTGGCAGGTACAGTCAAAGAAACAGATCCCCCGAATGAGGAGATTGTTACAAATTGAGAAACAAAAAGGTGCTGGCAATGTTGATGACGCTTCAGTGTGCTTCCTTTTTGCTATGACTCGTATGACATTGATGTTCTTCTCATCTTTCTTTTGAAGAAGGTTGATTCTGACCGATGCTTGAATCCTTTGAGGCTTGCCATGTTGTAATTGATACAGACGAATTCAGAATGCAGTAGTTCGCTTATTCCCTGATTTTGCGTGGATCGCCCTTTCGGGTTTTCAATCCACCGGGATACCCATTTTTGCTTGAGTTGTCCAATGCGGCTTTTCAACTCAGCGGGTGTACACATTTTTTTATATTTATTTTCCCTTATTTTTGCCCGAGTCTTTTATTCTGTTTTTGACTCGCCGGGATGCCCTATTTTTGCCTGGACTCACATTCTGTTTTTATGTCCAGCGGGTCATTTTATGCGAAGTATTTTTTAACTGCATCATAATTCACAGGGGATAGGAAGTCTTCACCATCCATGGTACTGAGCATCAGCGCTCCACCAGAGAAAACTTTCTTTACTATGAACGGACCATCATAATTCGGAGTCCACTTGCCCCTGTGGTCTGTATGAGGAGGAAGGAGTCTTTTCAGCACAAGATCTCCTACTTGGTACTCTCGAAGCCTGACTTTCTGATCGAAGGATCTCTTCATTCTTTTCTGATACAACTGCCCATGACAGATTGCAGCTAATCTCTTCTCTTCAATCATGCTCAGTTGCTCGTATCGGGATCGGCCCCATTTTGCTTCATTCAGCTTAACATCCATCAATACCCGTAAGGAGGGTAATTCAACTTCAACAGGTAGGAATGCCTCCATACCATACACAAGCTGATACGGTGTTGCCCCAGTGGATGTTCTGATTGACGTACGGTACCCATGCAAGGCGAATGGTAACATTTCATGTCAGTCTTTGTATGTGACCACCATCTTCTGCACAATCTTCTTGATATTCTTGTTAGCTGCCTCAACAGCGCCATTCATCTTTGGCCTATAAGGAGAAGAATTGTGGTGTTGGATCTTGAAGTCCCGACACAGTTCTGCCATCATTTTGTTGTTTAAGTTGGAACCATTATCAGTAATGATTCGCTCGGGCACTCCATACCGATATATGATGTCTCTCTTCAGAAATCGGGCTACCACATGCCTGGTGACATTTGCATAGGAAGCTGCTTCAACCCATTTGGTGAAATAATCAATGGCTACCAGGATGAATCTGTGGCCATTTGAAGCAATCGGCTCAATCTTGCCTATCATGTCAATGCCCCACATGGCAAAGGGCCAAGGTGAAGACATTACATTTAGAGGATTTGGAGGCACATGCACTTTATCTGCATAAATCTGGCATTTATGGCACTTCCTAGCATAAGCACAACAGTCTGCATCCATTGTGATCCAGTAATAGCCTGATCTTAACAACTTTTTAGCCATTGCATGCCCTCCAGCATGGGTACCAAAAGATCCTTCCTACACCTCGTGCATCAACAAGTCTGCTTCTGCCCTATCAACACATCTGAGAAGTACCATATCAAAGTTTCTCTTGTACAAGGAACCATCAGCATTCAGGAAGAAACTACCAGCCAACCTTCTTAATGTCTTCTTGTCATTGGATGATGCCCCAGGTGGGTACGTTTGGCCCTCCAAGAAGCATTTGATGTCATAGAACCAAGGCTTTTCATCTTTAGCAAGGTCTACTAAGAATACGTACGCTGGTTTGTCAAGTCTGGATACTGAAATCCGAGGCACAAAGTTGGCAGCTTGAACTTTGATCATGGATGAAATGGTAGCCAGAGCATCTGCAAACTGATTTTCATCTCGAGGGATATACTCAAGTTTGACTGTAGTGAAGAATGTAAGTAACCTCCTCGTATAATCCCGGTAAGGTATTAGATGCTCCTGGTGAGTATACCATTTGCCGTTGGTTTGATTGATTACTAGAGCTAAATCTCCGAATACAGTCAAAGTCTTGATCCTGAGGTCAATGGCTTCCTCAAGACCCATAATGCAAGCTTCGTATTCAGCTTCGTTGTTAGTGCAGTTAAAGGTGAGTTTTGCCGAGAAAGGCATGTGAACTCCCTTAGGTGTAATGAGTACTGCACCAATACCACGACCATTCATATTAACAGCCCCATCAAACATCATAGTACATTCTTCTTTTGGGTCAGGGCCTTCAGTGGGAATAGGCTCTTCATGATCTTTTGCTTTTATGAACATGATGTCTTCATCAGGGAAGTCAAATCTCATAGGCTGGTAATCATTAATGGGTTGCTCAGCAAGATAATCAGACAACACACTGCCCTTGATGGCTTTTTGAGATGTGTATTGAATGTCATATTCTGTGAGAATCATTTTCCATCTTGCAACCCGTCCGGTAAGTGCTGGCTTCTTAAATATGTACTTAACTGGGTCCATCTTGAAGATCAACAAGGTAGTGTGGGTCAACATATACTGCCTTAGTCGGCGAGCAGCCCACGCTAAAGCACATCAAGTTTTCTCGAGCAGTGAATAACGTTGTTCACAGTCGGTAAACTTTTTGCTTAGGTAGTATATTGCATATTCTTTTTGACCAGACTCGTCATGCTGGCCTAGCACACACCCCATTGACTTTTCTAATACTGTCAAGTACATTATTAGAGGTCTTCCTTCAACTGGAGGCATAAGGACTGGAGGCTCTTGTAAGTATTCCTTGATTTTGTCAAAATCCCTCTAGCAGTCTTCATTCCACCTGACCGTTTGTTCTTTTCTTAACAGCTTGAACAAAGGTTCACAGGTTGCAGTAAGGTGAGATATGAACCTCGAAATGTAGTTCAACCTACCTAGGAACCCTCGAACCTCTTTCTCAGTCTTTGGTGCAGGCATCTCTTGGATGGCTTTGACTTTATCAGGGTCAACTTCAATTCCCTTCTCACTTACAATAAAACCCAGCAGCTTACCGGACCGCACCCCGAATGTGCATTTGTTGGGGTTCAACTTCAGTTGGTACTTCCTCAGACGCTTGAATAGCTTCAACAGATTCACCAGGTGGTCTTCTTCTGTGAGGGACTTGGCAATCATGTCATCCACATAACATTCAATTTCTTTGTGGATCATGTCATGGAATAATGTTACCATAGCCCGTTGATAAATGGCACCAGCATTCTTCAGTCCGAACGGCATTACCTTATAACAAAATGTGCCCCAGGGTGTAATGAAAGTTGTCTTCTCCATGTCTTCAGGTGACATCTTGATCTGATTATATCCTGAAAATCCATCCATGAAGGAGAACACCGAGAACTGAGCCATATTGTCGACCAATACATCAATGTGAGGTAATGGGAAGTCGTCTTTCGGGCTGGCTCTGTTCAGATCCCGGTAATCCACACACATCCTCACCTTTCCGTCTTTCTTAGGCACAGGTACAATGTTAGCAACCCACGGCGGGTAACTAGTTACAGCAAGGAAACCGGCGTCCCACTGTTTTTGTACCTCTTCTTTTATCTTCATTGCCATATCTGGACGAGTACGGCGCAACTTCTGTTTTACTGGCGGACAGTCTCCTTTTAGAGGCAGCTTGTGCATGACAATGTCGGTATCCAGCCCGGGCATATCCTGATAAGACCAAGCAAAGACATCCACATACTCCTGAAGCATGTCAATAAGTTGTTCTTTCACTGAATATTGCTGACGGGCCCCGATTTTAACTTCTTTCAAGTCTTCTTCTGTGCCAAGATTAACCGTTTCAACCTCCTCCTGATGAGGAGTGATAACCTTCTCCTCTTGTCTCAACAACCTTGCTAGTTCTTCAGGTAGCTCATAATCTTCTTCAACCCCTTCATCAACTTGATTAATCGGATTGTCAAAGTCATACGAAGTCATAGCGGTGTCGTTGTCGGTGCAGTCTGGAGGACATTCTCTGCAAGGGTTTAGATTGGTTCATTTTAGTGATCAGTTTTATCTTGCTTAAAAAAGTGAAAATGAAGTTATTATTCTGAAAAACATTGCCATTTTATTTTTGTACAAAAAAATAAAAAATGAAAAACAGTGAGCGGGAAAGAAAAGACTCATTTGCAAAAGATGTCCTGATATTCATTAATTGATCTTTGCACAAAATACAAGATGGCCCGATTACAAAATGAGCCCTGACATCTTGGGCAAGATGCAGGACTTGATGCATGCTTAAAGACAGGAAATAATAATTACTCTGCAGGAGTAACTCTTATAATTTCCTGTGAAGACCAGTTTGAGACACGGTTCCCCGGGATCCTTGGACGTATCCAGCTTTCCAGGTTGCGCTCGTCTTTTGACTCATCTTCCAAATTATTTACAGCATCCGGGGTGAGCATTCCCCCGCTGACAAACTTGGGCTCTGTTGCAGCCTCCGGTTGATCTTGTCGAGTTGGTCTGTAACCCAACCCGAATCGGTCTTCTTTCTTTTCAACTGGCAGCAGCTTGCCCCAGCCTTGAGCAGTACCCTCCTCAACAACCTTCCGGGCTTGTTGATATGAGGTGATGGAAGTCCCTAGTACAGCAGATGTTTCATTAATATTAAGGGCCTCAAACCCCTGACTCATTGTTTCATGGATTTCCCCATCCATTTCAATGTATTTGAAAGTAGCCAGCTGGCTAAAAAAATATCCTCCTCCCCACAAATGGTAATAACTTGGCCTTCCCACTCGAATTTTAACTTCTGGTGAAGGGTAGACGTCACGGCGCCAGCGGCGTGGATCCATGGTCTACCCAATAGACAGCTGTAGGCAGGCTGTATATCCATCACAAAGAAGGTCGTTTTGAAGACCTGTGGGTCAATCATTATAGGCAACTCTATCTCTCCCAGAACTGATCTTTTAGAACCGTCAAAGCCTCTCACTACCAAGTTGCTTGGGCGTAGTGCCAATCCATCATGTTCCAGCTTCACAAGGGCTTTCTTGGGCAGGACATTGAGGGATGACCCTGTGTCTACCAGTACGTGAGAAAGAACTGCACCCTTACACTCCAAGGTAATGTGCAAAGCCTTGTTGGGATTGTGACCTTCCACTGTCAGATCAGCGTTGGTAAATCCTAGTCCATGACTAGCGTTGACATTTCCAACCACAGCCTTTAATTGATTGACGGTAATCTCTTCCGGCACATAAGCTGTGTGCAGGACTTTTAATAGTGCGTTCCGATGAGCCTCGGAGCACATTAGCAATGATAGTATGGAGATTTTGGAAGGTGTCTGGTGAAGCTGGTCTACCACCTTGTAATCACTTTTCCTTATGATTCTCATGAATTCATCAACCTCTTGATCAAAAGGAGTCTTCAAAGTTTCTTTAGCAACTGGTTCTTCTTGCACCATGCTCTTCCCTTTTGCCTTAGCAGCAGTTTCTGCTTCAGCAATGGGTCTTGGCACTTGCGAGGCAAAGAGACGTCCGCTTCTAGTGAAGCCTCCGCCTCCCACCACATTGTCTATCTGAGGTGAAGAAGTTGATGACTCTAAAGTGATTTTCTGCCCCTCACAGTATAGATCTGAGCCATAATGCCAAGGGATGGCATTATTGCTTTCATAAGGAACTGGTCCAGGCACTGTGATAGTGACCGGACTGATAGCAGCTGCAGAAGGGACCACAATGGTGTGCGGATCATAATATATGGTAACCGGAGTTCTGACAGGAGTAGTAATTTGTTGTGAGTTGTTGGAAGGAATATTTGCGGGATCGTAGTATATCGTAATCGTTGAGACGCTTTCATTAACTGTTGCTGAAGTTGTAGAAGGTGTTGAAATTGTAGCAGGAATTGATGGAATAATGGGTGTTGTCGTTGTAGAAGGGATTGTGACTGAACTTGTATCCGTTGAAGTGATTGATTTAGTATTTGTTGGAGTTGTAGTAGAATCTGTCGGAACAATGGTTGCTGACGTTGTAGGAGTATCCGTGATTGTTGATGAAGGAATTGTTAGAGTTGTAGTCGATGTTGTCGTAATCTGAAGGATACCATCCTTAATAAGACCATCTATGCCGTTTCTCAGTCTTTCACATCCATTAACAAGAATGTTGCAATATCCACAGCCGAGCTCAAATCCGGGGAACACTTGGCATTCTAACAGCTGAGTTTTGATTTCAACCAAAGGTGTACGGATTTGTGTAACACTGTTGATCAATGTGGATGGTTTGCCCTCTTCAATAGCATTAATCCTAGGCCCGTTGTGACTAGGCATTGGATTTCTTGTAACATTCGGGGGAGGTGCAAAATTGAGAGCTTTTGAGTCCACCAGATCTTGGACTTTCATCTGTAGGGCCCTGCATTTTTCAGTATTATGCCCCGGTGCGTTTGAATGGAATGCACACCTGGAATTTGCATCATAGTTCTTTGGCATATTGAGAGGATCTGGAGGTGCCAATGTCCTTAACTCAACTAGGTTGAGCTTCAGGAGTTGTGGCAAGAGTGCAGCATACGGCATTGGAATTGGGTCAATCACCCTGTTTGCTTGTGATGGTCTTTGTTGGAAAGGACGCTGCTGCTTGTTGTTATTACTGTTGTTGTAGGTTCTATGTTGCAGAAAATGAGATTGTTGCTGATAGTGAGATTGTTGTTGATACTGTGGTTGTTGTTGTTGAGGATATGATGGTTGTTGAGAAATAGGAGCTGGAATAGTAACAGCTGCTACTGACCGGTGAGCATATTGAGGCCTGCCCCTGCTCGTATGAATGGAATTAGTTTCACCTACCCTTCGGGGTCCTGCAAATGGTTTTCTTGGATTGCTGGAAGAACTAGCACCACTGTTGGAGATCTTGCCCATCTTCAAGAGACTTTCAATTCTCTCACCTGCTATGACTACGTCAGCAAAACTGGTAGAGGAGAAAGCAGCCAGCCTGTCAATATAAGTCCCTTGAAATGTATTCATAAACATGTCAGCCATTTCCCTCTCTGACATGGGTAGTTGGACAGAAGCAGCAAGTTGTCTCCATCTTTGAGCATACTCCCAGAAGCTCTCTCTAGAAGATTGAGACATACCCATCAGGAGAGTTCTATTGGGAGCCATGTCCAGGTTGTACTGATATTGCCGGATGAAAGCTTCAGCCAAATCCTTCCAGCATCTTATAGTGGCCCTAGATAAATGTGAATACCACTCTCTTGAAGCCCCTGTCAGACTGTCTTCAAAGTAGAACATCCACAACTTTTCATCCATAGTATACGCCTTGAGCCTTCCCAAGAAAGATTGTAGATGAGTGCGTGGACAGGAGGTACCATTGTATTTTTCAAAGCATGGGGGTTTGAATTTGTGGGGAATTCTTACCCCATCTACCAGGCCCATGTCCATCACATCGAAGCCCAAAGAATTCTGAGATTCCAAAGATCTTAACTTTTCGGCAAGCTCATCCAATCTCCTGTCATATACCTCATCTCCAGCCCCTATGACAGTGAACTGTTCTTCCTGGGGATCCTCCTGCAGGATTCTGCCCCCAGTAGTGTTACCTTGAACATTCCTCGGGATGTTAACCTCTGGATCCAGATGAGGTCCATATACTGGTGGGTCAATACGAGGCTGGCCCCGCTCATTGTTGCTAGTTCCTCCTGTTCCAAGATGAGGTTCCTCTGGAGTTTGTCTTTCCACCAGCTCTCTTAACCTTTCTTGACTCTGGGCTAAGCTAATCATCACTGCCATGAACTGAGACATCTGATTTCTCATCTCCACTCTCTCATTGGCCATCTGGTTCCTGACCTCAGACAGGTCCTGCTGTACTTGTTCCATTTGAATGCCGGGAAGGTTGTTACGAGTTGGGTACCGGTGCGCGCGGTTGACAGGGAACACTCGGCGACGGGCAATGTTTCCTGAGATCACAACAAAGTTAGAAGCAATAATAATAACAAAACCTACAAAACAAAAACAAAGTTAGTATGCAATGCAATATGCTTATTTGTTTTCCAAGGTATCCGGTTTGGTTCTTGGTTTTGACCTTTCCAGACCTCAAGGAAGATGCTTGATGTTGTTGAGAGAAAACCCAAAATGAAAAACAAACTAAAATATATTACAAATGGTGAACAATACATAGTTTGTTTTACAATACATGCCCATGAAGGGTCAAAATACAACAAAAGGAAAAGTACATCAAATGGAAATAAACAACAAGCAAAGAATCAAACATCTAGTCCAAACTCATCTTCTCTAACCTCCTTCAGGAGTGCCTCAGTCACCGGACCAGCTGGATGCTCTGTAATGGTCCTAATGAGGAGTTTCCTGGTAGCAATGGCAGTGGTCAGCTTCTTATTCCTGTCCTGGTCCTTTGATCTCTCCAATCCTTCTCTGAGCTTCAATTCTGAAATCTCCTTCTGGGCTGCCAACAAAGCTTCTTGCTGCTTCTTCTCATTGGCCTCTAGTTGTTCAATCTTGGCTTGAGTCTTCTGGTCTTCTTGTGTACGGGCTTCAGTGATCCTGACCTACCTAGCCTGACTCTCTTGCAGATAGTGCTCATCCCTAGCTTTCTGAATCTTAGCCTCCTTGCAGGCATTCTTCAATATCTGTTCTCCAGCCCTTGCTTTCCTTATGTAGTCCTCTGTCTTCTCAATTTTGGCAAGATGCTCCACCCTAAGATTCTCCAATCTCTCAATATCCAGGCGACCATCACTCCTCTCCCAAAGAGTTTTCTTCAAGGCTTGAGTCAGGTTCTCATTCCTTTCCTTCAGCTTCTCAAATTCTTCTAGGCTGACAGTTGCTGCTGGTTGTATTGTAGATGGTCCAGGTATGTCTTCCAAGGTGAAAGGCATTCTGGTAATCTGAGCTCTAGTACGGGACCAGTCTGAGTACTGAGCTGAAGCAACATTGTTACATCTTCCAAGAATAGCTACCCCTTTTGTCTGGATGTTATCCCAAGCCCAGGATGCTTGTCTGACAACAGCTGAATCAGGTTGCACTTTACAATATAGGGTCTCAGCTAAATCCTGTCCTCTGGGAGGGTGAACCAAGGCATAACCCAGTTGTCTCTTAAACAGTAAAGGATTGTAGTTGATGCAACCCTTTACTCCTATCAGAGGCACATTTGGGTATTGTCCACAGCTGGTGATAATATCCTTGCCTTTGGTGCTCTGGGTGCACCACCTGATATCCTCTGAAGTCAAAGCAATGAGCCTCTTGGCCCAATTCTTCTGTTGGTGTGGGTTCAAGAAGGCATCTGATTTAGGCAGGTGTCTGAGCAGCCAGGTGTAAAACAAAGGAGCACAACATCTTACCAACTTCCCCTTTTGTTTATCATTCCTCTGATGGATGGAAAAATAGAAATCTCCCAGCAATGTAGGTACTGGGTTCTTCAGGAGAAACAAATGGATGTCATTCCTGCTGACAAATTTGGGCTCATCTGCAAACAATATAGCCCCATATATGCTGAGGGCTAACATTGCACAGACTGCCCTCCATTCTCCCAATGAAGCCTTCAAGATAGATTGAGAAATCAAGAAGTCCAAGTGCAAGCCAGGGATCCCAGCCTTTGTTGTCATACTTTGCTCAATCAGGGCAGGCTACAAGTACAATGCCATTGCTATTTCCTCATTCCTGGGAGAAGTCATTTCTGGGTTGAAGGGGATTCCACCTCTGACAGGCACTCCAATCAACAAAGAGAATTCTTCCAGTAGAGGCCCTAACTGGAAGTCTGGAAAGGTGAAACATCTCAAAGGAGGATCATAGAACTGTAAGCATGTGTGGATCATGCTCCTCTGAGAGGGGTCAATGTCTATAACCATATCTAGGATACCTCCATAGTGTTCTCTAAACAAAGGGATGTGGTCAGGTGTGATGAGTGACTAGACTTGCTTGATACCAGTCAGCACAGGCTCAAAAAAGTGGTAGGATATGTTGCTCTTCCTGGGAATAGCCATGAGTGCTGATGAAGAAGCTGAAGATGAGAGCTGATGAAGATCACAGACTAAGACTAGAGATGAGTCTCTGATATACTGATGTTGGTGAGGGTGTGTAACACGGTGGGAGAACTGACTTTAGTCATGTTGCGGATAACAAGAGTCGCCACCGACTTTTATTTTATCCAAAAGGAAAGGGTATAAAAGAACAGGAAAGACCTTAAGAGATATTTTTGGGTCCGGGGGGTAGGTTATGTAAAGGGAAGGTGTTAGCACCCTTTACATCCATGGTTATCCATGGGCTCTTAGTTACTTAGCTCACTTTTGAATTGTTTTTGAAAGTGTAGTGTGTGAATAGAAAAATTTTCATAATAGTTGATAATGATCCATGTACGGATGCGTAAAAACTTGTTTTTGAAAATTTGTTTGAAATTGGTTAAGTGTTTGAAAAAATGGAGTGAGCAAGTACATAAGAGGAACCTACCCTAAAGTTTAAGTCTTTCTGTTCTTTATCCTTTAATTGGTAAGACTATCCCTACTATTAAGGAGTAGGTAGTCATTACCTTGGATGTAAGGGACATGTGAGGGACATCTGTTTATGAAGGCAACTGTGGGGTGTATTAAGCATACTGGAGGGACTATCATCATTATTCGAAGGGACTTGATCTTTAAAGGCAACCATTAGGGACTTGATGATTTTTTCTTTTAAGGGACTTGCTTTATACACCCCACTTGACCTTATGATTTAGGCAACTTGAGGGATAACCTTAGAAATGTGAGATGGCGATTAAAAATCGACTTACGTGTGTGAGTGTTCAATATTATTTATCTTATAATTAAAGTGATCTAAATTTATTTTTAAATAGAATACATGTTTTTGCACTCCCTAAATTACTAACCATAGCATAAAAATTAAATATTTAAGTATTTACAAAATTACACCAAGAAGCAATTACATAATAATTATAATAAGCAAATTTAAATAGATAGCAAAAATAAATAATAAGCAAAATATAAATAAATAAGCAAAGATAATAAATAAACAATAAATAAATAAATAGGGGTTAGTGATAAATATAATTAAAAAATAAGGTTAGTGAAATAATAATAATAAAAATATATAAGATTAGTGAGGCAAAATAAATAATAACATAATTAGTAACAATAATTAAAGTAAATAGAATTAAATAAAAAAAACTTATAATGACATGATTAGAATAATAAACACAAAATTGGATTTTAATATATAAGCATTTATTTAGAAGCATGAATAATTAAATAATTACTATAATATAAAAAATTTTAAACATAATATAATTATAAATTTTAATCATTTACAAAATTTAATTATTTATAAATATATATCAACAATTATTTTAAAAAAATATTTACACATTATATGAAGAAAATAAATTTTAAATATCATATTCACAAAAATTAATCATATTTACAAAATTTAATTTCTACTAATTATTATATTTACAAAAATTATACTAATTAGATATATATTATAATTATATAAAGAATTAGAAAGTAAAAATTATTTAGAAAGTAAAATTAGGTTTTCATAAAAAATTAGGGTTTTGTTTAGAAAAATATTTTTTAAAGTTTTTAATTTAATTATATAAAATTATTTAATAATATGCATATATTATATTTACATATGATAAAGAAAATAATTTTAGAAAATTCATATATTTTAGAAATTTGAAAAAAAATATTAAACATGCTTCATTGTTTTTAATTATTTAGAAAAAACATATATACAAAACTAGATTTAATTTAATTAATAGAATAATCAAAATAAAAGAGAAAATATGAAAAAAAAACTTACCTGACTGGGATTTGAACCCAGGTCAGTGTGTTTGCCAGCAAGAAGAACCACCACCAAGCCACTATGCACGCAGGCAACAAGAGTGAGTGTGAAATTGGTTTTGTGCTTTGTCTTGAAAAACCCAGAAAAATAAAGAAAGCAAAAAGGCCTGGGGTGGTGTTGAACCCAGGACCTTATAAATACTCAAACACGCACATGACCACCTGGCTGGAAGAGCCCGTCTGCTAGCATGTTGGCTATAATTGATAATATATTAAACCTGAAAAGCAAACAAAATAAAAGAACAAAATGTCACAAACGGGGAATCGAACCCCAGACCAAGCTATTGTATGCGCACGCTTCCAGCCACTGGGACAACTCAGTTGTTGTGATAATAAACTATCAAAATAACATAAAATATTTTAACACAATTTGAATTTGTCCTGAGCGCGCCATCAGCTTCATCTTCTTCCTCATGTCCTACAAATTTTCCTGCGGATCTAGCTACAAGATTTCCTGCGAAAAACAAAGCCCAGCAAAACCTACGAAACACAAACATGGATAAAACAGCAAGGTTTCATGAAATTGATTATGTCGTTAAGTTCCTAACAAAATTTCCAATCATTCCACGTTCTTAGAATCCATTTATATGGGCTGGATTACAAAACCATAAAAATGGTGAATCATGCTTCAGGCTATGGAACTTCACCAAACTATCCAGATTCCATCTATGATCATCAACAAACAAGATTATGTAAGCAAAAGTCAATAATATGCAGTGAATCATTAGAATCGAAAAAATATTTTCAAGCATGAACAAAGCCACGGGTTAGACATTAGGGCATGATCTGGATGCATATGAATAATGGTTTGTGATCAGTGATGTCTAATGAAGCTTGCCATGTCCTTCTTTTACCTTCTAGTGCTCTGAATTTCAAAATCCGAATGTGACTTTTGCTTGAATTTTTTGAAGTGAAACCTACCTTTGAAGCTGCTGGAAATCGTGAATGAGGGCTAGGGTTGTGATCAGCACTTATATGTGAATCATTTAGGTCAGAAAAATTCATTGGTTGTGTGGAAGTTTTGATATTTGAAGATTGAAAAAGATTGTACTTTGAAATTCAAATATTTGCTCATGAAAGCTTACTATTTTTGTACCAATCTCATGATTTCCTTCTTTTTTAATTCCAATCAATATTTAAAATATTCTAGAAACCAAATCTCCCTTTAATAATATATTTTCATATTTTATATTTATTTAAAATGATTTTTATGAATTAAATCAAAAATAAATAAAAATAAAATAATAAAAATTCTGAATTTTGGTCATTTGGGTCGTGCATGATGATATGATATGGATTGGATCACAATTTAGCAAGCCCATTTGGAAAGAATTGGTTCTAGACCCCCATTTTCAATATAAACCATCACAAAATTTCCCAACTTTGCAAGGGCATATCTCCCTCAATTTTAAAGGTATGAGGATGTTATTGGACATTTTGGAAAGCTTGAAGAGTCCTCTAAACAACCCCATTGGTTTCAGGTCCATATCATTTACCAATATCAAGTTATGCCCTTTTGAAGTTGTTGACTTTTTGTTGACTTTTGAAATGACCTATAATGTCTTAGCTCATATCTTCCAAATGAAGCATTTTTGGGCTTAACTTTCAAGATCAAAGTTGCAGAGAATTCAATTTCCTTCAAAATGAGCTTTGGATGGAGACTTGGTGATGAAGTATGTGAAAGTTATGGCTGGTCAAAGTTCAGTTGACTTTTACTGAGGAAACCCTAATTTAGAAACTCCTGATTATTGATGATCTGGAATCTCCTTGATGAATCATGATCAACCCTTGATCAAATGATGAATTTTACTTTATATACTTGATGTTGGCAAAAAATAATGAAGTTTGACTTTGGTTTGACCACAGTTGACCTCAGTTTGACTTTTTAACTGCATAGACTGGTTTTGACTTATCTGATCATCTGACTGAGCAAACTTTTGAGAAAAGTCTTGAAACTTGTCATGGGGGTTCTTACACACATATAATATGTTATGAGGCTCACTTGAAGTCTTGTAAATCCATTTAGCCTGATTAAAGTCAAAACCCTAGTTTTGGATGCACTGCTTAGGAGGTGCATTGTTTGAGGGAATTGTCAACTCTTTTGACCAATTGTGAACTTTGTGAACCTTGTGAACCATCATAAAATGTTTTGTGATACTCATGGGAGGTATTGTGAAGCTTGTGAACCTTGTGAACCTTCAAGAAGTAACTTGTAGACTTCATGAACCTCAGGAAAGCTTTGTAATCATTGTGAATCTTGTGAACCTTGTGAACCTTCAAGAAGTGACTTGTAGACTTCATGAACCTCATGAAAGGTTATATAAACATGGAGAAACTTGTGAACCTTGTGAACCTTCATAAAGTGACTTGTAGACTTCATGAACCTCATGAAAGGTCTTTGAAAGTATTGTGGGACTTGTGAACCTTGTGAACCTTCAAGAAGTAACTTGTAGACTTCATGAACCTCATGAAAGGTTATATAAACATTGTGAATCTTGTGAACCTTGTGAACCTTAAAGAAGTAACTTGTAGACTTCATGAACCTCATGAAAGGTTATATAAGCATTGTGAATCTTGTGAACCTTGTGAACCTTCAAGAAGTGACTTGTAGACTTCATGAACCTCATGAAAGGTTATATAAACATTGAGAAACTTGTGAACCTTGTGAACCTTCATAAAGTGACTTGTAGACTTCATGAACCTCATGAAAGGTCTTGTAAATGTTGAGAAACTTGTGAACCTTGTGAACCTTCATAAAGTGACTTGTAGACTTCATGAACCTCATGAAAGGTCTTGGAAATGTTGAGAAACTTGTGAACCTTGTGAACCTTCTTAGTACACAAAGTCTTGTATTGTGAGGGCAAATTTTGGGGTGCAACAGGGTGGAGATAACTGAAGCAGATAACTGATGGGGACAACTGAAGCAGAGGTCTATGCAGATGAAGGGGTCAAAACCAAAACCAAGATACAATGAAATGGATACCCTGAAAAGCAAATAAACAAATGTCAAATGATGCAATGATGAATATGCAAATGATATGCAAGGGTTTGTGATCAAGCTGGATCTGATTAACTGTCTTGATATAAGGCCCATGTATGTTCAAAAGGTCCAGATGAAGGCTCAGAAATCCAGTAACCAGGGTGGGGGGACTCAAATAAAGAGTCACATGTCCAGGGTTAATCACAAGAACTGTCCAAAGTGAGGTACTCTTAAACAAGATAGTAATAGGGTATGATGTGGCCAAGGGTACCTGCAAACCTGTAAACAACCCAACCCCCTCACAAGTAATGTTCTAGAACAAGGATCCTCAGACTTGGATCAATTATGAGAAGTGTAATCACTTCTAACCCGGAGGTACAGTGTTTACAATAACAATAAAGATCCTCCTCTAATTCACCTCAGATTCTGAAGGTCATAATAAAGGTCATCCAGACTTAGCAGGCTTCCCAGATAGCCCTAGCACTACAGGAAATCTGTAGCACAGAGTTCTCAAGAAGAAACCCACATCTAAACCGTGTTTCATATTCCCGCACCAGACCAAAATGGAATGGGAAAGAACATGAACCACTCTAGCCTAGGTGTCACTCAGGTCCCAGGTATAGGACCTTAAACTCTCAATGGAACCCCACCCACCAAAGAAAACCAGATCCAGCACAGTGACAATGACAGTATGAAATATGAATAAGACTGTAAAGAAAGCAATAAATAAAGTTGTACATGAAGCAGTAAATAAAGCAAAATAAATAACACACATAGCACATAACACCCCAGTAAACACAAATCAAACAAGCGCTAGGAGGAACCCACAAAAAGAACCAGAAGCCCTGGTTGCAATATTAGGGTCCCTAGCAGAGTCGCCAAGCTGTCGCTCCCACCAAATGACACCCGGCCAAGAGGGGTACAGACGCGAACGGTCAGCGAAGGAGAAGGAATGAATAGAGTCGCCAACTAGGCATTTTTATCCCGAAGGAAAGGTAATGCTGCATAAACCTAAGAAAGGATGGATAAGATGGTCGTGAACTAGAGAAACTGAGAAAGGGGGTTGGTTACAACCTGGGAAGGTATTAGCACCCAGATTGTCTGCCGTACTCGAAGGGATCCACGCTTAAAAGATTTGTGTTTTAAAGGGGTAGTATCAGTGCAATCTGTGTATCAAAGCTGGAAAGAATGCAAGTGTCAGTGCTATAAAAAAGTGAAGTGAAATGTGTGAAGTGTTAGTGTAAGATCAGGAGTGTAAAGCTCAAGAAAATGAGGCTAAAAGAATAATGTTGGAGGAGGGGGATATACAGAGACTTTTGTTCGATAACTGTTAAGTTATGCCTACGTATCCTCTCGTGCAATGAGGAAGTCAGAACACCGTAGTTCGACTCAAAGAGACTGAAAGATAAATTGACCGATGAACTGCTTACTTGTCAATGCTCAAGTGTATGACCTGTCTGGCTCATGTGCAAACTGTCTTGCATTAGACGGAAGAAGCGAGTTCTCGTTTGTGAGTGAATGAGATGAGAAAAAGAATCCCGGAGGAGACGATTATTGTTTGTTTTGTGTTTTCAGTCTTTTATTGCTTTTGGAGTTTGTCATAGGAAAATGAGCTTAAGCCAAAACCAAGGGTTAGTAAACTCACCACATCCTCCCTCTGATTAGGGGTAATGAGAATACCTGAAGTATGAAGTAAGCACCTCACACTTAATCACCATGATGTAGGATTAAGATCATTAACCTACTTGCATTTATTTAGATGTTTTTGGAGTTTTATTTTAGTGTTAAGTAATGAGTTTAAGCCATAATCAAGGATTTAGTGGATTCATTACACCATCCTAATAGAAGGATAATAGATGAGAACATTTAAGCTGAGGAAGGCTCCTCAACTTAATCCATGATTAGGGATTAACCTCATGACAAAACAAAGCCTTTATTAAAATGGATTTTAGTTAATGGTAAGATTAAGAAGTGAATTTTATGGTTTGTAAGACAACTTGAGGAGGACTTGTCCATTAACACTAGGATTAGTCCTTCTTAACCATTTAAGGAAGAATTAGAACCCTAATGCAAGGCCCAAGTTACAAGCTTGATGTCTTAGTAATTATTAGATGGATTGATTAAAGGGTTTAAACACATTAAGGGTTTAACACTTAGGATTAGAGTTATACACTCCATCCTAATAGAAGGATATAGGCATAACCTTAATCACAAAGCCTTAAAACCTTTGAGGTTTAGTCCTTGGTTAAGGGATGAGAAGAGAAGACTCAAAGATGACACAAAGGTAAAACTAAAGGGGGGACTAATCAAACCCTAATTGTGATCATGCTTGGGTGTTCCTAATGTCTATGAGGCTTGCAAGAAGATCTTCAAGAAGAGCCACCAAGGAAGAAGCAGGATGGAAGAAGAAGAAGCAAAAAGAAGCAAGACAAATTACTTCATTTAAGAAGATAAGTTGCTTGAAGAAAGAAAGAGAGGAAGGAGAATGAATTAGAAAGCTCACTCTAATCCACAAATAAAATGCAGCAATGAATGCATAAGAGAGATGAGAAGAGATTTTGGGAAGTGAAGGCAAATTCACTTCTCAAATACTTACCACCTGAAAAGTTAGTACAAAGAAGTGAAATGAAATTAAATGGGATGGAATGCAATGATGCAAACCAAAATCAGAAGCATATCATGAGGCAAATGATGCTATGGGATGGTATGAAAGCATGTCATGTGATGTGGATGATCATACAAGAATGAGAATGCAAATGAAGCATACAAGAGGCATGAAAGTTCATGAATGCACATGACATCAAATGGAAGCAAAACATGGAAAATGGATGATGCAATGATCAAGCATGATTTCAATATGTCTTAAGATGTCTTGTATGTCATGTGGATGCACAAAATGTCATGGCAAGTTCATGTATGCAAGCATATGAAGGATGAATGCAAATGAAGATGCAAATTAGGGTTTATGCACAAGATACAAAGCAAAATTCAAAATCAGAAGCAAATGACAAGATAAAAAATTGAAAATGGGATCAAAGGTACCCTAAACCTATACAAGTTCACTGCCCAAAGGGGAAAACCTAACTCTTAACCTAATGAAAGTTATGATTTTCCCAAGTTTGCTAGGGTTTTAGGATATCTCACAATGAAAAATGCAAAACAAATTGAAAATGAAAGATAAATTCAAACCAATTTTAGCCTAGAAACTACATGACATGAGGAATGCAATGCAAAAAGAACCATCATCAAACTCTTCATGGTTAGGCAGAAAGGATTTTTCTAAGTTAGGGTAACAATATTGACTTTTAAGAACCCTAAATCCAAAGAAAAATGTCAAAATAGGTCAAGAACCAAAAAGAAATTTGTTTGAAGGGTTTGATAATGTTTCTAAATGTATCAAGATGCAATGTGATTTTTTTTGTGATTTTTAGAAACTTAAATGCTATTTTAATTAATTAATTCTCATTAATTAATTAAAATAAACATTTAAATATTTTAAAAATACGAATTTTATGCAAAAAATAAAATAAAATTATTTTCAGAATGAGAAAAATATTTTAAAGGGAAATGCAAAAAATAAAATTTTTTGAAAGTGTTTTGCTATTTTTAATAAACTGTAGAAAGAAATACAATTAAAATGAAATTAAAATGTGAATTAATGGAAGTCAACTGATCCAGTGGCCCAGATTTGAAATAAAAAGGGAGGGAATTGACCAGCGCGCGCATCTGGATGGCTGAGATTCAAACTACGCTAATTACATCATTAAGCCCTAATCTGAACCCTAAACACTTTCAGGTGACCGGAACACTGTTCCGGTCATCTTCTCCGGCTATCCTCTCAAGCTATCTCACTCAATACGCAACCCAAGCCCCTAAACTCTCCAGAAATGATCCCCACCCCATTCTAAACATGAATCAACTACCAAACAGAATTTATTTCACATGAACAGAGAGATTCGAATCAAAACGGAAAATTTCACAGAAATTTCAGAAGCTTCATACATGCTTAAAACTGAATCATTTTCAAAACCAAAAGGTGCAGTGTGATCAGTGAAGCATGGAGAACAATCTAAGAACTTAAGAAATCATTTCTGAAAAAAAAAATGTTCTTGATGATACCTGAACTGAAGCTTTCGAAAATGGCACTGGTTGGCTGCTTCTTTGCTTCAAATCAGCTCCAATGATCCCCCTAAAGAGTTTGTGATACTTGGTTGGAGTTTAAATGGTCTCTAAATGAAGTTGGCAGAAATTCAGTCCAAGCAATGTCAAAATCGTGTTTTTAATTCAGGGTGTTTTAGGGCAAAATGAAGGGTGGGAAATGATCAGTGATGTTTATGGAGTTGAATGGTGGAAAACGTTTTGAGGTTTGATGGTTGAGCTATGAGTTTCGAAGGCTTTTGCATAAGAGGGAGTTTTTGGGATTGATGAGTTCTTGGAGATTTCAGCTTGTGTTGTGTTATGGAATGGCTTGCTTTTGGTACACATATCATGCTGGGATAGGTCAGAGTGTGGGTGGTGGCCTATGTTGATTGGTATGGGCAAGTTGCAAAAATGTCAAGAGTTGGTGTACTTGGGGTATGGGCAAGTGGAAGGCTGAGACAGGGGCATGGCTATGCGCAGCAAGGATCAAGGAATGCTATGAAATCAGATTTGATGAGCTGTGGCAAGTGGATGAAAGGTTTTGATCCATTTTGCAAATTCATGAAGTTTTGTCCCCTTTTGGATTTTGTGAAGTTCAAGGCATGAAACTTGGAATTTCTTTGGGCAATTCTGAATTTTAGGTCATGTGTGATGTTTGTGAAATGCTTAGAAGTCAAATTGAGGTCACAAAATGCTTTGGCAAGTGTTTTTGCAAACTTTCCTCTTTGGTGCATAAGTGAAATTTTGTGATTTTTCCCAACTTTGCAAGGCCATAACTTGAGTTCTATGACAAATTAGATCAAGTTCTTGTACTTTTTGAGAAGGGAATGATCCAATCTACAACTTTCATGACCAAGAATTTTTCATTTGAAGCTTTTTTGAATCAAAAAAGAGGAGGTTGAAAAACTTTCCCAAAATGGCAATTTTGCATTACAAGTCACTTTCCCAAAATGGCAACTTTGCAAATGGCTTGAAATTATTCAATTTTGTGAACTTCTAAATTCTTATAAGATCAAATAAAGATCATATACACCCAAAATGATGGAGAAGACCCTTTGGATGGGTGATTGGGGGCCTCAGATGCCCTGATTTTGCATTGACTTGTTCAAGAAGTCATCTATTGATCAGATGCCTTCCCCATTGAATTTCTTCATGAAAATTGGTGTGTATGATCCTTATAACATATAGAGACCAATAGAAACAAGAATGACCAAAAAAATTGGAGTTATGGCCTCTAAAACCAAAACCCTAATTTTAGGTCATCTGTGTAGTTAAACTTGGCTCTGCTTCCATGCCTTTCTCAGTTCTTGTGATTTCCTGACTTTCTTGATCTTGGGAGGATATAATATGATGCTTGAACATACATGGACCCTCTTGTGATGATTGGAGACCTTTGGAGTGGCTCAGATGGCTCTTGGTTTGCTCAGATCACAAACCCTAGATGCAGATGACTTTGAACCAATGCAGTGAAGCAAAAATGCAATATGAGATGATATGATTGAACTTATGCAAATGAAAAGAATCACAAGCCATGGTGAAATGAGTGAGGGAAAATTTGGGGTGTTTACACCTCACAATGATACTGGACACTCACATTTTGATCCTAACTGCATTCAATCACCTAATAGTTCATTTGTTCCTTCCACCAAATCTAATGATGAAACTTAAAATATTAACATTCAATCTGAAAATTCAGAACCTGAACATTCAAAATTCAATCAGAATTCTGATTCCTTAGAAAGTAATGGTATAGTTCAGAATCATAGTCCTTCTGAACAATCTGAACAAAACAATCAATCTAGGCCTGCCAACCAAACCAGATCCACCAGAAATAAAATTACTCCTCATTATCTCTCATATTATGTATGCAACACGTCTAATGTTTTAGCAGATACAACATCTTCAGGTAAATCTAGCACAATTTATCCTATTTCTAAGTATGATTCTCTGTCTCATTTGTCTGCATCTCATCGTATTTTCTCATCCTCCATCACACATACGCATGAGCCAAAGAAATATAAAGAAGCATGTTTATCTAAACATTGGATCAAGGCTATGAAATCTGAGTTAGATGCATTACATAAGAATGGGACTTGGGACATAGTTGATTTTCCTTCTCATGTCAAACCTATTGGGAATAAATGGGTTTTCAAGGTTAAACATAAGGCAGATAGCACAATAGAAAGGTATAAATCCAGGCTTGTTGCCAAAGGATATAATCAAATTGAGGGATTAGATTTTTTTATACATTATCTCCTGTAGCAAAGCTCACTACAATCAGAACCCTTATTGTTACTGCAGCCATAAACAACTGGTTCCTTCATCAACTTGATGTGAACAATGCGTTTTTGCATGGAGAACTGCAAGAGGATATATATATATATATATATATATATATATATATATATATATATATATATATATATATATATATATATATATATATATATATATATATATATATATATATATAATATATATATATATATATAATATATATATATATATATATATATATAATATATATATATATATATAATATATATATATATATATATATATATATATATATATATATATATATATATATATATATATATATATATATATATATATATATATATATATATATATATATATATGGTAATACTTGAAGGTGTTCCCTGTACAAAATCAAATCAAGTGTGTAAGCTGAAAAATAACCTCTATGGGTTGAAACAAGCAAATCAAAAGTGGTATGAAAAACTGACAGCTATGTTGATTCACTTAGGGTATACTCAATCTGTCTCTGATTACTCCTTGTTTACCTTGAAAACTGACAATTTTTTTACAGCTATCCTAGTGTATGTTGATGACATGATTCTAGCTAGAAATTCCATGCTTGAATTCAACTGTATTAAAGCTTCTCTTGATGAAAGTTTCAGCATCAAAGACCTAGGAGTATTAAAATATTTCCTTGGTTTAGAAGTTGCACATTCAAAAGAAGGAATTTGTTTATCTCAACGAAAATACTGCCTTGATCTCTTGCAAGAATGTGGATTACTTGGTTCTAAGCCAGCTACTACTCCTCTTGACCCTTCCATCAAAATACATGCTAACAGTGGAAAACCTTTTGAGGATGTTGGAGCATATAGAAGGTTGATTGGTCGTTTATTGTATCTAAACACTACCCGGCCAGATATTACTTATGCCACTCAGCAGCTTAGTCAGTTTCTACACAGCCCTACCATGGCACATTTTCAGGTTGCCTGCAGAGTCATTAGATACCTCAAGAACTGTCCTGGCAGAGGTCTCTTGTTTCGCAGAAAATCAAAACCTCATCTTCTAGGATTTTCGGATGCTGACTGGGCCGGATGCCTTGATTCACGAAGATCTATTTCTGGTTATTGTTTCTTTCTTTGTTCATCTCTCATTTCCTGGCGTGCCAAGAAACAACAAACAGTTTCCAAATCCTCTTCAAAAGCGGAATATCGTGCACTATTGTTTGCCACTTGTGAACCGATTTGGTTAACTTTCTTAATGAAGGAGTTAAACATCACATGTTCCAAATTACCTGTCCTTTATTGTGACAGCTAGAGTGCAATGCATATCTCTTCGAATCCTGTGTTTCATGAACGTACTAAGCATTTGGAAATCGATTGTCACTTGGTAAGAGAGAAGCTTCAGCAGGGCTTTCTTCTGATTTCAACACATGATCAACTAGCTGATTTTTTGACCAAGGCATTACCAACATCAACCTTCAACAAGTTCATTTCCAAGCTTGACATGATCAACATTCACCATGCTTAGTTTGAGGAGGACTATTATGAATATCAATTAAATCAATTAAATAAATCTTAATTAATATCTAATCAATGAAGAGTTATCATTCATTCTCTTTTCCTTCTTCGTTCTTAGAGAATAATCTCTTTTCATCTCAGTTCCACATTTACTTGCTGCACTACAATATAGATCTCTAATCACTCAATAAGAAAGGCTATCCTAATTACCTTGGTTTACTAGTCGTATATTGTAGAAATTAATTTATTATGCTGATCCAAATATATTTTATCTTTTATGCTAGCCAACTTTATTTCTCTAAAATTATTTTAACAAGTTGAACTATTTTGTTCATAATTGCACCGAAATACTATTAAAATACTACAAGTTTCTAAATTAAAGTGCAATAGCAATTATTGTCTACAATAAGTAGCTTACCAATGTGGTTACGTACATTTAAGAATTTGTAACGTAGAAAATATGTCCTGTAAGATAAAGACCACTGTTTATATTACATTATTAGAAGGATGGTGATATGTCTCAAACGATTTGGAGGTTCTATTCTAATATTTAAAATGGACCTTAAATAAAAAAAAGTTAAAAATCCTTACACCAAAATTAACAATATTTTGATTTTTTTATAAAAAAAAAAATTGGTTTTTTATATTAAATTTATCAAGTATTTTTGTTTGAGATTGAATAATCAATTTTGTTTTTAATGTTTTTCATTTATAATTACACTCTCTAGTATTAAGAGACAATTTAGGAGGAAGAATGAATAGAAGAAAAAAAAATCTGAAACCTTGAATTTTTTTTAGTATTTTGGATCAAATTTGCAATATTGACATTAAATTAGATAAGCAATTTTGATGTCAACTCGGTAAAAAATATTAAGAGATAATTAATAATTAATAAATAAAATCATACATTAAAAGTTAACAATAAAATAGAAGATATTAAAAATTAAATAATAAACTCTTAAAATAGTTACATCGTAAAAAATAGTATATTCTTGGATACACAAAATAATAAAAGTATAATATTAAAAAAAATAAAAGACTAAAATTGCATAGGAGTATTAGTAAGATATTTGTGCTCCTGTACCGGATAAAATTATTTGATAGGATATAAAATATATTTAAATATACAGATAAATTTGTAACGTTATAATATATATATATATATATATATATATATATATATATATATATATATATATATATATATATATATATATATATATATATATATATATATATATATATATATATATATATATATATATATATATATATATATATATATATATATATATATATATATATATATATTTGAAATTAGTTATTAATTTTAAAATAAACAATAATTATATAAATTCAATTGTATTGAAATACAAATAAAAAAAGGACTCGTGAGATGAAAAAAATATTTAATATTAGATAATAATGATTTTATATTTTAAATTAAAATAATTATTGATTAAAATAAAATATGTATTTTGATTATAGTGACCCGTGTAATAGAAATAATATTTGATACAATATAAAATGCATTTATATACATATATAAATTTGAAATGAGTTATTTAATTGTAAATTGAAAAATAATTATACAATCTCAATTGTATTAAATAATTATGCAAAAAGAAAAAAGAAAAAGACTCATGAGATGAAGAAATACAAAAAAACATGATGCTAAATGACCTGTGAAATTAAAAAAAAATTATTTGATGCAATATAAAATGTATTTAGATATAAATATAAAATTTAAAATGATATACTTATTTGTAAAATGAAAAATAATCATATAAATTAAATTGTATTAAATAATTATATAAAAAAGAAAAAGAAAGGAATTATGAGATGGAGAAATAAATAAAAATTAATATTTAAAAATAAAAATTTTGTCTTTTAAATTAAGATAAATATTGATTAAAATAAAATAGATATTATGTTGATAATGATCTTAAGATAAAAATAAGGATGTGTTAATTGTAATATTTGTTAATTACTATTTTATCTATATTGTAGTGTAAAATTATTTTGATGGAAGGACATAAATGACAAAGTATCCAATTTATTTTTGATACGTAGATAGTAGATCATAATATTTTTGCAAAGGAGTTAAGATTGAGTAACCTATGAAATATTAATTAATTGATGATAAAAAATAATTAAAATATTGTATTGGTATCTTATAGTAAAAAAAAATAGTTATTTTAAAATTATCTCAATTCACAATCTTTATACATATGAATATTATACTAATTAAATTGTTTAGAGAATGTTTAGAGAAGAATTAATTATATAAATTACTATTTGAAATTTTTTGAAGAAAATTTGATAGTAAAATATAAAATGAAATATGTATGGGATTTTGCACTAGCAAACTAGAACTTTGAAGCGACAAACAAGAATGCTCTGCTAGGGTTTCACATAAGATCTTGGTCATCAACAAAGTCTTTAGTTTAAACTTCTAGTCTTAGGACTAGTGGTGTTGGCTTTGGTGGTGTTTTCCATTGTCTTTGTGCATGTATCTAGTAGGGTATTGTAGTACTATGAATACATATACTTAACAAAGAAAATTCAAATATACGTATAAAGGAGTGGAATGTATGTAATATTAATAAAGGAAGGATATCAATTTGGAAAGAGAATTGAGGGAAAGGATGTGGAATAGGAGAGGAAACGACTTCTTTCTTCTTCACTCATTTTCCTAATACAATGGATGCCAATGAGTTGTTTGAGGTCTTCAAGATTTACGATCTGGTCTCAGAAGTTTTTATTCCGACAAGAGTTGATAAGTTTGTTAGGAGATGTGGTTTTTCCATGTTCATAAAGGTGCATGATGCTCGGATAATGGATGCCAAGTTGGACAGTATTAAACTTAGTGGTATGAAGATGTTTTCAAATCTCCCTAGGCTCCATAGTAGCCGTGTATGCACACATTGTAATCGCACCAATCACACTATTGAGACATGTTTTCTCAAGCATGGTTATCCCCCAGGTTTTAAGGGAAAGGGCAAGAACTCTAGTTCTCAATCTGCTGCTCAAGTAACTGCTGTTACTCAATATTCTTCTCAACCAGTTTCAACCTCAAATCCATCATTTGGTTTTACTCAGGATCAGTATCATCACATCCTTGAATTGCTCCAACAGTGTCAACCCTCTCCCTAAGTAAATTCCATATCAACCTCTCCATTTTTATTCAATTCTCATTCTTCTAATGACATTGGTAAGCATCATCATCTTTGGATATTGGACACTGGTGCCACTGACCATATATCATTTCATCTTCCTGCTTTCATTTCATATAAGAATATCATTCATGTGCATGTTAACCTGCCTGATGGTTCTGTTCTTACTGCATCTATATCTTGAAGCATATCTCTTTCTCCATCCTTGATTTTACATAATGTCTTGTACATACCTGATTTTCATGTCAATTTAATCTCAATTGCTAAACTTGTTTCTAGCAACCAATGTAGTGTCCAGTTTAATTCTAATTCTTACCATATTGTGCATAACCATTCAAAGGAAATGATTGGTATAACTAAAATGCAAAGAGGACTTTATGTGCTTGATTCTTTCACACATTTCACTTGTAATTCTGTTGTTCAAAGCTCATGTAATTTTTGGCACCAGAGATTAGGCCACTTATCTGATATAGGATTACAAACTATTTCCAAGATTTTTCCTTTTATTATTTACAAAAATAATGATGTTGCTTGTAATGCTTACCTCTTTGGTAAACAAAAATAATGATCTTGCCCCTTTTGAAATATTGCATGCTGATTTGTGGGGTCCCTTTGTTAATATTTCCAGTTTAGGCCAGAAATAATTTTTAACATTAGTTGATGATTATACTAGGTATACTTGGGTGATTTTCCTTAAAACTAAAGATCAACCCAAGCAAAGCCTTATTCAATTTGTGTCTTATATTGAAAATTAGTTCAAAATCTCTCTCAAATGTCTAAGGTCTGATAATGGTACTGAATTTCTAGCTCTTTCTGAATTTCTTAAGTCAAAAGGAATTCTTCACCAAAGATCCTGTGTTGAGACATCCCAACAAAATGGGGTGGTAGAAAGAAAGCATCAACATATTCTCAATGTTGCTATAACCCTCTTTTTCCATTCCAATATTCCTCTTACTTTGTGGAATTTTTGTATCCAACATGCCATTCACATTATAAACAGATTACCCATCCCTCTTCTTAAATCTAAATGTCCATATGAGTTGCTCTATCTACAACCTCCCTCTCTTATTCATCTTAAAGTCTTTGGTTGTTTGAGTTATGCTACTACTCTTCAAGCACATAGGACAAAATTTGACCTTAGAGCTAGAAAATGTGTGTTTCTAGGCTTTCAAGATGGCACAAAAGGCTATATCCTCTATGACTAACACCACCACAATATTTTTGTGTCTAGAAATGTTGTTTTCTATGAACAACAATTCCCTTTTCATAATATTGATATCAGCTCCTCTTCTCCTCAAAACCCTCTTAACCACACCTTTAACCCTGTTTTTGATGATACTTCTGATCATACCCCTCAGCCTTTCCACAATCCCAATAATCCCAGTTCCCCAAATTCCCATCTTTCCTCTAATTCTGGTTTTAATAACCAATATGTTACCCTCTCTCCTTCCATTTCTACTGATAGTTACAAATCTACCAATACCAGTCCCCTCAGTTCATACCCTTCTTGTTCTATAGGACAATACACTTTATCTTCCCCCAATGAATCAAACTCTTTACCCTCTGGTTCTTTGGATCCTACATTTTTACCTAATACTCAACATAGTAATGTACCTTTTCCTACTGATACTATCTCTACTCCATCATTGGAGATTGAATCCACCTCCATACCTTTAATACATACTACTAGAGCCTCTCATCCTCCTTCTTATTTGGCTGATTATCACTGTTATAATATTTGCAAATCCACATCTCATAAGCATTCTGATTCACATATTGCATATCCTTTTGCATTTGTACTTTCTTATAACAAGTGTTCACCATCTTATAAACATTTTTGTTGTTCCATCTCTGCAAACCCTAAGCTAAATACTTATAAGCAAGACATCCAATATGACAGTTGGAAGCAAGCCATGGATGTGGAACTACTGGCCTTGAGAACAATCAAACCTGGACTGTGGTTGATTTACCAGTTGGGAAGTCTCTTATTGGTTGTAGATGGGCTTACAAAGTTAAATACAAGGATGATGGTTCCATTGAAAGGTACAAGGCAAGGTGTCGTTCCCCTGAAAAGACACCGGGTCAGATAGGGTACAGACGCGAACGGTCGGCGAAGAGAGAAAAGAGAATGAACGGAATAGAGTCACTAGCTAGGCATTTTTTATCCCGAAGGAAAGGTAATGCTGCATAAACCTAGAAAAAAGATGGATAAGACGGTTGTGAACCATAGATACTGAGAAAGGGGGTTGGTTACAACCTGGGAAGGTATTAGCATCCAGATTGTCCATCGTACTCGACGGGATCCACGCTTAAAAGATTGTGTTTAAAGGGGCATGTGTATGTGCTATCTGTGTCCCAAAGCTGAGAAAAGAAATATACAAGTGTCAGTGCAGAAGGGTGAATGCTCAGGAACTGAGGCTTAAAAGAGAATGCTGAAAGAGGGGGAAGACAAAGAGACTTTTGTTCGATAACAGTTACGTTATGCCTACGTATCCTCGCGTGCAATGAGGAAGTCATAACATCGTAGTTCGACTCAAAGAGACTGAAAGATAAATTGACTGTGAACTGCTTGCTTGCCTATGCTCAAGTGTATGACTCGTCTGGTTCGAGTGATAACTGTCTTGCATTAGACGGAAGAAGCAAGTTCTTGTTTGTGAATGAAGGTGATGAGAAAAGAATCCTGGAGGAGACGATTATTGTTTGTTTTTGTGTTTTCAGTTTTTTATTGTTTTTGATGTTTTGCATAGGATTATGAGCTTAAGCCTAAATCAAGGGCTTGTAAACTCATTATATCCTCCCTGATTAGGGATAATGAGGATACTTAAGTATGAGATAAGTATCTCAAATTAATTACCATGATGATGTAGGATTAAGATCATTAACCTACTTGTGATTATTTAGATGTGTTTTTAGGTTTTTTGTTTAGTGTTAAGTAATGAGTTTAATCTCTAATCACAGATTAGTGAACTCATTACACCATCCTAATAGAAGGATAATAGATGAGCACACTTAAGCTGAGGAAGATACCTCAACTTAATCCATGGTTAGGGATTAAATTCATTATATAACAAACCTTTATTAAGTGGATTTTAATTAAGGATGAGATTAAGAAGTGGATTTTATGGTTTGTAAGACAACTTGAGGAGGACTTGTCCATTAAACACTAGGGTTAGTCCTTCTTAACCATAAAGGAAGAATTAGACCCTAATGTAAGGCCCAAGTTACAAGATGAAGTCTTAGTGATTATTAAGTGGATTGATTAAGAGGTTTAAACAAATTAAGGGTTTAACACTTAGGATTAAAGTTATACACTCCATCCTAAGATAAGGATACAGGCATAACCCTAATTCCAAAGTCCTAAAACCTTAAAGGTTTAGTCTCTGATGATGGGATGAGAAGAGAGACACAAAGAAGACTCAAAGAGAAAAGACTAAAGGGAAACTAATAAGTCCTAGAAAGTTATCATTCTTGGAAGTCCCAGGGTTTGTGAGGCTTAAGAGAAGAAGTCTTCAAGGAAGCCACCAAGGAGAAGCAAGATAGGAAAGAGATGAGATGAGAAGATAAAGAAAGGAAGAGAAACACAAATGAGCAAGCTCACTCAAGGACAAGTAAAAATTCAGCAAGGATGCAATATGAAGGTATGAGAAGAGGTGGTAGGTGAAGGCAAATCCACCTCCCAGACAACTTACCATTAACCTGAAAAGTTAGCACATGATGCATAAGGAAATAAATGAAATGAAACAATGTATATGCAAGGGCAAAGACCAAGAACAGAAGCATACACATGATGTAAATGATGCTATGATATGATGCAAAGACATACAAGATGCATATGTGTGATCATACAAGAGAATGAATGCAAATGAAGCATGTAGGAAGCATGTAAACACATGGATGTTTATGAAATGAAATGGATGCAAAGCATAGAAAATGTATGGATAAATGATCAAGCAATGTCTTAAGATGTCTAAGATGGCATACAAATGCTTAGAATGGCATGGCAAGTTCATATGTTCATGCAATGCAATGTAAGATGCAAGTAAAGATGCAAAATTAGGGTTACATGGCAACATGAGATGCAAATGACCAAAACAGAAGCATGTGACATGATAAAAAAAATGAAAATGAGCTCAAACAAACCCTAATCCCATATGATATCACACCCCAAAGGAGAAGGTCTAACTCTTATCCTATTGAAAGTTATGATTTTTCTAAGTTTGCTAGGGTTTTAGGGTGCTTCAAAAGGAGAAATGCAAATCAAATTGAAAATGCAAGATAAAAATGAAGCAAAAATATTTTTAGATGCTAGAAAACATGCATAGAACAATGCGAAAAGAACCATTCATAAACTCATCTTGGTTTAAAAGTTATGAATTTTTGAAGTTAGGGTTAGAAAATAGGTCATTTTAGGAACCCTAATTCAATGAAAAATCTCAAAGTGTGATCAAAACCAAAAATAAATTTGTATGGTGAGTTTTGTAAATGCTTCTAAATGTTCAAGAATGTTCACTGAGTTTTTTAGTGATTTTTAAATACTTAAATGTATTTTTAATTAATTAAAATGAATGAATTAATTAAATAAAACATTTAAATGATTTAAAAATACTTTTTAAATGCAAAAAATAAAAAATATTTTTGGTTTCTGAAAATTAATAAAAGGCTTGACAAAAATATCCAGAATTTTTAAATCAATTTTTCTATTTTTAATAAATATATGAAATAAAATATAAAGAAAATGAAATAAAAATAAAATAAAGGGAAAGTAATCAGATCCAAAGGCCAGGATTCAAAGTCAGGGGGAAAGGGTTGACTGGCGCGTGAATGGGTGGCTGAGATTCCATCTGACTAATTAATTTGGATTAACTTAATTAAACATAAATTAGTGTTAATGAAAGGATCTGGACATTGAAACACACGCGGGAAGCAGGATCTGAGGGCTCATATTCAAACTTCACTAATTACAGGATTAAACCCTAATCACATTCAGATGACCGGAACAGTGCTCCGGTCATCTTCTCCGGCGAATCAAAACTTCAACTCTCTCCCTAGGTCTCTAAAACTCAATCTCTCTGCCCAGAATCAAACCTCAAACATCATACAACAAGAATCATCCAACAAAACACATTTATTTCACGTATTTAGGCTGAATCGAAACAAATTAGTTTTAGGTCAAAAAATTTCAGAGAGCTCATACATGCTTAATACTTAATCATTTTGCAAAATAAACACATCATGATCATCAGCACATCATAAGGATTCATTTGAGAACTTAAAAATGTATTTCTGGAAAAAAATAGGTTCTTGAAGCTACCTGAGATGAAGCTTTGCTATCTGGAGCTTTCTGGCCACTTCCTTGGGTGCTTTTCCACTCCAATGAACCCCTTGATGCATCTGGCAAGCTTGAAACAAGTTTATGTTGGCTGTTTTTGAGGTTTCAGTTCAGAGCATGTCAAAATCGTGTTTTTGTTTGAGGTAGTTTCAGGCTAATGTGAGGGGTGGGAAATGATCCTGGGGTTGTGTGGAGATGATTGGTGAAATAATTTTGAAGCTTTGATGGTTGAGTTGGGAGATTTGAAGAGATGAAGTTTTTAGAGGATTTTGTGTAATCTGAGCTTGGGTGAGTTTTAGGCTTGTAGCATTGTGTGTTTGTGTTCCATAATGTTAGTATAAGCAGTTGTGATTGGTCAGAGGAGTTGGTGTGGCATAGTGTGATTGGTATGAGGTGATTTGCAAAAAAGTTAAGAATGTGTACTTGAGGTATGGGCATGGTGTAGGCCTGATATTTTGGGGTGTCTGGACTCAGCATGGATCAAGGAAGGCCATAGGATTGAAACATTGCAGCTGGATCACTTGATGCTAGGGTTTCTATGTGTTTTGCATATTTTCCCTCTTTGGTGTTTCTTGTGATTCAAGGCATGAAATGATCCAATTCTTGGGCCAATTCTGATGCTTTAAAGTTGTTTTATCATGTCATGAAGTATTTGTACACATTTGAAGTCATTAGAAGCCTTGGCAAGTGGTTTTTCAAAAATCCCTCTTTGGTGCATTCTTGAAAATTATAGGATTTTTGCCAACTTTGAAAGATCATAACATGAGTTCTATAATGAATTAGAACATGTTCTTGTACTTTTTGAAAAGGGAAATACCTAATCTACAACTTTCATGACCAAAAATTTTTCATTTGAAGCATTTTTTATTAAGAAAGAGGAGGTTGAAAAACTTTCCCAAAATGGAAAGTTTCCATTACAAGTCATTTCCATTTTTGGCAACTTTTGGTTTAGCTCAAATTTCTTCAATTTTGTGAACTTCCAAGCACTCCAATGATCAAATAAAGATCATAGAACTTCATTTTGATGAAAATACCCCTTTGGTTCCATTGTTGGGGGCCTCAGATGCCCTGATTTTGACTTAACTTGCTCAGGAAGTTACCCAGTGAACATATGACTTCCACAATGAATTTCTTCATCAAGTTTGGTACATATGATCCTTATAGCATATTAAGAACATTAGAAACAAGAATGGCCCAAATATTTGGAGTTGAGGCCTCTGAAACCAAAACCCTAATTTTGGTCATTTGTGTAGTGAAAACCCTAGCTCTGCTTCCATGCCTTGCCAGTTCTTGTGATTTCTTGACTTATATGAACTTTGAGAGGCATAATATGATGATTGAACACACATGGATCCTCTTGGAATGCTTTGAGGCCTTTGGGATGGCTCAGATGGAATCTTGGATTGCTCAGATCACAAACCCTAGATGCAGATGAACTTGAACTATGCAGTGAAACAAAAATGCAATATGAGGTGGTATGCTTATGTTTATGCAAGTATGAAAGATCACAAGCCATGGTGTGATAAAGAGTGAGGGAAAATTTTGGGTGTTTACACAAGGCTAGTGGCAAATGGGTATACACAAATTGAGGGTATAGACTATTTTGAGACTTTCTCTCCTGTGGAAAAACATACTACTGTGAGAGTATTATTGTCTATTGCATCTATTAAGGGTTGGAATCTTGAGCAATTAGATGTCAACAATGCTTTTCTGCATGGTGACCTTCATGAGGAAGTCTAGATGTATCTTCCACCAGGTCTTGCTTGATCTAACCCTAACAAAGTCTGCAAATTACAAAAATCTCTCTATGGGCTTAAGCAAGCTAGCAGACAGTGGTATTCCAAATTATTTTCCTTCCTCATTTCCATTGGCTATCAACAATCCCAGGTTGATCATTCCTTGTACACTAAATCCACTCAATATAATTTTACAACTCTTCTTGTATATGTTGATGACATAGTCCTTGCATGTAATTCCATGCAAGAAATTCAAGATGTCAAACATCTTCTAGACTACCAATTCAAGATTAAGGACCTAGGCCAGTTAATGTTCTTCCTAGGTTTTGAAATTTCCAAGTATAGCACAGACATTTTTCTCAACCAAAGGAAATATACCCTTGAACTTCTTGAAGAATCTGGTTTTCTTGCCTCAAAACCATCTTCTGTACCCTTTGACCCTACTCTCAAACTTTCAGCTACTGAAGGTAAGCCTTTGGATGACCATTCTTCTTATAGAAGACTGATTGGAAAATTGATCTATCTCAGTAATTCTAGGCCTGACATCTTCTTTGTTGTTCAACACCTAAGTCAATTTGTTGTCAATCCTCTATTGCCTCACTATAATGCTGCTACATGTGTTATGAGATACTTAAAGGTTGTACCTGCTAAAGGTACTCTCTTTGCAGCAGCAAGTTCATTGAAACTCTATGGTCTTGCTGACTCTGATTGGGCCAGATGCCCTGATACAAGGAAATCTGTTACTGGCTATTGTGCAATCCTTGGATCATCCTTATTATGTTGGAAATGAAAGAAGCAACAAAATGTCTCTCGGTCTTCCACTGAGGCAGAATATAGGGCTCTAGCATCACTTACATGTGAGTTACAATGGCTCAATTACTTGTTCAAAGACCTGCATATTTCTTTCTCTCAACCTGCTTCAGTCTATTGTGATAGCAAGTCAGCTATCTATTTAGCTCACAATCCTACTTTTCATGAAAGAAGTAAACATAATGAGCTTGATTGTCATGTTATTCGAGAAAAGTTGCAATCCAAGTGTTGTACCCCAAAATTTTCCCTCATATATTCAAGACAATATACCTCAAGAGGTCTCCTAATGGTCATAAAATTATCAATTTCTCAAAGGGATTCAAGGTTTCATCAGACAAAGCCTCCTCATAAGCAATGGATCTTAAATTAGGGTTTTGAGTTTCCTAAGGAAAATTGGACTTATAAAGCCTCAAGTGGACTTCATGGTGTCCCATCTACTTCAAAGAATCCATATGTCAAGTTTCAAGGCTTTCCCTACAAGTTTGGTCAGTCTGATGCTCAGAATATCAAAAACCAATTAACTTGGTCAAAAAGTCAATTGTGGTCAACACAAAGTCAAACTTCGAGATTTTTGGTCAACATCAATATTATGAGGTGAAATTTATCATTTTATCAAGGGTTGATCATGATTCATCAAGGAAACCTCATAATCATCAAGAATCAGGAGTTACTAAATTAGGGTTTGTGTAGGAAAAGTCAACTGTACTTTGACCAGCCATAACTTTCAGATGCTTCATCAAAAATTTCCCATCCAAAGCTCATTTTGAAGTAAATTCAATTACCTACAACTTTGTGTCTCACAAGCCAAGTCCAAAAATGCTTCATTTGAGAGATATGAACCAAGACATTACAGGTCCTTTGAAAAGTAAAAAAAAAGTCAACTTTTTCAAAAGCTCATAACTTGAACATGGAAGATCAAATGGACATGGGACCAAAATTAGTAGTTAGAGGATACTCTAAGCTTTCTAAAAACTCCTAGAACACATACACGGGATAAATATTGAGAGAGTTATGCATTGTTGAAGTTGGGAAATTTTGAGGAGGTGTATGAAACAAATAATGACCAAAACTCAAGTTTCTTCCAAATGGGCCCATATTTTTCTAACCCAAAGTTAATCATAAGATAATCCACGACCCATAGATCATAATATCTTTTTTTTTTTATATTCATTTTATATTATATTGGATTTAATTCATTTAAATTCGATTTTAATTAAGATAAATATTGAAAAATCAAATATTTGATCTTAGACTTATTTTAGGATCAAATATTTTGTGTTTATGATCATTATAAGGATCTAAATTTCGCGCAAACCAAAAGAATATGTCTTAATACCAAATTTTGACCAAATTAGAAAGGAAGAAACTTCATTCCCAAGCAATCTTCAATACATAAAAAAAAAGCACAAAATTTAACCTAATTTGAATCTTCTATAAGTATACAACAAGACCATAAGGACAAGGGACGAAATTCTGAGCCAAACAACCCTTATCAAACTTCAAAAAATCAAGAGCAAAGTCAAAAAATCGGTTTGCCCACTTTAGCCACTTCCAAGAGGTTTTGAAGGTCTAAACATCTTCCTTGGGATATTTTGAACGCATATCCATCATCACCATCATCAAAAACACCATGAATCACACAAACCGAATCCACTTTTGTTTCTTTTTCTTGATTTTTCGATTTCGATTATATGCGCATAATAAACTTGTTTTGATTGTGTTTTGTTATTTGTGTTAAGGTTGAGAAGCTATCTGGATAGTTTGATTGAAGTTTCGATGCAAGTTTAGTCGTTCACCATTGCTAGGGTTTACGGGTTCAAATTTGGGAACTTAGGCTGAGGACTATTTCAAGTGAAATTGATGGCTCCATTGAACTCATAAGATGATTTATAATTGATCTGCACCCCTGGATATGATTTATGTTGCGTATTGAATGTTTTTGAAAAACGCAGGTACTATAGTGACAGACAAAACCGTCATTATAGGTTTAACTATGGAAAAACCGTAGGTAGAAGCTTATTGGACGGACGAAGGAGGAAGGTGATGAAAAGCACGCGTTTTTAATATTTCAAATTCTGGTTTATTTTATAATTTATCTTTGCTGATTCTTTGTCACACAGGTGAGCGCATCCTAGTGGAAAAGCGCGTATGTTGGGAGGGGGAGGTCCTGGGTTCGATCCAGGCATCCACCCTTTATATTTCTAGACTATTTTCTTTCTTTCTTTCTTTATTTATTTTGTTTTTATTATTTATTACCTTTTTCTAATTATAATTAATTAACCAATTAACTATTTTAATTCTTTTAATATATAAACAAATTCATAAAACTTTTCTAATTAACTTAATCATTTTCTTTTAATAATAAATTTATTTTTCATAAGATATTAGTTTTTAGTTTATTTCATCAATTAATTTTGTAATTAATATGTAATTAATTTAATAATTAGGGTTTAATCAATCTTAACTTTAATTTTTTGCTTTCTAAACCTAATTTATCATTATCCTAAATAATTACTATTTTTGACTTAAAAATCATTTTCTTAATATAATTTTAATTAATTAAAAAATATTTTTCATAAATTCATTTTATTTATTTTATATTTTATATTTAAATTTCTTAGAAAATTGTATATGATGTATGACTCATGTAATAGCTTAGATTTAACTTCTCGCATTTTTTCAATTATGTATTTGTTCATGGGATGTAATAGCGTAGGACTTTTAATTTCCACATTTTTACTTTACGCACTCCCCTAAAAATCAAAATGTATCCCTTCCCCGTGATGTAATAGTCTAGGGTTTATTTTCTGCTTTTTTATTTTTCGTAAAATATTAATTGTGTGGTTAGTAAATGTAGGGTGTGAAAAAAATGTATGTGAACAAAATAAACGGACTTAGATAACCCTAATTTCTAAGACTAAAATAATTGCAATCAATACACTTCTCACACATTCACCTCCAGGGTTTCTCCTCGTGTTGCCTTACGAAAATGGTCAAGTCCCTCGAATATAGGGGTATCTTAGCAAGGTTACCTACGAATAAAAAATCATTAAGTCCCTACGATATAAAGATCATAGTCCCTCGTTGTCCCTTCGAGTTGCCTTCGAATAAATGATCTCGTCCCTCGACGACCCTACGGAAAAATGATGATAGTCCATTCGAATTGCTAAGATACCTTTATCTATTGCCTTCTATGATCATATGATGACCCTACGCATGTCCCTTCAAATCCAAGGACAAGGCTACTTAATACTAATAGTAAGGACAATTCTGTCCATAAAGAACGAAATAACAAGAAAGACCTTACAATATAGGGTAAGTAGTTCTTAAGTGCTTGCTCACAAATTTTCATATACTCTTTACACCTCACATTTTAAAATAATTTCAAATTAAACACTTTGTATACATTCATACAAGAATCATTACAAAGTTAAAAGTTCTTACAAAAATATTTTTTAATCACACACTACATTATTTTTCAAACAAATTAAAGTGAGCTAAATATTTAAGAGCCTATGGGTAACCATGGATACAAAGGGTGCTAACACCTTTATTTAATGGATAACTTACCCCCCGAACTCAAATCTTTTTCAAAGGTCTTTCCTGTTCTTTTATACCTTTCTTTATTGGATAAAATAAAAGTCGGCGGCGACTCTTGCTATCCGCAACATAGTATTTGTAAACAAAAACGACCAAGTCAGTTCTCCCACCGTGTTACAGAACCGGTGACTCTACTGGGGAGTAACTATTAAAAGAGGGGTTACCTTAGAGTTATGACACTTTACTTGTTTGAATTGATTGCTTTATTTTTAAGGGTACTTATTGTGGGGCCACTGTGAGAAAGATCCTAACCTGGATCTAGTGTCCCTTAGGTAAGTAGCAATAGACCAAGGAAACTATACGACGTATACTGATATGGTTGATCTGGTGGCTACAGATAGTGTGAAATCTTGGTTGGTATTGATGTTCTTCAAGTCAGTTGAGGATAATATTAGACTGCCATATGGTGTCATTAACACTAACTACCCTTTAGAACCCTAATTGACCCATCTTGGCCATTAGAAAGTAGTGAGAATATCGGCTTTGGTGAAGTCTAAAGTTGGTTGATACTCGATGCTATGCTCATTGAGATTCTAATCTTGGGATGTTTTGGTTGGCAAGTCAGTTATCATACTGAACAAAAGCCTTTGAAAAGAATCAGTGATATTGAGAACCCTTAGAACCCAGTTACTATTGCAAGGAGAGGTTGAACCAACTAACTTCAGTGGGGAGGGTACTTACCTATGAACTTCATGCAAGACTTTAAACCTAAGGCCATTGTGTGAATTGTTTGTGTTTTCCATCTGCTTATTTGAACATGACATCATAACATAGCATTTTCACTAACCATTTCAAGGACCAAAGGATTTATCTTTGTTCTTTGTTGCAGGTTATGGCTTCCGCTCGTAGGAACACAATATGGATCAACTTTGTAAAGATATCTTCCAAGCTTAAGGAATTAGTCTCAAAAGTTCCTAAAAGCTATCAATTCATCAAAAAACATGGTCATCTATCTGATTTGGTTCCTTTGGGGTTTAATGAAGACATGATGAGTGTTTTGTTCTAGTTCTTTGACCCTAAACAACACTGCTTCACATTTCCCAATTATCAGTTGGTGTCTACAATGGAAGAATTAAACTACTTGGTGTGCCTATTCTTGATCAGAAACCATTCACGGGCTTAGAGAAGGAACCTAAATCAGAAATTATTGCAGTAGCCTTACATCTGAAGAAGTCAGACATTGTATTGAAAACAAGAAGTGGAGTTAAGGGTATTCTTGCTAAAGTATTGATGGAGAGAGCCCAAGTATTCTTGAATGCTATGAGTTATGATGATTTTAAGGAGATCTTGGCCTTGTTGATTTATGGTTTGGTGTTGTTCCCTAATCCGGACCAATTCATAGATGTGCATACCATTAACATATATCTGACTCATAATCATGTGCCTACCTTGCTTGGAGATATTTTGCACTCTCTTCACACTCGTACTACAAAGGCGCGAGGGACTCTTATGTGTTGCATACCTCTACTATCAAGGATGAACAAGGTTAGAGGTGGTCTAAAAGGATAATGTCACTCACTCATTCAGATATTCATTGGTGTTCCCGATCTATGGAAAATATCACTATTATTGACCGCTGTGGAGAATTCCCTAATGTGCCACTCCTTGGTATCCGTGGAGGCATTACTTATAACCCTTCTTTAGCATTACGTCAATTTGGTTATGCTCGGAGTGATGGTCCTCGTGATATGATTATTCAAGGTATTATGTTCGATTACGACAATGATCTTCAAGGTTACCATCAAAGGTTTATATGTGCTTGGAGCATGGTGAACAAGATTAACAACAATACTCTGAAACCAAAATACTCCATCCCTATGGAGCCTTACCTCAGATGGGTGCGGTCTCGTGCTCAAACTTTTATGATGCCATATCCTACTGTTCTACCGATGATTGTTGGGCCTATTATTGAAGGATATGTTCCTTACACCATTCATCATCCTAACATGCCTACTGACCTGGAAGAGCTGCAGAAATCTTGGATCCAACTGAAGGAGCAAAGGGATACTTTTAAGGCTCAGTCCAATGCTAGCAAAGAGAAAGTGTTGGAGCTAACAAGGAAACTTCATGAAGAATGGAACCTCAATACATATCCCAACACAAATAGGAAGCGTCCATGGGAGACCTGGGTCTCAAATGATTATTTTCTTTGTAACTTTTTTGTTTTCCTTCATTGTAAGCCCAAAGGGCAATTATATTTTGAAACTTACTAATAAGAGTTTTGTTTTTGGTTTTCCTTTAACAAATTTGAATCCTATGTGGTCCTTAAAAACATTGCATATGCATCTACATACCATACCATTGTATAACAGGTTTCCGCGATAGGTTTCTTATCTTCTCGCTATTTATTTCAGTTGAGATGGCTCTCGAACGGTTTGTCAAAGATCTCCAAGCTCAGAATGCCCAATTTCAAGAAGTGATCCTAAATTTGTCCAAGGGGAAAGAAGAGTTGAAATCCTTCCTCACTAAGGACATGAAAAAGAAGAATCCTGAAGACAACAAGGATGATCAGTTGGAACAACTGTAAGATGAGATGGTAGAGATGAGAATCCAGATGAATGGTCAGGTGGCTATTATCCAAAACTTAGTCCAGGGGCAAGAAGAGCTGAGAGTCTTCGTCAATAAACTTCAAGACAAAGAATTCGGGAATCTAATCATCAGTCAACCTCTGGTGAAACAAGCTGACTTGGTTGAAAAGAAGAAGAGGATAAGAGAAGGAAAGAGACATGTTACTACTGATAGGCTTTAAATTAAAGGAAGAAGGTCTTATAGGCTTAGTCCGACTCAACACAAGGAACATAAAAGATAGTTTATTAAAATTAACACGCCAATGTTGCAAACTTTGCAATACTTGTTAGAGATGAAGCTGATTACCTTGAAAGACCCTCCTCAGAATGCCAATACTTCATCTCCTCGCTATAATCCCAATGCAAAGTGTGCATATCACTCCAATTGTCCTGTACATGACACTAATAACTATAGGGAATTGAGGAATAAGATTCAAGACCTGGTTGACGAAGGAGTCCTCGAGGTTATGCCAGAAGGCCAAATTGAATTCTCCTATCGTCCATCAAACATTGAAGCTGCCAGACATCGGGAGTGACAAGTTTAGAGGAAGAGGCTTTGAGAACATTTGAATTTGAATTTGTAATTTCTTTTGTCGACTTAAACACTTACTATTATGTCATACTTTTATTTTCACGATAATGCAGTGCATATGTTTGTCTTGAATTAGTCCATTTGTTTCACTATATTTAAATTATGCTTCTTACTTCTCTTTTGTGGTATTTAACTCTTGTTAAAGCTGTAAGCCTTTAGAGGGAGGATGACGAAGACGATACCATAATTTCATATAATATGCTTTTGAACAGACTATGTTGGCGATGTGCAGGCATTGTTTCGATTCCTAAACGGTGGAGATATAAGGAAGTTAATCCCTAGTCAACCCTTTTGAGACTATGAAGTAGGAGTTTTCATTCTCACGCAAATTAAACCCTTAATCATAACCTGGGGAAGGGCAGTTCCTCGGTTAACTCAGTTATTCTAGTTTTCCTTTTTGTACACAACTAATGATGGTTCCCTATAATCATTAAGTCCGGCAGTCAATATCTAGCAAAAGAAAATCTCATTTAAGTCAAAACCTATGAAGGAGACTTAGTAAAAATTGAGACATCCCGCTGACTATGATCTTGAAACAAACAGTTCATGCAAAAGGAATGGATAACAAAGTCAAAAGAAAAAGAGGTCACTACAAATCCTAAAAAAAAAAAGATGATTGCCTTTTCAAATAAACTTATGTCATTTTTAAAGTTCCAAACTCCTTTGGAGCCTCAATGCATAAGTTAACCGAACATAGGACTGAAGAACATCACAAAGGATGGGTTGGGTACAAATAAAATTTGAGCCTTTTATCGTTTGTTTCTTAAACCATGAACCAGACGACATTACAACCCTTTAAAATTCCTAACTGAAGCATGGTTAGTTCGAAAGCACACTGCTACAAAAAGGTATCCTGACTCCTTTAGGGCTTATTATAAATCTTGAGTTAATATCACAGTTTTTAAAAACATTGTTTTGCTAAAATAATTCTTTTTTAAAACTTTAAGACAGACACAAGTGTTGCATTTTGAATATCATTGTTTGCATACGACTAAGTGTTTGACAGTGGAGAAGCTTACATGATGAACATTCAATAAACCAAAGTCCTTCCGATAGACAAAGTTGCTTCCTGGGCCCGACTCAGTTGGATCAAAGCCAATGAATACAAGGGGCACAATCACTATCTTCCAATCAAGGGGGCATGTAGTGTTATTGTCCAATTCATCTGGAGCAGTAAGGTCAAGATTCAACGAGGCTTAATAGTTAGGGGCAGGTCTTCTCATCTGAATTTCCAGAGGTAACATTACCAAGTTCACGATGCCAGTGGAATATTATTATGGGGCATCTAGTTTATTTCTCTTGAGGCAGTTCTTTTCAAATACTTCCATTTTGGGACAAATCATCCTCAGTTAGGGGTAACGCTCCCTTTTCAAATCTAATCACGTCAAATTCAGTTGCAAGCTCATTAACCATTACCCGGGGCATACACGATCCATCGAAGTATGAAAACACATTCCTCTCATTACATTGCCTTGATATTGGGTTTCAGGAAAAACCATTATAAAAATTAATTGTCTGTGCCAATAGTATTAGATGGTGTCAGTATCATGTCTTCGGATTCAGTCATGATAATTCCTAGAAAATTACTCGGGGAAGTCGAGAATATCAGAAGTTCTGAATCCATTGATTACTTTGAATAAATATATTCTTTCAAATATGATTGATTTTACCAAAATTACAATAATAGCATTTACTAAAGACTCTTGGAGGTTGAATCCCCAACAAAGTTCATATCCAACAGATCTTCGCAGGCTCATCCCCACAGAGTAATCTTTACAAATTTATTCTAGCAAAGTATTTTGGGTAGCCTCTTATACTTCCATCTCTACAATGTCCCAGACATATTTCTCTCAAGCTTGATATCCTCAGAAGAATTGACACTTGGTCAGATAAGTCTCTCAAGGGAATGTCCGTCTCTTTTATCCCTAGTCAGGGTATTTAGGAATTTAATCTTCCAATAATAAGTGCGATGAACAGAAAAAAGAAGATCCTAAGTATAATATTCTGAAACAAGATGGGAACATTGTCTTCATATTCCTCGACAACAAACCGGGATTTATTTTCTCCAGCTAGAAATTATTACACGAAACTATTAATGCGCTTCAACTACATGATTCATCCATAAATCATATCATGGCATACGCATCCATAATGCATACGACATTCTAATTTACATTAATAAAGTCATGATATGCATGCATACATCAAATGACCTCACATAAAGCTAACCTTTCCATTTCAGGATAGTTCACGGTCAGATAAATATTATCAACTCCTCGAGACATTACAAAGACGATCAAGACGAAAATCTAATTCTGATACTTAGTTCACGATATTTGTTTCTAGAGATAGTTCAGAGACGATCAAGACGAAGATCTAGTTCTGATACTTAGTTTTGATATTTTCTCGAGACAGTTCAGAGACGATCAAGACAAATATCTAGTTCTGATACTTAGTTCATGATATTTTCCAGAGACAATTCAGAAACGATCAAGACAAAGATCTAGTTCTGATACTTAGTTCAAGATATTTTCCAGAGGCAGTTCAAAAATGATCAAACAAAGATCTAGTTGTGATACTTAGTTCAGGATATTTTCCAGAGACAGTTCAAAGATTATAAAAATAAAGATCTAATTTTGATACTTATTTTAGGGTATTCTCTAAAGACAGTACATAGACGGTCGAAACGAGGACCTAGTTCTGATACTTAGTTCAGGATATGTTACAGAGACAGTTCAGAGACGGTCGATACGAAGATCTAGTTCTGATACTTAGTTCAGTAACAACATTCAGATATAGTCAAGCGTAGACACATTCTGATGCTCCTATCAACAGACACTTTGGATGGCATCTATAAGCCCATCTCCAATCACTCCGAATGGTATCTTTTAGCCCATTCATTCAATACAACCAACCAACAGTGTTACTCCCTGCACCGGCGAGTGCAAATTTTTGGGCTTAAGTGTTCAATCATCTTCTACCTTCAGGTCACAAATGGCGTACATGCCAATCTAACTCCTCAGGTTTCAGAAAACTGAACAGGGGAAGATGTTGTACCCCAAAATTTTCCCTCATATCTTCAAGACAATATACCTCAAGAGGTCTCCTAATGGTCAAAAGATTCTCAATTGCTCAAAGGGATCCAAGGTTTCATCAAACAAAGCCTCCTCATAAGCAATTGATCTTAAATTAGGGTTTTGATTTTCCCAAGGAAATTGAACTTCTAAAGCCTTAAGTGGACTTCATGGTGTCCCATATACTTAAAAGAATCCTCATGTCAAGTTTCAAGGCTTTCCCTACAAGTTTGGTCAGTCAGATGCTCAGAATATCAAAAACAATTAACTTGGTCAAAAAGTCAACTGTGGTCAACACAAAATCAAACTTCAGGATTTTTGGTCAACATCAATATTATGAGGTTAAATTCATCATTTTATCAAGGGTTGGTCATGATTCATCAAGGAAACCTCAGAATCATCAAGAATCAGGAGTTACTAAATTAGGGTTTATGTAGGAAATGTCAACTGTACTTTGACCAGCCATAACTTTCAGATGCTTCATCAAAAACATCCCATCCAAAGCTCATTTTGAAGGAAATTCAATTCCCTACAACTTTGTGTCTCACAAGCCAAGGCCAAAAATGCTTCATTTGAGAGATATGGGCCAAGATATTACAGGTCCTTCGAAAAGTCAACAAAAAGTCAATTTTCTTCCAAATGGGCCCATGTTTTTCTATCTCAAACTTAATCATAAGATAATCCATGACCCATAGATCATAATATCTGATTTTGTATATTTATTTTATATTATATTGGATTTAATTCATTTAAATTCGATTTTAATTAAGATAAATATTGAAAAATCAAATATTTGATCTTAGGATTATTTCAGGATCAAATATTTGGTGTTTATGATCATTATAAGGATCCAAATTTTGTGAAAACCAAAAGAGTATGTCTTAATACCAAATTTTGACCAAATTAGAAAGGAAGAAACTTCATTCCCAAGCAATTTTCAATCCATCACAAAAAGCCCAAAATTTAACCTAATTTGAATCTTCTATAAGTATACAACAAGACCATAAGGACAAGTGACGAAATTCTGAGCCAACTAACTCTTATCAAACTTAAAAAATCAAGAACAAAGTTAAAAAATCAGTTTGCCAACTTTAGCAACTTCTGAGAGGTTTTGAAGGTCTAAACATCTTCCTTGGGATACTTTGAACGCATATCCATCATCACCATCATCAAAAACACCATGAATCACACAAACCAAATCCGTTTTTGTCTCTTTTTCTTGATTTTTTTGATTTCGATTATATGCACATAATAAACTTATTTTGATTGTGTTTTGTTGTTTGTGTTAAGGTTTAGAAGGTATTTGGATAATTTGATTGAAGTTTCGATGCAGGTTTAGCCGTTCACCATTGCTAGGGTTTGCGAGTTCAAATTTAGGAACTTAGGTTGAGGACGATTTCAAGTGAAATTGATGGCTCCATTGAACTGATAAGATGATTTATAATTGATTTTCACCCTTGGATATGATTTATGTTGTGTATTGAATGTTTTTTTAAAACACAGGTACTATAGTGACGGACAAAATCGTCACTATAGGTTTAGCTACATAAAAATCGTAGGTAGAAGCTTATTGGACGGACGAAGGAGGAAGATGATGAAAAGCGCGTGTTTTTAATATTTCAAATTATGTTTTTTTTTATAATTTATCTTTGCTAATTCGTTGCCACACAGGTGCACGCAACCCAGTGGAAAAGCACGTATGTTGGGAGGGGGAGGTCCTGGGTTCGATCCAAGCTTCCACCCTTTATTTTTCTGGACTATTTTCTTTCTTTTTTGATTTATTTTGTTTTTATTATTTATTTCTTTTTTCTAATTCTAATTAATTAACCAATTAACTATTTTAATTCTTTTAATATATAAACAAATTCATAAAACTTTTCTAATTAACTTAAACATTTTCTTTTAATAATAAATTTATTTTTCATAAAAAATTAGTTTTTTTAGGTTATTTCATCAATTAATTTTGTAATTAATTTGTAATTAATTTGTAATTAATTTAATAATTAGGGTTTAATCAATCTTAAATTTTTTTTTTTGTTTTCTAAACCTAATTTATCATAATCCTAAATAATTACTATTTTTTACCTAAAAATCATTTTCTTAGTATAATTTTAATTAATTAGAAAATATTTTTCATAAATTCATTTTATTTATTTTATATTTTCTATTTAAATTTCTTAGAAAATTGTATAGGATGTACGATTCATGTAATAACATAGATTTATCTTCTCGCATTTTTTCGATTATGTATCTGTTCATGGGACGTAATAGCGTATGACTTTTAATTTCCGCATTTTTACTTTCCGCACTCCCCTAAAAATCAAAATATATCCCCCTCCCCATGATGTAATAGTCTAGGGTTTATTTTCTGCTTTTTGATTTTTCGTAAAATATTAATTGCGTGGTTAGTAAATGTAGGGTGTGAAAAAGAATGTATGTGAACAAAATCATCGCACTTCGATAACCCTAATTTCTAAGACTAAAATAATTGTAATCAATACACTTCTCACACATACACCTCTAGGGTTTCTCCTCTTGTTGCCTTACGAAAATGGTTAAGTCCCTCGAATATAGGGGGTATCTTTGCAAGGTTACCTACAAATAAAAAATCATCAAGTCCCTACGATATAAAGATCATAGTCCCTTGTTGTCCCTTTGAGTTACCTTCGAATAAATGATCTCATCCCTCGATGACCCTACGGAAAAATGACGATAGTCCATTCGAATTGCTAAGATACCTTTATCTGTTGCCTTCTATGACCATACGATGACCCTACGCATGTCCCTTCAAATCCAAGGACAAGACTACTTAATACTAATAGTAAGGACAATTTTGTCCCTAAAGAAACGAAATAACAAGAAAGACCTTACAATATGGGGTAAATAGTTCTTAAGTGCTTTCTCATAAATTTGCAAAATACTCTTTACACCTCACATTTTTAAATACTTTCAAACTAAACACTTTGTAAACATTCATACAAGAATCATTACAAAGTTAAAAGTCTTTACAAAAACATTTTCTAATCACACACTACACTATTTTTCAAACAAAGTAAAGTGAGTTAAACAGTTAAGAGCCCATGGATAACTATAGATACAAAGGGTGCTAATACCTTCCCTTTGTATAACACCTTCTCTTTTCCATATTATTTGTATGGTTCACAATGTATATATATGGATATTGTATTATTTCTTTCCAATCAATGTGAGTGAGAATATTTTTCATCTTTTTCTCCAATAGTTTCTACTTTTTCTGTTACAGTTTGTTACAAGTTAGTTACAAAGTAGTTGTAACTTTTCCTAGATTCATCACCATTAACAGATACACCCCTTGGACCTTCTTTGTGCTTGCTTGAAGAAGTTGAAGAGGGGGCTATAAATAAGATAAAGTTAGATGTTTATGGTTGGGTTAATAATTGGTTTAGTGTCATAAGGTCGTGGTTGGAGGGTGATGTTGAAGAGGAGATATTGGTTGGTCGAGATGCTATGGGGCTCTTTTCCATGCATGGAACAAGAGTTTTTTCAAAGAGGTGGTGGGGATGGTGGGTTCTTTCATTAAGTGTGATGAAGATAAATTATGTCCAAAACAGTTTGAAGTGGCTAGAATCCTCATCAAAACCAAGAGGTTCAGTGATTTGAACATATTATTAAGTGCAAAGATCAATGGATGTGTTTTCAAGATTAAGCTAGTGGAAGATCACTATGACTTGAAAGAATTGTGCAACCTCATGATGATGGTGATAATTCTGAATGTGTTTCTTCAGACCCGTCAGAATATGGAGGTGCATGGATGGAATCTGACGAAGATGAAGAGATTCAGGGTACTTTACAAAGTGGTAATGAAGCTGGCCTAACGGAAGATGTTATAGGAAATGTTTCTATTGGAGAGAATGTTGAGGTGGGAAAAATGTTCATATTGGCGTTAAGGATGGGATTGACGTAGGGGTAGGTGTGAGTTTATCTTGATAAAGCATTAAAAGCTAAAAGGGTAACATTTATCAATGGTGACATGTGCCAAGGTGTGGAGGATATCTAGAATGTATTAATTACTAATGACAGTTAATTTAACGTGGTTCAAGGGGGATACGACAACTTCAACTATTTGATAACTTGGTAGAAGCTATGAATGACGTGGCTGATAAAGATTTGGAATTACTAGATCCTGTTTTATCTTGTGGCGGGTGTGTGGGGAAAGATGGGTCGGATCCTATCTCTTGTACTCCAGTACGACCAATTGGGCTAGACCACCAAGGAAAAAATGATTATTGAAGGAATTATATGATAAAGTCCAAATTCCATTTTCCCCCTCATACTTCGCTTCCCTGTTACATGCATCCCTATCGAATATGGTGATGGGACAAGATCTTTCTTGTAATCAAACCCTTCGTGCTGATTCAAATCAAGAAGAGGAAGTTTCTTCAAGATTTATAGGTGGGAATGATATAGTTTGTCATTCTGTTACAGAAAGTGATGTTATCTGAAATAATAATCGATGCAGGCAAAAGTTAGAAGAGGTCACGTTGAGTGTGTGGAATTGAGAGATAAGCAAGCGTTCAAGAGCATGAAGGGTGTTAAAAATAGGTTTTAATGATCTTGGTATCGTTCAACGTTCGTGGATGCGGTAGCTCGATTAAAAGGAGGCATATTAAGCATATTCTTTCAAAAGGTTAAGCTGATTTTTGTTTGTTACAAGAAACTAAAGCTCAAAATATGGATAATTCGTTGGTTAGTGATACGTCGGCAAGTGGACGGAAATATCGAAGTAATATAAAATATTGTCAAAATTCAAGAGACCAATGTCAACCTACTGTAATCTATTGTCGCTTTGTAAAGTTAAGGCTTAAGAAATTTGATAAAAGGGAAACCAATAATAGAACTAAAATAAAACTAAGAAAATATAATAGAAAAAGAGAGACTGAAAAGTGGATTTTGTGTACCTCAGGCACTCTGTAATTGGTTTGTGTTAATTTACGTATGTTCCGTAAACACTCTGCCTCACACTCTCATGCTATTGACTAAAGCAATATCTCTTAACCATAGGATTTTGCTCTCGCTCGCCCGTTTTATTTAGAAAACATATTTTGAAAATCATTTAGATCCTAATTGATACTTAAAGCACTCCCGATGTATTTAGGATCAATGCCCCATTCCCACTATCTAGTTCGACCCCCACGCTCTCGCAGTGCCGACTCTAACCTTTATTTGCTTCTTACTCTCGTGACGAAATAATGTTAAATAACCTTTCACTCTCATGACAAAACTATTTAAATTAAACTTGGAAACAAAGACCAAAACATAGTTTATTACAAGTTAACGCTAATTTAATTACCGAGTCCTGTCGGAACGACGGTCGTCACATACCAGACTCTGAACTATTTAGCTAGACATAATGATAGAAACAAATAAACAATTTTGGGTTTTTGAACTTGACGAAAACATAAAAAGCAATTTAAAATGATTCAATATAAGGCAAGACATAATTTAAGTAATTAATTGAAAACACTAAAGTAAACAATAAAATAGAACTTGTAATTAAATGTGTGCTGGAAACAAATGCTAGACTGAAATAGTAACACGCCGGCAGGCTTTGAATCAAATACAAAAACTAATGGTTGAAGTAATCCTAAAACTATATTGGTAATATTCCCTCGATATGATAACTATTCCTTTTACATCGTGGATGAAAACTGCCTAAGAACTATGAATTAAAATCTGGACGGAAGTAGAGAGACTAACTCAGAAAAATCCGTCTCTTTTATACTCAATGGTAGCTGTCGGTTACTGAAAGTTTTCTTCGTGAAAATAAGAATGGATGAACGAATCAGTCTCATCATGGAGGAAGAACCGGTGGAAAAATAGGTAGTGGGCTTTGTAGCAGTCGCCACATTATTTGTATGTGGTACTCATCACATCACCCTTCTCAATATGTGGAAAGTGCCACATTTCCATGGTATTTGCTTCTGGTAGGCACCACATTGTAGTGTGGTGGGCGCCAGACTCATAGTGTGGCAAGCACCACCTATATGTTGTGGTGGGCCCCACACTTTATTTTTTTATTTTCTTTCCTTTGGTTTATTTCCTTACATTTTCTTTCTTTCTTTTTCTTCAATTTTTCTCTTAATTCTTTTCTTTTCTTTTTTTGTACTTTAATCTGATTTAATCCAAGTCATCTGAAAACATAATAACTGAGACATAAAAATAAGCATAAATCAAATAAATAAAGGGAAAACCTAGCTAAAATTCATGTAAGTTAAGTCAAATAAATGATATATTTACGTGTTATCAAAACCCCCCGCACTTAAACATATGCTTGTCCTCAAGCAAACCATGACTCGTAGGAAAAAATAGTGCATATGGATACTCATCCTATGCTACCAACTCTACTTCGGTTAACTTTGTGTTTATGGGTCCTTGATCACACACTAAGGATATTGTAATAACACAATTCCGCTTTTGCGGTCATCAAACCTCCATCCTATACAAACCAATTTGAATCATGCCATTATACCTAAGCCTAAATCACTCGTCCTTCTTTCGTCCCTTTTCATTTTGGCGCAATAACAATAAGCCTTTATCCTTTTACACTCATGGTAGGATAGCCTGTTAGTGACTATGACCTCATTATCACCATCTTTTCTCTTTTGCACATATCAATAAAATAAATAAGTTTGCACCGTTGGGCTAAATGACTGGGTGAGGATCACCTAACTTAGAAGGAGCATTTCTTTTATTCATTTTTTTCTTTTCTTAATTTAGCTTTTAAGCCTTAGATCACACACTTATTTGCATCGGCTTCCTACTTAGTGTGTGCTTAGGATGGTGCTGACTGCTAAATAAACTAATTAGGGACTACTAAATGGGTGAGAACTTAAAGCTATGGCATAATAAGTACTCAAATTGATTTCCATGATTGAGAGGCTCACGGTGTTAAGACGATACCGATCTTATGGAATTTTCCCAAGTATCACAATCTAACCTCAATTTTGTTTATAACCTAAGATTTTAAAAAGAAACATTGTTTTTAACTTACAAATTTTCAAAATATTTGGTGTGGCTCAAGGGAATGGGAAAATCGATAAACAACATAAAATCATGCATAAAGACTTGACTGCACATGCAAAGACGCAATGAAACATTAAAATATTTTTTTTAAATCATGCTAGAAAATAGTAAATGTAACTAGAAAGCGGTAAAGTTCCTCGCCCACACTTAAACCAAAAATTGTCCTCAATGTTTTGATAAAATATGGTAAAGGAAAGATAGAACCTGTATGAATTCCATTGCATGCTACAACGACCAAATTCGCGTTGATTATTCCCTTGTTGTCCTTGTCTTCACTTGCCACTTCTACTTCGATGTCTTGTATTACGAGTTATTTAAATTTGCTGAAACATCAATTTACTGAAGCCGCTCATCATACTACCTGTGTCCGAAGGAAGTACCTGCAAAAAATGTTAGGAGAATATTGTATGGTGTATGCAGGTGGACCCTTACCATGTGAAATGACAAGGAGGAGGTGAGTTACAGATGGGAGAGATATGCTCTCTCCTATCACACTCATCATTGGTGTCACTACCAGCAGCGACATTCGTAGGAATGTCCGTGGGCACCGGGTCATTTTAAGGGGTTTTTATCTAGAGAGCTTTCATCGAAATGTAGCCAAGACGTGACAAGCGATACAATTCTTTAATTTCTGCAAACACAAACAATAAAAGGTAAACATTAAATTAAAAACTCGTGGGTTTCCTCCCATGCAGGGCTTTATTTAATGTTTCTAGCTTGAAGATTAGTAGTGTTAATCTTTGGTTTACATGGCCATTTATAAAGCCATCTCACATATCCCTTATCTTTTCTTTTCTTCCTTTTGTGGGTTAGTTCATTATTTCAAACTTGTGGTGGTGGTTCTGGGTTTATGCTAAGTATTAGCTTTTCAAGTTTGGTTTTATTCATTTCATCCATAATCTCAAAGTCTAACCTTACCCTCTTAACACTAATGATTTCCCTAGTTTTGTGGTTATTTAATTTTCTCTTTTTTATGCTGGAACTCAGACAAAGGTGGGTTGGTGTGGATATTTTCCAATACATCCACATACGTTTTGGATTGGGAGTCTACAAACTTATGCGGGAAAGGAATCAATGGGGTATAGGGAGGAGGAACTACAATAGGTGATTCATGCTCCACCTTTATGACAACCGCATTTTTGGCTGGTGTTGGTGGATTTTCCCCAATTTCTACTCTTTTCTCACAAGAACTCTCATCATTCTCATTATCACTCTCCTTAGGAATTTCAATTTATTTTTCACTACTAGTTGTTGTAACATCCACATGTCTCTCATGGGAGGTTCCTATAGGTGTTTCTGCAAGCGAGGAGATTTAAGTCTCCAATGCTTCAATGTGAGTCGCGAGGGACTCGACCATAGTATTTATCTGCCTAAGGGTTTCATAAGTATCGAGTTGTTGTCTTTTAAGCTCTTCATTATGGAGAGTTTGTGTCTCCATAAAGCACTCCATCAAAGATTCTAACCTAGAATTGGTTTTTGTTTCAATGAAATCATCCATTAATGTTCCAAGGTTGGAATTAATGGATTCTTGTGGTTCCTCAAAATATTAGGAGTGGTAATTTAGGTGGAAATGAGTTAGTGTTGCGTTGAAATCCTCCATTAGTATTTTGAGATTGGAATTATGTGATTCTTACGATTCCTCGAAATTTTATGAATGATAATCATAGGGAAATTTTGGGTGTGATTCCTCAAAATACTGGGAGTCTTGCAGTTGGTAATTATAGAAAAAATTTGGGTACGGCTCCCTAAAACTTTGGGAGTAATCATCGTAGAGGAAATTTGGGTGATACATAGTTATAGAGATAAGAGTTCCTTAGTCTATACGGTGTAATGAAAGAATAACAATATTGACTATTGGTCCCGGCAACGACGCCAAAAACTTGATGCATCCCCAAGTACACATAAATATCGAAGTAATATAAAAGATTGTCGAACCTACATAGACCAATGTCAACCTACTGCAATCTATCGTCGCTTTGTAAAGTTAGGCTTAAGATATTTTATAAAAAGGAAACTAAGACTACAACTAAAATAAAACTAAGAAAATATAATAGAAAAAAAGAGATCGAAATGTGGATTTCGTGTACTTCAGGCACTCTGTAATTGGTTGGTGTTAATTTATGTATGTTCCGTAAAAAATATTGGTTTAAAGACTCCGCCTCACACTTTCGCGCTATTGACTAAAGCCATATCTCTTAACCACCAGATTTTTCTCCCGCTCGCCCGTTTTATTTAGAAAATTTATTTTGAAAATCAATTAGATCCTAGTCAATACCTAAAGCACTTTCATTGTATTTAGGATCAATGCCCTGCTCCCACTATCTGGTTCGACCCCCACGCTCTTGCAGTGTCGGCCCTAAACTTTATTTACTTCTAACTCTCGTGAGGAAATAGTGTTAAATAACCTCTCACTCTCGTGACAAAACTATTAAATTAAACTTGTAAACAAAGACCAAAACAGAGTTTATTATAAGTTAATGCTAATTTAATTACCGAGTCTCGTCGGAACGACAGTCGTCACATACCAGACTCTAAACTATTTAGCTAAACCTCATGATAGAAACAAATAAACAATTAAACAATTTTAGGATTTTGAATTTGATGAAAACATAAAAAGCGATTTAAAATGATTCAATATAAGGCAAGACATAATTTAAGCAATTAATTGAAAACACTAAAGTAAACAATAAAATAGAACCTGTAATTAAATGGGTACTGGAAATAAATGCTAGACTGAAATCGTAACACGCCGACAGGATTTGAATCAAATACAAAAACTAATGGTTGATGTAAATCCTAAAACTATATTTGTAATTGTCCCCCGATGTGGAGAACTATTCCTTTTACACCGTGGATGAAAACTTCCTAAAAGCTATGAATTAAAATCTGGACGGAAGTAGAGAGTCCAGATCAGGAAAATTCATCTCTTTTTATACTCAACGGTAGCTGCTTGTTGTCGCTCCCAGGATTCTCATCCTAGTACAAACGCGAAAGTGGCGCGGAAAAGGAAGAGTCGCCAGCCAGGCATTTTTATCCCGAAAGAATGGGAAAGGTAATGCTGCACAAACCTGAGGAAGAAAGAAAGGACAAGGCCCTGCGAACCAAAGATCTGGGTTCGGGAGTCGGTTACAACCTGGGAAGGTATTAGTACCCCAGATCGTCAGCCGTATCCGACGCGATCCACGCTTGCTTGTTTTGTTTCAAAGGGTGAGAAGTAAAGTGTTGTTGAATAAAACTGCTACTGGAACTGGAATGATAATGGAAGAGGAACTGGAAAAAATAAAGAACATATGGGGGGAAATGTTGGGAAAATAAAGAATGTGCTAGAATGGGCCCTACCCTACTGCCTACGTACCTCATTGGGAAAATGAGGATCAGAGTCGACGTAGTTCGCCTAACTAAGGCGAGAACTATTTGTTTGTGTTTTTATGGCTTGAACTGCGTATGTCTATGCTCAGGCATTGCAGGCTCGTCTGGTACGAGTTCGTTTAACTTCTTGCATGCGAGACAAGTCGTCGCAAGTTCACGCTTAGAATGAATGAGATGAGAAAAGAAGTTCCTGCAGGAAAGTCGCTTATTGTTTGTTTTTGTCTTTTATGAGTTTTGTATGAATTTGGCACAAGGAAGTGAATTCAAACTCTTTTCCATGGAATGTGTACTTGCTACTACATTCCAAGATGGAATAATAGAACAAGCACACCAAGCAAGGGGAATTTATCTAAGACTTGTTTCCAAGTATTAGGGTCTAAGTTCACTAGCTTGTTGAACTTTATTACATGTTTTTGTTGCTTTTGTGAAGAAGTATCTTTTATATTTTCTTTGTGAAACAACCCCTTGATGAGACTTGTACATCATTCTAGACAAGCTTACACTATTCCAAGATGGAATGAACGTAAGTGCCCCATGGAATAAGGCTATACACAAGGGATCCTTTCATGCATTTATTAAGTCTTTTTGGATTTTGTTTGAAGATGAGAAGAGAAGGACTCAAAAGGCAAAGGTCAAAGCTAATGGGGGACTAAGACACAACCTTAAAGTTATCTTATTATTTACAAGAGGTGGTCCTATGGTTAATGAGGTATTCTAACCTAAGGAAGAAAGAAACAAGTTAGAGTTCAACTTACTTCCTAAGGAAGTTAAGTTGAATCTAAGGAACAAAAAGGGACCTATGAACAAAGCACAAAGTGTTAAGACAAGGACAATTAAATGCATAAGAGATGAGGAATGAAGTGATTACCATTTCTTCCCCCTACAAAACAAATGTTAGCATGATAGAGAAATAAGAACAACTATATCATGGTAAATTTCAATTAAGGACTCACACTAATTAATAAAGGCATTAATGAATTTCTAAGCCTAAAGTCAAGTCCTAAGGGATCTTATATGCTATCTAGATTCTAAGGTCATTAGCTAAGTCATACCAAAATGAACTAAGATTGAAATGAGAAACACACTCAAACTATGCCCTAAATGGCACTAAAACCACTAAGTGAAAACTAGGTGGATTTGCATGGAAAACTCGAATAAAGCCAAAGCACTAAAAAAATGGTAAAGGTCCTGGAAAAATATGAGATTAATTCCTTAAGGTCCCTAACCTAAATCTAATGTTGTGTTAAAAAATATCCTAAAAATTCCTAGCCTAACTATGCCAAATGGTCACTTAAATCTACATCAGATCTAAACACAATTTTACACAAACTATGCTGCCAAAACAATGGATAAAAAGGACCTAAAAATGTGACAAAAATAATTCCAGGTTCTATTACGAGTCCTCTAATCACAAAAAAAAGAAAGAGACAAAAAGGTTATGGAAGTGGGAGAAATAAAATGAACAAAATGAAGTGTAGCTGCAAGAATTCTATAGAAAACTAATTAAATGGAAAATCGAAATAAAATTGAAAAATGGCCAAAATCAGAAAGTAAAAGGGTGAAAAAATTATAAAATGAGTTAGGAAGTCTCTGTGATTTTTTTTTGGAATTTTATCATGAGTTTTGGTATTTTTGTTGGATTAAAATTGAAAGTTATGTAAAACTGAAAAATAAAGAAAACAAGGCAAATGGAGAGGGGTGCAAGAAGTGAAAAGCTGAACTGAATTGGGCTGGACCCAAACATGCTGGGGTGCAAATAGTGATCTGAAAAAATCTTCATAAAATATGGCACATGATTGGCACATGATCATTAATGTGTTGGCAGAATTTGAAGCATTGGATTAAACTAATCTAAGGGCTGTGTTATGTTTCCCACTTAATGCTAAGACTACTATTCCGGTCACCGGAGCTAAACTCCGGTCATCTTCTCCGATCACTCTCCGGTTAGGGTTTGGAAAAATGTCTACCAAATTGAAAAATAAGGCCATGGATAGATTCGTCTCCTCAAGTACATCAACAATCTAGACTTGATTTTCTCCTAAGGCTCATGAATAATGCAAAACGAAGCACACAAGAATCAACCTAAGAATTGAATCTAAGCACCTAAGGTGCCTATCAACTAGCCAGCACAAGCATTGCTCCTATTGAGCTCATATCAACACAAAATAACCAAAAATAGCAGAATTTGTGTCAATGGAATTGAAGATGAAACCTGAAATTCAGTGGTGTTTAGAGTTGTAGACATCCAGAGGTGAGGTTCCAATATCTTCTATGCTTGATCTTGATCCTTTGTGAAGTGAAGTAAACACTTTGTTGATGAAGAATCTTGAGAAATTGATGAAGATGCAGAAAATTCAGAAGTGAATTTTTGATGATTCAAGCTATAAACTCCATGAATATGCTGCAAATCATGATGCTAGTGATGAATTGATGCTCAATGAGGCTTGTTGGATGATGATTTAGCTTGTTCAATCCAAAAGGTGGAAATGTTGTGATGATGCAACTTCAAATTTCCAGCTTCAAATCTCCATGAAAAGGCACTATGAATGGTGCTTGAAGAAGCACAAGGAAGAATATGATCAATGTTATGGTTGTGGAAGCTTAATCCTTCAAAATGCAGAGAATTTGCAGAGAACATGCGGAGCCAAATTTAGAGGATTTTGGTGTGATTTGAGTGAAAAATGAAGTTGGATCCTAAACTTAGCCACTACTCATCCTTTTATAGAGCATTAGACCTCTGGTTAACAGTTAGAACCAGGGTTAATTAGCCTTGGTTAACTGAGTGAAATGAGTTAAATGAGTGAAGTTTGCTATGATAGTTATGACACCTGGATTTCTAGAACCTTCTTCAGTTGAAACCAATCCAATGATGCAGAGAACATGAAGCTTATGCTGAAGATTAGTGAAGTGAAACACCAGTTAATTACCCAAGGATTGCAGCTTGAGTTTGCCCACTTGATTGTGAGATGCACAACAATTAAAGTGGTCCTGCATACACTTAATATCAGCCTGCTGATGCAACAAAAACAAAGTCCAAATACAGCTTTAAACCATGATCTAGTGTACACCAGCTCATGATCATTGTGGTGAGGACCAATCTAATGTAGCAACAATGGTTGAGGTTTGAATTGAAGCAAATGTGAAGCTAAATGAGCTCTAATATGTGCACAAGTTACCCCTGAACTTATCCTAAGACAACACTGAATTTGGCCCTTTCCATGCATCATACAACAACTTTTTAGCAGAAAAACAGCATTATGTATCAATACATGTGGGTATGCATCGATACATACTGAAGCAATGGCAATTTTCAGCAAAAAAAACAACCATGTATCAATACATAACACGGATTCATCGATACATATCAGTTTTTTAACTGATATGTGTCAATACATAACACAGATGCATCGATACATGTCAGTTTTGTTACTGATATGTATCGATACATAACACGGATGCATCGATGCCTCCTGCTTATGTATCAATACATCATGCTTATGTATCAATACATCCTGCTTATGTATCAATACATCCTGCTTATGTATCAATAAATAGTCCACTTCTAAAACTGTTTTTTCTTTGATTTCTCCATTCTTTCTTGATCAAATTTGGTCCATAAGTCCTTTGTAATAAAAAAAAATTTAATGACCTTGACCTCAAAGAGTCCAGAGTTGACTTTTTCTTCAGCATGGTTGACTTTTCCCCAAATTTCTGATTTTCAATCATCTGACCAATTGAACCTCTTCCAAAATGAATTTGTGATAAAATTTGAACCCTATACACTTGTTGTCATATAGAACACAATGGAATCCACTTTTGCTCCAAAATTCATGGAGAAGCCCTTCACAATTGAAACCCTAATTTGGATCATTTCCTTAGGAGATTTTGCACTGCTTGTATTCCTTGGAGCCATTCACTTCTTTCCAAGACTTGAGGCTTCAAATGGAGACATGTGGGATGTTGTAGACCCCTTTCACATGATTGAAGAGCTTTGTGACCCTTTAGTTGCCTTTGTATAGCTTTCAGTTGCTCCAGTCCTTGACCACATACCTATGTCTCAACTATGCTACACATGATGCAATGTTTTTTTGATTATTTTATGAATTTATGTATCCAAGATGCTATGCAAAATGTTGAGGACATGAGAGGGAAAATTTTGAGGTATTACAGCTGCCCCTATTCAATCATCTGCAAGCTTGAATGAATAATTGCAACAGCTTTTAGATGTTCAAGGTATGGAGTGATTAAATACTCGAATAAAACCTGGAAATTTGAACTCTGTGGATAAGAGAAATGTCACTTGCCCTTGTTGTGTTATTGTTGTTTTTTTGACCTCTGAATAGGTAGCGGGAATAGAACCGGGTGGAATAGAATTATTGCAATAACCTGCACTGTGACTGCCGAGCGAATCAAGCCACAACGAGGGAGCCTGTTGGCGAAACAAGACTTAACGAGACCATTAGCGAAACAGAACTCGACAATGTGACTGCTGGGCAGGACCAAGCCACAAAGAAAACACGCGACTGCTGGGCAGGACCAAGCCACGGAAGGTGCCTGTTGGCGAAACAGGGCTTAACGAGACCATTAGCGGAATGGAACTCGACAAATATGACTGTTGGGCAGGACCAAGCCATAAAGAAAACACGCGACTGCTGGGAAGGACCAAGCCACGGAAGGTGCCTGTTGGCGAAACAAGGCTTAACGAGACCATTAGCGGAATGGAACTCAACAATATGACTGCTGGGCAGGACCAAGCCATAAAGAAAACACGCGACTGCTGGGCAGGACCAAGCCACGGAAGGTGCCTGTTGGCGAAACAGGGCTTAACGAGACCATTAGCGGAATGGAACTCAACAAATATGACTGCTGGGCAGGACCAAGCCATAAAGAAAACACGCGACTGTTGGGCAGGACCAAGCCACAGAAGGTGTCTGTTGGTGAAATAGGGCTTAACGAGACCATTAGCGGAATGGAACTTAACAAATATGACTGCTGGGCAGGACCAAGACATAAAGAAAACACGCGACTGCTGGGCAGGACCAAGCCACGGAAGGTGCGTGTTGGCGAAACATGGCTTAACGAGACCATTAGCGGAATGGAACTCGACAAAGTGACTGCTGGGCAGGACCAAGCCACAAAGGAAAGAAAAGAAAAACAACATTGACTTGGAAAGACCAAGATGTCTGGAAAATGGTATAAGTATTTTCTGCGAGGAATACTTCAGGTTGAAAAAGATGTTATAGGTTGTTAGTAACACCTCAAAACTGGCCCATGCTGGCATGCACATGTTTGAATTTATGGCGTGATGCTCCACGAGGATTGAAATGCTACGCTTTGGAGGATGCAAATGCAATGATGATTATGCGTATGCAAATGCAAATGATCTCTCGGAAGGAGACTGTCAGTATTCTGGATGGCTTGACTGGGGAGAACTGATGATCACTGCACTGATCTGGTCCATCCTGATGAGGAGAAGACAACTCTGCGGGGAAAGCTGTTGATGATGCACTGGCTCTGAACTGCCTCCATTGCCAAAAATATATTGGACTTTAAGATTGGAGTGCCAAGACCCTTCCGAAGATGGACCCTTCTTGAACTCTGATGGGGAAGTGGAGACCTCCTGACTTGGCTGGGAACCAGAGGTATGGCTTTGTTAAGGAAGCAAACTGTTGGGAAAGGAAAGGCACTCCTTGCACTGCTGGGAATTGCCCCTGTATTGAAGGAATACTTCTGCTTGGGGAGGGAAAACATCTCTTGCCATTAATGTTGGAAAAGAAATTCAACTTCACTTCCACAGGGGATAACTGGAGACATCCGGGAAAACACCTGTTCTTGTTCAGGCATAAAGAAATGTTCCTCCTAGAAATATGCTTTTAGCTCTGTTAGGAACACCTGTACCTGTACTTGCATAAACACAGTCGATAGTGCCTGTAACATGGAGAGTTAGTTTACCTGTATGCCCTAGGCTCATAGAATGAATCATCATCTGGGCATCTTGACACCCTTTTTAGAGTTGTATTAAACGTTTATGTCCTCCTGCATGAGTTAGAAAAAGCATTCAAATGTTCACAACACAATATAAATCACAATTTGTTGGACGTTTTCGCAATCAATCAATGCTAGATGGAAAACAAAAACGAGAAGCAGATAGTCACAAGTTGACTGAAATTGAATTTTTATTGATTCGGAAAAATGGCCATGAATAGGCATTACAAAGGAAGCAGTTCCCTGGAAAGAGGAAATAGCCAAAAAGGAAAACAAACTATCCTATTGGTAATGTAATAAGTGGATCTCATCAAGTTTCAACCCGATTATGACTCGTATATCTTCGAGACGATCCGCTCTCTGCCCCTTGAGAAAGGTGATTGAACTGGTCTTCAACCTTTAGAATAACCTCACTTGCAGATGATTACGAATTTCGCAGATTGCAGTCGTTCGTTTTAGTCCCTCTTTTGCGTGGATCTCCCTTTCGGGTTTTCAATCCACCGGGATACCCATTTTTGCCTGAGCTGTCCGATGTGGCTTTTCAACTCAGCGGGTGTACATTTTTTCAAGATTTCCCTAATTTTTTCCCGAGCCTTTTATTCTATTTTTGGCTCGCCGGGATGCCCATTTTTGCCTGGATCTTTATTCTGTTTTTATCCAGCGGGTCCTTTTTACACGAAGTATTTTCTTACTGCGTCTGCGTTGATAGGGGAATAGAAGTCTTCTCCGTCCATGGTCGTCAGCATCAAGGCTCCACTTGAGAAAACCTTTTTAACCACGAACGGTCCTTCATAATTAGGTGTCCATTTGCCCATGTGATTGTTAAGAGGAGGAAAAATCCTTTTCAACACCAGGTCACCTGGTATGTACCTTTGTGGTTGTACCTTCTTGTCAAAAGCCTGCTTCATCCGCCGCTGATACAACTGTCCATGGCATACAGCTGCTAGGCGTTTTTCTTCCATGAGGTTCAATTGATTATATCTGGATCGGAGCCACTCAGCTTCATCTAGCTTAATTTCCATAATTAACCTCAATGAGGGGATTTCCACTTCGATTGGTAGGATTGCCTCCATACCATACACCAGTGATAACGAGGTTGCCCTTGTAGAGGTACGCACTGACGTTCTGTACCCATGTAAAGCGAATGGTAGCATCTCATGCCAGTCTTTATATGTTACAACCATCTTCTGCATGATCTTCTTGATGTTCTTTTTGGCCGCCTCGACAACGCCATTCATCTTCGAGCGATATGGAGAAGAGTTGTGATGTTCTATTTTGAAATCCCGACATAAGTCAGCCATCATCTTGTTGTTGAGATTAGAACCATTATCAGTAATGATTCTTTCGGGAATTTCGTACCGGCAAATGATGTCTCTTTTAATAAACTGGGCTACCACTTGCTTAGTAACGTTGGCGTAAGATGCCACCTCGACCCACTTCATGAAATAGTCTATAACAACCAGGATGAAGCGGTGACCGTTGGAAGCTGTCGGGTCGATTTTGCCAATCATATCAATGCCCCACATGGCGAACGGTCATGGTGAAGACATGACACTCAATGGATTCGGAGGCACGTGGACCTTATCGGCATAAATCTGACACTTGTGACATTTACGAGAGTATTTACAGCAATCGGATTCCATGGTGATCCAATAATATCCCGATCTCAACAATTTCTTGGCCATAGAATGTCCTCCAGCATGGGTACCGAATGAGCCTTCATGAACCTCTTGCATCAACATGTCTGCTTCGTGTCTATCCACGCATCTGAGCATAACCATGTTGAAGTTTCGCTTGTATAGCACACCATTTTGATTCAAGAAGAAACCACCTGCTAGTCTTCTGAGGGTCTTCTTGTCTTTACTGGATGCCCCAGCCGGGTATTCTTGAGTCTTCAAGAATTGCTTGATATCATGATACCAAGGTTTGTTATCTTCACCACTGTTAACTGCAAAGACAAAGGCAGGTCTTTTAAGACGGGAGACCATGATTCAAGGCACGAAATTCTCTTGACAAACTTTAATCATAGACGACAGAGTTACTAGAGCATCGACGAACTGGTTTTCATCTCGAGGAATATAATTCAACTTGACCTTGGTGAAGAAAGTTAACAGCCTCCTGACATAATCTCTGTAAGGAACCAAGTGAGGTTGATGAACTAACCATTTACCGTTGACTTGGTTCACCACTAGAGAAGAATCTCCGAAGATCTCGAGGTTCTTGACTCACAAGTTGATTGCCTCTTCAACCCCCATGATGTAAGCTTCATACTCTGTCTCATTGTTAGTACATTCGAAAGTCAACCGAGCAGCTAAAAGTGTATGGATCCCTTCTGGCGAGATGATAACAACACCTACTCCACTTCCATTCATGTTCACAGCTCCGTCAAACATCAACTTCCATTTGGATTCAAGGTCTGGCCCCTCCTCCAGAAGTGGTTCTTCACAGTCTTTCAAATTGAGGAACATGATGTCCTCATCCGGGAACTCGAATTTCATGGGTTGATAATCGTCGATTGGCTGCTGAGCCAAGTATTCTGACAATACACTTCCTTTGATTGCTTTTTGCAAAGTGTAATGTATATCATACTCTGCCATCGAGCTACCCTTCTTGTTAGAGTCGGCTTCTCGAAAATGTATTTCATAGGATCCATCTTGGAAATTAAGAGGGTGGTGTGAGTCAGCATGTACTGTCTTAGTCGACGAGCAGCCCATGCCAAAGCGCAACAAGTTTTCTCAAGTAGTGAGTAGCGTGTCTCACATTCGGTAAACTTTTTGCTAAGGTAATAAATGGCATGCTCTTTTCGACCAGGCTCGTCCTGCTGACCCATCATATATCCCATCGATCCTTCAAGCACGGTAAGATACATGATCAAAGGTCTCCCTGGTACTGGAGGCATGAGAATTGGAGGTTCTAGAAGGTACTCCTTGATTCGGTCAAAGGCTCGCTGACAGTCTTCATTCCATTTAATGGCCTGATTCTTCCTCAGAAGCTTGAAGATGGGCTCACACGTGGCCGTTAGGTGAGAGATAAACCGTGCAATGTAATTTAGTCTCCCTAAGAAACCACGTACTTGCTTTTCAGTCTTTGGCTCAGGCATCTCTTGAATGGCTTTTACTTTGGCTGGATCAACCTCAATTCCCTGCTCACTAACAATGAAGCCCAGTAGCTTACCGTAACGGACCCGAAGGTGCACTTATTCGGATTCAACCTCAATCTGAACTTCCGGAGTCTGTCAAACAACTTTGCTAGATTGAACAAATTCTCTTCTTCTATTTGGGACTTTGCTATCATATCATCAACATAAACCTCAATTTCATGATGAATCATGTCGTGAAATAGCGTTACCATTGCCCGTTGGTAAGTGGCTCCAGCATTCTTCAGACCAAACGGCATGACCTTGTAACAGAAAGTTCCCCAAGGCGTGATGAAGGTAGTCTTTTCCATATCATCGGGAGACATCTTAATCTGGTTATAACCTGAAAACCCATCCATGAAAGAGAACACAGAAAACTGAGCAGTATTATCAACAAGCACATCTATGTGAGGCAGAGGGAAATCATCTTTGGGGCTTTCAAATCCCTGTAGTCTACACACATCCTGACCTTACCGTCTTTTTTAGGACCAACACAATATTGGCAACCCACAGAGGGTAACTGGTCACGGCCAAGAAACCAACATCAAATTGCTTTTGTACTTCCTCTTTTATTTTGATTTCCATATCAGGGCGTGTGCGCCTCAACTTCTGCTTCACTGGAAGGCAGTCTTATCTTAGAGGTAACTTGTGTACCACAATGTCAGTGTCTAAACCAGGCATATCCTGGTAAGACCATGCGAAGACATCAACATATTCTCGAAGCATGGCAATTAGACAGGTCTTGATGGATTCTTCTAATGCGGCCCCGATCTTAACTTCTTTCTTGTCTTCTTTGGTGCCCAGGTTTATCACTTCGACGACCTCTTCATGCAGTTGCATCATCTTCTCCTCCTGTTTAAGCAGTCTGGCCAATTCTTCAGGTAGTTCGCAATCTTCTTCACCTTCCTCATCGGCTTGATAAATTGGATTGTCAAAGTCATACTCAGCCATAACAGGGTCGTCATTGATAAGATTCGGTGACGAGCACCTGCATGAATGGTGATTCATGCAAGGCTTTAGCAAAAACTTGAGAAAATGAGAAACATTGCCATTTTAAAAACTTTTCTTTATTTTTGAAAAACAAAAGCAAAAAATGAAAGACAAAGAACAACATTGATGAATGTGAAACGTCAGCTTTATTTATGATTATGAATTGTGTTAGGAACAAAAGAACCCTTACAAAAAGCTACTATGCCCCGGGCAAGACATAATGCTTGAGTACAGGAAAGACAAAAAACAAAGATTATTACTCTTCGAAAGAGGGGACTTAGATAAGCCTTTCAGATGTCCAATTTCTAAGTTGAGTCCCTGGAATAGCAGGTCTGATCCACTCATCTAAGTCATAGTCACTATCAACTGCGTCATCCTGTACGACACTGATGCTTCCATAATCCATCACTCCCGCACTCGTGAAAGTAATCAGGCCTTGATGACCTCTAGCACTCGATCCAGATGATGACTGCCCAGGATGGTAACCAATCCCAAACATATCTTTCTTTTCTGGCACTTCTACTGGACTGCCCCAGCCTTCTCGCATCCCCGACTCTACCACCTTAAGAGCTTTCTTATAAGAGTCTATGGAAACCCCATTCTTTGGTTCCTCAGAAGAAGCTGCCAATGCAGATGCTTGTTCAGTTTTCAGGGGCTCAAAAGCTTGACATGGAGTTTCGACTATTTCTCCATCCATCTCCACATACTTGAATGAAGCTAGATGACTGACGAAAATGTCTTCTTCCCCACTGACTGTTACAATTTGGCCTTCCCAGATGAACTTTAGTTTTTGATGAAGTGTGGACGATATTTCTCCTGCTGAATGTATCCAAGGTCTTCCCAGAAAACAGCTGTATGCAGGTTGTATATCCATTACGTAGAATGTGGTATTGAAGATTTGTGGACCTACTTTAACTGGTAAATCCACCTCCCCAAATACTGATCTTCTTGACCCATCAAATACTCTAACCACCAGGTCGCTGGGTTTTAAAACCACTCCATCATAATCCAACTTGATCAATGCCTTCTTGGGCAGAACATTTAACGATGATCTAATATCTACCAACATGTGAGAAAGTACTGCACCTTTACACTCTAAAGAGATATGCAACGCCCGATTATGAGAACGACCTTCAGATGTTAGATCCATGTCTATAAAACCCAATCCATGACTGGCATTGACACTAGATACCACTGCTTCTAACTGATTTGCTGAAATATCTTGAGGCACATAAGCCTTATTCAGAATATTCAAGAGAGCCTTCCTGTGGGAGTCGGAACACATTAGCAAAGACAATATGAAAATCTTTGATGGGGTCTGCTGCAGATGGTCCACAATCTTGTAATCGCTCTTTTTGATAATTCTAAAAACTTCTTCAGCTTCTTTATCAAATGTAATGTCTGGACCAGTCACTGGCGTATGCTCATTGACAACCACTGGCTGCTTCCCTCTAGCCTTAGCCTGGGCTTCTGCGGTGTCTCTGGGTGGTATCACACTATTTCTTAGTGTTTCCGGCGCAAACAACCTTCAACTTCTAGTAAAGCCCACTACTCCAACGTTCTCTACTTGAGATGGGGTTGTACTAGACGTGGCCAAATCTTGTTTATGGCCGTTACAATATACTTCGCCACCATAATTCAAGGGAATGGCTTTATCACTCTGATACATTACTGGTCCTGCAGTGGTGATGGTTATCGGTTCCACTCTGGCCTGTGGAGGAACTTGAGACGAATCATAGAAAATGGTTACTGTAGAGACTTCGCTTTCCTTTACAACTTTGTCAAACTGTAAAAACCCTTCATTAATCATACTTTGGATCCCCTTTTTTAACTGCTCACAACCATCTGGAGCTTCAACACATCCCGGACAACTATCTTCACACCCAGGAAAAACACCCCTATGTGATAAGCAAACTTTAATAGCACTCAACGGAGTCTGCAAGTCATTGACATCACATGCCAAGTTTAGATTCTCCCCTTGAGGAGGCATGGGGTTCTGTATTACATTAGGAGTAGGAGCGAAGTTGATTGCTTTGGAATCTACCAGGTCTTGGACTACATACTTCAAGGCTCTGCAATTTTCTGTGGTATGTCCGGGGCTCCGGAATGAAATTCACATCTAGCGTTTGTATCATAACCCTTAGGGAGTTGGCCTGGCCTTGGAGGTTGTAGAGTTCGGAGTTGAACCATCTGGAGTTGGAGATTTTTCAAAAGTTGTGAATAGGACATAGGTGGAGTTTCAAACTACCTTTCTCTGGTCTTTTGGGGGTAATATGGACGCGGAGCTCTTTGTTGATACCCTTGTTGGCGTTGTTGTTGTGGTTGTTGGACTTGCTGTTGAACAGGTTGAGCTGATATAGTGACAGGGGCCACTTGCTGATAAAACCCTCTGTTGTTTCATCCCCTCTACGCGTACACAGCTCTGGTCTCTCCTTCTCTCCTCTTCACGAAGGGATTCTTATCACTAGAACTCGAAGCGCCCCTGTTCTGAATCTTCCCTTGCTTGATCAAACTTTCTATCCTCTCACCAGTCAAGATGATATCTGAAAATCCACTTGAGGAACACCCAGCTAGCCTCTCCATGAAATGCCCAAGGAGGGTATCCAGGAATAGGTCTACCATTTCTCTCTCCAATAAAGGCGGTTTCACTCTGGCGGCCACTTCACGCCACCTCTGTGCGTAATCTTTAAAGCTCTCGGAGTTCTTCTGAGACAAACTTTGAAGTTGAGTGCGACTGGGCGACATGTCGATATTATATTGATACTGCTTGAGGAATGCTTCTCCCAATTCCTTCCAGCTTCTTACAGAACTTCTCTCTAACTTCATATACCATTCCAAGGACCCTCCGAAGAGACTATCCTAGAAGTAGTACATCTAGAGCTTTTCATCCCTACTATGGGCAACAATTTTCCGATAGAATGCCTGCAAGTGAGTTTTAGGGAACGAATTACCGTTATACTTGTTGAAAGTAGGTGGCCTGAATTTGTGAGGAATAACCACCCCGGGGAATAGACCCATGTCAGACACATCTATCCCCAAAGTGTCTCTACACTCGAGGGCTTTGACTTTCTCAGCAAGCATAAAAAAGTCTTGAAGATTTCCTTCTCCGCCGAACCCTATGTCATTGTTGAAAGAAGGGAACTGATCCTCCTACCTGTCTTGTACTGGAATGAAAGTTGTTGTGCCCTGTTCCGGAACTTGAGGTCCACATGGGCCATTGTTGGTGTTAGGAGGAGTCACTTGTACGTCAGGAGTGGTTACAGGGATATTAGTCTGAGGAGGGTTGAGCCCCTGAATTGCATTTCTCAAATCTTGTTGTCCATGAGCCATCCCTTGCATCATGACCATGAATTCTCCCATTCTGGTGCGAAACTCATTAAGCTCAGTTTGCATAGCGTCCATGACTGTCCTCTGGTTGTTGTGAGTTGCATAGAGATGTGGGATATTTTATCGAAGATGATGGGTCTTGGCGGCCCTCGCAATCTTTGCCTGAAATGCAAATAAGTTAAGAAACCTGTAGAAAACCTGCAAAACAAAGAAAAAATGCAAATGATTTATATGCAATGCAATGTGTTCCTTTTATTCCCAAGGTTTGCACTACTTTCCCATTCTGGTGTTTGAGAAAAAGATCCCTTGCAAGAAAATCCTGTGTGACATTCAAACTTGAAGTGGTGGAATTTATTTTGTGTCCGTGCAACAGATATAACCAGAGACTTCAAGTAAACCAGAAGATAATTGAAACAACAAAAACCCTCACAGGGTGAAAATTCCTATGTTAAAAGAAAAGTACATCAGGAGAGAGGGGATTCCCACAACAAGCCTGTGTGTAATCCAAGTCATATGAATACAAGACTAAAACTTAGGAAAATCTACATCCCATAATCTCCAACTGAGGCGCTTGACATTTTGCAACATCTGAGCTATATCCGGATGCGTAGGCTCTTGTACAAGCTTCTGAATTAGGATATCCCTAAGGTCAAAAGAGGCATGCAATTCCTCAATTTGAAGTAGGAACACCTTTTCACTTTCATGGCTTGTAATAGAATCATTCTTGGCTCTCTTGACATCAGCTTTCAACTTCAAATCTTCTATTTCTTTCTGAGCTTCCTTTACTGCTTGATGGCTTTCTGCTAAACTTTGGAGATGACTCTTCTCTTGATGATAAGCCTTCTGAAGGAGTTCTCTCTGTCCATCCAAAGAATCTTGAAGACTCTTGACTTCTAGCTTGTGCTTGACCTCCAGCTCCTTCTGCTTCCTCAAATTGTCTTCCCACTTCTCTTGCCATAAGGTGACAACCTCATTGGCTTCATTCAAATCTTTCCTCTCTTTCCGATGTTGGGCCGCCTTGTGGGTTTCTGCTAATCCCCTTTTCTTGAAGTAGAGCTCTCTCTCCTGAAAATCTTGCTGCTTGAGCCTAACCATCTCTTCAGCTTTGTGAGCTCTTTCCTCCAACTTTTGATTTTGCATATTCAGTTTTTGGCATGAATTGTAAGCTTCTTGATTCTCCAACCTGAGCTGTTGAACCAAGGTTTCCAACTTTTGATATTCTTGAAGAGGCACTGAAGTTGTGGGTGCTACCTCCTTAGGGTAGAAAGGTGTTTCTCTAGAAAATTGGAGCAACAGGGTCTTCACAAGATCCTCCAACCAGCTGGCAAAAGGATCATAAGTGTTGGGATCCACTCTTCCAAAGTCTTTCTTCCCTTTCATCACTTTAACCTCCCAAGCTTGGGATGCTAGTATGCTATTCTTGAGATTTCCTTCTGCCTGGAAGTATAAAGATTCATTTTCCTCTTCAGTCAAAGGCACAACTCTTAATGGGTAACCAAACTGCCTCTTGGACAAGATAGGATTGTAACTAATCCCACCCTTCCTTCCTATCAAACGAACACTTGGGAAGCTACCACAACTGACTAATATTTATTTGCCCACAAGGTCCCTATTGCATCCCCATGAAATGTCAGTTGAGGTTAAGCCCATTAATCTTTTGGACCACTTCCAAGACTGTTTCAAATCCTGAAAAGGTCCTGATTTAGGGAGTTTCCTTACAAACTATTCAAAAAATAGGGGAGCACAACAATTTACATGTCCCTTCCTCGTTTCATTCCTGTGGTGAACTCCATAGTAGAAGTCAGCTAGCAATGTAGGTACAGGGTTTCTTTTGACAAAGATGGTAATGGCCTCCATACTAATTAGCCCTTTCTCTCCTGGAAATAAACTGATTCTAAACACTATCATGGCTAATAATGCCTTGAAGTCTGCCCATTTCTTTCCCAATTCCATGATATGTGCCTCTGTGATAAGAAAATCCAAAGGGATCCCCTTACTTTGACCAGCTTCTAATCCCATCTTGAGTCTGAGCATACTCAAATGACAGACAGCAGTGATATCCTCATGTGGAGGGGTCCTCTCTGAAGCATAGTAAGGCATACTGTAACACGGTGGGAGAACTGACTTTTTAGTCATGTTGCGGATAGCAAAAGTCGCCACCGACTTTTATTTTATCCAAATGGAAAGGACATAAAAGAACAGGAAAAACCTATTTTAAAATACTTGAGTTCGGGGGGTAGGTTATATAAAGGGAAGGTGTTAGCACCCTTTATATCCATAGTTATCCATGGGCTCTTAGTTACTTAGCTCACTTAAATTGTTTTTGAAAAGTGTAGTGTGTGATTAAAAATTTTTCTAAGTACTTTATAATGATCCTCGTATGGATGTATACAAAGCCTTGTTTTTAAAAATTGTTTTAGAAAGTGAGGTGTAAAGAGTATTTTGAAATGTGAGCAAGCAACTAAGAGGTACCTACCCTAGATTAAGTCTTTCATGTTCTCATATGTTCTTTCAATGGTAAGACTGCCCCTATTATTAAGGATTAGATAGTCATTACCTTGGATGTATTAAGGGACAAGCGCAGGGTCATCGTATGGTCATAGAAAGCAACTTAAGGGATGTCTTTCGCAATTCGTAGGGACTATCATCATTTATTCGAAGGGACAAGATCATTATTCCGTAGGAAACTTCGCAGTCATAAAAATAATAAATGATAATAAAGCAAATAAATAGAGCAATAAAAATAATGAAGTAAATAAATAGAGCAATAATAATAATAAAGCAATAAATATTGGATATTAGAATTAAAAGAAAATAATAATGAAGTAATAGAGAAAAGTTAGTATTTTTAAAGAAATTAAATAAGTTAGAAATTGTTTAGAATTTATAAGAAAAATAATAAGTTTAAATAATAATAGTAATAAGAGAATAAAGTATTTATACAAAATAAAAAGTTATTATAAAAATATTTTAATTATGGTTTAGGAAAATAAATTAAGTTTTTTAGGGTTAATGAAAAAAATTAGGGTTAGTTAAAGAAATTAGGGTTTTTTAATCATAATTAGGGTTTTAAACATTTATTTACAAAATATATATATATATATATAATAAAAATTATGTACAAATATATTATAAAATTAATACAATTAATAAATATTAAGAAATAATTATGAGTTTTAGAAAATATAAGATTTATAAAAGTATTATTGATTTTAAATTCAATTAATTAATTAAACAAAATAAAGAAAATAGAAATAATAGGAAAATATGAGAAAATAGCTAAAAAGATAGGACCTGAGATTTGAACTCAGATCCCTTACCTCAACAGCATAACACAAAACCAACTGAGCCAGCACGCGCTGGTGTTAGGATAACCAGCATCATTTGATTATATGTTAAACCTGTTGAAAATCAATGAGATAAAAATATTTGCCTTAGCCAAGGATTGAACCCAGGCTTCTGGCTCCATACACACGCATCAACACCACCAGGCCATCTGCGCCTTTGAGATATATGTCCTACATAAAAATATATAAAATAAGAATAATATTTAAATCCAGATTTTGGCGCCAGACTTCATCTTCAACCTCCAGCCGTCCATTTAAACCTTTACCTACAGATTTCCGTCACTAAAGGCTTTAGTGACGGATTTTTGTTGTCACTACAACCCCTGCATATTCAAACAGTGCAAATATCATAAATAAATTCACTTTAATGCATCAAATCAGTCCATATGAAGTTTCTAAACAAGATTATGACATCAATTTCATCAAAAATCATCTTAAACGAACGTCCCCAAACGAAACTTCCAAGAACCCTAATTTTCGGTTCTAACGCATACAACCATGATTCTTTCAATTGATTTCCCATAAACGATCCTTGCAATGTCTCAAACATAAATCAGTACTCAAAAACAATTTATAATTCATTAATATAAGAAAACGAAAAATTGAAAACCATGGGTGAATGAGAATTCGAATTATGCATATGAGGGTAATTTGGATGATGTAGAGCATTGGGATAACATCAAGGATGATCAAAGATCATATTTAGACCCTCAATTTGCTTTGAGAGGGCCTCTAAGTGAAAATTCGATTGCCACTTTTTCTTGAAATTTTTTAACTTTGTTCTTGTGCTTTGGAGGCAGAAAATTTGTGTCTCATGCTTTGGTTGACTTCATGTATTTATAAAGATTGAAATTAGGTCAAAAATCTGATGATTTGTATGGGCTTCATGAAGTTTCCTCACTTTCAAATATTCAAAAAATCTCATCTAACCTTTCTATTTTTGGTCCAATCTGACTTTAGTTGATTTCCAATCATTCTAAATATAATTCAAATGATTTTCAATCAAATATTTCATGCTTCATTTGACTTTTCATATTTTATATATATTTAAATTGAATTTTAATGAATAAAATCCAAATAAATATAAAATAAACTATAAAAATCTGAAAAAATAATCATTGGGTCGTGCATGATGTCATTGTAAGGATTGGATTACAAAATTGCAAGTCCATTTCGAAAAATTTGGTTTTAAGACCTCATTTGTTCAATATACCCCTCAAAAATTTCCCAACTTTGCAAAGGCACAAATCCCTCAATTTTAAGGCTATGAAGGTGTTATTGGACATTTTGGAAAGCTTAAAGAGTCCTCTAACCAACATATTTGGTCTCATGTCCATATCCTTTACCATTTTCAAATTATTCCCTTTGGAAGATGTTGACGTTTTGTTGACTTTTGAAATGACCTATAATGTTTTAGCTCATACCTTCCAAATGAAGCAATTTTAGGCTTGGATTGTGAGACACAAAGTTGTAGAGAATTCAATTTCCTTCAAAATGAGCTTTGGATGGGAATTTTTTGATGAAGCATGTGAAAGTTATGGCTGGTCAAAGTTTAGTTGACTTTCCTTAAGAAAACCCTAATTTAGAAACTCATGATTCTTGATGATCTGAAACTTCCTTGATGAATCATGATCAACCCTTGATAAAATGATGAATTTTACTTCATAAACTTGATGTTGGCATAAAAAATATTGAAGTTTGACTTTATTTTGACCACATTTGACCTCAGTTTGACTTTTTAACTGCTTTGACTGATTTTTGCATACCTGATCATCTGATTGGGCAAACTTATTGGGAAAGCTTTGAAACTTGACATGGGGATTCTTGAATACATGTGGGATGCCATGAAGCTCACTTGAAGCCTTGAAACTCATTTTTACCTGAGGAAACACAAAAACCTAGCTTTGGTCACTTTGCTTAGGAAGAGGCATTGTTTGAGGAAACTTTCATACTTCTTGATCAATTGGGAGTCTTGAGGATCTTATGATCATCTAGAAGTCTTGAGAGAGGTTGTCTTGATTGTGGGAGGGGAAATTTTGGGGTACAACATCTGCCCCTTGTTCAATTTTCTGGAATCTGGGGAGTTAGATTGGCATGCATGCCATTCGTGACTTGGAGATTGAAGAGGATTGAACACAAAAACCCAAAAATTTGCACTTGCTGGTGTGTAGAATGATGTTGTTGGTTGATCGTGACGCTTGAATGGGCTTAAAGATGCCATTTGAATAAAGAGTCTTCTGATATGCTTCTTAAATATGGAGATGACATTTTTGGGAGGAATAAACGACGACCCAAAAAATGAGATAACCCGCGGGAAGAATAAACGACGGCCCGAGGTAACAAGGTAACCATTAGGAAGAATGAACGACGACCCAAGGTAAGTTGATTTCTGGGAAGAATAAACGACGGCCCAAAAATGAGATAACCTGCGTAAGAATAAACGACGACCCGAGGTAACAAGATAACCATTGGGAAGAATAAACGACGACCCAAGGTAAGTTGATTTATGGGAAGAATAAACGACGGCCCAAAAATGAGTTGATTTATGGGAAGAATAAACGACGGCCCAAAAATGAGATAACCTGCGGGAAGAATAAACGACGGCCCGAGGTAACAGGATAACCATTGGGAAGAATAAACGACGGCCCAAGGTAAGTTGATTTTTGGGAAGAATAAACGACGGCCCAAAAATGAGATAACCTGCGGGAAGAATAAACGACGGCCCGAGGTAACAAGATAACCATTGGGAAGAATAAACGACGGCCCAATGTAAGTTGATTTCTGGGAAGAATAAATGATGGCCCAAAAATGAGTTGATTTCTGGGAAGAATAAACGACGGACCAAAAATGAGATAACCTGCGGGAAGAATAAACGACGGCCTGAGGTAACAGGATAACCATTGGGAAGAATAAACGACGGCCCAAGGTAAGTTGATTTTTGGGAAGAATAAACGACAACCCAAAAATGAGATAACCTGCGGGAAGAATAAACGACGGCCTGAGGTAACAGGATAACCATTGGGAAGAATAAACGACAGCCTAAGGTAAGTTGATTTCTGGGAAGAATAAACGACGGCCCAAAAATGAGATAACCTGCGGGAAGAATAAACGACGGCTCGAGGTAACAAGATAACCATTGGGAAGAATAAACGACGGCCCAAGGTAAGTTGATTTCTGGGAATAATAAACGACGGCCCAAAAATTAGATAACCTACGGGAAGAATAAACGACGGCCCGAGGTAATAGGGTAACCATTGGGAAGAATAAACGACGACCCAAGGTAAGTTGTTGATGAAGTTTGTCTGCTGGAGAATTTACCTGAAAACAAGGTTAGCTGGGTGCAAGTATAATGATATATATAACAACTTGCAAGATAATATTTTATGAGAATGCGTATGATATGATATGATATGATATGATATGATATGATATGATGTATGTACGAATGAAATATGTCGGGAAGCTGAACAATAGATTCATATAACAACTGTTGGATGGGGAAAATAAATCCTGATTTGTTGCTGAGGAGCATGAAGACTTCGTTCCTATCTTGTTTAAGAATATCGTACTTAGAACCTCTCGTTTTTCGTTTGCCGTACTTCTTATTGAAGGAATAAGTTCCTGAATATCTTGATTGAGGATAAAAGAGATGGACATAGATCCGGGAGACTTAATTCTTCGGAGTATGAAACTGCTTGAAGACTTCGTCGAGTAGGAAGTATAAGATATTACTTGAAGTATTCTGTATGGATATCTGTAAAGATTACCCTGTGGGGATGAACCAGCGAAGCTTCGTTGAATTCCTACCTTTGTTCGTTCTTAGTGTCGCTCCCACCAAATGAAGCCGGGTCAAATGGGGTACAGACGCGAACGGTCGGCGAAAGGAGATGCGAGAACACACAGGAGTGAACTCACAGGGAATGAATAGAGTCGCCAGCTAGGCATTTTTATCCCGGAGGAAAGGTAATGCTGCATAGACCTAGAAAGATATGGATAAGACGGTTGCGAACCAGAGAGACTGAGAAAGGGGGTTGGTTACAACCTGGGAAGGTATTAGCACCCAGATTGTCCGTCGTACTCGACGGGATCCACGCTTAAAAGATTTGTGTTTTAAAGGGGTAGTGTCAGTGCAATTTGTGTGTAAAGAAAGCTGGAAGAGGATGTACAGGTGTCAGTGTAAAAGAAGTGTAAAGTGTGATATATACAGTGTCAGTGTAAGAACAGGAGTATAAAGCTCAAGATCATGAGACTAAAAGAGTAAAGCTGGAAAGGGGGAATGTACAGAGACTTTTGTTCGATAACTGTTAAGTCATGCCTACGTATCCTCTTGTGCAATGAGGAAGTCAGAACACCGTAGTTCGACCCAAAGAGACTGAAAGATGAATTGACTGATGAACTGCTTGCTTGTCCATGCTCAAGTGTATGACCTGTCTGGCTCAGGCGCAAACTGTCTTGCATTAGACGGAAGAAGCAAGTTCTCGGTTGTGAGTGAATGAGGTGAGAAAAGAATCCCGTAGGAGACGAGTATTGTTTTTTTTTTTTTGAGTTTTCAGTCTTTTATTGCTTTTGAAAGTGTGTCATAAGTTAATGAGCTTAAGCCTAAACCAATGGGTTAGTAAACTCATCACATCTTCCCTCTGATTAGGGGTAATGAGAATACCTTAAGTGTGAAGTCAGCTTCTCACACTTAATCACCTTTGATGCAGGATTAAGATCATTAACCTACTTGTGATTATTTAGATGTTTTTGTTGTTTTTGTTTAGTGTTGAGTAATGAGATTAAGCCATAATCAAGGATTAAACAGACTCATTACACCATCCTAATAGAAGGATAATAGATGAGAATGTTTAAGCTGAGGAAAGCTCCTCAACTTAATCCATGATTAGGGATTAAACCCATGACAAAACAAAGCCTTTATTAAGTGGATTTTAGTTAATGATAAGATGATGAAGTGATTTTTAGGGTCTGTAAGACAACTTGAGGGGGACTTGTCCATTAACACTAGGGTTAGTCCTTCTTAACCAATTAAGGAAGAATTACAACCCTAATGCAAGGCCCAAGTTACAAGCTTGATGTCTTGATGATTATTAAGTGGATTAGCTAAAGGATTTAAACACATTAAGGGTTTAGCACTTAGGATTAAAGTTATACACTCCATCCTAATAGAAGGATGCAGGCATAAGCTTAATCACAAAGCCTTAAAGCCTTTAGGGTTTAGTCCTTGATTGTGAGATGAGAAGAGAAGACTCAATGAGACACAAAGGTAAAATCTAAATGGGGGACTAATCAAAACCCTAATTATTGTCATGCTTGGTTGTTCCTAAAGTTTGTGAGGTTTACAAGAGAAATCTTCAATGGAACCACCAGGAAGCAGATGAAAGGATCAGGAGAAGCAAAGTAACTTGCTTCATTGAAGAAGACAAGTCACTTGAGGAAAGAAAGTAAGAAGAAAAAGAATGAGCAAGCTCAAACTCAAACACAAACAAAAATGCAGCAAGGATGCATAATAAGAGATGAAGATAAGTTATGAGAAGTGAAGGCAAATTCACTTCTCAAGATAACTTACCACCTGAAAAGTTAGTGAAAGGAATGCAATGCAATGCAAAATGAGATGAAATGGCATGATGAAAATCAAACACAGAAGCATGTACATGATGATAATGATGCTATGGGATGGTGCAAACATGAAACAAAGCATGGTGATGATCATATAAGCTCATGGATACAAATGAAGCAAGTTAAGACACATGAACATACATGAAAAGTTATGAAATGCAAATGGCATACAACATGGCAAATGCAAGATGCAATGATCAAACATGCTTTCAATATGTCTTAAGATGTCAAATGAATCAAATGGATGCACAAAATGTCATGGCAAGTCAAAGTATGAATGCAAATGCAAGATGGATGCATATGGAAGCCCAAATTAGGGTTTATGATCAAAACATCAAACAAAAACCAAAATCAGAAGCAAACATCAATATAAAAAATTGAAAATGCACTCAAAGGATCCCTAGTCCTATATTAACTCACTGCCCAAAGGAGAAGTTCTAACTCTTAACCTATTTCAAGTTATGATTTTCCTAAGTTTTCTAGGGTTTTAGGGTTCCTTAACAAGAAAAATGTCAAACAAATGGAAAATGAAAGATCAATTCATGCCAATTTAATCTCACAAACTATATGCTAAACACAATGCAATGCAAAAAGGATCAAGGTCCAACTCTCAATGGTTAGGCAGAAATGATTTTTGGAAGTTTGGATCAAAATAATGCTTTGAAAATGAATTAATTCCAAGGAAAATTCTCAAAATGCATCAAGATCAAAAAAGAAATTTGGTTTGAGGGTTGGACAATGTTTCTAAATGGTTTTAAATGTTTCATGAATTTTTTGGTGATTTTTAAATACCTAAAAGTATTTTTAATTAATTAATTCTCACTAATTAATTAAGAATAAACTTTTAAATATTTAAAAATATTTTTTGTATGCTAAAAATAAAAATAAAAATATTTTTGGTTTCTGAAATTAAATAAAAGTTTGTATAAAAAATTTCAGAATTTTTGAATAAGTTTTGCTATTTTAAATAAAATATAGAAAATAAATGTATTTAAATGAAAATAAAAATGAAATTAAATGAATTAATGAAGAAGTCAACAGATCCTAAGGCCAGCATTCAAACTCACACGCGCGGGAGTTGACTAGGCGCGCATCTGGACGGCCTACATTCAAACTCACTAACCCTAATTAATTAGCCCTAATCCAGCCTTAATGACTCTCAAGTGACCGGAACAGTGTTCCGGTCATCTTCTCCGATCACTCAAAATTTCAAACTCTCTCCACACGCATCTAAAACGAAATATAATTGCCCAGAACTCTTCCCCACTCAATCACGAATCAAAACCCCCATTCAAACAATATTTATTATTCCTAAACAAAGAGAATCAAATCAAAATAGTTTTAGGGAAAAAAGTTTCAGAACAAGATTAAACTCTCATCTCTTCACCATTTTCAAAACCAACAACATCAGAGTGATCAGTGAATCATGAAGAACAACTTAGGAACTTAAAAAATCATTTCTAGAAAAAATGTTCATGAAGCTACCTGAGTTTGAAGCTCTTCAGTTTGCAACTTTCTGACCTCTTTCCTTTGTGCAATCCACTCCTTTTAAGCCCCTGATGACATATTGATGCTTAGAAGGAGTTTGTGTTGGCTGGTTTGGAAGTTTGAACAAGTTCTGTTCAAGGTCAGGTGAGGATCGTGTTTCTGTTTCTTTGAGTTTCAGGCTGCTTTGAAGGGTGCTTTGTGTTCAGTGAAGCATGGTGAGAAGGTTTGTGAAGTTTGTTTGAGTGTTTGTGGCCTGTGGAGTGAGTTTCGAATGCTCTTGCAAGTGAGGGTGAAAATGTGAATGTTGTGTTGTGGCTGGTTTCAGGCTTGTGTAATGTATGCTTTGTCTTGCTTTTGATTAACATAAACAATTGCTATTGGTCAGATGACATGACATGTCCTTTTGTGATAGGTATGGTTCCTTTTGCAAATTGTAAACTTTTGTGTAAGAGAAGAATGGGTCAATCTCTAGCCAAGTACAAGGTGGGTGTGTTGCGCAGCATGGTGAGGGAAAAGGCTAGGGTTGATCAGCAAAGTAGCTAGCAAGTGGATGAGAAGTTATCATGTGTTTTGCAACTTGGCTTGCTTTTGGTTCTTCATGAAAAAGTCTTGCTTCACAAGCCATAAAACATGTGATCCCTTGGCCCATTCTGATTTTTAGGACTTGTGTGATGTTTGTGTAAAGGTTAGACATCAATTAGAAGTCACAAATTGCCTTGGTACAAGAATTTGCAAGTTTTCCATTTGGTGCATAACTTGAATTTTAGTGATTTTTGCCAACTTTGATGAGCCATAACTTTTGATCCAAAATGAATTAGGTCATGTTCTTATACTTTTTGAAAAGGGAAAGATCTATTCTACAACTTTCATGACCAAAACGTTTCCATTTGAAGCTTTTTTGAATCAAAAAGTAAGGGTTGAAAAAGTTGCATAAAATGACATTTTCATTAAAAGTCAAACTTGCTCAAAAAGTCAACTTTGCAAAAGACTTGAAATTCTTCAATTTTGTGAACTTCCAACCTCTTCTATGATCAAATAAAGATCATACACAATCAAAATGATGAAGAATGCCCTTTGGTTGGGTCATTGGGGGTCTCAGATGCCCTGATTTTGCACTGACTTGCTCAGAAAGTCAACCTTTGATCAGATGACTTCCCCATGGAATTTCTTCATGAAAATTGATATGCATACTCCCTATACCATATAGAGACCAATAGAAACAATAATGACCAAAAAATTTGGAGTTATGGCCTCTGAAACCAAAACCCTAATTTTAGGTCATCTGTGTAGTCAAACCTGGCTCTGCTTCCATACTATTCTCAGTTCTTGTGATTTTTGACATTCTTGACTTTGAGAGGATATAATATGATGTTTGAACATACATAGACCCCTTTGAAGTGATTGATAGCCTTTGGAGTGGCTCAAGAAGCTCTTGGATTGCTCAGATCACAAACCCTAGATGCAGATGACTTAGAATCTATGCAGTGAATCAAAAATGTAATATGGGATGCTATGATTGAGTTTATGCATATGAAAAGATCACAAGCCATGGTGTGAATGGGTGAGGGAAAATTTGGGGTGTTTACAGCTGCCCCTATTCAAACATGAGTTAGCTGTGCAGGATGTAAGCGACGGCTTATTAGGCAAACAAGATAACTTGTGGTTGAATACCAAAGACAGTCCAAAATTTGCACTCACAGAATGAAAAAGAAAAGGGATATAGATTGTCAAAGAAAATAAAGTATATTATAAAGTGCGGGCGACAGAGGACGATCGTCGAGCAGAGGACGACTGCTGGGTGAAGAGCAATGACGGGGACGGCCGACATGCTGAAAAGTGCAGAAAAAGGGCAATGACGGGGACGGCCGACATGCTGGGGGTAAAAGGTATCATGATGGGGACGGCCATCAAGTAAAGCTGTAAAATTTTCTGGGGATTAATGAAAAATGATGGGGACGGCCATCAAGTTCATAAAGCAAAGTAACCAACGATGGGGACGGCCATCGGGCTAAAAAAGAAAAGGGACCACGACGGGGACGGCCATCGGGTTAAAGAATAAATGAAATAAGCAGATGATGAGGTACAGTCATCAAAGGTGAAGGACGATCACCTAGCAGGGGACGGCTGCTCTGTAAGGGTTAAGATGAGGGACGGTCATCTAAGGTGGAGGACGACCACCTGGCAGGGTACGGCTGCCGAAAATATCGCGACATAGGACGAATGTCGGATAAAAGGTCAACGATGGGGACGGCCATCGGATGAACATGATGGAGGACGACCATCAAGAGGTGGAGGACGACCACCTAGCAGGGGACGGCTGCTCTCAAGGTCTATCATGACATAGGACGAATGTCAGATAACCAAAATCAACAATGGGGACGACCATTGGATAAAGTGATGAAGGACGATCATCAAGAGGTGGAGGATGACCACCTAGCAGGGGACGGCTGCTAAATATCACGACATAGGAAGAATGTCGGGTAGAGGAAGTCAACGATGGGGACGGCCATCGGACGAGCATGATGGAGGACGACCATCAAGAGGCGGAGGACGACCGCCTAGCAGGGTACGGCTGCTCTCAGGGTTTATCATGACATAGGACGAATGTCAGATAAAAAGAAAATTGTTTTACTGGGGAATAGTAAACACGGACGAGTGTTTACAATCCAAGAAATAAAAGGTATAAGTGTTTAGATATGTATAGATTAAAGACGCGGACAAGCATCCTTAAGACTATGATACGGACGAGTATCAGGTAGAAACAAAAATTGACACATGTTCTGAGATGATGATACGGACGAGTATCAACTGGTTAACAAGGAACACGGACGAGTGTTGTATCTGAAAGAAACCTTCTGGGGAATAGTAGACACAGACGAGTATCTATATTCAAGAAGACACGGTGTATGGATTAAAGATGCGGACGAGCATCCTTAAGACTATGATACAGACGAGTATCAAGTAGAAACAAACGCTTGACGCATGCTCTGAGATGATGATACGGACGAGTACCAACTGGTTAACAAAGAACACGGACGAGTGTCGATTCTGCGGGGATGCAAATGGTGTATACAAGATACGGACGAGTATCTGTGTAAGTATGAGTAGAAAGTATGAGTGATATATAGATGAGTGTTTCACCTGCTGGGGAGAGTGTGACACGGACGAGTTGTCAAAAGGAGAAGAATATAGTATAAACAAATATCTGGTATACAAAGTGTTTATGTTACTGTGCCGGGAATGTGACATGGACGGATGTCAAGAAAGTGTATATACTAGTATTTGTGAGTGCAAAGGGAATATCTTTGGCTTTCTGCTGGGGATATGACGCGGACGGGTGCCACAAGGAATATGTATTGGTATTGGTGAATGTGAGGCAACCGCTTTGCTGGGGAATCTGGGGAGTATTCTGTATATTGTGGATGAATTGTTAATATTCACAAGTGTTTGATTCAGACCATGACTTATGATTATGCCACATGTTTGATTTTTGCCGTAATGCTCCGTATTAAACGGAATGCTACGCTTTGTGGGGTGAATATGATGCGAATGCTATGATTATGCAAAAGATACCGAAACGGGATCCGGATCCCACTGCTGTGAAGATCTCTGGTCGATCTGTTGGAGTAGACTTCCCAGCTGGGGATAAGATCATTGGTAGATCTAATGAAATGATTCTGCTTGGGGAAATGGGTCATTGATAGACTTATTCTTGTAAATGAGGGACCCAGCTGGGGTTTGTAGAAGCTTTCGTCACTCTGTTGTGATTCTTTCGTGCGCTGCTCTTCTGGATAGAGGCTGAGGCTCTGTGGGGAGATGATTCCCTGGCTTTCGCACTCGGCTGGGGAAGTAACAAGTGGCAACTCAGCTGGGGAGTAAGCACTTGGGTGCTAAGACTGAGTGAGTGTTGACTTGCCAACTTGCTGGGATGAAGCTTTTATGCCCCATGCTGCGCTTTTGAATACCTGCAATCCTGCAAAGACAGAGAAACATACAAGTAATCCCGAGGTATCCCTTACGGGCTTCCGTCATAGGAGTGAGACACTTCTGAGAGTAAGTATATTCCCTGTAAGCACGTGTTTTTATTTAAAGATAAGCATCTGTATTTATGCAACCAGTTTTCCTTTAAGACATCAGACATTTTTGCAAATAAAAATGTACATAACGAAACATGACTGAAAAATCTGATTTTATTAATTCAAATGCCCTGAATTGGCAGGATACAGTCAAAAACGAATCTCCTGAAATGAGGAAATTGTTACAAATTGAGAAACAAAATGCTGGCAATGTTGATGACGCTTTGAAGGAGCTTCCCTTCTTGCTATGACTCGTATAACTTTTGACGTTCTTCTCGTCTTGCTTTCTGAAGAAGGCTGATTTTGACAGAAGCTTGATCCTTTCGAGGTTTACCAAGTTGCAGGCGATACAGACGAATTCAGAATGCAATTGTTCGCTTATTCCCTTATTTTGCATGGATCGCCCTTTCGGGTTTTCAATCCATCGGGATACCGATTTTTGCTTGAGCTGTCCAATGCGGCTTTTCAACTCAGCGGGTGTACATTTTTTGTTTATTTCCCCTTATTTTTGCCCGAGTCTTTTATTCTGTTTTTTGACTCGCCGGGATGCCCTATTTTTGCCTGGACTTACATTCTGTTTTTGTGTCCAGCGGGTCATTTTTATGCGAAGTATTTTTTAACTGCATCTGAATTTACAGGGGACGGGAAGTCTTCACCATCCATGGTGCTGAGCATCAGTGCTCCACCAGAGAAAACTTTCTTTACCACGAATGGTCCTTCATAATTCGGAGTCCATTTGCCCCTGTGGTCTGTATGAGGAGGGAGGATTCTTTTCAACACAAGATCTCCCACTTGGTACTCTCGGTGCCTGACTTTCTGATCGAAGGCTCTCTTCATTCTTTTCTGGTACAACTGCCCATGACAAATTGCAGCCAATCTTTTCTCTTCAATCAGACTCAGTTGTTCGTATCGGGACCGGACCCATTCTGCTTCGTTCAACTTAACATCAATCAATACCCGTAGAGAGGGTAATTCAACTTCAACAGGTAGGACTGCCTCCATACCATACACAAGTTGATACGGTGTTGCCCCAGTGGATGTTCTGATTGACGTGCGGTACCCATGCAAGGCAAACGGCAGCATCTCATGCCAGTCTTTGTATGTGACTACCATCTTCTGCACAATCTTCTTGATATTCTTATTAGCTGCCTCAACAACGCCGTTCATCTTTGGCCTGTAAGGAGAAGAATTGTGGTGTTGGATCTTGAAGTCCCGACATAGTTCTGCCATCATCTTGTTGTTTAAGTTGGAACCATTATCAGTAATGATTCGCTCGGGAACTCCATACCGACAGATGATATCTCTCTTCAGAAATCGGGCTACCACTTGCCTTGTAACGTTTGCATATGAGGCTGCTTCGACCCACTTGGTGAAATAGTCAATGGCAACGAGGATGAATCTGTGGCCGTTCGAAGCAGTAGGTTCAATCTTGCCAATCATGTCAATGCCCCACATAGCAAAGGGCCAGGGTGAAGACATTACATTCAAAGGATTGGGAGGCACATGCACCTTATCCGCATAGATCTGGAATTTATGGCATTTTCTGGCGTAAGCACAACAGTCAGCATCCATTGTGATCCAGTAATAACCTGATCTTAGCAGTTTCTTAGCCATGGCATGCCCTCCAGCATGGGTACCAAAGGATCCTTCATGCACCTCGTGCATCAACAAGTCTGCTTCTGTTCTATCAACACATCTGAGGAGTACCATATCAAAGTTTCTCTTGTATAGGGAACCATCAGTGTTCAGAAAGAAACTACCAGCAAGCCTTCTCAAAGTCTTCTTATCATTGGAAGATGCCCCCGATGGGTATGTTTGACCCTCCAAGAAGCACTTAATGTCATGGAACTAAGGCTTATCATCTTTGACAATATCTGCTGCAAATACATATGCTGGTCTGTCGAGTCTGGACACTGAAATCTGCGGTACAAAGTTGGCAGCTTGAACTTTGATCATTGACGAAATGGTAGCCAGAGCATCTGCAAAATGATTCTCGTCCCGAGGGATATACTCAAGCTTGACTGTTGTGAAGAAAGTCAATAACCTCCTTGTATAATCCCTGTAAGGTATCAGATGATCCTGGTGGGTGTACCATTTGCCGTTGGTTTGATTAACCACCAGAGCTGAATCTCCAAATACAGTCAATGTCTTGATCCTGAGGTCAATGGCTTCCTCAAGACCCATAATGCAAGCTTCGTATTCAGCTTCGTTGTTAGTGCAGTTGAAGGTGAGTTTTGCCGAGAAAGGCATGTGAACTCCCTTAGGTGTAATGAGTACTGCACAAACACCACGACCATTCATATTAACAGCCCCATCAAACATCATAGTCCATTCTTCTTCTGAGTCAGGCCCCTCAGTGTGAACAGGCTCTTCATGGTCTTTCGCTTTTATGAACATGATGTCTTCATCAGGGAAATCAAATCTCATAGGCTGGTAGTCATCAATAGGTTGCTCAGCAAGATATTCAGATAATATACTGCCCTTGATGGCTTTCTGTGATGTGTACTGAATGTCATATTCCGTGAGAATCATTTGCCATCTTGCAACCCGTCCGGTAAGAGCTGGCTTCTCGAAAATGTACTTAACTGGGTCCATTTTTGATATCAACAAAGTGGTGTGGGTCAACATATACTGTCTCAGTCGGCGAGCAGCCCACGCTAAAGCACAGCAAGTTTTCTCGAGCAGTGAATAACGTTGTTCACAGTCGGTAAACTTTTTGCTCAGGTAGTATATTGCATACTCTTTTCGACCAGACTCGTCATGCTGGCCCAGCACACACCCCATTGACTCTTCTAATACTGTCAAGTACATTATCAGAGGTCTTTCTTCAACTGGAAGCATAAGAATCGGAGGTTCTTGCAGGTACTCTTTGATCTTGTCAAAAGCCCTCTGGCAGTCTTCGTTCCACCTGACCGTCTGTTCTTTTCTTAACAGTTTAAACAAGGGTTCACAGGTTGCTGTAAGGTGAGATATGAACCTTGAGATGTAGTTCAATCTACCTAGAAACCCTCGAACTTCTTTTTCTGACTTTGGTGCAGGCATCTCTTGAATGGCTTTGACTTTATCAGGGTCAACCTCAATCCCTTTCTCGCTTACGATAAAACCCAGCAGCTTACCGGACCGCACCCCGAATGTGCACTTGTTGGGGTTCAGCTTCAGTTGGTACTTCCTCAGACGCTTAAATAGTTTCAGTAGATTCACCAGGTGGTCTTCTTCCGTAAGGGACTTGGCAATCATGTCATCCACATAACACTCGATTTCTTTATGGATCATATCGTGGAATAATGTTACCATAGCCCGTTGATATGTCGCACCAGCATTCTTCAACCCGAATGGCATCACCTTGTAACAGAACGTGCCCCAGGGTGTGATGAAGGTTGTCTTCTCCATGTCTTCAGGTGACATCTTAATCTGATTGTATCCTGAAAATCCGTCCATGAAGGAGAATACCGAGAACTGAGCCGTATTATCAACCAATACGTCAATCTGAGGTAGTGGGAAATCATCTTTCGGGCTGGCTCTGTTCAGGTCCCGGTAGTCAACACACATCCTTACTTTGCCGTCTTTCTTAGGCACAGGTACTATATTAGCAACCCACGGCGGATAGCTAGTTACAGCCAGGAATCCGGCGTCCCACTGCTTTTGTACCTCTTCTTTGATTTTCATTGCCATGTCTGGGCGAGTCCGGCGTAGTTTCTGTTTGACCGGTGGGCATTCTTCTCTTAAAGGCAGCTTGTGCGTAACGATATCGGTGTCCAACCCTGGCATATCTTGATAAGACCAAGCAAACACATCCACATATTCCTGAAGCAGGTCAATCAGCTGTTTCTTCACTGAGTCTTGTAAACAGGCCCCGATTTTAACCTCTTTCACATCTTCATCTGTACCAAGATTAATCGTTTCGACCTCCTCCTGATGAGGAGTGATAACCTTCTCCTCTTGTCTCAACAATCTGGCTAGCTCTTCAGGAAGCTCATAATCTTCTTCAACCCCTTCATCAGCTTGATTGATCGGATTGTCAGAGTCATACGAAGTCATAGCCGTGCTGTTGTCGGTGCTGTCTGGAAGGCACTCTCTGCAAGGGTTCAGTTTGTTCATTTTAGTGATTGATTTTAGTCTTGTTTAGAAAAGTGAAATAAAGTTGTCATTTTGAAAACATTGCCATTTATTTTTTTGTACAAAAAGAAAAATGGAAAAACAGTGAGCGGAAAAGAAAAAGACTTGTTTGCAAAAGATGTCTGATATTTCATTGATTAATCTTGTTGCACAAAAATTACAGATGGCCCGATTACAAAATGAGTCTTGTCATCTTGGGCAAGATGCAAGACTTGATGCATGCTTAAAATATATAGGAAATAATAATTACTCTGCAGGAGTAACTCTTATAATTTCCTGGGAAGACCAGTTTGAGATACTGCTCCCCGGGATCTTTGGACGAATCCAGCTTTCCAGGTTGCGTTCATCTTCCGACTCATCTTCCAAGTTGTTGACAGCATCGGGGGTGAGCATCCCCCCACTAACAAAGTTGGGCTTTTTAGCAGCCTCTGCTTGATCTTCTTGAGTTGGTTTGTAACCCAACCCAAATCTATCTTCTTTCTTCTCCACAGGAAACAGTTTGCCCCAGCCTTGAGCATTTCCTTCTTCCACCACCTTCCGGGCTTGCTGGTAGGATGTCATGGAAGTCCCAAGTACAGCAGAGGTTTCATTAACATTAAGGGCCTCAAACCCTTGACTCATCGTCTCGTGGATCTCCCCATCCATCTCGATATATTTGTATGTAACCAGATGGCTAACAAAAATATCCTCCTCTCCACAAATAGTAACGACTTGGCCCTCCCACTCGAATTTTAACTTCTGGTGAAGGGTAGACGTAACTGCGCCAGCGGCATGAATCCATGGTCTACCCAACAAACAGCTGTAGGCAGGCTGAATGTCCATCACGTAGAAGGTCGTTTTGAAATTTTGTGGGCCAATCATTACAGGCAACTCAATTTCTCCCAGAACTGATCTCTTAGAACCGTCAAAGGCTCTCACTACTAAGTTGCTGGGACGTAATGCCAATCCTTCATATTCCAGCTTCACAAGGGCTTTTTTAGGTAAGACATTGAGGGATGAACCTGTGTCCACCAGTACATGTGAAAGAACTGCACCTTTACACTCCATGGTAATGTGCAGAGCCTTGTTGTGATTGCGGCCTTCCGTAGTCAAATCAGTGTTGGTAAATCCTAGTCCATTACTAGCATTGACATTTCCAACCACAGCTTCCAACTGATTGACGGTGATCTCTTCTGGCACATAAGCTGCGTGCAAGACCTTGAGCAGCGCGTTCCGATGAGCCTCGGAGCACATAAGCAATGATAGAATGGAGATCTTGGAAGGCGTTTGGTGAAGCTGGTCCACTATCTTGTAATCACTTTTCTTGATGATTCTCATGAACTCATCAACTTCTTGATCAAAAGGTGTTTTCAAAGCTTCTCTACCAACCTGTTCTTCTTGCACCATGCTCTTCCCTTTTGCCTTGGCAGCAGCTTCTGCTTCGGCAGTGGGTTTTTGAATCTGCGGGGCAAAGAGGCGTCCGCTTCGAGTGAAGCCTCCGCCTCCACCCACATTGTCTACTTGTGGTGAAGAAGTTGATGATTCGAAAGTGATTTTCTGTCCTTCGCAGTATAAATCAGAGCCGTAATGCCAAGGGATGGCATTACTGCTTTCATAAGGTACTGGCCCAGGCACTGTGACAGTGACTGGACTGATGGCAGCTGCGGAAGGAACCATGATAGTCTGTGGATCATAATATATTGTGACTGGTGCTCTAGTAGGAGCGGCATTTTGTGAGTTGTAGGCAGAATCATTGGCAGGATCATAATAAATTATAACTGTTGAGATGCTTGCACTGTTTGTTGCTGATGTTGTAGGAGACATTGTTGGAAGGATGGGTGTTGTTGTTGTAGGAGACTCTGAATGAAGGGGTGCTGAAGTTGTAGCAGGGATGTTTGCTGATATTTGGTCCGTTGAAGTAATAGATGAAGCATTTGTTGATGAAACCGAAAAGTTGTTTGGAACAATGGTTGTTGCAGTTGTAGCAGATTCTGGAATTGTTGTTAAGGAGATTGCTGGGTTGGTAGGTATTGATGTTGTGATTTGAAGCAAGCCACTCTGGATAAGGCCATCTATGCCATCCCTCAAGTTATCACAGCCATTCACTGAAATGTTGCAATAAGCACACCCTAGCTCGCATCCCGGGAATATTTGACATTCAAGGAGTTGAGCTTTAATTTCCACCAAGGGTGTCCGAATCTGACCCACACTGGTTATCAAGTAAGACGGCTTGTCTTCTTCAATAGCATTGATTCGGGGACCACCATGGTGTGGCATAGGGTTCTTGTTAACATTTGGTGGTGGTGCAAAGTTCAGAGCTTTGGAGTCTACCAAGTCTTGTACCTTCATGTGCAAGGCTCTGCACTTCTCCGTACTATGGCCAGGTGCATTTGAGTGAAAAGCACATCTGGCGCTAGCGTCATAATTTCTGGGTAGACTGGCAGGATCTGGAGGTGCCAATGTCCTTAGCTCAACCAGGTTGAGTTTCAGGAGTTGTGGCAGTAATGTGGCATAGGGCATAGGGATCGGATCGATCACCCTATTGGCTTGAGAAGGTCTCTGTTGAAATGGTCTCTGCTGACTGTTGTTGTTGGTGTTGCTGTTGTTATAATTTCTCTGAGGAGGGTACTGAGTTTGTTGCTGGTAATTTTGTTGCTGTGGTTGATAAGCTAGTTGAGGATGAATTGGAGCGGGGATGGTGACTGCTACCACTGACCTATGAACATATTGGGGTCTGCCCCTGCTGGTATGGATAGCATTGGTTTCACCAGTTCTTCTTGGGCCTACAAAAGGCTTTCTTGGGTTGCTGGGTGAGCTGGCACCATTGTCAGAAATCTTACCCATTTTTAACAGGCTCTCAATTCTCTCCCCGGCTATGACTACATCAGCAAAGCTAGTGGAGGAAAAGGCAGCTAGTCTGTCAATATATGTTCCTTGGAGGGTGTTCATAAACATATCAGCCATCTCCCTCTCTGACATGGGTGGCTGGACAGCAGCAGCAAGCTGTCTCCACCTTTGAGCGTACTCTCGGAAGCTTTCCCTGGATGATTGAGACATCCCCATCAGGAGGGTCCTATTGGGAGCCATATCCAAGTTGTACTGATACTGTCTGATAAAGGCCTCTGCCAGGTCCTTCCAGCATCTAATGGTTGCTCTGGTCAGATGAGAGTACCATTCCCTCGAAGCTCCTGTTAAGCTATCCTCAAAATAAAACATCCATAGCTTTTCGTCCATGGTATAGGCCTTCAGCCTCCCCAGAAAGGATTGTAAATGGGTCCGGGGACAGGAAGTCCCGTTGTACTTCTCAAAGCACGGTGGTTTAAATTTGTGGGGAATCCTGACCCCATCCACTAGGCCCATGTCCATAACATCAAAACCCAAAGAATTCTGGGACTCCAGGGACCTCAGTTTCTCAGCAATCTCATCTAGCCTTATGTCATAGGCTTCCTCCCCAGCTCCCATCACTGTGAACTAATCTTCCTGGGGGTCTTCTTGCAGTACTCTACCTGCTGTGGCAGTCCCTTGCACATTAGCAGGGATGTTGATCTCTGGATGCAGGTGGGGTCCAAAGACTGGGGGATTAACATGAGGTTGGACTCTCTCATTGTTGCTTGTCCCAACAGTCCCTGGATGATGGTCTTCCTGATTCCTCCCCTCTACCAGTGCTCTTAACCTCTCTTGGCTTTGAGCCATATTATTCATCACCTCCATAAATTGTGTCATCTGATTCCTCATTTCTAGCCTTTCATTGGCCATTTGAGTCCTGACCTCTGTAAGGTCCTGCTGTACCTGGTCCATTTGTATGCCCGGAAGATTGTTGCGGGTGGGGTATCTGTGTGGACGGTTGAGTGGAAACCCTCGACGTCGAGCAATAGTTCCTGAGTTCACAACAGAGTTAGTAACAATAAAACAAAAAAACCTACAAAACAAAACAAAGGGTTAGTATGCAATGCAATATGCTTATTTGTATCCAAGGTATCCGGCTTGGCACTTGGTTTTGACCTTTCCAGACCCTTGAGGAAGATGCTTGTGATGTTGCTTGAAGAATTCAGATAAAACAAACCAACACATATATTACAAAAAGTAAATGATACATAGTTTGTTTTTTACAATATATGCCCTCTGAGGGGTCAGAAATACAACATAAGAAAATGAAAAGTACAATAAAAGGAAAGCAACAACAAGCAAAAGTCAGACACCAAGACCAAACTCATCCTCCTGAACTTCCTTGAGAAGTGCTTCAGTCACAGGATCAGCTGGACGCTCTGTGAGGTTCCTGATGAGAAGATTCCTTGTAGTAATAGCCGCAGTTAGCTTCTTGTGTCGACTCTGGTCCTTTGACCTCTTTACACCAGCTCTGATCTTCAACTCTGAGATCTCCCTCTGGGCTGCTGCCAAGGCTTCCTGTTGCTCCTTTGCACTAGCCTCCAACTGCTCAATCTTGTCCTGAGTCCTTTTGTCCTCCTGAGTACGGGCTTCGGTGATCCTGACCCACCTAGCCTGACTCTCCTTCAGATATAAATCAGTCCTAGCTCTCTGGAATTGGGCCTCTTTGCAGGCATTCTTCAAGATTTGTTCTCCAGCCCTAGACTTCTTAATGTAATCCTCAGACTTCTCAATTTTGGCCAGATGTTCCACCCTTAGCTTTTCTAACCTTTCAATGTCCAAGCGACCATCACTCCTCTCCCAGAGGGTCTTCTGTAAAGCCTGAGTCAGATTCTCATTTCTCTCTTTCAATTTCTCAAACTCCTCTAAGCTGACAGTTGCTGGAGGTGGTGCTGTGGAAGGTCCAGGCATATCTTCAATAGTGAAAGGCATTCCAGTAATTTGAGCCCTGGTGTGAGACCACTCATAGTATTGAGCTGAGGCCACATTATTGCATCTCCCAAGAATGGTTACCCCCTTAGTCTGCACATTGTCCCAGGCCCAGGATGCCTGCCTGACAGTAGCCAGATTAGGCTTGATTTCACAATAAAGGGTCTCTGCCAGATCCTGTATCCTAGGAGGATGGACTAATGCATAGCCCAGTTGTCTTTTGAATAACAGAGGGTTGTAGTTGATGCAACCCTTCACTCCTATCAGAGGCACATTGGGAAATTGCCCACAACTAGTAATGATGTCTCTGCCCTTAGTGCTCTGAGTGCACCACCTGATGTCATCTGAGGTTAGAGCAACAAGCCTCCTAGCCCAGTTCTTCTGCTGGTGAGGGTTCAAGAATGCATCAGTCTTTGGCAAATGCTTGAGCAGCCAAGTATGGAACAAAGGAGCACACCACCTCACTAATCTTCCCCTTTGCTTTTCATTCCTTTGATGAACAGAGTAGTAAAGATCTCCCAGTAAGGTGGGCACTGGGTTTCTCAGGATGAAAAGATGGACTGCATTCTTGCTAACAAACCTAGGCTCATCTGCAAAAAGTATGACCCCATATATGATAAGGGCCAACAGAGCACAGACTGCCTTCCACTCCCCCAAGGAGGCCTTTAGAGTAGCCTGAGAAGTCAAGAAATCCAGATGAAAACCAGAGACTCCAGCTTTAGCTGTCAAATTCTGCCCAATCAGAACTGGTTTCAGATATAATGCTTTTGCTACCTCCTCATTACTAGGGAAAGCCATCTCAGGGTTGAAGGGGATTCCACCCCTGATAGGTACACCAATCAGTGATGAATACTCTTCCAACAAGGGTCCCAACTGAAAATTCTGGAAGGTGAAGCACCTCAGAGGGGGATCATAGAACTGCAGGCAAGTATGAATCAGGCTCCTCTGTGAAGGTTCCAAATCCATAACCACATCAAGAATTCCTCCATAATGTTCTCTGAAAAGTGGTATATGGTCTGGAGTAATCAGGGTCTGAATCTTCCTGATGCTGGCCAACTCAGGCTCAAAGAAATGATAGGAGATGTTACTCTTCTTAGGTGCCATATTGTTGAAGAAGAGCTGGGTCAGATGCTGAGAATAACACTAAAGATAGGCCTCTGACAGGCTGAGACTGGTGATGCAGGTGACTGAAGCAGGTAACTGATAGCTGAAGTAAGCACTGATGAAGACAGGTCTATGCTGAAGAAGGGGTCAAAACCAAGCCAAAATGTAGAATGGATACCCTGAAAAACAAATAAACACATGTTAAAATGATGCAATGAGGATGTATGCAAATGATATGCAAGGGTTTGTGACTGAGCTGGATCTGATTAACTGCTCTGATATGAGTCCATATATGTTCAAGAAATCCAGATGGAGGTTCATAAGTCCAGTAACCAAGGTGGGGGACTCAAATAAAGAGTCACATGTCCTGGGTTAAAAATCACAAGAACTGTTCCAAAGTGGAGTACTCTTAATCAAAACAAAGTAACAGGGTATGCTGAGGTCAAGGGTACCTGCAAACCTGTAAACAACCCAATCCCCTCACAGGTAGTGTTCTAAAACAAGGATCTTCAGACTTGGATCAGTTATGAGAAGTGTAAACACTTCTAACCCGGAGGTACAATGTTTACAATAACCATAAAAGATCCTCCTCTAATTCACCTCAGTTTCTGAAAGTCAATACTAAAGGTCATCCAGACTTAGCAGGCTTCCCAGATAGCCCTAGTACTACAGGAAATCTGCAGCATAGAGTTCTCAAGAAGAAACCCATATCTGAACCGTGTTTCATATTCCCGCACCAGACCGAAATGGAATGGGAAAGAACATGAACCACTCTAGCCTAGGTGTCACTCAGGTCCCAGGTATAGGACCTCAACTCTCAGTAGAACCCCACCCACCAAAGCAACAAAACAAGACCAGCCAGCACAATATGACAATATGATATATATGCATAAAGCTATAAAGAAAGCAATAAACAAAACTGTACATAAAGCAGTAAATAAAACAAATATACAAACACAGGTAGCACATAACACCCCAGTAAACACAAATCAAACAAGCGCTAGGAAGAACCCACAAAAAAGAACCAGAAGCCCTGGTTACAGTATAAGGTTCCCCAGCAGAGTCGCCAAGCTGTCGCTCCCACCAAATGAAGCCGGGTCAAATGGGGTACAGACGCGAACGGTCGGCGAAAGGAGATGCGAGAACACACAGGAGTGAACTCACAGGGAATGAATAGAGTCGCCAGCTAGGCATTTTTATCCCGGAGGAAAGGTAATGCTGCATAGACCTAGAAAGATATGGATAAGACAGTTGCGAACCAGAGAGACTGAGAAAGGGGGTTGGTTACAACCTGGGAAGGTATTAGCACCCAGATTGTCCGTCGTACTCGACGGGATCCACGCTTAAAAGATTTGTGTTTTAAAGGGGTAGTGTCAGTGCAATTTGTGTGTAAAGAAAGCTGGAAGAGGATGTACAGGTGTCAGTGTAAAAGAAGTGTAAAGTGTGATATATACAGTGTCAGTGTAAGAACAGGAGTATAAAGCTCAAGATCATGAGACTAAAAGAGTAAAGCTGGAAAGGGGGAATGTACAGAGACTTTTGTTCGATAACTGTTAAGTCATGCCTACGTATCCTCTTGTGCAATGAGGAAGTCAGAACACCGTAGTTCGACCCAAAGAGACTGAAAGATGAATTGACTGATGAACTGCTTGCTTGTCCATGCTCAAGTGTATGACCTGTCTGGCTCAGGCGCAAACTGTCTTGCATTAGACGGAAGAAGCAAGTTCTCGGTTGTGAGTGAATGAGGTGAGAAAAGAATCCCGTAGGAGACGAGTATTGTTTTTTTTTTTTTGAGTTTTCAGTATTTTATTTCTTTTGAAAGTGTGTCATAAGTTAATGAGCTTAAGCCTAAACCAATGGGTTAGTAAACTCATCACATCTTCCCTCTGATTAACGGTAATGAGAATACCTTAAGTGTGAAGTCAGCTTCTCACACTTAATCACCTTTGATGCAGGATTAAGATCATTAACCTACTTGTGATTATTTAGATGTTTTTGTTGTTTTTGTTTAGTGTTGAGTAATGAGATTAAGCCATAATCAAGGATTAAACAGACTTATTACACCATCCTAATAGAAGGATAATAGATGAGAATGTTTAAGCTGAGGAAAGCTCCTCAACTTAATCCATGATTAGGGATTAAACCCATGACAAAAAAAAGCCTTTATTAAGTGGATTTTAGTTAATGATAAGATGATGAAGTGATTTTTAGGGTCTGTAAGACAACTCGAGGGGGACTTGTCCATTAACACTAGGGTTAGTCCTTCTTAACCAATTAAGGAAGAATTAGAACCCTAATGCAAGGCCCAAGTTACAAGCTTGATGTCTTGATGATTATTAAGTGGATTAACTAAAGGATTTAAACACATTAAGGGCTTAGCACTTAGGATTAAAGTTATACACTCCATCCTAATAGAAGGATGCAGGCATAAGCTTAATCACAAAGCCTTAAAGCCTTTAGGGTTTAGTCCTTGATTGTGAGATGAGAAGAGAAGACTCAATGAGACACAAAGGTAAAATCTAAATGGGGGACTAATCAAAACCCTAATTATTGTCATGCTTGGTTGTTCCTAAAGTTTGTGAGGTTTACAAGAGAAATCTTCAATGGAACCACCAGGAAGCAGATGAAAGGATCAGGAGAAGCAAAGTAACTTGCTTCATTGAAGAAGACAAGTCACTTGAGGAAAGAAAGTAAGAAGAAAAAGAATGAGAAAGCTCAAACTCAAACACAAACAAAAATGCAGCAAGGATGCATAAAAAGAGATGAAGAGAAGTTATGAGAAGTGAAGGCAAATTCACTTCTCAAGATAACTTACCACCTGAAAAGTTAGTGAAAGGAATGCAATGCAATGCAAAATGAGATGAAATGGCATGATGAAAATCAAAAACAGAAGCATGTACATGATGATAATGATGCTATGGGATGGTGCAAACATGAAACAAAGCATGGTGATGATCATATAAGCTCATGGATACAAATGAAGCAAGTTAAGACACATGAACATACATGAAAAGTTATGAAATGCAAATGGCATACAACATGGCAAATGCAAGATGCAATGATCAAACATGCTTTCAATATGTCTTAAGATGTCAAATGAATCAAATGGATGCACAAAATGTCATGGCAAGTCAAAGTATGAATGCAAATGCAAGATGGATGCATATGGAAGCCCAAATTAGGGTTTATGATCAAAACATCAAACAAAAACCAAAATCAGAAGCAAACATCAATATAAAAAATTGAAAATGCACTCAAAGGATCCCTAGTCCTATATTAACTCACTGCCCAAAGGAGAAGTTCTAACTCTTAACCTATTTCAAGTTATGATTTTCCTAAGTTTTCTAGGGTTTTAGGGTTCCTTAACAAGAAAAATGTCAAACAAATGGAAAATGAAAGATCAATTCATGCCAATTTAATCTCACAAACTATATGCTAAACACAATGCAATGCAAAAAGGATCAAGGTCCAACTCTCAATGGTTAGGCAGAAATGATTTTTGGAAGTTTGGATCAAAATAATGCTTTGAAAATGAATTAATTCCAAGGAAAATTCTCAAAATGCATCAAGATCAAAAAAGAAATTTGGTTTGAGGGTTGGACAATGTTTCTAAATGGTTTTAAATGTTTCATGAATTTTTTGGTGATTTTTAAATACCTAAAAGTATTTTTAATTAATTAATTCTCACTAATTAATTAAGAATAAACTTTTAAATATTTAAAAATATTTTTTGTATGCTAAAAATAAAAATAAAAATATTTTTGGTTTCTGAAATTAAATGAAAGTTTGTATAAAAAATTTCATAATATTTGAATAAGTTTTGCTATTTTAAATAAAATATAGAAAACAAATGTATTTAAATGAAAATAAAAATGAAATTAAATGAATTAATGAAGAAGTCAACAGATCCTAAGGCCAGCATTCAAACTCACACGCGCGGGAGTTGACTAGGCGCGCATCTGGACGGCCTACATTCAAACTCACTAACCCTAATTAATTAGCCCTAATCCAGCCTTAATGACTCTCAGGTGACCGGAACAGTGTTCCGGTCATCTTCTCCGATCACTCAAAATTTCAAACTCTCTCCACACGCATCTAAAACGAAATCTAATTGCCCAGAACTCTTCCCCACTCAATCACGAATCAAAACCCCCATTCAAACAACATTTATTATTCCTAAACAGAGAGAATCGAATCAAAATAGTTTTAGGGCAAAAAGTTTCAGAACAAGATTAAACTCTCATCTCTTCACCATTTTCAAAACCAACAACATCAGAGTGATCAGTGAATCATGAAGAACAACTTAGGAACTTAAAAAATCATTTCTGGAAAAAATGTTCATGAAGCTACCTGAGTTTGAAGCTCTTCAGTTTGCAACTTTCTGACCTCTTTCCTTTGTGCAATCCACTCCTTTTAAGCCCCTGATGACATATTGATGCTTAGAAGGAGTTTGTGTTGGCTGGTTTGGAAGTTTGAACAAGTTCTGTTCAAGGTCAGGTGAGGATCGTGTTTCTGTTTCTTTGAGTTTCAGGCTGCTTTGAAGGGTGCTTTGTGTTCAGTGAAGCATGGTGAGAAGGTTTGTGAAGTTTGTTTGAGTGTTTGTGGCCTGTGGAGTGAGTTTCGAATGCTCTTGCAAGTGAGGGTGAAAATGTGAATGTTGTGTTGTGGCTGGTTTCAGGCTTGTGTAATGTATGCTTTGTCTTGCTTTTGATTAACATAAACAATTGTTATTGGTCAGATGACATGACATGTCCTTTTATGATATGTATGGTTTCTTTTGCAAATTGTCAACTTTTGTGTAAGAGAAGCATGGGTCAATCTCTAGCCAAGTACAAGGTGGGTGTGCTGCGCAGCATGGTGAGGGAAAAGGCTAGGGTTGATCAGCAAAGTAGCTAGCAAGTGGATGAGAAGTTATCATGTGTTTTGCAACTTGGCTTGCTTTTGGTTCTTCATGAAAAAGTCTTGCTTCACAAGCCATAAAACATGTGATCCCTTGGCCCATTCTGATTTTTAGGACTTGTGTGATGTTTGTGTAAAGGTTAGACATCAATTAGAAGTCACAAATTGCCTTGGTACAAGAATTTGCAAGTTTTCCATTTGGTGCATAACTTGAATTTTAGTGATTTTTGCCAACTTTGATGAGCCATAACTTTTGATCCAAAATGAATTAGGTCATGTTCTTATACTTTTTGAAAAGGGAAAGATCTATTCTACAACTTTCATGACCAAAGTTTTTCCATTTGAAGCTTTTTTGAATCAAAAAGTAAGGGTTGAAAAAGTTGCATAAAATGACATTTTCATTAAAAGTCAAACTTGCTCAAAAAGTCAACTTTGCAAAAGACTTGAACTTCTTCAATTTTGTGAACTTCCAACCTCTTCTATGATCAAATAAAGATCATACACAATCAAAATGATGAAGAATGCCCTTTGGTTGGGTCATTGGGGGTCTCAGATGCCCTGATTTTGCACTGACTTGCTCAGAAAGTCAACCTTTGATCAGATGACTTCCCCATGGAATTTCTTCATGAAAATTGATATGCATACTCCCTATACCATATAGAGACCAATAGAAACAATAATGACCAAAAAATTTGGAGTTATGGCCTCTGAAACCAAAACCCTAATTTTAGGTCATCTGTGCAGTCAAACCTGGCTCTGCTTCCATACTATTCTCAGTTCTTGTGATTTTTGACATTCTTGACTTTGAGAGGATATAATATGATGTTTGAACATACATAGACCCCTTTTAAGTGATTGATAGCCTTTGGAGTGGCTCAAGAAGCTCTTGGATTGCTCAGATCACAAACCCTAGATGCAGATGACTTAGAATCTATGCAGTGAATCAAAAATGTAATATGGGATGCTATGATTGAGTTTATGCATATGAAAAGATCACAAGCCATGGTGTGAATGGGTGAGGGAAAATTTGGGGTGTTTACACTTAGTAAATGATATTATTGTATTTTATGCATTTCTGGTAAACATCAATCATATTCAAAAGCATATATTCATTCAAACATAATCAATGGATGTTTTTCGCTTTAGTAAAAGGTGAAAAGTAAAGCTGAATAAAGAGGGAAAAGTAAAGATGAATAAAGAGGGAAAAGTAAAGCTGAATAAAGGGGGAAAAGTAAAGTTGAATATAAAAATGGAATTTTTTTCTTATTCTTAGAAATAGACCTATAACTAAACATGTCAAAGAAATTTTTACAAGGAAAAATAGCTATGTGTACATGACCCTATTGAGTTTCAATTTTGCTATTGCCATTATCTTCAATTATCTCATCTTCCGCTATTGGAGAGGAAACGATTGGACTGATCAGTATCTGTTGAACTTGACGTAGATAACACAACTAGTAGAAGTTGCATGGGTGATCTAACGAGACATAGTCATACGCTTTAATCCATAACTTTTGCCTGGATTTTCCTTTCAGGTTTTCAATCCACCGGGATACCCTTTTTTGCCCAAGCCGCCTTTTCAGGTTTTCGACTTGCCGGGTGTACAAATTTTTTATTTATTTATATATATCCCTAATTTTGGCCCTAACCCTTTTGGTTCGTCGGGATGCCCTTATTTTTGCTTAGGCCAGTCAACCTAGCGGGTCTCTTTTCATGCGTAGTATTTTTAAATATGTCTGCGTTCACAGGTTGTGGGAAATCTTCACCATCCATAGTGGTAAGCATCATGGCACCTCCAGAAAATATTCTCTTAACAACAAATGGCCCTTCATAGGTGGGAGTCCATTTTCCCCTGGGATCACCATGTGGTAATATAATACGCTTGATTACCAAATCACCAATATGATACACCTGCTGCCTAACTTTCTTATTGAAGGCTTTGATCATCCGCTTCTGATACATCTGACCATGATAAACATCTGCTAATCTTTTCTCATCAATTAGGTTTATCTGGTCAAGTCGAGTCTGAATCCATTCATCTTCATCCAAGCCTGCATCCTTCATAATTCTCAAAGAGGGAATCTGAACTTCAATGGGTAAAACTGCTTCCATACCATAGACAAGGGAAAATGGGGTTGCCCTTGTTGAAGTACGCATGGTGGTACGATAACCATGAAGAGCAAATGATAACATCTCATGCCAATCCTTATATGTAACTGTCATCTTTTTCAAGATCTTCTTAATATTCTTGTTGGCGGCTTCCACTGTACCATTCATCTTTGGACGATATGGAGAAGAATTATGATGTTTAATCTTGAACTGCGTGCAGAGATCAGCAATCATAGTGTTTTTCAAATTAGTACCATTATCTGTGATAATCCTTCCAGGGATGCCATATTTGCATATAAGATTATATTTGATGAATCGAGCCACAACATTCTTGGTAACAGAAGCAAATGAAGCTGGCTCTACCCATTTTGTGAAGTAATCAATAGCTACAAGGATGAAACGATGTCCATTAGAGGCAATGGGTTTTATTTCACCAATCATATCCATGCCCCACATGGAAAAAGGCCATGGAGCAGTTAGAAAATTCAACGGAACTAGAGGCACATGAACCTTATCAGCCTAAATCTGGCATTTGTGACAAGTTTTAGAGTGTTGATAGCAGTCAGCTTCCATGGTAGACCAATAATAACCTGCTCTCAGAATCTTCTTAGCCATTGTATGCCCACTAGAGTGAGTACCAAAGATTCCATCATGCATGTCTTCCATAATCTCTACTGCTTCTTTCTTATCCACACAGTGAAGCAAAGTTGAATCGTGGTTGCGCTTGTACAAAATTCCATTACTCAGGAAGAATTTAGCAGAAAACCTCCTTAGAAACTTCTTATCATTGACAGATGCCCATTCAGGGAACTCCTGAGCTTCAAGATACCTCTTCACTTCATGGAACCAAGGCTTTTCTTCTACTCATTCAGTACCCACTTCATTGCAGTATGCAGGTTTGTCAAATCGATCAATAGTAATTCTCGGAGCTTCATCCTCCCAACTGATTTCAAACATAGATGCCATGGTAGCTAATGCATCGGCCAACTGATTCTCTTCTCGTGGAATATGTCCAAAGGTAATATCTTCAAAATACGGGATCAAAGACAAAACATGCTCTTTGTAAGGGATAAGATTAGGATACCTGGTGTCCCAATCTCCTTTAACTTGACTAACTACTAAGGCTGAATCTCCATACACATCCAAAAATTGAATCTTCATTTTAATTGCAACCTTGATACCCATGATGCACGCTTCATACTCAGCCATATTATTGGTACATTTAAAGCAAAGCTTTGCAGTAACTGGTGTATAATAGCCTTTAGGAGAGATAATCACAACACCAACACCATTACCAAGCACATTAGAAGCTCCATCAAAAACCATAGTCCATCGGGATCCTTGTCCAGGTCCTTCATATTGTCTAGGTTCTTTTGTAACAATCATAATGTCCTCATCTGGAAACTCAAAATTCATAGATTGGTAGTCATCCACTACTTGATGAGCCAAATGGTTAGCTACTACACTTCCTTTGATTGCTTTCTGAGTAGTATATTGTATGTCATATTTTGTCAAGATCATTTGCCATCTTGCTATTCGTCCAGAGAGAGCAGGTTTCTCAAATATATACTTGATCGGATCCATTTTTGAAATCAATAAAGTGGTATGAGTCAACATATACTGTCTTAGTCGGCGAGCAGCCCATGCCAAAGCGCAACAAGTTTTATCGAGCAGTGAGTATCTTGTTTCACAGTCGGTAAACTTTTTGCTAAGGTAGTATATTGCCTGCTCTTTTCGACTAGACTCGTCATGTTGCCCCAACACACACCCCATTGAGCCATCCAATACTGTCAAGTACATAATCAAGGGTCTTCCATCAAATGGTAGAATCAATATACGAGGTTCCTGTAAATACCTTTTGATTTCATCAAAAGTTGTCTGGCATTCAGCATTCCATTCCAATGCTTGATTTTTCTTCAACAACTTGAAGATTGGTTCACAAGTAGCAGTCAACTGGAAAATAAATCTTGCAATGTAATTCAGTCGTCCTAGGAAACCTCTAACTTCTTTCTCAGTACGAGGAGCAGGCATCTCTTGTATAGCTTTTACCTTTGCAGGATCTACTTCAATACCTTTACCACTGACAATAAAACCCAAAAGTTTACCAGATTTAACTCCAAAAGTACATTTGTTTGGATTTAACCTCAACTTGTATTTCTTCAACCTCTCAAACAACTTGTGCAGGTGATCAAGGTGCTCTTCTTCATTCTGAGATCTGGCTATCATATCATCCACATATACTTCTATCTCATGGTGAATCATATCATGGAACAAAGCTACCATAACACGCTGATATGTTGCCCCAACATTCTTCAAACCAAATGGCATTACCTTATAGCAGAAAGTTCCCCATTGTGTAACAAATGTAGTCTTCTCCATATCTTCAGGTGCCATCTTAATCTGATTATACCTAGAGAAACCATCCATAAAAGAGAATATTTTATGCTGAGCAGTGTTTTCTACCAAAACCTCAATATGTGGAAGTGGAAAATCATCTTTTGGGATGGCTCTATTCAGATCCCTGTAATCTACACATATGCGTACTTTACCATCTTTCTTAGGTACCGGCACCACGTTTGCAACCCATTGTGGATAAGAAGTAACATCTAGAAAATTGTTTCATCACCTCTGCCTTAATCATTTTTGACATATCAGAACGCATACGACGAACTTTCTGCTTTATCAGACGACAATTCTCTTTTACTAGTAGACGGTGAACCATAATATCTGTATCCAACCCCGGCATATCTTCATAAGACCAAGCAAAAACTTCCACATAGTCATGTAACATTTGAATCAACTTGTTCTTGATACCATCTTCTAGTTCAACACCTATCTTGATTTCTTTCCTGTTTTCCTCGGTGCCTAAGTTCACGACTTCAATTGGTTCTTCATGTGGTTGTATAGTTTTCTCTTCTTGCTGTAGCAATCTAGCCAACTCTACAGGTACTTCACAATCTTTCTCCTTTCCATCCTCGGCTTGATAGATCGGATATTCGAAGTCATAATTGGCAATAGGAGAATCGTTATCAACAGAATCCAGAGTGGTAGAATATCTGCATTTAGGGATGTGGGTGTGTGTAAGAACACATAGCTTTTATTTTATAAAAGGAAAAAAATAAAAGAAAGACAAAGAGCACAATATTTACGAAAGCGAGAAACGTCCATTGATTTTATTGAATGAAAATATGCAAATGAAATGACAACCCTAACAAGCATATCATTGTGCCCCGGGCAAGGCACAAGACTTAAAAGTATTTTAATTATTTAAAGTTACAAAAATAAATTTAGAAAAATGAAATAGCATTTACTCCTGACTAAAGGAGATAGGAATAATGTCTTCAGCCTTCCAATTGTTGAGTCCATCCCCCATGGTAGGAAAAATCCAATCGTCCAGGTTGTAACCTTCATCATAGTCTTCCACAACATTGACTTGGTCCCTTATGATTCCTCCATGAGTAATACGAGCAGCACAAGCACGACGAACAACCTTATGAGATTCTGCAGTAAAACCCAAACCAAACTTGTCAGACTTGTAAGGAATGTCAGGAAGCTGACCCCAAATAGTACAACCACCTTCTTCAACCACAGCTCTAGCATCTTTGATGGAGGTCATTGTAGGAGACACTCTAGTAATCACAGGAACTCTTTTGACAACAGGGGGAGCTTCAGTAGCAGGAACGACCCAAGGAACAACTTCAAATATCTGGTAAGGAGTCTCAACAAATTCACCCTCCATCTCAACATATTTAAAAGTGTTCACATGACTGACCATGTATTCTTCTTCACCATAAACAGTGACAACCTTTCCTTTCACCGGATATTTCAACTTCTGATGTAAAGTGGAAGTCACAGCACCTGCCCCATGGATCCAGGGGCGCCCAAGCAAACATGAGTATGCAAGACGAATATCCATCACATAGAAAGTGGAATCAAAAACTTGAGAGCCTACTTTGACTGGAAGATCCACCTCTCCATGCACCATTCTTCTTGAACCATCAAAGGCCTTCACCACCACATTACTTGGCCTTAACACTACATCATTAAAATTGAGTTTGTCTAGAACCTCCTTAGGTAATACATTTAATGAAGAACCATTATCCACCAATACATGAGACAAAGTAGTGCCCCTACACTCAACGGAGACGTGCAGAGCTCTATTACGGTTTCTGCCGGAAGGAGTCAAATCAGCATCATTAAAACCCAAGCCATTATCACTAGTTAGATGAGCAACAAAATTTTCAAATTGATCCACAGAGATTTCATGTGGCACATGAGCAGTCTTCAGGAATTTGATTAAAGCCTTGGCATGGGCTTCAGAACATAATAGTAGAGATAGCATGGAGATTTTGGAGGGAGTATTCCCCAACTTGTCAACAACATCATAATTACTCTTGCGGATGATCTTCAGTACTTCTTCTATCTGCTTAGAGAGATCTTCACTAACTGGTGCCTCAGCTTGAATAGGTTCAATCAATGGTCCTTTTCCCCGAGCCTCAGTACTTGGCCCAGAGTTAGAGATATGAATTGGAGTAGCAGCAGCTTTTGAGGTGTCTTCTGGAGAGAAAATTCTTCCACTCCTAGTAACCTTACTGGATCCAACAATATTGTCCACATCAAGATTAATATCAGTAACAGGTGCATTAGTCAAAGGTTCTTATTTGACACCATGGATATAAACATCAGAACCATAATTCCAGGGTATAGCTTTGTCAGAAGTGTATAGGATAGGACCAGGAGTAGTAATAATCATTGGAGCCACCTTTGGCTCAGCAGTAATCTTCACATGACCTTTAGAAGTGATCCTCACTGGACCATTGGAAGTAATCTTCACAGGAATCTTGTCAACCATAGCCACATCTTCGATTTTTACATCTTGATCCAAACCTCCACACAGACTCTCTATAGAAGGGGTTCTTTCAAATAGTATAGTATAGTTATCTATCAGGCGTTGAATACCTGACCTCAACCTCCAACAACTATCATGTTTATAGGCACAATAAAAACAATCTTCCCTGCAACCCGGAAATAAACCAGCTTGCACAAGTTTCTTCTTGACAATAGCTAGAGGAGTAGTTATTTCAGCCACAATACGAACATAAACAACCTCATCAACAACATTAACAGTCTTCTGATGTTTGGGCATGGGAGCAGTAATCATATTAGGAGTTTCCGGAGGGTCAAACTCAATTTCTCCATTCTCAATCATATCCTGGATTTTGTTCTTCAACGACCAGCAACTATTAGTAGCATGGCCAGGGCTATTAGAATTGTATGCACACCTTGCATTGGGATTGTAATGAGAAGAGGAGGTATTGATATTCTGTGGTGGGTCCTTCAAAGTAATCAATTCTCCTTTCAACATATGCTGCAAAGCCTGAGCCAATGACATATTGAGCTTGGTAAACTGCCTCATAGGCTTGGGATGATTATTCTGTTGTTGCTCTTGTGGTGGAGGTGTAGGATTAGAAATCAAAATATCTCCCACAGATTGGTTACGATCATTACGACCACGCTGGCTATACACATCATTGGATTCCTTCTTCCCAGGAGGGGGCTTCTTGGTGATACTTGAAGAAGCAACTATCTGAATCTTTCCACTTCGTATCCCACTTTCCACATGTTCTCCAGTCATTATCAGCTCAGTGAAGCCAGATGATGAGCTTCCAATGAGATGACTATAGAAAGGACCAGTCAACGTACTCATGAACATATCTGTCGCTCCCGGGATTTTCATCCTGGTATAAACGCGAAAGTGGCGCGGAAAGGGTAGAGTCACCAGCCAGGCATTTTTATCCCGAATGAATGGGAAAGGTAATGCTGCACAAACCTGAGGAAGAAGGAAAGGACAAGGTCCTGCGAACCAAAGATCTGGGTCCGGGAGTCGGTTACGACCTGAGAAGGTATTAGCACCCCAGGCCGTCCGCCGTACCCGACGGGATCCACGCTTGCTTGTTTGTTTCAAAGGGTGAGGAATAATTGCTGCTGAATAAAAGAACTGCTACTGGCATGGAACTGGAATGGGGAAGGAAAAGGAAAAGAAAATGTAAAAGAATGGGAGAAATGTAGGGAAAATAAAGAATGCGCTCGAACGGCCCCTACCCCGCTGCCTACGTACCTCATCGAGATAATGAGGATCAGAGTCGACGTAGTTCGCCTAACTAAGGCGGGAACTATTTGTTTGTGTTTTTTATGGCTGGAACTGCGTATGTCTATGCTCAGGTGTTGCAGGGTCGTCTGGTACGAGTGCGTTTACCGTCTTGTATGCGAGACAAGTCGTCGCGAGTTCGCGTTATGAGTGAATGAGATGAGAAAAGAAGTTCCCGTAGGAAAGTCGCTTATTCTTTGTTTTTTTGTCTTTTATGAGAAATGTTTTGAATTTGTTTGTGAACATTCTCATACTAAGACCTATCCATCGCGATAGGTACTTACACCTCGCCCCGAAACAGGACGCGTATAAGCACTCCGCAACAAAGTCTCATGGCGTATAAGAACATCCAACCTTTATCAGGTATTTTATTATTTTCTTTGTGAGGTGAGAAAGAATGACTCAAGTCGGAAAAGGCAAAAACTAAGGGGGACTAAGACCAACCCTAAGTTATTTATTATATACAAAAGGGAGATCCTAATGGTTAGTGAGATTTTCTAATCCTAAGGAACAAAAGGAAAAGAAAGAAAGAAAAATGATACAACTTACTTCCTAAGGAAGATAAGTTGATCCTAACAAAGGGGAATCATATCAATCACCAATATGGAAGGAAAGAAGGAATTAAATGCATAAAGAAGATGCATAAAAATAAAGTAAAGGATAAGGTAAGGAAACCTACCTAAATCTTCCCCACTACAAACCAAAGGTTAATGTGCATTTTATTAAAAAATAATAAAGCAAACATACCCTAATTTAATCCTAAGGCAACTTGGACCTAAACTAGACTCAATGTTAAGTTTAAGGGTACTTACACTATGCTAAACTAAAATTCAGCAACTATTTACAGCACTCAAACACACAAACAGCCATGAAAACAATGCATAATACAAAACAGTTTTTTACAGCCAGCATGCAGCATGAAAAAGTAGGTGTAAAAGGTTACAAACATCATGCAAACAAACAAACAGCATACATTTTACAACACCTATATGCAAAAACAACTATGAAATGTAAAAATCCAGAATTGATTATTTTCATTTTTTTTAATGCACAAATTCAATGCAACATATATCAACTTGATCATGAACATACATTTGGACCTAAATCAACATATCTAAATGGAAGAACATGAACATTTTTTAGGATTATTCAAGAATGCATCACATGTGGATTATGCAACAAGTAATGCAAAAATGTAACACATGAACATGGCATATGAAGATGATGATTATTGATTATGAACATGCAATATGATAGCTCAACAAACATACTAAACTCAATGCAAAATTCAGAATTGAATTGATGTGGATGATGTGACCTAGCATGCAACTAAATGCAACCAAATGCACATACATACATGATTATGCAAAATGCTACATACATCAACATAATGAAATGCAAAATGATTTAATGCAATGCAAACATGTAAAAACAGAATGCAACGTGATTATTACATATCTAATGATGCATGAACATGGCAACAACATGCAAGAACTCAAGCTATGCACAAAGAACACAAAAAACGCATAATACGCAACATGCATGGAATCGTGTCGAAACGACTCAAAATGGGGGAATTAGCTACTGGAAATGGACCCAAAAATTCCCTAAAATCACTACCTAAACATGTATGAACATTAGAGGCACTAGGACTTAGGAATGAGCAATCAAATAAGCTAAAAACCAAAAAAACAACAGCGTTAACCGGTTAACCATATGCGTTAACCGGTTAACGCTGAACAAAACTGAAAAAAAAAAGCTTTTAAAATAAGTGCTTTTGGCCACAAACTCACTTCTAAAGATCCCTAACATATCTAGGAACATTCTACCACTACTTTCTACTTAATTGGAGCTTATTTACACATGATAGAACCTATATCTATTAACACTTTAAATCTAAATCCAATAAAAATCACAAATGCAAGCCACACATAAAGAAAATGAAATCGATCGCAAGCAAAACAAAAAACGCTTAAAGAATGCCGAAATGGCGAGATGAAGAGAATAAATTAAATAAGAAGTGATTTAGATCACCAACCTACGAAGCGGAGAAGTGCTTCGGTGATTGTTGCAAGAATCGGAGCTTAATCAAAGAGAAAACTGAGAAAACCGAGAAACCGCAAAATAAATGCGTTCTTGACGTTTGGATCTTCGTGCACTTCCGATAAGCCGAAACCTTCAACAAAATTCAGTAGCTTATTCTTCCACAATCCACAAAATCAATGAAGGTTGAGGCTAAGCTTCAAGATCTGGAAGTTTCAATGTGAAACTTGAAGAGCTTATTCAAAAAGCTTAGTGAAAGGAGGGGAAAAAGGAGGAAAAGTGAGAGAGAAAAGTGATTGTGAAAGAGTGAAAAATGGAAAATTGTGTGAACCCCTCTCAATGAACTGATTAATGAATATATAGAGGCTAGGCTTGGAGCTAGGGTTGGGTTTGGGGCCCAAAAATTAGGCTTGGGATCCAAAATTAGGTTTGGTAGTTAGTTAGGGTTAGGGTTGGAAAAGGGAATATTCCTTGGAATATTCCTTGGAACACTCTAGAAGATGGTAGAATATGGTGGAAGTTTGCAAGGGAAATGGAGTGGAATTGAAATGGAAAAACAAGAGGGAAAGAATGAAAGGAAGTGTGGAAAGAAAGTGGAAGGAAAAGTGGAGGGAAATGGTGAAACCAACCACTTTTCAAATGATTTTCCCCTTTGATTTTTTTGTATGATCCCTCCATCATTTCTTGACCAAATTTGAACCATAGGATCATTGTAACCCTAATTTCATGATTTCGATCTTAAAAGTCCGGAGTCGACCCTTTTTACCTAGCTCGGTTGCCTTTTCCCCGATTCCTCGATTTTCAAACATCTGGCCAGTCGGACCCCTTCCAAAATGAATTTGTGGACGAGATTTGAACCCTAGGCACTTGACACCATATATAAGACAAAGGAATCCACTTTGAACCAGAACTTCATGCAGAAGCCCAGTAGAAGTGAAGCCCTAATTCGGTCCTTTTCATCAAGAAATGTTGCACTGCTTGCCTCCTTTGATTAAACCCCATCTCTCCATGGCTTGTGGCTTCAAGTGAAGACTTGTGGGATATTGTGAACCCTTTGCACAAGGTTGAGACGTTTTGTGGGTCTTTGGTTGCCTTTGTATAGCCTTCTGTTGCTCCGATCATTGACCACATGCCTATGCCTCAGCTATGTTATACATGATGCAATGTTTTTGGTTATTTTATGAATTTATGAATGCAAAATGCTATGCAAAATGTTGGGGAAATGAGAGGGAAAATTTTGAGGTATTACAATATCAACTAATTCCCTGTCAGTCAAAGGGGGTTGAACTCTACTTACCAGATCTCTCCATTTCTGAGCATACTCCTTGAAACTTTCTTTGGCATCCATAGACATGCTTTGGAGTTGCATGTGAGTTGGTGCTAAATCAGAATTGTATTGATACTGCTTATAGAAAGCCTCAGCAAGATCATTCCAGTTACGAATGTTGGTACTCTCCAGTTGATAATACCATTCCAGTTGGGATCCAGAAAAACTCTCTTGAAAGAAATGTATCCATAACTTCTTATAAGGGGTATGGGGTTGAATTCTTCTGACATAAGACCTTAAGTGCTGTTTTGGACAGGACACACCATCATACACCACGAAAGTAGGAACCTTGAAACCTATAGGGATGGAGACTCCAGAAATCAAACTCAAATCTTCAAAGTCAAACCCAAAATTTTTTGTAGTTCCATAGCATTCATTCTGTCTACCAGCATTTTATACTTCTCCTCACTAGCAGGATCATGATAATAGTTCTCCTCAGAATCAGAATCTTCCATAGTGTCATGGAGACTGCTTCCTTCTCTCTCAGAATTTTCAGACTCAAGATTCTCAACCTCTTCTTCTGTCTTGACAGGACCTCTGAATCTTCTACCCATGTTGATGAGACCCACTGATTTTCTAGCCTTCTTCTTTTTCTTAGTCAGAAGTGACTTCAGCTCATCTTGTCCATTGGACAAATTCAGAATCATTTCTTGAAATTGTGCATTCTAAGTCTGGAGATCCTTAACATTTTGTTCGAGAGCCATTTCTGCTTAAATAAACAGCGAGAAGATAAGATACATGTTCATAAGAAACTTGTGATGCAATGATATGGTATGTAGATGCATATGCAATGTTTTCAAGGACCGCGGGATTTAAATTTGTTTAAACGAAAAACAAAAACAAAATTTTATTAGTGAATATTTAATATAAGTTTTGCCCCTTGGGCTTACAAAGAAATAACAATAAGATACAAAAGATAAATATATGGGGTTTTAAGTCTCCCATGGACGCTTCCTCTTTGCATGGAGGTACTTGTTAAGGTTTTGTTCCTCGTGAAGTTGCCTTGTTAGCTCCAGAATTCTTTCTTGACCAACTCTGAAATGAGTCTCAAAAGTATCCCTTTGCTCCTTCAACTGAATCCAGGACTTCTGCAACTCTTCCAAATCAGTGGGCATGTCTGGATGAAGGATGGTATAAGGAACATCTCCTTCAGCAACAGGCTCCATAGTGACTGGTAGAATAGCAGGATATGGCATCATAAGAGTCTGAGCACGAGATCGAACCCATCTGAGATAAGGCTCCATAGGAATAGAATACTTTGGATCCAAAGTGTTATTGTCAATCATGTTCACCTTGTTCCAAGCTCCTATAAACTTTTGATGGTAACCCTGAAGATCGTTGTCGTAGTCAAACATAATACCCTGAATAAGTATGTCATGAGGACCATTACTCCGAGCATAACCAAACTGACGTAGAGCTAAAGAAGGGTTGTAGGTAATGCCCCCTCTTATGCCTAGAAGTGGCACATTAGGGAATTCCCCACAACGGTCAATGATAGTAACATTCTCCATAGATCGAGAGCACCAATTAATGTCTGAATGATAAAGTGACATGATCCTCTTAGACCACCTGAACCCCTGTTCATTCTTCATCACTGATCGAGGAAGGTGAGAAATAAACCACCTAGATAATAAAGGTATGTAACACATCAGAGTTCCCCTCGCCTTCGTAGTACGAGTGTGAAGAGAATGTAAGATGTCTCCAAGTAATGTAGGCACTGGGTTGTGAGTCAAAAATATGTTGATGGCGTGTACGTCTATGAATTGGTCTGGATTAGGGAACAATAGTAAGCCATAGATTAATAGGTCTAAGATATCTTCAAAAGCATCATAACTCATAGCCTTCAAGAACACTTGAGCTTTCTCCATCAATACCTTAGCAAGAATACACTTAACTCTGCTTCTCGTTTCTAGGACAATGTCTGATTTCTTCAGATGTAGGGCTGCAACAATGACTTCAGGTTTAGCCTCTTTCTCTAAGCATGTGAAGAGTCTCTGATCAAGGATAGGTATACCAAATAGTTTGGAGAACTCATCCATTGTAGGAACCAGCTGATAGTCGGGGAATGTGAAGCAATGATGTTTAGGATCAAAGAACTGAAATAGGACACTCATCATGTCTTCATTGAACCCTGAAGTGACTAGATCCAGCAGGTGACCATGCTTCTTGATGAATTGGGAGTTTTCAGAAACTTGAGAGACCAATTCCTTAAGCTTAGAAGGTATTCCTACAAAGTTGATCTGAATAGTATTCCTACGAGCAGAAGCCATGACCTGCAACAAAGAACAAAGATAAATCCTTTGGTCCTTGAAATGGTTAGTGAAAATGCTATGCTTATGATGCATGATGTCATGATGTTATGTTTAATCACAAACATGTGGCACACACAAACAAGTCACACAAAAGCCCTAGGTTTGAAGGCTTGCATGAGGTTTAAAGGTAAGTACCCTCCCCTGAAGTTTAGTTGGTTCATCCTGTCCTACAAAAGTAACCTGGTTCTAAGGGATCTCAATATCACTGATCCTTCCCAAGGGTGGTTGTTCAGTAGGCAACTTACTTGCCAACTAAAACCCTCCAAGTTTAGGATCTCAATAAGCGTGGTATCGAGTATCAACCAACTTCAGTCTTCACCAAAGTCGGCTATCTCACTACTTTCTAAAGGCCAAAATGGGATAACTAGGTTTCTAAAGGTCAGTTAGTGTATTGACAACATATGGCAGCCCCATATTATCCTTAACTTACTTAAGGAACATAAGCACCAACAAAGAAGTCACACTAACTATGGCCACCAGATCAACCATATCGGTATACGCCGTACAGTTTCCTTGGTCTATTGCCATTTACCTAGGGTACACTATATCCGGGTTAGGATCTTTCACACAAAACGCCCAACAAAAAAGTAAAGCAAACAAGACAAACAATTTAAGTGATCTAATTCCTAAGGGTACCCCTCTTTTACCTAGTAACTCCCCAGCAGAGTCGCCAGTTCTGTAACACGGTGGGAGAACTGACTTTTTAGTCATGTTACGGATAGCAAGAGTCGCCACTGACTTTTATTTTATCCAAATGGAAAGGACATAAAAGAACAGGAAAGACCTATTTTAAAAGACTTGAGTTCGGGGGGTAGGTTATATAAAGGGAAGGTGTTAGCACCCTTTATATCCATGGTTATCCATGGGCTCTTAGTTACTTAGCTCACTTAAATTGTTTTTGAAAAGTGTAGTGTGTGATTAGAAATTTTTCTAAGTACTTTATAATGATCCTCGTATGGATGTATACAAAGCCTTGTTTTGAAAAATTGTTTAAGAAAGTGAAGTGTAAAGAGTATTTTGAAATGTGAGCAAGCAACTAAGAGGTACCTACCCTAGATTAAGCCTTTCATGTTCTCATATGTTCTTTCAATGGTAAGACTGTCTTTGTTATTAAGGAATAGGTAGTCATTACCTTGGATGTATTAAGGGACAAGCGTAGGGTTATAGTATGGTCATAGAAAGCAACTTAAGGGATGTCTTTAGCAATTCGTAGGGACTATCATCATTTATTCGAAGGGACAAGATCATTATTCTGTTGGCAACTTCGAATGGACTTGATCTTTTAAATTGTAGGGACTATGATGATTTATATTTGAAGGGACTTTGCTTAAGGCATCCCTATATTCGAGGGACTTGACCATTTAATAGGCAACCAAGAGGAATACCCTAGAAAGTGCAAGATGGCGATCAAAGATCGACTTACGTGTGTGAGTGTTTATTTTCAAATATTTATCTTTTTAAATTAATTTTCTAAGTCATTTTATTCATTTAGGTTATACACACCCTAAAATTACTAACCATAGCAATAAAAATAAATAATGCGGAAATATAAATCTAAAATTATTACATGGCTTTTGGATAATTACAATATAATAATGAAAATAATAAATGATAATAATGATAATAAAGCAAATAAATAGAACAATAATAATAATGAAGCAAATAAATAGAGCAATAATAATAATAAAGCAATAAATATTAGGATATTAGAATTAAAAGAAAATAATAATGAAGTAATAGAGAAAAGTTAGTATTTTTAAAGAAATTAAATAAGTTAGAAATTGTTTAAAATTTAAAAGAAAAATAATAAGTTTAAATAATAATAGTAATAAGAGAATAAAGTATTTATACAAAATAAAAAGTTATTATAAAAATATTTTAATTATGGTTTAGGAAAATAAATTAAGTTTTTTAGGGTTAATGAAAAAAATTTGGGTTAGTTAAAGAAATTAGAGTTTTTTAATCATAATTAGGGTTTTAAACATTTATTTACAATATATATATATATATATATATATATATATATATATATATATATATATATATATATATAATAAAAATTATGTACAAATATATTATAAAATTAATACAATTAATAAATATTAAGAAATAATTATGAGTTTTAGAAAATATAAGATTTATAAAAATATTATTGATTTTAAATTCAATTAATTAATTAAACAAAATAAAGAATATAGAAAAAATAGGAAAATATGAGAAAATAGCTAAAAAGATAGGACCTGGGATTTGAACCCAGGTCCCTTACCTCAACAGCATAACAGAAAACCAACTGAGCCAGCACACGCTGGTGTTAGGATAACCAGCATCATTTGATTATATGTCCTACATAAAAATATATGTCCTACATAAAAATATATAAAATAAGAATAATATTTAAATCCATATTTTGGCGCCAGACTTCATCTTCAACCTCCAGCCGTCCATTTAAACCTTTACCTACAGATTTCCGTGACGGATTTTTGTTGTCACTACAACCCCTGCATATTCAAACAGTGCAAATAACATAAATAAACTAACTTTAATGCATCAAATCAGTCCATATGAAGTTTCTAAACAAGATTATAACATCAATTTCATCAAAAATCATCTTAAACGAACGTCCCCAAACGAAACTTCCAAGAACCCTAATTTTCGGTTCTAACACATACGACCATGATTCTTTCAATTGATTGCCCAGAAACGATCCTTGCAATGTCACAAACATAAATCAGTACTCAAAAACAATTTGTAATTCATTAATATAGGAAAACAAAAATTGAAAACCATGGGAGAATGAGAATTTGGATTATGCATATGAGGGTAATTTGGATGATGTAGAGCATTGGGATAACATCAAGGATGATCAAAGATCATATTTAGACCTTCAATTTGCTTTGAGAGGGCCCCTAAGTGAAAATTCGATTGTCACTTTTTCTTGAAATTTTTTGACTTTGTTCTTGTGCTTTGGAGGCATAAACTTCGTGTCCCATGCTTTGGTTGACTTCATGTATTTATAAAGATTGAAATTAGGTCAAAAATCTGATGATTTGTATGGGCTTTTGGATAGCTTGATCATGAAGTTTCCTCACTTTCAAATATTCAAAAAATCTCATCTAACCTTTCTAATTTTGGTCCAATCTGACTTTAGTTGATTTCCAATCATTCTAAATATAATTCAAATGATTTTCAATCAAAGATTTCATGCTTCATTTGACTTTTCATATTTTATATATATTTAAATTGAATTTTAATGAATAAAATCCAAATAAATATAAAATAAACTATAAAAATATGGAAAAAAAATCATTGGGTCGTGCATGATGTCATTGTAAGGATTGGATTACAAAATTGCAAGCCCATTTGGAAAATTTTGGTTTTAAGACCTCATTTGTTCAATATACCCCTCAAAAATTTCCCAACTTTGCAAAGGCAAAAATCCCTCAATTTTAAGGCTATGAGGGTGTTCTTGGACATTTTGGAAAGCTTAAAGAGTCCTCTAACCAACCTCTTTGGTCTCATGTCCATATCCTTTACCATTTTCAAATTATGCCCTTTGGAAGATATTGACGTTTTGTTGACTTTTGAAATGACCTATAATGTTTTAGCTCATACCTTCCAAATGAAGCATTTTTAGGCTTGGCTTGTGAGACACAAAGTTGTAGAGAATTTAATTATCTTCAAAATGATATTTGGATAGGAATTATTTGATGAAGCATGTGAAAGTTATGGCTTGTCAAACTTCAGTTGACTCTCCTTAAGAAAACCCTAATTTAGAAACTCATGATTCTTGATGATCTGAAACTTCCTTGATGAATCATGATCAACCCTTGATCAAATGATGAATTTTACTTCATAAAATTGATGTTGGCAAAAAATCTTGAAGTTTGACTTTATTTTGACCAATGTTGACCTCAGTTTGACTTTTTAACTACTTTGACTGATTTTTGCATATCTGATCATCTGACTGGGCAAACTTATTGGGAAAGCTTTGAAACTTGACATGGGGATTCTTGAATACATGTGGGATGCCATGAAGCTCACTTGAAGCCTTGAAACTCATTTTAACCTGAGGAAACACAAAACCCTAGCTTTGGTCACTTTGCTTAGGAGGAGGCATTGTTTGAGGAAACTTCCATACTTCTTGATCAATTGGGAGTCTTGAGAATCTTATGATCATCTAAAAGTCTTGAGAGAGGTTGTCTTGATTGTGGGAGGGAAAATTTAGGGGTACAACACATACCTTCTTTAATAGGAATATTCATCATACTAGAAATCTCCTATAATGTAGGTGCCAAGATATAATAAGGGAAAACAAAGATCCTCGATTATGGATCATAGAACTGCAACAAAGAATGCAAGCTATCCCTCTAGTCAACTGTGGGCTCGCTCACATAATCCAGGATCTTGCCGAACTTTTTCCTGAAATCATCAAGGACTTTGTCACCCATCAAGCTAATCAATCCCTGAATACTCTCTGTCTCCGGTTGGGGGAAAGTATAGTGGACATTTCTTTTCTTGGGAATCTCCATGTCGAAGCCGCAAATATGACCAGAAATAGGAGGTAATGAACCCTGAGAATAAAACGAACACAAATGATTAAGGATGTTATGATGTTATGCAAGGCAAGGCATGTGATCAGTGATATGTCTGTGCAGTGAATCAAGTGATCAAGTGTCTGTGCAAGGCCACAACATCATCACAAGTATCTCTGATCAGGAGTTCATGACTTCAGAATCCATAATTAACAGAACAAGATCATATCACTAAAGTGTGCTGGGATAATTAGTATGTTGAAATTTAGGGCTCCTTCAATCCTATAAACCCCTCCCAATCTCACAGGTGAGCTACTCGGGTCAACATCACGGACTCTCAAATCCGAATAGCAATACTACGTTCACCATTTCCGGAAATAGCTCATGACTAAATCAGGGAATTGGTTTGGCATTATATACTACTCAGGGAGTTCTCAGGTGAGTCCAAGGAAACAAACATCCCTCATAAGTCCCCAGCTTCAAGCACTGAATCGAGAAACAATAGTACGTTCATCCCGAAGGGTACAATACTATCGTCATACGAACAATTTTCCTTAACTGGATTCCTATGAAAGAACCAGGCCATCCTATGCGAGTCCTCAGTGGGCCCTCAGATGCGAGTGTGTTTTCCAACAAATGTGGTCTACCACTGTCATCACTGGAGAGGGATGTTTCCACAAAGGTTCTCAATGATCGGTCCCCTGAATGCACATAACTATCAAGGTTGTATATTTCCCCAGAAAGATTTCGGCGTCAATACATTTCCGAGAAGGTCGCAAGTCAAGGTGTGGAACTAACTACTACCAACATAGAAAGATGCCATGATGCCAAAGTGGAACCACTCTAAGTCCTAGGGTGCACTCGAGCCCCAGTTACGAGCTCATCTCACAGTAACTCCATCCCACAGAAAAAATGAAAGCCAAACAGTCCAGCATATGATGCATGTGAAAATAAATACTTAAAGCAGTAAATAAAACTATAAAATAAACTGTAAACGAAAACAGTAAATAAGCACAACAACACACACATATAAACACCCAAAGAAAGAAAAAACAAACATGCGCTAGGATTGACTCTACAAGGGAAATCAGAGATTCTGGGTTCGTCCCTAGAAGAGTCGCCAGCTATCGCTCCCGGGATTTTCATCCTAGTACAAACGCGAAAGTGACGCGGAAAAGGTAGAGTCGCTAGTCAGACATTTTTATCCCGAAAGAATGGGAAAGGTAATGCTGCACAAACCTGAGGAATAAGGAAAGGACAAGGCCCTGCGAACCAAAGATATGGGTTCGGGAGTCGATTACGACCTGGGAAGGGGTTTACAGGAAAGTCCCCGCAGGAATGTCGCTTATTGTTTGTTTTTGTCTTTTATGAGTTTTGTATGAATTTGGCACAAGGAAGTGAATTCAAACTCTTTTCCATGGAATGTGTACTTGCTACTACATTCCAAGATGGAATACTAGAACAAGCACACCAAGCAAGGAGAATTTATCCAAGACTTGTTTCCAAGGATTTGGGTCTAAGTTCACTAGCTTGTTGAACTTTATTACATCTTTTTGTGCTTTGTTCATAGGTCCCTTTTTGTTCCTTAGATTCAACTTAACTTCCTTAGGAAGTAAGTTGAACTCTAACTTGTTTCTTTCTTCCTTAGATTAGAATACCCCATTAACTATAGGACCACCTCTTGTACATAATAAGATAAATTTAGGGTTGTGTCTTAGTCCCCCATTAGCTTTGACCTTTGCCTTTTGAGTCCTTCTCTTCTCATCTTCAAACAAAATCCAAAAAGACTTAATAAATGCATGAAAGGATCCCTTGTGTATAGCCTTATTCCACGGGGCACTAACATTCATTCCATCTTGAAATAGTGTAAGCTTGTCTAGCATGATGTACAAGTCTCATCAAGGGGTTGTTTCACAAAGAAAATCTAAAAGATACTTCTTCACAAAAGCAACAAAAACATGTAATAAAGTTCAACAAGCTAGTGAACTTAGACCCTAATCCTTGGAAACAAGTCTTGGATAAATTCTCCTTGCTTGGTGTGCTTGTTCTATTATTCCATCTTGGAATGTAATAGCAAGTACACATTCCATGGAAAAGAGTTTGAATTCACTTCCTTGTGCCAAATTCATACAAAACTCATAAAAGACAAAAAAACAATAAGCGACTTTCCTGCGGGAACTTCTTTTCTCATCTCATTCATTCTAAGCATGAACTTGCGACGACTTGTATCGCATGCAAGATGGTAAATGCACTCGTACCAGACGAGCCTGCAACACCCGAGCATAGACATACGCAGTTCAAGCCATAAAAAACACAAACAAATAGTTCCCGCCTTAGTTAGGCGAACTACGTTGACTCTGATCCTCATTTTCCCGATGAGGTACGTAGGCAGTGGGGTAGGGCCCATTCGAGCATATTCTTTATTTTCCCTACATTTTGCCCCTTCTGTTCTTTCTCTTTTCCAGTTCCTCTTCCATTCCCATTCCAGTTCCAATAGCAGTTAAATTCAACAACACTTTACTTCTCACCCTTTGAAACAAAACAAGCAAGCGTGGATCCCATCGGGTACGGCGGACGATCTGGGGTGCTAATACCTTCCCAGGTCGTAATCGACTCCCGAACCCATATCCTTGGTTCGCAGGTCCTTTTCCTTTCCTTCTTCCTCAGGTTTGTGCAACATTACCTTTCCCATTCTTTCGGGATAAAAATACCTGGCTGGCGACTCTACCTTTTCCGCGCCACTTTCGCGTTTGTACTAGGGTGAAAATCCCGGGAGCGACACTTGTTACTAAAAGTTTTCTTCGTGAAAATAGGAATGGTTGAGCGATTCGGTCTCATCATGGATGATGAACCAGATGAAAAATAGGTAGTGGTCTTTGTGCCAATTGCCAAATTATTTGTATGTGGCACTCGCCACATCACCCTTCTCAATATGTAGCAAGCACCACATTTCCATGGTATTTCCTTATGGCATGTGCCACATTGTAGTGTGATGGGTGCAACACTCATAATGTGGAAAGTTCCACCTATGTGTTGTGGTAGGCCCCACACTTTTTTTCTTTTCTTTCCTTTGGTTTCTTTCGTTCCATTTTCTTTCCTTTCTTTTTCTTCAATTCTTCTCATAATTCTTTTCTTTTCTTTCTTTTGTACTTTAATCCAATTTAAGCCAAGTAAACTAAAAGCATAATAATTGAGACATAAATAGAAACATAATTCAAATAAATAAAGGGAAAACATAACTAAAATGTATGTAAGTCAAGTCAAATAAACGATACATTTATGTGTTATCATTTAGTAGTTTATGGAGTTCTGGATGAAGGTGCTAAAAACACAAGAAATGGGGGTTTGAATTGGGTTTTACCAACAATTTTTCATGAATATTATTCCCCTTTAACAAAACATTTTCTTTTAGATAATAACATTAAAGAAGTTGAATGAAAGTAACACAATATGTTTATACTAGTTCACTTGAGAAACCTTCAAGCTAGTCTAGTTCACCCGCCAAGGTGATTTTTCCTCTCTCAAACAAGGTCTTAATCCACTAATCAATTAGATTAATACACTACACAAGCCAATTGCTGGTGACTGACAACAACCTTTAAGACACACTGAAGGTGCAAAAACACAAGGAAGGGGGAGGGGTGGAATTGGGTTTTAAAAAATGAAATCAAGAGACACTTTGATTTATCCTGGTTCGTTTGAACTCAAACTACATCCAGTCCACCTGCTAAGGTGATTTCGCCTCTCTTAACGAGGTCTTAATCCACTATTCAAACATTGAATACAATTACTAAGACTTATAGTTAAAGTCTTCTTGAGTCTACTGACTATACTAGTCACTCAAGGTGTATCAAATTTTTTACAAAGAAATCTAACAAGAAATGCTTCTAATAAGTTGTATATCACAACAGTTTAAACAACATTTTTAGATTTGAAAGCAGGTTTAACAAATTTTCCTTTCTAAAATGCTTCACATAGAGCTTCTGAGTTGAACTTCAGATTTGGAAGTCCTTTGACCATATTGAGTTTGTTAATCTGAGATAATCTTCTCATATTAACATGTCCCAATCTTCTGTGTCAGACCCATTTCTCAGTATCCACAAACATTAGACATTTTACAATTTGACTTTTTAGTTCAGAAAGTTTTATTTTGTATATGTTGTTCTTTCTTTTTCCATTAAATAGGATTGTTCCATCTTTCTGACTAATAACTCTACATGACTTTTGATTGAAGATTATATCATAACCATTATCACTTAATTGACTTATGGATAACAAGTTATGCATTTATCCTTCTACAAGTAGAACATTAGAGAAAGAAGGAAGATTACCATTACCAAAATTTCCAGAGCCAATAATATTTCCTTTTTTATTTCCTCCGAAACCTATGTAACCTCCAGCTTTCAACTCAAGACTTTAGAACATATGCTTTCTTCTTGTCATGTGCCGCGAGCATCCAGAGTCCATGTACCAAGATTGGTGTTTCAACCTTGCTGTTAAAGACATCTCTTCTGTATCAGAGTCTGATTCTGATTCTGATGGGTTAACATTTTCTGGTATTTTTGCCATCAACATAATGTTGGCATGTTCATCTTCTGATTCTGATTCAGCTTCAGAAGATTCTGAGTCATCCCATGTTGCCATGAGACTTTTCTTATTTTCTTTATTGAACTTATTTCTAGGATTTTCTTTTTGGAGTTTGGTACAATCATTCTTGTTGTGTCATGGTTCCTTGAATTCATAGCATACTACCTCCTTACTTCTGGATTTCTTGTAACCACATGATGATTTAGAGTGATTGCTTGATCTTCTAGGATTCCTGAACTTCTTCTGATGATGCTTCCAGAGTTGTTGAACTCTTCTGGAAAGAAGTGATAGTTCGTTTTCTTCTGATGAGCCTCTAGAGCTTTCTTCTTCTGCCTACAAAGCTTTAGATTCATATTTGTTAGATTTAATAGCTACAGACTTACCTTTCTTCTAGGGTTCATCTTCTTCTAGTTCTATCTCGTGACTCCTCAGTGAGCTGATCAGTTCTTCAAGAGATATCTCATTCAGATTCTTTGACAGCTTAAGAGAAGTGACCATGGGTCTCCAAGCCTTTGGAAAGCTTCTGATGATCTTCTTCACATGATCTGCTGTTGAGTAGCCTTTGTCCAGAACTTTCAGTCCAACTACCAGAATTTGAAACCTTGAGAACATATTCTCAATTGTTTCGTCTTCTTCCATCTTGAATGCCTCATACTTCTGGATGAGTGCCAGAGCTTTTGCCTCCTTGACTTTAGTGTTGCCTTCATGTGTCATCCTTAGAGAGTCGAACATGTGTTTGGCTGATTCTCTGTTAGTGATCTTTTCATACTCTGTGTATGAGATAACACTCAGAAGTATGGTTTTGGCCTTGTGGTGACTTTTGAATTCATTCTTCTGTTGAGGCGTCATGTTTTTCCTTTCGATCTTCTGACCATATGCTCCAATAGGATGAATGTATCCATCAGTCACCATATCCTAGAGGTCTCCATCTAGAGCTAGAAATAAGCTCTCCAGAACATCCTTCCAATAGTCGAAGTTGTCGCCATTGAATACAGGAGGTTTTCCATTGATTTTGTCGTTCTGATAATGTTGTTAACTAGGTCTGCCATTGTGTTTTTCTTCTGGATCTCTTACTGACACGGTTAAGTGATATACGCAGAACCTAGAGCTCTGATGCCAATTGAAGGTGAAAAAACACAAGGAGGGGGTTGGAATTGGGTTTTCAAAAATGAAATCAAAAGACACTTTGATTTATCCTGGTTCGTTTGAACTCAAACTACATCCAGTTACCCCGCCAAGGTGATTTCGCCTCTCTCAATGAGGTCTTAATCCACTATTCAAAAATTGAATACAATAACTAAGACTTATAGCCAAAGTCTTCTTTAGTCTACTGACTACACTAGTCACTCAAGGTATATCAAAAGTTTTACAAAGAAATGTAACAAGAAATGCTTCTAATAAGCTGTATATCACAATAGTCATAGTTTTTACAAAATGAAGAATGCGAGAAATTTGTTCGTATATATTTGTGCTCGAGAGAAGAGAAAGAAAATTTCTTCAAATGATCCCCTGAAATAGACGTGATGAAGTGATCCGTTGGGAACATCTTATGCTATTTTTGGTTGCTTGATAAATGTCATTAAGTCCTTCCAAAAATAGATATTTGTGTCTTTAACCATAATTATTGATTCTTTAATTAATATGCTTGATCTTGAGAATCAAAACATGTTGGTTTCATATCAGAGTGTTAATAACTTCGCAGCTGATCTTGTAATCTTGATAAGAACTTCTATATCAGATCTTCTTTGTGTTGGCTAGCTTCTCTAGTTTGCTTTACAAGATGTTGAGCAAGAACTGATGTCCTGCACATAGAAGATAATTTTTAGGTGCCATAATTTGTTCTTAGAATTATTGTTATCATCAAAACTATAATAGATAAGTAGAATCAAAATCTTGTTCTAACACACACAAGTCATAGACTTCTTAAGACTTCTGACCTAACTGGTCTAATAAGGAAATCAAACAACAGTTTGAATAGAGTTTGTTTACAAGATGTTGCTCCTACAAAAGCTGGTGTGTAAATAGTTTCTAGTACAAAATGACTTTAAGAATGTTTTGAATAATATACAAGGAGTTTTCTATATTTTCAATTCACACTCATTCTTGAAGTCTTCATTTCTTTATATAGTCAAGATATGACCGTTGGAGGATATTTTTGGATTTTCCAATAAAGTTGGAAGCTTAAAAGATTGTAAATATCTTAGAGTACATTAGTGTATGCATATTCAGGAAAAGTAGCAAAACATCTTGTACTGTCATCATGTTATACAACTTGATTTGACCTTCTTATCTTTTGTCGTCAGAGGCTTCTGTGAGCATGAGTTATAAGAATAAAAACGGTAACTTGGGTCTTTAAGAACTTCAAGTCTTCAGAGTCGTCAGATTTGCGGCTTCATAGTCTTTAGCACTTGGTCTTCAGAACCTATCTTCTAAAGAAGCTTTAAGTCTTCATCATCTGGAATTTGTTCAATGGAACCTCTGTCTTCAGATCTTCAGAACTTGTTTTCTTTAGGATTGTATCATAGTCACTTAACTTCAAAGACTTCTGAAGCCAATGCTACTATTCAACAAACTTGTGTAGCATAGAAGCAAAATTATTCTCTTCTAATAACTTAGCCATGCTATTTATCAGAAGCAGAACCTCTTTGTTAATTTTTCAAAATTAACAAACATTATTTTACCAAATTCATTCATACAAACATACTTTTTTGTTATCATCAAAACTCAGAGGCATTATTGAAAAACCAAATCTTGTTCTAACTATCTCCCCTTTTTTTATGATGGCAAAACTATGTATTTTGATTACACAATTTTGTACATATCATAAAGGATAACAAAATTTTAAAGGTTAAAGAATACTTATCCTTCAGATGAGAAATTCCCTCTGAATCCTAGACTGGGTGAAAATCAAATATCCTGAGTTATGAACCTTCTGGGTAAACTCCCTCTGGTTACAATAGATCAGATATTGAGATCTTTATAGTCTTGATTCAGTTTTCCAGAAGTCATCTACTCAGATCTTGATTCATCAAATCCAAGAACATTCGAATTTCATATTCTTTAAGAAATGAATTCCATGAAACCAAGAGAAAAAATATAACAGAAACAGAAGTTTATTGGTTAGAATGTAAATAACTTGTTCATCAGAAATTGATTATCAAAACCAAAATATAACGTTCATTTACTTCTCCCCCTTTTTGTCATAATAAAAAAGATTAATATAACAATAATAGTCAAAGGGTGAAAAAGAAAACATAGCAAAGGTACCTAAGGTCTAGAGGATTTAGATGATCCAGAGTCTATCTTTTGCAGAATCTATTGAAGCATGCTCTGAAGAGAGTCATTGTCAGTTTTTTGTACAACAATGCTTTCTTTGAAAATATTTTGTTCATTCTTCATTGTCTGTTGATCTGCTTTGATTTTGGTAATTGCACGTTCCAAACATACAAGATTAGTTTCAGATGAAGAAACAACCAGAGCATCTTGCTTGGCCTTTTCTGCTTCTTCATCCTCTTGTGTAATTATTTCAGCTTCTGTTTTGTTGGCCTCTTCTTCTGCTAGAAATCTTGCTTCTTCAGCAGCTTTTTCTTCAGCTTATTTTGCTTCGCATCTATAAACTTGAATTTTCTTATACGTTTTAGATTTTCTTCTCTAACCTTTGCCAACTGACTTCGGCAGATTTAGTAGTTTCAGAGAAGGTTTAAATCTTTGCAAATTTAGATTCTAACCACATTTGAAACATTTCCCAAGAATGCTCAAGTTCTAGAGGCTTGGTGCTTGTGCTAGCATCTGTTCTTAATCTAGTTACCTTCTCTAAAGCCTTATCACAAAATAGACTAATGCGTTCATCAAGGGTTTTAGGAAGGGTTTTTCATAAAGAACTAGAGCTAGGTTAGGTTCAACAGAGTTGGCTTCAGAAATTGATGGAGAAGAGGGTGATGTTAAATCGAAAATTTCTGAGACCATATAAGGTTCAGAAGTAGCAATTTCAATGGTTTTAGGGGAATGATAATAAACAACTTGGGATGTAGAAGCACTAGAGTTTGATTTTAGTTGAGCAAGTGCATATTGAAGAAAACTTTGAAAAATAGGTATATTTTCTTGGGGAGGTGGAGTGGTTATTGAAGGTGTGAAAGTTGAAGTTGTTTCAGTTGGAATAGGCGATATGATTGGTGAAAGGAAAGTTTGTGAAGAGGTTGGTGTGATAATAGTTGTTGGGGGGTGAAATTGAAAAGGAAGGTGGTTTAAAATTAACTTGAGGTGAGAAAATAGGAATTTGAACGGTGTTATGGTTAGATGTGGTAGTGGTGATGAAGCAGTAATAGTTTCAGCAACAACTATAGAAACAGAAGGAGCAGAACCTGACTTACTAGATAGTTCAGTGTGAGAAGTCTGAGCAGAAGTCTTTGAAGTTGTAGATTGGATATGCTTCTTCTTCCTTTTATGAAGCGTAGAGGCCTCTTTAACTTGCTTCTTTTTTCATTTGGGGTGATCAATAGGGGAGGTGCAGGGGCAAGATCTTCATATTTTACCTAATACAAGTCATGTCCTGCATCTGCCGTTGCAGTAATAAATTCAGTAATTATATGAGGACCATTAGCTTGGTTAAAGGAAGGATCGTTCTCCACTGGGATTCTGCGACCAACTATATCATCATAAGATGTAGGCTGAAAAGGATCCACTATTAATTTCTTGATCATTCCCATATTTTTAAGATTTTTGTCATTAAAGGCTTCTCCAAAGCTTGGAGTCAAATAATTTGTATAATTGACGTCATTAATCAGAGAATCCACTAGACCATTTTCAACGAAAATGTCCGATAGCAATCTTCCAAAAGGAATGTAGTGCTTAACAGGCTTATTTGGCACAACTGTTGTCCTTGTTTTGCTTATCAAATCCCTTAAGTGGTAGAACAAAATGGAAGACAAACACATCTTTTTATTTTTATGCAGATAGCATAGCATGTACTTCTGATTTGTGTTGATATAGTCAGGAGAACTATTTTGAGATCTAGGGTTGTGTCGCTCCCAAAGATTTGCATCCCGGTACAAGCGCGAACGGTCGGCGAAAAGAGAATTGAAATGAACTGAATAGAGTCGCCAGCTAGGCATTTTTATCCCGAAGGAAAGGTAATGCTGCGTAAACCTAGGAAAAGATGGATAAGACAGTCGCGAACCAGAGAAACTGAGGAAGGGGGTTGGTTACAACTTGGGAAGGTATTAGCACCCAGATTGTCCGTCGTACTCGACGGGATCCACACTTGAAAGTTTGTGTTTAAAGGGGTAAGTGTATGTGTTGTCTGTGTGCAAAAGCTGGAAAAAGAATATACAAGTGTCAATGCAAAAGGGTGAATGCTCAGGAACTGAGGCTTAGAAAAGAATGATGAAAGAGGGGGAAGACACAGAGACTTTTGTTCGATAACTGTTAAGTTATGCCTATGTATCCTCGCGTGCAATGAGGAAGTCAGAACACCGTAGTTCGACTCAAAGAGACTGAAAGATAAATTGACTGTTAACTGCTTGCTTGCCTATGCTCAAGTGTATGACTCGTTGTCGCTCCCACCAAATGAAGCCGGGTCAAATGGGGTACAGACGCGAACGGTCGGCGAAAGGAGGATGTGAGAACACACAGGAGTGAACTCACAGGGAATGAAAAGAGTCGCCAGCTAGGCATTTTTATCCCGGGGGAAAGGTAATGCTGCATAGACCTAGAAAGATATGGATAAGACGGTTGCGAACCAGAGAAACTGAGAAAGGGGGTTGGTTACAACCTGGGAAGGTATTAGCACCCAGATTGTCCGCCGTACTCGACGGGATCCACGCTTGAAAGATTTGTGTTTTAAAGGGGTAGTGTCAGTGCAATTTGTGTGTAAAAGAGCTGGAAAACAAAATGTACAGGTGTCAGTGTAAGAGAAAAGTGAAGTGTATAAATGATGTGTCAGTGTGAGATCAGGAATGAAATGCTCAAGATCATGAGGCTAAAAGAATGAAGCTGGAAGAGGGGGAATATACAGAGACTTTTGTTCGATAACTGTTAAGTTATGCCTACGTATCCTCTCGTGCAATGAGGAAGTCAGAACACCGTAGTTCGACCCAAAGAGACTGAAAGGTGAATTGACTTGTGAACTGCTTGCTTGTCTATGCTCAAGTGTATGACCTGTCTGGCTCAGGTGCAAACTGTCTTGCATTAGACGGAAGAAGCGAGCTCTCGTTTGTGAGTGAATGAGATGAGAAAAGAATCCCGAAGAAGACGATTATTGTTTGTTTTTGTGTTTTCAGTCTTTTATTGCTTTTGAAGGTTTGTCATAAGTTAATGAGCTTAAGCCTAAACCAATGGATTTAGTAAACTCATCACATCTTCCTTCTGATTAGGGGTAATGAGAATACCTTAAGTGTGAAGTCAGATTCTCACACTTAATCACCTTTGATGCAGGATTAAGATCATTAACCTACTTGTGATTATTTAGATGTTTTTGTTGTTTTTGTTTAGTGTTGAGTAATGAGGTTAAGCCATAATCAAGGATTAAACAGACTCATTACACCATCCTAATAGAAGGATAATAGATGAGAATGTTTAAGCTGAGGAAAACTCCTCAACTTAATCCATGATTAGGGATTAAACTCATGACCAAACAAGCCTTTGATTAAGTGGATTTTATTTAATGGTATGATGATGAAGTGAATTTTATGATTTGTAAGACAACTTGAGGGGGACTTGTCCATTAACACTAGGGATAGTCCTTCTTAACCAATTAAGGAAGAAATAGAACCCTAATGCAAGGCCCAAGTTACAAGTGTGATGTCTTGATGATTATTGAGTGAATTAATTAAAGGAGTTAAACACATTAGGGGTTTAACACTTAGGATTAAAGTTATACACTCCATCCTAAGAGAAGGATGCAGGCATAAGCTTAATCACAAAGCCTTAAAGCCTTTAGGGTTTAGTCCCTGATTATGAGAGGAGAAGAGAAGACTCAAAGAGACACAAAGGTGAAAACTAAATGGGGAGACTAATCAAAACCCTAATCATTGTCATGCTTGGTTGTTCCTAAGGTTTGTGAGGTTTGCAAGAGAAGTCTTCAATGGAACCACCAGGAAGTAGATGAAAGGATCAAGAGAAGAAAAGCAACTTGCTTCATTCAAGAAGTCAAGTCACTTGAAGAAAGAAAGTAGGAAGAAGAAGAATGAGCAAGCTCAAACTCAAACACAAACAAAAATGCAGCAATGGATGCAAGAGAGATGAAAAGAAAAGTTATGAGAAGTGAAGGCAAATTCACTTCTCAAAGTCACTTACCACCTGAAAGGTTAGAAAAGGAATGCAATGCAATGCAAGATGGGATGAGATGAACATGATGCAAACCAAAACCAGAAGCACATACATGATGCTAATGATTCTATGAGATGCTACAAACATGAGGCAGCACATGGAAATGATCATACAAGCTTATGAATGCAAATGAAGCAAGTTAGGAAGCATGAACATACATGAAAAGTTATGAAGTGCACCTGGCATACAACATGGCAAATACATGATGCAATGATCAAACATGCTTTCAATATGTCTTATGATGTCAAATGAATCACATGGAAGCATGGAATGTCATGGCAAGTCATGTTATGCAAGAGAATGCAAGATGGATGCATATGGGAGCCCAAATTAGGGCTTATGATCAATGCAACAAACAAAAATCAAAACCAGAAGCAAACCCTAAGATAAAAAATGGAAAATGCCACACAAAGGACCCCTAATCCCATACTAAACCACTTCCCAAAGGAGAGGTCTCAACTCTCAACCAATCTCAAGTTATGATTTTTGCAAGCTTTTAGGGTTTTTAGGGTTCCTAAACAAGAAAAATGCCAAACAAAATGAAAATGAAAGATCAAATCATGCCAATTTAATCTTACAAATTTCATGCTAAACACAATGCAATGCAAAAAGAATCAATGTCCAACTCCTCATGAATAGGCAGAAATGATTTTTTGAACTATGGATTAAATTAATGCACAAAAATGATTTTAATTCATTGAAAAATTCTCAAAATGAATCAAGATCAAAAAAGAAATTTGGTTTGAAGGTTGGACAATGTTTCTAAATGTCTTAGAACATTTCATGAATTTTTTGGTGATTTTTAAATACCTAAAAGTATTTTTAATAAATTAATTCTCATTAATCAATTAAAAATAATCTTTTAAATATTTAAAAATACTTTTTAATGCTAAAAATAAAAATAAAAATATTTTTGTGTCCTAAAAATTAATAAAACTCTTAAGAAAAAGTTTCATAATTTTTAGACATTTTTTACTATTTTAAATAAATTATGCAAATAAAATAAAAAGAAATGAAATAAAAATAAAGAAAATGGAAAAGTAAACGAAAGGAGAGGCTGAGATTAACCCTAGGTTTGAAATGGTTGACCAGCACGCATCTGGACGGCTGGGGTTGCATCTGAGTTAATTAACCTAATTATGATTTATTTAATTAATTAAAGTGGATTAGGGCAAAGCAAAGTGATCTGGGCCCTTCATGCGCGCGGGAAGTCCACAGGGTCAACCAATCCAACGCTCCACATTCAAACACCCTTAATGACCTGAGTTTAGGGCTAATCAAATTCAGGTGACCGGAGAGAAGCTCCGGTCATCTTCTCCGGCACCCCAAAAACCCTAAAACATGATTCAGGCACCCATTCCACAAATTAAACACACCTAAGTGATCCTCTAACATCCTAGGACACGAATCTATGCTCAAACATCATTTAAACACCATGAATCAAACGAATCGAAAGGAACAAGATCCACGGGCAAAATATCAGAGGGGTCATACAAACTCATTTCTCATTTATTTTTGATTCTGAAAACATCCCCATGACCAGTAAAGCATAAGCAACCAGATTATAACTTAAAATGCAAGCTTTGGAAGAAAATGTTCATGTTCATACCTGAGCTGGAAAGCTTCAATACTGAGCTTCCAGAGCTTCCTTTGCGTGCAAATGGACTCCTTTGACTCCCCTGATGCTAATGGAAGGCTTGAAATGAGCTTAGACAAGCTGCCTTGAGCAATCCAGTTCTGGTGTAGCAGAAAATGCAGTTTGTGCATAG